>CM060902.1:217720000-220220000 GCA_030737815.1 Allium fistulosum
CAACTTTTCACACCTCAAACGCTATGGAACGGCAGGATGCTTTAACTGCACAGGTTCGAACTGCACAGTTCATATCTCTGCACTAGGGATGGAGTCGAAAATGATCGATACGAATAATGGCTTTATATCGATGGATTTGGGTGACTCAGAAAAGCCTTTGTTAGCAATTTCGCTTCGATAAAAACTCGAGTTGATGGATTCGAATAGCTTGTTCGAATCGATCCCGTGGTAACATTTTACAACCAGTCGAGTTTACTAGGATGCGAATCGTTTCTTCCTTTCACACTCGAGTCCATATAAATACTGTGGACTTAGTTGTTTTTCACTTTTAACTTTTTACTTTTCCGCTTTGTCTTCTATCGCTCCAAAGACTTGGAAAAAGAAAAACTGCTCTTGCCTTCGAATCGATTCAAATCGTTCAATCCCCTAAACCAGTTATCGAAATCAGGTAATTAATTGATGAACTCGCCTTAAGAACGATGAGACTCGAGTTCATTTGCTCATCCATCCTCATACATGGCCAAATCCTGGCGATGTCGATGTCGGAGTTGGTTCGGAGTATATTTGAGGGATGGAGGAGGGAAAAATAATGGTGTTTACGTCGTTTGAAGATGATGATGCCTGGAGGTTTACGAAAAACTTAGTAGATGGTAGTTCGGTCTTCGTATCGATCGATTGAAGAAGAAGAAGGCACTTCGTTTTGTATCGACCTTACTTTCATACCGATCGTGGAGTGGCCATTCAATATCAGATGCCCTGGATCGCCACCAATTGATGCGAAGATGGAACACCTTTGATCGATACGAAATGAAGGATAGAGTGATCGATACGAAACGGAGGTCGAGTTATGATCGATACGAAATGACTACCCTGGATCGATCCGAAGTCTTCAGCCTTAACCGATTCGAACTTGCATATAGATGGATACGAATTATCATTACGAACTGGACTTTTGTGACCGATACGAATTGAGCCTTAAAGAACTTGTAATCCCTTGCACACTTGAAAAACTGACTCCGCCGAGCTTCAAACTTGCATAATTGGACTTAATCATTTCACCACATATCTGATTGCCCATCGAAGCTCGTCGACGGAACTGGAACTTAACAAAATGATAACAGCTTTTAACTTGGATCGATCCCTAACATCTAGATGGCACGGTAGTGATGGTCAGCGATGACGGTCATTTCGACTGAATTTCGAAGTCTTATCGTTTACATGCTTTCTCCAATTCCGTAGAATTTTTCAAGTGATATACAGTACTGCACTGCACAACACATTCATACACTTTACACTAGGGGATGCACGAGTGTTATTGTTTGTTTAAAAATGATTTTTCATAAGCTAGTTAGTCATGGAACCTTCAAGTTTGCAACAGCAGGAATTTCCGAGTTCAATTCCTTCAACCATCGAGATACCGGCCATCAAAGCCGAAGTTATAGATCTAGCCCCGGATGAGTTTCCAGGTGCCAGGTTCATTTGCAATCCACAAGACTCTGTGCCGTCCGGCATCTCCAAAGATATGCTAGGACGGATTTGTTTAAGACATGGCTTGTCGCTCGACAACGTATTACTGCCAGGGCCAAATGATAGACCACATGCTCCCCCGGAGGGGTTTACTGCTTTCAACCACCATGCTTACACAGCGGGGAAACTTCCTCCATTTAATCAGTACATAAGGGAAATGTTGTCATTCCTTGGAATCGCCCCATCCTAGCTATACCCCAACGGATACGCCTTGTTGAATAACACTTTCATTCTATTTATGGAAATTCTCTTTCGACTACCAAAGCCGATCGAGATTAGATATCTCTTCAACATCAAGAGCCGCGGAGATAGCCCTTCTTTCACATTCTTGGAAGCGGTCAGGAACTGCCAAATAGTAACGGGGTCATAGGGAAGGCTGAGTTACTTTAAAATGGAATGGTTCTACGTTCGATGCCCCCTGGATTCGCTAGGCGATGGTTGGATAGACGTAAGTGTTGCAGTCCTTCTCATGAATTATCGGGATAACAGTAATCGTTTTCAAAACTGATATACTTCTCTTCTTTTACAGCCGCAATCTCACGACCCGACGGTGGATATTTCAGAGAGTTAGTTTGGATCCTCCAAGCAGTTTCGGGTGAAGAGAGGAACATTGACTTGGTTCTGACCGACAGAAACTTGAGAATCGTCGGGCTGATTGAACGGAAGCAAAGCATAAGGCTGGAAGGGACACTTCGAACGGTCTCGAAGAAGCAGACGAAACGCAAAGCGCCCGGAGTCGTAATAGCTGAAGAAGTTGATCCGGAAAGAACGCCCACTGATAACAAACTCCAAGCTGGGCCTTCTTCCAGTTTTCAAGGTTCAGGAGGAAGGAGAAAAGGCAAGGCAGTTGCTCATAAGCGTTCTAAATCCGTGAGATTGAAATCCGTGGTTATGTCTTTGCCCGTCCCAGGGATTAGAATTTCAGAGGCTCCTCCCCCGCAAGTAGAGAATCCTTTCGAAGGGCTTGCTGATATTCCGATTCCGGATTATGTGTCGTTTCAACATGACACCGGGATGGAGGAGCTTGACAATGCACTTGAGTTGAGCGGGTCGCTTGCTATGAGTGCGGCCGACATTTCCGGTTGGTCGGGGGGTTGCACATACATACATTTCACTGCACTACATGATTCATAACTGTAAATCGTCCAACCCAAGAGATCACTAACTTTTCCTTCGCTTCTCATTTTCAGGTACAATGTCCGGGAGAGGATCAATGCTTGGGAGCCTTCGCTCGGCTAGAAAGTCTTCTTCTTCTTATTATGATTCCCGCGGGAGAGATTCGGATAGAGACCGCGATCGCGGGTACTCTAATCAAGAGAGGTACGAGCGGGGCAGGGACATAGAATATAGACATCGATCTAGGTCTCGCTCTCCACCTCCTAGAATCCCATCTCCACCTCCTGTTCAGACTTCACATCCACCTGAGCCTCCACGACACCGACCGTCTTCTCACACTTCTCGGCCAGAAACTCATCTCCAGAGAGTCGAAACCATGGCCTCCATAATTGCAGAGCAGGTCCCAACTGAGCCCACAGGGGAAGGGGCTATTAAAATTGCTCAGTTGAGGAAAGAGTTTCCGAACATATGCTTCGACGACTACGTCTTCCCACCTCATTTGAAAAGAATTCCGTTAGGGATGGAAAACACGATGCATGACTACATTCATGACGTTTACACCAAGTATAAAGAGTGGGTGAAGACTGCTGAGAAAGCTTCCAAGGTGGCCTTTGAGCGAGCCAAAGCTATTGAGAAGATGGAGTCCGAACTCGCTAAAAAGGACCGAATCATCCAGGTTCTCAACACCGAGGCTGAGTCTTCTCGGATATCTAAAATTGAGGCCACCAAAAAAGCTGACGAAGCGACTGTGGCGATGGATAGGTTGAGGCAGACACATGTTGCCTTGGTGGAGGAGATGGGCCATCGAAACACCACAGTCACCGCCGAACGGGATGCGGTGGTCAAGGAACTTAACGAGCTTAAGGCCAAATTCTCTGACATGGCCATGGAAAGAGATGATGCAAACAATGCAGCCCAGGAGGCGTGCAAGCAGGCTGTCTTGCTCCCGGGCGAACGGGATGCGGCAGTGGCTAAGGCTCGTGAGGTGGAGACTGAGGTCGAGGAGAAGGTGAAATCGACTGAGTCCAGGCTAGAAGCCGATATTGAAGATCTTCTTGTTGTCTACAACGCCAACGTGTTGAGGCACAGGGGTCTAGCCTGGCTTGATGATTACCCAGCACACTTATATAACGCCTGGGGCCGATTGGTAGAGGAGGAGAAAGTGGTGCATCTGGGTGAGTCCATTGATGAGTTTGAGCTTGAGAATCATCTGCTAAATGATGATGAAAAGAAGATTCTCCACGAGTCAATGATTTCTTATGAGAAGGAGAGGCTCGGCACCCAGCACCTGGAAATAGGAGAAAGCTCCGGAGTTGAACACCACGACACAAGTCTTGAAATCCCCGTGTCAACCCAGCCAGAACCCGTGCCTGCGGTTGATCCCCAAGTTGTTCCTGCCTACAATTCGGATCAACCGCAGATGTCTCTGGCTACAGAGCAAGTCGCTGAAGCTGTTCAGCCTTCCACAAGCCAAACTGAGGAAGGTATTCTGAACATTCCACATATCTGTCTTAAGTTGGAATCGTCACTTGAATTAAATTCTGACAGTTCTCTTATTTTTTGTCCAGTGATTGATGCTGCACCGGTCGTGCATCCTGTCACTCAAGAATCATATCAGACGCAGGAGGCTATTGTGACCGAAGCGACCACTGTAACTGTTACTGCGCCACCTGATGAAATGCAGGGAGCTCACTTGTTTTTGATGAGCAGCTGATGGAGGAACTCTTTCGCCGTCATGGTGATCCTCTTGCCGACCTACCATTTGTTATGGGTGGAGGCGCTCCTGCTACAAGTTCTTCGATGCCAACTACTGGTGCTCCTAGCGAGGCTCGAGCGGTTACTGAAGAGGAGATATTGGCTGAAATCGATGCTGAAATGGAAGCAGCGGCTCATGGTGGCAGTTTTGGAGGTGGGATGGTGGCATCTGGTCCAGCTCCACTCAGAATGATACCTCCTGGTGGTACAGTTTTCGACACCAGTGTGCCCATTCCACCTTCTACACTTGATCCTGTTCCTCCGACTCCGCCCATAGGAAGCATCCCTATTCATTCGAGCTCGGAGGAGGATATTGAGATCATGCCCCCGCCTGGAGACCGACCACCGAAAAGCAAAGGCTCAAAGAGGAAAGGTAGTGGCGGCTCCAGCGGGTCTACACCGAAAAGGAAACCGAGGAAGAAGAAAGATTAGACATGCCTACTCGGTTTATTTTGATTTTCATTTTGTTGGCCGTGTATAGATGCAGGTTCGGCCCCTGCTAGTAAGGATTTTTTGGAACAAACTTGTGCACGAATTTCTCTCATATATAGTAGAAACGAAACTTTTCTTTTTTAGCTTCTTGTGTATGTGCTTAAGCGTTTCAATGTTTGAAATGCACTTGTAAGGTTCCAGCTTCCGAGTCAAGTTTGTCTTTTTGCGCCAGGTCTAGAAATTGTGGACATGGTTCACGACCGAGAAGCGAATTGAATTTTGACATCGCACTGCTTCAATCAACGGTCGACGCTTAAGTCCTGCCCCCCAGTCTTGGGGATGAGTTGTAGAATATCAGCCAGCGATTGCATTTCACTTACAACACGTTGAGTCTAGTGCCGCTGAACGGATGTTTGGGACAAGCGAAGATTGAGTGGTTCAACCATACTTGCTTGATTTCGATTATCATATCCGCACTCCGGGCATTTCCATTTGTTTAGTGGCGGTTGTTTACGCCGATTCAGACTTTAACTATACGTCTGCGCTCTAGGGACTCGGAGTCGACATTTATACTCCGACTCGCACTCCGGGATTTCGGAGTTGGTACTTATACTCCAATTCGCGCTCTGGGAACTTGGAGTCGATGTTTATACTCCGACTCGCACTCTGGGAGTTCAGAGTTGGTGTTTATACTCTTATTCGCACTTTGGGAATTCACGGTTAATGTTTATACTCCGACTCACACTTTGGGAGTTCGGAGTTGACGTTTATACTCCAACTCGCACTCTGGGAGTTCGGAGTTGGTGAATAGATGGTCAGTCACATCTGCTGCATGTTTTTTGGATTTCGCTCGCACTCTGGGAACGAAAGGTGTATCAGGATCGTGGATGGTCGGATCACATCCACCCTGAGTCAACAAGTGAGGTCGTTAGATGGACAGGTCCACCCTCCTCAAACTTGGTTCGGATACGGACGAAGTCGTTAGGCGGACGGATCCACCCTCTTCGTAGACGTATTTTTATACTCCAGTTCGCACTCCGGGAATATGGAGTTAAGTGAAGGATTGTCGTGTATCAATCCTTTTTTGACTTTGGTGTGATGGCTTGTCCCCGAGCTCGGGTTTCACTTAGCGAGTGACCGGTTGCATCACAGTCACTCTCTATTTGAATAAATCCCACCATATGGTGAAACTTAGCTCTCCGTGCATGGTGATGTTCATATGAAGTATTTCAAGTAAATCACAGCTCTGGCTCGAAGAGATTGCATTTTATTACTAAAATAAGAAAATATGGCAAAGTCAGCTGCCTTATTACAAATTCTAATTTCGAAATGCAGAAACAAATTGCAAAATGGAAAATAAACTAAATGAATAAACATAGCCTGTTATGTGTAGTAGCGACGAAGACTCTCGCTGTTCCAGGCTCTTGGCAGAGTAAGACCGTCAACGGTCGACAATTTGAATGTGCCATCTCCGAGCCTTCGCTCAATAACATACGGTCCTTCCCATGTTGGCTTCATATGAAAAGCAACCAGATAGATTCTTTTCAAGACGAGATCGCCTAGTTAAAAGGTTCGCGGGCGGACCTTGGTGTTGTACATTCGGGCGACTCGACTTCGATACGCGGCTACCCTCAAATCAGCCTCTTCACGCTTCTCATCTAGTAAATCAAGAGATTCAGCAAGTAATATAGCATTTGTCTTCGGATCATAGTATGTCACACGATGAGAAGGTACTTCTAGCTCGACTGGAATAACAACTTCTGAACCATAAGAGAGAGAGAATGGAGTGTGACCGGTCGTGGACTTATGGGTTGTTCGGTAAGTCTATAAAGCCATAGGAAGTTCATCGACCCACTTTCCCCCGACCCTTTCCAGTCATTTTTTCAGAATGGACTTTATAACTTTATTAACTGCTTTGACCTGTCCGTTCGCTTGAGGGTGCGCAACTACAGAGAATTTCTTTTGAATGTGAAATCGTTTGCAAAAATCTTTAAATTCAGCACTGTCGAATTGGGTTCCGTTGTCAGTAATAATGGTGTGTGGGAGACCGAATCGATAGATAATGTTGCGGACTACAAAGTTGATTACTATTTTCGTCGTTATGGTAGCAAGAGGTTCAGCTTCAGCCCACTTTGTAAAGTAATCAACTACGACGATGGCGTATTTCGCACTACCTTTTGCTAAAGGTTGAGTACCAATGATGTCGATGCCCTATATTGCAAACGGCCATGGGCTGACCATTTGCGTTATCTCGGTAGGTAGGGCTCTAGGAATTCAAGCATGCTTTTGACATTTATCACATTTCCTTGCATAATCCGAAGCATCGCGATTCACGGTCGGCCAATAATATCCGTATTGAAGTATTTTCTTGGCTAGTACTTGCCCCGGTGTGATCGCCACATTCTCCCTCGTGTACATCATTTAATACTCGTTTAATTTCATCGTGAGCGATACACCGGAGTAAAGGAACGGAG
Organism: Allium fistulosum; assembly: GCA_030737815.1. Classification (NCBI taxonomy): domain Eukaryota; kingdom Viridiplantae; phylum Streptophyta; class Magnoliopsida; order Asparagales; family Amaryllidaceae; genus Allium; species Allium fistulosum. The sequence continues at coordinate 217,727,305 of CM060902.1, forward strand.
TACCCTCTTCTGTACATGATTCCATTCTGGATGGCGAATCGTGAGGCCTTCCGAAGGACCTGTCTCTTTTCACTTCTACGCTCCGGCAGGGTTCCGTGCTCAAGGTAATTTCTGAATGGATTCATCCATGACTCCTTACCTGGAACAGTTTCACATACCCAATCTGCTTCTTCTCGGTCAATACTTGGGGAAGTTAACATTTCTACGGGAATGAGTCCCATTTGCTGAGCTTCACCTGTGCTGGCCAACTTCGCCAATGAATCGGCTTTCTGATTACGTTCTCGAGGTATGCAATAAATGGCATAATAATCAAACTGATCTGGTACTTCTTGAACTCGAGCTAAGTAAGCAGCCAACCTTCGATCTCTTGCTTGATATTCTCCCCGAACCTGACACACAACTAATTGCGAATCACAATAAATTTCCACAGCGATAATTCTCAAATCTCTGGCAAGTTTTAGCCCAGCTAAGAGGGCTTCATATTCAGCTTCATTATTGGTTGCATGAAAATCTAACTTTAAAGCATAACATATAGATCGGCCTTCGGGGGTTTCAAGTACAACTCCAGCGCCCGAACACCGGTCGTTTGATGCACCATCAGTGTATAGCTTCCAGATGTATTCGGGAGATTCACTGGTTTCGGGAAGTCCTCTAGAATGGTAAACTCAGCTAGGACTTGTCCTTGAATGGCTCGCCTTGGAGTATAAGTAATATCAAACTGACTCAATTCGATGTTCCACTTGAGTAACCTACCAGACGTCTCAGGCCGCGTAAGGACCTGTCGTAACGGCTGGTCGGTATAAACAATAATAGGATGTGCCTGGAAATATGGTCGGAGCTTCCTTGATGCAATAACAAGGCAATAAGCCAACTTCTCCATCTTCGGATAATTCCTCTCATCTCTAGTCAATCGTTTGCTGATGTAGTATAGTGGCTTCTGTATCCTGTCTTCTTCTCGAATCAAGGCAGCGTGATAGCGTTTTCTAATATCGCCAAGTATACGTACAACTTCTCATGATCAATAGGCTTTGACAGGATAGGTGGTGTGGATAGATGCTAGATTAGTGCTTGGAAAGCGCGCTCATACTATGTGGTCCATTCAAAGTTTCGTTTTCCTTTTCGGATCAGATCGAAGAAGGGAATGCATTTGTCAGTGGACTTTGAAATGAACCTGCTCAATGTTGCTACTTTCCCATTGAGACTCTGGACTTGCTTTATAGTTTTCGGAGTTTTAAGATTTCTGATTGCCCAAATCTTTTCAGGATTGGTTTCGATTCCTCGAGCGTTGACGATAAACCCAAGGAATTTTCCGGATGCAAGTCCAAAATGACATTTCAGTGGGTTGAGCTTCATTCTGTATTCTCGAAGTATGTTGAACATAGTTTCCAGGTCTTTAATATGGTCAGTGGAAAATCATGACTTTACAAGCATGTCGTCTACATATACTTCCATGGTTTTCCCGATTTGATTGGCAAACATTTGATTGACCAATCGTTGATAAGTAGCCCCGGCATTCTTGAGCCCGAATGGCATAACTTTGTAGCAATAAAGTTCCAGATTGGTTACGAAGCTGGTATGTTCTTGATCAGGTAAATACATTGGTATCTGATTGTAGCCAGAATACGCATCCATGAAGGATAAGAGTTCATGTCCAGCTGTTGAGTCTACGAGCTGATCAATTCTAGGAAGCGGGAAACTGTCTTTAGGACAAGCTTTATTCAAATCAGAGTAATCGACACATGTTCTCCATTTTCCGTTCGACTTTTGGACGAGCACGGGATTCGACACCCATTCGGGGTGTAGCGCATCTCGAATGAACCCGTTTGCTTTAAGCTTTTCTACCTCTTCTTTAAGGGCGGCAGATCTCTCTGGATCCATACCACGCCTTTTCTATTTGACCGGGACATGCCGCGGGTCAATATTCAAAGTGTGGCTCGCGATGTCTGGCGAGATCCCACACATATCAGAATGCGTCCAGGCGAATACGTTAAGATTCGCCTGTAGAAATTCCACCAATTCCACTTGAGTTTGATGGCTTAGCTGAGAGCCGATCTTTATCATTTTCGAATCATCATCATTGTCAATCGGGACATCGATCGTCAGTTCGGCCGGGGATGCTTGACTTTCTTTAGATTCTCCTTCATCTTCAGTCTCTCTTGGGTCAAGATCCCTTTAGAACTGGCTGGGGTGCCCGGGCCTAGGCCCAAGCATTAATTGTCAATTATCAGCAAAACGGACGCAGAGAGATTCCTCTACGCCCTTTCCTTTCTCCTTTCGCTGTGCCTCCCGCAGTTCGGCAACATAACAGGCTCTCGCTGCAGCCTGATCTCCTTGGATGACTCCCACTCCACGATCAGTGGGAAACTTCAGGGTTAAACACCATGGGGCAATAGCTGCCCTGAACTCAACGAGGGCCGGTCGGCCTAAAAAAGCATTATAAGGGGAGTCTATGTCTAACACGATGAACTGCAATATCCGCACTCTCCGGTGTTCTCTAACTCCCAACTCCACTACTCCGGTGGGTTTAGTAGCGCTCCCATTGAAACCGTGGATTCGGGATTGACAAGGTTTCAAATCTTTGGCTTCCACTTTCATTTGGTCGTAAGCTCGTTTAAAAAATATATTCACAGAGCTTCCACTGTCAACTAAGATCCTCTTCATCCAAGCAGGACTTACTTGAGCTGAGATGACCAATGGATCGATTGTGGGAGGTTCGACTTTATCAGCATCTCTATCCCTGAATACGATGTCATCAATAATCGTCTTCTGTTGTTTGGCCGGAGCCCCTTCATCAAAACTACTATAACACTCGAAGTTCGCATGCCTAACAAAGCTGGCATACGACTCCATTTCCTTCCTGCTTCGGTCTGCCGGATGAGGACCACCACTTATTGTATTGATAACCAACCTCCCACCAGTTCGAGCGGGTTCCTCCTGCCTTTCTTGATTTGGTGCATGATTCTGATTCGATGGACCCGCACCTCCTGACTGCGGTGCCCGCACATACTGATCCAACTTTCGTTCACGTATCAGTTTTTCAATGAGATCTTGTAAATGACGACACTCATTTGTATTATGGCCATAACTTTCATGGAATCTACAAAACTTCCCTGTTTGGACTTGTCTTTCCGTTGATGGCTTCGGGGCAAGTTTCTTGTATTGCATGGTATTACAAGTCTGCAAATACACATTCCCCAGCGACGTATTCAATGGAGTATAATTGTCGAACATGGGGGCTCTACATCGTGGACCATGACTTTGATCTCGTTTTTTACCTTGATTTCCACTATCCCTGTGCTGGTTCTATTTGTTTTGTACATTCGACTGAATTTTTCTAGAACTCTCCCCGGATTGTTAAACTGCGATGTTACTTTGAATTCCTTCAATGCTGGGCCCTACGTCATCCTGCTTCCTAGACTGTTTCGCATCCTCCCTTCTCAATAATTAGGCTGTCTTGGAATAGAAACGGTCCAATGACGCGGGTGACTTCCCAGTTAACCAACTTTCGAACTCGGAATCAGGGTCAATCCCCTTAGTCAATGCCATCAGGATAGAGTTTTCATTGGGATTGCTTATTTCTGCACATGCAGCATGAAATCGCTCCAAGTAACGTCTGAGTTTTTCTCCGGGAGCTTGAGTGACACTAGACAAAGTATTAACATCTTTAGGTCTCGCTACGTGCATACAGAACTGTTTAACAAACTTGGTGGTCATTTGGTCGAAATTAGAGATGGATCTTGGTGGCAAACGAGTAAATCACATAGTTGCAATGCCTCCCAGGGAAATGGGGAAACTACGACATTTGACTGCATCATCAGCTCTCGCAGCATTCATTAGCCATTCATACTTCAAGATGTGTTGATTTGGATCAGAATTCCCTTCATAGACTGGCAAAGTTGGCATCCTAAAGCACCGAGGTGGCTCGGCATATAATATTTCATCAGTGAAAGGGGTATGACTCCGGGAGATTCCCCAGTCGTCATTAGTGAGGCCCTGACTTTCACGGATCATCTGATGAATCATCGTCGGTATATCCGGCATCTGGATATTTGGAGGATGTTGTGCCAAGGTGTGGTCGGGTTCCACAGCGCGAGTCTGGATCAGACGCGGTCGACAGTCCGTGCCTCGCCTCCTTGGTTCAACGTTTTCAAGGACATAAGGTTCTGGAGTATGATCTCGTTGGTGACGATGCGGATCAGCTTGGTTTCTAGCATCAACTCCTTGTTCAATAGTGGTAGTAGTAGCAAGGTTGCATGCGACATGGTAAGGAGCGGCACCCCCTCGGGATAAAGGTCCGGTATGATGACTGGTGGATGGTCCAGTCCTTGGTTGTCCAAGATTCAAGGCAGGTTGGTGTCCAGTGGCCTGGGTGTAGCTTACATCTAGCCGTGGGCATGTGGATCGGTGATGATCATCAGATGAGGCTGAACTCTCCATGGAAGAATAAGAACCTTGATCTCTTCTGGATCTTCTACGCCTTTGGCGATTTAGCTGGTTGGTCAACTCCGTGTTGGCGCGCAGTTGTTCAGTAAGTTGTTGCCGACTCTGGGTCAACTCTTGAAGCAGCATCTGGAATTCTTGTCTGGTAACCGGGCCTGATGGATCTGAAGGTCCGGCAGCATCTTGGTTGGATGGAGGCAATTGCCCGAGATTCTGTATGTCCCGTCCTTCTTGGTCAGCAGCTGTAGAAGCAGTTCGTGTGCTTACCATGATGAATTTATGAAGTCCTTTCCTAGATCTGATGCAAATCTGAATAGAATGGAAGGGCTTCAAGGTCTAAGATCTGGATCTTCTTCTTGGATTTATGCAATCCGATATCGATAGGAGATCCAAGGAGCAGGAGAAAATTGGGTTTTTTCTCGGTGAAAGCACCAAATTTTTTGTACCAAAAATGGGCACAACACTCTTCGGAAGTTTTTGAAGAGATAAAATGAAGAAATTAAATGGAAAATGAGAATTATCTAACAAAAACTCCAAAAAACAGATAGGAAAATAATAAAAACGCACAGAAACACAAGGGTTTAGAGTGGTTCGGCGTATTGCCTACGTCCACTATGAAATTGATCGCTTTATTGATGTTTCTTTTATGATTACAATTGATTGCAGCAGGTTACAGCAGATAACAATGATTTACAGCAGCAAAATTCGTTAACAGCAGCAGCAATGGAGTATGGAATTGAATCCGACAGAGTCTGGGCGTTGTAGAATTCAAGATCCTTTTTCTGTAAGCTCCGGGGGTCTATTTATTGGTGTAGGAGGCTGATATTTCCCTCAGATCTCGGGAGACTTCTTCTGGCACGTGAGCGGGCCCACGCGACCAAGCCCGTAAAGTTTCGGCCCGATCCGTGATCGATACGAACGAATTTCGTATCGATCAAGATTGTGTCCGATGGATTCGAAATTTGGTGTGGACATTCTTCAGCATACATGTAAGCTCCTGTGAAAATTTCATACCATTTGGACTTGTAGATCGTGAGATATGATCGATGCAAGATTGCGCTTCCAGTGCACCGTTCTGTTCGACTCGATCAGTTCGAATTGATCCTTCGAATCGATGGTAGGCATGTGATCATGCGGTGACGTGGCGTGCGATCTTCGCATTGATCCACATTCTTCGCCGAGTTGATCGAGTCGTTCCGGAGTTTTCGCCTCGTTCGTATCGTTGTTGCTGCCTTATTTGCATCGATAAAGGATGCATAATTCGTATCGAGGGAAATTTCTTAGTTCGTATCAATTGTTATGCTCTGTTCGTATCGATTGTTATGCTTTGTTCGTATCAATCGTGGGGCCTAGTTCGTATCGATAAAAGTGCTCCACCTAAATGGATACGAACAGTGATCCTCTGATGGGTACGAACAGCGCGTCCTGATGGATTCGAACAAAGGCTTTGTGCTGAATACGAAGTGGCGCGTCCTTATGGATTCGAACAAAGGCTCTGTGATGGATACGAAGTGGCGCGTCCTTATGGATTCAAACAAAGGCTCTGTGATGGATACGAAGTGGACATTGGACGATTGATTCGAACAGTGGCTAGTTGATGGATTCGAACTCGGTCGATTCGAACAGTGGCTTGTCGATGGATTCGAACTCGATCGATTCGAACAGTGGCTAGTTGATGGATTCGAACTCGGTCGATTCGAACAGTGGCTTGTCGTTGGATTCAAACTCGATCGATTCGAACAGTGGCTAGTTGATGGATTCGAACTCGATCGATTCAAACTGAGGCCCTAGAATGGATGCGAGGTCGCTGCCGCTCTGATCGATACGAAAGTGATGGATTCAAACCGGGGTTCGATGATGGATACGAAAGTGGGATTATTTCCTTCAACTTGCATCAATCATAACTTGAGCATACGAACTCGGATTAACTTGAAATTTGGAACGTTGACTTCCATTGCTTCGCTCGTCCTGTCTTGTCGATTGTAGCTTGATTCGGACTCGGAATTTTTTTATCGATATCCATAGTGAGCCTGCGTATAACCGATTTCTAAGACGAACCGTCATTGGTTTCTAGTCGAGTTCCTAGTGTCACGGCCTTGCCACAAGGCGGGATAACAGTCACTTATCCATATTGAAAGTTCCGGAGATTTGATTGTTCAATCTCAAGTTCGACTGTTTAAATAAGCATGTTAGATTGTTTATTGTCATCATATGTTCGAGGTTAGCAAGGCAACTAATTATGATTGTTTGAGTAAACTAAGTTAGATGAGTATGCTAGTTCAAAACACCAATCATTGACCTCATGCCGATCCCAAAGGAAAGGCGGATCCCTATCCAAGGCCTTTATACCGAGCCTTAACCCAGAGTAGGGAATGCCGATCCCTCTCCTCAACTAAACTAACTAAACAGCTGATCCATTTCCTAGCTGATCCCTACCACTGTCATATTGTTGTCTACCGACCCCTTCATTTCTTTACCCCTGACTCTTCTTCCCTCAGAAATCCTTGTCGAAACCTCATTCTATCTCCTCATCTCTTCTTCCTATGCATAATTCAACTTACAAAACCTTTGTTCCAGCAATCATTAACCATTACAAGATCGTTCTCCATCTTATACACAGATCAGCAACTCAAGATTGAAAACCTAATCGTATAATTGAAAGAAGTATTAAAAATCCATACCTATATGAAAACGTGGAGGTTCGAATTAAGATAGGGATGAGCGTTTGAGGATTATCAAATCGAGAGTGAGGAAAAGGCGAGTTTGTGGAATGGTTGGAATCATGGATGGATTTAAGGTCGAAGTTTGGAAGGCTTGGGTTCGGCAAGAAAGTTCTATGCGAAGGCAAGTAAAATGGAAAAAATGAGGAAGGGAGAAAGGAAAGGCTTATATATATGTATGTATGTATGTATGGGAGAGGGTTCGGGTGCAAGAACATTGAACGAGTCGAAAAGGGAAAGGGGTCGGCATAGAAACCTGCTGATCCCTATTTGCATGGCTATGAAGGTGGACCGGCATAATGAATGTCGATCCCTATAGACGGTAAAAAAGTGATTGTGAAGGTTTTGTTGTGAACGTGAATATACGAAACATTATAGAAATTGGCAATGACCCATGAGTGTTCGAACATGTCTGGGAGCCAACAACAGAAACATGTATATGATTATGCACAAGAGTGGTTCAACAGTTCAACCTTTTGAAATTAGCAGAAATTGAAATCAAACCTGAAACTTTCAAGTTAAAGGCTGGACCAGATAAAACAGTTTATAAGTCTCGCCTAACTGGATTTATACACTGACAGAATATGGTGCTGGATTTATATTATTGGGAATCGAACAAGCGTCATAGCAATCAATGAAGAATTCAATGCCTTGGGAAAATGATTCAACAAAGGAATAGCAATCAATCCGGAAGCTACATGGACTTTTTTCCGACAATTCAGACTTGTTTCGATTCAAAGCACGTCATGTTACTCACAAGACGTACTTTGGGGGCAAGTGTTACCCGGTATCCTAACTCGACTATATTGAATTGATTGCACAAGATAGATTCGACTATTATCTAGAACGATGACCATGGAGCAATGGTTGTAGGACCCGGAAGTAAAGTACAGATGGTTATATGAAGCCAGAATTGAGCGGAATTGGTAGATAAACGATGCAGGATGCTTGAAATATGGATTTTAACATGGACAAATAAGGGATCGGCATGGCTTGGTAGTGCCATAAGGATCGACATGATTGGATAGGCAAGGGGTTGACGTGCTCGAAGCAAAGGAGGGTTCAGCGTAGAAGAAGGTAGATGGATCGGTATGGCTTGTTGGCTTGGGATGGCATGCTTCAAATTAGAAGCAAGGGATCGGCATGAATTAGTAGTACCATAGGAATCAGTATGGTAGGTTAGATTAGGGGTCGGCACGGTCGAAGCAAAGGAGGGATGGGCGTAGGCGAAAGCAAATGGATCGACATGGTTAAGGCAAGATGGATCGGCATAGCCTTTGAAAGATGGATCGTCACGGCTGGATAATAGGCAAGGGATCGGTATACTCGAGTCCATCAAGAAGGGATCGACACATGCCAGAAACTAAGTGCACTCTTGCCTTCAGAAATCAATATTTTGGGATCTAAAGGTCCAAGGGAGTTGAGATTTGGAAAGCAAGGTATATGGACCCTAGGGGACCTACCCTAGAGATCGCATGTCAAATGGCCTAAGAATGAGGGATCAACATATGTCCATTTGGAGGGTTCGGCAGAAAATAGCTTGCAAGTGGAGTTGAACCAAAGATCTATCAATAGCACGAGCTCCACCAGTCCAAATGACTTGATATTTGAAGAGCCAACATATCTAAGCATGAAGAAGCCACCATAGGGATTGTTGCCTAAGAATCTACCAATGAAAGGATCGGTACTGATCCCTCTTCATTGGTATTTGGGCCTAGCGACCCCTATGGTGGGCCCATATGGATTAGAGTGTCCTATAGCCGAAGCTTAAGAGGGATTGGTGGTTACCTTCACCTATAAATACTGGCCTAGGGGGTCATTCTGAGTATCTCTACGCTGCTGGTTACCTGAGTCTTTATTGTAATCAAGCTTTTTTCTTACTTCTGGCTGCTGTAATCAAACTGTTAGTGAATCAATAAAGATAATCTTCAAAGTGGACGTAGGCATACAACGCCGAACCATTATAAATTCCTGTGTTCATAATTATTGCTTTGATTTGCCTATTAGTTTATTCTATTCCTCAGTTTTAATTTTACTTTCTTCATTTACTTCTCTACATAAATCTACCCGTGGGTGTTTGTGACCAATTTGGTTGCAAACAGCGATATAATAGGTAATGTCTAGAGTGTAGAATATAAATCAAAAAATAATTGTGCTGTTTGCATCTCACATCACAATAATATTAGGTATATAATCAAAACCGCCAAGGTACGTTTGCATAATGGGTTCCACTAGAGACTTCCCCAAAAATACTAAGGTCAGCCTCCTAACAAGGGTCGGAAACTACCTTCCGAAGTGACATAGATTTTTATATAAAACATACCAGAAAGGAAACATAACTAGACCACGCCTGAACATGTGATGCCAAATATCATCAACTCCCTAAGCAACATCAATAAGCATCTCTAGATATGGATTTGATATACCCTTGGGTTAGCGGGTTACACTTGGGTTAGCTAAACCCGCTGGCTATGTGCCTACTCCGTTTTCTGTCATTTTTGATGGTAAAGTCACATTCAGCATCTTATCTATCGAACAGATCTCGAATCTCTCCATGGATTCCAACATCTCAACACACGAGCCATCATCACTCAAATAGTTCACAAATCTCTCTATGGATTCCAGCATAAGTCATTTAATGAATGCTAATGCTGACCTCTCCCTTGGATTTACCCTCAGGATAGACAGTTCAACTCAATAGCATTGTCTTTAATGTTAACTTTGACCTCTCCCTCCGAGTTACCCTTAGGATAGAAAGTGCAATTCTATAAAAAAAATTCTCCACAACCGCTTTCAAAATAAAGAACTCGTATATCGGTCTTGAAGTGGTTATGGTGTAACACCCCTAATTTTTGATAATATTATTCGGGAGATTTAATTAGATAAATTAAATAGAATAATGTGAATAATTAGAGTGATAAGGGGATTGAGATTTGAAAATAAAATTAAGGGTCGTGCTTAATTGTTTAAATGGGCTTAAGAATGGTTTATAAGCAAATTAATTTACATAAGGGCTTATTAGGAAATAGCCGCACATAATCAATTACCCTTATATATTTTCATTTCCATTTATTCAAGTTCATTTTTAGCAAAACAAAAACAAACGTAAAACATAAGAGGAGCCGGCCATTGCTAAGGAAGAAAAGAAGAGAAAATCAATCTAAAGCTAAGGATTCAAGCTAGGGGAATTAATCTCAATCCAATCTCCTTATCCCAATCAAGGTAAATAATAATCTATATCATCTCTATTATTTTTATGATCATTTGTTTAAGGTTTAAAATTAAATCCATTTTAATGAGGATTTGGATGATGATATGCTTGGATTATTAACATGTTTGATTTAAACAAAAATTGCATAAACATGATTTTACACGGTTTTAAGGGTAAAACCGATTATAATGATTTTCGTATGCCATGAGAAAATTTTACTTTATGTAAAACATGATTTTAGAGATGGGTTTTAATTTTTGTAATTTTCCAAGCTATGGAAAATTTAATATGAATTTTCAAAGGAAAATACGAATAATTGGGTTTAGATATTAATTTCCATTATTTTATGAGGAATTTGGGTCTAGAATTTTTATATGTTAGATAACATATTGAAAGTGCATTTCTGTAATTTTTTGGGGAATTTTCCTAAGTAATTTACTAAGGAAATAAAATTATTTTAGAGGAAGGACTTAATTGTTTTATAGGTTTTGCTTAAAAGAAGGGCTTACTTGTTAAATTAATCCATGTTTAGATCTGAAATCATGTGGTAGTTATTTTGGTAAGAAATTGAAAAGTTATGGCAACCAATCAAATGTTTAAAAGTAGGCAGGTTAGTTATAAAGTATTTGCTTTAATTGGTATTAAATCAGTTTTACCCAAAAAAGTGGGTTCCGCCTCTTTTAGAAGTACCTTTCGTCTTATTACTTCCGCTTCGACCCAGCCTAGTCGAAACCTATCAAGTCGAAACCAATACACAGGGTATAAGCAATGTTGGTATGAAGTGGATGGTGAAAGGCGGAAGGCATGGTTTCGAAAGCATCGCTTCCGATGGGGCCGAAACCTTTGTTTACTTTCAAATGATAAGCGCCTGTCTTGTTTTGCCGAAAGCTTTCGAATGAGTCAAAATATATGGTTTTGAAAGGGTTTTCTAAATAACTTTCGAAGGGGTTGCCATCTTTTATTTTATAGGATAAGCTTTCGATGAGTTCCTCTATTTATAGAACAATGCTCTCAAAAAGGGTGGTTTCGACCCAGTCGTCACCCCGCTGCCGCACTTTTGGCCTTTTGAAGCTTTATATGGAAGGCCATGCAAATCACCAGCATGTTGGTTGGAAACTGGGGACATATTGGTCTTAGGTCCAGATCTGGTTAGATAGGCAATAGAGAAGATCGAGTTAATCCGAGAAAGGATGAAGGAAGCTCAGTTTAGACAGAAGAGTTACGTAGATAAGAGGCGTAAAGACCTAGAATTCTCAGTTGGAGATAAGGTTTTCATTAAGGTATCACCGATGAAGGGTGTGGTACGATATGGAAAGTCAGAGAAACTAGCACCGAGATATGTTGGTCCGTTTCAGATTATAGAGAGGATTGGAAAGCTCACATACAGAGTACAGTTGCCGAGCAGTATGGCAAGTGTCCATAATGTATTTCATGTGTCTCATCTTCAGAAGTATGTACATGATCCAGAGACTACTATTCCTCCGATAGGGTTGGAAGATCTAGTTGTAGAGCCTAATTTAACTTTTGTTAGACAACCAGTTTGGGTTGTAGCGAGAGATGACAAAAGATTGAGGAACAAGACAGTTAAGTTGGTGAAAGTTCAGTGGAGCGACAATGAGAAGGACTGTACTTGGGAAAAGGAAGACAAGATTAGAGATACTTATCCTAATATACTTTGAGGGTATGTCTATAATAGATTTATATAGACAGTTGCTAGTCAGGTAGACTAGTATGGTAGGAGTCGTTACAAATGATTGCTATGTTTAGTATGTAGTCCTTACTGAATTTCGAGGACGAAATTCTTTAGGGGGGGGGCCGGTAACACCCCTAATTTTGATAACATTATTCAAGAGATTTAATTATATAAATTAAATAGAATAATGTGAATTATTATAGTGATAAGGGATTGAGATTTGAAAATAAAATTAAGGGCCGTGCTTAATTGTTTAAATGGCTAAAGAATGGTTTATAAGCAAATTAATTTACATAAGGGCTTATTAGGAAATAGCCGCACATAATCCATTACCCTTATATATTTTCATTTCCATCTATTCAAGTTCATTTTTAGCAAAACAAAAACAAACGTAAAACATAAGAGGAGTCGGCCATTGCTAAGGAAGAAAAGAAGAGAAAATCAATCTAAAGCTAAGGATTCAAGCTAGGGGAATTAATCTCAATCCAATCTCCTTATCCCAATCAAGGTAAATAATAATCTATATCATCTCTATTATTTTTTATGATCATTTGTTTAAGGTTTAAAATTAAATCCATTTTAATGAGGATTTGGATGATGATATGCTTGGATTATTAACATGTTTGATTTAAACAAAAATTGCATAAACATGATTTTACACGGTTTTAAGGGTAAAACCGATTATAATGATTTTCGTATGCCATGAGAAAATTTTATGTTATGTAAAACATGATTTTAGAGATGGGTTTTAATTTTTGTAATTTTCCAAGCTATGGAAAATTTAATATGAATTTTCAAAGGAAAATACGAATAATTGGGTTTAGATATTAATTTCGATTATTTTATGAGGAATTTGGGTCTGGAATTTTTATATGTTAGATAACATATTGAAAGTGCATTTCTGTAATTTTTTGGGGAATTTTCCTAAGTAATTAACTAAGGAAATAAAATTATTTTAGAGGAAAAACTTAATTGTTTTATTGGTTTTGCTTAATAGAAGGGCTTACTTGTTAAATTAATCCATGTTTAGATCTGAAATCATGCGGTAGTTATTTTGGTAAGAAATTGAAAAGTTATGGCAACCAATCAAATGTTTACAAGTAGGCGGGTTAGTTATAAAGTATTTGCTTTAATTGGTATTGAATCAGTTTTACCTAGAAAAAAGTGGCTTCCGCCTCTTTTAGAAGTACCTTTCATCCCATTACTTCCACTTCGACCCAGCCTAGTCGAAACATATCAAGTCGAAACCAATACACAAGGTATAAACAATGTTAGTACGAAGTGGATTGGTAAAAGGCGGAAGGCATGGTGCCGAAAGCATTGCTTTCGATGGGGCCGAAACCTTTGTTTACATTCAAATGATAAGCGCCTGTCTTGTTTTTCCAAAAGCTTTCGAAGGAGTCGAAACATATGATTTTGAAAGGGTTTTCTAAATAAATTTCGAAGGGGGTTGCCATCTTTTATTTTAAAGGATAAGCTTTCGAATGAGTTCCTCTATTTATAGAACAATGCTCTCGAAAAGGGTGGTTTCGACCCAGTCGAGACCCTGCTGTTGCTCTTTTGGCCTTTCGAATGTATTGAAGTCATCAATGCTTTCGAACGGTAGCTTTTGTTTTAAACTTATACTAAGTCACTCCCTAAAGGCTTTCGAAAGGGTTTAAGGGTTTCGAAGGCAATGGCTTCGAAAGGGGGTTTCGATGCTATCCTTCAATGTTTTACTTAATGTTTTGAATATTCGAAAGGATTGTTCCGAAGCCATCAAGTTTTCCCCCAATCATTTTTAGTTAAAGATAAATTATTTCGAAGATAAATGGTTTCGAAAGGGGTACTTTCGTTTGTATTCACTTAGACCCAATAGGTTATGTTTTAAATTAAACCCAATGGTTTTGAAAGGGATACTTTCATATGGTTCGAAGCTATGCTTCTATAATTGAATGGTTTCACTTTAATACATTCGAAAGGTTTCAAAAGAGAGGTTTTGAAGTGTTTTGAAAGGCGGGTGCCTAGAGTTTTGGAAAGAAGATTTGAATGCTTTCGAAAGGAAGTTTTCCAATGGTTTCAAAAGTAAAGATTAAAGGTTTCGAAAGCTTTAGTTTTCAAAACAAAGAACCCAATCTCAATTTTTAAAGGAAAACCATGGCATAATAAAAGAGTTTTGAAATGATTTAAGTATGGAGTTTTTGAAGAATTTTTCCTTGATTAATAGGTTAAATGGATTAACCAAGTTTTATATAAAATGATTTCAAGGATATTAAACCACAGGTGTTGGTATTATTATGTTATTATGTTTAGCTCTTCATATATATATTAACATTGTAATGGACCCATAACTGTATTTTGGAGAAGGGCAGAATAAGCAGCTAGGTTGACCTAGTAGTGAATATAAAATTGAGTTAACTCCTGAATGAGTAGAATTGCATCCAGGAGTTCAGGTAGACCAGAATATAGGATGCCTAAATACTAGTTAAAGAAGTTGTCAAATAGACAGGTTCATAAACCCATGAAAACTATGCTTAGAGTACGTTATTGGCAGAAGCCAATAGGTTCATAGTAAACCCATGAAAATTATGATTAGATTGAGTTATTGGTAGGGGCCAATAAGTTTGTAGTGAACCCATGAAAACTATATCCGGATTAAGTTATTGACAGTAGTCAATAAGTTCCTAGTCAACCCATGAAAACTAGGCTAAAAGGGAAGTTATTGGAGGTACAAATAGGTTCAGGGAGAACCCATGAAATAATGAAGTTATTGGCAGGGGCTAATAGGTTCTTAGTGATCCCATGAAAACTAACAAATTGGATAGGGAGTTCTTAAGTGTTAAATAGGTTACTAATAAGCCCATGAAAACTATTAGGTTAATAGTGACCCTAGAAACTATAACTGAGACAGATAGTCAAAAATGAATGAGGATGAGTAATCCAGAATTAATTTACTTGTTAGCATATCATCGTATTTTTTTGAAATGTTATATTTTAACCATTGTGGATGCAGGAGCACATTATATGGTTTTATAAAGTTTTAGGATACTAGTGAGGGAAAACTCGTTCCGCTAAGTGGTGTGGTCTCACTAGATATCTAAATGGTTTGAGATGGTAGATTATTATTCATACCAGGCTTTATGTCTGACTCGAAGTTTATGTTTTCCCCTTAAACTTTCGGGTGCTCAATTAATTTTGAGTAGTTTGAGAGTTGAGGATTTTAGATACCTCTTTATACGAATAAGCTTCCGAAGATGTGTAGGAGGCATGATAGCCATTTAGAGTCCTTTTCTATTTTGATTCCGCTGTGTGTTGTTATAAAGGCAAAGTTGCTAATTGCCTAGTCATATACTCTGATCATCCAAGGGGCATCTTCATATGTCGCTCTTGGCGTATGTTGTAATAATTATATTTTCTTTGAACGTGGTACGATTGTAGGATTATGTAATGAATTTGAAATACTTTGAAATGGAATGAGAAAGTTGTTTGTTGATTTTAAAATTTTTCCATATCCATGTGTTTCTGTTATATCAATGTATCTAACATAACTGCATTTAGTCGCCCAGGGTTAATAACTATGGATGACTGCAGCATCCTAAGCCGTTAGTTTTGGGCCTCCAAGTGAGGCATGTTACATATGGTTTTGAGTCATCTTATATAAGTACACTCCCCCGCTTATTGGACTCTTAAAAAATTTGATGAATTCTGGTTAACTTAACTCTGATTCTTTTACACATAATCAAACAATACATAAGGTAAAGATCATCTCTTATCTTGATGGATTCCCTTATCTCTTGTCCTAGAAAACCAAGACGAGTTTATACGTAGTGTAGAGCATAAATAAGAGGGTAACCGTACTATATAAATCTTGTGTTACTTTTAGATATTTTCTATGTTAATTTTGACCAAACTTAATAGAAATAAAACAATCGCACATGGAAATCAAGTCTCGTACACTTATCACCATTTCTGACTTTCTCAACTTACGCTATCCCTCGGTCAAGAATGAAGCTAGGTGGGTTAGAGCATAGGTTTCATCCAAGCCCTATCTTGACACATCGTTCTTAATTCTTACAAATAGAACAAGTATACTTTGTCGGCTTTTAGTGCTAAGTATAGGAGTAAATACTTTCCATAGACGAATAAGCACACAAACATGATTGAGTCGCACAAATGACTTCTAATCCTCATATTATCAAATAATACTTCTTTGTAAATACAAGTTTATATATTTAAAATACGTTTATAAAAGATATATACATGCATACTACTACTTTACTATTCAATTCTACTCTTTTCAGTACTTCAGATATAGTCATATACTTATCTATAAGGTATAAGAATATTTACAAATCATTTAGCAAGAATCCCATTTTAAAATATAATCATTATCTTTAAAACATTCATTTTAAAGAGCTAGTTATATTCAAAAGTATTCAAATGGGTTAAAAACAAATGTTACAAAACATTGTTACTATAAACCAAAAACTGATTATACTTAACATTAGCTTCAAAACATTCTTTTTAAAAACAAAGTATATCTACACTTATTTAACAAGATAATATACTTTTAAATAACTTCTCAAAGCACATTATTATAACCAAGTGTTATCCCAAAACTTCCTTTATTCTTTTATAAAATACAAACTTTTTTCAAATTTATATAAACACACACATACACACACACTTTTAAAATGCTTATAAATATGTTTTAAATACCCATATAAAATTTATGTAAAAATAGCTAATTTAGAAATTACTAGAAAAGCCTTTTCAAATAAATGTTACAAGAAAACCATTTACTTTAAAAATTCATAAATTATTACTAAAAATATATTTAAACTTGAAACCACTTTTAAAATGCTCTTAAACACGTTATTAACATTCCTACAAATATCTCACAAAAATAAGTAATTATCAATGTTTTTAAACACTTTAAATTACTAAAATCACTAAAAACAACAAAACATAGCCAATGCTATAAAAACTCAGAACTGATGTTGTTAAGTGCTATAAAATATACTAGACAGTGGACCATTGAAAAAAAGCATGAGAGTTTGTCCAATTTTCTCAAATCAAGAAAAGGTTTTAGACTCTGATTCTTTTTATAATAAGTAATATACTTAGAGTACTTAATAACCATGTAAAGAAACCCCTAAGGATTTATTTCAAAATCATATTAAAAATTCCTTAAAACAAGGCATGTAGAAGTGTCCGTATAACGACCTTTCTCACCCTCTAACTTTTCAAACTTTATTCAACAAGTTCTATGATTTCCCAAACCATTTTCTTGCTATCACATACACTACTACAAGTGTAGAGCACAACCAAAATATATTCTTTCATAATATGTTTACATAGAACCATTTCAAACAAGTTAAACACAAGAGATTTCAAAGTGCTCTTATAGCGACTCTTTCGCTTCAAACAAGTTCACACATATTTCCACATCACACACAACCAATCCAAACATGTAAACACAAAGTCAAGGCCCATTACATGTTGTAGAGGGTAATAAAAGTGAATATATTACATATAAAGTTATCATTTTTTTTCAAAAGCAAGAGGGGTTCAAAGTTATAATTTCGTTAGTTAACCTCTTAACTTTATATTAACACATAGTTATAAACACAATATTTACTTTTCAACGGTGAGTTAACTCACCCTAAACCCTTTCTGCCATCAAACACAAGCCAATAGAACACATGACTACTTCCTGCCTCAACCAAACAAGCAACAACTTCACCCTTGCTTCTAGTTTAGCTCATTGCCGCCTCCCCTTCACTATAAATGCCCACAGCCTCCCCTTGTCCCCCCCCGTTTGTTCCTTCTTCCTTCAACATTTGAGTAGATATTGCATGTTCCTATGTTATTCTAGGGCCTTTGCTAAAGTTTGGCTGAGTTTGGGCTTCATTTGTATTTTTTTTAGAAAGTTAAAGTGAAGAGAAAGAGGATAAAGACAATATTTTCTATGTGTTAAATTTGCAAACCAACTTTGTGAACTAAAGAAGGGATTAAATAAGATTTCACAAATTGCTAAAGAAACCTCCTAAACCTTCTTGGCCAACCAAGAAAGCATGCTCCCGTGCTTCACTTTCCACATCACCCCTCCCTTACTAAGCCCTTGAGTCTCTCACAAAATATCTCTTTAAAATATCTACCCATAGCATCACCCATGACATCATAAAAAGAGTTTAGTTAGACATAAACCACTAAAATAATTTTAGTTGCTAATTAATGACACATTAATATATTAGACATGTCCAAAAAATTTGAACAACTTATATCGAGTAAAAAACTGTTTATCGTATCGACTTTCGGTCACGTTATTGATATTTCTTTAAAACAATTATTTTTGTAAACATTTTTAAATAACAAGTTTTCCTTCATGTTTTATTAAATAAAAGGGGTTTAACAGGGTTATAAAATCACTTTCGTCACATTAAACGAAGATTCAAATATTTAAATACGAGTGTTTAAAATTCCGCTCGCTATAGATTCTTTACTTTGATTGCAATTAAATCAGGGAATGGCGACCAAGCGACTATAGTTGGGCCTGAGTTTAAACATTAAAAATGAAATACTATTCAATAGAGAATTCGTCTTCTCGACTGGATGAGGTTAATATCACGGTAATCAACTCAAAGTCAAAATCTCTAGCCAGAGTAGTACGGTTAATAATATATATTATTATTGAACCAAGGACTTTGTTTATGGGCTAACCGAGTTAAATGTGGATGATATTGGAATTTTGACCAAAAATCAAATTCAGTAAATCCTAAAGTGATATAGTTTTGACAAAGAGCGTGTGTAAATAATCATTACCAAAAGGCGCCACTTAAATTGTAAAATTGGATTATATCCATAAAGATGTATAGATGATAAATTCGGATAAACTACCATACTAATAGCTATTGTGACGTCTGAATGTTAATATTCGAATTGTTCGAAATTAATCACTCACTAAATTTACACCTACGATCGCACAACCATATTAGTGAATTCTTCGTATACTGCATAATTTAATCAGTTTGTAAATTGTTGTAAATTAATTAATATTTATAAAATATAAAATATTTATTTATTTGATGTACTAGGCGATTTTGGTAATTTTCTAGATACCATTGGTAATTAATTGAGTGTGTATATAAAAGCTATGTATGGACGTATCGATATACAATACCGATAGGCATTTAAATATGATTTAAATGACGTTAATTGTTAAACAATTTGTGGTTTTTATTGGCCCACGTAGCCCAATATATTTGGTTGTCATGAGGTGGAAGGGAGGTGAAGTTTAAATTTTAGATCTAGATATGAATACTTGGTAAAAGGAGAAAGAGTAAAAGTAGAAGAATTTGTCACTCCTTCTCTCTCTATTTAAACCAAACTACCCTCCACATTTTCACTTCTAGCTTCCTCTCTTTCCCTAGCCGAAACCATCTTCCCCTTCATCCCATCGTCAAAAATCTAAGCACCTAATCACATCAAATTAAAGTAAATCCAATGGTATAATCGATTGTAGCGACATCCAATGATCGATTAGCTAAATCTAGGAGATCTCACTATTCAATGTGCATTCAAAAGCAGACTCTTTAAGGTGTAAATTCCCCTTTACATTTTATATCATATACATCATGTGATAGTTAGATTGTAAATTTTTATGCACATCTATTGTCCCTCATAATTGCTCGTTATTAAATCACACTGAACTATCTTTGTTAATTGATATTGTTGTTTAGACTTTTGTATAAAATCAAGAAAAATTACATTTCAATCTGGCCATGCATAATATATTTTATATATTAGTTCTCTAAATAAAAAATTGACTTTAATAACTAAAAGAGGCTATTTACTATTTGTAATCACATACATATATATTATTTTAAAATATATATACATATATATATATATAATGTATATAAATTATTTATAAAACTATGCATATTAATATATACGTTCATCTTTTAAGAAAAAATTATTTATTTTTTCCGAACCGATATTATATAATATTATTATATTTATATTTTAATAACTTTAAAAATGCATATATTAATATATTTATATAAATGCAGGTATTTAATTTATTAAAATAAATTAAATTTTTTGGATTTAAAAAAAATCATGGTTGAAAAGAAATAAACAAGTATAAAATATTTTAAGATTTATTGTATTAGAATACACACTTTAATAATTTTCTGCAATTTTAAATAACTTGTATATTTAAAAAATAAATTTAAAATTTTTCGACAATGATAGATATTTGTATAATAAACATACATACATACGTATATATAAATTAAAAGATATTTTAACTGATTTTATAAATCTAAATTAAAATGGTTCACCTGGTCAAAATTTGATATTTTAGATATCATATTTGAAATTAAATTTATTGACTTGGTAAAAATATTATCGGATATTTTAAAATTTTATATTATTTAATATATAAATAAATTTGAAATTATATATGTAAATTTATATGTATATTTAAACAATATTTTGAGACAACTAATAGGCATATAAAAGGCGAATGTATACGTTGCAGATGTAAATCACAACATTTATATTACTATACATTAACTATGTTGCACATGCACATCATATAAACGAGTATATATTGATATACTTTAGCTTATCTATACACTAATTGGATAGATAAATAAAAATTTATTTTATTTAAATAAACTATATTAAATCTAGTAAAACTCATTAGACTTCTCACACACACTATGATCCAAATAAAGACTTTTTTAGAATTCACTCAATTTACCCATTGGAGACCCGACCAGTTCCAATAGTTATCATGTCATCCAAAACTACTGCATCTTAATATCATTACAAGAATTATGCAATCAAGTACTCACATTCACTGCTTCCAATTCACATATCTTGCTCTCTTCTTTCCAACTTTCAATATATCTTTTCTACCGTGGTTACTCTAAAATAAAAATAAATCGAACGTCAAAAAGCTAAAATTAATGAAAATAAATGAAAAACCTAAGAAAGAAAAATATTTTCAAATTGCCTTTAATTTGATGATACCTGCGTTACCCCTATTTCCCTTGCTTTCTGCTAAACAGAACTATTTTAGTGATGTGAATTTAGATTGAGTTGAAACCCTAATTTTTGTAAAGAATGGTAATATTATGGGCTGGAGAATGAATGTGAAAAGAATATAAGTGATCGCAAAGCTTTAAATAAAATGGACGTGTTAAATGGTGAAAGTGAATGACAAATATGTCCTTAAGTATTCTTTGTTAATTTTGAATAAAATAAATAGATGATTTGGTAATTTCCAAAGCTTCATTTGGAGGTATTATATGTATATATATATTGTGTGTGTGTGTGTGTGTGTGTGATATATGCTCACACAAATGACATACACACACATACATGTTTAGGTGGTTGCTAAATGCAAAATCAAAATGGATAAAGGGAGTCATTGAGTAATAAAAAAATTACTAAATGGTAAAATCAATAAAGCAAGAATTATTTAGCAAATGTTTGTTTTAGAATAGAATAATATACCTTCATTCCCTATAAATCACTATACATTTTTATTCATGTTATTGTCTCTCCAACCACTCTCATTACCTAACATTTTGCCTCATTGCAAAACCTAATTCTCCTTAATTAATCAATCTTGATTTAAAATGCGATTGTCGTGGTTGAAATTGACAAGATTCTATTTAAAGTGAAAAAAAGAGAAGAAATTGGGATATGTATGTATTCCATAATCAGATTCATATTTTAGAACATTAGGAAAATGGTAAGAACGAATTTTTTTTAACATTTTTAGTCACTAGGGCATACTCTTTATTTTCGTGCGTGAAGGACAAATTTTGTCTCGCAATAAAGCTGAAGGAAAAAAATTTTAGGCACTAGGACATGCTAAATTAAGGTGCATTTTTCACATGGTCAAGGGAGAAGGGGTGTGGAAAATCTCGATGATAGTGCAACAACTCTTGGTGTGGTGGAGTCGAGTTTGACGACGATAGTGATGAAGAGAGGCGCCGATGATGGAGAGAGGAGATGGTGATGCAAATACACATGAAGATGATCGGAGCATTAATGTATTGCAGCGGCGATGGAGGAGAGACGTTTTATATGATTAGAGATGGAGGTGGAGGAGAAGCAACATGGAATTGGGGAAGAAAAAGATAATAGTGGATATTGATATTGAGTAATATCATTATTTTAATACAGAGTAAATATTTATCTTTATGCTCTGAATGCTATTTTGTTGTCGCATTTGTAGATTAAAAAATGTATATTTTAGCTTATGATGTTATTTCATAATAGTATTTTTATGAATTGTAGTATCAACTTATGAATTGTAGTAGCAGTTTTTATACAATAGTAGCATTTTATAGATAAAGTGTATATTTTAGCTCACAAAGCTATTTTATAGTAGCAAACTAGCATTTTGAACTACAACAGCAGTTTATGAACTATTACAACATTTTTTGATTTGTGGTTGTTTTTTATGAATTATAATATCATTTGTAGGTGAAGTTTGTAATCGTATATTACAATGCTATTTTGTAGTAGCATTTTACGAGTTGTAATAATATATTTAAATGAATTAAATGTATAAGTTAATTTTTAATGTTATTAATTGGTCGCATTTTTAAATGAAGCTTTTCATGATTCTATCTTCCAGTATCATTTTATTTTACTTTAACTGTAGTATGATACTATGCAGTGTCATCTTTTTGTTTTTTAAATAAATTAATAATGTATATTTATGTTCATAATTTTATTTTATAGTAGCATTTTACTAATTGTTGTAGTAGTTTCTGAATTGTAGTAACTTTTTTAAAATTGTAACAGCAATTTATAAATAATTGTAACATCTTTTTAGATGATGTAACATTATTTTATAATTGCAATTATTAATTATAGTACTAGTTTATAAAGTATATTAACATTTTCTTAGTTTGTAGTAGGATTTTATGAATTGTATTATCATTTTTGAATTAATATTTTTAAATACCACTTTCTAGTATCATTTATGATTTTTTTATAAAGGTGATATCATTGTTGTTTTATTTTTTGAAAGTTTACAGTACTATTTTCATAAATTAATTTATAATGCTACCGCATAGTGTCGAAAAGTGCTATCATTTTTATTTAAACTTTTTAATATTTATCATGTTATTTTTCATAAATTAATTTATAATGTTATTGTGTAGTATCGGTTTTGTATTTATTGAATTACAAAAAAGAATACAACAATTATATTGCAGTTTTATCATGTAATAGTTGACCTTACCTCGTGTTATCATTTTTTGATTAAATAATATAACTCGGTAGCATTTGTACTTGCTGTATTTCTTTTTACATCATTCTCACATATAATGATACCATGCAGTATATATTTTTTACATGTTGTTATTTTTGAATAACTAATGATTGATGAGCAAGATGAGTTAAGCAATGATGTTGTGATGTGTTGGAAGATGTAGGCGGCACAGTAAGCGGCGAGTAGAGGCCTGATTTTGGTTTTTAGGGTTAGATTTTCAAGAGGCAAATGCTAGGGAGGTGGCGACTTTGGAAGGGGCGGCTATGAGCAGTGACGGAGCATAGGTGTACGGCGACATGGGGATGCGGCTGCATGGGAAGCAACGATTTGGCAGGTGCATACGTGAGGAAGAAGATGCCATTGCGTCTAAATTTGAAGTTGTTGTCCCAAGAGCTAAAAAACTTTGTCCTTTAAACTAAATTTAGGTGTGTAAATTTTATACGACTGTCCGACATCAACTCGGTCTGATGTTGTAAGACGTTAGGTCAGTATTCATATGATTCTCATTTAAAACACGAATTAGAACAATAAAAATAATACAAAAATATTGCTATTCACTGTATTCACAGAAATCGAACAGTAATCCATAGTAAACTTCTACACAAGTTTACTAGTTAAAACTAGGTGTCGTTCGTTACTCTAAGGAATAGAAACGAACAGTAAAGTACTAGAAGTAGAAGTAGAAATTTGACTAAGCCTTGCCTTAGTAATTTCCTTATGACTTTTCTTTGAACTATCCTAAGATACAACAGTCAGTTGCTACTAGAGATTATGAGGGGTATGCATCACTCTGCGATAAACAAAAACTGCTTTTATGCAAGAACGGGACGAGGATGAAGAAATGACTTGAAAAGACTTTGAAATGTGATCAGTATCCCTATCTTTTTATAGGCATAAGCAGCTCTGTCCCTTTAAGTTTATGCAATGTTTTGGAGATTACGAACAGTTGTATCCTTTGGAAAAATCCATCGGTATCATTCTGTATATTCCAACAACTGTTTCAATTTAAAAAATATCTGTTTGATATTTTTCAAAGGTCAAAACTGTTAAATTTTAGTTCAAAAAAAATATAATTCACATTAGATCGGAACTCCAGCTTGACTTGATTCAGGTCGGAAGGGTAGCACGCGCGTGTTATTCCATGGTCATTTATCTCCTCCTCCTTACACAAAAGTCTCTGACCCAAAGGGCCCAATATAGGTTGAGAGAAATGAGTATATAACCATTTGTATTTCTCTTATTTTTTCCAATGTGGAATTAATTATCTCTTCATTCATATACTTCTTATGAAAGATTTCTAACAATCCCCCACATGAATGGTGATATATATCTCCCCCACACAAAGGGGAATATCACAGAGTGCATATAGAAGAAATGTTATATCATGGATAAGTAGATATTTGTAACATCCCGCCTTTTTGTACGTTTTAAGCAGACACACATGCCGACTCAAACCATACAGAAGGGCGGATTGTTATTGGGGTGAATAAGAAAAAGCAGAGAAAGAAAAAAAACAAAACAGAATCTCGCAGCGGAATGACAAAATATAATAATCAAATAACAGTTAATGAAGTTGTATACAAAACATTTGCTTATACTTATACAATACAAAATCAGAGTTACACATATAAGAGATAAACAAATAATGCAGCGGAAAAGTATGAATGTAGTGGAATAAATATAGTAAATAATAGTAGTACAAATCTTCATCTTTGTCCTCTAGAAATAAGGTCTTCAAATCCTGAAATGCTCAGGCTGACCCGAGCGAATTGAAAAGACAAAACACTCGAGTCAGAACTAAAAGATCTTATGTAATTTAAATCAACGGTAAATAAATAAATATGAGTGGAACAGCGTCGGAGATGTTTACGGGGTTTGACATCTCTTGTCCAGTGTCTAACGTGAGTGCAGTAACTCAAGAGATGTTCGGGATTCACATCTCCTAAGGATCCGTTAAACTATCTACTATGTAGTACAATACGCTATTATAATATGTCTACAGTAAGATAAACTATTAAAATAGCATTAAGGCGTTATATTTTCCCCCTTAACACATTTTTATAATGCCAATAGTCTATACAGTACCGTAACTCCCCGTAAACTAGGGCCGCCAGAGGATACCCCATAGGTATGACATAAAACAAACTCGTAGAAGGCACGCTAGGGTAGGTGACACGGTACAACTAGGCAATGCCAGGGTAGATATACCAATTACACTTCCGGACCGGTGGTAACACATAGCAGCTACTACCTAGGGCTGTCAATGGGTCGGGTCGGGTCGGGTTTGGGTCGGGTCAAGTCGGGTTCGGGTTGATTTTAAATGGGTCGGGTCAACCCGTTTATTAAATGGGTCAGAAAAGCTCAACCCGAACCCGACCCATTTATAAACGGGTTGACCTAACCCGACCCGTGTAACCCGATTATAAATGGGTCGGGTCGGGTCGTAAATGGGTCGGGTCAACCCGTATAAGGTGTAAATGGGTCGTAAACGGGTCGTAAATGGGTCGGGTCAACCCGTATATGGTGTAAATGGGTCGTAAACGGGTCGAAACGGGTCGGGTCAACCCGTATAACCCATATAAGGTACAAACGGGTCATAAACGGGTCGGGTCGGGTCGTAAACGGGTCGGGTCAACCTATATAAGTATAAACGGGTTGTTAACGGGTCATTTTCGGGTTAGCGGGTCAACCTGAAACCCACCCGTTTATAAACGGGTCAAATTCGGGTTGACCCGAAAATGACCCGCCAAATTAATGGGTCGGGTTAACCTGCTAATTTCCGTGCGGGTTTCGGGTCGTGTTTCGGGTCGTGTAGGAAATTGACAGCCCTACTACTACCACCCACCTCGGAACACACTCCCAAATCAACAATCGAGGGTGGCCACCAAAATCGCAAATCAGAATATAGTATCGAAGGAATGTGCCCGATTGGAGGAATGACCTCACTTAGCCCGTCAATTGCTCCTGTTTTAGCCACCTTATGCTAACTCACGGGAGTTAGGTCCACGTATGTATACCTTTAGGATCGTCGCCATCATCCTACTTCATTCTAGAATCTCCACCGCGTACACAGTTGTTAAAGTGGTTTTCGGTATTGGCAGAGAGTATGACAATATCCGATCCCGGTCTCTTTAACAACCAATCCCTTATTACACACCGGATGGTTCTTTTACATTTCCAAAATCATTTCATAATTGATATCAAAATATCATATTCAATTCAAATCATATCATTTTCGAAATCATTACATACTTCCGAAATTATATCACATTGAAATCATAGTTCGAAATTATATTTCCTTTCAAAAGTCGTATTTCCAAAATAGGTTAAACTCTCATTTCAAAATTATCATATTAAACCAAATATGCTATTTAGATCCCAACTAAGGTTATAATGTCGCTTAACCACATTTAATTTAAAAATCGAGAATTTGAATATAAACCCATCCATTTTACTTAGTTTGGAATTTAGAAGAAAATAGTTTAAATAGTTATAAATAGTTAATGTAGATTTAAAATAGATTAATTATAATTAAATAGATTAAATAGCTTTAAAATAGATTAATTAAATTTTAAAATAAGTTAAAACAAATTAATTAATTTAAAGAAATTAAATGGTTTAAAATATGTTAAAATGATTTAATATATTTAATACAGGTTAAAATAGTTTAATACTTTGAAGTCTTAATAATTAGAAATTTTGAAATAATATATTTTTAAAACAGTTTATATAAAACATGAATTTGGAATTTATATCAAATTAAACTATTCATTTCATTTCAACGCATTTGGACCATTTTCAATTTCTAAGTCAACAAACCAAATTCCAAACCTTTCAATTTAACACTTCAATAAACTATTGAATTTCATATCGTTTCAATCCATGTTCAAATATCAATTCGGATTATTCCAATTTCAAAATACTTCGAAGTTACTTTCAAACAACTTCAATAACTTAATTTCGATAGAATTTCGTTTATACTTAAAAGTTTAACTTTAACTTCCAATTTAATTTCTCAAAGCATTTCCTTTTAAACCAATTCACATTTCAACACAAAACTTGATTTTCCAATAATAATTCAATTCATATAAATCAAATTTTATTTCAAATTATCATTTAATTAAATTCGAAAATTAAGGATTTTAAAATCATTTAATTTAACCAATCCGGTGTCCGTATATAATTCTCTACCCTAGGGTTAAGTGATACAGATATTTATCATTTCAATCCGCAATTTAATATGTTATGGTTATATATCATTTCAAACCGCAATCCCGAATTAATAATCAAAATCCATAAAATCGATCGAGTCTATCATTTCAACCCATAACGATTTTTCCTTAATCCATTGATCATTCGGGTATGTATCATTTCAACCCATAGTGAACTTGTAGTTTATAACGATATAAAATAAAACATCCATTCATTCAATATCAACAATCAACATCCATTACAAACATCATCCAAATTAATCAATAAATACCAATATAGAACTGATAATCAATAACATGCACGCGTCTCGTTCACGACACGGACCACAGAACGTTGCCGCATCGCTCAATGCCGCTCACGCCCCAAAGCCAGTCGTGGCTCGCCACCACCACCAGGGGATGCAACGACCTCTTCCGATCCCCCCACGACCTCCGACGATCGCCGTTCGACGACTAAAAGCCCAGCCGCCGCCTTCTATCCATGCCCTAATTTAATTATCGCTACAAATCTAACCGTTGAATCGACGAACCAATTTCACCGATGAGTTGCGTGTGATGATCTCCTCAGTCCAGTATCCTTAAATCGACGATCGGCCAAAGTTGACCGACGATCAACGAACGACCGAGAATAGTTCACCCAGTTCTGGCCACATAGAGACCCAGATCGAAAAACGAATCACATATTTGACTTGCGCTCGTTAAGAGCTTCAAATCGATATATAATTCGATAAAGTTTGTGGAGTTTGAATTTTTGAGTTGGAATTTGACTTGAAATTGAACGGAGAATTTGTTTGTCTGCCATTAGAATGAGGAGTTGAGAAGAAATGAACGTACAGACAAATGAGAATAGAAACAACCTAGGGTTTATAACGAGCTATTTATAGGTATAGCTGAAAATTGAATGGATGGACAAAATTTTGATTTACACATTGAACGATAAATGGCCCGAAAAGCCCGTTCTGCCTCCGGAACGAAAATGGGTCATCCCATACATCAAAATAGATGTTTTCAAATAATTTAAATTCAATGGAACAAGTTTAAAATCCTAATTCAATCGTATGAAGAAGTTATGATAAAATCAGCTTATTTCAAATCGATTTCTATTAAGTTAATTTCAAGGCGTTTCGAGCCCATACGATCAAACGACAAGTCTGATCGTTATGAAACTTGAAATCCTATAATAATTCGCCGTTACGGATCCGATGAAACTGGTTTCGTCGAAATCCGAGTCAGTGGCCCAAAATGGCTATTTTCACATTAATTAAATAAATTAATAATTAATTAATTAAATCACTTTTTCAATTCTGATTCTATAATTGACATATTTTATCACTTTTGATTACTTAGGCATTTATAAAAATTTAAAACAAATTTTCCATGTTAATTCAATGTTAATTTATTTCACTAAGTACCATGTTTACTTTCAATTTCAATAAATCCAGAAATTATAAATTTAATTTTCAATAATTCCATTTAATTGACCTTTCATCCTATTATTCAATCCATTATTGTCAAATAGATGAAATTAACATTGGCTCATGATTTATTACATTAATATTCTCAAATTTCACCTTAATTTCCATTAACATAATATTTAAATATTTAATTTCATTCAATTGCAATTAATCCAATTATTATAATTTAAATTTCAATAAATTGATAAATCTTGATATCCATTCTTTTTATTCAACTAACTGTCATATTATGAATAGAATTAACATTATTTCCAATTATTACCTTAATTTACACTAACATAACATTGAATTTAGATTCATTGCAATTGATTACCAATTTTGATTTAATGGACTAAATAAATGGGTAACTTATAATAATTGTCACCATTAGCCTTTAATTACTTCTATAAGTTACTACTTCCAAGCAAAGGTTATAAATACTTACATAACACCAATTTTATTCAATTACCATTAATTATATATTGATCCATCAATTGATTCAATATTTACACTTGTTTTCTTATATTCACTTTATAACCAAGTTATAACATTTGAGTCATTTCAATTGATTGGAATTTCATTCAATTTATCAACAATTAACTTTAATTAACTTCGTTGTTACATTTCATCTTAGTTATTATTTCATTATTAATTTACAAATTTTATTTCTTTCAATATTAAATCACGAAATCTGATTAAATTAACAAATTTAAATCATCGAAAATTATGGGTCGTTACACTCTCCCCCACTCAAAACTTTTCGTCCTCGAAAAGGAAAAGAAGAGAAAAGAAGGAATTTAGAAATCAATATATCTTATTCAGAATATTAAATTTATAAACAATTAATTTACAAAATTAATTAATTCAAATAAAATGCATCATTTATAACAATTAAATCCTTTTATACTCAAATTAATAAAGTTTGGAAAACATTTCTCAAAATTTTCTAAGTCCAAAATTCACGAAAATTTTTGGTAGAGTCTCCTTTGTACGGAGAGGTCTGGGAGAAATAGTAATATCAATAATAAAAATATATATCATAATTTTCAAAATAATATATATCCCAACAGTGGGAAAAACAATATAATATCGCTAGAAAACCATAATCCGAGAATGCACCTATTTATCGGGCAAATAACGCTTATTTTTATGAAACGAGAAGTAGTAGCAATTGCTTCCATAACCTGTATTTCACTTATATAATCTAAAAGAGTTAATAATTATATAAAATGAAATATTCAAAGTTGTTTCACCTACTACAAACAAATCAATATAAACAACAACCACTGGCAATCACAGCATACAATCATCATATGAAATCAATACAAATCAATTATCCATCCATATCAACCAAAACAAATGGTATCCATATATCTATCTATTCTTTGGGTCCCGATATGTTCTACGAATGGTTAGTTATCCTTTCGAACTAACCGATGCCACTGTATATTTCATAGATCTGGATAACCCGAGTATTTTGTGAAGTGTTAAACAGATTCGTTCTTGTATCTGTTATTGGTATTCTGATTTGGTAAGCCAAATGCAGAATAGATGTTCAGTAGATTTGATGAAATATTCTTCATTTATCTTTGTGTCTCCCTGGAAAATTTCGAGGACGAAATTCTTTTAAGGGGGGAAGTCTGTAACGACCCCAAATTTTATATAAATTTAAATTGATAATTAATTTAATTTTTGAATAAAACTTTGAAATTAATCGATTTATTTGATTGCGAGTTTCCCCCCAATTCACATATATTCTGTATAAATCATTTGAATTTAAATCGGAAATAAATGGTTTAGAAAATGAAATCATATAAGATATAGAAGTATAAAATAAATACGTTAGATAAAATTTAATAACATAAACTAAATCTAGAAATTCAACTATATTTCAAAATGATTATAAAAATAATTAGTATAAAATTTAGAAATAAATGATTGAGATAGAAATAGAATTTCATTTATAGTCCTAAGTAATAAGGCTAAAGCAAAACAAAATATATATCCATGTACATTTGCCAAATCAAGAAACAACACATTCAACTATAAAGACAAGTAAAAAAGGAAAATGTGTATGCAAACAAAAGATATGGAACAATCGAACAAATGAAAACAAATAATACATGAGGAAAGGCTTACCAAAGAGGCCACCTCAAATTATCTTCAACTTGTACAGCCGAGAGAAGAATTTTTATAAAATAAAATAAAATGGTACAAGGTAATAAATGTTTTCACCTCTAGTACATGATTTAACATATCAGCCACCATAACATGTTTTATCAGCCGAGTTAAAGGAATGCAAAGCAAAAGGAAATGTAAATATCACAAGTATGGGAACATAAAGGACTTAAGCAATTAATGCGTGAAAGCCTTGGTACAATACAATATCATTTCAGCCTACAAAACAAAGTAAATATCTCTGGTATTTGTACAAAATATTACCCTGTCACTCTCTTTTCTATATACATACATTCTTTTTTTTTCTAGTTCGTTCATAATTTAACAAGCCTGGGAAAAAAAAGAGAAGTAAACATCACTGTTTTGCAAATTCAAATACAAATCAGCTGAAGCTAAACTTACAATTCAACAAAGTAAGCAACAGAATTTAAGGGAAGATTAAAACTGCAGTTTTTCAATCCAGTATTGCTCTCTGTTCAAAAGAAGAAGAAAAGCTTTTCCAAGGTGAGCAAACTCTGTTCTTTTCTACTAAGTGAGTAAACCCCTGTTTTATTTTAATCATTGTTGTTGTGTGAATGCTTGAATGATTAGGAAAGTTTAAAACTTAGTTTGCATGTAAGAATTTTGAGTATATGAATGAGTTTTGGCCTGTGCATGTTGATTATACAGGGATGTAAATCCCTGTTAGCTTTAGGATATAAAAGCCTGTCAAACCCCAAATCTATTTGTTTCTAGCTTTGTTTAGATTAAAGTGAGCAAACCATCCTCTTATGATTGAACTTGTTATTTTCTTTTGAAGATTAGTATGGGTTATATGATTCTGTATATCTGTGTATATATATATATATAGGATTGAATTGCATGCCTGTATAACCATATAGGCAATGTTCTGTTTGAAAACAAAATAACAAAGAATTCAAGAGAAAAACTGATATCTCAAAATCTACAAAGATTTAGGCAATGGTATTTAAACAAAATTTAGTTGTATTCACCTGATTAAGATTTTAAAATCAATTGGAAGCATCAAATGCAAACAATGCCATTGGAAATCTGGAAAGAACAGTAAAACTCAAAATATCCCAAAATTTTGATCATCCAGTTTCCTCGATTTGACTATATAAATTGATTCATATTTAAAAATGAAGATTTTTGAGGGAAACGTCAGGATTTCTAGTTCATTATTGGATGCGAAATCTCGAGTTGAACGGAAACTATATTTGGGTCAATTTCAGGCGACCCACGTCGATCTGGGCGTCGAGATTAAAGGTGAAGGAAGCTGGCGAATAGGCAGGTTTGGGAAAAATGTTCGATCGAATTTCAGACTCACGTGGATGGAGAACGAAGTAAATGTAGGGTTTTGAACCCAGTTTGGTTCGACAGGGATTTGAAGGGGAGTTCAT
This sequence comes from Allium fistulosum, assembly GCA_030737815.1. Lineage (NCBI taxonomy): Eukaryota > Viridiplantae > Streptophyta > Magnoliopsida > Asparagales > Amaryllidaceae > Allium > Allium fistulosum. The sequence goes on from CM060902.1 coordinate 217,759,899, forward strand.
CGTCAATAGGACGTCGGAATCGATAAGACGTGGGGGAATCGACACATATGGTCATGGCGGAGCTCTGAATGGAGTTGCGTGGGTTCTGGCGCTAGGTGGCGTCGTAGCGAGGCGACTTTCTGGTGATGCCGTTTGCGCTAGTTCGATCGAGATAGCTCGATCTCGTTTTTGAGTTAGATTGGGATGTTTGGGTGGTCAGACGGTGGGAGGTGGTCGTAGGAGACTTGTCGACGATGGACGTTGATGTCGGAGTCTCATCGATGATCTGTGCACGTGCACGTTGGTTCGTCTGGGTTGTGTTGTTAGTTGAGGAAGATATGGATTCTCGGGGGTAACGTGATGCATTTACGAGAAGGACTCGGGAATTTTGAAGGGTCTGCTCGAGTTCTCACGTACAAGGGCTCGAATCATTTAAGTATAATCACCAGGTTTTAAACTTGAGGAGAACATGGCTTTGGGTATTGAAAGTTTATACCCGGGTTTAATTTTGAAATCACGATTTAGTTTAAAGTTTATCCAAATGAAATACGATTTCAAAATAAATGTACTAAGTTCCAAAGTAAAGTTAATCAAGTTCAAGATAAAAGTATTTATCGATTTCAATATAAATATGAGGTCATAGGGTTTGGAAATTTGTTTGTTTTGATTTGAAGAATTTGTCTTTATTATTTCAAAAATCAAGGGATGGAAATTGGTAATGATAACAATGAGGGTAATTTAAACTTTAATTAATAAAAGGCCATAAATGTTTTGAATAAGTTATTTACCTTCATTCCATTTAAATGATAATTAAAGAAATTTAATTAAGAGTTAATTAATTTATAAGATTGATTAGATTAATTAACTAAGGATAAATAATTAAGAATAACTAATTAAGGTTGATTAATTTATTATAAAAGGTTAATTAATAAATGATTAAAGGATAATTAATCAAAATGGTTTGTAATTAATTAACCAAGATTTGAAGTTATTCATAAGTAATTAATCTAGTATAAATTAATTATGATCAGATATTAATTGATCCTACTTGTGAATGTTTGGGCTTGACTGAATAATTGAATTGTTTGATATCCCTGATTTGTGATGCTTTGTGATACATCCTGCTTTATGTTGTGATTTGTAATTTACTTATCTATGATATATATCTGTGATCTGTACGATAAGCGTTATAATTTGTATCGCTTATCAACTATATTTCAGTGTTTTAATCTGTGATGACTGAATGATGTTGCACTATTGTGTTGAACCCCTGGACTACACCTTTACACACACAAATATGGATTTCACGTGGAAATCGGTTAAGTCACAGATGATTTAAATTTGATGTTTTTGAAATTGAAATTTTAATTTCAATTGATTTTGAAATTTTAATTTCAATTGATTTTGAAATTGGAAATTTGGGTTTAAAGTGAAAAGCTTTTGAAATGGAATTTCAAAGATAAAGTTATTTTGAATAACTTAATCGAGTTTTGAAAATTTAAATAATTTGATTTAAATTTGAATTCAAGTTTGAAATTGAATCCTATGATTTGAAATTAGGGATTAAAGATGCTGTACAAGTTATATATGGGTTAAACCATTTTAAAGGTATTGATTTGGGAATTTGAATTTAATTCAAGGGTTTTAACTCGTGTAAATATAACTGGATTTTTATGAAAACGAAACTATTTGTTTTCAAATAGTAAAAGCTTTCACATAAGTAATGAACTTCCAATTTGTGTTGAAAGAATTTCAAGTTTGAAATGGAATTGAAATGTTTTGAAAACTATGAAATGAGTCTTTGATTTCAAAGACCGGATGAGTTAATCTAACTTGAAATGGAATTGTTTTGGAAGACTATGAATGAATCTTTGGAAACTAGTTTTGAAAGCTATAAGTTAAATCTTGACTTAAAGATTTAACGAGTTAATTCAATTGAAATGGAAATTGTTTTGAAATCCATAAATGGATCTTTGTGAACGGGGTAAACTTTGTGAATTGAATCTTTTTGTGTTTAAAAGATTAATAGTGTGGAAATTGTTTAAACCATTGAAGGTTTTTGAATTTAATCTTTTGTTTAAAAGATTGGAAATGGTAATTTGTTTTAACCATTCGAATGAAAAGTTTTGGGCTTTAAGCTGTGATTTAACTGAGACCCCAGTATCCATATGATTTTTAATTGCGCTCGTTATTCGGTTTAGCCGGAAGAGGACCTTTGTGTCATATAACCCATTCCGAATAGTGATACGACGATATGGATAGCATTTGAAGACCGGTGGTGAAGACCGGGTATTTGCGAGAGCGATAGGATGACCTATCGATTTTCTCTGCATCATGGCTTCGGTATAGAGATTCCCTAAGTGATGGGAAGTCCGATCGAGATTGTGAATACCCGGATTTGCAAGGGCTTCTTCGGAAGTGCCTTCGGTTCTGTTCGAACCCGGAACTGACTTGTATGGATGTGTGTCTGACATTAAACTTTGAGATGTAAAGCTGGTTTCTATCAAATACATTTCTGTTGGTGGCGGAGAATTTATTCTCTTAGCTTAACACCCTTCTCTGAGACGTACGAGCTCAGAGGTTATGTAGTTGATGGTTACTAGTGATACATTCCCAATTTGGTAATGTGGCATACAAAGTGCTGCTGATCAATTGTTGATCAAAGCGTTGCTTTGTGAAAAAGCGTGGCTTTGTGAAAAAGTGTGGCTTTGTGAAAAAGCGTGGCTTTGTGAAAAAGCGTGGCTTTGTGAAAAAGCGTGGCTTTGTGAAAAAGAGTAGCTTTGTGGACGAGACTTCGTCGAGCCTCACAACCCGGTAATGGTCAAAACAGGAATGTTGCGGCAAAGGTTTGTAGGGGTAGCGCCCCTAGTGTATGTCATTTCCTTCTGGATAAAAGGTGATATCATGGTATGGAGCCCAGATATTTTACCTATGTTGATTATACTTTGTGGTTGTTGCTTTATGATTGAGGATCCTCGGATAAAGGTCGGTAACGACCGGGGGATGACATAGCTCGTGTGTTAGTTACCTAGTTACAGCTGTACAGCATGAGGTAGCGTCAGTGTGTTAGTTACCTAGTCACAGCTGTACAGCGTGAGGTAGCGTCGGCCTTGTGTTTGCAGAGATCCGGTTAGGATCCGGGGCGTCTTTCCAAAGGCGTTTCCATTTCGGAAAGGAAGTTCCTTAGCCTGATCATTTGTTGGAAATCCAAAGAAACAATACGAACCCTGTACGGTTTTAGTTGTATAACCTGCCATGGAATGTGGCGGTAACCTGTTATTGAACATGGTAGCTATAGTAGGCATACGATGAAATGTTGTATGCTGGCTAAGATTAATATTGTATTTTCGAAAGGATTTTCACACTATGCACTAGTAATAATATCAAAAGAGTTTTTCCTTTGCGTAGTAAGCATGTTTGACTATCATAAGGAGAAATCTCCTCCAATTCTGCGATTGCATTGTGTGTGTGGCGGGAGGCCTTATGGTAGTTTCATTTTTGAAAAGCATTGCGGATTTCAATGTTTAAAAGCCTTTTGTGTTTGTTTAAAGATAAACTGTTTTTGTTTGCTCATACCAGTCCCACGACTGACCCGAAGTTTATTGTTCCCTTCCTAAACTCTGGGTGCCCATCATTTTCCACACGGGCAGTCTAGAGTTGGGGTTTTCAGATATTCAGGTTGAGTAGATTATCTGGAGCTAGTCAGTCCTTGGACGACTGACCTTGCTTTCCGCTAGCTATGGATTGGAGCATTCTATTAGAGATATTCTATCCACTGCTGGTGTTATCTATTTTCTTTCCGCTGCTATTCCTTGTATCATATCTCTGATGTATATTAATATCTGTTGTATCATTCTATTGTATCATATTGTATCAGATTTTGTATCTGTCATTGTATCAATGTTATGTAACTGATATATTCTTTTTCCGCTGTGTTATTTACTTAATTGTGTTATAAGCTCCGACGACTCGGATTTGAACGGTCGAATCTATGACATTCGAGTATGATGTAAAGTATGGATGTCGATTTTCGAACGCGAAAATCCGGATCGTCACATTTGGTATCAGAGCTGAAGGTTGAACTATAGCTCAGGAGTATAACACATTAAGTAGCTCATTAGAGATAGGGTGAAGTATACCCTAGAATGAGTAATCTCTAAGATATCCGTCCGTATGCCTCAGTAAATTCTCTTGCTATCCACTGATAGTAAGTATGAGTGTAAGAAGGGGACGAGATAGGGGACAGGGGAATACGACTATAAATGGTCAATACCCTGTAACAACAAGGAAACAATCTTTTCTCTATCAATCTATTTTGTTCGTCATCACTTCTCAATTCTTCGATAGTTTCTGGTAGATCCAGGAAGGAGAAATTCGATATATTTGATATGGGACATAAACTCCGGATGGACCAAAATTGTTTGTTTGGATGTATTGGCTGCCTTGTTTGATGTGGTTGCTATGGTTGATAGGTATACTTAGTTTTTAAACTGAAAATTTTGAAACTGTATCCATATATCTATCTATTCTTTGGGTCCCGATATGTTCTACGAATGGTTAGTTATCCTTTCGAACTAACCGATGCCACTGTATATTTCATAGATCTGGATAACCCGAGTATTTTGTGAAGTGTTAAACAGATTCGTTCTTGTATCTGTTATTGGTATTCTGATTTGGTAAGCCAAATGCAGAATAGATGTTCAGTAGATTTGATGAAATATTCTTCATCTATCTTTGTGTCTCCCTGGCAAATTTCGAGGACGAAATTCTTTTAAGGGGGGAAGTCTGTAACGACCCCGAATTTTATATAAATTTAAATTGATAATTAATTTAATTTTTGAATAAAACTATGAAATTAATCGATTTATTTGATTGCGAGTTTCCCCCGATTCACATATATTCTGTATAAATCATTTGAATTTAAATCGGAAATAAATGGTTTAGAAAATGAAATCATATAAGATATAGAAGTATAAAATAAATACGTTAGATAAAATTTAATAACATAAACTAAATCTAGAAATTCAACTATATTTCAAAATGAATATAAAAATAATTAGTATAAAATTTAGAAATAAATGATTGAGATAGAAATAGAATTTCATTTATATTCCTAAGTAATAAGGCTAAAGCAAAACAAAATATATATCCATGTACATTTGCCAAATCAAGAAACAACACATTCAACTATAAAGACAAGTAAAAAGGAAAATGTGTATGCAAACAAAAGATATGGAACAATCGAACAAATGAAAACAAATAATACATGAGGAAAGGCTTACCAAAGAGGCCACCTCAAATTATCTTCAACTTGTACAGCCGAGAGAAGAATTTTTATAAAATAAAATAAAATGGTACAAGGTAATAAATGTTTTCACCTCTAGTACATGATTTATCATATCAGCCACCATAACATGTTTTATCAGCCGAGTTAAAGGAATGCAAAGCAAAAGGAAATGTAAATATCACAAGTATGGGAACATAAAGGACTTAAGCAATTAATGCGTGAAAGCCTTGGTACAATACAATATCATTTCAGCCTACAAAACAAAGTAAATATCTCTGGTATTTGTACAAAATATTACCCTGTCACTCTCTTTTCTATATACATACATTCTTTTTTTTTCTAGTTCATTCATAATTTAACAAGCTTGGAAAAAAAAAAGAGAAGTAAACATCACTGTTTTGCAAATTCAAATACAAATCAGCTGAAGCTAAACTTACAATTCAACAAAGTAAGCAACAGAATTTAAGGGAAGATTAAAACTGTAGTTTTTCAATCCAGTATTGCTCTCTGTTCAAAAGAAAAAAAAGCTTTTCCAAGGTGAGCAAACTCTGTTCTTTTCTACTAAGTGAGTAAACCCCTGTTTTCTTTTAATCATTGTTGTTGTGTGAATGCTTGAATGATTAGGAAAGTTTAAAACTTGGTTTGCATGCAAGAATTTTGAGTATATGAATGAGTTTTGGCCTGTGCATGTTGATTGTACAGGGATGTAAATCCCTGTTAGCTTTAGGATATAAAAGCCTGTCAAACCCCAAATCTATTTGTTTCTAGCTTTGTTTAGATTAAAGTGAGCAAACCATCCTCTTATGATTGAACTTGTTATTTTCTTTTGAAGATTAGTATGGGTTATATGATTATGTATATCTGTGTGTATATATATATATAGGATTGAATTGCATGCATGTATAACCATATAGGCAATGTTCTGTTTGAAAACAAAATAACAAAGAATTCAAGAGAAAAACTGATATCTCAAAATCTACAAAGATTTAGGCAATGGTATTTAAACAAAATTTAGTTGTATTCACCTGATTAAGATTTTAAAATCAATTGGAAGCATCAAATGCAAACAATGCCATTGGAAATCTGGAAAGAACAGTAAAACTCAAAATATCCCAAAATTTTGATCATCCAGTTTCCTCGATTTGACTATATAAATTGATTCATATTTAAAAATGAAGATTTTTGAGGGAAACATCAGGATTTCTAGTTCATTATTGGATGCGAAATCTCGAGTTGAATGGAAACTATATTTGGGTCAATTTCAGGCGACCCACGTCGATCTGGGCGTCGAGATTAAAGGTGAAGGAAGCTGGCGAATAGGTAGGTTTGGGAAAAATGTTCGATCGAATTTCAGACTCACGTGGATGGAGAACGAAGTAAATGTAGGGTTTTGAACCCAGTTTGGTTCGATAGGGATTTGAAGGGGAGTTCATCGTCAATAGGACGTCGGAATCGATAAGACGTGGGGGAATCGATGCATATGGTCATGGTGGAGCTCTGAATAGAGTTGCGTAGGTTCTGGCGCTAGGTGGCGTCGTAGCGAGGCGAATTTATGGTGATGTCATTTGCGCTAGTTCGATCGAGATAGCTTGATCTCGTTTTTGAGTTAGATTGGGATGTATGGGTGGTCAGACGGTTGGAGGTGGTCGTAGGAGACTTGTCGACGATGGACGTTGATGTCGGAGTCTCATCGATGATCTGTGCACGTGCACGTTGGTTCGTCTGGGTTGTGTTGTTAGTTGAGGAAGATATGGATTCTCGGGGGTAACGTGATGCATTTACGAGAAGGACTCGGGAATTTTGAAGGGTCTGCTCGAGTTCTCACATACAAGGGCTCGAATCGTTTAAGTATAATCACCAGGTTTTAAACTTGAGGAGAACATGGCTTTGGGTATTGAAAGTTTATACCCGGGTTTAATTTTGAAATCACGATTTAGTTTAAAGTTTATCCAAATGAAATACGATTTCAAAATAAATGTACTAAGTTCCAAAGTAAAGTTAATCAAGTTCAAGATAAAAGTATTTATCGATTTCAATATAAATATGAGGTCATAGGGTTTGGAAATTTGTTTGTTTTGATTTGAAGAATTTGTCTTTATTATTTCAAAAATCAAGGGATGGAAATTGGTAATGATTACAATGAGGGTAATTTAAACTTTAATTAATAAAAGGCCATAAATGTTTTGAATAAGTTATTTACCTTCATTCCATTTAAATGATAATTAAAGAAATTTAATTAAGAGTTAATTAATTTATAAGATTGATTAAGATTAATTAACTAAGGATAAATAATTAAGAATAACTAATTAAGGTTGATTAATTTATTATAAAAGGTTAATTAATAAATGATTAAAGGATAATTAATCAAAATGGTTTTTAATTAATTAACCAAGATTTGTAGTTATTCATAAGTAATTAATCTGGTATAAATTAATTATGATCAGATATTAATTGATCCTACTTGTGAATGTTTGGGCTTGACTGAATAATTGAATTGTTTGATATCCCTGATATGTGATGCTTTGTGATACATCCTGGTTTATGTTGTGATCTGTAATTTACTTATCTGTGATATATATCTGTGATCTGTATGATAAGCGTTATAATTTGTATCGCTTATCAACTATATTTCTGTGTTTTAATCTGTGATGACTGAATGATGTTGCACTATTGTGTTGAACCCCTGGAATATACCTTTACACACATAAATATGGATTTCACGTGGAAATCGGTTAAGTCACAGATGATTTAAATTTGATGTTTTTGAAATTGAAATTTTAATTTCAATTGATTTTGAAATTGGAAATTTGGGTTTAAAGTGAAAAGCTTTTGAAATGGAATTTCAAAGATAAAGTTATTTTGAATAACTTAATCGAGTTTTGAAAATTTAAATAATTTGATTTAAATTTGAATTCAAGTTTGAAATTGAATCCTATGATTTGAAATTAGGGATTAAAGATGCTGTACAAGTTATATATGGGTTAAACCTTTTTAAAGGTATTGATTTGGGAATTTGAATTTAATTCAAGGGTTTTAACTCGTGTAAATATAACTGGATTTTTCTGAAAACGAAACTATTTGTTTTCAAATAGTAAAAGCTTTCACATAAGTAATGAACTTCCAATTTGTGTTGAAAGAATTTCAAGTTTGAAATAGAATTGAAATGTTTTGAAAACTATGAAATGAGTCTTTGATTTCAAAGACCGGATGAGTTAATCTAACTTGAAATGGAATTGTTTTGGAAGACTATGAATGAATCTTTGGAAACTAGTTTTGAAAGCTATAAGTTAAATCTTGACTTAAAGATTTAACGAGTTAATTCAATTGAAATGGAAATTGTTTTGAAATCCATAAATGGATCTTTGTGAACGGGGTAAACTTTGTGAATTGAATCTTTTTGTGTTTAAAAGATTAATAGTGTGGAAATTGTTTAAACCATTGAAGGTTTTTGAATTTAATCTTTTGTTTAAAAGATTGGAAATGGTAATTTGTTTTAACCATTCGAATGAAAAGTTTTGGGCTTTAAGCTGTGATTTAACTAAGACCCCAGTATCCATATGATTTTTAATTGCGCTCGTTATTCGGTTTAGCCGGAAGAGGACCTTTGTGTCATATAACCCATTCCGAATAGTGATACGACGATATGGATAGCATTTGAAGACCGGGTATTTGCGAGAGCGATAGGATGACCTATCGATTTTCTCTGCATCATGGCTCCAGTATAGAGATTCCCTAAGTGATGGGAAGTCCGATCGAGATTGTGAATACCCGGATTTGCAAGGGCTTCTTCGGAAGTGCCTTCGGTTCTGTTCGAACCCGGAACAGACTTGTATGGATGTGTGTCTGACATTACACTTTGAGATGTAAAGCTGGTTTCTATCAAATACATTTCTGTTGGTGGCGGAGAATTTATTCTCTTAGCTTAACACCCTTCTCTGAGACGTACGAGCTCAGAGGTTATGTAGTTGATGGTTACTAGTGATACATTCCCAATTTGGTAATGTGTCATACGAAGTGCTGCTGATCAAAGCATAGCTTTGTGAAAAAGCGTGGCTTTGTGAAAAAGCGTGGCTTTGTGAAAAAGCGTGGCTTTGTGAAAAAGCGTGGCTTTGTGAAAAAGCGTGGCTTTGTGAAAAAGCGTGGCTTTGTGAAAAAGCGTGGCTTTGTGAAAAAGCGTGGCTTTGTGAAAAAGCGTAGCTTTGTGGACGAGACTTCGTCGAGCCTCACAACCCGGTAATGGTCGAAACAGGAATGTTGCGGCAAAGGTTTGTAGGGGTAGCTCCCATAGGGTATGTCATTTCCTTCTAGATAAAAGTTGATATCATGGTATGGAGCCCAGATATTTTACCTATGTTGATTATACTTTGTGGTTGTTGCTTTATGATTGAGGATCCTCGGATAAAGGTCGGTAACGACCGGGGGATGACATAGCTCGTGTGTTAGTTACCTAGTTACAGCTGTACAGCGTGAGGTAGCGTCAGTGTGTTAGTTACCTAGTCACAGCTGTATAGCGTGAGGTAGCATCGGCCTTGTGTTTGCAGAGATCCGGTTAGGATCCGGGGCGTCTTTCCAAAGGCGTTTCCATTTCGGAAAGGAAGTTCCTTAGCCTGATCATTTGTTGGAAATCCAAAGAAACAATACGAACCCTGTACGGTTTTAGTTGTATAACCTGCCATGGAATGTGGCGGTAACCTGTTATTGAACATGGTAGCTATAGTAGGCATACGATGAAATGTTGTATGCTGGCTAAGATTAATATTGTATTTTCGAAAGGATTTTCACACTATGCACTAGTAATAATATCAAAAGAGTTTTTCCTTTGCGTAGTAAGCATGTTTGACTATCATAAGGAGAAATCTCCTCCAATTCTGCGATTGCATTGTGTGTGTGTGGCGGGAGGCCTTATGGTAGTTTCATTTTCGAAAAGCATTGAGGATTTCAATGTTTAAAAGCCTTTTGTGTTTGTTTAAAGATAAACTGTTTTTGTTTGCTCATACCAGTCCCACGACTGACCCGGAGTTTATTGTTCCCTTCCTAAACTCTGGGTGCCCATCATTTTCCACACGGGCAGTCCAGAGTTGGGGTTTTCAGATATTCAGGTTGAGTAGATTATCTGGAGCTAGTCAGTCCTTGGACGACTGACCTTGTTTTCCGCTAGCTACGGATTGGAGCATTCTATTGGAGATATTCTATCCACTGCTGGTGTTATCTATTTTCTTTCCGCTGCTATTCCTTGTATCATATCTCTGATGTATATTGATATCTGTTGTATCATTCTGTTGTATCATATTGTATCAGATTTTGTATCTGTCATTGTATCAATGTTATGTAATTGATATATTCTATTTCCGCTGTGTTATTTACTTAATTGTGTTATAAGCTCCGGCGACTCGGATTTGAACGGTCGAATCTATGACATTCGAGTACAATGTAAAGTATGGATGTCGATTTTCGAACGTGAAAATCCGGATCGTCACAAAGATCTTATGTAAGTTAAATCAACGGTAGATAAATAAATATGAGTGGAACGGCGTCGGAGATGTTTACGGGGTTTGACATCTCTTATCCAGTGTCTAACGTGAGTGCAGTAACTTAAGAGATGTTCGGGATTCACATCTCCTAAGGATCCGTTAAACTATCTACTATGTAGTACAATACGCTATTATAATATGTCTACAGTAAGATAAACTATTAAAATAGCATTAAGGCGTTATATTTTCCCCCTTAACACATTTTTATAATGCCAATAGTCTATACAGTACCGTAACTCCCCGTAAACTGGGGCCGCCAGAGGATACCCCATAGGTACGACATAAAAAAAACTCGTAGAAGGCACGCTAGGGTAGGTGACACGGCAAAACTAAGCAATGCCAGGGTAGATATACCAATTACACTTCCGAACCGGTGGTAACGCATAGCAGCTACTACCACCCACCTTGGAACACACTCCCAAATCAAAAATCGAGGGTGGCCACCAAAATCGCAAATCATAATATAGTATCGAAGGAATGTACCCGATCGGAGGAATGACCTCACTTAGCCCGTCAATTACTCCTGTTTTAGCCACATATGCTAACTCACGGGACTTAGGTCCATGTATGTATACCTTTAGGATCGTCGCCATCATCCTACTTCATTCTGGAATCTCCACCGCATACACAGTTGTCAAAGTGGTTTTCGGTATTGGCAGAGAGTATGACAATATCTGATCCTTGTCTCTTTAACAACTAATCGCTTATTACACACCGGATGGTTCTTTTACATTTCCAAAATCATTTCATAATTGATATCAAAATATCATATTCAATTCAAATCATATCATTTTCGAAATCATTACTTACTTCCGAAATTATATCACATTGAAATCATAGTTCGAAATTATATTTCCTTTCAAAAGTCATATTTCCAAAATAGGTTAAACTCTCATTTCAAAATTATCATATTAAACCAAATATGCTATTTAGATCCCAACTTAGGTTATAATGCCGCTTAACCACATTCACTTTAAAAATCGAGAATTTGAATATAAACCCATCCATTTTACTTAGTTTGGAATTTAGAAGAAAATAGTTTAAATAGTTATAAATAGTTAATGTAGATTTAAAATAGATTAAATATAATTAAATAGATTAAATAGCTTTAAAATAGATTAATTAGATTTTAAAATAAGTTAAAACAGATTAATTAGTTTAAATAAATTAAATGGTTTAAAATAGGTTAAAATGATTTAATATAATTAATACAGGTTAAAATAGTTTAATACTTTGAAATCTTAATAATTAGAAATTTTGAAATAATATATTTTAAAACAGTTTATATAAAACATGAACTTGGAATTTATATCAAATTAAAGTATTCATTTCATTTCAACGCATTTGGACCATTTTCAATTTCCAAGTCAACAAACCAAATTCCAAACCTTTCAATTTAACATTTCAATAAACTATTGAATTTCATATCGTTTCAATCCATGTTCAAATATCAATTCGGATTACCCCAATTTCAAAATACTTCAAAGTTACTTTCAAACAACTTCAATCACTTAATTTCGATAGAATTTCATTTATACTTAAAAGTTTAACTGTAACTTCCAATTTAAGTTCTTAAAGCATTTCCTTTTAAACCAATTCACATTTCAACACAAAACTTGATTTTCCAATAATAATTCAATTCATATAAATCAAACTTTATTTCAAATTATCATTTAATTAAATTCAAAAATTAAGGATTTTAAAATCATTTAATTTAACCAATCCGGTGTCCGTATATAATTCTCTACCTTAGGGTCAAATGATACAGATATTTATCATTTCAATCCACAATTTAAAATGTTACAGTTGTATATCATTTCAACCGCAATCCCGAATTAATAATCAAAATCCATAAAATCGCTCGAGTCTATCATTTCAACCCATAAAGATTTTTCCTTAATCTATTGATCATTCGAGTATGTATCATTTCAACCCATAGTGAACTTGCAGTTTATAACGATATAAAATAAAACATCCATTCATCCAATATCAACAATCAACATCCATTACAAGCATCATCCAAATCAATCAATCAATATCAATATAGAACTGATAATCAATAATGCGTATTTAACTGGCAATTTATATTCAATAATAAATTAAATAACGATTTAATTCAAATAAATTCAAATTAACTGAGATGATGATTTAAAATATACCAAACAGTCATAAATAAATTTCTAATCACATCATAAATTTAAACATAAAAAAATTTAGAAGTTGTGAGTGGGTTAAAACACTCATCTTTGAATTTAAATCAAATTTAAATTCAATTTAAGCCCAAAATTTGAATGGTGTCAGAATTCTTCCAAACCAGCGTCAAAATGTCGAGGATTTCGATACGATCCCAGCGGATCAAACCGCGCGTGAAACGGACCTTGCATGTAGAAATTATTTGAGTTAGAAGATTTGAAAACAAAATTTAAATAAATAAAATAACATTATATAATATATACCACGTCATCACCCTATATACGAAACCCTACAGCCACGTGTCTCGTTCACGACACGGACCACAACACGTCGCCGCATCGCTCAACGTCACTCATGCCCCGAAGCCAGTCGCGGCTCGCCACCACCTCCAGGGGATGCGCCGACTTCTGCCGACCTCTGCCGATCCCCCAACGACCTCCGACGATCGCCGTTCGACGACTAAAAGCCCAGCCGCCGCCTTCTATCCATGCCCTAATTGAATTATCGCGACAAATCTGACCATTGAATTGACGAACCAATTTCACCGATGAGTTGCGTGCGATGATCTCCTCAGTCCAGTATCCTTAAATCGACGATCGGTCGAAGTTGATCGACGATCAACGAACGACCGAGAATAGTTCACCTAGTTCCGGCCACATAGAGACCCAGATCGAAAAACGAATCACATATTTGACTTGCACTCATCAAGAGCTTCAAATCGATATAGTTTGTGGAGTTTGAATTTTTGATTTGGAATTTGATTTGAAATTGAACGGAGAATTTATTTGTCTGCCATTTGAATGAGGAGTTGAGAAGAAATGTACGTAAAGACAAATGAGAATAGAAATGACCTAGGGTTTATAACAAGCTATTTATAGGTATAACTGAAAATAGAATGGATGGACAAGATTTTGATTTACACATTGAACGATAAATGGCTCGAAAAGCCCGTTCTGCCTCCGGAACGAAAATGGGTCATCCCATACATCAAAAAAGATGTTTTCAAATAATTTAAATTCAATGGAATAGGTTTCAAATCCTAATTCAATCGTATGAAGAAGTTATGATAAAATCAGCTTATTTCAAATCGATTTCAATTAAGTTAATTTCTAGGCGTTTCGAGCCCATACGATCAAACGACAAGTCCGATCGTTATGAAACTTGAAATCCTATAATAATTCACCGTTACGGATCCGATGAAACTGATTTTGTCGAAATCCGGGTCAGTGGCCCAAAATGGCTATTTTCACATTAATTAAATAAATTAATAATTAATTAATTAAATCACTTTTTCAATTCTAATTCTATAATTGACAAATTTTATCACTTTTGATTACTTAGGCATTTATAAAAATTTAAAACAAATTTTCCATGTTAATTCAATGTTAATTTATTTCACTAATTACCATGTTTACTTTCAATTTCAATAAATCGAGAAATTATAAATTTAATTTTCCATAATTCCATTTAATTGATCTTTCGTCCCATTATTCAATCCATTATTATCAAATAGATGAAATTAACATTAGTTCATGATTTATTACATTAACATTCTCAAATTTCACCTTAATTTCCATTAACATAATATTTAAATATTTAATTTCATTTAATTGCAATTAATCCAATTATTATAATTTAAATTTCAATAAATTGATAAATCTTGATATCCATTCTTTTTATTCAACTAATTGTCATATTATGAATAGAATTAACATTATTTCTGATTATTATCTTAATTTACACTAACATAACATTGAATTTAGATTCATTGCAATTGATTACCAATTTTGATTTAATGGACTAAATAAATGGGTAACTTATAATAATTGTCACCATTAGCCTTTAATTACTTCTATAAGTTACTACCTCTAAAAAAATGTTATAAATACTTACATACCACCAATTTTATTCAATTAACATTAATTATATACTGATCCATCAATTGATTCAATATTTACACTTGTTTTCTTATATTCACTTTATAACCAAGTTATAACATTTGAGTCATTTCAATTGATCGGAATTTCATTCAATTTATCAATAATTAACTTTAATTAACTTCGTTGTTACATTTCATCTTAGCTATTATTTCATTATTAATTTACAAATTTTATTTCTTTCAATATTAAATCACGAAATCTGATTAAATTAACAAATTTAAATCATCGAAAATTACGGGTCGTTACAATATTTCACTTTGAACTTTCCCTAGTTAAAACTTATCAGATATACTTGGCTAATTGGTGAACTATTTCATCTTGAACCGTCTATCGTTAGTGTATAACCAGATAATAAACTTTACAATGCATTGTTTCCATTCACATCCAATCTCTTGATTGTGTTCATTTTGGTCCTGAACAAAGCTGGTTCAATGAGTGTTTTAAGAGAATTTAAACCTTAATATTCTCATAGAGCCGACACAACTCACACTTACAAAGGTGATTGCATCCATAAAGAGTATCCTACATATACTTGACTTGACGTTTTCAAGATATGGACATCATTAAAAGCATAACTTAACCTTTTTAATACTTCTATAGGCATGCATTTTATTGTGCACCATAGGAATGAGGTAGGACTAAGTCCAAACAAATGCATTACTTCTTGAGTTACTCGGAATTGGTTTTCCTATTGATCCTAGTCCATGGGATCTCCAGTCGCTAGGATAGGTTTCTGTATAAAGTAACTCTTGTTGGTTTTAGGCTTTTAAACTCATTCCCCTCGATGCGCAGTCAATTTTCTCTTTTGACAAGCCCTTGATAAATGGATCTGCTAAATTATCTTTCGACTTTAATAATCAATGGAAATTATTCCATTTGAGAGTAACAGCCTTACTATATTATGGCATCGACGAACGTGTCGTGATTTTCCATTATGCACAAAGCTGTTTGCCCTACTTAACATTGTTTGATTATAGCAGTGAATGCAGATGGTCATTACAAGCTTGGGCTAAAATGGAATATCTCCTAAAAATTAACAAAGCCATTCTGCTTCTTCTCCTGCTTTATCTAAAGCAATGAACTCAGATTTCATAGTGGATAGAGCTATTCATGTTTGTTTAGTTGATTTCCATGATACTGCTATTCCTGCAAGGATAAAGACATAACCACTTATTGATTTTGACACAACACTTATTCATTTTGATTCCTTTGAATCTAAAATCCAGTTTGCATCACTGTATCCTTCTAAGACGGCAGGATATTTTCCATAACGTAAGGAGAAGTTTGTGATGTTCTTTAAATATCCCAGCGCTCTCATGAGTGCTTTCCTATGTTCCTTCCCTAGGTTACTTGTATACCTACTTAGTCGATTTACCACATAAGCAATATCTAGTCTTGTGCAATTCGTGAGATACATTAAATACCCTAGATATTACATGAGAATATTCTAGTTGCATTACACTCTCATTAGTGTTCTTATGCAGAACTTCAGATGGATTAAAAGCTATTATTGCCCATTTGATTCCATAATCTTTGAATTTTTCAATTACTTTGTCTACATAGTGTGATTAAGATAATTCAATCTCATTAGGTGTTTTTATTACTTTGATTCTCAAAATAATGTCTGCTACTCCTAAGTCTTTCATGTCAAAATGATTGATTAGCATTTTCTTTATGGCTTCCATAACCTTAATGTTGGAACTAAAGATTAGCATATCATCTACATATTGACAAATAATCACATATGATTGGCCAATTTGGTTGTGATAAACACATTTATCACATTCATTTATACGAAGCCCTTTTTTCATAATAACACTAGCAAAATTTTCATGTCATTGTTTTGGAGCTTGTTTGCGTCCGTATAATGATTTTACTAATCTACAAACTTTATTTTCATTTCCCTTTGATATAAAACCTTTTGGTTGCTCTATGTATATCTCCTTATCGAGATCTCCATTTAAGAATGCTATCTGTACATCCATCTGGTGGATTTCTACATTGTATATAGATGTTATTGCTATCAACATTCTTATAGAGGTTATTCATGTAACCGATGAATATATATCAAAAAAGTCTACACCTTATTTTTGACGATATCCTTTGGCTACTAATCTGGCTTTATACTTATGAATAGAGCCATCTGATTTCATCTTCTTCTTGAAGATCCATTTATAACCAATTGGTTTTATTCCAAGTGGCATTTTAACTAGTTTCCAATTTTGGTTAGTTAGAATTGAATCGATCTCACTTTTGATTGCTTCTTTCCAATAGGATGATTCGGTAGATGACATTGCCTCTTTGTATATTTGAGTTTCATGTTCAAGCACATATGATAGAAATTCCAAGCCAAAAGACTTGGATATTCTTGCCCTTAAGCTTCTTCTAGGGTCAATTTCATCTTTTTCATAATGAGTTTCAACTTCATGCGGTTCACCACTTTCTTCTCTTACCCTTTTAGGGACATAAATTTCATCATTCCTTTTTGCAGGAACACATCTTCAAAGAATGAGGCATCTCTGGACTCTCTGAAAATTAAAAATCTGTAGGCATTACTATTTTTAGACTTGAAAACTAAAAATCTATAGGCACTGCTATTTTAAGCGAGTCTTAGATAACAACAATCTAATGTTTTTTGGTCCAAGTTTAACCTTCTTGGGAGGTGGAACTGGAACCTTTGCTAAGCATCCCCACACTTTGAGGTATTTGAAACTTGGTATGTGTCCTTCCATGGTTCATATGGAACTGTTCCTATATTTCTGTGAGGAATCCTATTTAGTATCTGATTAGACATATTTAGGGCTTTCCCCCACAAGTTTGTAGGTAGGATAGAAGTTAATAACATGGCATTAATCATGTATTTTAACATTCTAATCGTTCTCTCGGCAATACCATTTTGTTTTGGTGAATATGGCGCTGTTCTTTAATGAATTATGCCATTTTCTACACAAAATTGTTCAAATAGTGATTCATATTCTTCATCTATATTTGATCTAAATATCCTGATCATTTTATTAAGCTGATTTTCTACTTCAGCTTTATACTTTATAAACGATGTAATTGCTTCTATTTACTATTTAAAAGATATACATAGAAATATCACGTATAGTCGTCAATAAATGTGATGAAGTACTTTTTCCACCTCTTGTGAGTAATTACTTGAAATCAAATAAGTCAGTATAAACCATCCCTAATGGTTCATCTCCTTATCAATAGTATTAAATGGTTTTTTGACCATTTTTGCTTTTATACAAGTCGCGCATTTGTATCTTTTATCTACTTGAAATTTTGGAATTAATCCTAAATTTGCAAGTTTTTTCATTTTGCTGAAATTTATGTGTCCTAATCTATCACACCATAAAAGAGTTTTATGCACAACCATATAAGAAACTTCTTTTCTTATTCATTTGATGATCATAATACATGGTATTTTTACCAACTACGGCTACGTTTTCCTTAAATAGACCATCACATAAATATTCCCTTCCTATATAAATTCCATCCTTAGATGGAATCATCTTATCTAACTCGAAGTCCATTCAGAATCCTATCTTTGAAAGCATAGACCCAAAGATTAGGTTCTTGCAAATATTTGAAACATGAAGCACTTCATTCGTAGCAATAGTTTTTCCAGAAGTAAACTTGAGCATAATGGTACCGCTCGCTTCAATCATGGAAACTCAAGAGTAACCCATGTAATGTTTTTCTTCCTGATCAAATTATTTGTAAATGGAGAACATGAATTTGTCAAAATAGACATAACAAGTAGCTCCTGGACTACCCACCATTGTATAGGACTTTGGACTAATTTGCATTCTGATACAACTTTGGAAAAGTTCAACTCCTAAATGTTTGAACTTACTTTTTCTACCAAATTTGCCACTGAGTTGCCATCTTTCTTGTTTTTGAAATCTTTTGTGGCATGTCCAATCTTTCCACAAACCCGACATTGTCCTTTAAACTTCTTGGCTTTCTTACCTTTAGGTTGGTTTTCTGGTGCTTTCCTCTTATTGGAGAAATGCTTTTTTGTTGTTGAAGTATCCTATAACAACCCATGATTGCGGTTACCAAATAATAAATTAAAATTGGGATTTTAATTTAATTGGAGCTATTAATGATTTTTTTTATGTGACTAATTTGTTCAAAAGTTAGTTATTTTGAATAAATTAATATTTTGGGCCTAAGTGTAAAATGGAGAATTTAATGGAAATTAATTAGGGTAAATGGAAATTTATAATATTGCAAAATTTTATATGTGTAAAATAGTGCAATATTTGAATTGGGAATTTAATTTACAATTAAATTGCAAAACGGTGATTTTGGGCAATTTTGACTAAAATGTGTTTTGGAATAAATAGGGGTTAAATTGTAAGTTGGAAAATATTATGATGTAAAATTTTATAACTATAGCTAAATTATTTTAGTAACATATTTTAAAATTTTATGGGTAAATAATGTGTAGTTTGTACATAGAGAAATTAGCTAACTTGAGATATGGAACATATTCCAAGTCCTAATGGGTATTAGGCCCACTAACCCACTTCCATTAGCCTATAAACCATCTTTTACCCATTTGTTTCAGCCAACATCTCATTCCATAACCCCTTAAACCCTAGAGCAAAACACTAAATAATGGCCTCCAAACCTAGAGCAAAGCTTCATTAATCTTCATCAAAGTCAAAGGGGTTTTAATCTAACCATTTGAAGGTAATAGAAATCACAAAGCCCACCTCTAATCCATTGTTTAATTTCTGAAATTATTTTGTAATCCTCTTTTTTTGTGCATTTAGATTGTAAAACTCTTTGATCTTCTTTTCATTGCTTGGGAAAGAGGTAATATATGCTAGCTGAAATTATAATTAGTTTATTGCTGTTAGTAAATTAGGCATATCTCATTCATCTTAAATCGGAATTAAGATTTTCTTCATGTTCTGGAAAGCTTATTCTGTTGGCTATAACTTTTATGTTTTGAGCATTGCCTAATTTTGTGTTTTGAATGGTCGAAATCACGTTTGTTTGTCGCTGACCTGACAACAAACTACATCGTTGATAAAATAAAAACCTGAAATTGATTTGGCCATAAGTTGCTTGTTTCTTATCCAAATCTAATAATTTTGGATGTTCTGGAAAGCTTAGATTTAGGGCTAAAACTTTCATGTTTTGAGTTTCATGAAATTTTGAAGCTAATTTGGTCAAAACTGTGCATTCTTACTACTGTCCCGAGAGCACATTGACAGTGATATAGAATTTAAATCTGAGAATTGTTTTAGTCATAAAATTTTCATCCCTGATCGGAATTTGGCGATCTTGGTCATTCCGGAAAGCTTAGAAACTAAGATACAACTTTTATTTTATTTATTTTGTCAGAATTGGAAGTTTACAATGTCAAAATTGTGGTTTTTCATCTCTGGTATGTTAGTGCATAACTATAGGCCTTAGTCTCTTTTCTCCCGTTGTTTTCAGTACAGAACCCCGACTTTGCGACGCCATCCCGGGCTCGTCCTTTGTCGGATTTCAATGTTTTTGGACTCGTTGGAAAGCTGGAGTTCCGAACTCCATCTCCAGAAAGTTTGATTAGTATCTGTGTTCATTTGACTCTTCGAAATTGCTGTCGAAGAGGGACCCAGATCTCAGCCTGAAACAGTGTATTCACTATTTTCGGGTCCGATTTTGGAGCGTCGCTGCGACTTCGTTTCAAGTCGGAATCGAGTAATTCTTTTTGCGTTCTGAAGTAGGAATGTCGGACTATGTTCTTACCAATTTTCATGCCATTCGGATTCAGTTTGCTGGTTCGAATAATTTTCCGAACTTGGGTTCGCGTCAGTTTTGGACTATTTTCCAACACTTGGAATATTTTCAGTGATTTTCTGGTTTTATCGATTTCTTACTCCCTGTTTCCAGTTTTGAAACTGAAACTTTGTGACACTGCCACCGTCACATCCGTGGTCGGAATCCAACGTTTTCGGACTCGTTGGAAAGCTGGAGTTCCGAACTCCATCTCCAGAAAGTTTGATTAGTATCCGAGTTCATTTGACTCTTCGAAATTGCTGTCGAAGAGGGACCCGGATTTCAGCCTGAAACAGTGTTTTCACTGTTTCCGGGTCCGACTTTGGAGCGTCGCTGAGACTTCGTTTCAAGTCGGAATCGAGTAATTCATTTTGCGTTCTAAAGTAGGAATGTCGGACTACGTTCCTACCCATTTTCATGCCATTCGGATTCAGCCTGCTGGTCCGAATAATTTTCCGAACTTGGGTTCGCGTCAGTTTTGGACTATTTTCCAACACTTGGAATATTTTCAGTGATTTTCTGGTTTTATCGATTTCTTTGAGATTGGTCGCTGGATTTCGTACACGGGCCTTATAAAAAGGTTTTAAAAGGATTTTTCACTCCGAAATGGCTTTCGAAATTATTATATAATATTATTTTTAATTAATAAATTAATTACTCCATAATATGGGAGTTTTCAAAGGCCGTTTTAAAGTGATTTCAAGCCAATTATAAATCCGTTTTCCGTAATTATTTTCTATAATAAAATCCCACACTCACACTTTAGCACTTCGAGCGAAGTGGAAAGGTGCTTAAACGGTTGGGAAAAACTCCGGCCTATGAAACCGTGTGTATTTCCTTTCCGGTTAATCCCCGACCTATTCGATTGATCGTTTTGGCCTTTCGGCCTAGTTTACCGATGACATGAGGTGAACTTTGTACTGCTTTCAGTGTGGAAGCTTACGATTGGTTAGTAAACCGTTTAGTGCGAATGTGGGGTATGAGACTCACGTTAACACTTTACGGGTTCCTTGCTAAAAGTTCGTGACACATTCCTTTTATTACCTTTGGGATAGTGTCTTCGGACTGTCTCCCTTAGAGGTATCGTTTTGGCATCTCTACTTAGATGGCCGTTATACATCTCTACTTAGATGTATCGTTTTTGGCATCTCTACATAGATGGTCGTTATACATCTCTACATAGATGTATCGCGTTTGGCATCTCTACTTAGATGGCCTGTTATACATCTCTACTTAGATGTATCGTTTTTGACATCTCTACTTAGATGTTTATGTTTTGGCATTTGTGCTTACGTTATGCCGATGATATGAGGCTTATTATACATCTCTACTTAGATGTTTTGTTTTGACATTTGTGACTATGTTATGTCGATGATATGAGGCTTATTATACATCTCTACTTAGATGTTTTGTTTTGACATTTGTGACTATGTTATGCCAAAGATACAAGGCTTGCTATACATCTCTACTTAGATGTTTATTTCTTCTCTATGTGAGAGTTTGTGGTCTATAGTACTATGTTATATATCGCCTCATTATCTATCATGTTTATCTCAGTTTATTAATTGATTGTTTGGCTAGCCTGACCCGAGTGTTTTTTGCTCGGGTCAGACCGAGTTGTTTCAGGTTAGGTCTCTGGACTTAGCTTTCTGTGCTTCCGCTTGGACATTATCTGCTATGCTGATAGATAGCTCTTTATATTTGTCCACTATTTTGATACTCTGATTATTCAGTCTCTTATGTACATATCTTTGACTCACATGTGTGAGCGGTGGCTTTGTACCCACCTTTTTGATATTTCGATCTGTATTGACGATATATTGTACCTATGTTCTGTGACTGTTCTGTGATGATGATGTTATCATTTAGTATTATGTTTGTTCTGAACCTATTTCCCTTAGCCATTGTAATTTCGTTATAAATATCTATTGGATATGTCGAACCTCTTGAAAAAAAACGATACCACATTTCGAAGTATTCAGTAGATAGTTATAGCTTGATTACATATGGTCGCTTCCATTATACTCTATTCTCCATTCCAGCAGATGGTATTACTTCGTAATACTCTTTGTTAGAATGGGTCTCGGAGTGGGGCGTTACATATCCCTTATTCTTCTTCGAGCCTTCTATAACATATGCTCCACTCTTTTTGGTTGTGTTACTCCGCGATTACTTGCCTCAATCTTTAGTCTAACGATGAGGTCTTCTAAGGATATTTTCTTCTTATTATGCTTTAGATAATTGTAGTGGTCTTTCTAGGATGGAGGCAACTTTCCTGTTATTACTTCGACCAAAAAGGATTCTCTAACCTGATGTCCATTTGATTCAAGTTCATGAATTATAAGTTGAAGTTCCTACACCTGAGGAGTCAAGGATCTGGAATCTACCATCTTGTAGTCCATAAATTTGTCTACTATGAACTTCTTTAGACTAACATTATGTGTCTTGTATTTATTTGCGAGTGTAATCCAAAGAGTCTTTGCTGTCTGATGAGGCTAATACACTTTGTACAGTATCTTGTCAGTAATTCAGAATGTAGTTTCTATATAGGAAATCTAAGTGCTTCCATGAATCAATAGCCATAAACACATCTTCATTATTTTCTTAGTCTGGCCACTTTTGGCGTAGGTTCATCTTCCTCGATACACCTATGCAGACCCAATGTGGTGAGATAAAAGAGCATTTAGCTCTGCCACATTCTTAAGTCATCACCATCCCTTTTAAACACATCAGGTTTGTTATGGGTATGAGCAATTTTTATTGAATCTATCATTTCTGCTTCTGTAAAAATTGGAAAAGTCTTATGATGTTATTCTCTATATTCACATAAATCAGTTGTAAACTTCTACATAAGTTTACCAGTTAAACTTTGAACTAGATGTCGTTTGTTACTGTGAGGAGCAGAGAAGAACAGTAAAGTACTTAAAGTACAAATAGAAATTTGACTGAGCCTTGCCTTAGCAATTTCTTTAATACTTTTATTTGAAGTCTTCCAAGATACAACAGTTAGTTTCTACTGGAGATTGTAAGGAGTATGCTCCACTCTGCGATAAACAGAAATTGCTTTTATGAAAGAGCAGGACGATAGGGAAGAAATGACTTAAAAAGACTTAGGAATGTGATTAGTATCCCTGTCTTTTTATAGGCATAAGCAGTCTTATCCTTTTGAGCTAATGCAACATTTCAAAAACTACCAACGGTCATATCCGTTGGAAAACTCTATCTGTATCAGTTCGATATTTTTCAACTGGCCAAAACTGTTAAATTTTAGTTTAGCAAAAAAATATTTCACACCCAAACCTGGCCTGGGTCGGGTTGGGCGGGCGGTGCGCGCACGCATGTGTTAATCCATGGTCATTTATCCTCCCTCCACCCCCTCCCACCCCCCCCCCCCGGGGCATAAAATTCTCTGACCCAAAGGGTTCAATATAGGTTGAGAAAATGTTTATATAACCATGTACACTTCTCATATTTTTGCCATGGGATTGATTATATCTCCATTCATATACATCTTATGAAAGATTTCTAACAAATATGTCCATTCAACTAATCCAATGTTTTTCTATTGTCCAAACAATATCTGTCCATTATCCATCTCATACAAACAATGTTCAAACATAATAATTATCTGGTCCGGGTCCATCTGAATCTCTTATAGGACAAGACATGGACACACCTCCGTCCAATTCGGTCTCACCGTTTACACCCCTAACTAAATTCCCCTTAGAATATCTTTTTTTGATATAAAGGGTGCATGATCCGAGGTTCATACAACAATACTAAGCATATATATATATGTATGTATATGTATATAATAAAAGGTACATATGTCTCGGGCAAGAAGCCCACACCAAAAAATAACTGTCAACATGCCTAACCAACCAACAAAATCATCAAATAAGCATAACTGAACTGACCACGCCCGAGTACAACAAATAACATCACTGACAAAATTCCAACAACATTAGAATAACCATTCAAAATAAATAGAGAGATAACATGACTAAATGTCAGTGCATTGACGGAACCGGTCAATGAGCTCAAGGTAATAACCAAGAGTGCATGGGGAGAAAATAAATTTTCGGTCTCAATTCGACACAGCCAGAATCCCATCGTTGTTGGCATCAAACTCACCATCATTACATAAGACAAGCTCATCATCCAAAAGCTAATAGTAGAGTTCCCACTCATCTTTCTCGTCATCTGAGATCCATTTTAAGACAATTCTCCATTTTGAGTGGAAGCACAAACCACTATTCTTGTGAGACCATATCCTAGCCTTTTCGTTCTAGACCAACTATGTACCTATCGCCAATTTTTTAGACAACTCCTGGGCAATGCCTTCTACACTTGGAGGATCGGAAATGATAGCATGGACCAATTTCTTCTTTATGATAGTAATAGGGGAATCACATAGCGAAACTGGGCTGGCCATTGGGTCGCAGCTAGGGGGGTCAGGCTTGGGGAAAGCCAGGCGGTCATAGGTGCAAAGATGGGATTTAGAGGATATAAAGAAATGGGTCAAGAAGGTTGTTGAACTCTGACCCTCCATATCCTAGATGGAGGCTTCGGCAGAGGTTGCTTAGTAGGGAGGTTATCCTAGTCGATGACAGAATGCGGGCAAGCCGAGACAACATGGCCAAAGGAGTAGCAGAGGTCACAAATAGGAGGTTACCATTGGTAAGAGACATCAATGTAGGCAACTCTACCCTCGGCTAGGGAAACAGGTATGCGAGAAGGCAACTGTCTAGAAGGGGAGATCTCAATAAGAGCTTTGGCATAACGAAGAATCCATCTATGCGCAGTGGAAATATCAAAGCAGATCAATAGACCAATATAATTTGCTAACCAGTTTACCTCTCAAGTGACTGAAAGATTGAAGGAATTTTCGACATATGCGGCCAAACGAGAATGGAGAGGACCTGCTCATAGGCGAGGTCAACAAAAGGACTCTACTGGGTAATAATAAACACTTTACCTTCTACAATAATCAAATCAGATCTAGAACACAAGCTCTTTCTTGTGGGCAGGAGAACTTAAAAAATACATCAAGTTATCACACCTTAAATTTACCATACCCATTAAACGCCAGGTCCTGAGAACATGGTTATTCACAACTGAAAATCGGGGAGCCTCATCTAAAAAGAGGCCAACTAGATAATCTTTCGAGAAATTGATACCCGCATCTATAATTTCCTAAAGTGGATGAGCTTATCATCAAAGTTAACTTCATATTGCTTAGGCAAAAAGGAACCAGCATTCCCCGGTCTCTTCTCAAACAAAGACGACCAATCACCACCATAATTGGGATTAACAACAACATGGTTAGGAACAGAACTGCTTTCAACTAATAAGGGAAGAGTGGGATTTTCAACGACAACATTTGCAGCACAAGCTGAATTAGGAGAAAGGGAAACAGGGAAAGGAGTTTTAGTTATTCCCTAGAACATCTTGTTTGAACTAATTTTTTTTTATAGAAAAAAGGTACTTTATAAACAAACTAGAACACATATGCTTTCATAAAATGGCTCGTTAAAACCTTGCAACCCCCTTAATCTAAATGGGTACCTTGCCAAGAAAAAGAGTACATATCATGTTCGTATATTAACAGTGCAACGTGTGGAAAAGAAAAAACAAAACACAAAGCCAAAACCAAGTTGTTAAATAGATGGAGGAGTAAACAAAGTGGAGCCACACTCAAAACCATCCATACGAACAAACTTGGGGCTAAAAAGAAAACAAAAAAGAAAACATAATAAAAATAATACAAAAAAGCCACGTGTACTAAAAGAGAGAGAGAAAAAAAACAAAATCACTTAAGCTAAAATACTCAGATCGAGAGGCTTCAACTCCGATCCAAAATGACAGTTCTGCCTATACAGTCGAACTTTGGATGAAGACAGAGTTCAGATCTGCTACAAAGAGATCAATAGTATCGCCAATCTCAAGGAGGCCGGTGATTGGAGTTGGAATCAATAACGATGCCGAAGTCAGCCAAGATAAGTTCAAGGTCCTTGCTTTTCGTAGTAGTATCTATTTTCTGCTGAATTAAATGTTTACAGTCTTAAATTATAAGCAATTTCCTAACTTGAGCCAGCATTTCAAGTCCTTTAAAAATGCGGGTGTTCCTTTCACACCAAATATGCCAAATCAGAGAAGTATAAGTTATATTTATGAGATGATTATGAAGTAAACTACTTGTCTGATTTTGACACATTATCTCCATGACTTGACTGATGTCATATGAATTTCCGAGATTGATTTTAAGCATGTACTTAAACTCATTTGTCTCGAATAGCCGCAATTGAAGAATAAGTGGTCTCTGTCTTCGTTGTGATTTTGACACAGCACACAAGATAGGTTAATTCCAGAGTCCCATTTGCTAATCCTATCTTTAGTGTTCAATTTATTTAACCTGGCCATTAGAGCACAAATAGACATTTTAGGAGCACATAGTTTATCCCAAAATATACTTGTCCAATTTAATTCTGCATGTTTGTCTCTTATTTGATTCCATGCCAAATTTAGGGTGAATTGGCCATTATTGTTAGGGACCCAGAACCAATGGTCATGTTGCATGTGATTGAGAATTTTGATGTTATGGATTGTTTGATGCATTTGGATAGGAACACCATCAAGATGATTCTTCCAGTTATTACCTGATATAAGAGAAGAAACTTTTCTGTTATATCTATTAGTAGTTGACATGAAATTCCACCACCAACTTGTCCACCAGAGAATATCCATTAAGCCATGGATCAAACCAAGCTTAGTATTATCACCATTAGCAATTTTCCTTTCAATTAATGCTCTGCACCATTGTCTAGCTCGAAGTAGATATTTCCAAGTAGCAGAGGCATTTTTATCCATTGCAATTGTCCAAATGATTTTGTTACTGCAGTATTTTTTATACATCCACTTGGACCATAATGAGTCACCCTGAATAAATTTCCATAGCAGTTTGATTGCAACAGCTTTAGCAATATCATCAATTTTTCTAATACCAAAGCCACCTTCATTTTTTGTTTTACAAACATCTTCCCAGCACATTTTGTGAGCTTTAAACTTCCATATAAAATTAGCACAGATAGAGTTAATTCTCTGTGTGACAGCAACAGGAAATTGGGAAAATTGCAACCAAAATTGTATCATGGGATGAATAACAGTTTTACTAGTTCTATTCTACCACTTCTGTTGAGAAATTTGTCGTTCCAATGATTGATTTTTTTGTTAATTCTGTCTATTAAACTAACAAAATCCTTTGCTTTCAGTTTGTTTTTTGATAATGGTATACCTAAATATACCATAGGTAGTTGACCAATACAGATGTTTAGCATATCCGCAATTTGATGTTTGTGTACTGCTCCTTTACTAAAAAAAACAAAGTAGATTTGTTTTCATTTAAATCGAGTCTAGATAACAGTTTCAACACCCGAAACACCTGCTGTATACTCTCAGCATTTTCAATGGTAGCCTTGGCCAAAATTAAAATATCATTCGCGTACAATAAGTGGATGATCATAGGCTCAATTTTTTTTATGAGGGTAATTACGTTGAAGACCTTCTTAGCACAGAATAATAAGTTTCTAGGACAACACTTCAGAATAATTAGTTTTAAAGACAAAAGAAAAAAAATCATTTTTTGAAGGAAAATGATAAAGGATAAATTAAACTTATTTTTATCTTTGTCCTTGGAACTAATTATTTTAAAGTGCTATCCAAGGAACTTATTAGCTTAAATTATGAAGTCCTTTAAATGAAAATCCCTTATGAATTAGGGGTTTGGAAGAAAAAAAAGAAAAGAAATTAATGGAAAAAGGAGAAACAATACCCCAAAGGAAGAGAAATCAAATACTCTAAGCAAAAATTTGTAAGTATGCAACATTTTAGAAGTAAGAATTCGTTAATTTGACTCTTTTCTTAACAAAAAATAAATTGTAAAGCTATGTAAATTTCATAATCGTGTCGATATTGATTGTCCTTTTAGTTCTTCTCTATATTTATATGTGTAGACAACTTGGATGGTTTAAATTATTCCCTTAATTTGTTCCTTCGTTTATACATCATTTCTCTAAATTATTTAGCGATGTGAGACTATTCAATTCCAAACCGTCGTTCCAATTTGCAACATGCGAGATAACCCTAGCAAATCTCCCTCTTTACTCGCATATGATCGGCAAAACACTGATGTAACAAAAGGAATCCCCTATGTTACGTGTCTACCAACTCGTATTTATACACCACATCACCAAGTTATTTTGCGATGTGGGACTATTAAAATTCTGAATCGTGGTTCCATTTTTCCACATACTAGACAACCCTAACACATATCACATTAAGTGATTGAAACCGAATTGTATTCAAAGCTAAGGTAATATTTAGCTTAAAAACAAAATTTTGGTTTTGCTTTTCCAATTTATATGTCAAATGGCGTGTGAGAGAAGGGGAAGTTGGAAAATCTTATTTATTCCAACAAATGAGAGAAGAAAAAGGAAAGATTGTTTTTTATATTTCTCAAAATGCGAGAAGGAAGAGAACATCATTTTCAATTTTAGATGTTAAAATCATTTTCCAAATCGACCATTTTCCGCTTGAATCTTGATAACACAAAATTCATTTGGCTAATTCGTTTTGCACATCGAAATTTGCTTCACATATACCGAGCTTTTTTCAGAAGAAATTAAACACAAAAACACCCTTATTTACAACAGTAGTAAATAGTACGTTTTAATTATTTTACTATTTACTACTTAAAATGCTTAAACCTTAATTAACCCAACAAAATATATTAAATCAAATTCTTATTATCTAGCAACAAAAATTGGGAACGAAGAGATAGATTTAGGGTTAGAATTAAAAGAAATTATGATTTTGGACTTAAAATAAAGTAGGATTATGATTTTGGAGCAGAATCTAGGTAAAAAAGTTTTATTTTTTTTCCTTTTCTTCTATGGAAAGGGAGAAGGTGCTTGAATTTGTGATAAACACAACTTCGGTAAGCGGTATATAAAAGTACCGCGTAGAGAGTCTATTAATATTTCATATTTTACTTGAAGTTGCCCCATTATGAATCTATTTTTTCTTGTGATCATGCCGTTAGAAATATATTTTTTTCTCATAGTTACCCCATTAGACAGCGTGATTTCTATTAGGATTTGTATGAGAACATTGAAAAAGAAAAAAAATGAAAGTTACTGCTGGGTAGAATTAGAAATTTCATGCATGTTGTATTTAAAGAAAAAAGGTATTGTTATTGACACTCCACTTTTGGTTATAATGAGTCAAAATTTATGAACATTCCCTACAAAATTAAATTACTATGAGGGATACACTTCATATTAATCAAATATATATTTTTACCTAATTTGCCATTAGTTAAAACATCAAAATTCTAAACACTTTCGTTTACTCTTTCCTCCTCCATACTTTTTTTAAAAAAGAAAATAATGGCGAGGACAAAAAATTCATCTCGGTTTTCACACTCAAATCTCAACTTTGCTAAGAAAATGATACAAAGTTTCTTAATCCAATATATTGTGTATTTTTTTAATTATGATAAAAAGTAAAGTTTAATTTTACCGTGTTGAACAATTTCTTAAGTAAAAAAACAATCTTGTCATTTTTTCATTTTCAATTCCATCTGAAAATGAGTTTGAATGCTTCATTATTTAATTAATGATTTTAAAAAGATTAATGATAATCAAAGGAAAATTAGGATAAATAAAAGTAAGAGCAATTAGGTTAATTTAATTGTAATTTTACGAGGAGACTAGTTTGATTAGTACCCCTCATAGTAAAAAGTTTTTTTAATAAAAAAAATGATCCTTTCGTTTCTAAAAGTGGAGCCTGGTTGACAATACGAGGAAAAAAAATATGTACAAATTTGTGCGATAAATTTGAATCTGCTTGCAAAATATTCGCCTTATCGTCTTTATGTTTGATTGGTAGCTTTCTGTCGAGCGTTAGGCTCTCGTCGGTGTTGTTGGCTTTCAGCAGTGTGGTTGTCCTTTTCTCGTCCCTAGTCTGGAACTTTACGTCCGGTACTTTCTGTTGGGTCTTGGTTTTGAGTCACTTCGACTGCATTTTGGTGTTGCGAGTGACTTGTTTGATTTTTCGTTCGGCGATGTTTCTATACTCTATCGGGGCCATCGATCTGCTCAGTGGGCCAGGAGCGACTGGCGTGGGCGGTATCCTACTTTCTTCTCTGTGCGTATAGTGATCGTCGGTGATCACTATACGGACAACAGGGTATACTGTCGGCCATCGGCGCTCCGTTATCATCGTTCCGCAGATTGGTGCGCCGCGCGAATCTCACCTTCGATACGGGGCTGTACTTTTAGTGACAGTCTCGTTATGGTAGGATTCCCACAGCAAGATGGGACGCATCTGGATAGCTCCCTTACATATGTTGGGTTTTATTTCTGTCTTCCCCGTATCGCTCTTCCGGTACGCCTTTACCGTGTTCTATCCCACCAGTTAGCTGAGTCGGGGGTATCAAATCCTGTTATCCCGGCCTCATCCTTCTTTCGCTCTTTAGCAGCACCTATCTGCCCCGTTTCAGATCAGAGCCGGTGGCAGTGCACTGTTCGCCTTATGCGCCTTCCCTTTTGCTTACGTTTTACTTCTGCTGTTTCTGCCCCTCCTGTCCCTTCGCGTTCATCTCCAGCGTTCTGCTCAGCAGAGTGCTCCTTTCCCTCCTCTTCTTGCTCTCTGTCCATTACCATCCAGATGATGAGTAAGGCAGAAATTGCGCTTCTGAATGAGCGCCTTGATTGTCTGTCCAGGAACTCTTGTTCGGAGTTTGCTGGGGCTTATCGGTCATCATCGACCGATTGTGAGGAGTCATCTATGGCTTCTGTTGAGCCCGCGGTTTCTTTTGCTCGTCCTCTCCGTCGCAGAGTGCGCAGAGTCCATTCTACTCCTCGCACCATCCGTACACGCTCTATAGCGGCGTCCGAGCAGGTCTATAGATCTTCTCGACACTCACTATATCTTGTCTGAGTTCGCTTGGTTTTTTTGCTTGTTGTAGTCTGCTTTATCATTCTTCTTTTTGTTTCGTCATGTCGAATTTTCTCTTCTGGAATGTTCGCGGTATTGGGAACCATGATTCCTTGGCTAGGCTTAAACGCATTGTTCGGAAACATTCGGTCGGTGTGCTAGCAATCCTGGAACCTCTTCTAGACCCGGTGGGAATAACCAGTACGGTCTTATCCTTAGGTTTTGGCGGAGGGTCTGCCAATGTATCGGGTAAGATTTGGATTTTATGGTCCAAATCCTATTCGGTCCACCCTATTTTCGACTCCTCTCAACTCTTATCGGTAGCCTGCACTTCTTCTTTCTTTGGTTCTCCTTTTCTGTTTTCGGCAGTGTATGCCAAATGTGTTCGGTCAGAGAGGCTTACTCTTTGGTCCGATATTTTAGGTCTCGGTTCTTTGGGTTTTTCTTCCTCGGTGATTGGCGGCGATTTCAATATCGTCGCATGCCAGGCAGAGAAACGGGGTGGAGCTGCCATCAACCGTCTTGCAATGGCGGATTTTAACTCTTTCATTGTCGGATCTGGTCTTTCTGAGCTCCCGTTCGTGGGATCGGCGTTCACCTGGTCTAATAACCAGGTTGGCCCTAGTCGTATCCTATCCAGGCTAGACCGGGTCTTTGGTTCGGAGGATTGGTTTCGGTTACCTTTCTCTTTCTCGGTTGTCCATCTTCATCGGACCTTCTCTGACCATTCCCCGCTAATAGTTCGTTGCTATCCTTTCTCGCTGTCTGGGCCCTCGTCTTTTCGCTTCCAAAGTATGTGGAGATCTCACCATACTTTTCATCAAGTGCTAGCTGATTCTTGGTCAGTTCCCATCATCGGTCCTCCCTGTTCTGTTTTCTGTCGCAAGCTGAAACGCCTCAAGGGCTGTCTTAAAGTGTGGAACACGAACGTATTCAAGAACATATTCGATCGTGTTCGCACTGCCGAAGAAGCTCTAATTGTTGCGGAAGCTTTGGTTGATGAGTCTCCGTCATTATCCAACACGGAGGCGTGGGCTTCTGCTCAATTCTTTTTTGCCTCGGAACTTCGTCTTGAGAATGACTTCCTTCGCCAAAAGGCGAGAGTCAAGTGGGTAGTCGACGGCGACGCGAACTCCAAATTCTTCCACTCTTTCATTCGGAAGAAAAACAACCTTCTTACCATTCGTGAGATCATGCGCCCTGATCTATCTTTAGCATCGTCGCCTGTGGAAGTCATAGATACAATTGTGACTCACTTCCAATCCTTCCTAGGCTCGCCTTCGGTTTCCGAAACCGATCCTTCTCTTTTAGCTTTCATTCCCAGGTTGGTCCTCTCGCCTGAAAGTGATATCCTCTCAGATTTCCCATCGCCGGAGGAAATCCGTGCTAGTGCTTTTGCTCTAAGTAAGGATAGTGCTAGCGGTCCAGACGGTTTCAACGGTACCTTCTACCATTGCTGCTGGCCTATTATTCAGGATGACTTCTGTCGTGCTGTTCAGTCCTTTTTCGTTGGTAGTTTCCTCCCCTCTAGCTGGACATCCACCAACCTTTTTCTCATCCCGAAGTGCGACCTGCCGCGCTCCTGTGGCGACTTTCGGCCCATCAGACTTTGTAACTTTTCTAACAAGGTTAACTCCAAGATTTTAGCTACCCGGTTGGCCCCTTTCCTTGAGCGTATTATCTCTTCATCCCAAGCGGGCTTTGTTAAAGGGCGCTTAATTTCTGACAATGTGTTGTTGGCTCAGGAACTTATTTCCCAGTTAGACAGGAAAGTGCGGGGCTCTAATGTTGTTTTCAAACTCGACATGGCTAAGGCTTACGATCGTATGTCGTGGTTTTTCATCATTAAGGTCTTGAGAACTTTCGGTTTCCCGGAAACTTTCATTGACCTTGTTTGGAGGCTTATCTCCAACTGTTGGTTCTCTGTGCTCATTAACGGTTCGGCTAATGGGTATTTCAGAGCTGGGAGAGGTCTTCGCCAAGGAGACCCGCTATCGCCTTCTCTTTTTGTGATCGCGGCTGAGGCTTTCATTCGCGGTCTACATTGCTTGACGATATACGGTCAGATCCAGCGTTTCGGGATTCCAAGGGGTTGTCCTCTCATATCGTCTCTGTCTTTTGCAGATGACATTGTTATCTTCTCGAACGGTAGTCGCTCATCTATTCGGAAGCTCCTTAGTTTCATTCATCTTTACGAGAGATCATCCGGTCAGCTCGTTAACTCTTCGAAAAGTTGTTTCGTCCGGGCGAAGGATTGCTCCCCTTCTAGAGCTTCCTGGATTGAGACAATTTCTGGTTTCATCGAGACCACGCTTCCTCTTCCCTACCTGGGTATAGTTCTGTACCGCGGTAGAAAGCTTAATGCTTATTTTGATCCTTTAGCTGACAAGGTTCGGGGTAAGGTCATTCGTTGGAATGCGGCTCTTCTCTCTCAGGCTGGCAGACTGGTTCTCATAAAGTCCGTGTTAGATTCAATGGGAACTCATGTCTTTGCGACTATGACCCCTACCGCCTCCTTCTTTAGGTCGTATCGCTCTTTGGCCTCTTCCTTTTTCTGGGGCAACAAGGAAGGCGATCGCCACCATCATTGGATCTCGTGGGACTCGGTTTGTCGCCCCAAGAACGAGGGCGGATTGGGGTTGCGCAACCCCAAGGATATTTGCTCCGCCTTCGCTTGCAAACTGTGGTACAAATTCGGTGCTAACAATTCTTTATGGTCCTCTTTCCTTCACGCTAAGTACCGAAGGCTTGCGGGCACAAATTATACGGGTTCTCCGTCCTATGCTAGCGAGACGTGGAAGCACATGCAGTTAGTGAAATCCTTATCTGACTCCCACGGCGGTCTTTTAGGATGGGACGGCGCTCCGTTTTCCATCCTCAGAGCTTGGACTTCGATTCGTATTCCTTCCCCCATTCGCCCTTTGTTTTCTTTCATCTGGGATTCTCGATCTCCACCAAAAGTTTCGACCCTCATGTGGCGTATCCTCCATGATGACCTTCCTTTAGACGAGAACATTCAGCGGATAGGCATCCCATTAGTTTCCCGTTGCAGTTGCTGCGACAATAGGGATTCAGAATCCTTGAACCATTTATTCTTCACTGGTTCTACAGCCAGATCTTGCTGGAACTTCTTCGGAAATTTGGTAGGTGTCCGTGGAATTACCAGATCTGTTAACGATCTTCCTTCAACATGGTGGTCTGGGAACTCCAGGAAATCTCTTCGTGCGATCATTCATCGATTAATTCCTTGTCTTCTTTGCTGGCACATTTGGTGTGCTAGGAACAAGGCTATCTTCGATAGTACTCCTATGGCGCCCGTGACCATTATTAGGCGAGTCAGGAATGATGTATTCCTTGCTTTTCGAGGTCGGCCGTTCAGGGGACGATTTAGTCCCGGTATCCATCCTCTAGTGGGTCTTCTTTCTATTACTTGTGCGATGAGGTCCGCTAGAACGGGAATCGGTTGAGTGTTCCTGTCAGGGCGTTGGTCTACATCCAACGTTCCTGACTCTCCCTCCCCCCCCTTATTGTTTGATTTGATGTGGTCGCTAGTTTTTCAGGTCCAGGTTTTGTTGGGAGTTTTATTTTCTCCTAGGATTGATTCCATTGGTTGCACTTCAGCTTTCTGTTATTCTAGTCGGATGTTGGTACCCAGAGCTCATCTGGTATTGCTGTTTCGCTGGTTGGGTTTGTTTGAGGCCAGCTTTTTTGGTTCTCTATGGTTCGCGAGTGTTGGCTTGCGGTTCTATGTGGTTCTTGCACTCTATGTCGGTGGGTGGTTTTCTTTGAGGTGGACTGGCCTATACCTTTGGGTGTAGCGGGATTGTTGGTTGAGCGGCTGCTTATTTAGTCCTTTTAGCTTTGTATTATGTTGCTTCTGTAAGCTTAGCTTTTTCTTTTTTTTCTCTGATACTTTGTTTATCGGGTATGTGAGTCGCATACTCTGTAAGTCTTGCTGTATTTTGTGAGCCGTTGAAGAAAGGCTTGTTTCTCCATTCAATTATTATATTATGGTTTTTGAAAAAAAAAAGGTGTACGATAGAACCACCCAATTCATTTTCAAACCAATCGCCGGCTGCTACTATGTTTTTTATTTTTGTTAAAAGGAACGCAAGTGGAGTAGACCCCAAAACCGATTCAACTGACTTGTATACACCTACATGGGCCATTGTCAATACCACATCACGATTTACGATCATTCAATCACGAATCGATTTGTCAATACCACATCGCGGCAGCAGAGGACTGCCGCTTGTGAACCTACCGACGATGACGGCGGAGGACCATTCACCAACGCAGCGACCGCGACCGTAGACATATTCATGAATCGAAAGGTCTGTGATGCTTTATCGCTTGTTAAATCAATTTTCATTCATTCGGGGAAAAAGCAGCGTAAACTAAGCATGTTAACCATAATTGGATAACCCAATAGTTTTGTTTGGAGAGTTTAGGTAGAAGTTAACTGTGATGGTTTCATGAATAATAAGCTCCACGATTTGATGCAGTTTTTCAATTGTAGATTATGTAGATGGTATTTGGACAGGCTTTTTGCATCCTATAGGCTCATTTGGATTAAAAGTTTAGAATCCTTACTGATTAAACTTAATGAAAAGAACTGAAGAAGCAAAGTTTGCCTCACCAAAGTTAAGTAGTCAGATTTTAACATGCAGTGTTATTTGATTATTCACAGTGAGGTACTCATGCTAACTTTATAGTAGATCGATCATAACTATATTACCTTCTCTGATAAGACATTTCACTTTTTTTTGCTTTTGCTGATATACTTTAATTAACCGTTGCACCATATGTGCTATCTGAATCTATTTCCAAGAATAAATTAT
Source organism: Allium fistulosum (assembly GCA_030737815.1). Classification (NCBI taxonomy): domain Eukaryota; kingdom Viridiplantae; phylum Streptophyta; class Magnoliopsida; order Asparagales; family Amaryllidaceae; genus Allium; species Allium fistulosum. The sequence goes on from CM060902.1 coordinate 217,796,455, forward strand.
GCGTTTTTTAAAAGCATATGAGACATAAGTAACAAAAAGTGATGGAACAAGAAAAAGTTAAAGATTTGGGAATAAATTATTGGCTGCTTTCAACACAATCATCTCAATTTGGATGGAGTTAAAATGACGTTTGAAAACAAAGGCTTACACAGTCATCTAAAGTCGGCGATCACAATCAATTTCTTGATCGCAGGATTGAAGGGATGAGAGTGCGAGAACACAAGTTAATATCATATTAATAATAGTTGGTAGTTGGAATACCTTTGGTGTCATTATTTTTTAATGTCAACATGAACTAACAAAAATGCCTCTATATAGATATTATCAAATTCCTTAAAAATAAGATCTAACAAATAAACTCACTATATAAATTCAAAATCTCTCTACAACTATTAACAAACCTTAAGGTTAATTAATTTTTTTTTACAAATTCAAAACATCCCTCTATAGATGTTATCAAAATTTAATCACTTTAAAAATATGATCCGACAAATAAAATTTATTTATAAATTCATTTTTTTATTAACTAATAATAAAAATAAATATTCAAACCGTAAAAAAATTAAATATTCGAACTTAGAAATAAAAAATCAAACAAACTACACATGATTTCAATGTAAAATATAATTAAATATTTGTGCTTTTTTCTGACTGTGTTGAAACATATATAATTTGTAAAAAAACAACTCACGCACAAAGCGCGTGCCGTAAGGCTTGTAAGGATAAATGAGATGGAACTAGAACCATTAGTAATCATCTTTAATAATAGTTGTAATAGTTTTGGTATCACACTTTTTTGGTATCAACGTGAACTATCAAAAATTCCCCTTTACGGTATTAACAAATCTTAATATCCCATAAAAGTAGGATCTAACAGTTAAACTTCTTTACAAATTCAAAATGTCCATCTATACTTAAAAATAGAAACTAACAAAAAAACATTTTCTATTTAATTAACTACAAATTCATTGTTTATTAATTGATAATACAAATAAAATTCAAAGTAACAAAAAAATTAGATGTTGCAACTTAGAATTAAAAGTTTAAATTAACTATACATTATTTCAACGTAAAAACATGGCTAAATAATAATTCAAAGGTATTACAGTTATTATTAAAGATAATCTGTAGAAAAATAATTCATGCGCAAGTCATATGTCATTATCACGCACGAAGCACGTCTCCTAACGCTCGTTTTCAATAATGTCACTATATTAAAATTTTATACTGTAATATATTTTCATGATATTAATTTTTTTGTACTAAATATAACAAGCAATGAATTAAATATTGCAAAATATTTACATAACTATTACAGTTTATTTTATTAAGTATTACGATGACATGGTTAATTATTCACTTTTCAAACTGAAAAAGTGGAAAATAAAGACGGCATTTTCATTGATAGGAATCTTGAAATATATAATAAACGTATGCTGGAAATACAATAGAACAAACATAATTGCTACTAGGGTCTTCTACCAGTGAGATACTCCTTAATAAGGACAGTGTTGGCCTCCTTATCCCCTTAAATTCGAAGTCTGCGGTTGGCATAGTCAATAAATTGTTCTATTTTTTCAGGATTGATCTCTAACGCTCGCTCGTATAATTTACACTCAGTATTTAAAAACTACCCGTGTCAGAACTACCTCACAATGAGGCTATGATAGATATTAAGAGTGAGGGCAACACCATGGTTAAACGTGGATGACTGGCTAGATCAAGACTAAGATCACTTAGAATGCAATTAAGATGTTGGATGTAATGAAAACAAAGCAGAATATATCATTGGGAACAAAGTTGATATATACATAATAAATAAAATAAACATGTTTCAAATCAAATCAGACAATACTTAAATGAATTTCATCTCCATATTTTTTACATTTTATAAACAAAGAAAATCTACTAAACTTTTGTTATATCCACTCTATTCTTCTTGATTTTCTTCTATTATTTCACATTTTAACTCTTTCATAATTTACAACGCTCGTCGTTATTATTTTTGATCAAGTTTCTCATAGTTCAAAATTCATATTCAATAATCATAGCAATAGATGTGTCAACCATATGTCGCAGCTTGGATATGTATATTGCCTCATGCGTTTGAATAATGTGTGCGTCTCTCTCTACACACACAAGGACATGCACTTCATGCACTGCATTCTTTGTGTTGTTACCAGATAAAAAAAATGGTCCCACAAACTTGGTCCGGCTCTAAGTGCAAAGATTTTATTCCCATGACACAAAGAATAGCCATACATACACATACACATATACATATAGGTATATGTGTATAGACACACACATACCTATATGTATTGTGTATGTGTATGTATATATGTATGTGTGCGCATGCATGTATACACACATATGCCACATATGTGTGTATACGTACACACATGTTTATGTTTTTATGTGTGTTGATTTAAGGTGCAATCTATTTTCGAATCATGGTTTATTAAGTAATTTTTTTGAGAATAAAAGTGATACTTATTACTTAAGATGTTTTCGTGAACAAATTGGGTTAGAGGTTAGAGTTTCTAGCATTCGTGGACAATTGTTTTATTAGAGGTTAGATATGAAGTGTTGTGTAATGTATATATTATTGTTTATATTTCTGCAATAGTTATTAATTAATTTATATTAATTATTGATATTTAATAAAAAATAATATAAATTCAAATTAAAATTCAAATACAAATTCAAACACCTACCGCGAATTCAGACAAAAAAAACCCACTAAGGGTGATATTCCACGATAAAGATGTGGACAATCTTAAGGACTATCTCTGGAATGTCGATGTCAAACATCGACGAAACCAAGTTCAATACCTTTGGCTCTGACAACACAATACTAGTGGTAGCCAAGTCCTGTAAAGATATTTGAATTGATGAGTTTTGCTTTGTTGGTTTTGGCTAAGTTTAAACAGTAATTATGTCTGGCTTATCTAAAGATAAGTCGGACGTATCTATTACGTCTTATTCAACTGTTGCAATTTCGAGAGTCGGACACTATTCATTAAAACGTTGATGTATTAGATACATCCGACCCGAGGAGAGCACTTGTTGTTAATTTGTTTCCAAAATCCAAAGAACCACGTTTCATTGTAAATTCTATGGAAGTATGCCAAACTTATAATACGTAGTCGTTACCAGGGTTTCAATGATTTTTGATCGTTCAACACACCACACAACAACCTGACAACCTTATAGTTAATTTTTGAATATGCAAGAAAAATAGAAGGTAAAAACCATATCCTTAGAGCTAGAATTTCGCCACTTCACCTCAAACATCATAAAGTTTCTTCTTCTGCCTCCTAGCAACTTGTAGGAGTAAGTAACCAAGGAATGGAGAGTGGTTTTCTACAATACATCAACCTAGAACAACTCAAACAGAAATACTACATATACGTCTTTATACTATCAAAGGATAGAGTAAACGGTCTGTATAATGGTAAGTGCAATAATAAGCAAAGCACCAGCGAGGGAAAGCATAGTCCAAGGACTTGTAAAATAAGTATGCATCAAATTCGCTCTCCATATGTTCCTCTTAGTTCTACAGTACTCAAAAATGTCTCTCCTAACACCCACCAACCCATTTGCTCGATCCACCCTCGGCCCTCGTGCAAACCCATTAAACAGCTCAGCAACTGCCTTATCGCTCCCTAGTGAATTCAGAAGGACGTTCTTCCTATGCAGCATGCTCACATCCTTCTCTGACTCCACAATCTCACTCATGAACCGGATGTAGGACGTTATCTCATTGCTTTCGATGCTCATGTGCAGGTGCTCGAAGGCTACCATGTTTAGGAACGTGCATTCTGTAGAGTCGTCTACTAGAATATGAGGGAGGTGGAGCACCCCGCTTTTTGAGTTGAAGCTTATATCTGCAAGGCATTTTGTGCTGCTTGCTTTGAATTTTACTCCTGCTTCATATAGTTTTACAGCGCAACGGACTGGAAACGTGCCTTTGGATGGAGATGAGGAGGGAATTTGATGGTGGTGATTGGGGATGAGCAGGCTTTGGCGATGGAGATCGAGCGCATGCAGGCTCAGGTTTGTGTTTTGCACTGTTTCATTGATTCTTCCTGTTATGAACTTTAGCACCAGGATGTTGATGTAGTAGTCTGTGTTTTCCATCTCCTGCATGTATTTTTCTGCATCATCCCATTGTTCATCTCAAATATTATAGTTCAGAATCAAAGCAAGGGTACACTAAGAATTGTGTACTGATTTAATCTTAGTTGAACTAGTGCACTTTTATAGTTTTAAATCTGCTATGCATCGGAATGTTCATATCGTACACAATTCTTAGCTTAACCCTTTTCAGATTACCAAAACAGATTATCTGGTTCTCTGATTCCAGTGTACATCTCTTGCCCTTAAATTGTAGGACAAATTTGCATTATACTTTGAAAAAAAAACTGCATAAAACTTTCCAGGATATATATATATATATATATATATATATATATATATATATATATATATATATATATATATAATGTTTTAAAACAAGATGAATATTTACTTCAGGCTTTAAAATGGGTTGAAAAGCAATTAGTGTCTTCAGTAGAAACAAAGGAAGTTGATTTTCAATGAGTAGCAAATCCCGCCTTATATAAGGCAGTTTATGATGAATTCCGTGTACACTAAAGCAAGGATCGGTATCTGAGTACCCTCCTCTAATTCGTGAGTCTATGGCTACATGAAGAATCTCGAATAAGAAGCAACCATCAAAAATCATCATTTTTAGAAACTCCTCTCTTCGATCGGTTTTCCATTTTTCATCTAGGCAACAATAAGCATCCTGTAATACATCAGTAATTTCGGAAATTGCATTTACGATGCTTTGCAAAGGCTGGTTTGCTCTTGATATAAAATGAACAAATGCTCTTTCTTTGTGAACATCCATCAACTTAAGCTCTTTGGTGTCATGATGGTACGGCCCAAATGAAACGACCTCAGGAGTGAATGCTTTAGGACTGATCTCCCTTAAAAATTTAGGCACCTGCATGAGATTTTCAGTTATAACTGAGTAATATGAAATCATGTCGTAAGGTACACATGTGTAGGTACCTTGTAAATGGATGAGTTTTTCCAGATTTGTTCTTCATGAGATAGAATATTATCATCCTTGGCTCTTGATTCCATGTCGGCTAACCAATCTTTGATTCTATGATTTTCTACTAACGAAGAGCTAAAATCATTTGTTACTTCCATGTTGATATTGATTGCTAAGCTCTTGTTTTCGTTGCGTTCCATAGGAGAAAGGCAATGGTATGTGCAATGGAGAAAACGAACACAAATATAAGGTGAGCAAAAGATTAAAGGATTTGAGAAATTTACTTTCTTTACAGCCTATCAGGCTTTAATAAATTTGTGATGTATGCAAATGTTAAAGAGAATGGTTCGTAGTGTGATCTTTTACTGTAATAGTAAAAACTGGAAGGAGTTGTATGTTGCGATATTAATGGAGGCTGTTCTGTGTAGCATATAATTCTTTACAAATATATAGATGTACTAGAGTGGCGTACAATATTTTTACTAGGTACGTAAACTCGTTTTACTTTCTGATTTGTATCTTGGAACCCTAAAAGTATCACAGGTTTTACATTACTATATACTGTAATTAGTTATGATCCTTTCCAAAAGTAATTAAAAATAAAGAAAAGAGGGGATTAAAGGTGAAAGTGACGCACGAAATAGATAACAATCTGGCAGTGATCACTAATGAAAAAAAAATACCACTGGTAGAAACGATGATTTCTGTTATGAAGTACATACTTCCTTTTAAACTCTACACACACAATTTGCACGTATATATGAGAATGGTTCAATGACACTCCTTATTTTGAGAGTACTCATGTTATATTTTGAGTTACACGATTTTAAATGTTATAAAATTTTACGGATATGTTCATATCATATTCAAGATCATCTCCAAAAGATTTGAGCGCATTTAAATATACATAACATGGTAAATGTGATGTTAAAAACAACGGATAAAATAAATGTTTTAACGGTTGATATTGAGTTATTATTTTGACATGTTAGAAATGGCGGAATAATCTCATATTTGGTAGAGATGATACTCATAATGTAGATTAATTAAACTTCTATAAAATTTCATAGCCTTTAAAATCGAGTGACTCAAAATATGATGGAGGTGCTAAATGAGTGCTCCAAAATAGGGTATCATCGAACCATTCTTACACAAAAGAAAAACATAAATTAACAAAGAGCAGTGCTTGAAGGTCTGGAAAAGAGCATATGGAAACGACGATATCAGCGGAAAGGGATTAAAGGTGAAAGAGATGCATGAAATAGATAACAATCCGGCGGTGTCACTAATGAAAAAAATACACCACTGGTAGAAACGTTGATTTCTTTTATGAAGTACATGCTTCCTTTTAAATTTTATATAATGTGTGTGTGTGTATGTGTGTAGTTCAATGGCACCCCTTGTTTTGGGAGCACTCCTAATACACACATACATACACACACAAACACACATACATATGAGAATGGTTCAATGACACCCCTTATTTTGTGGGTACTCATATTATATTTTGAGTTATACAATTTTAAATAATATGAAATTTTATGGATATGTTCATATCATACTCAAGATCATCTAGGATTTGAGCGCATTTAAATATACATAATATGGTAATTATGATGTTTAAAACAACGGATAAAATAAATGTGTTAACATGTATATTGACTTATTATTTTTTTCATGTTAGAAATTGGAAAACAATCTCATATTTGGCGGAGATGATACTCATAATGTAGATTAAACTTCTACAAAATTGCATAGCCTTTAAAATTGTGTAAGTCAGAATATGATAGAGATGCTAAATGAGTGCTTCTAAACAGGAGTGTCATCAAACCATTCTCACACATACACACATAAAAGCATAACGTAAATTAACAAAGAGTGATGCTTGAAGGTCAGGAAAAGAGCATATGAAACGACGATATCAGCGCAATTTAAGTTGGTTCCAAAATTTCATTTCTGTTTTGCGTGTTGTACCCAGTTTATTTCAAGTCATTTAACATTTCTCATTGTTTGTCTACAACTCTTAGAACAGGACCGAGTATTGGGCTATCGGTCTAACAACATCTCCAATGAAGTAGTTATTGGTGTAAAGGATTCGGCTTTAAGATACTTAGGTAATTTTGCTTACAGCGAACCCTAGTCTCCACAGATTATTCCTAAAGCCTCTGATAATCCTTGTCAAGCCCTTGAGTAACTAGCTTTGATTTTAACATATTTGACATCATCTCTTGAATTGTTTATGAGTCGTATTTGTCTTAGCTTTGACTAGTGGAAGTGTCTTACTGCATGTAAACTTGGATGATACTTGTTGATTATTTGAGATGGTGGTAAGATTCAAACAATGTGAACACCTCCATATAATTTAATTTTCCACCGATTTTGATGTTTCTTCTTAGATAGTCTAGCACGCAATGCACTATCTAGCGACAATTCTAATCAATATCACAACGAATCATAGAATCATTCGCTTAATTGTTCATTGAGTTTTTCTTTTGTTTCAAAAATCAATCCAACTCGAAGTCCTTTTACAACACATTCTCTTTCAAACACTTTCATGTCTAATTGAGCACTCTCTGTAATGGATCTGACCATCATTGTAGCATCTATACTATATTATTATTAGTGAGTTTGGTTTCCAGCTCACAGAGGCCTCCTTGAAATTTGGCAACTCAACCGTCTCCAAATTTATACGTACTTTATCTTTCCTCTTTTCGTTCACCAAAACCTTCCGTTCTCTCTGGCCCTAACCTAAATCATTCTTTCTGTTTCTCAACTCAACTGTCCTTCGTTCCCTTCGTTCCCTTCCTCAATTGATCGTATCCACTTCTCGCTTCTCCCATTCCTCCCTTCCCATCAAAACCCTAAATATCCACGTCCCCGATTTAGGCCTTTTGCCCACCGTTAACGTTGACCTCTCCCTTTACCAGCGCCGCCAACTACTTCGAATCCAAATCTCCGGTGGCTTCTGCACCCTTGAAAACAAACTCAGGAATCATATTATAGTATAGATGCGGTTTAATTATCTTCTTCCTTTTCATATTCGTTTCCAATCAAAAAATTTAAGATGAGAATTCATAGTTATGGAGAACAAATTCGACAGCCAACGCACCCCCTCCCGCCACCATCAAAGTTTTCAACCCTTTGATGCCAGTAACTTCTCCAGTCATGGTTATCAACTTATTTGAGGTATTACTGTTTTTTTAATTATGGTGGTTGTTTTATGTGTTTTATGTCAAGGTTAATTTTATAATTATGGTTGATTCCTCTGCAAGATTGCTTTACTTCTACGATTGACTTGCGAAATTCAAGCTCTAGCCATAATTCCGTACTAGGTATATTTAATCTGATTTCACAAGTTGTTGATTTTTATGTATGATAGAGAGGATGTTATTGAATTTTCAACTTCTTAAACCCACCTTTAATATGAATTTGTATGAGATACGTATATATTTCCAACTCAATTAACACTCATGTCTGAACTCATGTGTAAAGTATATTGATTAGGGAAAACAATCTTATTTAAAACTGGAAATATGTCCGAACTAAAGTTATAATCCCTATTATTGGTTTCTTTTCTTCCTTACAATAGTATTATCCAGCTGTCGAGTATGCTCTAGCCCTGATTTTTTTCGTGTTAATTATTGATTTGTTTCGCTTTGTTGTTCCTACATTTCCGCGCTTTACATTTCTTCTATCTTCGCTGTTTTGTATTCTTGGTCTTTTCTCTCTTTATCTGTTTTCCATATTCTGTTACCAGTATAACAAGTTTATTGAATTCAAAAGAGAATGCCCAAATTTATGAAACGGTAATGGCAATGAACTAAATTAAGGTTTTGTTGCAGGAAGCCTTGGGTTATACAGCAAATGCAGGTGGGTTTTGAACAAAGAGGAAATAAAAACATACAAGGCAAGCAAGGAAAACCTTGGAGATTTTGGTTGAATATTGAAGGTCAAATTCAGATTCATGACCTTGATTTTACAGTTATCTTAGCACTTGATAAGTGATTGCTTTATGGAGGTTAATGATAAAAATATCTCTCTAAAGGTGGATAGAAATGGATCGTTAAAAAAAGAGGCTGCTTGCTTACATATATGTGAATGTGAAAGCTAAATTTATATTTCAGTACCAACTGTTACGACAATTTAAGGTCAAAATTTCATTTATTGTTTGACGTGTAAATTGACATTTACTTTTATAGTTTAATCGAATTTCTACATGCACTTTGTTAATTAGGACAAACATGAGTTCTATATATCTAATATTCTATTTTGTTATCATCTAGCGAGGACTGGAATACAGTGGAATATAGAAGAGCCGTCAGCTTCACTAGCATTCCTTCCAACATCAAAGTTGCAAGATATTGTTATTAAAACTAGCCTCATCAGTTTGATTCTCACATCCTTTTGTTTATGTGTTCTTTCTGAAGTGCTTCTTGCTTTACTAGAGAAATAGTAGGGATTAAATTATGTTTTCCTATAGTTATTATTTCTTTAGCTTCTTTAGCATTGAAAATCACGATGTAAAAGTATATACATACTTTGCTTTATTTTCGTAGTTGTTTTCAATTGTTGGCTTAGTCCGCTATTTGACTCTTTAGCATTATTGGAATGATTTACTTGCTATATAATGTATGTACACATTGGTTTATATTGCACCATCTTTATCCATTTATTTGTGATAATTCATGTTCACCATTAGCTCTAAAACTTCCATTTTCTTACCTATATTGGGAACTCGAACAAGATGTAGCAACCTAGCAGGAAATTTTGAGTTGAAGTATTATTGCACCAATTGTAATTTGCAAACCTTACACTTAAAATTACAGTCATTTATGCACTTTTTCCATTTACGAACCAGTTTTTGTAACTCTATTTTAATGATGCGTAAATTTATCATACATATTCAGGATTGGCTGGTCTTTCTACTACAAAATATCCAGCTGATTTTGGACATGCACCTATATTATTGGAAGTTATAGATGTTCTAGGAGGAAAGGTCTATATGTTAATTCATAATATATTTTTATACTCGATCATAAATTAGTTTATATGTAACAAAATTTGTGTACTATTTCTGTATGTGTAACAGGCTGCTGCTTGGAAAGACGAGGATAGGATTGGCACGAGAAAGGCATTCATATTTTTTGTAAGCACCTACTTTAGTTTGAAAGAAAATACATCATTTTAGATTTCAATTCTATGTATAACTGAATAAGGTATAAACACCATACACCATTTCTCCATCCAAAATCATCAAATTTTATGTGTAGTTGAAGCTTATCCTAATGTACAAAATTTATTTGGAGAGCTTGGGATTAATGATCGATTGCAATGGAAAGAACATTCTATATGATTTTTGCCATGCCAAATAAGCCTGGGAAGTTTAGTTGGTTTGATTTTCCTAAGGTTTTCCCTACCCCTTTGAATGGTATGCTAAAATTTCTTAGACATAAAAATAGGAATATAGGCTACCTTAAGGAACAACGAAATGCGAACATTGCCTGAAAAAGTCAAATTTGCTATCATACTTTATTCCTTTTTTACTATGTGTGGTAACATCAGTTTATTACCATGAAACCACTAATGTAATAATGCTTCGTTCTATGTTTCACCATTTAAAAATTATTTTATCAAGTTTATTTGATGTATTTTCAAGGTTCTCCAAAGCTACGCTTCTTGAAGTAGCACCTCCTGAAGTAACAGGTTAGTTTTATTTTCTTTACATATTATTCATGCAAATAGCATTATAATTTTTCTTTAACTGAATATTTAACACTCACCTTCTAGCTTTAAACAGTGGTTATTATTTTAACCTTCTTTTTATGTTTGGTTGATTACATATAAATTTGGTACTAGGTACACACACAATTGAATTTACCGTTACAAGCTGCAATTAAATCAATCTAACTATTTCAACTCGAATTCTGATGAAGATTATATGATTTTGTGGTCGGTAAAGAATAAGTAAAGAATTGAAACCATAATTCTCAATATTTGTTTTTGAAACTCAGATTTCAATTCTTATTCGATGTTATGATGATCTTTTTAGCGTCTTAAGATGGTAAAGAGATTTCAAGCGCCTGCAATAGCAAAAGCTAAACTGCAGAATCAAAAAGTATAGGTTTGCTTGTGTTCTCTTCATTATTGTTTTTGTTTCCATTGATCTACTTGCAACTTATAACAGTATGAATGCATTTTTTCTATTTATTTTTCCATTAAATGAAAGTAATTTGTGAAATTATTTTATTAGGAGGATAACTAATTCCAGCCGTGGTTGATAGTGGTCGGTGGATGGTTACAGGTAATTATTTGTTTTATTCGAGAAATGGTTCCTCCAACAACCAAAGTATACATGCATCTAGTTCCAACATAGGTACATTTATATATCATGTTTACTGTAACAAAGATATATTTCCCTACCGGTAATCTAATGTTGACCATGCATTTATTCTTCGCATCGTTCCATTTGTGCCTTACACTCTTTTGTTGTCATGCTACAGATTTACAACTTCTAATTTCCTCCCCCGTTAACCGTTTCATCTCTACATATTTCTATTGTCATTCAACGAGTTTTCCCTTCCGCTTTGGTTTTCCAAACAGTTAATGCAACATTAGGTGTGTTCGTTATACCTTGAATTGTTTTGGTCCGCATTGAAATGAAATTTTTAACCTATAAGAAACACACTTTTCTACTATATACTCTCTTAGTTATAAGTTGGGTTATATACAAGAAAGGCATGTATTCAGTTTTACTTAAACTCACCACATATCACATTCAAATTACATTTTTTATCAAGAATCTTTTTTCCCTTTTTCACTCTAAAAAAATAATTTGTATGATTATAATATAATTATACACCGTACAATAGGTTATATCATAATTAATTTCATTTAGTCTTGCATATAGTTTAGGATTATTACTTCTGGCTGCAATTTTATCACTGTATTTTTTAATTTACACCCATGGCTTATGCAAACCTGTCTATTTTTCTGGTGTATTTTTCAAATATCCAATCTATTTCATACTTATAGTAATTTTCTCATGTCATACCTATGTGTCCGTGGACTTTTCCATACACTTTATTTAACTGATTCTATTTCCTTATTGATTCACACATAATAATATAAACCAAACAGAATGCGGTTTACACATAGGTTTACAAGCCATATATAACAAATATAAAAACAACATCCACACTATAAGAATGTTAAAATTTTACATCTATTTTATCCCTTTAGATTTTGTTTGGTTGAAATTAAATTTTAGTTATCTGTTGATTTCATTGCGTTTTAGTTGACAACTAGATATTACAGTACCCTACTTTTATTTTGATTGAAATCTTTTGCTGATCATCTCTACCTATTTTGCAATGTATGGATTTGAAGTCCAATTGTCTCTTTATCTGAAATGGTACTGTTAAACTTTTTATTTTGTTTACGGGTATGTGTCCAACTGAGAAATACATGGTTAATATGCCATAAAATGCTACAAACCTTTTGTATTAAGTTCTATGTGCACTTTGCATACCCAAGTACATAAGATTCAAACTTACAATTTTAGAACCATTATGATTTGTGTAGGAAAAATGTTATACGAATTAGAATCTTAAAGAAAGGCGATTTAAGGTAGAAACGTTGATGCTTTTCTTCAGAAATGACAAATTTACGTTTTCAATCTTTTTTTCAAATTCTGATAGTTATAAGTGATGTTATATCCTTACTCACTAGAAATAACAACCAATGCCATATTAATGCATGACAAAAGTGCAAACAAACAAACAAATTAAAAAAAAGTATAAAACCCATATCCAGTCATTAAATCTGCATGTTTTCTAACCTTTATTCTGCCTTGCAAAATTCTAGGAACGAGTGCTAAGATACATTGTGACTTTGATTGGCCTACATTATTTAATGGAGATGGAAATACCACCGGGCAGCTTTTAAACACTACCAGTGCTACTAGCTCATTGGTTGCTTCAAGTTATTCATTTTGGTTGTTGTATTTGTATACAAGTATGCAACGTTATAAATTACTTAAATTATTTGTTTCACACCTAATTGGACATGCTTCTTTCCTACAATTATGTTTGCCTACACGTCATACAGTTATGTTGATTAAATATTTATTTATGGCTACAATTGTTCTAATGTGTTTCAGTGATTCCCTACCTGCATATTACTTAGACTGCACTAATATTACTTAACTACATTTTTAGATGATTATCGTTTTTTTTGTAATCTTCTGTTATATGACTGTGGTCCCTTACATGTAATCAACTTTAAATTTTAGCAAGAGTGTTAGGAACCATTTGCTGTACAATGCTATAAACTTTCTAATTATTCCTATGATTAACGCTAATATCTCATCATACATCTTTCTTTTTAATAATAGTTTTGACTCTCATTCTTTTTTTATTCTATGTTACCTACTAATACCAAATATATCTATGCATTTTTTATCCTTGCAATTTGTTTTTACTATTGCAGCACTACCTTTCAACAATGATTTTTCATTATCTATATATATATATTATAATTTTTATACATTTGCATATGACCAATGAAATTACATTATTTTTGCCACATCCGTGTGCGAAGCACGGGTGCACACTAGTTACATAAATCATTGACCAACAAAACTTCCATTATTATATCTTAATCGGCATCTAAATATTCAACAAGTCGATTGTCTTCATATATGGTTGCTTCGTTATTAATCTCCATATTATCAATCCATGTTTTATCTTATCCATACATGCAACTTGCGCACTATCTAATTGCGCTTCACTGTTGTCTGCATTGTTAATGATATCGTCAACGACATCCATGCGATAATTTGATGCTTCTCCAACTTAATGCATTGTACAACTGTACAAAATATCAATTTGAATATAGAATATAACATAGATCAAATAAAATAAACGCAAATATAAATTAATACTCACTTAGCACTTGTTTGAGAATGACTCGAAATACTATGATTCAGATAAACAAAATTATGATCGAAATTTGTGGTTTGCTAAACGATCCTACAACAAATGAATTACGTCTATTCATTAAATTGGTAAACTCCCACTCACCATGATTATTAATGTAAGAAGAAGGTGTCAAACATTGTTTCTCTTGAAAATATGTTATAGATATCGATTCTATCATGGAATATTGTGGCTCCTCGACATCTACAAGTTTTGATCTCTTGACATAAATTTCTCTCGCTTTCATTCCAATCGAAAACATAGAATCCATATGTACTCATCCCCTACTTTAATAGCCATGAACTATCATCTCTAACCTATTTCACACTACGAATTTTATATCAAACTCAAAAGAATTAATTTTTCACTTCATAAACGCTTTTCTTGGCCTCTTGAAAATTACAATACTTCTTCCTTCTCAATCAAAATTAAAACTTGTATTTAATACCTTTATTTGATTAGATGGTGATGTCCTTGAGAACTTAGTCTAATTATACAAGAGAAATTGAAGTTTTATGTTGTATTGGATTTGTGAATAATGTTGTGAAGTTTGAGATTTGAAGAAGAATGAAGGAGGATGAGAAATGAGGAGAGAAAAACCATTTAAGCAAGCAAATTCTGTATTTTTATTTGTGCATTTTTAGAATACGAAAATATGATTTGTACCATATAAAAAAACATATGCGTATTTTAAAAATGTGCATGTTAGTTTAAAAAAATAACACCTGCCTGTTGTATATTGTTTAAATGACTGTAATATTTTGAAGCTAAAAGATTAGTGTATCAAAAGTTTGTTCTAAACAAACCTGACCAGAAATACAAAAAATAGAACCACAATTTGTTATTCTCTGCTGCAATAATCTATTATTATTTGATAACAAGAGCAATACTAAATTTAAGGAGAGCACTCTGCAATAATCTATCATTCTCAACCCATGGAATCAATTCATCAAACCCCAAAATTCCAAATAACAAGCTCATGTACTCAAATTCAAAGGTCTGTGATGCTTTAATGCGTGTTATATCAGTTTTTACTCATCCGAAAAAATGTAGCATAAACTAAATATGTTAATCAGAATTGGGTAATCCTATACTTTTGTGTTCGGAGTTGATGTAAAACTTCACTCTGCTGGTTTGATGGATCACAAGCTCCATGATTTGGTGTAGTTTTTACAACTGCAAATTATGTAGGTGGTATTTGGATATGGGTTTTTTTTCTCTCTCTCTATAGCTTCGTAAATAAGTAGAAAGTTAAAAAATCCTTGCTTGTTAAACTTCGTGAAAAGAACTGAAGAATTTGACGTCACCAAAGTTCAAGCAGTCAGGGTAATATGCAATGTCTTGCTTATTTTACAATGAAGTACCTCTGCTGAGCTGACTTTGTGGTAAAAGTTTTTAACAATATACCTTCTCTGATTAGACAATATACTTTTTTGCTTTTGTTGATATACTTTAATTAACTGTTGCACCATATGTGCTATATCTGAATCTATTTCCAAGAAAAAAAAATTATATATGTGGTTTATAAAAAGCACACGAGACATAAGTAACAAAAAGTGATAAAACAAAAGTAGATAACTCTACCGCTCATAAAATTTATAACATATTGAATAGCACCAATAAATTATTATACAGTTACAATATTACGTACTCATTGAGTTAAATACGCAAATATATCAAGTAGATAACTCCAAATCGAATCACTTCAATCTATCAGAAAATTTATAAAATTTAAACATTTGTTACAAAATTGATAATATTTAACCATTTGAAGGAGGAAGAAAAATACCAATCTATTTGCAAAATGATTTTCAAAAGCAACACGAGAGAACCAATGGAGACCAACGTGGAAGAATATGTGCTTCTCTTGCGTAAAGAAGTTGATAAACTAAAAGACCTATTTTCATTCCAGGCTCAGGAAAAACTTATTTCAAGTTTAGAATTCGTTCTTATGAAAATGTACATGTTTTTCACTATAAACTGTTTTACATTTAGGTATTCTGAAAAATGGATAAGAACAAAATTTTAGTTTGCACTAGCGCAAATTCAAAGCGCGCAAGTATATTTTTTTTATTAAAGAAATTGTACATGTGTATTTACATAATGCGCATATACAAAATCACTGGTAGAAAAAAGACTATTATCATAATAAGTTTCGAACGAAGTCTATACTTGAACTAGTGCACTTTTATAGTTTTAAATCTGCTAAAATGCATCGGAATGTTCATATCGTACACAATTCTTAGCTTAACCCTTTTCAGATTACCAAAACAGATTATCTGGTTCTCTGATTCCAGTGTACATCTCTTAACCTTAAATTGTAGGACAAATTTGCATTATACTTTGAAAAAAAAACTGCATAAAACTTTCCAGGATATATATATTTATAATAGTTTTAAAACAATATGAATATTTACTTCAGGCTTTAAAATGGGTTGAAAAGCAATTAGTGTCTTCAGTAGAAACAAAGGAAGTTGATTTTCAATGAGTAGCAAATCCCGCCTTATATAAGGCCGTTTATGATGAATTCCGTGTACACTAAAGCAAGGATCGGTATCTGAGTACCCTCCTCTAATTCCTGAGTCTATGGCTACATGAAGAATCTCGAATAAGAAGCAACCATCAAAAATCATCATTTTTAGAAACTCCTCTCTTCGATCGGTCTTCCAATTTTCATCTAGGCAACAATAAGCATCCTGTAGTACATCAGTAATTTCGGAAATTGCATTTACGATGCTTTTTGCAAAGGCTGGTTTGCTCTTGATATAAAATGAACAAATGCTCTTTCTTTGTGAACATCCATCAACTTAAGCTCTTTGGTGTCATGATGGTACGGCCCAAATGAAACGACCTCAGGAGTGAATGCTTTAGGACTGATCTCCCTTAAAAATTTAGGCACCTGCATGAGATTTTCAGTTATAACTGAGTAATATGAAATCATGTCCTAAGGTACACAAGTGTAGGTACCTTGTAAATGGATGAGTTTTTCCAGATTTGTTCTTCATGAGATAGAATATTATCATCCTTGGCTCTTGATTCTATGTCGGCTAACCAATCTTTGATTCTATGATTTTCTACTAACGAAGAGGTAAAAGCATTTGTTACTTCCATGTTGATATTGATTGCTATTTTCGTTGCGCGCCATAGGAGGAAGGCAATGGTATGTGCAATGGAGAAAACGAACACAAATATAAGGTGAGCAAAAGATTAAAGGATTTGAGAAATTTACTTTCTTTACAGCCTATCAGGCTTTAATAAATTTGTGATGTATGCAAATGTTAAAGAGAATGGTTCGTAGTGTGATCTTTTACTGTAATAGTAAAAACTGGAAGGAGTTGTATGTTGCGATATTAATGGAGGCTGTTCTGTGTAGCATATAATTCTTTACAAATATATAGATGTACTAGAGTGGCGTACAATATTTTTACTAGGTACGTAAACTCGTTTTACTTTCTGATTTGTATGCTTGGAACCCTAAAAGTATCACAGGTTTTACATTACTATATACTGTAATTAGTTATGATCATTTCCAAAAGTAATTAAAAATAAAGAAAAGAGGGGATTAGACCTGCTGTATCAACAGCACCAAACGCTATGGTCACTTGAATTTGTAGAGATTTTTCTGATGGGTAATCATTGTTGCACATGCTGTAAAAAAAAAGAAAAAAAAAGAAAAGAGGGGATTAAAGGTGAAAGAGACGCATGAAATAGATAACAATCTGGCAGTGATCACTAATGAAAAAAAAAAAATACCACTGGTAGAAACGATGATTTCTTTTATGAAGTACATGTGTGACGGCTCGGGATTTTAGCAATATTATTTTAATCTGATTTATTAAATTACAAACTTATCATTTTTAAAACAAATAAGATATTTGGGCATTTATTTATTTATATATATATGTGTGTGTGTGTGTGTATTTTAGAAGAAAATTATGATTTGAGAATTTAAATTAAAGTGTTTCAATATAATTACAATAATATCTATCTTAAATTAAAATAAAACCCTACCTTATTAACTTTTGATTTAATATATATATATAGTTATAATTTAGATAATAATGCTTGAAATAAAATAAATTTTGTCAATATTAAATATAAGTATAAAACAAATATATGGTCATAAACATAAGTATAATATATATACATAAGTATAAATTATATAGATATAAATTATGAGTTGATAGTTTATGTTAGAAAAAGAAATAAAAATAAGTATTTATGTTAAACAAATATCTCAAATAAATTAGTGGTTATGTAAAAAAAAATATGAAATGAAATTAAGATAATTCTAGAATTGTATATGTATATACACTAGAGTAATACATGTAGTTATACAAGGAAATAAGACAAAAAGAAAACAATAAAATGTATACAAGTTGTACTTGATAAAAAAAAATCAAGAGATAAGTATTTGTAAACGTGAAAGAGACCATTGCATTTAATGCCATCATCATATCAGCCTCCATACAAAAAAAAAATCTCTGACCAAAACTAAGAAAATCTTGTACTAACAAAATAATCACCCTGTAAACTTTGTTCTACATATATACCAATCTTCTTATTCTATTTTCGTGAATCCAAACTGAGCATACCAGAGAAAATAAGTAGAGACAAATATATTACAACTGAAGCTAAAAATTCAACTCAACAACAACAACTAAATCAACTCAACAAGCTAGAAGATTGAGGATCAGGCATATAGTTTCTTTTCGAAACAGAAGTGCTCTCTGTTCAAATTATCTTCCAAGTGAGTAAACTAAAACTTTAAAATTTAGGTTGAACCTAATGTTGTGTATTGTTTTGTGTAAATTTTATATTGTCTGTTATAATCTGTGAATACATGCTCTGAAAACATGTGGATATGGAAGTATATAAATATGCATGCCTACAAACCTGTATATGTCTATGTATACAACTCTGTTATTTATTCACAGACAAGATTTTGAAGAAAAATCTTATTCTCTTCATTCATTCTATTTAGGCTTAGTTTTCAAACAATATATGTGTGTTTATGTATAATATAGATTTTAAAAATAGGATCAAGCATCACAAAAGTTGAAATTTGTCCGGAATCAAAGAAACTCAGTAAAATAGAAGAACATGTTAAAATTCAAATATTATAAATTGTTGATTCCAGAACATAACATGAATCTTCATTGTGAAATATGATTTTTAAAAAGAAATACATGAATTTTAGTTTAGGATTTTGTGTGAAATTTAAGGTTGACTGGAATTTGAGTTTTTGAGTTTTTCTAGTGATCATGGGGAGATGAGGCCTTGGGGTTTCATCTGGAGAAGGAAGGATGTACGTCGAGGCTAGGAAAAATGGTTGGAGGCAATATAGATCGCCGTGGCATCGACGGCGAAGTGATTTAGGTTTCTAAACCTAATTTGGTCGAGCTGGGTTAATGGATCTTTGTGTCGTCTCTAGTGAATCGAGTTTTACCGGACCAAGGGGAATAGCTTCGGGAATGGTCGGAGTTTGCGAGGCCAGAATGGCAGCGATTCAGGTGGTCGGAGGAGGGAGTTCGAGGCGAATTCTGGTGATGTTTGGGTTCCAGTTTTTTTTCTACCAGGCTCGATTTTGATTTGAGGATTGTGAATGGGTTTAGGTGATCGAGAATCGAAGTATGGGTGATGGTCGACGTGCCGGAGGGTGTGTCGATGGCCGGAGGTAGCTCTGGCGATGGTACACGTGCACGACGTCGTTCGTGTGTCAGGGTAGTTTTGGTTATTGGATTACTCGAAGGGAGACTCGGGAAAATGGATGTTGGGCTCGAGTTTTTCTCGTGTACGTGAGTGTTAACTGTTAAGGTTTTAACAGTTTAAAATTTAAACTAAATACTGCTTAAAAAAAATTATAAGAAGAAGATGAAGAAAACTCGAAGCCAGTCTCGAGTAAGGATCGGGGTTGAACCGAAGCAAAGATTTAGATCATGTTTTAAAAGCAAAGTTTTGAAAATTTAAAATGGAATTTGTTTTAAATCTTTTCTTAAATAAATTCTTTTTTCCTTTTTAAATGTTTACTTAAACCTTAGATTAAGAAAATTATATGATTGTTCAATTTAAGTTTGTTAAATTAAACTTTAAAATATTTTAAACTTAATTATCTTTATAAATATAATTAAGTGAAGGTTAAATGTTTTAAATAATATGACTAAGTAATTAATAAAGATGATGATTTATCTTAAAGGTAATTAAGATTTTGATAATTAAATGAAGTAATTAAAGTGTTATTTATTAAATTAATTATTGATTTAGAAATTAATTAATTAATAGTTAAAGATTATAAATCAATTAGTTAAGAGGTTAACTAATTTGTAATTAAGAGTTATTAATTAGATAATTAGATATAATTAATTAATTAGTGATTAATTAATTAAGTAATTAAGATGTAATTAATGATTAATTAATTAAGTATTTAGATATTAATTAATTTGTAATTAAGGATTAATTAATTAATAATTAAGAATTAATTAAATTGTAATTAAGTTTTATTAATTAATAATTAAGGTCATTAATTAATAATTAAGGAGTAATTAATTAAGTAATTGAGATTTAATTAATTGATTTAAAAAGGTAATTAAGCAGTGATTAATTAATTAAATGGGTTGTAATTAATTAATTAATGATTAATTAAGCAGGACTAGATGATTAATTCTTAAGCAATTAATTTAATTTAAGTTAATTAAATTAATTATAATATGGATTAATAATTCATGTTTTGGATGATTGTTTGAGTAGAATGTGTGGATTTGGCTGATATCTATTGGGTGATATTCTGTGATATCCTGTGATATGATATTGGATATATCTATGATAAATGTGTAATATTTATCTGTGTTAAATGCTATGTGAATTCAAGTATTAAATTGAATTAAATTGTTAAACTTTAAAACAACTTGGCCTTAAAAGACACGTTTGGATTTCGATGAGACTGGGATCGAGAATCAGATATGATTATCCGAAAACCACATCGATCCAAGTTAAACGTTAGGTCGTGACATCTCAAAGTGAAGATCGAGATGGAGTTTCAGAATGCAAGGGTTATTGTCGTTAACTCTGAGGGTGATTCCAAAATGAGTGTAACGAGATAATGCCTTCGGTTTCGTTCGAACCCGGAACGAACTTGTATGGATTGAATGCTTCCAGCACATCGTCAGGTGGACGATGAGCATTCTAAGAGATGTGTTCTATAAAGGTAATCGTAACCTCAAGCCTCATCAACCGGGAATGGCTAAAACAGGAGAGGTGAAACAAGGTTAAGTGGGTAGCACCCAAGTAGGACGAGATATACCGTTGTCTAGATGTCCCTTTTTATTTCGGCTTAGTGGGCAGTTGTTGGCCATAACTGTGGGGTTATCTTGTTCGGGACTGTCCAGTAAGGGATGGTTCCGGCCTTGTGTTGCAGGGGGTTGGGCGTGATCCTCGGTACGTTGATCTAGGCCACGTACTGTGACGGGCGATACCCCAGTAGCCCTGCCATTGTTGGAAATCCAATCTTCCTACGTGACCCTACGGTTTTGATTGTATTACCCACTTTGTGGCTAGTATGCTGGAATTTAATCATGTAACAATTTCAACTATTTCTTATTTACTTGAAAACCCTAGACACTATTATAATATCACTGGATTTCCTATAAAATGTTTTGGTTAGTGTAAGGTAAAAACTTACCCGTGTTTATGTGTGGGAAGTCTTACGTGATACCTTTGTTTCAAATGTTTTTCAAAGTTAAGCAATTTTAAACCGTTTACTCATACCAGACTCATGTCTGACCCGGAGTTTATTCTGTTTTTCTTAAACTCTTGGGTACTCAAATTTTTATGAGTAGCCAAATGATCAGGTCTTGGATTGTTGATGTCTGGAGGAGCTTGGAGCAGAAGTCCAGACGTATATATCTATCTATCTAGTTCTGCTGTGTTAGTGATGTATGTTGTATTTTGGGATGTATGAAATGACAGATGTTTATATATGACTGACGTGTTTGGATGATGTTGTGTAACTCTGATATATGTAAGACTATGTAGTAGTTATGTGATGTATTATATTTTGTTCCATTCCGCTGTGAGATTCTGATATTGTGTTGTTTTTTTCTTCTTTCTTTCCATTTTCTATCTATTTCTTTCTTAACGATGATGCGTCTTTCTGTGGATAGAAAGACGCACTACAAGAAAAAATACCATCAACAGCACCTAATGTCAGCGTTTGTGACTTAAGTGCGGTCATTAAAAATTTTGGGGGGAAAATTTTCCGTGTGAATGCTGACAAAAGCTAAATTATACAATTTTTGCGCCATTTTTTTCACTTCCCCTAATTCCTCTTTTCATCCTTCCCTACCTTGAAACATTTTCATCACGTAAAAAGAAGAAAACATCTCTTCCAATCATCAAAATTCGCCTACATCACCGTCGCTTCATTAAACTTCTCCATTCATCATTCAGAGATCTCGTTCATCTTTCAGATATCGTCTACAGGTACAACGCCATCAATTTTTTAGGTTTAAATGGGTTGTTTGATTCTATATAGGTTTAAAATGGGTTCTTTCAATTTTGAACGTATTTTCAACACGTTCAAACATCATTCATCAATCGCGATTTAGAATTGAAGTATTTCCGTATTTCCTTTTCTTTGTGTCCAATTTTAGTTCTTCGATTTTCTAATATTAGTATTTTCAACATCGATGAGTTGGGTACTTGTACTTCTCACTTTTCACCTTATTCATTATCTAATATTCTCGTTGTTGATTTAGCTGAAGTAAGAAAATTCATGATTAAGTTGATTCATAGGGAGAAG
This sequence comes from Allium fistulosum, assembly GCA_030737815.1. NCBI lineage: Eukaryota > Viridiplantae > Streptophyta > Magnoliopsida > Asparagales > Amaryllidaceae > Allium > Allium fistulosum. Next base: position 217,819,295 of record CM060902.1, read on the forward strand.
TTTGTTCAGAATTAGTCGCCCACTGTAGTGCAAAACTGAAGAAAGGTTATTTAAAACTGAGATACAAAATTATTACCTTTCATATTTAAGTTGTATCTTGAATAATGTGTAATTGTTGGTTGTATTCAAGATATTATGTTAACTATATTCTTTTAAAAAATGAATTTTGATAACATTAAGTCATATGCTCATCTACATTATCAGGCGTTGCCATGATGTTAACTATATTTATTTATTGCAATTTTTTAACCACTGAGATTAATTTTCCCATCTGGATGCTCCTTTTTGGCCCACCTGATAAAAGAAAAATGATGCTAGCCAAAGCTGCCACTTCAGAATAAGATGCTACATTTTTCAATATTTTTGCACCTTCCTTGACATTAAAAAGAGTACTTATTTGGTAGAAAATTTTATAGTGTTTAATTTCAGTTTAACTATAGAGTTAAAATTTGGGTTCCTTGAGTTATTTTGAATTATTCTCTAAAACTACTACTGAAAAAATATATAGTATTTTAAAGCTTAAACAACCAAATCTAAAGCAAATAGGTGAGTAAACACGTGCAGTTCTAGTTTTGATTCTCTTGCATGTTGTTGTTTAATGGATGGTGAGTGGTTGAATAATTTCTGGTTGTTGATCTTTGTTGTTGTGCACTATAACATGCATTTGCTTTATTTTGTTTACTATAGCTCATTACCATCATCTCAACAGGGATTGTTGATATATATCATTGTTTGATATGCATGTAATTTAGTCAGTTCCCAAGCTATGCCTGTTTGCTTTATTTTGTTTTTTTACAAGCAGTTAATATTTGCTTTATCATGAAAATATTCCCAATGCTGCAATGGTTTCAATTTTTCCCAGTCGTTCCCAAGCTATGCTTGTTTGCTTTATTTTGTTATTAAGTCTGAGTGATTAAACACATTTTTTTTATAAAGTGAAATCCTTTAAATTATCTTTATTCTGGATTAAAAATACTAAGCATCATGAACATATGGATGCCCTGAGTTTGATCTTTGCATTGTGCATTGGGTAAAGGGGATCGGATTGTTTTAGCCCTTAAGAGTTTCAAATAAAGTTTGTTTTTCCTAAATAAAGTGGCATACTGTATATTAACATGGTTGCATGGTTTCAAACTTTTTGGGTATTCATGGCTTTCTTTCGCAATTGGTTTTGAAACACATGGATTTGGGCATAGTTAATACTTTAAAAGGGATCATAGGGACTTTTGAATATCTACTTTTTTCTAGCAAAAGCTATGGTTTTATGAATTTGAAGTCTACATAATATTAAGATAATTACATTCATTATTTCTAATTAGGCATTAGCAGTTTAAAAGACACATGGTTGTCATAATATATTTTCTATGGTTTTATGGTTTCCTGCTTGATATTATATTTTCTAAATGCAGTTGTAGAAAATTGGAAATTTTGAGATAAGATGTCAATAATACTTGTGTAATAATTTTGGAAAAAAAATTCCCTTGGAAAGATAAATAGTCAATTAGAATCAAAGATGGAAAAATATTACTTCATGCTACAAGCAGAGAAAAAAATACAAAGAACACATAACAAATTCCACATTCAAAAGCACATAAGAAAATATTAAAGGAAGAAAAAGATTTTACAATAACATTGCAAAAAAATTTCTAATCAGTAGTTATGTTCAAATAAATTTACAAAATTCATTTATAATGCTTCATATATTTTGTAGACCACAACCTAAATTTTTTATTTTTATCAGTAATTAGATTTTAATATTTGTAGCAATCCTAAGTCTTTCTAGTTGAATCTCACTTTTTTTACCTCCTCTTTTTAAGCTTAGAATCCATTTTAGGAAAATTATAAATACTGATGAAAAAAAGTATTCTCAATTTTAATTGGCATTTGTAAAATAACATAGTACATGTTTTAAAACTTAGCATTTGAGATGATATTAATGTTTAATCCATTATTAATTTCAGATCTCAAATTTTAACCAAAAAATAATTTTCATAACTGTTTTTTTGTTCTAATTGAAATATTTTTAATGTTTAGAGTTCATCTTCTAAATTCATGAAATTTGGATTTGAGAAACAACTGAACTAATGTCAAATGAGGTCTCAGTTTTGAGGAGCTCAGTTTTGTTAAAACTGAGCATGACAAAACTGAGGTCTCAGCTCTCAGTTTTGAGGAGCTCACTCAGTTTTGAAACAAAACTGAGCTGACCTCCTCTTTTTTTGAGATATAGAAGTTACCGGATGGTGGGAAGGTTGTTTGGAATTGTTGAGTTGCTTCTAGTTATGATGGGGAGATGGTTGAGAGGTTCAGGGCAAGTGTTGTGTTGTCTGGTTGTTTATGTGTAGTGGCAGTGAATGGAGGTTATGAAGCTTATGAGTGTAGGGACAGTGAATGTACGTAGGGACAGTTTCAAATGAATTAGCTGACATGTTCATATTTCATGGTTCAAGAATATGTCATCTAATATCAAAAAGAAAAGAGACGTCAAAATTGAGATTAAGAATAATATTAGAGCATCTCCTGTAGACGATTACATAATGTAATACATATACTACGAGCACCTCTCCGGCAGCGATTACATAATACAATCGGTTACATTTCGAGGCTATTTAGTTACAAATTTATAATCAGTTTGAGCGTTTGTTGAGCAAGCGCTCGGTGTTCAGACGTTTGCTGAACAAGCGCCACTTCATGTACCTTATGAAACGTAACATCGATGCAACTTTTTTTTTGGTGAAAGAGTGGTCCTCTTACGAGGAGAGCATGAATAATTTTATTAATTAATAACCTGAAATTTGTTCAAGTGTCCGATGGGTACAACAAAAATCAATATACAGGATCATAATTGCGATGATCAACAAACAAGACTGGAAGAGCAAAACATAAATATATTTACAATTATTTATAATGGAAAACTACTGAAAGGGGCTGTGAGAGATCGATGAAAGAGCTAATGCCTTAGAGATGCATGAGTAACTATCAAGGAGAATATTTGTGTGATGATGCCTCTACTTATAGGGCCAGGCTGTTAGCAGGTTGTACTATTCTTTTATTTTCACAGTTGAAGTTCTATATGAATGGTAGTCCTGTTGTTAGTTCGTATCATTTGTGGCTTCAGTCTTTGCTGCTTGTCATTCTCTGTTGATTTTTTTTACAAATACAGATAGTAGAATTGGGGAGGTTTTCCGTCCTTCATGATTATGTGAAGTTTACTAGCTTACTGTTGTAGTTGCAGTTGATGCTCTTTATTTACATTCGAATTTGAAATTACTAAGAATGCACTACTTGGAGTAGGTTTCTTAATGGATATCCGAAAAATTCGAAATCCATCCGCATTCTAAAAGCAGATAAATATCTGATATTCGAACATGCGGATGCGAAGTCATTCACATCTGAAAATTATTCGTTCATTTTTTGTTAAGATTATAGTTTAAAATACAATACTACAATCAAAAATATTTATTTATTGTTTTATTAGGTTGGTGGTTTCTATTATATGTACTTAATGTATGTTAACTGCTCAAAACTATTTATTACAATCATATTTATTTATTTGTAACACATTTATAACCAATGAGATTGAAATCTTTTTTACGTTAAAATAAAATTTCTATTTGTATTTCTTTATTAATAGGTGGTTGTTGGTTGATTGGATGATTATTTTATTTCCGTCTGTATCCGCGGATATGGACATTCATGTGAATGAAATGTGTACAGATATATGTGAATATTGTTATGTTTCCTACTGTCATCCTCTTGTAGAAGAAAACTGAAGATACTTATGGGATCAACAATTGTTGCTGGGTGATGGTTGTGGGTAATGTTTATTATGCATTGAAAGTTTAATAATTAAAAGGGAAGACTAACATAACCAGTACTGTTCTTTTATTTTCACAATTGAAGTTCTATGTTGATGGTAGTCCCGTTATTACTTAGGATCATTTGTGGCTTCAGTCTTTGCTGCTTGTCATTCTCCATTGATTTTTTTTTACAAATACAGATCGTAGAATTGGGGAGGATTGGCGTACTTCATGATTATGTGCAGTTTACTAGCTTGCATTTGTATTTGCAGTTGATGCTTGTTATTTACTTCTGAATTTGAAATTATAAAAACTACACTATATAATTACCGTTGCTATACAATAACTAATGTTCTAAGCTCTAAATATTTTCATATATCCACGTTTTGGATTATTTTTAGTTAAATTGCATTACCGGGAGATTGCTTAGTATATTATTATTATTGTTCACAACTAACCCCTTTTATAAGCCTAACAATAATAATATTATTCTGGTCTACTTAATCGGTCCTTTAGGCTTATAAAGTCGATTAGCATATTATTATTATTGTTCACTCAGGCTTATAAAGGGGGAGTGTATTATTACTAAAATGATTTAGGGTCCGCAAGCTAATTGAATAACAATGATAAAATTGAATTTTGGCGGGTGAAACAAGCAGTTGTTCATATGCAATTGTAACGTAAACCTGGTGAAATAAGCAGTTGCTCATATGCAATTGTAACGTAAACCTCTAATTATAGTTGTATCTTTGTACATTAAAAGTTGACGATTTTGGTCTTTTCCGTGGCAACCGTTTTTAAGTGCGTGTGCATTTGTGGTATTCTTGTGATGTCGTGAATAAGATTTGATAAGAAAGTACTTTCACCGGTGGACAACAGTCATTGAAATTTAGTGTGTGATCTTCATGAATGGTAGGAAGAAGAGAAATCAACGACTGTTGACGACTAATGTTGGGGACGCGTTCGATGTTGATGTATCTCCCCCTAACGCTCCCACAACGGTGTTGGAGATGGGATTAATAACGATGAGGGTGTTTCCATTGATAACAGGGCAAAAAATGGCTTTGAACGGCCTTTTAGTCTGCTGGTTCCTTTGATTTCGTTATACTAACAGAAAGTCATAAAGAAGGAAAAATAATTGGAAAGTTAGCATCGCTTGGATTTTGTTTGGTTTGGATGATTGATTTTGATTAAGCCTAATTTTTTTCTAGGTAAGGATAACATATTATATTATTTGAAAAAAAAAGATGCATGTCAAATGGACATAAAGTCTTTTCACCTGAAAAGAGGACAACTTGTTTTCTAGTATGAAGGACGGCAGGAAGTCTTATTTTGAAATTAGAAGATATAATTATATTTCAATAGTTTGTAAAACACATAAATTGTGAACTAATTTATAGATTACACAAAAAACCAAGAGGTTGTTTTCATGGTTACTTTAGAGAAAGTTTATACGGTTGATCTCTTCTACTATAAATGAAGAGTCGGAAAAAAAAATTTAAATAAGGTATTGATATACTAATATCTGTCCTTTGTTCAAAAACACGTTTCTTCTACTTTTTAAATATAGGCAATCGTTAGTGAAATAAAGAGTAAGTTATTTTAAACAAGAGAAAATAACTTGCACAATTTGATTATTTTTTGTTCCAAATTAATAGTAGCAATGTGAATAGTAATCTTTTTGTTTACTGTATATACAATTGAAATCTATTTTTAATAGGATGAGTAAATGGTGAGACAAAAGCATAGGCTAAAACTCTCGAATGGAATGAAAAATGCAACTACATCAGCGCAAATATTGTTGTACCAAAAATTAAGGATCATTGGCGAACAAGGAGTCAACAAGAATATATGAAACTATAATCATATGTTGCAGAGTTGCAACGAATGCAAGATTTACAAGAAACTTGACAAAAATAAGAAGTTGGTTGGTTCATCCTTAAAGCATGTTAGATGAGCATAGTCACTTAAATGGATAACCTACACCATTCCACAAAGTATTTACAAATATTGATCTTATTAACATAATTTTTATTCATTTACAGATCCATACGAAGCTGGACCAGCTCTCTGACCTTCAAATAAATGTATCACGGCATATATAAATTCATTGGATATTGTGCTTGATGTTTACATAATACTTTTCTGAACCTATACATGGTAGAAAATGCAGCTCGAGTCCAATGAAGATCTTCGGTAAAGGTATTGAACTTTAGATTAATAATTCATATTATGTATTGTGCAGTTGCAAATGTCAAGACTATATCCGTCAAACAATTAAGTCAAAAACAATAATCTACCCGGTTATGGCCATAGTCATTTGGTAGAGAAATTTGGTGCATTTGAGCTGCATGGATAACATTTTATACATGTGAGATTTTAGCTCTGTTTAGGTATAAAGTTAAATTTGGTTTTTGAAACGTATGATATTGTACCATAATTACAATGATTTTTGCTAATTCGTTGCGCATAGAATATCTATTTCACATGAATACACACACTAAATCAAGAGGGGTTGGCATAAACCACATCGGTATATAAAACCGTCCGCACTGGACCGGAAAAAAAGATGCAGAAACTCGCATCGAATCATCTAATCAAAGCAAATACCCCAAACCGGACTAACCCGCATCGATACGGTTCAGTTGCGGTTTGAACGATTAAACCGCACTGAACTGAAAATACGATGTGTAGGTATTAAACTTAAAATACGATGTGTCCATCTAATGGGCGTCCAAACTCAGAAGTCCTTTTTTGAGCTTCTGAAACTTGAACGTCCATTAAATCGATGTGTAGTTTTGGACGGTCCGTTAAATAGACGTCCAACCTTAATTCATTAAACCGAATCAGAAACTATAGATTGCGCTGAATTTTCAGCTTGAAGTGCGCTGTTGAAGAGCGAAAGCTAAATATTTCAACCTGAATGCGCGCTATTGTAGATGCTCTAAGAAGCATATTAAATCAACTAGAAATATGAATTCGTAAGGTTCATTGCACACAAATTCTTTAAACGGTCATTTTGACGTTCGGTCAAATTCTCAAATTCTTTTCTTATATCGTAGATGTTACGTTGAATACTTATAATTTAATTATATTTCTTTTTATGTCCAATTATTGTAGGATGCAAACTTGATTTTGCGACTTTTACTAACGACTGGCAATAATTGACTTTCTGATCGTGTGGCAGGTAAGTATTACATCTGGACTTTGAATTGCTGTTTCATTTGAAAGTAATATTGAATGCTATATTCCCAAGCCACATCTCTCTTGGAACTTTTAAATTTGCCTTGCTTGTATAGCGTCTCTCTGCCTACAGTGAACGGTTAGGTTTGATGCTTGGGAGAGGGTTCATGCCTCACTTTGCAGCATCAAATAAGCTGTTGACTGGATTGTGTGAGGTTGGAAAGGTAAATGATGCAACTGTTGCGTTGTTTGGTTTGGTTGAGATGGGGTTCGTACCAGAAGTTGACTCATCGGTTATATTGTCTGTAAAGCAATCAGTATATAAGTTCTCATGTGGTCACTCTACCAGTGGCACATCATAACTTATTTTGCTTATAGATTGTGCTTCTGTTACTGTTCAGGTACCGTTGTCAAAGCACTTCATCAAGAAGAAAAACACTCAAAGAATGTACTAGTATAATTGTCAAACATAGTGTTATAGAATCACCACGGACCTCTGCAACATGTTTCTCAAGGATCGTCTACCCTGGTCATTCCAACTTACAAAGAATGTAAAAAATGTTCATTGCTTTATCAAACACTCTGTATCTCCATATCATTCTGTTCTTTGATGATATTTAAAACTATAGCACCGACAAATATATGTTACAATATAACTGAGTAACTGAGTACTCTGAGCTCTTGTGTTTATCCTTGCATCGTCGGTTGATTGTATTTATAAAAAATGTTAAAATGATAAGCCGATATTTTACAACATATATTTGACAGGTTTTCAATAACAGGTTGTAAGCGAGAACATCCAAGCCTTCAATAACATATTATGGACAATGCACATACGAAGAAATCGTGAATACTCAATGCAAGCTAAAGTTTAAAGAACAATCCAGTTGACTGTAATCCCCATCAGGTTTTTCATGCTCACTCTTATAAATTGCAATTTTAAGTATAAAGAACAATCCAGTTGATTATTTTTGGTTGTTAAGTTGTGTTTGCCTTTTTTTTCTTTTTCTTTTTTCTTCTTCTTTTTTTACAGTTCAGAATCATATTAGATGGATGTATCTTACTGGCATCTGATTGCTTGGATTTTGTTGGCATCATTTCCACTATTAGGTATGCTTGATTCATTTGTTGGACAAAATATAATTTGATTATCAATTCATTTTTCCCTGTGCTGTTAAATTGAAATTGAATTCTAGCTTAAAAATTTCCTCTCCATTGCACTTCCAACAAGGGTCTTTTTATTATTTATTTTTTGATTTTCCTATATAAAGTATTAATACCAAATTGGTATACAATCTTTTCCGACCCTTCAATTCTCATTTGATTAGAATTTATTACTAATTCATCTTCTTACTATTTGCTTAGAAAACATGTTACCATCTTTGTTTTTACTTCTCTCTTCACGTCACCCATGTGTTCATCGTTTGTTGATAGCAGAACATAAAAGCAAAAAATAATGATGTAGCTTTGCATAAGACTTACGTAAATAAATAAATGCATGTGTCCATCTGACTATATTTTGAACCATAGCCATGAAATTAATGCCTGCATACAAATCACATCCAAATGGTTAGATATTTATCTCAAGTATAATAAGTACATATATAGCATAACTATTAAGTTCATTTCTTGTTACAAGTTCATTTTTTCATCATGGTTCAGTTATAGCCATGAAATTATATGCAGTGGTTCTTATTTTTCTTGTTTCCACAGCGAATTGTCGTAGGAAAAGATATTAGAAGTACAAGACAATTTACCTCGTTGCTTTTTTTCCTTTTGTTTTTTTAACTTTTGTTTAATTTGCACAAGTCAATGATGAAAATGACTGCTGTATATAAGAAGTAACAAAACTGATCTGGAACCTCTTCACGTCTTTGTTCGTTTTTTATCTACAAAGGTCAACTCTTGTTCCCTTCCTGGTTTTTATGTGCATATGCAAGGTGTTTACCAAGTTTAATCTGTCTTGAAATTTTTGATCAACTTTTAAACCAATTAATTATCGTATTTCTACTGTCAGTATTTTCCTTTTGATCTGCTGCTGTTTCTCTTCTTTTTTGTTTTTATAAGAACATGTTTAGAATATCTTTTCAATGTAAACATAATATGGTTTAAAAGATGATATAGTGCTGAAAATATAAAACGTATGGATTTTAATATTTCAATGTAGTGATTATTGAATACGACTGTAACCTTATTCCACCTCTTTATATGTGATAAGAAGTCTTAACATAATGTATTCATGTACACACTCAAATGAAGGGAGATCTGAGGGAAAAAATGTGAATGGAAGTAATATTCGATAGTACTCATCGCAAGTAAAAACAAAACAGATCAAAACATCAGAACATGATAATAAATATATGTATCAGTTTGAAATCAAAGAGTAAATGTTATAGGTGGAAGACATAATAGACTTGGTGGGAGATGGTGCCTCGAAAACTTTAGGTCTGAACCAGCAAGTGATCAAAGTAGTTTATGATACCCTGAAACCGGCAGCAGATGTCGCTCTACCTGTACTCCAAAGCACTGGTCAAGCAGCTTTGAAGATCACTTCTCTGATACTTAACATATAACGTGTCTTTGTTTAACAGAATTTGTGGCAACTTGGTTTACTTTGTTATTTTTGTTTATGGATATTATTGAAACTTGGTTTATGGATGTCTTTTGTTTATTAATATTCTCTTAACTAGTTTATGTAACCAATTAATAGTTATTAGAACCTGTTATATATACTAGTTGCTTGAATATGCTTAAAATATAGTTTTGGAATATTCAAAAATAGAGTGGAATATTAAAGCTGTTATATAAATAGAAGACAGCGTTTGATTAATGCTGTCAATGAAGAAACAACACCGTTTAATTCGTGCTGTAATTATCTTGAAACTGTCAATAACAGCGTTTATTACATGCTGTCGAAATAGTTGATGATTCAATCACAGCGTTTTTAACATGCTGTCGAAATTGTTGATGATTCAGTAACAGCGTTTAGAAAAAGCTGTTGTAAACAGTTAAAGTAGAATTTGAACATCTTCGACAACTAAATTATAAACGTTGTTGAAACATAATACAGCATGTCTGAAAACGCTGTAAAAAGATTATTGACAACTCGTAATAAACGCTGTCATAGAGATGTTTCAACAGCGTTTATAGAAAAGCTGTTGTAAGTTATGTATATACGACAGCATGTCGTTATACAGCGTTTATAATAACGATGTTGTATCATATTACAGCGTTTATCAAACGCTGTTAAAAGCCTTTTGTGGTGTAGTGACGGGTCGTCACAACATGCTTCCTTTTAAACTTTACATACACGCAATTCGCACATATATATGGGAATGGTTCAACGACACTCATTGTTTTGAGAGCACTCCTGTTATATTTTGAGTTACACGATTTTAAATGTTATGAAATTTTACGGATATGTTCATATCATACTCAAGATCATCTCCAAAAGATTTGAGTGCATTTAAATATACATAACATGGTAAATGTGATGTTTAAAACAACGGATAAAATAAATGTTTTAATGGTTGATATTGAGTTATTATTTTGACATGTTAGAAATTGCAGAATAATCTCATATTTGGTAGAGATGATACTCATAATGTAGATTAATTAAACTTCTATAAAATTTCATAGCCTTTAAAATCGGTAACTCAAAATATTAGAGGTGCTAAATGGGTGCTCCAAAATAGGGTATCATCGAACCATTCTTACACAAAAAAAACATAAATTAACAAAGAGCAGTGCTTCAAGGTCTGGAAAAGAGCATATGGAAACAACGATATCAGCGGAAAGGGATTAAAGGTGAAAGAGATGCATGAAATAGATAACAATCCGGCGGTGTCACTAATGAAAAAAAAATACCACTGGTAGAAACGTTGATTTCTTTTATGAAGTACATGCTTCCTTTTAAATTTTACACACACACAAAATATGTGTGTGTGTATAGTTCAATGGCACCCCTTGTTTTGGGAGCACTCCTAATACACACATACACACACACATATGAGAATGGTTCAATGACACCCCTTGTTTTGTGGGTACTCATATTATATTTTGAGTTATACAATTTTAAATGATATGAAATTTTATGGATATGTTCATATCATACTCAGGATCATCTCCAAAAGATTTGAGCGCATTTAAATATACATAATATGGTAAATATGATGTTTAAAACAACGGATAAAATAAATGTGTTAACATGTATATTGACTTATTATTTTTTTCATGTTAGAAATTGAAAAACAAACTCATATTTGGCAGAGATGATACTCATAATGTAGATTAAACTTCTACAAAATTGCATAGCCTTTAAAATTGTGTAAGTCAGAATATGATAGAGATGCTAAATGAGTGCTTCTAAACAGGAGTGTCATCAAACCATTCTCACACACACACACACATAAAAGCATAACGTAAATTAACAAAGAGTGATGCTTGAAGGTCAGGAAAAGAGCATATGAAACGACGATATCAGCGCAATTTAAGTTGGTTCCAAAATTTCATTTCTGTTTTGCGTGTTGTACCCAATTTATTTCAAGTCATTTAACATTTCTCATTGTTTGTCTACAACTCTTAGAACATGACCGAGTATTGGGCTATCGGTCTAACAACATCTCCAATGAAGTAGTTATTGGTGTAAAAACTGGATTCGGCTTTAAGATACTTCGGTAATTTTGCTTACAGTGAATCCTAGTCTCCACAGATTATTCCTAAAGCCTCTGATAATCCTTGTCAAGCCCTTGAGTAACTAGCTTTGATTTTAACATATATGACATCATCTCTTGAATTGTTTATGAGTCGTATTTGTTTTAGCTTTGACTAGTGGAAGTGTCTTGCTGCATGTAAACTTGGATGATACTTGTTGATTATTTGAGATGGTGGTAAGATTCAAACAATGTGAACACCTCCATATAATTTAATTTTCCACCGATTTTGATGTTTCTTCTTAGATAGTCTAGCACACAATGCACTATCTAGCGACAATTCTAATCAATATCACAACGAATCATAGAATCATTCGCTTAATTGTTCATTGAGTTTTTCTTTTGTTTCAAAAATCAATCCAACTCGAAGTCCTTTTACAACACATTCTCTTCCAAACACTTTCATGTTTAATTGAGCACTATCTATAATGGATCTAACCATCATTGTAGCCTTACATAAATCATTGACCAACAAAACTTCCATTATTATATCTTAATCGGCATCTAAATATTCAACAAGTCGATTGTCTTCATATATGGTTGCTTCGTTATTAATCTCCATATTATCAATCCATGTTTTATCTTATCCATACATGCAACTTGCGCACTATCTAATTGCGCTTCACTGTTGTCTGCATTGTTAATGATATCGTCAACGACATCCATGCGATAATTTGATGCTTCTCCAACTTAATGCATTGTACAACTGTACAAAATATCAATTTGAATATAGAATATAACATAGATCAAATAAAATAAACGCAAATATAAATTAATACTCACTTAGCACTTGTTTGAGAATGACTCGAAATACTATGATTCAGATAAACAAAATTATGATCGAAATTTGTGGTTTGCTAAACGATCCTACAACAAATGAATTACGTCTATTCATTAAATTGGTAAACTCCCACTCACCATGATTATTAATGTAAGAAGAAGGTGTCAAACATTGTTTCTCTTGAAAATATGTTATAGATATCGATTCTATCATGGAATATTGTGGCTCCTCGACATCTACAAGTTTTGATCTCTTGACATAAATTTCTCTCGCTTTCATTCCAATCGAAAACATAGAATCCATATGTACTCATCCCCTACTTTAATAGCCATGAACTATCATCTCTAACCTATTTCACACTACGAATTTTATATCAAACTCAAAAGAATTAATTTTTCACTTCATAAACGCTTTTCTTGGCCTCTTGAAAATTACAATACTTCTTCCTTCTCAATCAAAATTAAAACTTGTATTTAATACCTTTATTTGATTAGATGGTGATGTCCTTGAGAACTTAGTCTAATTATACAAGAGAAATTGAAGTTTTATGTTGTATTGGATTTGTGAATAATGTTGTGAAGTTTGAGATTTGAAGAAGAATGAAGGAGGATGAGAAATGAGGAGAGAAAAACCATTTAAGCAAGCAAATTCTGTATTTTTATTTGTGCATTTTTAGAATACGAAAATATGATTTGTACCATATAAAAAAACATATGCGTATTTTAAAAATGTGCATGTTAGTTTAAAAAAATAACACCTGCCTGTTGTATATTGTTTAAATGACTGTAATATTTTGAAGCTAAAAGATTAGTGTATCAAAAGTTTGTTCTAAACAAACCTGACCAGAAATACAAAAAATAGAACCACAATTTGTTATTCTCTGCTGCAATAATCTATTATTATTTGATAACAAGAGCAATACTAAATTTAAGGAGAGCACTCTGCAATAATCTATCATTCTCAACCCATGGAATCAATTCATCAAACCCCAAAATTCCAAATAACAAGCTCATGTACTCAAATTCAAAGGTCTGTGATGCTTTAATGCGTGTTATATCAGTTTTTACTCATCCGAAAAAATGTAGCATAAACTAAATATGTTAATCAGAATTGGGTAATCCTATACTTTTGTGTTCGGAGTTGATGTAAAACTTCACTCTGCTGGTTTGATGGATCACAAGCTCCATGATTTGGTGTAGTTTTTACAACTGCAAATTATGTAGGTGGTATTTGGATATGGGTTTTTTTTCTCTCTCTCTATAGCTTCGTAAATAAGTAGAAAGTTAAAAAATCCTTGCTTGTTAAACTTCGTGAAAAGAACTGAAGAATTTGACGTCACCAAAGTTCAAGCAGTCAGGGTAATATGCAATGTCTTGCTTATTTTACAATGAAGTACCTCTGCTGAGCTGACTTTGTGGTAAAAGTTTTTAACAATATACCTTCTCTGATTAGACAATATACTTTTTTGCTTTTGTTGATATACTTTAATTAACTGTTGCACCATATGTGCTATATCTGAATCTATTTCCAAGAAAAAAAAATTATATATGTGGTTTATAAAAAGCACACGAGACATAAGTAACAAAAAGTGATAAAACAAAAGTAGATAACTCTACCGCTCATAAAATTTATAACATATTGAATAGCACCAATAAATTATTATACAGTTACAATATTACGTACTCATTGAGTTAAATACGCAAATATATCAAGTAGATAACTCCAAATCGAATCACTTCAATCTATCAGAAAATTTATAAAATTTAAACATTTGTTACAAAATTGATAATATTTAACCATTTGAAGGAGGAAGAAAAATACCAATCTATTTGCAAAATGATTTTCAAAAGCAACACGAGAGAACCAATGGAGACCAACGTGGAAGAATATGTGCTTCTCTTGCGTAAAGAAGTTGATAAACTAAAAGACCTATTTTCATTCCAGGCTCAGGAAAAACTTATTTCAAGTTTAGAATTCGTTCTTATGAAAATGTACATGTTTTTCACTATAAACTGTTTTACACTTAGGTATTCTGAAAAATGGATAAGAACAAAATTTTAGTTTGCACTAGCGCAAATTCAAAGCGCGCAAGTATATTTTTTTTATTAAAGAAATTGTACATGTGTATTTACATAATGCGCATATACAAAATCACTGGTAGAAAAAAGACTATTATCATAATAAGTTTCGAACGAAGTCTATTCTTGAAATAATATTTTTCCGAATTTCCAAAATGAAGATTTGTCCTAAAATCAATGCAAAAGAACCAGAGGCTACCAACATTGAAGAATATGAACATCTCTTATGTTTAAGTTTTATCAATTAGGGTTTTATGGAGTATAATACAACACATTTTGGTCTTTAAACATAACAAAATAATAGTAAAATTGGGCTCTTCTCCTCCGCTTATGTCGGCAAATGCACAAGGTCAGTTCCCTTAGCTGCTGCATTGGCAGGGGAAGCAAGAAATATACAGAAGTACAAAACGTATCATTGAAACTAGAATTTTGATGCTTCATCTTAATCATAAAATTTGTCTTGAAGAATGTAAACTTAGAAATGGAGCGGTACTCTCCTATTCTTCAAAAACATACAACTCAAACATCTAATACTATATATAGGTTCATACTATATTAATGAACAGAATAAATGGTCTGTACAATGGTAAGTCCAAGTACAAGCAAAGCACCAGCAAGGGAAAGGGCAGTCCAAGGACTCCTAAAATAAGTATGCATCAAATTCGCTCTCCATCTATTCCTCTTGACCCGACAGTACTCGAAAATCTTCCTCCGAACATCGACCAACTCACTTGCCCGGTCCAGAGTGGGCCCTCGGGCAAATACATTAAACAGCTCCGCGACCGCCTTGTCGCTCCCAAACGAATTCAGCACCACGTTCCTCTTATGCAGCATGCTCACGTCCTTCGCCGAATCCACGATCTCACTCATGAACCGAATGTAGGACGTTACCCCATGATTGCCAATGCTCATGTGCAGGTGCTCGAACGCTACCATGTTTAGGAACGTGCATTCTGTAGAGTCGTCTACTAGAATACGAGGGAGGTGGAGCACACCACTTTTGGAGTTGAAGCGTATGTCTGTAAGACATTTTGTGCTGCTTGCTTTGAATTTTACTCCTGCTTCACGTAATTTTAATGCACGATGGATTGTGTATGTGTTTTTTGATAAGGCCAAGAAGGGAGTTTGACGTTGGATGTTTGGGCTGAGGAGGCTTTGGCGGTGCAGATCGAGTGCGTGAAGGCCTAGGTTTCGGTTTTGCACTGTTTCGTCAAATCTGCCTGTTATGAAGTTTAGTACTAGGTTGTTGATGTAGTAGTCCGTGTTTTCCACCACCTGCATTGTTCAGTTAAAAAATTTTGTGTAGAGCATGCAGACTAACATAAAACTAGTATGTTTAATCATTTAGGCAGGTTAACTAGTATGTTTCAACATGTTTAATACTTCAAAAATCTATTAAAATGAATCGGTTTATTTGATCAACTCCTTATGTATCTCTAACTATTGTTGGACAATTTTTCATCATAGATTGAACCAAAAAAGAAAAGAGAAAAAAGAAGAAGAAGAGAGAATTGCATTGAACTTTCCAGGGTATATACTTGTTATTATCTTCATAAAATGCTGTGATGAAGTACGTATTTTTTAGAACAGTATGGATAATTACTTCAGGCTTTAAAATGGGTTGAAAAGCAATTAGTGTCTTCAGTAGAGGCAAAGGAAGTTGATTTTCGATGAGTAGCAAATCTCGCCTTACATAAGGCATTTTATGATGAATTCCATGTATGCTAAACCAAGGATCAATATCCGAGTATCCTCTTCGAATTAGTTCATCTACTATGAAATGAAGAATTTCAAATAAGAAGCAGCCGTCAAGAACCATCATTTTCAGAAACTCATCTTTTCGATCAGTCTTCCACTTTTCATCAAGGCAGCAATACGCATCTTGTAATACATCAATATTGGCATCAACTGCTTTTACAATGTTTTCCATGGACTGGTTTGCTCTTGCAATAAAATGAACAAGCGCTCTCTCTTTGTGAACGTCCATCAGCTTAAGCTCTTTGGAGTCATGATGGTACGGCCCAAATGAAACGACCTCGGGAGTAAAGGCATTGGGACTGAGCTCCCTTACAAATGTAGGCACCTGTATGTGTTTTTAGTTATAATAAAAGCAATCTGAAGTATGCTATAACGTACGTATATGTAGATACCTTGTATATGGATGATTTTTTCCAGAGTTGTTCTTCATGGGATATAATATTATCATCCTTGGCTCTTGATTCTATGTTGGCTAACCAATCTTTGATTCCACCATCTTTTACCGACGAAGAGGTGAAAGCACTTGTTACTTCCATGTTCATATCAATTGTCAAGCTCTTGTTTTCGTTGAGCGCCATGGAACATGGGTGTGTGTTACGGAAAATGGATACGCATATAAGGGGAAACAAAGGGTTAAAGGAGTTCAGAATTTATTTGCTTTACAGCCTTTCAGGCTTTAATAAAATTGTTCTATTCACAGATGTTAAAGAGAATGGTTCAACAGTGTAATCTTTATTGATATGGTAAAATTTAGGAGCTGTGTATTATGTGAGATTAATGGAGGCAGCACTGCATATAATACAAATATGTAGATGTAGAACCGCGTACAATAAATTTTTTTTTTTAAATGGTACTTAAATATCCAATCATTTAAGCACTAAGACAATGGTGCTAGTCAGAATGGCTTACAATAATTTCAGCATGTGTTTAGCTTCTCGTTTTGCTTTCAAATATGTATGCTTGGTAGCTGAAAGGCATTACACAGGTTTTATATTATTATCTATTACTATAATACTTTAATGGAAGATTTACGTGATTGGTTATGATCCCTTCCGCAAAGTTATTTTATAGAATGGGACAAAGTGAGAGGCTAGGCATGTTAGACTAAGGCTGTTTTGTTTTCTCACCCTCTGGTCATGCTCGTCTACATGCACGCCCCTAGTTTGAGCATGAGCGACACCGCTCAACAATGCACTATTGTACACTAGCACGATCAATACCTTTTCCATGCAAAAATTAGACGTCATGTGGATTGAACATCACATCCTAGTTTCACTAAGTTAATCATAAAATTAGGCTAGCTTTGAAAACTTATTTCAGGAATGGGCTAGAAACTTAGTAAAAAAATCGGCTTCGTTTGAAAATTTGTGTTTACTCACTTTAAAATTGCACGAATACATTTTCAACTTTGTATTTGCACATTTTAAAGTGCGCAAATTCAAAGCTAGAATTTGTATTTACGCAATTTCAAAGTGCATAAATATAGTATAATTATAATTCTATTTTCGTATTAAGTTTTCAAACAGGTATGTTATTGCAATAAATTTTTTTCCTGTAAAGCTATACTTAAGATGAGTCTAGTTTCTTCTATATGATATGCTAGTGTCTAACATGTACGTTGCATACAGTAGTATTGTTAAAATAATATTTGTATTTTAATTATTGTTAAAATATATTTTATTATGCAACATATGATAAATTTATTGTGATATATTAATCATAAATTAAAATGACATGTGATGCTTGGATATAAAGTTGAAGGTTCAATTCTCGCTAACTACATATCTCTGTAAAAATTAATGTCTCAACTCAAAAAAAAAAATAGAATTGTTAATATTGTATTCTTGATGACATAAATAATTTATGTTATGTGATACACACACATGTGTATGTGTGTGTGTATGTATGTATGTATGAGTGAGTGAGTGAATAAGTAACTTTACCATTTTATTAATATGATTTTTCTGTGTATATTGAATTGTCGTCTTTTTTTAAGGATTTATAAATGGTTAATGAACATTAAATTATTTAACTTATTTAAATAATTTTAATTAATGATTGACATAACTAATTAAGTATTAGGAGTTGAATGTAAAAAATGAAGAAAATAGAGAAAAACTTCGTACATATTTGTAATTGAGAAGAGCATCGGTTTTATGGTTAGCTTATCTACATGTGAACTTTTATTCATTATTAGTTTTCATTTTTAAACAATTTTATCCTTGTAAGTAACCATAGATTTCATATGTTTGTAGGAGGATCATATTTATAACTTTGATAATTGCAAAATAATGTTATGTAGTATTTAGTTGAGTTATAAGTTCGATATTGTTTGATAATATGTTGAAAGTGAGAATGTTTATATAATCTAATATCGGTGTAATCTGTGCGCTCACATCGTAATATTGTAAAATATAAATTTATCTTTTAAAGGTTGTTCAAAATAAAATTATGTTATATAATGTACGATAATTTTTGAGATAAATGAATTAGAAATTAAAAGAGTTATATTATTTATGTATACATTTTATGTTAAGTGATTTAAATATCTTTATATATCTGAATAAAGAAGAAATTATTTTATTTTATTTTATTTTCCCGTTATATGAATATAGTATATACTGAAATTCTCGTATTTTTACGGTTTATTAGATGGATTAATGAATATTAATTAATCATAGTTTAAATTTACAATTACACAATTAGTTAAAATATATAGAGTTGAATGTAAAATATTAGAAGATAATTGAGAAATGTTTCTAAGTGATTAAAAAAAAATAGGTATTTGAAGTTAATAAAATTTTACATTGCAATGTATGATAAATTCATTTATTAGATAAACTATAAAATAAATTTATTATTTTCATTAACGTTTTTAATTTATGTTATGTGATCTGTATATATTTGCATCTAAATGATATTTTGAATCAATTTGTTGATGCGTCTGTAGTATACATATTGAAACTTTCATCTTTTATGTTTATTAATAAATATTAGCTGGCTAAATTTAACAAGGGGGAATTAATTTAAAGAACAAAAATTTGTATATTTTTAGCCTCAAGGACACGACCTCAATATTTTAACCACAAGGACAAACATTCTTTTAAAAATTATTCATAAGGACAAACATTCTTTCAAAATTATTCATAAGGACAAATATTTTTTCAAAACTGCTACCGAACTAAAAACTAATACCTAAAAACTGCTACCGATAACTACAAACTGATACCTAAAAACTGTAAAAACTGATACCTAAAGAAAGTTGTCCTTCAGGCTAAAATATCGAAGGTCTGTCCTTGAGGCTAAAATTTTGAGAAATTTTGTCCTTGACAAGAATTTCCTGATTTAACAATTAGTTTAAATTTGGATTATGTAATTAATTTAAATGTATGGATTTTATTGTAAAATTTTATGAGAGAACCATGAAAGATTTGTAAATGATTGTAGATTAAAAAAAATAGGCATTTAAATGCATAAAGTGAGAAGTTTAGTAGAATAATTATAAAGTGGTAAATTATAAGATTTTGAAAACAAAATATCCAGACTTGGAGAGAATTAAGGAGAACAGAGATAACTTGTAGAATTAACGAGAGAATTTCAAATCCTTCCACTTTACTATTATTTAATATAGATTGGTCAGGACAACACTTTTGATTAAATGACCTTTGAACCATTGATTTCAATTCCATATTTTGTTTTTGCAACCTTCTCCCGTGCACACATCTACTTGCTTGTGCTATTTGAGCATAGAACGGAACAATTTACAAAGCTCTGACTTTTGCACATTAACATAATCCATAGCACCTTTCCTTGTGTAAAGCCATTTTTAGTGTTCGCACCATGATTAAACATCCCGTCATTGTATCATTGAGAATATACATTTGTCTTAAAAATACTATTGTAATAAGAAGAACCCATATCATTCCATTTCACTGGTGGGTATCTTTACTATTCCATATTGATCTTTTTTGTTCAATTTGTTTTTTTTACTCGTATAAAATGCAAGTCATACCTAATAACCTTCAACTTAAGGAGTATTTGTTGAGTCCCCTTTCCATGTTGAGAAGACAACTTATGTTAACTCATCCTTATGTGGTTAGGTCAAACTGCTTTTCTATCATACACAACTTTGGCAAGTGTTACTCAAGTTTCATCATTCCTTTTGCTTTCATGCTTTGTTCACATGTGCATCATATAACGATCTCTTGAACCACCATTTATGCTGCCATGTTATATTTTGGCAACCCTCGTGTATGTATCCACCTAGTACACTCATCTCATTTGTATAGAGAGACAACACTCAATGGAACAATGGTTTTAGCATGATTCATGATATCTTTTCTATGTTAAGTTATTTTGGATGTTTGTGTTACAATTGAACATCCCATCACTGCCTCATAGAGCATATACAATGATCTTAATAACATTGTTGTAAAAAACAATTCTTATCGTTACATGTCTATATACCACCATTATTCCATCCAAACTCCTCTTGCCTAGATGCTCCATCGTTAGCTACCATAACCGAGTTATGTTTTGATCAGTAAAGTTTGTAATGTCGTGCTCCATCGTTAGCTACCATAACTGAGTTATGTTTTGATCAATATAGTTTGTAATGCCTCAAACAAAATCACCTTGTACATATGTAATAACTATGGTACTATAAAACATACGACAAACCAGAATGAGGAGTACATAAAAAACTAATTAAAATCTAGATCCTTAAATATGTCACTCATCATACATATCCAAGTCCAATACACATAAGCATAAATGGTACCAAATACATAACTCTATGTGTAACATAGTCTCTATTTTTTTTATATGCCACAATTTTGGAATAAATCACAAAGAGAAATGATAATATATGCTCCAAACTTGCACCTAAGATTTACACAAGCTTTAATTTGACTAGCCTTAAGTCTTATTGTAAGATCCTACTACTCTCGAACTACATAATAAAGTTAACAGAGAACCCATCACAAATGAGAAAGCAGTTCAGAAACAACGCTTGGTGTAATACTTTCATCAAACAATACCAAAAAATGTCGGATCAAATGCATTGGCAGTGGGAGTAAGTGAATTTTAATTTTTTTTTTACCTCTTATTAATTTGCAATTTTGCACAGAATCTTATTTTGTGTCTATGTGAATATGATTTATTTATACGAAATCAAATTTAGTATTTATTAATAAAATAAGTTTGAGTAACATTTTAATTTGTTAATTAATTAATTTATTGATTTTTTGAACGAAATTCATCTTTTTTTTATTAATAGAAAAAAAGGGAAGGGGGGAGAATGTACAAATACGTACACTAGAATACTCATAACTATTTACATCACTCAATAAATAACCACCTAAAACAAAACAAAAACAAAAGGCAGTCTAAATAATTTTCATTAGAAACCTGGCCCATCTTAATGAAGCTTCTAGACTATGACAACATGTTGTGTGAAGCGTTTCCTTTAATACAACTGCCATAGAACTAAGAGTATCTCCATTTTTCCATTTTCATAGTGGTTAGAAAAATGGAAAAACTGGAGTATACTTTTCCATCTCCACTTGCTTCTAACTACATCTATCTTCAAAAAAACTTCGCTTCTTCAAAGTATTAATAGTCAATCCTTGCGTAATTTTCAACTCACTTAATAAAGTTCTCTCTTTTGTGTGAATTAAGACGTTGATAACGGATCCGAGCGGATATGAGCCATGCATGCCATTTTCGATCAAATTTACATATTGTCATACCAACTCTTGTTAAAACGGGTATCTTAAGCTACCATTTTAGATCTATTTCACTAGAGCATGTAAAAATAACTTTCATACTTTTGCAGCCTATCAAAATCTTAGGTCTGGATGGGAAGATAGCTCGATTTGGGTGGATTTGATGTTTATTTTTTTAGTGAACAATTTATGTAAAAAAAATTTTGTAATGATAAATGTAAACTAAAACAAGGTTTGTTCATACCATCCCGTATGGAGGCAGATTTGGAGATCGACGGCTCATGCATATGCTTCTTAGAGCAACTTGACAAAGGTTGGTAAGTGTTAACCCGCTTTTTTACTAAAGCAAATTTCAACTAGAGTTAGAAGTCAAAGGCAAAGACGAAACGACTCGAAAACTTGGAAGCACATTTAGATGAGTAGAGAAACAACTAGGATAAATTTCAATGGAAATTAGATTGAATAGATAACTCGGTGAAGAGTGATTTTAACTTGATGAAGAGTGATTTTGGTCGGTGAAGAGTGATTTTAACTCGGTAAAGAGTGATTCTGGTCGGTGAAGAGTGATTTTGGGTCGGTGAAGAGCTATTTTTTCTCTCCTTTCTGCCTCCCCAACTCCATATAATTCATGTACTGCTCCAACCACTTGTGGACAAGTGATTTTACCAGAGTTTGGATGAGCAATTACAAGAATTGATGAGAAGAAAGCAAAGAAAGAAGTATAATTCAAGTGCTACTGCGAAGATCACTAGAATCAACTCAAAGTCGATGGAAAAGTGCTTGAAACACATTGAATAGAGGATAAAAGAGCAGAACAAGTTAAAGAGTTCACTTTGCGACAAGCAAAACGGATTGGTATCGATCCATTTTAGATTGATATCGAGTTGTTTTCTAGGTTCGTGGGCCTTCATGCTTACTTGCACAACACAACGCCAGCTTCTGGACTTCACCGCAAGTGGGATTCTGAACATGTTCACTTGTTTCTCTATAAATACCAGCCATATAGCAACTAGAGGGGAATCTTCTTCTTCTTCTCTAGAGACTTATTCTTCTTCTTCACCTCTGACCTCTCCTCCATTAAAGTCACCTAGGATACTACTATTTGCTGTTCTAGTACTTAGATCAGCAAATCCCTAGTACTAGCAAAACTCAAACAATTTGGAAATTCCATTGTAAATCCGAGATCTACTAGATTGTGGTCAGATCTGATATAATTCATTGTAATCCAAAGAAAAAACAACTAATAACAAAGATTAAAGTGACGTAGGCTGGAGATTTTATTGAACCACTATAAAAATTCTTATGTCTCACTTTACTCTTCTACTATTTTTGTTTATTTGATTTGGATCTCTACATTTTTGCGCTTTCATCTGTTATTTGGGTGTTGGTGCCATTTTTGATGTCAATATTTTGGTGCTTTCACTGAGAAAGAACTAGATCCGAAGACTTAAAGCTTGAATCTGAGATTTGGAAGATGAAGAGGCCTAATACCAGATCTAAGGCTGGAGGAATTCAACAGGAGCATGAGGGTAGGCAAGAGGTGTCCTTAAATTCTAATCTTTTCATCTACATAACCAGAGAGGAGATTGAAAGAATAATGAAAGAGATTCAATATGGAATAATGATTCAACAACAGGAAATGCGGGAGGGATTTCTTAGAAAGATGGATCAATGAAGAACAGCCAGGGTAGTTGGAATTCAAAAACCAATATGGGAGCATCTGGAATTGTAGCAGAGAAAACTAGAACAATTCCCCCACAACCAGTACCAGTCAGTACTGACAGGAATCATGTCGATATCGAGACAAATTTACTCAGAGGCACGATCACCTTGGATCTAGGATGAGCTCTAATGCTTGGAATGGGCGATTCTAGAGCCAGATGCTCACTGAAGAACAAGAGGCGGGATGAAGTTATGGATCAGATTTCCATTAGATATTAACCTCATGATCGGGATGGATTGGAGTCAGTTCGGTTCCTTAATCTCGTTTTATTCTTAATAAATGATGCCATATTACCAACAGATCACCTACACATCACGGGATCCTGATCGGTCCCTAGGCATGCTCTGAGTTGGATGTCTGAAGCTGATCATTCATAGGATTAGATGATTTGATGATGGCTAGATGCCTTGACTTAGGCTTTATAAGAGATGACTGACACTGACTAGGAAACACCAAAGGAGATTGATGACCCCCTGAAATTGATTAGGACCCACAAACCACTTGAACGTGATGACTCATATTGATCGTGGTAATCCCAACCGGAGAGACGGGGCAGTGACTGCAAGGTGCAAGTTCTCTTTCCAAAGAGCGAGTGCACAGACTTGTACAAAAAGTAAGTTCCCTAGTCGAAGAGTGAGTGGATGGGATTGCTTGTCCATTGAGTCCCCTCACTAGAGAGAAAGCGGATTAGGCTCAGCAAGGATTCAAAGAAATCAAACCCTAGATTGGATGATAAACAATCTAGAGAGATCGAGTGCGAGATTGGATGATAAACGATTCGAAGAGATAAAACCTTAGATTGGATGATAAACGATCTGAAGAGATCGAACCCTAGATTGGATGGAACCCTAGATTGGATGTTAGAAGATCCGGAGAGATCGGACCCTGAATGGACGTTGAGCTGACCTTAGGATTTGAACGCCTTGTGATTACACTAGAATAGATAAATCTTGGAAGAACACGGAACGATTTTGATATACGATATGATAATTCCAAATGAAAATGGACTGATTATGATTTATGACTAACACTTAAGCAAGGACTAGAGTCCTTAGCTATGTTGGTCTAGAACGACCTATGGTTTGCAGGTGAATCTGAAAGAACCAGGCGATACACCAAGATCAAAATCGATGGATGGCCCGAGGGCCCAAATACTAAAAATTGATTGGTGCCGAAACTTTTTCTTGAGTAAATCACACCTTACATTCGAAATGCGTACTTTGGAGGGCAACTGTTAACTTGCCTTTTGACCTAAGCAGATTTGAACCAGAGTTAGAAGGCCAAGGCGAAGACGAAATGAGTTGAAAACTTGGAACCACTGTTAGAAGAAGTATAGAAACAACTTAGAGAAATTTCAATGGAAATTAGACTAAGAAGATAACTTGATGAAGAGTGATTTTAACTCGGTGAAGAGTGATTATTGTCAGTGAAGACTGATTTTAACTTGGTGAAGAGTGATTATAGTCAGTGAAGACTGATTTTAACTCGGTGAAGAGTGATTTTTGTCGATGAAGGGTGATTTTAGGTCGGTGAAGAGTCGTTTTTCTCTACTTTCTGCCTCTCGAACTCTATATACTTCATATACTGCTCCAACCACTCGTGGAAAAGTGATTTTCCTAGAGTTTGGACGAGCAATTGCAAGAATTGATGAAAAGAATGCGAAGGAAGCATGATATTCAAGTGCTATCGGGAAGATCATTAGACTCAACTCAAAGTCGATGGAAAAAAACTTGGAACACATCGAATAGAGGATAGAAGAGCAAAACAAGTGAAAGATTTCACTTTTCAACAAGAAAAACAGAATGGTACCGATCTATTTTAGATCGGTACCGAGTTGTTTTCTTGGTTCGTGGGCCTCCGTACTCACTTGTATAACACCGAGCTAGCTTCTGGACTTCAATGCAAGCAGAATTCTGAACATGTTCACCTATTACTCTATAAATACTAGCCATATAGCAACTAGAGGGGGTCTTCTTCTTTTTCTCCAGATCAGATTCTCTGACTTAAGAGGCTTCTTCTACTTATTCACCTCTGACCTCACCTCCATTAAAGTCACATAGGATACTACTATTTGCTGTTCTAGGACTTAGATCGGCAAATCCCTAGTACTAATGACTCTCGAACAATCTAGAAACTCCATTGTAAATATGAGATCCACTAGATTGTGGTCAGATCTGATATAATTCATTGTAATCCAGTGAGAAAACAACTAATAACAAGTATTAAAATGGACGTAAACCGGAGATTATGCCAAACCACTAAAAATTCTTGTGTCTCCTTTTACTTTCCTGCTATTTTTACTTGTTTGACTTGGATCTCTATATTTTGGTACTTTAATCAGTTATTTGCGTGTTGGTGCCATTTTTGATGTCAACAATAAGTACCCTAATAACCCTACTCTTCGCAAATTTCTCACTTTGTGATGTTGTATTTGTTTTGTGCATTTTTTGATTTTGATGCTCTGATGCTGATAAATTACTGAACCTGTTTGCATATGCTTTGTTCTGTATAGTGAATATTGTTGAAAACTCTATTATTCCTTTCACGATATATACACCACACAAAGGTTGACAACACAGTTCTATCTATGTCGCTGCTTTTATTATTAGTCAAAATCTATTTTCAATGTTGTCAATCTCTTTGATTAAAGATAGTTGATCAACATGGAATGTCGACCATCTTAATTTGACGTGAGATCATTTCCAAATGTATGCCGAGTAATTGCACTTGAAAAACAGATGGTTATTGTTTTCATAATGCTCGCAACATAGAACACATATTGTATCGATGTTGATTTGTTGTTAAATTTGTTTATGTTTGGTTGGCATATAATTATTTATTGCTCTATGTAAACAGACTGCAAGTTGGGTGTATGTTTTTTATGCCTTACCAGTTTTGCCCATGATTTAGTTTACAATGATGTTTCAATTATTTTCCAAACATTCTCGGATATGTTTTTTCCGTTTCTAGAGCACGACTGCACCTAATAATCTCTGTCACTATCGTTGAAAAAAAATTTCCTTCCAATTTTTTGTCTCTGTCACTATCATTGAAAATGTTTTCCCTTTCAATTTTTTGTCTGATTATTCCTAGAAAACCGAAATTATTAGTTTTCCACTATTGATTTTCGTAATGTTTCCCATCACTACCTTTTCACTTCTCGCCTATAACCCACATGATTGCATAATCTATTTATCGGTATTCCTCCTTGAATCCTTGGTTTGTACCATAACGAAGTCTTTATTCCATATACTATTCGGTTCTTCATTCACAATTCTGCCATGGGTCTCATTGATAGCAAAAACTTTCATTCCCAAATGATCGGTTCTACTTTCTAGTTTCCAAAATGACTTGTTCTTGAGGTATTTTTCATGCATCCATTTAGCCTAGATTCCATCCAGATCCACTATTTATATACAAGCTTAACTCCTGTTGTGTTATTCAAATCTTCTAATCTCCTTAACCTCATTCCTCCCTCCTCCTTTTGCTTGCAAACTACTTCTCATGGTACCTTACTAATCTTTCCTTTCCACAAAAGTTAAGGCAAACGTGATTTATCTTATTGAGTGTGTCGCTTGGGAGCTTGAAAAGTTGAATCTAGTAGCCAATAATAGAATAAATCAACGATTTAAGGAGTTCAATGCATCCTGTTATACTTAGTATCTTTGTTTCCCACCTTGTTCGATCTTGTCCACTAAATTCCCACAATCTTTATCTTTTATATTAACACTTGTTAGAGGGATACCCAAATATTTCATTGGTGACACACCTTGTTTAATATTCAAAATCTCCATTGTTTCAGACCTTCCCTATACACCTTCCCCAAAGAATACATTTTATTTTCACAATTTAGTTGTAAACATGTATAGTCAAACATGTATTTGAATACATCTTTGATAGCTTCTGCCGCCTTCGTGAGCTTAAGCTAATATCAAGATATCATTAATGAAAATGAGGTGAGTTAACATGTTGTTTCCTGCCGGCACCAATTTAATATCTCCATTTTTCACTTTGTCCTCCATTCCATTAGTACAACAAAATAAAATAAATTGGAGAGGGGATAAGGGGTCCCCTTGTCTGAGTCCATTTGAGTTGTTAAAAAAACCAACAGGGTTTCATTGACTAATAATAGAGAAGGTCGACATGTTGTTAAATTCTTTCATGATTTTGATCCATTTCTCAGAAAATTCCATGCTACTCATCATATGTGGCATAAATTGCCTATGCACAAAGTCTTTGGCTTTGCGGAGATTAATCTTCATGCACATGTTTTTGTTATTATTCCTCCCAAAAGCCTCTAAAAACTTCATGTGCATACATTATACCGTCCCCAATACTTCGATTTTGTATGAATGCACATTGACTTTCCGAAATTAAAGAGTCCATAAATGCCTTTAATCTATTGCAAAGGATATTGGCTAAAGTCTTGTATGTCATGTTGTAGTAGGTAATAAGTCTAAAATATTGAACTGTGGCTGCCTTTGAGTTTTTTGAGGCTAGATAAATGAATGTATGGTTAATTTCCTTCATGATTTTTCCATGTTGGAAAGTGTCATTTACCATCGCCTGGATAAATTATTTAATTCCCTTCCAATGTCCCTTGTAAAATTTAGTGTTAAACCCATCGGGGCCTAGTGATCTTCTTTGACATTAAAGACAGTTTCTTGATCTCATATAGCTCAGTGCGATCATTTAAGTAGTCTCTACCATAATCCATGATGATATTTTTACATATCACTCTTGGTAATGTTTTATGATTTCTTTGGTTGAAGAGGTCGATATAAAAGTCAACTACTTTATTAGAAAATTCACGTGGATTGTTGCATATTTCATCATTTATCAAGATATCATTCTTTCAATTTTTAATACATATTTTATTAGACATTTTAGCATAAAAGAAAGTAGTAGCTGTTATCCCGCCTTTTGGCAAGGCCGTGACACCAAGGATTTGACTGGAGACCGGTGACAGATCGTCTCGGAAATCGGTTACACACAAGGATCGCTATGGATATCGATGAAATTTGTTCAAGTCCGGATCGGGCTACAATTGATAAGGCACGTCAAGCAAAGCCGTGGAAACCAATGATCCAAGTTTCAGATCAATCCGAGTTCGTATGCTCAAGATATCGTCGACAAAAGAGGGAGTAGGCCATCCTTAGTTCGAATCCATAGGCGATACCTATGTTCGAATCCATCAGATAAGCGTTGCCTCGAATCCATAAGGAAAAGGCTGAATCGATCAAAGCAGAATTCATTCGAATCCATCAAGGTCGACTCCATCATCTTCGTATCCATCAGAGCAAGTCCCGTTCGAATCCAACGCGTCGAGCTCGCGTGATCTACTTCGAATCGATGAGTTCTCAGTCGATTCGAGACCATCGAATCCTCCCAGCTTCGAATCCATCGAAACAGGCTACATTCGAGTGCAACGCTTCAGACCCTTCAGGCTTTCATCTGCTTTGACTCCGTGCAATCAGTGCACTTCGACTCCATCACATAACTCACCTCGAGACTACACTCCGCAGTCAGCTTCGAATCGATCACTGTGTTATACCTAGATCGATTCGAACAAACGCGCCTTCGAATCCACTGCCTCGAATCCAAACCGTGGATTCGACCCAGTCAAAATAGAGCAAAACACGGGTCGATGCGAGAAGCGTGCGCCAAGTCAATATGAGCATCGAGTCGACCAAATCGATTCGAACCAAGATCGATTCGAAGTATCCATGTTCTCCGGAAATGCAACATTGAATCGATCATATCTCGAGTTCAACAAGTCCAAATGCCATGAAATTTTCACAGAAGCTACAACACATGATGAAGAATGTTCACACCAAATTTCGGCTCGATTGGATGATTTCTTGATCGATTCGAACCAAGGGTCGAATCGATCCCAAAGTGGGCCCGGATCTCCAGATTTCGGCCATGTGGGCCCCCTGACGTACCAGAACTGGTCTTCCCTCATTTTAGGCGAAATATCAGCCTCCTACACCTATAAATAGAGCCTCTGGTCATTCAGAAAAGGGGTCGGAGAATTCGAAGTACTAAAGAGCGCCCAGATTCTGCCAGATCTACTCCAGAACACCGCCGCTGCTTTAGATTGACGCTTAGCATTTAAATTCAGTTGTATTACATTGTTAACTACTGTAACCTTCAAGTAATCGAGCAATAAAATCATCAAACTTCATAGTGGACGTAGGCAAAACGCCGAACCACTCTAAATCGCTTGTCTTTGCAATTTACTTTCTGTTATTTGGAGTTTTTGTTAGATAATCCACAGTTTTAATTTTCATTCTTCGCATTTATCTCTTCAAAGACTTCCGAAGAGTGTTGTGCCCATTTTTGGTACAAACACTTTGGTGCTTTCACTGAGAAAAAACCAGCTTTTTTCTCCTGCTCCTTGGATCTACCATCGATACCGGATTGCACAAATCCAAGAGGAAGATCCAGATCTTTGATTCACAGTCCTTCCATTCTACTCAGATTTGCATAAAATCTAGGAAAAGGATTCATCATTCAAAATGGTTAGCACGAGAACCACTTCTACAGCTGCTGGACAAGAAGGTAGGGATGGACAGAATCCTGCTCAACAGCAGCCATCCAACCAAGACAACACTGCCCACTCAGATCCGTCTGGGGCAGTCACTAGACAAGAATTCCAAGTATTGCTTCAAGAGCTGACTCAGAGTCGGCAACAATTAGCCGAACAGTTGCGTGCCAATATCGAATTGACAAACCAACTGAACCGCCAGGGCCGTAGGAGGTCCAGAAGGGATGATGTTTCCCGCTCATCCACTGAAAGTTCTGCTTCATCAGACTACTATCACAGATCTACCCATCCTCGATTAGACGGGAGTCATGCACAAACGACTGGATATCAACCCGCTTTGACTGTTGGACAGTTGAGGGCAGGACCGTCGACCGGATATCAACCCGCTTTGACTGTTGGACAGTTGAGGGCAGGACCGTCGACCAGCTTTCAGGCCGGGCGAATCGCTTTTGCTTTCTTTTCCTCTGGCCCTCCACACAAGGAGGCCCTACTACACAGCATACCGCGGACAATCATGCCGCAGCTGCCACAATAGAAACAAGGGTTGATACCCGAAATCTTTCAGAGCCAAATAATCGGCAACGTGGGCGTACTCCTGAACCGTACGTCCTAGAGGACGCTGAGCCAAGGAGGCAAAATTTGGACCGTCGACAGCGCCCGGTCCAAACTCGCACTGAGGAGCCCGACCACACCTTAGCTCGGCACGCTCAAAATGTAGCAATGCCAGACATCTCGACTATGATACGTCAGATGATCCGCGAAAGCCAAGGCCTTACCAACGATGACTGGGGACTTTCCCGTAGTCATACTCCCTTCACAGACGAGATACTGAATGCTGAACCTCCTCGGCGATTCAGAATGCCCACCCTTCCTATGTACGAAGGAAATTCTGATCCCAATCAACACATCTTGAAATATGAATGGTCGATGAGCGCCGCAAGGGCCGATGATGCACTAAAATGCCGAAGTTTCCCCATCTCTCTAGGTGGAATTGCAACGATGTGGTTCACGAGATTGCCACCTAGGTCTATCTCTTCATTCGATCAATTGGCTAAGAAATTTGTTGAACAATTTCGCATGCATGTCGCTAGACCCAAAGATGTCAACACCTTATCCAGTGTTACCCAAGCTCGTGGGGAAACGCTAAGGCGTTACTTAGAGAGATTCCATGCGGCATGTGTGGAGATTAGTAATCCCAACGATAACTCAATCTTAATGGCATTGACAAAGGGAATTGACCCTGATTCTGAATTTGGAAACTGGTTAGCGGGAAAACCACCCGCATCGTTGGACCGTTTCTACTCCAAAGCCGCACAATTCTTACGGCAAGAGGACGCGAAACAGTCTAGGAAGCAGGACGATGGGAACCCAGGAGCGAAGGAATACAGAGCAATGTAGCAGTAAAACAGTCCGGTGACAATTCCGGAAAAGTTCAGTTGAACATACAGAACAAGCAAACGCAGCCAAGAGGTAACAATGGTCAGAATAAGAAAAGAGATCCAAATCGGGGTCCACGACGTGAGGCTCCAATGTTCGATAATTACACACCATTGAATACATCGTTGGAAAATGTGTACCTACAGACTTGCAATACTATGCAATACAAGAAGCCGGCTCCGAAGCAATCGTCGGAGAGGCAGATTCAAACAGGGAAGTTCTGTAGATTCCACGAAAGTTATGGCCACAACACCAATGAATGTCGACACTTGCAGGACCTCATTGAGAAGTTGATCAGGGAGAGGAAGTTAGACCAGTTTGTGCGGGCACCGCAGTCTGAAGGGGCGGGCCCCTCAAATCAAAATCATGTACAGAATCCAGAAAGACAGGAAGAACCAGGTCGTGTCGGAGGAAGACTGGTAATTAATGTTGTAAGTGATAGTCCTCGTACAGCGAAGCGAAGCTGGGGAGAAATGAAATCATATAACAACTTGGCTAGACGAACAGACTTTGAGTACGATGATAACTTGGACAATAAACCTTCGACCAAACGAAAGAGAGCGACAATTAACGACATCACTTTCCGAGACAACGATACTGATTATGTCGGAAGCCCGACTACTGACCCACTCGTGATATCGACACAAGTAGGTCCAGCTTGGATGAAGAGGATACTAATTGACTGCGGGAGCTCTGTGAATATCCTTTTCATACATGCTTATAATCAAATGAGGATGAAAGCCAGGGATTTGGAACCTTGCCAAACTCACCTCCATGGATTCAACGGTAGCACTACCGTACCTATTGGGATGGTGAAGTTACCAGTTAGGTTGGGATCTAAGGAACATAGGAGAGTTCAGACATTACAATTCACTGTGTTGAACATAGTCTCGCCATACAACGCTTTCTTAGGACGACCTGCCCTTACTGAATTCAGAGCCGTAATTGCCCCGTGGTGCTTGACCTTAAAGTTCCCTACCGTCAACGGAGTTGGAGTCGTCCAGGGCGATCAGGTTGACTTGAGAACAGTCATACGCCGAATACGAGTCGCCCGATTACGCAATGCCGAGGACCGACTTAAAACTTTTGAACGCGATGAGATTGTCATTAAAAAAGAATACCCAGCACTACTACACATGAAACCAACATGGAAGGGATCACATGAGATTAAGCAAGAGCTCGGGGATGATGTATATGAGATGACGACCGCTGATGGTCTAGCTTCACCAAAGGCCTTGGATAGCGAAAGACTTCGTCGCTATTGCACATAACAGGCTATGTTTATCTATTTAGTTTAAATTCTGTTTTAGAATTTGTTTCTGCATTTCGAAATTAGAATTTGTAATAAGGCAACTGACTCTGCCATGTTTTCTTATTTCAGCAATAAAATGTCATCTCTTTGAGCCAGAGCTGTGATTCATTAAATACAATGTACAACATCACGATGCACGAAGAGCTAAATTCCATCACACAATGAGATTTATTCAAGTAGGGAGTGGCTATGAAGCAATCAACCACTCACCAAATGAAACCCGAGCTCGGGGGCAAGCCATCACATCAGGCCAGAAATGGGTTGATACACGACAACCTTTTCCTTAACTCCGTACTCCCAGGGCGCGAGACGGAGTATAAACATTTACAAAATCCCAGAGTACTCCGAGAGCGCGAGCTGGGTACAAACTTTTTAACTAACTCCGTACTCCCAGAGTGCGAGGCGGAGTATAAACATTTTCCTAAATCCCAGAGTACTCCGAGAGCGCGAGCTGGGTACAAACTTTTTAACTAACTCCGTACTCCCAGAGTGCGAGGCGGAGTATAAACATTTTCATAAATCCCAGAGTACTCCGAGAGCGCGAGCTGGGTACAAACTTTTTAACTAACTCCGTACTCCCAGAGTGCGAGGCGGAGTATAAACATTTTCCTAAATCCCAGAGTACTCCGAGAGCGCGAGCTGGGTACAAACTTTTTAACCAACTCCGTACTCCCAGAGTGCGAGGCGGAGTATAAACATTTTCCTAAAACCCCAGAGTACTCCGAGAGCGCGAGCTGGGTATAAATACCAACAAACTCCAGCTTCCGAGAACGCGAACTGGAGTATAAACATTAACTAACTCTGGATTCCGAGAGCACGAACCGGAGTATAAACATCAACAAACTCCAGCTTCCGAGAGCGCGAACTGGAGTATAAACATTAACTAACTCCGTACTCCCAGTACGCAAGGCGGAGTATAAACATACATCAACTCCACACTAATCCCCAATACTGGGGGCAGAACCATAACACATAACAAGTTGGAGACAAAAGGGAATACATTCTAATTTCCACTATCAACAAAAAAAATCTGATTACAAAATGGTTCAAGAAATTGCTACTAGTGGGAGCCGAATCCACATCTATACACGGCTATAGAAAAATCAACAAAATGCTGCCCTACGCAACAGAGATTTAAAGAAAGAGTTCAATCTTTCTTCTTCCTTATCTTCTTCTTCGGGGTAGCTCCACCCGATCCGTTGCCCGATTTTCTCCTCAACCGCTTACTCTTTTCAGGCTTGCCCTCCGGCAGCGATATGATGTCAACGTCTTCCTCAGAACTGGAGGCGACGGAAGTTCTTCTAGGAGGTCGAGCTGGAGGCATGGGAGTAGTAGCAGGAGGAGGGACAGGAGCAGTTTCAATCACTACGGTACCGCCCGGTGAAATCACCATTAACGGGGCAGGCCCGGGCGGATTCATACCAGCATTCCCTGCTGCCATCTCGGCATCAATCTCAGCCATAACGTCGTCCTCACGGGATACTTGGGCCGCATCGGATGTGCCAATAGCTGGCATGGATGAACTAACGGCCGGGGCAGCCCCACTCACAGCATCGGACGGGTTGACAGAGGGATCGATGGGTTCATTGAGAAGCTCCTCAATCATTTGAGCGCTGAAAGAAAACATATTTGCATCTCCCTCTTCGCCGATCAAGGTAGAAGTCGTGATGGCTTCAGTAAAAACAACCCCTTGTGTTTGATGTGGAACTGATAGAGCAAGAGGCGCAGAAACAACGACTTCAGTCACTGAAATGCGACAAAACGAAGATTGTTAGCCAAGTGTGTTGCTCAAAGTTCTCCACAACTAAACTACGAGAAGCGTTCAAATACCTTCCTTAGTCTGGACCGAAACGTGGGAGGAATCATCGGCTGAAGATAATAACGGTTGGTCAGGATTATATGCAGGAACAGATTGGAGATCTACCGCACCAGTGGTTTCGGGCAATGTTGGGATTACAGCTCCAACACTTGCCTCGTGATGCGCGGTCCCCGAACCTTCGCCTGTCTCTAGAGATTGAACGCCAAGCTTTTCTTTCGCCATAGAAATCGCCGCCTCGTGAAGGACCTTCCTCTCATCTTCGGTGAGCAAACGCATCTCCAGCTCAAAGTCATCAAGCGATTCATCTGGATGCGCTGCCCTCTTCTCATTTACCAGCCGGGTCCAGGCATTGTACAAAATCATGGAGTCATCTCCCAGCCACGCTAAATTTCTGTGTTCCAGCACATTAGCGTTGTACGTGACAAGGAGATCGTCAAACTCAGCGTCCAGCCTGGACCTCTCCTCCAAAATCTTTTCCTGGATTTCTACTTCCGCAGACTTGGACTTGACCGCCACCGCAGCAAGTTCGGCCCTGAGAGATACTGCTTGGTTGCAAGCCTCTTGAGCAGTGGCGTTCGCATCATCCTTCTCCTTCACCATTTCAGCGAATTTGGCCTTGAGCTCGTTCAGCTCTTTAACGGCTAAGTCTCGCTCAGCTGCAACGGTGGTGTTGCGGTGGCCCATCTCTTCTACCGTGGCGCAATGTTCCTGTTGCATCCTAGCCATTTTGGCCACGGCGTCCTCGTGTTTCTGGAGAGCTTGAAGTTCAGAATTCCGGGACGTCTCCATTTCAGATTGAAGAACTTCAATGATGCGTTTCTGTTTAGCAATTTCAGCATCGCGTTCAGCAATAATCTTCGCCCTGTCAAAAGCCACTCTAGAAGCCTTCACGGCTGCCTTGTACCACTCCTTATATTGAGCATAGAAGTCGTGGATATAACTATGAGCAGTGATCTCAGCTTCCGGAGGGATTCTTTTAAAGTTAGGAGGGAAGATATAGCCATCCATGCAGATTTCCGGGTAGTCATTTTTCATTTGGGCAAGTTTAGCAGCTCCCTCGCTTGTCAACTCAGCCGGAGCTTGTTCAATTATAGCGGCTGCTGTCGGTTCCATTCTTGGCCGCTGAGCATCAGGCCGAGAAGATTGAGAAGGCAACTGTTGCTGATGAGATGGCCCTGGGAGGTCTACTGGAGCCCTGGGAGGCGGAGGAGAGCGAGATCGGGGTCGGTACTGGTATCCCCGGTCTCTGTCAGAATAATCATAGCCAGAACGGCCACGCGAGTGATCTCTGTCTCTATCATAACGTTCTTGACTTGAATAGCTTCGCCCATGATCCCTATCTGTTTCTCTCCTGCGGGAATCATAAAATGGAGAGGATTGGCGCACATTCCGAAGCCTATCCAGAGTAGAGCCACGTCCTGACATCTCGCCTGCGATAAGAAAGAATTACGGATTAGGGTCCCATAAAGCAATGTTTACTATGCAAAAGTCATGAAGTGCCGTGGAAGTGTGTGTAAATGTGTAAACCCCCAAAACCGACCGGAAGTGTTGACCGCACTTAAAGGAAAGGGCTCGTTCATGTTTAGAACGTCTTGAAATTCCTCCAACCCAGGATTATGAGAAATCGATATATAATCTGGGATAGGAATATCGTCTAGCCCTTTGAAAGAATCTCTCGAATGAGGAGGGGCGGCCTTAGAAATCATGACCCCGGAAGCGGGAAGAAACACATCTACGGATTTTCCCCCCTTGGACTTAAGTTTTTTGGAAACGGCGGCCTTGCCTTTCCGTTTTTCTCCCGATTCTTCAAAGTTTCCCGAGAGATCAGCCATCCGCTCTGAATCTGTGTGGGTTCTTTCTTCGTCACCCGCCTCAATTATTCTGATTCCGAGTGACTTCTTCACTTTTTTCTTCTTGATTTTCTTCTTGGTCTTCTTCTTATCTTCCTTCTTAGAGGCGGACTTTGCAAATCCCTCAACAACTATGCTTTGATTGATGTCGATCAGACCAAGAACTCTTAAGTTGTAATCATTCAGCACCGAGTCAATATGCCTCAACTCACTTGGGACTTCTTGAAGACTTCGGACGGTACCCTTGAAACGCCCTCCGTCCGGCCTGGAGATAATGGCTGTAAAAGGAATGAAATGTCAATTTTAACACCAGAGAGCTATTGGTCAAGAGAACAGGTTAAGGCGCTTACGTCTAGACAACCATCGCCTAGCGAAACCCGGAGGGCACCGAACATAGAACCACTCGTTCTTGAAATAACTCAGTCGGGTCCAAGCTCCAACTACAACTTGGCAATTCCTAACTGCCTCCAAAAATGTAAAAGACGGGCTATCACCCCTACTCTTGAAGTTAAATATGTGTCTGATCTCGGAGGGCCTCGGCGGGCGAAAGAGACAGTCCATAAATATGATAAAGGCACTGTTCAGCAACGCGTGCCCGTTAGGATGAAGTTGTGAAGGAGCGATTCCTAAATATGATAGCATCCCTCTGATATATTGATTGAAAGGAGGAAGAGTTCCAGCCGCACAAGCATGACGGTAGAATGCTGTATATCCTTCAGGCGGATTGTGCGGTCTATCAGTGGCACTGGGCAATAATACATCACCTAGAGATATGTTATGCTTTAGGCATATTCGTCCCAATAAGGATTCAGAGATGTTAGACTGAACCGAATCAACAGGGTCCTCAATGAATATAGCCTCTGGCAATTCGTCTGGAGCCGGATCGATTACATCGGCAGGGATGTCAGGAATCTCAAGCACAGGAGGAGTCGAGCTCTGCACCTCTTGTTGTTGGGAGCTCGAAGATTCCATAATTAGCTAACTCATCAGAAAGCAACGTTAAGTTCATAACCAGCCCGTGCATGCCCCAGTATAGTGTGTGTAAACGTGTCGTGCAGTGCAAGTGTTGTGCATCACTTAAGCAAATTTAACAGAATAAAGCAAGATGTTCGTACAACATATCTTGGGAATTTGAGAATGAAAACGACCGTCATCGCTGACCGTCACTTCCACACCATCCAAGTGCTACCAACCAATGCAAGTTTAAGTCTGTTGAGATTTTAGTTAAGTCACAGTTCCATCGACGAGCTTCAAAAAGGAGGTCAAGCTTTACTGTCAAGTTCGATTATGCAAGGCCGAAGCTCGTCGGAGTCAAGTATGCTAAAATCCATTATGTTCGTCAAGGTTCAACTTGAGATTGGTCGTAGCTCAGATGTTGGAGCAAATCAGAAGAACAAGTGTTAGAACGTTCGAATCGATCGGTTCGAATCGACATAAGTCGAATCGATGATGTTCGAATCCATACGCCTCAACTCCATTAAGGTCGACTCGGTGAAGCCTTAAGATGGAAGAGCGCTTCGAATCAATAAGCTCCGCGTAACTTCGAATCGATCAGTAGTCAATTCCTTCGAATCGATCAGGATAACATTACTTCGAATCGATCAATTCGATGCCCAGCCATTACAAGTCATCGATCCAAAGCCTTGCCCTCAAGATCGATTCGAACTGGGCACTCCTGGATCGATACGAAGCAACGGCGCTCCTCCATATTAGCGCTCAAGATCGATGCGACGCGAACGGACTCGTTCCTCAGATCCATCGAGTCGACCCACTCCCGACCGCACTATTCCTCATAATTTTCGAGAGGAGTCGAGATTAGTGATAAAGGTTCCAGTTTTATCTTTCATTGTTGGAATCGATCCCTTGGTTACCTGGTTGAATCCGATTACAGATGAAAACTTGAAGGAATTTAATCAACTCGTGCAAAACGCAGAACTTTGAAAGATCGATTCGAAGAAAGAGCTCTCGCAACAGTAAAAAAAGTAAAAAATGAAAGTGAAAAAGATCCCGGTATATATAGGGGATTGCGAGACGATTCGCATCCCGGTCAGATGCAACCGGTAAAAACGGCTCCAGCCTATCAATTCGAACGAATATCTTCGAATCGATCACTAAAAAGCATCCATCGATTCGAAGCTGACAGAATGGTTTCACCGATTCGAACCCCAGAAGTACGTAGGTTACAAATCATCTTCGAATCCATTCCTCCGAATCCATCCATACAATATCAATGCGAAGCTTCATCGATTCGAAGCACAACGTCAGAAGAGTCAAGGGAACGTACGACACCATCGATTCGAACGACCACTTTCGAATCCATCAATTCCGAACCCACCAACTCAGAGAACTTCGAATCCACGCAATATTGATTCGGAGAACCATCGATTCAAAGTACCCACTTCGAAACCCTCAACTCGAAGCGGATCAAGAAACATAGCTTCGAATCCATCAATACCACCGGTCAAATGGACGAATCGTTTCCATATGAAAAATTGCTTGTCCACTCTTGTACCGATTCAGGAGAGGATCAATACGGGAGGATGATCATAGACAATCATAAAAGCAATGTTTTCACTCAAATCTCAAATCGGTTCAGGAGAGGACCGATGCAGATTTCGATAGCAAACCGAACTGACAACAACTTGCGATCACGCAACGTTAACCAAGGTCAAGATAATACACGTATGCACGTATTTTTTGACTAATGTTTTGGTCTTTATCATCAACAGGAATCAGATGTTCATCTCGTCATGACTCAAAAGCCTAACAGTCGATCATGATCATACAACGATTGATTACAACAGCAAAGAAGACAATTTTCGACAAAGCATGTGATAACTGTTCAATAAGGGACTGTAGCTTTTCAAAGCACGTCATGTTTACACAAGACGTACTTTGGGGGGCAAATGTTATCCCGCCTTTTGGCAAGGCCGTGACACCAAGGATTTGACTGGAGACCGGTGACAGATCGTCTCGGAAATCGGTTACACGCAAGGATCGCTATGGATATCGATGAAATTTGTAAGTCCGGATCGGGCTACAATTGATAAGGCACGTCAAGCAAAGCCGTGGGAACCAATGATCCAAGTTTCAGGTCAATCCGAGTTCGTATGCTCAAGATATCGTCGACAAAAGAGGGAGTAGGCCATCCTTAGTTCGAATCCATAGGCGATACCTATGTTCGAATCCATCAGATAAGCGTTGCCTCGAATCCATGAGGAAAAGGCTGAATCGATCAAAGCAGAATTCATTCGAATCCATCAAGGTCGACTCCATCATCTTCGTATCCATCAGAGCAAGTCCCGTTCGAATCCAACGCGTCGAGCTCGCGTGATCTACTTCGAATCGATGAGTTCTCAGTCGATTCGAGACCATCGAATCCCCCCAGCTTCGAATCCATCGAAACAGGCTACATTCGAGTGCAACGCTTCAGACCCTTCAGGCTTCCATCTGCTTCGACTCCGTGCAATCAGTGCACTTCGACTCCATCACATAACTCACCTCGAGACTACACTCCGCAGTCAGCTTCGAATCGATCACTGTGTTATACCTAGATCGATTCG
This sequence comes from Allium fistulosum, assembly GCA_030737815.1. Classification (NCBI taxonomy): domain Eukaryota; kingdom Viridiplantae; phylum Streptophyta; class Magnoliopsida; order Asparagales; family Amaryllidaceae; genus Allium; species Allium fistulosum. The sequence goes on from CM060902.1 coordinate 217,859,584, forward strand.
AACAAACGCGCCTTCGAATCCACTGCCTCGAATCCAAACCGTGGATTCGACCCAGTCAAAACAGAGCAAAACACGGGTCGATGCAAGAAGCGCGCGCCAAGTCAATATGAGCATCGAGTCGACCAAATCGATTCGAACCAAGATCGATTCGAAGTATCCATGTTCTCCGGAAATGCAACATTGAATCGATCATATCTCGAGTTCTACAAGTCCAAATGCCATGAAATTTTCACAGAAGCTACAACACATGATGAAGAATGTTCACACCAAATTTCGGCTCGATTGGATGATTTCTTGATCGATTCGAACCAAGGGTCGAATCGATCCCAAAGTGGGCCCGGATCTCCAGATTTCGGCCATGTGGGCCCCCTGACGTACCAGAACTGGTCTCCCCTTATTTTAGGCGAAATATCAGCCTCCTACACCTATAAATAGAGCCCCTGGTCATTCAGAAAAGGGGTCGGAGAATTCTAAGTACTAAAGAGCGCCCAGATTCTGCCAGATCTACTCCAGAACACCGCCGCTGCTTTAGATTGACGCTTAGCATTTAAATTCAGTTGTATTACATTGTTAACTACTGTAACCTTCAAGTAATCGAGCAATAAAATCATCAAACTTCATAGTGGATGTAGGCAAAACGCCGAACCACTCTAAATCACTTGTCTTTGCAATTTACTTTCTGTTATTTGGAGTTTTTGTTAGATAATCCACAGTTTTAATTTTCATTCTTCGCATTTATCTCTTCAAAGACTTCCGAAGAGTGTTGTGCCCATTTTTGGTACAAACAGTAGCAACGTCGCCCAAGAGCAGCCAGTCACATTTGGCCTTTTGTTTTGTGTCAATTAGTTCCTGTTGAATTGCTCTTTCCAATACATCATTCATTTGCTGCAGTTCATTCCTTGTTGACTCACTCTTATCCGTCTCTATCTTTTTTTGCAGTTTCATGCATTCTGCTCTAAAGTATTCTACATTTTTGCTTCCATTATTCTTATCTTTGGACCTTTATTGTAGTGCACTTTTAACCGCCTTATGTTTATGAATAAAGCAATACATTGGTCTTCCCACTATCACTTCTTTCCACCCATGATTGATTGTTTAGCATAATCTTCATATAGTGACCAATGATTCATGTGCTTAAATGGCTTCGTTAGGTTCCTTCTCTATTTCACCAGCGAGATTATTATTGGATTGTGATCACTGACTCCCAATGGTAAATATTTGGTAATTGTGTTCCTAAAGATCTGCATCCATCGTATCGTATGTTCATAAATACTCCTGCAAATTTTTGTTAAATGTTTCTTTCTGGCCATGACCACCAAGAAAAATTAAAACCCTAGACACGTAGTTTGGCAATATCAATTTTATTCATCTATTTATCTAGTTCTTTGAGTTTGATAAAATCAATTCACTTTGCCTCTAGTTTTTCTTTAGATAACTATACAATTAAAATCACCTAAAATTAACCAAGGCTTATATATCCTATATGCATCATCCTCTAAGTTCCTCCATAATTTTTCTCTAAGCATCTCAATGTTTTGATCATAAAAAAAGATGTAGTTACATTTATCCCCTCTCGCATTAATCAAATCCAGAGTAATTGTTGATCACCCAAGTTAAGCATATTATCACTCCAATTTTCCACACTTATAAGAGTAAAAGTTTGACATTTAAAATAACATGAAACATTGTTATTAAATCCAGTTATTCCTAACTTCCTTTTAAATTCGTCTAATACCTTAAAGCTTGGCTTATGTTCCAATATTCCCAAACAGCCGGCTTAGAATTTATTAATGATTCTACACACCTTGGCAATTCTGTTAGGCTTATGAAAGCCTCTTACATTCCTACTGGCTATCGACATTACTTAATTTCGGAAGAGCTGCACAGTACCCTACCTTGTCTCCAAGTTTTTCCCTCTGTCACTTCCCTCTTACTCTGGATTTTTTGTTACTAATTGATCCTTTTTAACTGTATTTCCTGACAGGGGTAGCTCTTGTGATCAATATCTGGATTAATTTCTTTTTCATTTGACTGTTCGCAGAACACCTCTATCAATTGGTTACTGTGATCATCGTTAACAATAGGTAACCAATTAACTATTTCATATTTCCCCTATAGGCATGAATTGTCTTTCATCGTAGAAACCGCCTCCTCATGCTTTCCTAATTTGGACTCGCATCCTAAAAAGAGATTACATTTCCATTAACAATACTATTATTTTTTGAAAGGAAACTAAAATAAAACACAATTACGAACAGAAGCGAGATTATGAGTCTCATTTGGTCCCCTTAAGTCTGATGATGAGTAACGGCGTTTCAATATGACAATAGGAGGCGTAGGTGTTTTTCTCTCCACCTATATTGATTCTATGGCTCCTTTGATTTGGGGGTAGAAGTAACATGTGTTAATACCATTGGTGACATGGTTTCCCCTTCCAAACACCTATCTGAGGATGCCTCCTATGAGTAACAACTTCCTTCACATATTCATTCTTATTATTCTTCCCCTCATTCTTTTATCCCGTTTGCAGTTCTGCAACCTGATGGGACCTTCATTAATATCTTTCCTACTTTGACTATTCTTTAGCAGAATTACATGTTTTTCCATATTCAATTGTTCTATTGCTACATCTATCTCCTTTAGCATATTCTGATCTCCTTTTATACTAAGATTATCCTCTTTACTCCATTGTCTTCCCTCTTCCCTAATAGTATGATTTATATCAACTTTTCTATTAGTACTATTGACTTTGTCTCCTCCATCTAATCCTGAGCACTCACCCTCCATGTTGTGTTCCTTTTAATCCATCTCCGTTGGGACTTTTCTCTCACCACTATGCTTCTTGTCCTTCTTCTCATTGACTTTCGGTATCCATGTTTTTCTTATTGGACATTGGTGATTTAGGTGACTAAAACAGAAGCAATTCTCACATCAAGGTGAAGGATTTTCATATACAATCTCTTGTTTGAAAATAACTCTATTCTCATCAATTGCTACTATATTACTTGGAAAACCCATTTCAACATTAATATCCACCAGTATTCTTGCAAAGGATATCCTTGATTTGTTCTTAGTAGCCTCGTCTATCTTAATTAGTACATCGAGAGTGCTCACCAAATAACTAAAAGCTTTAGGTCCCTATAATCTGAAGCTAGCCCAGGTAATTTGCTCTAGATTGGCATTGTAGTCAATAAGTCCCAATCAGTTCGCATTGAAGGGGTCGACTTCTTTATAATGATCAATTTTTTTCCAAAAAACCTTTAGGTCCCTATAATCTGAAGCTAGCCCAGTTAATTTGCTCTAGATTGGCATTGTAGTCAATAAGTCCTAATCAGTTCGCATTGAAGGGGTCAACTTCTTTATAATGATCAATATTTTTCCAAAAAACCATCGTCAAGAATTAATTACCTTATGGAAATCCATCTCACTTCCAATTCTGACAACAATAAAAACAAATTTCTCTGGATTGGACCTCAAAACCCTTATTTGTTTTCCATGCTCGTTTTGCAAAAGCTTCGAGCATTTTAAAGTACGATCTCTGATCAACCATATAAAGAATAACATAGTTAGCACATCCATCTTCCGCCTCCTTGATAGCCTCCGCAGAAAGAATTCCTCTTCGTTTGCCATCTTCTAATTTCGGTTCAATGAATTCTAGTTCTAGAGCCTTTTCTCTTACAACTGCCCCCACTCTTATTGCATAATAATAAGACATCTTTTTAGCATCCCTAGGAATTGTAAATACGATGGGATTCAACTTGGGTCCTGATACTCTTTTCATTTCACGATTAGGGTTCTACAGTTTGCTACCGTCGCTTATTTTCAAAGTAGCGTCTCCTATACCCCCTTGAATGCCTCTCGGATACTTGGTTATTCCTTCAACAATCGGCTTTTTCCCCTTCCTCCTTTCCACCTCAACCCAGCCTTCTTCCACCTGACTGTTTGGATCCATGCTCGCTTGATAACAAATTTAATTTTTAAAGAATTGAGATTGGAGAATAAAAGAAAAGAGAGGATTAGAAATAAGAAAGAGTTAAAGATTTACTAAATCTAATCCATAGCTGCCATGACTAGGGTTTTAGGGAAAGAGCTAAAAATCTAAGTGCTTACTATTTAAAAATATTTCTTTATTTGATAATGTTTGAAAATAACATCTTACTATTAGTTTAAAAATTAATTTATTGATTTAATTTATTTTAATTCAATATTTTAACGTTTCATGATGTTTATATTCAAAATATGAACATCATAAAAATATTAAAATATAACTTATCTAGGGGTATAATGGGAAAATTGACCATTGTGTCATAGGGTCAATGAATGTGTAAATGATAGATATGTCAACATATTATCAAAGGGATTAATGACTTGTATTAATTAATTAAGTTCATACTAAAAAAATATAAAATATTAATTATTATTTTTTTGGCCATTAAGTTTTAGCCAACTTTTATATAATTATATGTATATATATCATGTATAAATTTATAATGTTTTGGAATATAAACATATTGCTTTATAAATTTCTAGATATTATACACACACATATAATTTTATTCAAACAAATATATTCGGATTTTACATTCGAACATAAATGTGTGCGCGCGCGCGCATAATGGACTCAAAAATTCAAACTTAAATAAATTTGAATCTTTAATTTCCAAATAATTATTTAATATATATATATATAATAATAATAATAATAATAATTAGAACAGGTGTTGGTAAACCAAAGAAGAATTATTATTTTTTAATTAACTATCTAATTGGTTATTTATCATTTTGGATATTTCGAATGTTTAAAATTTAAAATAGTTTAACCTATTAAAACATATAAATAAATATACTAAAATAAAAATAATTTATTATTAACAGAAAGTGAAACTAAATAATATACTTACCAATGAATCCTTTGACATGCTGTCACTTCAAGACTCATGCAAGTGCCTAATTATACAACTACTAAAACATTCGTACAGACATAACTTATGCAAGCGCCTAACTATAAGACAACTAAAACATTCATATCATGGCTATTTAGGTGTTTATTTGCTCGAGACTATGTATTTTCTTCTATGAGTTTTGAATTTTAAAATCAATATGAAAATATGAATATTTGAACCATATTCGATCACATTTAAATGTTATATGGTGAACAATCATGATTCATAATGTATGAAACCTCAATGAAATTTATTCAATTGAAATAAGCAAGTAAAACATGATATGAGATCACGCATTCAATTCGATTGATTGCAATATGGATCTTGTTGCATTAGATGTAGCATCAGATTAAGTGCTACAAAATGGATCTACGAATTTGATCACTGAAATGTCTGTTTGATTAGTTTATGAAAAGTGCAACTTATTTGAATCCTAAAATATTAAGGATTACCAAATGCACTATTATAAAGAATTCATTACAGTTTTGTAGTAAGGATTTCCTTTTGAATGGTTCAACCATTTGAAAAGAAAAGTGAATGTACAAGAGCAGACGTAATTTAAGGCACGATTGGATGAAAAGAGTGAGTGGTCACTTCTGCTTCATGAAGAGACATTGAAAATGAGAATTGTATAAAATACTAAAAGATACTTAATATGGAACAAGAAATGTGAATTCTATTCCAAATGTAATTTAATATGCAAAATTATTTTCTATAAGAGTTATTTCTTCGAGTTCATGATATTTGACTTGAAACTCTCAACTGTAACTAGTTACAATGAATGAAATAAAATCCTGTGATAAGTGGTTGAATGGAGCTCTATATTTTATATGCTATTATAATAATGGCGAAAATAGTAGAAGCATACCATATAGCACTTCTTAGTGAATGCATCAAGTTATGTAAAAAAAAAATTCGTAAATATACCAAATATTATTTATGAAATAATAATTTTTTTCAGTATTGACTGAAAATAGACATAATTTTATTTCAATATCAATATTATGAATATTCATTATAAGAGAAAACTATAATTGTGGTATTTATTTTCATAAAAAAATGATGCATTAGAAAATACAAAAGTATTTGACATTTTCCAATTATTTTGGAGTTATGTGATAGAGTTAGGGTTAAGCCTTAGGCAAATTCTGTTGTTAATGTAAATTATTAACTCTGTAATAAAATCTTATTAGAAATAAAAGGTATTTTTCTTTCTATTGTATACTTGATATAATGTATTATATTAATTCTTTATTTAATTTAGTATATTTAATAGAAAATTCATAAATGGTATATTTTGTAATAGTAATTACAATGTGTTGTAATCATTGGAAATATATCACAATGAATATCAATGTATCATTTTAAATATTCCTTGTCAAAATTTATTGAGATTGGATATCGATACATCCATTGAAACTAAAGTACGTAACGCTATAAATATTAGCCAGTGTATTAATCATGGCTACTGGGCGCACAAAGGGGTTACGTACTGATAGTTATTAGATAAATTTGGAATGACTCACTCGATAGTTTTCCATTTGTTAATATAACTAAGATCAAACAGAAAATATCGATGTGACAATATTACACAGTTCTCTCAATTTGAGAATATCATTGAACTTCAATGTGGACACTCCAATTTGATTATAGCTAAATCACGGTACAACGTCCATCAAACGACTATAATTTGGTTCAAGTTGAAGTATTGGAATTGAAATACCATTCAATAGAGAATTCGTCTTCTCGGTTATATAAGGTTAGTACTATGGTCAACTGAAGTCAACTCAAAGTTAAAATCTTTAGCCAAAGCGTTTTGGTTAATAATAATTGTTATTATTGAAATAAGACTGTGTTTGGACTATACAAGTTGAATATGGACGATACTGAAATTTTGACCACTACCAAATTCCATAAACCTACGTGATATAGTTTTGACGAAGAGATTTGGTGTAAATAATTGTCACTACTAAAGACCACTTAAAATAAGTAAATTCGATTTTACCAAAGCTGTGTAAGCAATAAATTTGGCTATTGTCATAGTACTAACTAAGGGACATGTAAACTTTAATATTCGAATTGTTTGATATTAATCGCTACCGAATTTACACATAAGAGTCACATAACCACAATATTGAATACTCCGACTACCACTTGATTTAATTAAATTATAATTATTATATATTAATTTTATGAAATATTAGATATAAAATTTTATTTGATTTGTGTTGATCGGTATTGAAAATACTGCCTATATAAAAGGTATACACACACGAATCGATATGCAATATCAATGTACATTTGAATTTGATTTAAATGTAAATTATCTGATCTGGTTTGAAGTGGAATGGAAGACCATAAGGCCCATGGTTTAGCAGCCAATGCATAAGGGGAGGAGGGGTTTATGTTGATAGTTTGAATCTGAATTGGTAGAGAAAAAAGTGGATCTAGATCCACATTTTCCTCTCTTTTCTCTCTTATTTAAGCTCAATAACCCTCAGTTTTTCATTGAAAATTTTCCTCTCCTCTACCCTCTTCTACATTTCCCTGCTCCATCACTTTCAAACTAAAAACAAAAATTCCTATCAAATAGAAGAAAGGTGGATTGATCTCTCTTACTGGTAGCTTTTTCTAGAAGAGGTGGATTCAATCCTAGGAGTTCTAAAGATTTAGCTTTCAATGTGTCATTATTAGGCTATAGTTGAAGTAACACTTTAATTCATATTCATATGTGTGTGTGTATTTGTGATTTATTAGGTTATTATATATGGTTAGATTAGCTTTATATCATGAATCCTTACATGTATATGTTGTCGGCCTAGAATATATATATATATATATATATATATATATATTGACGTTATAAATAAATAAATAAATTTATGTATGTAGATAATTTTATTTTCGGCATGAACTAAAAAATGGAATTAAAAATAATTTTAGAAGGTATATTAAATAAAAAATTGAAGTTTTAATTAAATAAACACACATAAGATATACGTAAATTTTATAGTTAAATTATACACATATTATGATTTCGAAATTAAAAAAATTATGTGTGTGTGTGTATACATAAATATATATATATATATATATATATATATATATATATATATCTTAAGACAAGTGGAAGAACACACTTGTAGTTTATATTCTTGGAAGAAGGCCATTATGTAATAATTTTAAAGGCTTCATTGATAAAGTTTGGCAGCCAAGTGGAAATTATGATATGTATATAAGAAGAATGGTTTCATATTCAAAAAATCTACAATTTTGAGGATTGTGCGGAAATCATTAAGGCAGGCCCATATGCTATCGGGTCAAGAATTGTGATTATCAAAAAATGAAAACCGGGCATGGATACTACAAAGGACCTTTTTTCCACCATTCCTACATGGGTAAGATTTACAGATTTAAAACTTGAATATTGGAACAATGAGGGTATAAGCAGAACTACTAGTATGCTTGGCTACCCAATCAGAATGGATACAACCATTGCAAAGGAAACCAGACTCAACTACGCATGAGTACTAATTAAAGTGGATGTAGAATTTACTTGGCCTACTGAAATAGAAATTGAATTAAATAATGGGGATGTAGACATTATAAAGATTGAGTATGAACAAAAAGTTAAACCATGTTCTACATGAAAGATGTTTGGGCATAATGAAGCAAATTGTAACATTTCGGTGACCAAAACTTGGCGACCTTAGCAACAACGTACATCAGAAAGTAATAATATGCAATCAAGCTCACCAAAGGTCCCTGAAGATGCCACCGATCCTTTTACACATATGGACTTACAAAATGTTACAGTTGACAATATTAATAATTTTCTCAACTTAACACGACTAGTAAATCAGAGCACCAACACAACACTTCTTCCAACCAGCTGTTGTTGAGATTCAAAATGCTTTCTCGGTACTGGAAAACACAAAAAATCCTCAACCAGAGGCTCCCCAATGTGATAAACACCTGCCTAGACAAAATGAGAATGTATCAGTTTACCATAGGAAAGCACAAACATCGAATCCAATAGAATATGTTTATTTCAAGATGCAGATACCAACTCAGAATGCAGTGAGTACAAATCAGAAAATGTAACAATCGAAAATCAGAATTTTTTCATAAGCCAAATAGCAATCAAGATTCGGGAAGTTGGTTGTCAATCGAAGTGTGATACAAATATCTCCCCTATGCTTTCAAAAAACCCCAACTATAAGAAGAAGCACGAGGCAACGATAAAACCCAAAAATTCTACCGCTGATCCTCCTAAAAGAGCTACAAGGAGCGCTATGATAGCTAAATGAATGTTATGACTTGGAATATTAGAGGTATGAATACTGACGACAAAATCAGTCAAGCATCCACACTTCTCACAAGCTTACCATGTTAAACTTGGTAAAGAAAAAAATTAAATATAGATTCCTTTGACAATCAGTGACCACACCCACATTCTTATAAGATTCGGCAAAAAAATTTAATTGCAAAAAGGTGTACCGTTCAAATATGCTAATAATTGGTGCTATATGCAAGGTTATAATCTATGTATTATAAAGGGATATGCTGCAGAAACATGGGGTACTACTAGTTATAAACTCATACATAAATTGAAAGCTGTAAAGAACAAACTGAAGGCATGGAATAGGTCAAGAGGAAAAGAAAATTTAATCTCTAAACTACAGGAGGAATTTATTGATGCCTTTTACCAAAGTGATCAAGACCTAGAAAATGAAAGTCTTTTTGAGAACATGTATTATACAAGTTTGCAATTAAATGACCAAGCTTAAAAGCAACAGGATTTTCTTAAACAACAGGGTAAAGTGTTGTGGTTGCAACACGGTGACACAAACTCCAAGTTCTTCTATGCAAAAATGTCAACTCGACGATATAGCAACAAAATTCATGCCTTACTCAATGCATAGGGAAATTATATTTACGATTGCACCAAAATAAAGGAAGAAGCAATCTCATTTTACCAATCTTTATTTAATGGTGATCAGAATCTGTTTTCCCAACTGTTCATACCAGAATGAAAATAAAAAGTTGTGGAAAAGAATACTTAGCTTCGGTAATTTCTATTGAAGAGGTTAAATCACCATTATTCTCTATTGATGATGCCAGATGTCCTGGACAGATGGTTTTTCCTCCAAGTTTTATAAATTATACCACGAATTAATGCAAAAAGAAATCATGGAAGCTATTTTAGAAATATTTCAAATAAAGAAACTACCAAAGGGATTAAATCACAACTTCATAACCTTAATCCCCAAAAAACATAAGCCCCAAACAATTTCAAATTAGGTATATTTCTTGATGCAGCGCATACCTTAAGTCGCGAAATCGTCCAAACCCTAAGTCGCGTCGCTCTGATCCATCATACGTCGCTCCGGGATGCTTCCAGTAGGTCGCGAGCTCTCTTATGTCGCGAACTTCTTATGTCGCGAGCTCCTTAGGTCACGAACGAAGCCCTAGGCCGTTCCAGTTTAAATCGCGAGCTTCCTTAGGTCACGAACGAAGCCTAGGTCGTTCCAGTTTAAGTTGCGAGCTTCCTTATGTCGCGAACGACATACCAGTAGGTCGCGAGTTTCCTGAATCGTGCTTCCAGTAGGTCGCAAGCTCCTTAAGTCGAAGCCGCTCCAGTAGGTCGCAAGGACCTTATGTCGCTGCCGTGTTTTACTTTAAGTCGTGTGTCGTTTGTGTTGTAATTGTTGTATCGTTTTCTTATGTCGTTAAGTCGTATGATGTTATGTCGTATAATGTTAAGTCGTTTGTGTTGTATTTGTTAAGTCGCATTGTTGTTATGTCGTTATTGTTCTTATGTCGTATGTTGAAGTCATATGTGTTGTAATTTCCTATAAATAGGGGTGTGTTGTCATTTGTAAAAGGAGTTGAATTTTGAATAAAATTTGTTGAGAGCTTTGTGCCTCCATTAAAATTGAAAGTTGAGTGTGATCTCCTTTCTCCATCTTCGGATATTCGAGTGCGCTCGAATCAACGAGTTTGAAGCCGATTCACGGAATCTCGTGCACGAGATCAACGTCGAAGAATCGTAGATCTTCTAACGCGGTATCGTGTGCGATCAACGTGTTGAAGATAGCTAGAATCCGGTATCTCAAGAGATCAACGGATTTAGGCACTTGGGTATCATCAATTCATCAGTTTATCTTGTTTCATCGATTCATTGTTTTCGCAATTCGTGATTAGATCCGGGATAGATTTGACCGCTGGTTCAGATCTACTTCCGTGCTGCGTCATTTGGTATTAGAGCAAGGAGATGAACTTTTCCAAGTTCGTTGGGTATGAAGTTTCGAGATTTGAAGTTTTTGGAGTTCGAATTGAGTTGTTTGTTCATTTGGGTGTTCGTGAGATTTCAAACAAGTTGGGGAGTTCTGATTCGAGATTTTTTGGATCGAAGTGAAGTTTGTGTTTGGCTTTGTTGAAGATTTGATCATGCCTCCGAGACGTGTTAACCGTCATCATAATGTTGCAGATTTGTAAGGGAGAGAAGATGCTGAACAGATGGGACAACGTATCGATGAAAGGTTCAATAAGGGTTTCGAGAGCGTAGAGAGAATGATGCCTGACATGAATCAAAATCAAAGGAGAGTGTCGCCACATTATGATAGAGAAAGGAGAGAACCATCCTTGTCGATAAATCGAGATCGTGGATTTCGAGACCATCATGATGATCGGAATGAAGAAAGAAGAGCTTATCGTGGTTACGAGCATGAGCCATATTGTGATTATGAAAGAAGAAGTAGAGAGGACGTGCATGGTCATAGAAGAGTCAATGTTCAGAATCGACATCGAAGCTCATCTAATTTTAAAGAAGATAGTTATGGTAATAGTGTTCACTTTCGGTATCCAGGTCAAGGGCAAAATCGATATAGGAATGTTGAAGAGAATGGTCATACATGGGAGTCAAAGATGGACACAGAAATTCCAGAATTCCGAGGTGGTCTAAAAGCAGAGGAATTCTTTGATTGGTTATCAAAGGTTGAAAAGATTTTTGAACTCAACAACGTGCCTGAAGATCGTCAAGTTAAGTTAGCTGCTACAAGATTGAGAGGAAGAGCTATGAATTGGTGGCAACAAACTAAATCAACCAGAGAGAGAATGGGGAAATCCAAAGTTGTCACGTGGGATAAGATGAAAAGGATGATGAAGGAAAATTTCTTACCCTACAATTATCAAGCTCGTATGAACCAACAGTTGCAGAAGTTGAGTCAAGGGAGTCGAGGAAAGGGTGTGGTTACAAGCCCCAGCAATCAGAATAAAGGTGTTAATTGCAGTATAAATGTTTCTAAGAGAGTCAACGAACCAGTTGTACATGGAATCACTAAGACAAATGTTGATGACCGAATTAAGCGCTATCATTATCAGGAGTCTGACCATAGAAGTATTGAATGTACGGAGCCCAAGAAGAAAGCCTTAGTTGTAGAAGAATGTGAAAACGAGGATGTGGATGATTCTACTGAAAGCGAGTCGGAAAAGGAAGAGAAACCGACTAGTCCATTATCTTTCAGCGAAAGTGTTGAAGAAGCGGAAGGTAGTGTTGAATCGTTGGTTAGGTATGAGGCAAGTGAAGAGCTTAAAACTCCTGAGGAGGGTAAACCAATGTTAGAAGAGTTTGAAGAGGTCGGTCCTACGGAATCGTTCGAAGAATTACCACCAAAGTTTGACAACGAAGATGAAGAGGTCGAGTTAGAGAACGATGAATGTAATTTGTTGATGGGATTTTTTTCAACGTCAAAGTATGTGGATGTAGAAGTTGATTACTCTTCACCGCCAAAGGTTGATGTCGATAGTATGGAAGAGGAAATTGTGTTCGGAGTTGAGGGAAATAACTTGATGATGGAGGATTCTTGCTTAACACCTGAGCTTATGGATGAGAGCCAGCCAAGTGTAAATTCCTTAGTTTCCGAAAAGCCCGAACAAAGTGAAAGTGAAACAGAAGAGAAGGCAGAATCAGATAGTTTATTATCTTTGAAAGAGTTCGTCAATAAAATGAAAGATAGCGATGAATTATCAATGTTGATTGAATCTGGAGAAAGTTCTGATTTTGAGAATCCTGAAGAGGTTGAAGTATTTGAAGAGTTTGAAGATGAGATTTCTAAGGAACTGCCTGAAGAAACTAGTCTTGTATTTTTGGAAGAGTCTGTTGAAAAGGTAAAAAATAGTAATGAATTGTTTGTGTTGACCGGGCAAGGAATGAGTAAAGATCTTGAGGTTTTTGAGGAAGTTGGATCAGAATTCGACGAGTCTGAAGTCGAATATCCTGAGGAATTACCCGAAGAGTTACCACCACTACAGGACATTCAGCATCAAACTAAACTAGTACCAGATGCTATTTTACTGCGAGGATCGTATGATCTTGTGAATCTGAAAGAACAGGAAGAGTTGAAAAGACAAAAGGAAGAGAATGATTGTCAATTGGAGTTGCCTGATCATGTCCGCACTGCTGACGTTGTCAACGTCAACTGCTTGGAACCGTTTCATGAAAATAAACATGTCAAAGAAGAAGCGAGTGGGAATTCATTTCAATCAGGGGAAATTGTTGCAACACATCAAGGGAAGATTCTAAATGATGATACACCTGAACGAGATAAGGAAAGACAAGAATCTGGGCATGAGTCATCACACTTCTTCAGTCGTAACTTCCTAAGTCGCTCCGCGATTTTAAACTTCCTTATATCGTCTCGCATTTTCGTCACGTTTTGGTTCTATATCACACCTTCCTATTGGCACAAGCATCATGATGTCATCTCCCTCAGATCACTTCCTTATGTCGCCTGCCTAATGCCACGTATGTTTTATGCCATGCATTCCTTATGTCGAGCCGCATCTTCAAAGGGTCAAGACAAGATCAATCTCAAGAGTGGTTATCACCAGAGCCGCATCAGACCAGATAATGAATGGAAGACAGCGTCTCGAAGAAGGAAAAAGTGTGAATTCGGGACAAATTCTTTTCAACCATGGAAGGATGATGCAGCGCATACCTTAAGTCGCGAAATCGTAAGTCGCGAAATCGTCCAAACCCTAAGTCGTGTCGCTCCGATCCATCATACCTCGCTCCGGGATGCTTCCAGTAGGTCGCGAGCTCTCTTATGTCGTGAACTTCTTATGTCGCGAGCTCCTTAGGTCGCGAACGAAGCCCTAGGTCATTCCAGTTTAAATTGCGAGCTTCCTTAGGTCGCGAACGAAGCCTAGGTCGTTCCAGTTTAAGTTGCGAGCTTCCTTATGTCGCGAACGACATACCAGTAGGTCGCGAGTTTCCTGAATCGCGCTTCCAGTAGGTTGCAAGCTTCTTAAGTCGAAGCCGCTCCAGTAGGTCGCAAGGACCTTATGTCACTGCCGTGTTTTACTTTAAGTCGTGTGTCGTTTGTGTTGTAATTGTTGTATCGTTTTCATATGTCGTTAAGTCGTATGATGTTATGTCGTATAATGTTAAGTCGTTTGTGTTGTATTTGTTAAGTCGCATTGTTGTTATGTCGTTATTGTTCTTATGTCGTATGTTGAAGTCATATGTGTTGTAATTTCCTATAAATAGGGGTGTGTTGTCATTTGTAAAAGGAGTTGAATTTTGAATAAAATTTGTTGAGAGCTTTGTGCCTCCATTAAAATTGGAAGTTGAGTGTGATCTCCTTTCTCCATCTTCGGATATTCGAGTGCGCTCGAATCAACGAGTTTGAAGCTGATTCATGGAATCTCGTGCGCGAGATCAACGTCGAAGAATCGTAGATCTTCTAACGCGGTATCGTGCGCGATCAACGTGTTAAAGATAGCTAGAATCCGGTATCTCGAGAGATCAACGGATTTGGGCACTTGGGTATCATCAATTCATCAGTTTATCTTGTTTCATCGATTCATTGTTTCCACAATTCGTGATTGGATCCGGGATAGATTTGACCGCTGGTTCAGATCTACTTCCGTGCTGCGTCATTTCTTGTGCTAATGTATTATATAAAATTATTGCCAAAATTTTGTATCACAGAATTAAAAAATTTCTACCTTTCCTAATTGCAGAAAATTAATCTTCCTTTATACCGAATTAGAATATTGGTAAGAATGTTTTGCTAGCTCATGAGCAAGTGAGGGACTTCATGAAAAAGGGCAAAGGTAAAATATGTATCAAAATCGACCTCCAAAATGCATATAATATGTTAATCGTGAATTCACGTGACGCATGTTAAATTTAATGGGGTTTTCAAAATCAATTATCATATTAATTTATGAATGCATTGCAACACAATTTTCTCCTAATGGTCGACGGATGACCATAAAGTTTTATTGGTTCAAATAGAGAACTTCAACAAGGTAACCTACTATTCTCCTATTTATTTTGTGTAGCAATGGAATATTTTTCCATACTAATGGAGGAAGGGGTTGTATAAGGTAAATTATAGCTTATGTCTAAATTGAAGCCTATTATAACACATCTTTTATATGCCGATGATGTAATGATATTTCTGTCAGCCACAATTGAGAATGCAGTACATATGAACGAGATTTGTAACATGTTAGAAGAAACGGTGGGGCTGAAAATTAATCAGACTAAGTCACAATTATTCTCCAGTAAGGGGGCAGGCCAAAAGGTGGAAATATCAAATATATTGCGTATTATGGAGCAGAGTTTACCTGTAAAGTGCCTTGGCATCCCACTGACATTTGATTACATTCACGTGGCACATTCCTCACCCTTGATTAGCAAGATAAGCAACAAATTAGAAGGGTGGGAGAGTAGCTTACAGCAAGGAGAGAAAAACTCATTCAGGGCAAGATTACACCAATCGTCATGTATTGGATATTAATCTATCAGTTACCACTTTTAGTTCTTCAAAAAGTGGATCAAATGTGTGAAGACTTCTTCTGGAGTGGAAAACTACACAACATATCATGGGATACACTATGTAGACCCAAAATAGAAGAGGGGTAGGCTTATAGAAATTCTCAGTTTTAAACACTATAGCAAGGATTAAGTTACTATGGAATTCAATCACTAATGACTGCTTATGGTCTAGGTGGATGAAGGCAGAGTATTTATCAAAAGAAAAATTTTTGGGTGATGCCAATCAACGATAACTACTCAGGTATAATGAACTATATACTAAGGAAGACAGAAATGTCCTACAAACTTATGAATAGAGTTGTTGTCAATGGGGAAAACACGTCATTGTGGTTTGATGCATGGATTAATCAAAAATTATTGGTGGACTTAATTGGGTGGAGTAGAGTGCATATTTGTAATAGTGCTCAACATACTTAAGTCATATTACACAAAATCATAAGTTAAAGCCTGAACTTCTACTAGAAATCAGAGAGGTTTCAACAGCAATTATTCAAGTAAAACTTGCAGTTGAAATATTACAATATTACTAGCAGATCACACAAAACAACAATTTTGTATTTGAATTATTGACTTAAAAATTATGAAATAACTTTTAAATTTTATTAAGTGATATCAATATAGTTAATAATGAATTTGAATATATATAGAGAAAGATTTGAATTATAGATTTGAATGGTTTAAAGTACAATGGAATTATTTCGGAAGTTAATATATTTATTTTAAAATAGTATTTAATGATAGAAAATTATGAAATGGTTATTATGAGTAATATTTAGTTTTTAAAAATTATTTTAAGATGTTCATCAACTGAATGAGGTAGTTTAATAATATTACGATTTAAGTGGAAATTTATAAAGATTTAGTAAATTCTTATTTTAAATTATCAAATGGTTTATGATGCCTGATGATGATTTCAAGTTATATAATGGACTTGCGAAATTATTATATGATGTTAAAAAATTTATTTGGATATTACTTTATATCATTTGTCTTATATAACATTATTTGAGAATTTAAATGTAATGTATATATTTTTATATGATTACTTTTATTATTGTATATGTGTTTTCATTTTTATGTAACGAGGAATTTGAATAAACGGGTTAGTGGTATCGTCTGGTATGGGAGTTTGGTAACACTTTTCCAATTATTCATTATACTTGTTGCATAGAAATATCTAGTGTTGATCGAGTGTGGTTTATGAGCATTGAATAGTTTCAAACAACATGCGGTGGTATAAGACGCCGTTTTGTAATTGTTTGATCATTCATTGTAAATGTTACTCAAGCAGGGATTACTCTTGTGTGTGATGATGATACTTGCTGCGGTGTGAACACTATAGCTATATATTGATCAAGATGTAGAGTTGTTCATCGGCATATGATTGAGATGTGCGATGGCTATTGGATATGAGTACTATGTGTCTATTCACCTTTTGTCCAACTCCCTTTATGTTTCGGGAGTGAACCAGAGTGGCCAATATCCATCGTGACGACCTGATTGCGGTGTCGTGCCCCGAATCTATAACACGCTTATATTATTAGCAGTTGTTATATGGTTGTCCCTATGTCACATAGGCCAACAGTCAGTTACCATAGGGGCACATGTCGGGTTGTGACCGAAGAGGCTATGCATAGTTGAGCCATTGGTGGATCATTATCACGATACCGAGCGGAGAGGTAATAGTAACCGTTGACTATAGGAGTCGTGTTAGACAGATATATGTGTGGCTCCTGGAGCAAGCAGACGTGTTGTCAGTCTCCCATCTGGTTCCAATGTGTGTGTGTAGTGGATTGGCATATACTATTCACAATCCTACGATGAGTTTAATTATACGAGAGATCTTATGTCTAAAGTGTAGTCAATCCTCATTATATCCATCCTTTTCTAATTGATTCATATATAAGAAGATGGGATTATATCTGGATAGGTGTCCAGAGTATATTGGATTCTCATATCTTTTATTATACTGTAGGCAGCCTATCCTATTTTGTATGTTGATGATGATTTTTTTATTTTGAGATTTAGAGATATATATTTGGGCATTGTTGTGAGTTAGCCTGATTATATCTGATGATATCTCATTATCAATGGTTTCCTTATTTTGGTGATGATTTTTGGATTTGGATGATTCATCCGTATGTATTTCATTCTGTGATTTCTGATTTACTTCGATATAGGTTATGACATCTTTGTATTTAATTTATGATATTTGAAATTATATAATACATTGGATTTTGTATATGATATTGTTGTTTTATACTCTATATATGTTATCGTGTATTTGTTAACCTTATGGATGTTATCATATCATTATACACTGAACATTTTGAATTTTATATATATTAACCCTTGAAATAGACATAGTCAGACCCGTGTGTTTTTTATAATACTCGGGTTAGTCTGAGACATTTCATATTCTGGGACATGATGACCAGTATGTGGATGCTTGGACATAGGAGGCGAATTCTCTATTAGTTGTAGAATGAATGTCGTGCTCTTTTTCCTTACTATAATGTAAGGGTTTTTAAGGAGGCGAATTCTCTATTAGTTCTTATATTTCTTTAATAAAGAACCCATTTTCAAAAAAAAAATTTAGTAAGTTCGAATTATATACGTACATAAATATATTCATTAAATTGATTTTAATATATACATATATGTATATTTTAACATACACAATTTAATGTACATACATTATAAATAACTTATTAAAAAATTTGATTTTTTTCTTAAGGATTTTGAATAAAAAACAAAAAGGAAGTAAATCCATATGGGTTTAATTAATAATAAAAATATTTGACTTTGTCAAAACATAAATATGGCCAAAATAATACACACGCACACATATATATTTTATTATATACTTAATTATATGACATCACCTTATATTATAAATGATTTCAAATATTAATTTTAATATATATACGTTTTATAAAAAAATTATTTCCATGCATCTTTGTTTACATTAATAACATATAATTCATTTGCAAAATTAAATTTTGAATTTGTAATTAAAAGATATTATCACACTTGGATCTAGTTTTAAAATTTGAAATCTGAAATTTTAATTTGAATTATAAATTATCTATATTTATATTTATAAATACTCTCTTATATTTATATATGTATACAAATAAAATAACATTACTTTTACATTATTATATATATTTATTAAAATACAAATATAATTTTATATCACATTAATAATATTATATGTGTGTGGGTGTTAGATATCATACATATATGGAGGGGCTAACATGTTCCTTGCTGTGTAAATCCCAACACTTAGATGCATATATGTTAGACCATACACACTGTATATGCTGCACATGCACGTAGACGCACATGTGTATATGATACACATGTGCACACTATATATTATATATTACTACTATTAAATAAAATCATTTTTATCAATATATTAAATAAAAGAATTACTGGCACTGTTTAAAATTTATTTAGATTCGATCTAAATCTATTTAGACTTCATCGGCCCAGTAAGGTCCAAAATGGTAAAATAAATTAAAATTCATCCATTTAACCCACTACGTGTTGGCCTAGTTCCAACAATGGTATCATAGCCCAATAGCCTATGCGTCTTAAAATAATAATATTATAGCTAACTTATTAAAGCCTGCTCATTTAGTATGGTGTTTGAAAAAGTAGTGCCTAAGGTTGGGTTTGGGTAGTCAAGTATTCTGCCCTACCTAGCTACTGGTTTGCCCGAAAGGATGAGGTAAGCCCAAAGGCTATCCTTAATGTGAAGACCCAAATTGATTTTGGGCTTTGGGTTAATTTTCTAAAATCTTTTCTAAAATTAAAATAAAAAAAATTGAATTTAAAATAACTAAGAATTTTATAAATGTTATAAAATAATTTTCAAAATTGTTTTGAAAATTTTATAATTTCAAATTTTTTTTGAAATTAATTAGATCAATAAATTAATTAAATAAATAAATATATAATTAGATATATTGATGTATGTTGCATTATCTTATAGTATTTAAGATGATGTATGTATATATAATTTTCAAAATAAATATAATTTAACTAAAATTGTTTAATTAAATAAATAAATTAAATATTAATAAACAAATAATATAATACACATATCTTAAGATATATATGTGGAACTACAAATTATATAGTATACTTATTTAATTTAAATTGTTTAAAATGTATAAAATAAAATTAATTAAAATGTTAATTAATTAGTTAAATTAATTAAATAAGATTTACTTAATAAAATTAATATAAGAATATACATAAGATTATTATATAAGTTAATTAAATTATAAAATGTTATATAATACGAATGTTTAGTAAACGGTGGAACATTAAGAAACCTTAATTATATTTAAGGAATAAATACATACATAATATCATAATTTCAGATGTGCTGGACACTTGAATCACGAGGGTATTTCATAAGAAATACATTATTTCATAAGTCAAAATCACCAATTAAATATATTAAAGATTATGAATCTTTAATTTAAAAGTTGTCCTCTACCATTTTTATATTAATAGATTACTTGCATATTCCATAGTTGTTGATATTCCTCAAGCTAAGGATGTTTTGTGTAGTACTATTAATATATTGAATAGTCAAAGTAAGATATATGTATGTATGTGTTGATATTCTTTGAGTTACGTACATTTGTACTCAGGCTATCGTGAAATGGTAGGTAGAAGTGAATATTCATTTTCAATTTGTTGATATTCCTCATAGTCGAAATGAGATTAGGACAATGACCACAAGTTAGGAGTTATATGTAATACAATTGATAAAGAGTTATCCATCGGATGTGGGCCTATGGTTTGGTGATATTCTTCAAGGTCGGAACCCCAAGGCATGTGAGTCCTAACACCCAATAGAGAAAACGAAAGATATTCTACGTTTTGTCTTAGGGCACTGAGAAACTTAAAAGTCTGGTAGGAGCCTTATTAGAAAAATGAAATGGTAACATTTAATCTTTATAATATTGTAAGAACATTTACTGTTTAAAAATTAAATTAATCTACTTCGCTGAATTTGTGCAATTAATAATAAATAAAATGTTTATCAGTTAAAATATACAAAGGAACTGAATTAAATATTGAAAAATGATATATTAAATACACTACCTTATATCTTTTGGCATGTTGTCACTTCAAGACCCATGCAAGAGTCTAACTATACACTACTAAATACATTCGTAACTTGGACACTTATGTGTTTACTTGCCTAAGACGGTGTATTGATTTATGTGAGTTTCGAACTCTAAAAGCTATACATGAATATGGATATTTGATTCATATTCGATCACATATAAATTTTTTATGGTGAACAATCATTATTCATAATGTAGACCTCGATGAAATTAGCTTATTCGAAATAAAAAAGTAAACTATAGTGTGAGATCATGTATCTAATATGGTTGATTATAATAAAGATCTTGTGTGTTAAATGGAACACTAGAGTTACAAGGTAAATTTAAGAATTCGATCATTGAAATGTCAGTTTGATCGGTTTACGTAAAGTGCAACTTATTTGATATCCTTAGTATTAAGGATGATCGAATGCATTTTTATAGAGAGTTTGTTATGATCTATCTAGTAAGGGTTCCTTTTGAATGGTTCGACCATTTAGAAAGAAAGCGAACGTACGAGAGTGAATGTAACTGAAGGCATGGTTAGGATGAAGATAGTGAATGGTCACTTTTTCTTTATGAAGAGACACTGGATCCGGGAGTTGTACAAGATAATAATGGGTACTTAACAAGGAATAAGGAATATGATTTCTATTCCGAAAATGTATTTTCATATACACAATTCTTTCCTATGAGGTTTATCTCTTTGAGTATAAGATATTTGATTTAAAACTCTCAATTATAAACTAGTTACAATGTATGAATTAAAATTCCGCAATAGGTGGTTGAATGGAACTACATATATCATTCGATATTATATTAATGGCGAAATAGTGGGAACATATCATATAACACTTTTAGTAGACGCATCAAGTTATGAAAAATTGGTTTTGTAAATATACCAAATATTATTTATGAAATAACAACTATTTTTCAGTATTGACTAAAAATACATATGGTTTTATTTCAACATGAATATTATGAATATTCATTATAAAATAAAACTATAATACCGGTATTTGTATTCCTAACAAAAGTGATGCATTAGAAAATACAGAATTATCTGATTTTTTTACACTTATTTTGGAATTATGGATTAAGATACAGTTTTGAGGAATAATTCCTAAATCATATGGCTATGAATCATATGATACTAGTGAACTATATCTCAAATAATAAAAGGCACACTGCCCACAACAATTATTGAACTCTTGGGATTGATACATATTGATGTATGTAATCATAACTCTAACGATACCAAAATGATTCCTCATACTTTATTAGATTCATTGATGAATTATCACAACATAACATGTGTACTATATACATGTGTAGTACGCCTATAGTAAGCTCATAGAATATAAAACGGAAGTAAATAACATAAAATGAAAAGAAAATTAAAATGAATTAATTTGATCGAATAGGTAAGTACATTGGAAAGAGTTTCAAATGTATAATGAATAAATATTCAATTTGAAAAGTCACTTCTCCCTATGATACATAATGACGTATCGATAAGGAGTAATCAGACTTTGTGAATAGATTATAATTTATAATGAGTGAAAATGAGTCAAATTCTTTCTATAAGTTGTATACATAAGAGTAGTACATAAGGTTAAAATTAATCTCATCTGAAAGAACAGTTTATAAAACCATACAAGATAAGGGTTTATAAGAAACCTGAATATACCCTAGGTCAAGAAGTTGATAGATTGTGCGAGTTGAATGGCTGCACGTAATAATTGTTTATGAGCGATCTTGTGTGAATCGCCCTAGTGAGTTTGGGATTGATCGATATTGATCGACCAATTTATGTTTTGAACATACGTTTCATAAACTAAAACCATATCAGGTTTATATATATGTAAGGAAATTCATAAAATGTTTGTGAATACCTATCCTATTACTAAGAAACAATTATTATTTCAAGAAACACCAACTTCACGGCGAAGGAATTTCAATAGAAATTATTGGTAGTGAAATGGATTGGATATGATAGAAAGATAAAAACTGATTATGAGGGATGAAATGAAATTAACCGAACCAAATCAGACATAACACATTAGAATGTCTAATGGTTTTCCTTGCACATTAAAAAGAACTATGAGTTTTCTTGTTAATGTCGAAAATAGATATTCCTCGGTTATCAGTAAAACTTTAAAGAGTGTTGACTCTGCCAAATGGTGTGATGCGCTAATCTGAAATGCATTCCAAGTACATCATTAAAATATAATTTTGATAGTTGTACTTGAAAGGATATGACCCATCCGTCACTAATGTGTCTTCAAGAGAAAGACTAACGTAATTGATATATAGTAAGTAAAGTTGATAAGAATAACATCGTAATTTAAATTGATGAAATTAGCATAATAGATTCATCATCCAACATGCTTAAGTTAATTCATATTTTACTCACAAAATTATCGTTTATTTTGACTTTGACTTTCGGTACATATGTGCTAAAATAGAAAATTCTAAACAATGATTTAGAATAGACTGTTTGCACATAATAACTAAAGTGTCTCGAAGTTAGTGAGAGCAATATCGAGTTTATAGGTTATCAGATATGATCCAAGAATGGGTATGAAAGTACCATTCGACAAGCATCATAGTTGAACAAGTATTTATTAGAAATATCAAATAGTTTGATTTTCAATCAAAATGTGAAGGAAGAGTGTGCCTATCAGAATGAACATTAAAAAGGTACATATATATTTCTAAACTATAAGTAAACAACATACTACTGATTGTTAACACTGTACCTATGTTAAAATCAGTTCTAGTATGGTTGTTTAATTCTCGATATAGGATTTGAAAAGCATCATTTATAATCAGTAGAAAAGGATGTTGAGAATGTCCCAGATGATATGAGACACCATATTAAAATGTTTAATATGGAACGTATAAGATGGATTCCCATGCATTGGGGTAGGAATTACCATACATGTTCTATTGTCTCCAATATCGTATTTAGCTTATTATTTGACACGGAAAGAAAATAAAAAATCAGAATTTAGATTGCTAAATGGTATTTAAGAGTATCCGCGAAATAATAAAGAATTGTCTATAAAAAACAGCGAACTTCTTATAAAGAAGTATTCGGGCTCGAACTTCATAAGTGATATTGAGTATGATATGTCAATATTAAATTCATGTTCAAACCTTAATTATCGAGCTTTAAGTTGGAAATGTTCCAAAGAAAGGTTGTGGTTAATTCAATGAAAAATCTAAGTACATCATCCTGAATAGCGCCACAATAAAAACAATGTATAAAATGCATACATTTATAACTGAACTAGGGATGTTTTCAAATATTGAGAATAATACATCATTGTTATATAATAACAATGTAACGATAAGAGCTCACTAGAAGTCGAGAAACATACTCCGAATAGTACTACATTATAAATGCAGTTTTTCAACATCGAAGAGAGCTGACTGACAGAGTAAATAATTAAAACAATATAGCAAATCCATTCACGAAGGGAATGACTCAATTAGTTCTCATCAAATTGATCAAAGGGATGGGACAAAAATTTCATTATTGGCCCCAAGTGCAAGTGGGAGATTGATAGAGTCAAGGTATGCTTTAGGGGTAATTCTACAATTTAATGTAAATTATTAACTTTATAATAAAATATCATTCAAAATAAAAGGTGTTTTTCTTTCTATTATATA
Organism: Allium fistulosum; assembly: GCA_030737815.1. Lineage (NCBI taxonomy): Eukaryota > Viridiplantae > Streptophyta > Magnoliopsida > Asparagales > Amaryllidaceae > Allium > Allium fistulosum. Next base: position 217,884,192 of record CM060902.1, read on the forward strand.
CTTGTTATAATATGTTATATTAATTATTTATTTAATTTAAGCATATTTAATAGAAAATCCACAACTGGTTTGTTTAGTGATAGCAATTACAATGTGTTGTAATCATGAGCAATTTATCATAATGAACATAAACATATCGTTTTAAATATTCCTAGTTAAGATGTATCAAAATTGGATATCGATGCATCCTTGAGACTAGAGTACGTAATGTTCTCTGAATGTTGGGCAGTGCAGTACTCATGGTTGGTAGGGGCACTAAGGGGTTGCATACTGATAGTTATTGGATGACTATGAAATAACTCACTCGATAGTTTTCCGTTGGTTAATATAACTAAGGTTAAACAGAAAATATCGGTGTCATACTATTACATAGTTCTCTCAATTTGAGAATACTATTGAACTTAAATATGGACACTCAACTTTGATTATAGTTATTCATGACACGCATCCGTCGAATGACTACAATTAGGTCTGAGTTGAAGCATTGGAAGTGAAACACTAATAAATAGAGAATTCGTCTTCTCGGTTATGTGAGGTTATTGTAACAGTCAACTAAAATCAACTCAAAGTCAAAGTCTCTGGCCAGATCTTTTCGGTTAGTAATAATTGTTATTTTTGACCAAGGACTTTCTGTTTGGACTATACAAGTTGAATAGGATGATATTGGAATTTTAACCATTACCAAATTACATAAATCCTAATGTGATATAGTTTTGATGAAGAGAATTGGTGTAAATAATTTTCACTACTGGGAACTGCTTAAAATAAGTAAAGTTGGATTTTACTAAAACTGTGTGATTGATAAATCTGGCCAAACTTTCATACAGCTAGCTAACGTGATGTGTGAACATTAGTATTTGAATTGTTTGATATTAACCTCTGACTGAATTTACACCTAAGAGTCACATAAGCGCAACGTTGAAAACTCCAACTACCGCATATTTAATTAAATTAGAATTGTTATAAATTAATTAATATTTTTGAAATATTAGTTATAAAAATTTATTTTATTTGTGTTGATTAGTATTGAAAATAATGCGTAAATAAAAGTTATATACATGTGCATCGGTATACGATATTAGTATACATTTAAATTCGATTTAAGAGTAAATTATTTAATCTGGTTTGAAGTGGAATAGAAGCCCACAAGGGTTCGTGGTTTGTCCGACCAAGGCATAAAGGGAGGAGCGCTTTATGTTGATATGTTTGAGTTTGATTTGGTAGAGAAAAGAGTGGATCTAGATCCATATTTTCCTCTCCCTTTTCTCTCTTATTTAAACCCATTACCTCTCACTTTTTTATTGATTATTTGCTCTGCTCTCCTCTACATTTTTGGTCGAACTCACCATAGCTCCCTTCTCCATAATTTTCAGACTAAAAACACGAATTTAAGTTAAATTGTAGGAAGGTTCGTAGATCTCTAAGATTGGTTGCGCTTTCTGAAAGAGATTGGATTCAATCCTAGGAGTTCTGTAGATTCGGCATTCAAGGTGCCATTATTATGCTACAGTTGAGGTAACACTTAAATTTATATTCATTTATATATATATATATTTGTGATTTGTTATGTTATTATATATGGTGAGATTAGCATTATATCACGAATGCTTACATGTGTATGTTATCGGCTCAAAATATATGTAAACATATTGACCTTATAAATAATTAAATAAGCTTATATACATACATGGTTTTACTTTCAGCCATAAATTAAAATATATTTAAATTAAAAATAATTTTAAAAGGTATTTTAAATAAAAAATTGGAATTTTTAAATTAAACAAACACACACAAAACATATGTAAATTTTATTGTCAAATTACATACATATTATGATTTCAAAATTAAAAATAATGGTTTTTTGTGTGTATGTATGTATTAATCTCAAATTATATATACATATATATATATATATATAATTTTTAAATGTAATTCATTAAATTAATTTTAATATATACATATATGTATATTTTAACATACACAATTTTACATATATACATTACAAAATATCTTATATAATTTTTTTTTCTTCATGTGGTTTTTAAATAATTAAAAAAAGGATGTAAATCCATATAGATTTAATTAATAATTTTATTTACTTTCAAAAAATTAAATATGTCTGAAATAATATATATATATATATATTATTTTGTTTATTTATATACTTAATTATATAACATCACTTTACATTATAAATGATTTTAAACATTTATTTTAATATATATATATATTTATGTTTTATAAAAAATATTCATTTTCATACAAATTTGTATACATTGATATAATATAATTCATTTGTAAAATTAAATTTTGAATTTGAAATTAAAATATATTTTCGTACCTAGATCTAGTTTTAAAATTTAAATTTGAATTTCAAATTATCAATATTTATATTTATAAATATTATCTTATGTATATATATGTATACATGTAAATAACATTACTTTTACATTATATATATATATATATATATATTTATAACAATACAAATATAATTTTATATCACATTAATATATATATATATATGACATCATATATGTATATGGATGGCAAACATGTCAATTGCGATGTAAATCCCAGCACTTAGATGCGGGCATGTTAAACCATGCACACCGTATATGTTGCACATGCATGTACACATACATGTGTATATGATGCACATGTGCACACTATATATTATATATATTATTAAATAAAATCCTTTTTATCAATATATTAAATAAAACAATGATTTTATTTAAAATTTATTTAGATTAGATCTAAATCTATTTAGACTTCATTAGCTGCAACAATTTCCAAAATGGTTAAAAAAAATTGAAATTCACTCATTTAACTCGCTGCATGTTGTCCTAATTCCAACAATATGGACTAAGCCACGGTTTTGAGAAATAATTTTTTAATCATATGATTACAAATCATATGGTACTGTTGAATTGTATCTCAAATGATTAAGGGCAAAACACTCATTTAGTGGGAGCAACATGAGAGTTAGTGAACTCTTTGGATTAATACATATAGATGTATGCAATCGTAAGTCTAGTACCAAAACAATTCCACATACTTTTTTAAATTCATGGATATATTATCATAGACATGAACTTGTGTGCTCGATACACATGTAGTATGTCTATGATAAGCTCATAGAATATAAAACGAAAGAAAATAACATAACATGCAAAAGAAAATAAAACAATTCGAGTTGATCGATTAGGTGAGTAAATTTGTAAAAGGTTCCAAATGTATCTAAAACGAATAAGATTATATCCCAAAAATCATTTCCTCCCTATGATACATAATGATGTGTCATTAAGGGGTAATCAGACTTTGTTGAATAAAGTATGATTGATAATGAATGAAGCTGAGTCAACTTCTTCTAATAAGGCCATGTACTTAAGAGTAAGTACATAAGATAAATATTAATTTCATCTAAAGCATAATTTACCAGATCATATGAGATAAGAGTTTATAAGAAACCCTTACATATCCTAAACCAAGGAGTTGACAGGCTGTGTGAGTCGAGAGGCTACACATAATATTTGCTCGTGAGGGACCTTGTGTGAACCACCACAAATGAGTTTGACACCTACTAATATTGATTGATCAACTTATGTATTGAAAATAAATTTCATAAACTCAAAATTAAATTGGTTTTGTATATATATATAAAGTCAGTTCATAAAATGTTTATGAATGCCTTGTTACACTAAGAAACAACTGTTGTTTCCAGAAACACCAACTTTGTGACGAAGGAATTTCTTTTGGAAATTATCGGTAGTAAAATGGATTTTGATACGATCCAAAGATAAAACTGATTATACAAGATGAAATGAAATTTACCAAGCCTAAATAGATATGACTCATTAGAATGTCTAATAAGAACACTCACACATTAAAGGGAAACTATGAATTTCATATCAATGTCGTGAACCTCAATTGTCAATAAAACCATTAAGAGTATTGACTCTATTATATGATATCATACACAAATCTAGAATATTCCAAGCATTGTATCAAAATATGATTTTGATAGTTCTACCCGAGAGGATATGAACCATTGACCGCAAATATGCCTTTTAGAAAGACCATTGCAACTAGAATACAGTGAGCAACATTGATAGGAATAACATCATAAATTTCAGTTGTTGAAATTAGTGTAACTGATTCGTCATTCAACGTGCTCAAATTAATTTGGTTTTTACTTGCAAAATTATCATCCGGTATGATTTTGAAATTTGGTACATATATGTTGAAATAAAAAATTCTAAATAATGATTTAGAATGGACTATTTGCACATAACAACTAAAGTGTCTTGAAGTCTGTAACATCCCTCTACTTGGAGGCCAAAAACTAACAGCTACGGATGCTACAGTCATCCATAGTTATTAATCGTCGACGACCAAATACGGCGAAGCTAGATTCATTGATACAAAGAAACACATGAATATGGAAAATTTTGAAACTTCAAACATCACATATCATTTCAAAATATTTCCAATTCATTACATAATCCCAAACTCGCAAACCACGTTCAGAGAAAATATATTTATTACAATATAGGTCCAAGAGCGACATATGAAGATACCCTCTTGGATGATCAGAGTATATACAGGCAATATAACAACTTTGTCATTACAACAACATAGCGGAATCAAAAGAAAAGAGAACTCTAAATAAAGCAAACTCTTCTCTAACTAACCTGCCATGTGCCAACACCAGATTGGTTGCGTTAACTTTTTCAAATTCTTTTCTAAAATTAACTACCGCTAATCAGATCTAAACCATGGTTAAGTTAATCAATTAAGCCTGTCCATTAGACAAAACCAATTTTGCAAAGAAGTCCCTCTTCTAAAACTTATTTTGCATAGCAAATTACTTTGGAAAAATCCCCAAAAATTCTAGAAATTCACTTCAATCATGTTACCTAACGTATCAAAATTCCAGACCCAAATTCTCAATATATTTTCAAAATAAATTTATAAACCCAAATAACCATATTTTCCTTTGAAAATTCATAATAATCTTTCCATAGCTTGAAAAATTCTCAAAACTGAAACCCAACTCCAAAATCATGTTTCTCATAAGATAAATTTTTCCCATGGCATTTAGTCAACATTAAATCTCGGTTTTGACCTAAAACCGTGCAAAAACCCTTTTAAACAATCTTGTTTAAATCATAAAAATCATAAATCAAGCATATCATCATCCAATATATCATAGAAACAAATTTACCCTTAAATCCGAGAATATATGATTCAAAACAAAAATAGAGATGGAATTATTTTTCACCTTGATCTGGATAAGGAGATTGGATTAAGATTGATTTCCCTTAAGCTTGTTTCTTTAGCTTTAATTTGATTTCCTCATCTTTAATGGTCGACCATTCTTTTTATCTTTTGATTTGCGTTTTCAAAAATGACGTGAATGTGAAGAAAGTAGTGGGAACGAAAATATATAAGGGGGAGGTTATGGACGGCAAATTCCAATTATACCCTTATGTAACTTAAATAACCAAAACCCATTCATAAGCCCATTTGTTAGTTCATTAGGCACGTCCCTTATTTAATTAATTCAAGTCTCAATCCCTTTATCACTTAATATTTACATTATTCTATTTTATTTATCTAATTAAATCTCGTGAATAATGTTATCAAAAATTAGGGGTGTTACAGGCTCCCCTCCTTGGAGAATTTCTTCCTCGAAATTCAGTAAGGACTAAATACTAAACATAGCAATCATTTGTAATGACTCCTAACAACCATACTAGTCTACCTGACTAGGAAATATCTATATAAATCTAATATAGACATACCCTCAAAGCAGATTAGGATAAGTATCGAATCATGTCCTCTGTCTCCCAAGTACAGTCTTTCTCGTTGTCGCTCCACTGAACTTTCACCAACTTGATTGTCTTGTTCCTCAATCTTTTCTCATCTCTCACAACAACCCGAACTGGTTGTCTCACAAAAGTCAAATCAGGCTCTACTACCAAATCCTCCAACTCTGTCTGAGGAATAGTAGCCTCTGGATCATGCACATACTTGCGAAGATGAGACATATGAAATACATTATGGACACTTGCCATACTTCTCGACAACTCTACTCTGTATGCGAGCTTTCCAATCCTTTCTATAATCTGGAATGGACCAACATATCTCGGTGCCAGTTTCTCTGACTTCCTGAACCGTACCACACCCTTCATCAGTGATACCTTAATGAAAACTCTGTCTCCCACTGCGAACTCTAGGTCCTTACGCCTTTTATCTGCATAACTTTTCTGTCTGGATTGAGCTCCCTTCATCCGTTCTCGGATTAACTCAATCTTCTCTGATGCCTCCCTTACCAAATCTGGACCTAAGACCAATCTGTCTCCAGTCTCCAACCAACATGCAGGGGATTTGCATGACCTTCCATACAAAGCTTCAAAAGGCGCCGTTCCTATACTAGTCCGATAACTATTATTATAGGAAAACTCAACTAAATGTGGGTGATCCTCCCTAGGTCCACCAAAGTCCAACACACAAGCTCTCAACAAATCCTGGAGCACCCTATTGACTCTCTCCGTCTGCCCATCCATCTGTGGGTGATATGCGGTACTCATCTTAAGCTTAGCGCCTAACACATCCTGTAGACTTTTCCAGAATTCGCTAGTGAATAAAGCATCTCTGTCGCTGACTATGCTACCAGGAACTCCATGAAGTCTAACTATGTTCTTCATGAACAACTTTTCTAAAACTAGTGCTATCCTGGTCGACTTTACCGGAATGAAATGGGCACTCTTAGTCAACCTGTCCATAATAACCCATATACTTTCATTTTCTCTGCTTGACCTTGGCAACCCATCAATAAAATCCACGGACATCGAATCCTATTTCCAAGCTGGTATATCTAGAGGCTGAAGTAACCCACTCAGCTTCTGATGTTCGGTTTTCATTGTTGACAGTTTGCACACTGCCTAACCCACAAGCCAACATGCCTCTTCATGCCTTCCCAATAGAAGCTCCTCTTCATATCTTGATACATCTTGGTCCCTCCTGGATGAATCGTAAACTTATATTGATGACATTCCTCAAGGACTTTTTTCCTCAAGGACTTTTTTCCTCAAGGACTTTTTTCCTCAAGTTCTCCACATCTGGAATACATAACTGTCCCTTCTTTCTCAACCATCCCCTTTGGTCAAGACAAAAATCTTTCAAATCATCGACTTCAGTTCCAACCTTAAGCCTTTTGATCCTCTCGGATAATAATGGATTCTCCTTCTACTTAGAAGCAATTCTCTCGATCAACACCGGTCGAACTTCTAAACAGGACATCATGGCAGTACTTTGATTAGAACTAGCAGTTGATCTTAACTGCACACCACAACTGGCCAAAGCTTCTAGTTCTTTCTACTCTGCCAACATAGCCAACACCACATTTTGATGTCTTCTGCTGAGAGCATCCGCTAGCTTATTTCCTTTCCTAGGAGTATACTCTATACCAAAATCATAAGCAGCCAAAAACTCCAACCATCTCTGCTGTCTCATATTTAACTCTTTATGAGAGAATAAGTATCTTAAAGACTTACAATCGGTATACAACTTAAATCTCTCCCCCAAGAGATAATGCCTCCAAATCTTCAAGGCAAAAATCACCGCAGCCAACTCCAAGTCATGAGTAGGATATCTTACTTCATGTGGTCTAAGCTGCCTAGATGCATAAGCAATGACGTTGCCCTTTTGCATTAACAATGCTCCCAATCTAGTCCCACACGCATCAGTGTATACTACCAACCCTTGGTATCCATTTGGAACTACTAATACTGGAGCATTAGTCAACAAATGACTTAACTTAAGGAACGCTTCCTCACATTTGTTGGACCAAACAAACTTCACTTCCTTCATGGTAAGCTTAGTCAAAGGCCCTGCTATCTGCGAGTTTTCCTTGATGAATCTCCGGTAATAGCCAGCAAGTCCAAGAAAACTTCTGATCTCGGTCACCGTCTCTGGTCTCTTCTAATTGTTCACAGCTTCAATCTTATTTGGATTGACTGATAATACTTTCTCTGAAACCACATGACCAAGAAACTTAACCTCTTTCTTCCAAAAATGACACTTAGAAAACTTCGCCTTTAGCAAATTCTGCCTCAGCATCTCTAGCACAACTCTAAGATGATCTTCATGCTCTCTCATTCTTAGAGTATACCAAAATGTCATATATAAACACCAAAACGAATCTATCCAAATACTCTCAGAAGACTCGATTCATCAAATCCACAAAGAAAGCAGGTGCATTCGTCAAACCGAATGGCATCACTAACCACTCATACGAATCATATCTAGTCCGAAATGTAATCAAAGGAATATTGTCCTCTGCCACTCTTAACTGATGGCACCTCGTCGCCAAATCAACCTAGGAAAACACTCTGGCTCCACTCAACTGATCAAACAGATCATCAATTCTAGGCAAAGGATACTTATTCTTTATCGTCCTTTCGTTTAGATTACGATAGTCGATACACATCCTTAACGACCCATCTGGTTTCTTCACGAATACCACGGCCGCTCCCCAAGACAAACTGCTTGGTCTAATAAAATTCCTTCCTTCTAGATCCACCAACTGCACCTTCAATTCATTCATCTTAGTCGGTGTCATCCTGCTAGGTGGTCTACTTACAAGTTCAGCTCCAGGCACAAGATCTATCCGAAACTCAACAGCTCATTTCGGTGGTAATCCTATGACTGGCTCAAACACATCTGCAAACTCTCTTGCAATTCGAACCTGACTTAGCTCTTCTCCTACTTCCATTGCACTCAACAAAGCACAACTACTCCGGTCAGAATTCTCCACTAAGAATATAATTCGGTTACGACTATCAGGGTGTCTCAAAGATATCTCCCCATCCTAGTAGAATATCCTGGCCTCATACCTCCTCAACCAATCCATATCCAAAATGATTCCGAAATCTACGAAATCGTAAACATACCAACTGCATGCAAACTTATGATTTAACAAATCAAGTTCTAACTGGTCACATCTTATCCCCAGAGTTGCATACCCTCTTATCGGATTCGCAACCCTTAAGGAAGTAACAAGGTATGTGGGTTCTAAGCATAACCTATCAACCAAATACTGGGATATAAATGAATGTGATGCACCGGTATCAAAAAGTGGAAATTAGCCACAAGGACCTCTTTAGCAAGTGGAATTAGTTTCTAGGACACACAACTGAAATAATTACTTTCAAGGACAAAACGCATAATAATTAGTTTCTAGGGCCTAAAAACCTATGAAATTATGTTCTTGAAAGTAATTGGACTGTTGACTTTGTCCTTGAAAGTAATTATTCTGCTGACTTTGGCCTTGAAAGTAATTTCTTTGAATGTGTGTCTTAGAAACTAATTGGACTGCAAAGTCCTTCTGGTGAAATGCCCCTATCAAAAAAGTATCCTAACCGGTATACTTTGAATCAAAAATGTATCTTCCATCGTAGTCTTTCCTTTATCAGCTGCAGTGGACTTAGCTGATGATCCAACAGCAAAAACTTTCCCCTTGTTCGCCCTGGCTGGCTCTGGACACTAGTTCTTTTAATGCCCAACTTGATCATAGTTAAAGCATTTCACATTCTTCTTGTCTACAGCCTTCTTTTCCTTGCCTGACCTGCACTCATTTGCATAATGACCCTTCTTGTCACATTTGTAGCAAACCAAATCAGCCTTTGCCTTCTTGGCAGTATCCCCTTTCTGGGCTCCCTTCTTCTTAAAGAACTTCCTCTTGAGGACCTTGGGATTCAACTGGCTTTTCTCTAGCAGAAATAACAAGCATCTCTTCATGGCGAATGGCCATCTCCACCACCACATTACTAGGTTCTCAGATATGGGACATGGTCATCCTAGCAAGCTCAGGTCTTAGTTCTCGAATGAACCTTTGCAATGACCCTAATTCTTAACCAAATTTTTTTTTTTCATACTTAGCTAAGACTACCTAGGGTCATCCTTCCCTATTCTCATATTATCCAGGATCTTTCACAATATAAAAATATTGTTTTAAATCTAAATCATTCCTAACATACATATATGAAGATATCTATGTTATATTCTACTAGAATCAGAGCATGATAATATGTAAGTAGAAATCCTTTTAAATCTATTAAAATGTGATAATTCCCTGATAAAAGATTAATTATTGTATCCTGATTTTTGACCATAGAATCCACTGGAAACATGTACTTTAGTCTGTTATTCTAATTAAGAAATGATCAAGTAATAATCAGGTGGAAGAAAGCTTTTAATATGGATGATTGTGTTAAAGTCTGTATAGTATCAAACTCAGGCTAAAAGAAAGTGGATCATAAGTGAACACAAGCAACATCTAGGCGTAATGGAAACGCGCCTAACTTACACATGAGAGGTCACGAGTTCGAGTGCTATGCTGGTCGGTTCAAACCCAATTTTTGTTTTTCTTTTTATTTTTCTCCTGTATGGTTTAAAATCTGATATCTACCTACATCTACACATATATACTTAATTTTTGCCTATAATCTAACATACAAAACAATATTTCTTGCTTTATTATTTTTAAAACCCGTTCCTACAACTGTTCTAGGAATTTATATTTATATTTTTGCCCAAATATCAACATGTACACAGATATACATGTACATGTCAATGTCTTTGCTCATTTTCCAGAAAACTGGGTTCAAATGGTTCCTTGCTTCATTGATTTGAAGTGAACATTTGGCCTGACCTATGGTCTAACCATGTGGTTAATCTGACCATTCTTTTATTTGCATTTTACAAACCAGAATCTACCCAAAACATTGATACTCCTTCTTTTCAAAAGCATGTTTATATATGTATGAATCAGACACCTTGTGATCAGATTTATATCATCCTTCCTAACCATAATTCTCTTTTAAAAATGCATATTCAGGGTATATACACTTTTACTTGCATTTGGACATATATCAATATCATGACTTGAAAATATAACAGTTATAATTCTTTCTGGATTTTCCCAATATAATTTCCTATATATCTATCTTTTGAAAGGACTTAGGATGAACTAAAATCATCATAAAATGATTATGCTTATAAAATCCAGGTTTTTCCTCTAAATCAAAAACAACTTTAGCAAATAGATTTTCAAATCAGTTTAACATCAATATCCTTAATACATACCAAACCAGAAATAACCAGAAACAACATAACACGTATTTCTTACAAGTTCTTCCTTCTTAATACATTTAGATAGCCATATCAATCAGGAAATACATGCATGAATTAACACATTCTAGCTCTTATTTCTAATTATCTTAGCATTATCTATTCCATATCTTTTTAATCTTGCTTACTTAGCTCCATCACAACCTGCAAAAGCATTAGCGGCTGCCCCATTATGAATGAGACACCCCCATGTGCCATGAGCAATAAGGGTCAGATCTATGATCTGGTGTGAGCATTTCTAACATATCCATGATATTAAGCTAAGGATACAGCATAAATGTACCTTGCATAACTTGACAGGTATTATCATGAATGATTAATGTATAAATTAATCAGGTATTCCCATATACATACACAAGAGCAAACATATGCATTAAAACAATTTTTATCTGGAACTACTAAGGTTCCTCATACCAACCCTAATCCCGGAAAGGCCCAAGTTTCCTATATCATCATTTAAGGTTGCCTTTTCTTCTTATAAATTCCTGGCCTCATCTGCTATAAGGAATCAAAGGGACACATTGCCATGAACTAATTAACATCATGGCACAAAGATCTCAGGACTTAAACAAGCCATGTGTCAACTTGTCTACTTCAAATAGGACAAGCATTCCAGCAGCCTTCTTGGCACAAAATCCTTAGTTATATTACTAAGTGTATTCATGTTCATTTTATCAATGATAGCTAGGTGTACAGACCACTTATATACATGAAACATACTAGTTACCTTGTAGACATAATATTGCAAGCAAGTTAAAGGTTACTTTCTAGAGGTATAACACCCAGTCATTCCATCTCACATTATTTAGCATATAAACACCCTATTCAAACATATACCAGAATGTTTGCAACTGAGAATAAATGCATGGCTCTATTGGGTTTATTTTGATTTTGCAAGCAACTATGTTTAGCCAGATTTTTAACCTTGTTTAAACATAATTTTTAGGCTTGTAAATTTTCTGTTTGGTTTAGGGCTCAGCACTTATAGAGAAAGACTCCATTGCACCCTTAACCAATTATTTCAAGCCTCAGCACTATACCATTGTATATGCAGCTCATAGTTTTTTTTTCTTCATTCTTTATCTTAAGCCATGATTCAGACTAGTTACAAATACTCTCTTACATGTTCTTTAAGGTTTTGGTATAACATACAGGGATGAAAATAGAACAACAAAGTTATACATCCATCATAGCAGATCATATCTCATCAAGCATTCATGAAACCATCAGTAGTCAACATGGTTTGTAAATCAAAACATGCAAAATATAGCATATAAAAGCTTAGCTGCCTAATCTCAGGTCTTAATGCCATGTATATGAGTGAGGATACTCACCTAAATGCTTACACAAGCTTAATCCAGAAAACCCCTCAAATCTTTAGCCTTTTCTTCCTCTTCTTCCTTAGGTTAATTAATTCAGTGAGAGAGTAGTTTTCTGGTTAGGCTCTTGATTTATATAAGGGTTCTACCTAGGGTTTTGGGTGATGCAAAATCCCTATTTTAGCCCAAACCAGAATCATGCATTTGGCATTGCATATTCTCTCCCTCCTAACCCTTAATGTCCCGGCCAATATTTTAAAACAAGGCTAAGTTGTGCCCATTTTCTTTTCTTTTCAGAAAGTGATTACTTTAAGTATTTTTATTATACTTACCTCAAACATGATAATGGTGTGACTTTCTATTTTCTGCCTTTATACATTTGCTTTCTTGCACTTTGGTTCTTACTATTTTAGTGCTTCTTTTACTTATTTTTCCTTTATTAATTTTCTGCTCAAATAATATCTGTATATATATACATTTATACAACTATGGGTGTTAGTTTAACTTTAACCTTCTTTTATTTGCAGAAAACATGTGCATTCTTATATGCATTTCTATACTCCTATTATTCAAATAAAATTTCACTTATTCATTATAAATCAATGTTCTCTTCTGTCTTAATTTCCAAACAAGTCATACATATGCATATATATATAGATATATATATATATATACATATCCTCAGGAATTTTAATATTCATGTCTAGGCCTATATTTCCTTTATTTAAAACATTTTATCTAAATGTTTTCCTTCTTTGTTTTATTATTCAGGAATTCTGGATTTTCTCTTAGTGCCATAACTAGTGTGCACGTGCACACATGCACACAACCTTGCACCACTGAAAATCCCACCTATATAATAATTCTGATTTTTCCCCCAGAATTTTAATCATTTATTTAAAAGGATTTTCCTCAAAATCTTGGGGTATTACAATCACCCCTTCTTTTAGGAATTTTGTCCTCACAATTTGCAACATAATCTTTGAGTACTTCTAATTTCTTAGGGAAAAATTATTCAGCATATGCATGAGCAAATCAATTAGTCACTGTCTATCATACATATTAAACTTTCTTAGTAATCTAAGAATTTACCTTTTAAATTTGCAAAGAGCCTAGGGTAATCCATCCTGATTTTATCCTCTAGCTCCCAAGTACAATCACTAGGATCTATACTCCATTGAATCTTTACAAGCTTCAATGTCTTGTTTCTTAATTTCTTTTCTTCCCTTGCCACAATTCCCACTGGCTCTTTCTCATAGATTAGATCTGGATTAATCTAAACTTCAGTAGGCTTTTCTAAGATTTCCTCCTTGTCATGTACCCATCTCCTTAGTTGTGACACATGAAACACATTGTGCATTGCACTCATCTCCTCTGGAAGCTCCAGCTTATAGGCTAGTGAGCCTATCCTCTCCAAAATCTTGTATGGTCCAACATATCTGGGTCTGAGTTTCCCTTGCTTGCCAAATCTCAAGACTTTCTTCATTGGTGAAACCTTAATGAAGACATAATCACCTACTTTGAATTCCACTGACTTCCTCTTTGCATCAGCATATTTCTTTTGCCTATCTTGAGCTGCTGCCATCCTCTTTCTCACCAGTCCTATTTTCTCTGTGATGTCCTTGACATATTCTGGCCCTAGGATAGCTTTCTCTCCTGCCTCAGGCCAACACATAGGTGATAGACATGGCTTTCCATATAGGGCTTCAAAGGGTGCCATTCCAATTGTGCTTTGGTGGCTATTATTGTATGTGAACTCAGCCAAATGGAGATGGTCCTCCCAATTTCCTCCAAAGTCTAACACACATGCTCTAAGCAAATCCTCTAAAATCTTGTTTACCACTTCTGTTTGCCCATCTGATTGGGGGTGATAAGCAGTGCTTAGGCACAATTCACTCCCCATAGCTTCTTGGAAGCTCTTCCAGAATCTTGAAGTGAAGATTGTATCCCTATCACTCACTATAGTTTTAGGAACACCATGCAACTTTACCACTTCTCTCATAAAAGTTTGGGCTAGCCTAGGTGCATTTCTGTCTGCTTTTACTGGTATGAAGTGGGCTACTTTAGTCAGCCTATCTACAATTACCCAAATACTTGTATTTCCCCTCTTGGATCTAGGAAGACCATCTATAAAATCCATAGATATGTTTTCCCACTTCCACTGTGGTATGCTAAGTGGCTGCAACAACCTTGAAGGTCTTTGGGTCTCAGCTTTTATTTGTTGACAAACCATGCACTTAGCAACATGTCTTGCTACATTAGACTTCATTCCCTTCCCCCAATAGTCCCTTTTTAAGTTTTGGTACATCTTGGTGCTGCCTGGATGTATGGAATATTTGCTCCTATGGTACTCATTAAGGATTTCTTCTTTCAATTCTATGATGTTTGGGACACATATCCTACCCTTGTACCTTAGGTATCCTTTTCCATCAATGTGATAATCCTTCACTTCCTCCTTCTTTAATAGGAGAGACCTCTTTTCTGCTAAGTCTTGATCTTCTTCTTGCATCTTTGCCACCTTCAAGACCAAATTTGATTGTAAAGTAATTAAACTTAACCTTCCTTTACTCCTTTCTTCCTCAACTATCTCCATACTTATCCCACTGCTCTCATCTATTTCCAAATCAGTGAGCATGGTCAAGTCTCTAAACTCCTCCATCATCAACATGGCCACTTTTGCATGCTGCCTACTCAATGCATCTGCCACTTTATTAGCCTTGCCTGGTGTATAAAGTATATCTAAGTCATAAGCAGCAAGAAATTCAACCCATCTGTGTTGTCTCATATTCAAATCTTTCTGTGAAAAGAGATACTTTAAGGCCTTGTGATCAGTGTATAAAATGAACTTTGCACCTAATAAGTAATGCCTCCAGAGCTTCAAGGCATATACTACTGCTGCCAACTCAAGATCATGAGTTGCATATCTAGTTTCATGGGGTTTTAGTTGTCTAGATGCATAGGCTATGACCTGATCTTGCTGCATCAACACAGCCCCTATCCCTGACCCACATGCATCTGTATATACAACTAATCCCTCATTGCCTTCTGGTACTCTCAACACTGGTGATTTTACCAAAGCCTCCTTGATCTGGGTGAAAGCTTGTTCACACTTATCAGTCCATATAAACTTTTGGTTCTTCCTAGTCAGGTTAGTGAGTGGCATTGCTATTTTAGAAAATCCTTGTATAAACCTCCTATAGTATCCTGCCATCCCCATGAATGACCTAACTTCACTAACATTGTTAGGCTTCTTCCATGCTTGGATTGCTACTATCTTATTGGGGTTTACAGAAATCCCTCTAGCAGAGACAACATGTCCAAGAAAATGTACTTCCTCTTGCCAGAACACACACTTAGAGAACTTTGCTTTCAAATCTTTTTCTCTTAATCTAGATAAGACCAAATGTAAGTGGTTCTCATGTTCCTCTATTGTTTTAGAATAGATTAGAATGTCATCTATAAAAATCAGAACAAACTTGTCTAAGTAATCTCTGAATATCCTATTCATTAGGTCTACAAAGTAAGAAGGGGCATTTGTTAGCCCAAATGGCATAACCAGAAACTCATACAAACCATATCTTGTGTTAAATGCTGTATATTTAACACTTGAATCCTCAACCTTCATCTTATGAAACCCAGATGCCAAGTCTAGCCTAGAAAACACTTTAGCTCCACTGAGTTGATCAAAGAGATCATCTATCCTGGGTAATGGGTATTTGTTTTTGATGGTTACTTTGTTTAATTCTCTATAATCTATACACATTCTTAAGGTACCATCATGCTTTTTAACAAATACTACAGGAGCACCCCAGCATGAATTACTTGGCCTTATAAACCCCTTGGCTTCTAATTCTTCCAGCTGGTTCTTTAGCTCCTTTAATTCACTTGGCCCCATCCTTGTAGGCTTTTTGATAATTGGGCTAGCCCCAGGCATAAGGTTAATCTAGAATTCAACAGGTCTATGGTGTGAGACACCTTTTACTTCCCCAAATACATCCAAGTATCCTTTAACTATGGGGATTTCATTAATAGCTATTTCCTTGGGATTATTTTCTAATTCAATTAAATGATTTAGCCTGTTTTCTTTGATAGGTTCACACAGAATTGTAACCCTTTGGCCTTTAGAATTTTGTAGTGAAATGGTGGATGCATCTAGGTCAATTATGGCTTTGAATTGTCTTAGCCAATCTGCCCCTAATATAACTCCTATATTTGGGAAATTTAGAACATATAAATTGGAAACAAATGTGTTTCCCCCTATGTTCAAATTCACATCCACACAAATCATATCTAATACACTAGAACTTCCTAAAGGGTTTGTATTAACAGAGGTATTTCAGCCAAATTGCAGTTCATTTTCAACCTTTTAACTATTTCATGGGAAATGAGTGAGTGGGTTGCCCCGGTATCATATATTACAGCTAAAGGTATGGTACAAATAAATAGTGTACCTTCCACTTGACCATGGTTTTCAGCATTAGCCTCAATTATGGCCTTGCCTCTACCTTCCAGGTTTGCCACTTTCCCTTGTTGCTTGTATTCTGGGCAATTTCTTTTCATATGCCCTTCCTTCCCACATAGAAAGCATTTGAAAGCTCCCCCTTTAAGCTCTGGGCATCTTGGCTTAATATGGCCTTCTTTCCCACAATGGTTGCAAACTATTTTTCTTTTGGCTTCATTGGGTTTTGCATCTACTGCCTTCTTACCATCTGCCTCTCCTTTCTTCTTATCATAAGGATGGTACTTCCCTTTGTTCTTCTTGTTGCTATTGTTTTTGAAGCTCCTAAACTTATCTCTTTCCTTGTCATGCTGCTCAATCTTCAGAGCCAAATCTATCACTTGATCAAAAGTTCTGTCAGCATAAGGTAATATAGCCCTGCTAAGCCCTGGGTTCAATCCCTTGATGTATCTATCATTTTTGGATGCTTCATCAGCCACTAACATTGCCCCATAGGTTGACAATCCCTCAAACTTCTGGGTGTATTCCTATGACATTCATAGTCCCCTGTCTAAGTTTGATGAACTCCTCAAGTAAAGTGGTTTTTGCTGAGGCTGGAACAAACCTTGCCTCTAACATCTCCTTAAATTGATTCCAATTAATATCATTTTCATTCCGGCCAGCTATGATCACCTCCCACCAACTCAAAGCTGCACCTTTTAATTGCCTTGAGGCCACTTGCCTCTTCCTTTGGTCATCTAGTTGCATATTAGTGAAGATCCTCTCTAATGTCCTCAGCCATGCTTGAATCTCCATTACACTTTCAGTTCCTTCAAAGCTCTTGCCTCCCAAATTGGTATAAGTCTTCACTAACTTGGAGAGCTCCTCATATGGGTTCTCAGGTCTGTGCCCAATTCCATCTCTCAAAACTCTCACAAATTCCTGCATGTCAAGCACTTGTGGTGTGCTAGATCCTCCTTGATGATGAGACCCTCTTCCTACCATATTTCTAAAAGTATATGTATTTCATTATATTAGTTTATAATACTTCGCTTTAATTTTAAATTGGTTGTATCTTCCCTATTTAATCATTGTGTATGTCACATGCACATACATACATTCAGGGAATACTTATAAACAGTCAAATATATCACAAACAAACCTAGTATAAACATAAGCACACAAATATTTTGCTATGTTAATTAAAACATAGCTCTGATACCAAATGCAATGACCCTAATTCTTAACCAAAAAAAAAATATTTTTTTTTTCATACTTAGCTAAGACTACCTAGGGTCATCCTTCCCTATTCTCATATTATCCAGGATCTTTCACAATATAAAAATATTGTTTTAAATCTAAATCATTCCTAACATACATATATGAAGATATCTATGTTATATTCTACTAGAATCAGAGCATGATAATATGTAAGTAGAAATCCTTTTAAATCTATTAAAATGTGATAATTCCCTGATAAAAGATTAATTATTGTATCCTGATTTTTGACCATAGAATCCACTGGAAACATGTACTTTAGTCTGTTATTCTAATTAAGAAATGATCAAGTAATAATCAGGTGGAAGAAAGCTTTTAATATGGATGATTGTGTTAAAGTCTGTATAGTATCAAACTCAGGCTAAAAGAAAGTGGATCATAAGTGAACACAAGCAACATCTAGGCGTAATGGAAACGCGCCTAACTTACACATGAGAGGTCACGAGTTCGAGTGCTATGCTAGTCGGTTCAAACCCAATTTTTGTTTTTCTTTTTATTTTTCTCCTGTATGGTTTAAAATCTGATATCTACCTACATCTACACATATATACTTAATTTTTGCCTATAATCTAACATACAAAACAATATTTCTTGCTTTATTATTTTTAAAACCCGTTCCTACAACTGTTCTAGGAATTTATATTTATATTTTTGCCCAAATATCAACATGTACACAGATATACATGTACATGTCAATGTCTTTGCTCATTTTCCAGAAAACTGGGTTCAAATGGTTCCTTGCTTCATTGATTTGAAGTGAACATTTGGCCTGACCTATGGTCTAACCATGTGGTTAATCTGACCATTCTTTTATTTGCATTTTACAAACCAGAATCTACCCAAAACATTGATACTCCTTCTTTTCAAAAGCATGTTTATATATGTATGAATCAGACACCTTGTGATCAGATTTATATCATCCTTCCTAACCATAATTCTCTTTTAAAAATGCATATTCAGGGTATATACACTTTTACTTGCATTTGGACATATATCAATATCATGACTTGAAAATATAACAGTTATAATTCTTTCTGGATTTTCCCAATATAATTTCCTATATATCTATCTTTTGAAAGGACTTAGGATGAACTAAAATCATCATAAAATGATTATGCTTATAAAATCCAGGTTTTTCCTCTAAATCAAAAACAACTTTAGCAAATAGATTTTCAAATCAGTTTAACATCAATATCCTTAATACATACCAAACCAGAAATAACCAGAAACAACATAACACGTATTTCTTACAAGTTCTTCCTTCTTAATACATTTAGATAGCCATATCAATCAGGAAATACATGCATGAATTAACACATTCTAGCTCTTATTTCTAATTATCTTAGCATTCTCTATTCCATATCTTTTTAATCTTGCTTACTTAGCTCCATCACAACCTGCAAAAGCATTAGCGGCTGCCCCATTATGAATGAGACACCCCCATGTGCCATGAGCAATAAGGGTCAGATCTATGATCTGGTGTGAGCATTTCTAACATATCCATGATATTAAGCTAAGGATACAGCATAAATGTACCTTGCATAACTTGACAGGTATTATCATGAATGATTAATGTATAAATTAATCAGGTATTCCCATATACATACACAAGAGCAAACATATGCATTAAAACAATTTTTATCTGGAACTACTAAGGTTCCTCATACCAACCCTAATCCCGGAAAGGCCCAAGTTTCCTATATCATCATTTAAGGTTGCCTTTTCTTCTTATAAATTCCTAGCCTCATCTGCTATAAGGAATCAAAGGGACACATTGCCATGAACTAATTAACATCATGGCACAAAGATCTCAGGACTTAAACAAGCCATGTGTCAACTTGTCTACTTCAAATAGGACAAGCATTCCAGCAGCCTTCTTGGCACAAAATCCTTAGTTATATTACTAAGTGTATTCATGTTCATTTTATCAATGATAGCTAGGTGTACAGACCACTTATATACATGAAACATACTAGTTACCTTGTAGACATAATATTGCAAGCAAGTTAAAGGTTACTTTCTAGAGGTATAACACCCAGTCATTCCATCTCACATTATTTAGCATATAAACACCCTATTCAAACATATACCAGAATGTTTGCAACTGAGAATAAATGCATGGCTCTATTGGGTTTATTTTGATTTTGCAAGCAACTATGTTTAGCCAGATTTTTAACCTTGTTTAAACATAATTTTTAGGCTTGTAAATTTTCTGTTTGGTTTAGGGCTCAGCACTTATAGAGAAAGACTCCATTGCACCCTTAACCAATTATTTCAAGCCTCAGCACTATACCATTGTATATGCAGCTCATAGTTTTTTTTTCTTTATTCTTTGTCTTAAGCCATGATTCAGACTAGTTACAAATACTCTCTTACATGTTCTTTAAGGTTTTGGTATAACATACAGGGATGAAAATAGAACAACAAAGTTATACATCCATCATAGCAGATCATATCTTATCAAGCATTCATGAAACCATCAGTAGTCAACATGGTTTGTAAATCAAAACATGCAAAATATAGCATATAAAAGCTTAGCTGCCTAATCTCAGGTCTTAATGCCATGTATATGAGTGAGGATACTCACCTAAATGCTTACACAAGCTTAATCCAGAAAACCCCTCAAATCTTTAGCCTTTTCTTCCTCTTCTTCCTTAGGTTAATTAATTCAGTGAGAGAGTAGTTTTCTGGTTAGGCTCTTGATTTATATAAGGGTTCTACCTAGGGTTTTGGGTGATGCAAAATCCCTATTTTAGCCCAAACCAGAATCATGCATTTGGCATTGCATATTCTCTCCCTCCTAACCCTTAATGTCCCGGCCAATATTTTAAAACAAGGCTAAGTTGTGCCCATTTTCTTTTCTTTTCAGAAAGTGATTACTTTAAGTATTTTTATTATACTTACCTCAAACATGATAATGGTGTGACTTTCTATTTTCTGCCTTTATACATTTGCTTTCTTGCACTTTGGTTCTTACTATTTTAGTGCTTCTTTTACTTATTTTTCCTTTATTAATTTTCTGCTCAAATAATATCTGTATATATATACATTTATACAACTATGGGTGTTAGTTTAACTTTAACCTTCTTTTATTTGCAGAAAACATGTGCATTCTTATATGCATTTCTATACTCCTATTATTCAAATAAAATTTCACTTATTCATTATAAATCAATGTTCTCTTCTGTCTTAATTTCCAGACAAGTCATACATATGCATATATATATATAGATATATATATACATATCCTCAGGAATTTTAATATTCATGTCTAGGCCTATATTTCCTTTATTTAAAACATTTTATCTAAATGTTTTCCTTCTTTGTTTTATTATTCAGGAATTCTGGATTTTCTCTTAGTGCCATAACTAGTGTGCACGTGCACACATGCACACAACCTTGCACCACTGAAAATCCCACCTATATAATAATTCTGATTTTTCCCCAGAATTTTAATCATTTATTTAAAAGGATTTTCCTCAAAATCTTGGGGTATTACAACCTTTCATTCCTTCTGACATTAGTGTGTCACCCAAAGCATATTCATATCGAGACAGCTCATCAAACTTAGCAGCATACTCGACCACTGACATCTCTCCTTGAACTAGATCCATGAACTTCCTCATCAATGCAGATTTAGCAACTTCAAACAGAAATCTCTGCTCAAACCTTCTCCTGAAATCAGCCCATGTCAGCTCTTCCTTCGGAATTCCAACGGTCATACTGTTCCACCAGTGAAGTGCTGCCCCTTGCAACTACCTAGAGGCAAGTCTTCTCTTTTTCCCATCATCCAAGCCTAGATCAGTACAAATCTTATCACAACTCAGTAGCCAATTCTCAACTTCAACAGCATCTTCCGTTCTAACAAACGACTTTCCACCCAAACTAGTGTAGTCTCTGCTTAGCTTAGCATGGTTATTCCCAACTGGAGCCACAGGATCAGCTCCTCCAACAGTACCAGTTACTCCAGCTTGCAAATGATTGGCCAACAACTGATACACCATCCCCGCATCTACTGGCGGATTTCCAGCACCTACATTGGCTTCAGCATTTGGATTAGCATTAGCCCGTCGACCTTGATTCTTTCTGGTATTAGGTCGAGCATTTCCGTTGGTTGTGGTGCTTCCTCCGCCTAGATTTCCTCTTCCGTTTCCTGCTTCCATATACTCTTTCTCATAAATCTACATGCGAGCCTTAGTAAGATACAGAAGAATGGCCTAAGAGAGAGGGGAACACATACATACATACATACATATATATATATATATCAAATAAAAGTACGTTACTATAGCGTTAACCCAAACCCCGATCTTATTTTCAAATTCATCGGATTATGTTTGAAAAAGCTTTTAGGTTTAACTTTCTTTTAAATTTTCATAAACCTCGCTCTGATACCAACTTGTAACATACCCCTACTTGGAGGCCCAAAACTAACGGCTACAGATGCTACAGTCATCCATAGTTATTAATCATCGACGACCAAATACGACGAAGTTAGATTCATTGATACAATGAAACACATGAATATGGAAAAATTTTAAACTTCAAACAACATCACATATCATTTCAAAATATTCCCAATTCATTACATAATCCCAAACTCGCAAACCACATTCAGAGAAAATATATTTATTACAACATACGTCCAAGAGCGACGTATGAAGATGCCCCCTTAGATGATCAGAGTATATACAGGCAATATAACAAATTTACCATCACAACAACACAACGGAATCAAAAGAAAAGAGAACTTTAAATAGCTATCATGCCTCCTACACGTCTCCGGAAGCTTATTCATCTTTAGAGGTACCTAAAAATCTCAACTCTCAAACTACTCAAAATTAATTGAGTACCCGAGAGTTTAAGGGGAAAACATAAACTTCGAGTCAGACATAAAGCCTGGTATGAATAATAATCTACCATCTTAAATCATTTAGATATCCGGTGAGACCACGCCGCTTAGCGGAACGGGTTTCCCCTCACTAGTATCTCAAAACCTTTTATAAAACCATATACTGTGCTCCTGCATCCACTATGGTTAAAACAATTCAAAGTAGTATATTATGATGATATGCAAAAACAAATGAATCAATTTTGGATTACCCATCCCCATTTATTTTAGACTATCTGACTCATTTATAGTTTCTAGGATTACTATTAACCTAGTAGTTTTCATGGGCTGACTAATTATCAGTTAAACATTTAAGACTCCCTATCCATTTACATAGTTTTCATGAGATCACTATGAACCTATTGGTAACTCCAATATCTTACCCTTATCCTAGTTTTCATGGGCCGACTAGGAACCTATTAGTAACCCCAATATCCTTTCTTCTTGTCCTAGTTTTCATTGGTTGACTAGGAACCTATTGACATCAGTCAATATTTCATTCGGATATAGTTTTCATGGGCTAACTACAAACTTACAGGCCCCTGCCTGTATCCAATCATAGTTTTCATGGGCTTACCATGAACCTGTCTATTAGACATCTTTTTTTATACATAGTTTTCATGGGCCAACTATGAACCTGGCTATCTGACATCTTTCTTTATACATAGTTTTCATGGGCTAACTATGAACCTATTGGCCTCTGCCAATATCTTTCTTTTATATTTTAGCATCCTATATTATGGTCTTCCTGACCTTTTGGATGCAATTCTACTCATTCAGGAGTTTTATTAATTTATATTCACTACTGGGTTAACCTAACTGGTTCTTCTACCCTTTATCCCCAAAATGCAGTTATGGGTCCATTTAAAAGTGAATATATTCATATTTGAAGAAGCAACATAACAACATAGAAATACCACTCCTGTGGGTTTAAATTTATCAAAGATAACTTCTTCTTAAAACCATTATCAAAAACTCCTTTAATATAGCTATGGGTTTTTCCTTTAAAAATAGAGTTTGGGTTATAAAACCTTTCGATACCTTCGAAACCTAGCTTTCGATTTCATAGGATGATCTCCTTCGAAAGCTTTTAAAAACATTAGGCTCCTGCCTTTTAATACTTTAAAAGCTACCTTTTAAAACCTTTCGAATACATTAAAGTATAAGCATTTAACTTTAGAAGCTTAGCTTCGAAACCAATTGAAAGTACCCCTTTCGAAACTCTTGGAAGTAACTCTTCCGAAATAATTGAAAGTACTCCCTTCGAAAGCATAGGGTTTATAATTAAAACATAATTTGGGTCAAAGTGAATATAGGAGAAAGCATCTGTTTCGAAACCATCCTTTATCATATAAAAATATTGGGGAAAACTTGATGGCATCGGCACCATCACTTTCAAAAGCATTAAACATCTGGGTAAAACATTAAAAGGTTGGTGTCGAAACCCCTTTCGGAACCATCACCTTCAAAACCCCTAACCCCTTTCGAAAGCTACTGGAAGTGGCTTGAACTTATAAAACAAAGTATCCTTTCGAAAGCATTGATACCTTCAACATCATCGAAAGGTCAAAGAACGACAACAGTGTATTGACTAGGTCAGAACGCCTTCTTTTAAAAACGTTCTTTCTTAAGTAAAGGAACCCAGTCGAAAGCATTTATAAGTTAATGGCAACCATTTCGAAACCTTTAGAAAACCTCTTTCGAAACTATCTGCTTCGACCCCGTCGAAGGCTAAAACAGAATAAAGGAAGGCGCTTTCCATTTTTAAAAACAAAACAAAGGAAGTATTTATAAGTTAATGGCAACCCTTTCGAAACCTTTAGAAAACCTTGTGTATTGGTTTCAGTAGGGTAGGTTTTGACTAAGATAAAGGCGAAAGCATCTGTGTCGAAAGGTGCTTTCCTAAGTAGGCGGAACCTATTTTGTGAGCAAATCTGGTTTAGTTCTTTATAAAGTAAACTCTTCTCTAACTAACCTGCCACGTGTCAACACCAGATTGGTTGACTTAACTTTTTCAAATTCTTTTCTAAAATTAACTGCCGCTAATCAGATCTAAACCATGGTTAAGTTAATAAATTAAGCCCTGCCATTAGACAAAAGCAATTTTGCAAAGAAGTCCGTCTTCTAAAACAATTTATTTTGCATAGCAAATTACTTTGGTAAAATCCCCCAAAATTCTAGAAATTCACTTTAATCATGTTAATCTAACATATCAAAATTCCATACCCAAATTCTCAATATATTTCCCAAAATAAATTTATAAACCTAAATAACCATATTTTCTTTTGAAAATTCATAATATTCTTTCCATAGCTTGAAAAATTCTCAAAACTTAAACCCAACTCCAAAATCATGTTTCTCATAACATAAAATTTTTCCATGGCATTTAATCAACATTAAATCTCGGTTTTGACCTAAAATCGTGCAAAAACCCTATTAAACAATCTTGTTTAAATCATATAAATCATAAATCAAGCATATCATCATCCAATATATCATAGAAATGAATTTACCCTTAAATCCAAGAATATACGATTCAAAACAAAAATAAAGATGGAATTATTATTCACCTTGATCTAGATAAGGAGATTGAATTGAGATTGATTTCCCATAAGCTTGTTTCTCTAGCTTTAATTTGTTTTCCTCTTCTTTAATGGTCGGCCGTTCTTTTTATCTTTTGATTTGCATTTTCAAAACTAGCATGAATGGGAAGAAAGTAGTGGGAACGAAAATATATAATGGGGAGGTTATGGATGGCAATTTCCAATTATACCCTTATGTGACTTAATTAACCAAAACCCATTCATAAGCCCATTTGTTAGTTCATTAGGCATAGCCCTTATTTAATTAATTCAAGTCTCAATCCCTTATCACTTAACATTTACATTATTCTATTTAATTTATCTAAATAAATCTCCTGAATAATGTTATCAAAAATTAGGGGTGTTACAAAGTCAGCGTAAGCGACTGAGTTTGTAGGTTTTGGATATGATCCAAGAACTGGTACAAAAGTGTTATTTGATAAGCATCAGGGTTGAATAAGTATTCTAATATAAATATCAAATAGTTTGATTTTCAATCAATGCAGAGGAAGCACATGTCTATAAAAAAGAATAATAAAAGGTACTTAAATATTTGTAAACTATAAATAAACAACGTACTGATGATTATTAACGAGATTGTTGCTCAATTTTATCACAAGTAAAGATAAGTCAGCCTATGCATCAAGACCCGACCCATTCCAAATCAATTTACATAAGACTCAAGTCATCTAAAACAAGCTGGCCTACAATTCTAAGCCAGACCCAAATCCAAACCAACTAGCAATTCTTAATCGAGCCCAGATCAAGTCGGCCCATATTCAACCTAGCTTCATCCTAGCCAATCCAATAAGCAAATCACAAATAGGCTTGCTTGGACAACTAAACCTAGCCTCGCCTAGCTCAAGATGACAAAACATCCAACTCGTTTGACTTAACCCGGCACAAAAGTAACTAGTTTATGGCTCAACTCTATCTCAGACCGCCTATGTCCAACCACATATAGCATGTCTCATCACCACACGATCAGCTCGGCTCATCCCCTTCAGCTCTGTCTTTAGCCATTTTTAGTCTGGCTCCAAGCAATCTTCAACAACAAGCGATCGACCGTCATTATGCAAGAAACTTCTCTCCAACCTTGCTACCTAGAAAATTATGCAAGACATTGAAAAGTACAACCTAGTATGAATTAGCACACCTACCATTGCGGCATGTTGGCCAAAAATGTACATTCTACTATAGCATGTCGCCTTTCTCAACACATAGTACGGGTCTGGTAGGACATTACAACTGGCATGCACATTAGCCACACATTCCAACCACCTTACTTGCTGTCTTCAATCCATCCAAGAGATCAAATCTATGGTCGAGACCTATTCCTGCATATTCACAGCATAATCTAAGCCATCCATTGACCTACTACAGCTGTTATAAATACTCCTTGCCGTATAACATCATAAGGGTTGAAAATTGGTTAAAACCTTGTAAATTGGTTTAGAAGTGCATCTTCTCTCACAACAAAACTGAGTTCTTAAGCTTAGTCGTTGCACTCATCTAATTTCTTATTATTCTCTCGTCATTCATTGTAATTTTAAGAGATAAATATATTAGAGATCTTCATAGTGGACGTAGGCAAGCTTATGTCGAACCACTCCATACCTTGTGGTATTTACTTTAATAGCAAATATACTCTCATTTTCCATTTTTAAGCCCAGTGTTAGTGAGTAACCTTGTAACGACCCATATTTTTAACTATTTTAAAATTTTGAATTTAATATGATTATTGGATAAAATGGTTAAAAATAAATATTTAATGATTATTAATGTAAATTTTTGGAGGATTAAATTGTTTAAATTTAATATTGGAAATTGTTTGAATAATTGAATTCTGAATTTTTTATGAATGAAAATGATGTCAAAAATTGATTTAAATTTTATTCAAATATGAATGAAGATGGTTAACATTTAAAAATTGGATTTAAAAGTGAATAATTAGAAATTGAAAATTTATATTTTGATTGACGAGTAAAAATAGCCATTTTGGCCACTATATTGGATTTCGACGAAACCAGTTTCATCGGATCCGTAATAGTGAATTATTATAGGATTTCAAGTTTCGTAGCGATCGGACATATCGTTTGGCCGTGCGAGCTTGAAACGCGTAGAATTTATTTTCAGAATTTAATTAAATTAATTGATTTTGAAAAGCTATCTTCTGCATACGATCGAATTAGGCCTCGAGGCTAGTTCCATTGTGTACATAATAGGGGTAAAACATTATAAACGCCAGGTGGCACGCTTCGTTTGGAGCTCGAGAAATTTCAGATGTTAAACGTCAGATATTTTCAAATTTAATAAAAATAAAAATATCTTAAACGCTCTTATTCAAAAAAATCAAAACCCTCCTATCCTTTAGCCGAGGTCAGATATGACTCAATCTTGCCGCTCTTCTTAAACCCCTAGTTCCCAAATAAAAAAAACTAAACAACTCCAGATTGAAATAAAAAAAATTGCACGATCGATCTCGATGTGGAGGCGCGTATACACGAGGGAGAGAGGCCCGCATAGCTTCCATCGATTTAGGGTTTGGATCGAGCGCGATAAGGGTTGAACAAAGCTGGAGTTAAGTCGTGAGAGATCACTTGGGGGTAGCAGTGGCGAGCGCGATGCTGGCGGCACGTTGGATGGTCGGCGATGAGATGGATGTGGCGAGCGATATATCGAGAAAAATAAAGGAGAAAGAGTTCGCGTGTTGCTGGAGGAAGGGTTCGAAAGACTGTTTAGGTATGGGTTAGGTTGTTTAATTTAAAAGTATATTATATTATTATGTTAATTAATTTTTATAATTTTATCGATATTGATAAATTCGTAATTAATGCATACGAGGTTCGTTTCGGATGAAATGATTTATGTTGGAACCGTATCGAAGTCGTCTACAGCTTGGCATCGAAGTGGCATTTATTTGAAGTTGAAATATTTTTAGTTTCAAATAAAAGGTGAGTGTTCATACGCTCACAATAGACTAAATTTTTTTTTATGTTAGTTAAATTTATATCGTGTAGTGATTTAAATTTATTGCTTATTGTTTGATAAATTTAATTGACATTTAGTTAACATCTGAATTAATTAATAGAATTTGAATTGATGGTTAAATTGAATTAGAATTTAACCGATAGTAAAAACTCTCAATTTTTGATAATTGGTTAATTATTATTGACTGTTTGGATGTTGGTTGTGATGGATGAAATTTGGTTGATATTTAAATGATTGGATGTTTATTTCTTTTATATATATCATGTATCACCCTATAGTTTGATTTATAGTATATAAACTGTAATTGAATTATTTTCGTATAAATTAAGAAATAGTTTGAAATGATATATACCTATGACATTTATTTTGGATTTAAATGATATATATCCATTCCTGAATTAAATTGAAATAATTGTGTGACGCCCCACCTCTATACTCACACTAGCCAAGGAAACTACGGGGTAATGCCGTCGACTAGCACGAAGAATAAGGCTGTTGAGGAGCGACCATCTGTGTAATTGCTTTGCGCGAGTACCGATATGTCAGATAATATAAATTACATTTCATTTCAAGAGGAAATCCGACATATCAAATACAAACTCAAAGCTACCACATAGTGGCTATGTGGGCTTCGGAAACAAATATAGAAATAAACATAACACAAATCAGTCACAAATATTCATATCACAAAGGCGGAAACATATATGAATATAACACATAAAAGTGTACATCAAAATAGTTGTCAAACTAGATCCACTACATCACAAAAGAATAGATACAAGTGCTAGACAAAAGAATATGTATACATCAAGGAGTCTCTATCTCGAATGTATAAAAGCAAAAACTACTAATCTAAAGTAGTTAGCCAAAAATTAGATGATGGTCCCTGATAAGAAGTCAAGTGGAAGCACATGTAACACCTCGGTCTGACCCGAGTATTATTTAAGAAGAAAAATAATAAACGGATCAGTCTAGCTATAAATATCATATAAAATGAGATAGAATAAGAGATATGACAAAAACGTATGATAACAATGATGCCATACTGTGACAAGTATACATCAGATAACAACAAAAATCATACAATATCTCAAATATTCTCAAACACTAAAAAGAATGTCATATTCTTTAAATTATTCACCAAAACACAAATATTGAAAAAACATATCAATGCCAATCACAAAAATCGGTGAAACACAAATTCTAGAAATCATCAACTAGAAATCCAGAAATCACAAAAAGGGGAAGGCCTATCACAAACGGGAGCATGAAAACTCACCAACACGTGTATCACAAATGGGTCGCTATCCCATGAACTGAACATCGACACACCTAAAAAGATACACCCCATGCACAGTCGAACATCGGCGCACCTAAAAAGATATGCCTCATGCCTAGTCGAACATCGACGCACCTAAAAAGATACGCCCCATGCCTAGTCGAACATCGACGCACCTAAAAAGATATGCCCCATGCCTAGTCGAACATCGATGCACCTAAAAAGATATGCCCCATGCCTAGTCAAACATCGACGCACCTAAAAAGATACGCCCCATGCCTAGTCAAACATCGACGCACCTCAAAAGATACGCCCCATGCACCGACTTATCAAGCCGATTGCTCCACGAACGGTCCAAAGACCATGGGTCGCCCATAAAAATGAGCCGAAGCTCTATAGAACGGGGTGCAGTCCCCCACGCGGACAAAGAGACATCGCACATCGCTAGTCTAAATCACCAAAGGATCATCATTGATCAACATTTCCACTCGAAAATTGTCACAACATTTCAATTGAACAAGTCCAAGAATTAACTGACAAAGTAAACGCAAGCGTTTCATACCACTTGTTTTGCTAAGCCGTTTAATTAGATTTCTCATACGAATGAGGTAAAGGTTTGTATCTACTAATAGATTGGAAAACGGAATTAAAAACGAGATTTGTATTAAAAATGGTATTGAAATCATCTTTGTGAAAGCGTTTGAATATTTACTACTAGTATAAAAACCTTTATATTTTAAAGTGATAAATCACAAAAATGATTGTAAAAATAATCAATCACCAAAAATTCACATACGACAATGTGAATTAAATCCATAAAAATCGATATCAAATCGATCTAATGGATATTCCCAAAAATCCAAAGAAAGAAGTCATCAAAGTCGATAATAAGTGATAACAACTAACCAGGTCAACCAAAAATCGATTAAAATTGGAAATCCACTCAAAAACAGCCAAAATAGGCAAAATGAACAGTTCCAAACGTCTAGTTGAAAATCTAGACGTCTGGATTTAGGTTCTGAAAATTTTCAGAAACCTTCCAGACGTCTGGTAGACTTTCCCAGATGTCTGATAGACTTCCCAGACGTCTGGTTGGTTTGGACCAGACGTCTGGTCCAAGTTTCTGCCATTTTTTTTGCGTATTTTTTTTTCTCCAGGTCTATAACCAGACGTCTGGTCACCTGGTCTTGGCAACAGTTTTCCTAGGCCATGATGGCTAAAACGATTCGGGAGCGATCAGACGAGCAACAAAGACTAGGGATTTATGCCAAGCGACAACCCAACCTTATAGGCTCTTCGATACACCCCAAATATCATGTCCAAACATCCATAGTAGGATTTTCATAAAATTGAACTTCAAAAACCAAAAATTGGAAAATTCACCAAATCAATTCAAATCAAAGAAAATGAACATGAATAGATGTTAGGAATTCATACCTAACAACAATGAAAGTTATAGACGTAGATGTGAGTTCAAAAACTCACCTTTAAACCCAAAAACAACGAATGAGAAGCTCAAAAACAAAGGAAAGATCAACTACTCTTCAACTTCAACTCTAGAAGCTCCAATCTAAGATCATAAGCAAATATTTCCTAAGTTAGGTTATAGGAAATTTCTAAAATTGGAGAGAGATTGAGATGGAGAAGAAGAAGAGGATGCTTACCTAAGCTTCTCTTTGATTTTGGAGCTAGAATCTTGAATTTCCTAGTAATTTAGGGTTTAGGAATTTTGATTTCCCTTTCTTTCCCCCATTTTTACTTTAGCTTGAGAGTGTTAGGAAATGAAATGAATGAAGAGGAGAGGGGGTGGAATTAGGGTATTATATTGGGTTCTCTTGTTAGGTTATTGGGCTGATACCCAAACCCAAAGCGCTAAATGAAAATATCAAAATTCTAATCAACTCCAAACATATCGATTTTTATACTCAAAAAGGTCGCAAACGCCATTTTGGACTCAATGGAAGTGGTCTCGAGTCCTAATTCGACTATTTACAAAAAGTAGCATTTCGGACTTTAATCCGACTAACGATGCTATATTTAAATAAAATATTTAAATATATAGTCGTAAAATATGCGGGTTGTTACAAATTGATTCACTTGGCCATAGGATAGAAAATTATATATGGACACTGGATTTGGTTAAATTAAATGATTTTAAAAAATTTGTTTTAAAATTATTTAAATGATTTGATTTTAAGAAATAAAATCGAATTTATGGAAATCAAATTATTTTCGAACTTGAGCTCAAAATGTTGAAATTCAAATTTTATAAGAGGAATTGTTTAAATAATTGAAGTTGAGAATTTGAAGTTATAATCGAAATATGATGTGAATTTCAGAAATTGATTTGTTTTAAAAATTGGATTTTTATTCGAACTTTGAATATTGCTAAGTAAAAGTGATATAAAATGATATTTCAAAATTGAGATCAGAATTGAATTATATTTGAAGGTTTGGATAAATTGGATATTAAAGGTTAATTTGATTTAAGTGATTTGAATCGATATTTAAAAGATCGAACTCGAAATTGATAAATCGAAATGGTTTAAATTTGAGAATTGAGTTGAAATTTAAATCATGGAATCAGATTGTTGAAAATGAAATTTATTTGAAATTGAAATAGAAATAAATTTGGAACTGAAATTGAAATCAATTTGGAGTTGAAATTGAAATTTACTTGGAATGGAAATTGAATTGATTCGAAATCGAAATTATTTGAATTGAAATTGGAATCGAAGTAAAATTCGACTTGAAATCGGAATTGAATCGATTAAATTGAAATGGAAATTGAAACTGATTTGAATTGGAAAGTTTGGAATTGAATTAGTTTGACTTTGAAACTATTTTCAAATAAATTATTTTAGTATAAACTATTTAAAATCTATCTTCTTAAATATTCAAATTATTTTGATTTCTCAAACTATTTTACCATATAAACCAATTTCAATACTCAAACTATTTTCTATTAAACTATTTTAACTATTTAAGCTATTTTAGAACTATTCAAACTATTTTCTGAAATTTCAAACTGGTCAAGGGTGGAATGTTTATATTTAAATCTTAGATTTAAATGCAAATGAGGTTAAATTGAAGTTATAACCTAAATTGAAATTCGAAACAAATTTTGGAAGCGAAATCGAGATATTAAAGCAAAAATGATGCGGTATATTTTAAGTAAATATGATTTCGAAATGGATTTGATATTGAATAAAATATGATATTTTGATATCAAATATGAATAGTTTTCGAAATGTAAAAGAACCAACCGTTGTGTAAAATGACGTTGGGTTGTTAAAGAGACCGGGGCTTCTTATTGGCATACTCTCGGTCAATATTGGAACCACTTTGACAACCGTGTACGCGGTGGATGATATCCAAAATGTAGTGTTTGAATTGGCGAATGTTTATTGGAATGAAGTAAGAGAACGATAATGGATAGCCTTGACACTTGTGTCATAATTAAAATGACTAAAACAGGAGCCTATGTCTGGCCAATAAGGTTTGCTACCTCTAGCGACGTTGATCACTCATATTACTATCGTGATTTTGTACTCGATGGGTGCACCCATTTTGTTCGTATTAATGGTCGCGGTCGACCATAGATGGGTTACGACCCGCCAGAAAGGGTAAACTGGTAGAATCCTACCTTGGGCATTGCCTCACGTGCCTTGTCATATTTATCCTTATGCGAGCCCATTACGACTTTGGTTTAGTACTATAAAAATGTGTTAAGGTGAATCAATGTATAGCCTTAACGCTATTTTTATATTTATTTTACTGATAGACAGTACCTACTATAGAGTATACTATTATATGTAATTAACGGATCCTTAGGAGATGGAAAATCCTATAACATCTCTTAAGTTATTACATGCACGTTATACAATGGATAGGAGATGTAAAATCCCGTAAACATCTCTAACGCCGTTACACTCATTTTTCGTGATATTGATTTGACATACATAAGAGTATATTAGTCCTGATTCGAGTGTTTTGTTTTCCATTACGCTCGGGTCAGTCCTGAGTTTATTCAGTATATTGAAGATTATTCTCTGGAGGATGAAGACGAAGATTTGATATATTATTATTATTATTATTATCCTCTGCATCATGCTATTCTGCTACATTATTTATTTATCTCTGATGTATATATATAACTCTGATAAATATTGTATAGATTATAATCAAATGTATAGTAAACAACTTCATGAGCTGTTATTTGACTATTATTTTTTATCATTTCACTATGAGATTCTGTATTTGTTTCTTCTTCTTTTCTTATTTTTCTTAATTATCCCCATTGATTATCTACGTTCCGGATTGTTTAAGTTGGACATGTGTGGATTATTGTCGATTTAAACCTTCTGAAATATGGGTCGTCATAGTTGGTACCAGAGCTTAGGTTTAGCGATAACCTTGGCTTTGTGGGGTTTGACTCATTAGAGATAGGGTAGTAATACCCTAGAATGAGTCTGTTTGAGTGTATATATGTAACACCCCGCATTTTTAGATAATTAAATAATCAAATAATTATAAACAGTGAAAATGAACATTTTTGGAATTGTTAGAATATGGCCTCGAAACTTATGCCATTGTGTTCATGGCGATTTTCTGATTAATTTACATATATAATATGCCTCGAACGGACTTTGTATGAAAAAGCTATTGACGTTCGAAGTTCCGTATCGAAAAATAATTATACGTGTAAATGTGCGTAAATATATTTGTTTATAAATATATGCACGTATAAATTCCAGAAATAACGCACGTTTGAATTTCAAAATAGACGCGCGTCATAAAGGGAATTAATTGACATCAACAATTAGAGGTAATTAATTAACATTAGTGGTGAATGTTAATCAAATCAGCAATTAAAGGAAATTAATTTACATTAATTAGCAATGTTTGAATTTCAAAATAAACATGTGTTATAAAGGGAATTAAATTTGCAATTGATGGAAATTAATTAGAATGAATAGGCAACGGTTAAAAGTTAATGTTTAATAATTTATAACGTTTAAAAATAGAGGAAATAAATTAATACGTATAAAACAAAAAAGGCTAAACACGTCAAAACTGACGCGTTTTGCTTGTTTTTAATGGTTAGATTTCAATCGCTTTAAACGAATGGACGACGTTGCTTTGGCTCTCTATAAATAAACTTGGCTAGCCTTCAAACCCATATTTTTCTGAATGGGCGCGGAAGCCATGTCACTTTTCTTTCTCCTCCAATTCTTCAGAAATCAAATATATTAGATTTAGGTTTTCTGATTTGCAATTTGGAGGTAGAAATGTAGATCTAGAGAAGAGATGTCCAAATTAAGCCGTCCATACGAGGTGAGTTTTCAGATTTGGTTTTCTAGTGTATATGTTTATTTTTCTTTAATTAGATCTAGATTTATAAACCCATACAAACTCCGGTCTGTGGATCCAAATAAGGTTGCAGAGGGGAAGACTATGGATAATAGAACTGGACTAAAAATCAGATCTGGAATTTGAAGTGTTTTCTTTTCGGGTGAGTGGATTTAAATTATATATCTTTTATGTTGATGATATATAATATCGTTAGATTCCCGTTAAATATTTTAATTCAGCATTTGAACTAATTTCAGTAATTAGTTCTACTAGTTAGTTATGTTGAAACTGTAAATTTTATAAGAGAAGTGTACTTATATTTAAATGTTATTTATATGGAAAAAGAAAGGAATCCAATTAAATATAAGTAATATTAAGCTTAAAAATTATAGAGAAAGGCATAAGTCTAAAAGTGAGAAATTTACAGTAAATTATGTTAAAACTCAGAGAATGTAATAAATATGGGAAATCTAATAAATTGATTTGGAAGTTAGTGATAGATTAGTTGGCTGGTTTAGAAAAGGGAATACATTTCCATAGTTTAATATTGTAAGAAAAACGGTAAACGTAATTGCAAGAATAAAAGCAAGAAAAATGGAATTAGTGCAAAATAGAGACATTACTGTATTTTGCATTATCCAACAATTAAAGAAAAAATAAAAGAAATATCTTGCAGTTACGAGTTATTGTTTATGGCATTATTTAGTATTAAAACATGAAAATGGATTTTAGTATAGTTTTTGTAACCAACCAAATAGAATAGAACAACTTTCTAGAATAAAAGAGAATAACGTGAAGCGTTAAAGAAATTAAAGAAGAGGAAATAATTAAGTTAAATTTTGACAAGACTAGAAACAATAAACAGAAAATGCGACTAGATCTACATTTACTGCGCAGATAGTAGAATAAAATGTAAAGCAGTTATTATGATAAGTAATTTGTGACAGTTGGACGTAGTCCCAAGCTAAGACTGTCATATAATATAAGAGAACTAAAGAGAATTTAGTATCATAATAAAAGAAGACAGACTGGAATAGAAAAGAGACACTTGCAATTACATTTATAACATGTAGGTTATAAAAGAAAGAAAAGAATATAAAAGTGACAATTGCAAGTATAATTGTAACACATAGGTTATAACTAAAAAGAAAGAAATAGAAGAGGCTTATTTTATCAATCTTAGATCTTGGATTAAGTTAATAAGCAAAAAAATAATACCAGTGGCCCATATCGGCAGCATTCCCTTTCAGGTCTAGGACTGATGGTCTCACATGTGGGTGGGGCTGGGCATGCTGATTATGGTAAATAAGTAGCCAACAAAATAAGAAAAGTAAACTAAACGCATAATAAAAGATTAGACGTAGGGTCTAATAAAATGGTAAGGTGCGTTTGTAGTAGCCTAAAGAGAATCTGGATAAAGAGCCTAACGAAGCAATTCGTCGTAGATTTTTAGTATAGAAAGGGCACGTCCAACTTAGTTATTTTGGGCTAGAAGGAAGTAGACTTCAACGGGATGTGAGGATACTCTAGGATGGCCCTCTGGGGTAGGCCTAACGAAGTGCACCCCCGGAGGCAGGTCTGCAGGTGTTCCATCAAGAGAGTATGCCTTGACTGCTTTTGCATTGCAGGCCCAACGAAGCGGACCTTTTAGGCGGTCAAAAGGTTGATGATGGAGTAGGATATACGTATGACACCATACTCTAGTTTGCGAGTAGGTTACATTGGGCAGGACCCATAAGGATAGTCGCATGCGGGTATCAGCCATCATCAGTCAGAGCGAGTTCGGGAAAGACTAGAGTTAAACCAACAGGCCAATGATTCTTTCATTATCGAGACATTGGATGAGGGGCACAACCAATTGGATGTTTAGATTGTTTGTAGTAGGGCACAACCACTTAGCTCTTGAAAGATCTTTCAATTAGTTGAGGGGGGGCTGTGTGGGGTTATAGCCACGATGATAAAAGAGACAGACCAAGTAGAATATCTGTATTGTAGGCCTAACGAAGCGGACTTTTACAGATATAGAAAATCCCCGACTGAGTTCCATACAAGGTAGACCTTGTTGGCGGAATTCAGGGAGTAGACAGAACGATTACGTGTAGCCCTCAAGGTATGCACTGGGTGGTACATTGTGGATGTCCGAGCACTAGTATAGCTAGTGCGGATGCAGTTTCACATTTTCATAGTAGACGACGGAACATCTGTATTGTAGGCCTCACGAAGCTATCCTTTACATATGAAGTTACAGTATGCTCTAGTAGTGAGACGATGGAGTCCTTTTCAAGGAGGATATGGAAGGTACTATGGGTAGTACCTAGGACCGATGCGGTCTTTGGGCATGTAGCTACATATATATTGGTTATTAGGTCTTAATCTACTAGGGAGTAGATGGGTATGATTCACGCACAAAGGCGAGAATATTATAAACCCAATAAACCTAATATAACAGAAAATGGAAATAGAACGGTATATGTAGAATTATGCTTAGAAGTGTATAATTTGTCCATTCACCAGAACTTTAGTTCGACCCCCTCCTCATATCATCCCACAGGTTAGATAGATGGCAGAGATTTTCCAATTTTGAGACACTTATTGAGAAAGTGTTATTACCTTGGTGAGTATTTACTTATTAATATATTTTACTCAGTTCCGCTGTGAGATATTTATTTGAGCTCTGATATATTTATCTTTGCCTGTTTGTAGGACACCAGACACCCAACTTGAGCTTTAGTGGATTTGGGTTTTAGCATTTTTGCGAAAAATCCGGACCCACTGGAACTTGGGTTGTTACAATATATATGAGAGAGCATACTTGTTAGTGTTATAAAATGTTTTATATTGTGTTTACTTATCCGTCGATTTTTTTATGAATCCTGGTCGATGAGTGGGACACCGTGTTATCGATAGGGGTTTCTAAACACTTAAATGAGGCAAGTCGACATAATATTGTTTTTCTAAATCGGGTAAATGAAATAATTTTACTTAAATTATATTATATATATATAATGTTAATTATTAATGAATGTTAGTTGTTAGAAGATGATAATATTTAGTTATATCATCGATTATTGGTTGAATTAAAATAAAACGAATACTTAATGAATTATATTTTATGAAGCATTTGATAATTAAATAAAATTAAATCTAATTACAAGAAAAAGAAATAACAAAAATGTAAAGTAATGAAATATTTTTATAATAAAGAAATGGAATTGTATAAGCTATATTATAAATAGAAGAGATTTAAAAGCTAAGTATTTTATTAATTAATTTGTCGATTTTTCAAAATTGTTTTCAAAGCCTTAAAAATTAATAATAGTATTATTTGAAAGTGTTTTGACTAGAATTATATTTTGAAAGGATTTTTGAAAGGAATAAAAGCATTGAACTCATTTAGTAGTTGGGAAATAATTCTACGGATGACTGCAGCATCGCCGGTATTCATTTTCGAGTGTCTGAGTGAGAATTGCTACCAAAGGA
Organism: Allium fistulosum; assembly: GCA_030737815.1. NCBI lineage: Eukaryota > Viridiplantae > Streptophyta > Magnoliopsida > Asparagales > Amaryllidaceae > Allium > Allium fistulosum. The sequence continues at coordinate 217,923,007 of CM060902.1, forward strand.
AATTTATTTCTGATTAAAACAAGTTTTGATTGTGAAAAAAATTATTCTAAGTATGATTTGATAAATATATGAAAATAGTTTTGAACTTATAATTGTAAATAGTATACATTAAAGGAAGTTTATAACTTATAAATTTAAAATAGTATAGAAAAGAAATAAGTTTGTAATTTATAAATTTGAATAGGAAAATAAAACCAAATTTAAAATGGTTAAATTTTTGGTTAAGCAAACAAAACAAAAATTTGAATTTGAGAAATGAAATAAAATAATTAACATAAGGATAGTTAAATAAAATTGAGTTAGTGAAATGAAAAATAAAATGAAATGGAGTCTAGAAAGCTTAAATAAAAGTGAACCATATTTGAAATGAATTAGATAATATAATAAAATGAAATTTTAAGTGAATAAGTTTGTATAACTTATAAATTTGATAAATATTAAACTAAAGCAAATTTTAAATTGGTTGAATGTGAATGATAAAAAGAAAATATTTAAAAGAGAGTGAAATGAAATGAGAATTGGATTAAATGAAATAAAAATTTCATTTAATAACATTAAATGAATTGAATTGGATTTAAATGAAACTAGATAAATTAGTAAAGTGAATTAATTCCACTTAAACTATAAAATGAATTAATTAAATGAATACGGACTTAAATTTTAAATGAAATGTAATTTAAGTGTGAAAGAAATAAAATAAAATAAATGAGTGTAAGTAAAAAATTTGTATAAGCAATTGAATTCAATTTAGATTGGATGTAAATAAATTAAATGCAAATGGAACGAGTTTCAATAAAATTGAATGTTAACTAATATAGTATGGAATAAGTTATTAGAATAAATTATAAATGGAAGTTAACTTAAGAGAAGTTGAATGAATTCATTAAAAAATTATTATTATTATTATGAATTGAGTTATAAAATAAAATCTACTTTAGTAAATTAATAATATGAATTTGAATAAATGAAGCGAATCGATGAATCAATAATAACTTAAGATATGAAGTAATAATAATAAACGTGAGCTGTGTTGTATAAAATATTTATAATAAATTTAGATGATTTATAAATGATGTTAGTATATAAAAAAAGGAAAAAGAGAATATACTAAGTGGAAATAAAACAAAATTTAACTTAAGCAAGCTTAAGTGGAATAATTTTATAAATGGTTCATAAATGAATTTATATGAAATAGGTTGAAAAAAAGTGAAACAATTGAAATTTTAATGTAAATTGAATTGAATGTGAATAAGTAAGTTTTTGTAACGAATGTTAATGAATTGAAGAAATAAATTGAATGAAAACCAATTAAATGTGGATGAAACAAATGTAAATTTGCAAAGGATGTTGTAATTAAATTGTAACTTTTTGAGAAAATTATAAACTTAAACAAGTTGGAATAAAAAGAAACAAACCTGTATAAAATAGTGATAAACTAAAGAAATGATAAATGAAAGGTTTCATGAATGAATTTAGTATTAAATGAAAATTTGTGAAGGTAAATGAAAAGGAAAATATGGATATTACAATTGAAGTGTTTGTGAAAACATGTAAGTCTTGTAACCCACAGAATTGATAAATATAAGTAAATAAAATTAGTGAACATAGAAGATATGAAAAGGAAATCTAAAATGAGATATGAAACTTGATTTAACTTAAGTAGAGTTAATGGAAATGAATAAATGTATTCTGTTATGGAAATAAATTAACAAAATGAGTCAAATAAAATAGAATTTGATTCAAAATGAAAATGGACTTAAGTTGTAAAGTTATATTGAATTTAATAACTTAAATCATTAAATGTAAGAGAAATTTGATTTCAATGAATGTAAATAAGTGAATGTGAATCAATTTATAATAAATGGAAGTGAATGTGAGCATAATAAAATTTAAATAATTAAAATGAAAATTCATTGGATGATGAATAAAATGAATGTCATTAAAATAAATATTAATCAATTGAAAGTAAATCAATTGAATGTAAATACATTAAATTGCAATCTATCAAATGTGAATGAAATGAATATTGGTTGCTTGAATAAAAATGGATAGAAATCAAATTAGTTGAATGTAAATCAATTAGAACCGAATGAATTGAATATAAATGCATTGTATGATTAATGAAATGAATATTAATAGGTGAATGTTAATCAATTAAGAAGTAAATGCAAATAAATTGGATGTGAATGTAAATTAATTGAAACCGAGTCAATTAAAATGTTAATGAGAATGAATGTTAATAGAAATGAAAGTGTATGAATTGAAATGTTGACATTGAATAATAGTATGGTTATGAATAAAACTTGCATGTGTATGGTTGTTTGGATGTTTATTTTATTGCATGGTTATGTTTGCTTATATGGTTGTTGTATAGTTATGTATATATTGATTTCTCTTTCCTATACATATTCTCATATATTATTGAGTGTTTAGTAGGTACGGAAGGGCGTATACTAGTTTTTGGAGCTCGCTTGTGCATATTTTGCTTTTGCTTGCTTAATACGAGCGAACTCGCTCGTATTATTAATAATAAGGTACGTATCTCGGATTATATACCTCGATTTTATATTTATTCCCTTCGTGATGCCTTATCATTGAGATGAGATGTATATTTGATGTATATAGGGTATATTTGTGTTATATATTATATAGTAAAAATTTTCCGATCGAGCCGCGCAAAGGAGACTCTATCGAAATTTGTCGTAAATCCGGGAGTTAGAAATTTTTTGAAGTTTTAAAATTTTTTATAGCTTGTTTTTATATATAAGTTATATTTTCCGTAAACCCAGTATCGGAGTGGCATAGTAGAAACGTAGTAATAGTTTTGCAAATAAGATGTTTACGTTTATAAGTTAATTATTTTGAGAAAATATATAAAGTGTTAAATTCTGTACTTAGTTCCCTTTCGAGGACGAAAAGTTTTGAGTGGGGGAGTATGTAACGAGTCTAACGACCCATATTTTTAACTATTTTAAAATTTTGAATTTTATATGATTATTGGATAAAATGGTTAGAAATAAATATTTAATGATTATTAATGTAAATTTTTGGAGGATTAAATTGTTTAAATTTATATTGGAAATTGTTTGAATAATTGAATTCTGAATTATTTTTGAATGAAAATGATGTCAAAAGTTGATTTAAATTTTATTTAAATATGAATGAAGATGGTTAACATTTAATAATTGGATTTAAAAGTGAACAATTAGAAATTGAAAATTTTATATTTTGATTAACGAGTAAAAATAACCATTTTGGCCACTATCTCGGATTTTGACAAAACCAGTTTCATCGGATCCATAATAGTGAATTATTGTAGGATTTCAAGTTTCGTAGCGTCAGACTTGTCGTTTGGCCGTGCGAGCTTGAAACGCGTAGAATTTTTTTCAAAATTTAATTAAATTAATTGATTTTGAAAAGCTATCTTCTGCATACGATCGAATTAGGCCTCGAGGCTAGTTCCATTGTGTTCGAATAGGGGTAAAACATTATGAACGTCAGGCGGCACGCTTCGTTTGGAGCTCGAGAAATTTCGGATGTTAAATGTAAGATATTTTCAAATTTAATAATAATAAAAATATCTTAAACGCACTTATTCGAATAAATCAAACCCTCCTCTCCTTTAGCCGAGGTCAGGTATGACTCAATCTTACCGCTCTTCTTAAACCCCTAGTTCCCAAATAAAAATAAAAAAACAAAACAATTCCAGATCGAAATAAAAAAAATTGCACGATCGATCTCGATGTGGAGGCCCGCGTACACGAGGGGGAGAGGCCCGCATAGCTTCGATCAATTTAGGGTTTGGATCGAGCGCGATAAGGGTTGAACGAAGCTGGAGTTAAGTCGCGAGTGATCGCTTGGAGGTAGCAGCGACATGCACGATGCTGGCGGCGCGTTGGATGGTCGACAATGAGATGGATGTGACTAGCGATTTATCGAGAAGAAAAAGAAGAAAGAGTTCGCATACGTTGCTGGAAGAAGAGTTCGAACGAATGTTTAGGTATGGGTTAAGTTGTTTAATTTAAAAGTATATTATATTATTATGTTAATTAATTTTTATAATTTTATCGATATTGATAAATTCGTAATTAATGCATATGAGGTCCATTTCGGGTGAAATAATTTGCGTTGGAACCGTATCGAAGTCGTCTACAGCATGGCATCGAAGTGGCATTTATTTGAAGCTGAAATATTTTCAGTTTCAAATAAAAGGTGAGTGTTCATACGCTCACAATAGACTAATTTTTTTTTATGTTAGTTAAATTTATATCGTGCAGTGATTTAAATTTATTGCTTGTTGTTTGATAAATTTAATTGACATTTAATTGACATCTGAATTAATTAATAGAATTTGAATTGATAGTTAAATTGAATTAGAATTTAACTGATAGTAAAAACTCGCGATTTTTGATAATTGGTTAATTGTTATTGACTCTTTGGATGTTGGTTGTAATGGATGAAATTTGGTTGATATTTAAATGATTGGATGTTTATTTCTTTTATATATATATCCTGTATCACCCTGTAGATTGATTTACAGTATATAAAACTGTAATTGAATTATTTTCGAATAAATTAAGAAATAGGTTGAAACGATGTATACCAATGACATTTATTTTGGGTTAAAATGATATATATCCATTCCTGAATTAAATTGAAATAATTAATTCACTTAGCCATAGGATAGAAAATTATATATGGACATCGAATTTGGTTAAATTAAATGATTTTAAAATTTTTGTTTTGAAATTATTTAAATGATTTGATTTTAAGAAATAAAATCGAATTTATGGAAATCGAATTATTTTCGAACTTAAGCTCGAAATGTTGAAATTTAAATTTGATAACAGGAATTGTTTAAATAATTGAAGTTGAGATTTTGAAGTTATAATCGAAATATGATGTGAATTTCAGAAATTGATTTGATTGAAAAGATTGGATTTTTATTTGAACTTTGAATATTGCTAAGTAAAAGTGATATAAAACGATATTTCAAAATTGAGATCGGAATTGAATTATATTTGAAGGTTTGGATTTTAAATTGGATATTGAAAGTTAATTTGATTTAAGTTATTTGAATCGATATTTTAAAGATTGAACTCGAAATTGATAAATCGAAATGGTTTAAATCTGAGAATTGAGTTGAAATTTAAATCATGGAATCAGATAGTTGAAATTGAAATTTATTTGAAATTGAGATTGAAATAAATTTTGAATTGAAATTGAAATCAATTTCGAGTTGAAATTGAAATTAATTTGGAGTGGAAATTGAATTGATTCGAAATCGAAATTATTTGAATTGAAATTGGAATCGAAGTAAAATTCGAATTGAAATCGGAATTGAATCGATTATATCGAAATGGAAATTGAAACTGATTTGAATTGGAAAGCTTGGAATTGAATCAGTTTGACTTTGAAACTATTTTCAAATAAATTATTTTAGTATAAACTATTTAAAATCTATCTTCTTAAATATTCAAATTATTTTGATTTCTCAAACTATTTTACTATATAAACCATTTTCAATATTCAAACTATTTTCTATTAAACTATTTTAACTATTTAAGCTATTTTAGAACTATTCAAACTATTTTCTTAAATTTCAAACTGGTCAAGGGTGGAATGTTTATATTTAAATCTTGGATTTAAATGCAAATGAGGTTAAATTGAAGTTATAACCTAAATTGAAATTCGAAACAAATTTTGGAAGCGAAATCGAGATATTAAAGCAAAAATGATGCGGTATATTTTGAGTAAATATGATTTCGAAATGGATTTGATTTTGAAGCAAATATGATATTTTGATATCAAATATGAATAGTTTTCGAAATGTAAAAGAACCAATCGGTGTGTAAAATGACGTTAGGTTGTTAAAGAGACCGGGGCCTTTTATTGGAACACTCTTTGTCAATATTGGAAACACTTTGACAACCGTGTACGCGGTGGATGATATCTAGAATGTAGTGGTTGAATTGGCTAACGTTTACTGGAATGAAGTAAGAGAACAATGATGGATAGCCTTGACACTTGTGTCATAATTAAAATGACTAAAAAAGGAGCCCATATCTGGCCAATGAGGTTAGCTCTAGCGACATTGATCACTCGTATTACTATCGTGATTTTGTATTCGATGGGTGCACCCTTTTTGTTCGGATTAATGGTCGCGGTCAGCCACGGATGGGTTACGACCAGCCAGAAAGGGTAAACTGGTAGAATCCTACCTTAGGCATAGCCTCAGGTGCCTTGTCATATTTATCCTTATGCGAGCCCATTACGACTTTGGTTTAGTACTATAAAAATGTGTTAAGGTGGATCAATGTAAAACCTTAACGCTATTTTGATATTTAGTTTAATGATAGACATTACCTACTATAGCGTATACTATTATATGTAAATATTTTAACGGATCCTTAGGAGATGGAAAATCCTGTAACATCTCTTAAGTTATTGTACGCACGTTATACACTGGATAGGAGATGTATAATCCCGTAAACATCTCTGATGCTGTTGCACTCATTTTTCATGATATTGATTTGACTTACATAAGAGTATTTTAGTCCTGACTCGAGTGTTTTGTTTTCCATTACGCTCGAGCTAGTCCTGAGTTTATTCAGCGTATTGAAGATTATTCCCTGGAGGACGAAGACGAAGATTTGTATATTACTATTATTACTATCCTCTGAATCATGCTATTCTGCTGCATTATTTATTTATGCCTGATGTATATATATAACTCTAATAAATGTTGTATAGATTATAATCAAATGTATAGTAAACAACTTCATGAACTGTTATTTGACTATTTTTTTTATCATTCCGCTACGTGATTCTGTATTTGTTTCTTCTTCTTTCCTTATTTTTCTTAATTATCCCCATTGATTATGTACGTTACGGATTGTTTAAGTTGGACATGAGTGGATTATTGTCGATTTAAACCTTCCAAAATGTGGGTCGTCACAAACCTTTGCTCATAAAAACGCATTAGTCTAATTCTGAGGTTGGCTAAGCTTTTAGTTTACATTTTGGTACCAGGAAGAGGGCCAACCCTGAAAACTCTAATCTTTCTTTAATTTTTCTTCTCTACACTCTCTTTTCTCATTTTGCACCATGTCATAAACTAATGATGAGAACGATGGTATCAACCCTAAATACTGTGAGACCAACTGTAACGCTATCGCCAATGCCACTGGTCCTATCCCTGCGCTCAACAACAACATGTGGCGAAGTTTTCTTCAAGGCTCACCAACGTAAGTACATTGGCCCGCACGGTGAATGATCCAAGGAGAAGATTGGGTGCTCAAACGACTGTGAACTTCGGTCCTCCACCCCCTCCGATTATTGATCTTACTCCTATTCGGCCTGCCCTTCCCTGTGCTTATAATCTTATTAATATCGCTTATGATAGGGTGTGCTTGAAAACCCTCTCAAGGTAGCTCTTTTTCACAATAGGAGAGATCATGTTACGCACGGTCAAATTCATGTTATTGAGATTGACCCATAATTGGGTGCACATAGCGAATCAAGACATCGTCGTTCTCCTTTAGTAAAATGTTTGTTAGCTTTTGAACACCTTTGGGCAGTAGGTGAGAATCAAGATTTGAGTTTTGAGTGTCTTAGTGGTGATGCTCATGCCATTGACAGAGAACAAAAGGCCCTCTTGATACACTCCAGATCCCGTAAGGGTGTGGCTAGGCTTAGATCGAGAAAAGGGAGAGCTGGAGGTCCCCATCTCTAGGTCATCACCAACACCATCACTCTCTAACATATCATCACTGTCGGTCTCCATAGAAACCCTGGTAGAGCCTAGTGTCGATAGTAGGCCAAACATTCCCTCAGCATTTGTAAGGAAAAGAATTGTCTTTGCCAATAACTCAACAAAATGCAAGCCCGAAATGCCATGGGTGAATCACTATCTGATGAGAAGAATAGAGTGCCATTTTCTGAGAAAATTTTGAATACATACATCCATCGACGGTATGTCAGATCACATCACTGGTTTAACTCCATCATTCGGGTCAGTCGGCTTTCTGGTCCAACAAAGTAACTATTATTCTCATCCACTGTTACTAGACCGGCCTACTGCTGGTTCTTACATCTTCAATCAAGGAGCATTCATTCTTGGGCCCAACTTTGCGTATAGTTCAAGACCAGGTTCTTTGCTTCCAAGACCTATGTCCTGATGGCTAGTGGGCTAGGCAACACAAGCAAAGGCCTACCAAGAATCTTTGGTTGTATGTGAATCGCTTCAACAAAGAATCCATGCAGATTAGGGGTGTTAACAAAAACATCCTGGTTGTGGCCCTCTGCTTGAGGGTCAAATACAGTCCAGAACGTCATTTGATCATAAATCAGTTAATATCAATAATGTGTACAGAAGCAGTCGGCCACGTCCTTAACTTGTTTCCACAAATAAGTGAATGACATAATTAGGATGGAGGACACTGATCTTTCAGACAACGAAGATGAAGCCCGACGTTCAAACAAAGCCAGACCCAGTGAGACAACCGACTGACGAAATAATGGTATGCAAAAAAACAAAAAGAGGCATGCAGAAGATGGCACCTGATACAAGCCTAGGTATGCTCACTATGATACCTTGACTTGAGAAATGGAATCCACATATCTTACAACTAAGGATCGAGTATAATTCCAAAGATCGTCTACCACTAGAGCTGGGAGAAGGGAGGAACCTCGTAGCAATGGCGAATAATGTGAGTTCCATTAAATCAACGGTCACTCCACCGACGAGTGTCATATACTGAAGGATGAGATGATCTGAGAAGGAGCACTTATAAAGTTCGTTCTACGGCAGGTCGATCAAAGGACGACTACCAACAATTAGTCGGCTCAACCCCAATAACCCGACAGTAATGTCGTGGCCATAATTGACATTATGACATCTATAGAGGCCCGCATGTAGCTAGAAATAGCCGAGGAGCACAGTCCCAATACCAGAGAGAAGTGGGCTCCACCAGTTAATTTTATTCATTATAGCACCGAGCGTCCAAGCACCCATGCTAAAAGCAGATCATCATATCACCTTCACTGCCAAAAATAGAGAAGTCGTCTCCTACCCCCATCATGACCCTGTGGTCATCATGTAACAACCCGCCCCTTTGACTTCGGGTTCGTTGCCCAAACCGATGCCTAAATCCGAGAACCGAAAGGACGGGCTGTTGGAGTTAAAATAAAATAAGCATATATAGACAGATGTAGATATTAGATATCAATTCTAACTATAGCGTCTAATAATTACTGTCAGATTCTCAGAACGGGAGAAAATAAGATATAAACATGAATAAATACCATGTCACATAACCACAATATGTCTAAAATGTCGAATACATATGTCTAAACAATACAAGTACAACCAAATCAATACATGGAGTCCAATCCATGCATAACTCGAGTCTTTGCTACAAAGCGTTCGGGACTGTTGGTGGTCATAGCCTATATGCCAGCTTTACTACTAAATACCAGTCCAAAAAAAATACTGACATAGTCCGCCAACCTCCCATAGCCTAAATTTCGTTTAGACTAACCTAATATAAGTCAAGGAAAATGCCAATTCCAGTTACTAAACACCTTTTATCAAAAGTGAAGTAGACTCATTTCCTTAAAAAGTACCGGGTCATTTAATACTTCAAATCTGAGGCGAACCCTTGATATGTTTTCCCATACCTATACGCAGATGCATATGCCTTCCCCACATGTCCTATGGTTGTAGATGTCCCACATTAGTGGCAAGTATACACAACTACTGGTAGGCTCTAGATGAAGGGTATACTTCTATTGTGTAACTCTACTGACCTCGCATCCCAATCCATACTAAACCAAACCAATTATCCTAGGTCCACTAATTCACGCATGTCCTAAACGTATTATTAAGGCTATATAATTTCCTATTATGAAAATTATACCACCTCCTAGCACTTAATTCCTATCTTATACGCTTATTTACTATATTCCATAAATGTCAATTTTCCGTAATAAATGGTCACTATTATTATAATTGGACAATTTCTAATAACATTTATTTGTTCGTTCTAATTCACTCTATTATGCCTATTTCATTTTCCCATAAATGCCATAATAAATTCTTTAACTAGTCCTGTTAACACATTGATGTCTCTATTTAATTCTTATAAATCCCTATTAACTGTACATTTATTGCCTTATTAATTTTGGAGTTACTCTCTTTTTCATCCACACCTCCTAATCGTGTAATTTGCTATACTAATTATAACTATATGCCCTAATTATAGCTAATGCGAGTATTGACGTATATTATCCTATATAAATATATTTTTATTTTTAATCAGTAAGTGCCGTTATATGTGTACCAATATACGAAGTAATATATTTGTATCAATCAAGCTTCAGTATCAATGGGGACAAGGGTTCTATAATTCTACCACTGTATTCCACCTCCTTTTCACTTATAATTTACTTTGATTCTTTTATTACTTTTCTACGCATGCCTCACCTATTCTCCATCCTAACCCTAGCATTTTCATCTACTGATACCGCTTGTTTTTACATTTCCCTTCCTCCGTGCTTTCACAGTTGGTCTCTTAAGCAGTCCTATGCTTCCCATCGCTTAACCATGCTGGAACTAAAGTTGCCAGTTACAATCTTCCCCGTGCACGATATAGAATATCTGGTATTTCTTTGTCAGATTTAGGCTTGGATCTGAAGTAGCTATATAATGCTTTTGTTTTTTCCTTCTGGTTTTAGTTTAGCATTCTTGGAACTTTTCATTCTGGTTGTAGGAATCATGTGTTATTTTATTTTGGTTGAGGAAAATTTTCCTGTATTTATATGTGGTAGCTAATTTTCTACCATTTGATTGGTTTGTTTTGGTCTTTGGTCTCATGTCTGCCTCGTCCTCTTTCGAATACTGCATTTACGGCCTTGGCAATTGCTTCGTCAACGAGGGTCATGTATTTGTAGTAGTTTATGGTGCTTTAATGGGCGTTATGGGAGTCACTGCCTCGGGTCTACCTCCTTTCATGTTGCCAATTTCACTTTTACTATCGTGTATGATGGCTGCAGGTAGTAGTTTATCTCTCCAATGTATGTTATTGCTTCAGTATTCAAGGCTGTTTGGTCTTTGCAGTTGAGTATCTTCAGGATTCTTATCTTGGAGATCTTTGGAACTTCTACTTTTAGTTGCTTGGAATTTGCGTATGCTTTTTGGTGTGCTTTTGGTTTTTTGATGGTGCTGGTTTAGTCATATTATCTCGGAATAAAATTGCTTTGTTGTAATTTTCTAATGTTGGGTATTGGTTTTTCTTTGTAATTCGACGCCTTGGCTCTGGTGCTATCGTTCCTTCATGTGATCGAGAATGTTAAATTTATTGTGTCGGCTAGTATTCTAATTTACACTAGTTAGAGTAATTGTAAGTTTGTATGGTGATTGTTTGAGAGATTGCCTTATGCAACTTGGTTGTCATATGTATGCACCCTGCGTGGTGCTAGCGTAAAGTTGTATGTGTGACGTACTCAACTGTGAGTTGTATATTTGTTGAGGCGTCTTTGCCTCACATCATCTATTATTATTTTTGTAAAGTGGTACAGCTACTATAATCTGGCTTGCCTGTGCCAAATAATAAAATTTTGTTTTTTTTGCAATATATATATAACAATTAATTCTTAAACCAGAGTATTAGTTTTCACAATTTATTTTATCAGAGCTATCCTTTCAAAATGGATTACCACTGTAACTTTCCATAAATTAATCAAAAGTGAGAGTTTTTCTTGGTTTGAATTACAAAGAATTACCTCTTTCTGTTGAAATAGACAGTGCAAACTACAGGGAAGAACATCTGTACTTTACACATCTTTTTCATTTTTGGTATAGTCCTTATTATTTAAAACGATGCACTTTTTTATACATATGGAAACTAAAAAAAATAAGATACAATTAAATTATACCCATAACGCTTCCAATAAACTAGTGCGAACCCGTGCTTTGCATACAGTTTGATCTTAAATTATAACAAACATTATGTTTCAAAGGTATATTTTTATGCTTTTGAAGTAAATTTGCAAAGTGAGAAGAAATATTGCTGAGTAATTAGACATGTTCTTATAGTAAAGTAAATTTGAAAAACCTAACAGAAACAGAACTAACCTTGAAAGTGAATAATGTTTAGTCGAAATTATAGTTAAATCTTGGACTACGTAAAAATTGCCTTAAAATCACTATCATTACTTACTTTTAGTCATAAGTCACGTTATTGGAACTTTACCGGTATATTCATTTTGTAAATCATGGTCTAATCATGCAAGTATAAAAATATTTGTACACAATAGTGAATTGTCAAACAATAAACTGTTATTCATGACATTTTGAACTGGCAATAGAGGTTTGCAATGCAATATATTCTTTAAAGCAACCAGTTGGCTTAGTGGAACAACAACATGCTGTAGAAAATAATTTAAAAGAAATAAAGGAACAAAAAAATAAAAGTATAGGCGTAACACAGTAGAAGTACATACACAGCGCTGACCCATAATATCCATCAAGATATATTTGAAATCAAAATCTAATATGCTAAACAACCTTCTATAAAACTGTAATAAGCAAGCAAAATTGTAGATTGTAAATTATAAACGCACATATTTTCATAATATTTTAGATACAAAATTAATTGAATGCATAGTAAAATCTTGTTAAAGACCAAAAATTAAACAGCTGTACAGTATTGAATGAAATGAAATATATATCACTTGATAGAAAAATTAAAGTGGGTAATGTTAATCTGAGAAAATACAGACATGCTATATTATGCAAAGCAAAGATTGCAAGTTTGACTCAATTATTTTCATAAGAACAAATGTTTACATCACCAAAGTGGAATGATAGGTTTTTTGCATAATCATTTAGAAAAAGTGTTCAGATTAAAATGGAGCTTCATTGATCAAGCCTCAGTTGTCAATTGAATTTGTCAGTTGACGGCATCCTTGCAGCCAAACCAATTGGACCGAACGTTTTCCTATTTATCATGTAAGAAAATCTATTAGATTTCGTAATGACGCAAAACAGGGTAGGTGCAACAGACTAATATGGCATATCAAAAAAACCCTTCGTTGTAAACCAAGCACATAGAAGCTTAAAAGCAGACGAAATAATTGATCAACGTGTAAACTGATCTTCAATCAAGCATAAGTATTCAGCATTTTGAATTGAGTTACAGTAATGTAGAAGCTTTGTTCTGTTTTATACAACCCTATCTATTTTTTATGATGTATGAAGATGTTATAGTAAACGCTTAGACTGGTACAAAAGTGATAAGTAGGTGTAGCTTAAAATTCTCAAAGATTTTAAAGGCAGATGAAAAATAGTTGAATTTATAGCCAGTAAAGTGGTAATCAAATAATTTTAATTTTGACGTAAGTATATTCAGATCAAGTGTCATTTTGTGTAAACATGTCCTTCACACGTTGATGACTGTAAAATTCATAGCTTTATGCATGCTTAATTTTGAAACTGAACCTGATTGATATATAAATATGAAAATAAAATTTACTGGCAGGAGCCCAAGTTGAATTACTTTAGCACCGGGGGGAACTCGGTAGATTAAGGCATACCAATGGCAGTTCGAGAATTAATGTGCATTTATATCTATATAAATCAATAATATGAGAATCATAATTTTGGGTACTGCACTCATTTACGCTTGCAATAGAAAAGGTAGAAAGTAATGTCAAGCTTGCAACAGAAAACGTAGGAAGTACTGTCAAACCTGCCTGTGCATAATTTTTTGCTCGTATTATTTTTAGGCCCATCTCTGGCATCAAAGGAAGCCTTAATTAGTTGATAACCATGTATCCAAACCCTGAACATATGTTAAAGCGTCCAAGGATTGTCTAGTTACCAACATTACCAAATTCATTCGCTAATATATTTTTGAAACATATTTCAGGTCTGCATATATTTGAGTATGTAGTTCATCACAGTAATCTAAAAAAAAGTGAATTCTAAATAGAATATTGTATACTATTTTATTGGGTATTGCAGTGAACTATAAGTTATAAAGCCAATTTGAATAAATAAATTAGCAATACCACCAAGAAAAAATAGTTGGTTCAATCGTAGTTGTCTACTTTATTGACATGATAATTTTCTATTATTTCACTTATCAAAAGATGTATATTAGGGAAATCTTGCTCTGTTTGTAAAGATCATAAAATAGAGCACTGAAAATACCAAACAAAGCTAAATTTGAAAAGCAAAAATGTTGTTTGAAAATTTTCAAACACGTTAGTTGATGTCTATATCCAATTTGTTAAAGCTTAAATATTTTAGCATTAAAGAACTTAATAAAACATGGTATAATTAACGTGTGCATGGTAATATTTTTTATAGATGAGTAGCTAAAAGCCTTGTGTTATGCTGACTAAAAATTGCAGTATTCCAGCAAAGAAAAATGCATGTTTGCAAGTTGAAGTTTAACTTTTGTAAGTCCTTGTAAATGTTTGAGTCTGCAAGTTGATAATAAACTAAGAATTGACTTCTAAAATGTAATACAAAAACATAGTTCAATGTGAAACAAAAATGAAATGAATATATGTGAACTAATAGAAGGAAAAAATGGAAAAGTGGAGTATCTTATTATGGGGAGGAACTGAACAAAACAAAACTTAACATTAATGATTATACACTTCATATGGTCATTGTTGTGGTATATGATTCCCTGATAACAAATTAAATCACATATTTTTCTTCTTTAACAATGTAATAAAAAAATACTTCAAAAAGTCCAATAAAATTTTGGTTATTCAATTAGTCAAATTTTCAAAATTTTGTTTCTAATAGTTTTATATTTTATATTGGAATGTTATGTGTTTTGAACTTTATAATTTGTGCACATTATGATTTCTAAATTCAAAACTTTGAGACCATAAGAACTTCGAAATAAAAAATAATTGAATTATCAATTCATAAACATTCAACTTTTAATAATCTTACTTTCTATTTTTATCGTATTTCATAATTGATATTTTTTTAATTTCTAACTCTTTATGTTTTAATTTAATAAATCAAAAGATTGTTGTTAATGCTAAATTATTGAATGTTAATTTTTCTAAATATATATATATATTTCTCCTATGGGTTTGAATTGTTATTAATGATTTACTGTATCTTAATCTTCAAATTTCTGAATTCCAATATTTGGAGCCTATTAATATGGCATTGGATGTCGTATCCTAAAAGACAGTTGAGTGTTTAAGATGATTTCTAACCGACATAGAATGTAGGTTATCGACAAAAAATATACGACTCATAGACTTTGAATATATCAAAATAAAATAATTGATGATCTATGCCAAAAATATAATAATTAAGCTTGTATAAATTGATATATTCATGATTCATGCTAAGTATATGAAAAATTTACATATTTAGAATTATTAAGATATGGTTTTAGGTAAATAATTAAGTTAAGGGAATGGAACTAACTATAAAGGAAATCAATTTAATAGTGAAGTTGTTACCAATGGAAGACATTATTCAGAGGAAAAATATAAGCATAGTAGATTAGTGAAGGCAAATTGTAACAGCCCGATATTTTGGACCATTCGCGTCCATGATAAGTGTATAGGTAGACACTCATGCCGGAGTTGAATTGCTCAAAATACCGCGTTGTTAATTTAAGTTTGGCAAAACTGAACATATACAGTAAATAGATATAATCACAGATCACAGACACAGAGTAATAAATGCAGCGGAAATAAAAGAGATAGTAGTTCATGAAGCTACTATATGAATATAAAATACATCAGAGTTAAACCAGATACAACGGAAGAGTACTATGATACATCAGATACAAATCAGAATACATCACTGGAATCATCGAATACTGGAAGCAGAATAGGTGGCTGGATCTTCAAGCAAAGCTCCAACTCCAAAGGTGAGTCTCGAAAGCTGAACCACTCAGTCTGACCCGAGCGTAAAGCAAAAACACAAGACACTCGAGTCAGGATTAACATTCTTATATTAATAAATCCAACTCAAGTGAAATAGCAATTGAAATACAAGTAACTCAAAGGATGTTTGGAATAACCATCCTTTAAGGATCCGTTAAACTATCTACTAGGTAGTAATGTACGCTAAGTAGATAATGTCTATCAGTAATATAAAGATATCAAAGTAGGGTTAAGCAGGGCCCATACACCTCTTAACCTGTTTATTCCCAAAAGCATATACGAGACCGTAGTTTCCCCAAAACCGGAAGTCACCAGAGGGCAATCCATATACTAAAGGTACAAATCAAAATCGTAGTGGTCGCGAATAGGATAATCAGTATGACAAGGTACATGAGGCGATACCAACTAGGATACTAGTAGTTGCCTGATCCGGACTGATGTTGGGCATAGCAGCTACCACCCCAACACCGCGAAACAACACTTCCAAATCAAGGGGTGCACCCAAATCGAATCACATAAGTAATAGATATGGTATCGAAGAAGTGTGTCCGCTAGAGATGGCGATCCTCAATGGCCCGGCGCGGCTCCTGTTTTAGTCATGTCAAGGGTCATCCAAAATCGTTCTCTTTCTTCAGTCAACGCGTTCATCAAAACCATCCACTTCGTTCTGGATCAACACTCCGCGTATAGTTATTAAAGTGGTTTCGGTTTAGATAGAGAGTATATCCATTACCGATCCCGGTCTCTTTAATAACTTTCGTAATTATTACACCGATTGGTCGTTTATATATTTCAAAAACCAAATCAATTTCGATTTCAAATAGAATTCGTAAATCAACATTTCATTTGTCTTTCTAAAACAATTTCCAAATTTTCGTTTCAAAACTTCCAATTTCCCATTTCAAAATCTTATAATTCAATTTCAATTTCTATTTAAAACAATTCAAATATTGATTCAAGTTCGTATATAAGTTTCATTCCGAAATCATTTAAATAAATTCTATTTAACATTCAAATCAATTTAAACTCATTTATCGATTTCATTCAATATTCGTTAAGTTACTTTATCATTCAAAACAATTTCTATTAAATTTCCAATTCATTTAATCAATTCTTAAGTTCAACTTCATTAAAACAAAACTTACAATTTTGAATTAAACTAAATTCGTCAAATCAATTCTCCAATTACAAGTCTTACATTAATTCCAAAAATATCACATTTCATTTTGTTAAAGAAATCCAATTTCACTTATTTACTTCCTTAAATAATTTTCCAAAACTTAATTAATAAAGAAACTCAATTTCAATTCTTTACGAAGTAAAATTCACTTATTCAAAAGTTCAATTTTTCTTATTAAAGAATTTCAATTCAATTTAATCATTTAATAATTCATTATTAAATAGTTCAAAACTTAATTATTAAATAATTTCAAAGTTTAATAATTTCAAACTTAATTATAATTTCAAACTTAATTATTAAATCATTTCAAACTTAATTCAATCATTTCTCAAATTAAACAACATTCTTTCATTGATTACATTGTTAATTTTTTGTTTCAGATTATTAAATATTACCATTTTCCTTTCATCAAAAATTCAAATTTCAACTTCATTTCAAAACCATATTCTTTATTCAAATAAAATCTTCGTTTATTTTCAAATCAAATTATTGACCAATTGGGTTTTTATTTAATTTTCTATCCTAAGTCAAAGTTCAATTTGGGTATTTATCATTTCAACCCGATTCCCATTCAATTCAAAATCACAACATATCAAAGGGAACTTGCAGTGTGATAACTGGGATGGTGTCAAAGTAAATAAACAAGCAATACAACAATCAATAACAATCCAATAATCAATTCAAATAATCCCGAAATAACCCTATTAATTCGCCTTGTTATTTGTACGAATTAATATAATTATTTCTAGAATCTACACTATCATTTCATGTAGATTAAAGATTATTACATTACAGTTTTTCACTTGTCATCTATTTACAGTTCCATACATCATTAATTTAACATCATACATTCAGTGGTTCAAAGTATAATTAAACAAATCCTACGTGTCAATAAATTCAACAGTTAAAGGGGTCATATTATAAAAATGTCAGTTAATCAAATTTAACATTTAATTATCCTATATCAAGTTCAATTTCATACTATTTATCATTTTAACATTAACAATTTAACGTCCAATATAAACATCAACAATCAATCAATTATCAGCCAAACTGTATTATCATCACATAAATAATTAACAGATAATGGTGTCAGGTGTCACAGGTGAACTGATACAGATAATAGCATATATAACAGTGTAATTAACTAACAGCAGCATTTCAATTGTCGTTCCAATTGAAATCAAATTTAATAAATAAAAGAATGTTAATCGTGAGTGAATGCTCACCTTTCGAGGCTAGAGAGACAAACAATGAAACGAGTTACGAATTTGATCACGATCTAGACCATCGAACAAATCCAAGCAATAATCTCAAAGCGAAGTAAGCTGAAAGTAGGTTCGACGGCGAAACTGAAAGGTAGATTGATAGACACGAATCAGAATCGTCTGGATAGAGACAGAGTATATATATATTATTATATAATTAAAAGTCATTGTTTACCTTTAAAGCACATATAACAAATATTAACATACCAAGTGCCGTTTTAAATCAGTTAAGAAAAATGAAAACACATATCTACAGTTTATACTTAAAATCTGTGTATATAAGATACTACAAACCTAACACTTAACTTAGAACATATTCATAAATAAAGAAAAATCAATGTATATATATCCCTGTATAAAATATACCGATATATTTTTAGTAGAATAACACCTATACAACTTATATATACATAACAACCATACCTATCTATTCTTACAAAATTTTATTTAATACTGTAACTAGAATGTACGACACTTAACAATATTTTAAATAACAAAATGTATAAACTGACATATATTAAAATAACTATAAATATATACACTTTGCAAATATACACGGCTGTAAGCTTATAGTTTAAATATTGCTACAAATACAACTTTACTGTAAAACATCAATAATACAAATAAAATTTAATAGCCATATATTTTACAAACTTATAGCTAAACCAAAATTTTACATACAAAAGTACATATATACAAGTGGTTTATATCAACACACAGGTAAACTTATTTGGCGATCTACATGAACAAGTATATGTATATACATATGTGGCTTACGAACAATATATTAGTTTTAATGCAAGCCTAGTGGACAATAGACAACTATATACGTGTTATACTATATACAAACCTATATGTATAAACTGTATACAAGACTTATAACTATCCAGAATAGAAAGAGGTTGAGGTCACAATACTTGAATATATAAACTTATGTCATATAAAAAGACCTACCAAAGCAAAATGAAAAGAGCATCATCACTCAGGGAGGCGACGACTGTGCTCAGCCTAGTGGCATCGAAAGGAGGTAGAGGCGAGCAAAGAGGAACAATAGGTATAGGAAAGTCAGTCGGAGAGGGTTTGCATGGGACGGAGGCTGTTGTGCTCGGGTCAATGGGCTTGCGTGACAAAGGAAAGGAGGAGTGACTGTGGTCGAAGGCTGCGGATGGTGAGGGGAGGTTGTGGGTGGTGGTAGTTGCGATCTGGGCTCACATGCTCGGCTGAAGGCGGCTGACGTGGAAGCTAGGTGATGGCGTGGGGTGATACGCGGTTGAAGGCAGTTGGGGCTTGTTCGGCTGCTCGGGGTTGATCGGAGAGACCGCGGCAAGGAGTCGGTGTTGCTCGACTAAAACTGCTGCCGTGTTGGATGAGATGGAGGGCACACGGTGGACTGCGGGTTCGCTTGGTGGTGCGGCTCAGTGAGGCGGAGTCGGAGGTGGCGGCTTCGGTTTGAAGAGGTGTGGGTTTGATGACGTGGAGGGAAGAGGTTTGGTCGGTTGCCGAGGGGAAGGTTGTGGTGGTTCCATGGCGAGGCAGCTGCCAACTAGGGACATGCATGGGTAGGTGGCTTACTTCGGTTGCAATGTTGCCAAGCATGGAGGGTGGAAGGCGAACCTGATGGAAAGTGGAGTTGTGCAGGCTCCATGAAAATAATACATAAACAAAGATTCGTTTGGATAGAAGCTTCAGGCTAGAATACATATAAACTTGTATATTTCTTTTTCTGTTAAAAGTGGAATCAAACCAGTGTATCATAAATTGATTATGGGGAATAGGAAAAGCCATTAGCAGAATTCAAGAATATTAATAGCTAGGCTGCTTGATTACAAGGCAGATATTGAATGGTCACGGGAACAAATGGACACGAATGGGCAACAATACGGTTATCGTTCTTGTGGATTCCGCCGCGTACCGTACTCCAAAATACACAATCGAATATACTGTTAAGGTCAGGACGACGAGACGATTAAAACGGTATAAAATTATCAGTGGTACGATCATCCGATAAAAATCGATATCGGTATCAGAATACTGCTATTTTACAGAAAATAAGAACGACGGAGCCAAAGATGTCCGAATTTGGAAAAACGACAAACTGACATCTTGCTCAGAAGATGGTTTAGAATTTTTTTATGTAAAAATATTTAGGTTCTGAAAACATTTTATTTTCATTGCTTTTTAACTGATTAAATTGAAGTGAATTTTCGCGCGAAATAAACTTTCATATTTTCGGACGAAAATTTACCAGTTGCTATGTTTAACTCGACGTATTCCAAATATTAAATTTTTATTTCAAAATTTTATCGTTTAAAATTTCACAAAATTTTAACTAATTACGTTATTAAAACAGTTGAAATTTACGGGTCGTTACACTCTCCCCCACTCAAAACTTTTCGTCCTCGAAAAGGAACGAGGTAGGAGAATAGAAACAACCAGAAAGAAAAACAGATTTGAAATACAAAATAACAATTAATTTAAACCATATAAATTCAAATTTAAATTAATTGATATTCAATAATTGATTTAATCCATTTAGTTTCACTAAAATCAGTCTCAACTATTACTAAATTCATCATCTTATTATTCAATTATCTTAAATTTACAATTTCTAAAACCATAATTTGAATAATCTTTTATTATAATCATATTTTATTTTCAACAATTTAAATTCTTCTTTATTCCAAATTATTGTTAAATTTATTCTACTTAATATATCTAATCACATATATTTAACCCATATAAATTAATTTAAACCATAAAAGTTTCGATTTAAATTAATTTACATCTATTAATTTCCTTTAAATTCAAGGTATTTTCATATGTTAATAAAATTTCAATTTATTAATTCTTTCAAAACAAATTTATTAATTATTAACTGAGTTTACTCATTATCCTATCTAACTCTATTAACCTCTTTATAATCAAAATTTAGTGTATAACATTTATTACAACACTCAAATTTTATTTTATAATTCAATTTATCTTATATATTATCCAATTACATATTCAACTTCTGAATGCCTTAGGTAAGTTGTATTAGAATGCAGTTGAACAATATACAAATAAAATTTTCTCAAATTCAATTATTCAAGTTTAAATATTTATTCCAAATTTTAGTTTTATTTATAATTAAAATCATCCTTTAACAAAATTTTAGAATTAGATTTCCGATTAACTTAAAACAACTCAGAGATATATATAATATATTTATATCAAATCAAATTAAATTTTAAAATAAGATACCTATATATATGTAAATCAAAATATACTGAAGAAATTCAAATCAAAATACTTTTCAAAACAAACCGTAGCAAAGCTACAGAATAGTATCTCCACTTCGAAACTCGAAAATGAATGTCGATGATGCGGCCGCCATCACCGAAATTATTTTCCAGCGACAAAGAGAAGAACACTGATCTCAAAATTTTAAAATTCTTTGGAAATGATTTCTATTCGAAAATACTTTCAATAATATATACTTTAAAATTTTAAAACCTAAGTTCGAAATCACCGGAAACTAAATTCTCAAATTTCTGAATTAAATTCATCTCAATTTCCAAATCAATTTATAAATCGTATTTATACATTTATTTAGAACAATAAATGAAAATCAAATATTATTATTACAAACAATTTAATTTACCTATTGAATTCCAGAAAATTTTTACTTATGTTTTTACAATATAATCAAACAAATTTGAAAACAATATTGTGTCCGTTTGCTCTGCTCAAGTGTTTTGGAAATTCTATCGATAGCGTTGATCAGACGAATCGATCGAAAACCCAAATCAACATCAGCAACTCAAACAACACAATATATAAAACATTTTTATATAGATTTACAAATACACTTCCTCGCTTGATGATACAAGAATGGATTTCAAAGCAAGGGTATAGATTCAAATTTGATGACTCAAATCAAAGAGAATTTTGATTCGAAGATAGGTTCGAAACAAGGATAAGATGATTAAATAACGAAATAGGAAGATGGATAAGTTTATTTAATTCACGGGCAACCTTAACCAGGTCGTCCGTAACTTCAAGAGTAAGATCGATTGCTGAATTCCGAGGTAAATCAACACTCGATCTCAAGAGATGGAATTCAGGTATAGCAGGGAATAGATAGCATCGTAAACCGAGGATACAGAAATCTCCGGTGAATCAATGCCTATTGTAAAGGAGTTTTGCTCCTTTACGAATCATTCGAAGATTAGCGAGATCGCCGATCTATTATAGATATCATTTGAAGTGGAGTTATGTGATGCTCCAGAATAGAAAGAAGACGAATAGTGAGGGACACGAATGAAATTTCGGAACCGAGGGGAACGTTCCAAAATTCAAAGGAATTGAGTCAAAGGAAGAGATTGAAACTCGAATGAGAGTGATTCTGTAAATACATTTACCCTATATGTTAAGTTTTGCCTAGAGCTACCAAAGCTCTGATACCAACTGTAACAGCCCGATATTTTGGACCATTCGCGTCCATGATAAGTGTATAGGTAGACACTCATGCCGGAGTTGAATTGCTCAAAATACCGCGTTGTTAATTTAAATTTGGCAAAACTGAACATATACAGTAAATAGATATAATCACAGATCACAGACACAGAGTAATAAATGCAGCGGAAATAAAAGAGATAGTAGTTCATGAAGCTACTATATGAATATAAAATACATCAGAGTTAAACCAGATACAACGGAAGAGTACTATGATACATCAGATACAAATCAGAATACATCACTGGAATCATCAAATACTGGAAGCAGAATAGGTGGCTGGATCTTCAAGCAAAGCTCCAACTCCAAAGGTGAGTCTCGAAAGCTGAACCACTCAGTCTGACCCGAGCGTAAAGCAAAAACACAAGACACTCGAGTCAGGATTAACATTCTTATATTAATAAATCCAACTCAAGTGAAATAGCAATTGAAATACAAGTAACTCAAAGGATGTTTGGAATAACCATCCTTTAAGGATCCGTTAAACTATCTACTAGGTAGTAATGTACGCTAAGTAGATAATGTCTATCAGTAATATAAAGATATCAAAGTAGGGTTAAGCAGGGCCCATACACCTCTTAACCTGTTTATTCCCAAAAGCATATACAAGACCGTAGTTTCCCCAAAACCGGAAGTTACCAGAGGGCAATCCATATACTAAAGGTACAAATCAAAATCGTAGTGGTCGCGAATAGGATAATCAGTATGACAAGGTACATGAGGCGATACCAACTAGGATACTAGTAGTTGCCTGATCCGGACTGATGTTGGGCATAGCAGCTACCACCCCAACACCGCGAAACAACACTTCCAAATCAAGGGGTGCACCCAAATCGAATCACATAAGTAATAGATATGGTATCGAAGAAGTGTGTCCGCTAGAGATGGCGATCCTCAATGGCCCAGCGCGGCTCCTGTTTTAGTCATGTCAAGGGTCATCCAAAATCGTTCTCTTTCTTCAGTCAACGCGTTCATCAAAACCATCCACTTCGTTCTGGATCAACACTCCGCGTATAGTTATTAAAGTGGTTTCGGTTTAGATAGAGAGTATATCCATTACCGATCCCGGTCTCTTTAATAACTTTCGTAATTATTACACCGATTGGTCGTTTATATATTTCAAAAACCAAATCAATTTCGATTTCAAATAGAATTCGTAAATCAACATTTCATTTGTCTTTCTAAAACAATTTCCAAATTTTCGTTTCAAAACTTCCAATTTCCCGTTTCAAAATCTTATAATTCAATTTCAATTTCTATTTAAAACAATTCAAATATTGATTCAAGTTCGTATATAAGTTTCATTCCGAAATCATTTAAATAAATTCTATTTAACATTCAAATCAATTTAAACTCATTTATCGATTTCATTCAATATTCGTTAAGTTACTTTATCATTCAAAACAATTTCTATTAAATTTTCAATTCATTTAATCAATTCTTAAGTTCAACTTCATTAAAACAAAACTTACAATTTTGAATTAAACTAAATTCGTCAAATCAATTCTCCAATTACAAGTCTTACATTAATTCCAAAAATATCACATTTCATTTTGTTAAAGAAATCCAATTTCACTTATTTACTTCCTTAAATAATTTTCCAAAACTTAATTAATAAAGAAACTCAATTTCAATTCTTTACGAAGTAAAATTCACTTATTCAAAAGTTCAATTTTTCTTATTAAAGAATTTCAATTCAATTTAATCATTTAATAATTCATTATTAAATAGTTCAAAACTTAATTATTAAATAATTTCAAAGTTTAATAATTTCAAACTTAATTATTAAATCATTTCAAACTTAATTCAATCATTTCTCAAATTAAACAACATTCTTTCATTGATTACATTGTTAATTTTTTGTTTCAGATTATTAAATATTACCATTTTCCTTTCATCAAAAATTCAAATTTCAACTTCATTTCAAAACCATATTCTTTATTCAAATAAAATCTTCGTTTATTTTCAAATCAAATTATTGACCAATCGGGTTTTTATTTAATTTTCTATCCTAAGTCAAAGTTCAATTTGGGTATTTATCATTTCAACCCGATTCCCATTCAATTCAAAATCACAACATATCAAAGGGAACTTGCAGTGTGATAACTGGGATGGTGTCAAAGTAAACAAACAAGCAATACAACAATCAATAACAATCCAATAATCAATTCAAATAATCCCGAAATAACCCTATTAATTCGCCTTGTTATTTGTACGAATTAATATAATTATTTCTAGAATCTACACTATCATTTCATGTAGATTAAAGATTATTACATTACAGTTTTTCACTTGTCATCTATTTACAGTTCCATACATCATTAATTTAACATCATACATTCAGTGGTTCAAAGTATAATTAAACAAATCCTACGTGTCAATAAATTCAACAGTTAAAGGGGTCATATTATACAAATGTCAGTTAATCAAATTTAACATTTAATTATCCTATATCAAGTTCAATTTCATACTATTTATCATTTTAACATTAACAATTTAACGTCCAATATAAACATCAACAATCAATCAATTATCAGCCAAACTGTATTATCATCACATAAATAATTAACAGATAATGGTGTCAGGTGTCAAGGTGAACTGATACAGATAATAGCATATATAACAGTGTAATTAACTAACAGCAGCATTTCAATTGTCGTTCCAATTGAAATCAAATTTAATAAATAAAAGAATGTTAATCGTGAGTGAATGCTCACCTTTCGAGGCTAGAGAGACAGACAATGAAACGAGTTACGAATTTGATCACGATCTAGACCATCGAACAAATCCAAGCAATAATCTCAAAGCGAAGTAAGCTGAAAGTAGGTTCGACGGCGAAACTGAAAGGTAGATTGATAGACACGAATCAGAATCGTCTGGATAGAGACAGAGTATATATATATTATTATATAATTAAAAGTCATTGTTTACCTTTAAAGCACATATAACAAATATTAACATACCAAGTGCCGTTTTAAATCAGTTAAGAAAAATGAAAACACATATCTACAGTTTATACTTAAAATCTGTGTATATAAGATACTACAAACCTAACACTTAACTTAGAACATATTCATAAATAAAGAAAAATCAATGTATATATATCCCTGTATAAAATATACTGATATATTTTTAGTAGAATAACACCTATACAACTTATATATACATAACAACCATACCTATCTATTCTTACAAAATTTTATTTAATACTGTAACTAGAATGTACGACACTTAACAATATTTTAAATAACAAAATGTATAAACTGACATATATTAAAATAACTATAAATATATACACTTTGCAAATATACACGGCTGTAAGCTTATAGTTTAAATATTGCTACAAATATAACTTTACTGTAAAACATCAATAATACAAATAAAATTTAATAGCCATATATTTTACAAAATTATAGCTAAACCAAAATTTTACATACAAAAGTACATATATACAAGTGGTTTATATCAACACACAGGTAAACTTATTTGGCGATCTACATGAACAAGTATATGTATATACATATGTGGCTTACGAACAATATATTAGTTTTAATGCAAGCCTAGTGGACAATAGACAACTATATACGTGTTATACTATATACAAACCTATATGTATAAACTGTATACAAGACTTATAACTATCCAGAATAGAAAGAGGTTGAGGTCACAATACTTGAATATATAAACTTATGTCATATAAAAAGACCTACCAAAGCAAAATGAAAAGAGCATCATCACTCAGGGAGGCGACGACTGTGCTCAGCCTAGTGGCATCGAAAGGAGGTAGAGGCGAGCAAAGAGGAACAATAGGTATAGGAAAGTCAGTCGGAGAGTGTTTGCATGGGACGGAGGCTGCTGTGCTCGGGTCAATGGGCTTGCGTGACAAAGGAAAGGAGGAGTGACTGTGGTCGAAGGCTGCGGATGGTGAGGGGAGGTTGCGGGTGGCGGTAGTTGCGATCTGGGCTCACATGCTCGGCTGAAGGCGGCTGACGTGGAAGCTAGGTGATGGCGTGGGGTGATACGCGGTTGAAGGCAGTCGGGGCTTGTTCGGCTGCTCGGGGTTGATCGGAGAGACCGCGGCAAGGAGTCGGTGTTGCTCGACTAAAACTGCTGCCGTGTTGGATGAGATGGAGGGCACACGGTGGACTGCGGGTTCGCTTGGTGGTGCGGCTCAGTGAGGCGGAGTCGGAGGTGGCGGCTTCGGTTTGAAGAGGTGTGGGTTTGATGACGTGGAGGGAAGGGGTTTGGTCGGTTGTCGAGGGGAAGGTTGTGGTGGTTCCATGGCGAGGCAGCTGCCAACTAGGGACATGCATGGGTAGGTGGCTTACTTCGGTTGCAATGTTGCCAAGCATGGAGGGTGGAAGGCGAACCTGATGGAAAGTGGAGTTGTGCAGGCTCCATGAAAATAATACATAAACAAAGATTCGTTTGGATAGAAGCTTCAGGCTAGAATACATATAAACTTGTATATTTCTTTTTCTGTTAAAAGTGGAATCGAACCAGTGTATCATAAATTGATTATGGGGAATAGGAAAAGCCATTAGCAGAATTCAAGAATATTAATAGCTAGGCTGCTTGATTACAAGGCAGATATTGAATGGTCACGGGAACAAATGGACACGAATGGGCAACAATACGGTTATCGTTCTTGTGGATTCCGCCGCGTACCGTACTCCAAAATACACAATCGAATATACTGTTAAGGTCAGGACGACGAGACGATTAAAACGGTATAAAATTATCAGTGGTACGATCATCCGATAAAAATCGATATCGGTATCAGAATACTGCTATTTTACAGAAAATAAGAACGACGGAGCCAAAGATGTCCGAATTTGGAAAAACGACAAACTGACATCTTGCTCAGAAGATGGTTTAGAATTTTTCTATGTAAAAATATTTAGGTTCTGAAAACATTTTATTTTCATTGCTTTTTAACTGATTAAATTGAAGTGAATTTTCGCGCGAAATAAACTTTCATATTTTCGGACGAAAATTTACCAGTTGCTATGTTTAACTCGACGTATTCCAAATATTAAATTTTTATTTCAAAATTTTATCGTTTAAAATTTCACAAAATTTTAACTAATTACGTTATTAAAACAGTTGAAATTTACAGGTCGTTACACAAATGGAAGGTAAAGTGGCATACTTGTTTAGGGATAAGAATAAAAATATAAAAAATCTGATCGCAACAAACTTTTAATTCATTTTATTGTACTACGATATTTCTATTCCATAGACGATAAAGCCTATTCATTTTCTCCTTGGTTGATTATCAAAGAACTAAAATAGAACAAAATGAACTGACCCTTTCAACGTTGATTTTTTTGGCTTTAAGTTTCTTGATTGTAAAGGTCCAATTTTTTCAAAATGTTAAGCTAATGATTTATATGTGTTCACAAATTTATTTGATGACATCTCGTAAAATTTTGAATTTTACAACTTTTGAAATATAATTATTTGAAATTTAAAATAACTTTGATTCGATAATTTTGACTGTAATTTTCTTTTTCACATTTTAGAAGTTTAATTCGTTCGCAAAGTTTTAAAACTTCTATATTTTAGATTTTAAAAATAAAATGTTAGCGGCTATGAAATGCATACTATATCGATTTAAAAATGTTTAATTTAAGAAAAAAATAAACTTTCGATTTGGAAATTTTTGAAATTCAAATTTCCACTTTCATATAGTTGAAAAAAAAATTAAAATTATGAAATATCGGTTCTAAAATTTGAAGTTCTAATTTTGTGTATGTTATGTTTTGAAACTTACGTTTTTTACAATTAACGGCTTTGAATACAAACATTAATGAATGTTAATTTACGAATTTTAGAACTGAAATTTTAGAGTTTGAAATTTTGAAACAATTGATGGTAGACTTGGAGAAATTATTATAAAGTACCAAGTTAACCCCAATCCCAAGATTTTGTAAATGTAGGATTTGCAATTTCTAGAGAACCTGGGATCAAAAGTTGCAAAGATGAATATAAGGACAGAAAGCTCAAATGACCAAACAAAAAAAGATGTATGGGAGAACTAAGAATTATAAAGCTCTGCTACTTAAATATATACAGATCTGCATTTTGCATAACCAATTTCCTAGTTATGAGTTCTTTTACTTAACATTTTTTGTTTAAATCACACTGAAGTTGCATGTTTTTATATTTTTATCATGTACATGGATGTGAGTCAATAAAGATTTCTTGAGCATTATACAAACACAACTGAACACACTAATTTAAAGTACATGAATGCACTTTTTTAAGAACTTAATTCCATAAATGGTAAAACTTATGTTGCTAATGGTGTTTAGTTGTTATGATTGCCATTTTTGATTAAAGAACAAACTTACTGTAGCCAAACACATTACCAAATGCAGCCCCACATGTCAGCCATTGAATAATGCATCTGCAATCCCTGAAAAAGGATGGAAAATCATAAAAAATACTGAGTATGAAAGGCAGATAACATAATGGAAAATTAAAGAATATTGAAGGATAACTTCGACTAAACATTGATGAAAAGCCAATAAGCAAAATGGAATTATACTCGACAATTGAAAAGGAAAGGGGAGTTCAAACTGTAAATGCATAAGAAAAGGATTTAAAAGGTGCTTCACTGAGGTATCAATATCATTTGTGAAACTGAAATGTGATAGAATTTTTCATTCGCAGTACCTTGCCAAATGACCATCTTTTTACTCCCACTGCTATTCTTCCTAGATTTTATTTCAATCATTACAGTTCCATGTATTTTATCATAAACAATTTTGAGTAACAACGTAATAACCATGAACACCATGTCTTTGAACTTCTAAAATTTAGTGATGACAAAATTTTAGCCTACCATGTAAGGTTACATATGGCATTTTCTTCACACACACAGAGACATACACGGTGTAAGAGCATGTAATATAATTGTGGGACGAAACAGCTTTTCCTTGTTTAAACTAAAGCATCAAATATTCTGCTCAATCATTAGATCATAGTACTTAGTCATGCAAACACCTTTTTTTACTCTATGAATACATATGAGTAATTATTAAATTAATAGATTAGCACTCTCAATAGCAAACCAACAATTTGACAAATGATAAAATTAAGGTTTGTAGTAGAAAAAAATAACGTTTAAAAGAAGAAATTTATCGCTATGGATACGCAAATGCGTGTGCGAGCACCACAATATATATGTGTGTGTGGGTGTATGTGTGTGTGCACATGTGTGTGTGTATAGACACCCATCTATGTGTATGCATGTATATGTATATGTATATATATATGCTTCTATGTATAACTTATATAAAATATCTAAAGACGTGAAGTACTAACTTGATTCATAACATCTGAGTTGATCGCATTCCCTTATAGTATATAATGGAAAAAGCTTTGATTGACAAAAATACTAATCAATTAATTTTTTAATATATCTAGCAATTCGAAAATGCTATATTATAGACCATCCAAAAATTTGAATTGCATATGTTCATGATATGAACACTTCTCAATAATAAAAATTAAGAAGTTTTAAATGCTTAACATGGCTTAAAGTAAAATTATAAAATTCATACGAACCAAATGAATGAATATAGGTGGAAGATATATTAAAAACAACAATAAATCTATAGTCGGTATATTTTGATTTATGAAGTAACAATTATTCATATCATATTGATTTCTTAAACTTCATCAACAAACATAGTCCATATTGATTCGATAAAATGCAAACCGAAATCCATCGTCCATCAACTTGTACTATTATCAAGGTTTGGCTCAAATTAGTCTCTTATATCGTTCTTTAAGTCTAGAAAAGCTGCAAATCATATCTGAAAACATAGCATGTCTATATCAAATTTAAACCAGCTGCACATGCCTCATCCTCGTATTATTTTTTGTTAAATCATAGTAAGAGATGCTTGCTTACCCACACAAAGTACATGTGGAAGCACTCAAAGTAACATATCCATAAAAATAGAATTGAACTCTGATTACCCTCTTGATCAAACAATAATTATCCCAAAAACACAAACTCAAGAATAAACAAAACCATACTTAAAAATATACAGAAAAATTATCATTATTAGAAATCATCTAGCTTGAATTAGAAGAGAGGAGAACAAAAAAATGAAAAGAATTTTAAGTGAAAAGTTGATGTCTGTATAATAAATTCTTAGTGATATCCATTTCTTCTGCATAGAACATTTTAGGGAAAGAGGAAGTGAAGAGGCCTTAAAATGATATTTAACCATTTAGTTACCTATAAACAACTGTAATGTGTTTGGATGATTCTATCCAAATGTGTTAAAAGTTGATTATACATTTGTAAGTGGCATGGTTACATGTAGAGTGTCTAACAAAGGAAATCCCTACAAATTTCTAACAGACAGTCAACAACAATTATCATATATATAACTATATAAGTCTATTAATATAGTATAATAAAGAGCGGAGCACAAAACCATGATTTGAAGATTAGTGAACCAATGGATGTAACAAAAAGTTAATCTGAGTTGAAAATGAAATAGTATATCAAAAACCTGACACAAACCTGTGTGGAAAATAAGAAAGTAGATTGCAAAACAGGATCATATTTATTCCTCATTCAGATAGAGTACGTATTGAAGGAAGTATCCACAAATTTCCATTAGCTAGTCTCCGGTAATCAGTTGATAACTATACAAATATGTTGACCTGTATTATAAAATTAAAAATCAACTTAACAGCGTGTGACTCATATTTTTATTTTATACTTACAGTTGCAAAAAAAATTAATTTAACTTTGTCAATCTAATGTCTGATACTCAAGTTTAATTTGAAATGAACATATTGATGGTTGATTAAAAAGCATGGATATTTGGATGATTATGCCAAACTGTGCATAAAAGTTATTGGCCAACAAAATTAACAAAATGAGAGAAACTCAAATTCGTTCAACATAAAAAGGCATAAAAAAATATTATTTTAAGATGATTAACTGATTAGTCCAAGTTATAAGTTGAGATTAGAATCTTAAATTTTCCTATGCGACTGCAAGAATCTAAGATGATTTCAAGAATACAACCTGAATATTTTGAAGCTTTTATCTATGCAAGAAATAAAACACCAATCTAAAAACATGGTAAAAATTATCATATATACAGAAACTTTGCAAAAGGAAAATTATAACTATCGGATGGAAATAAAATGAAAATTCAGGTAGAATATGTTAACGCTAAAAATTGAACGCTAACACCCGGTGTGAGTTGTGACAAAGTGAAAGCACCACCCGTTTGCACGGGAACTAAAGGTAAACAGAAAATAGCAAAAACAGTAAAAAGACAAAGATTTTTATAGTGGTTTGGCTCAAAGTCAAGCCTACATCCACTTTATCTCTTCTTTATTGCTGATTTGATTACAACTTTTACAATGTTTACAATGAATCTTCGGCTACAACACAATCAAGACAAGCTAGAACTTTGACGGTGAATTGCTCTTCGGATTCATGTCGAATGTGGTTGATCTCTTCTCTCGACTCTTTGAAGTGTTGTTGGCAATGAAGTGTTGTGGAGGTTGAGAAAGTAGCAGAGCTTCGACGCTTCCAAGTCCGAAAAAAGTTTTTTTCTTAGTATGGAGTAGGTGAGGTATTTATAGGGAAAATCTGGAGCAGGTTGGGTAGGTCGTAGGTCGTTGGCGACCTAATGGAGTCAACCTGGATAGGGTATAAGCTTCGAGCGACCTAGTGTGTGTAGTGGAGGAGCGGCGACCTAAGGAGTAGCGGCATTGGTAGGTCGTTAGCGACCTAACGGAGAATGGAGGAGCGGCGACCTAAGGAGTAGTGGCATATGGATTAGTAGGTTGTTAGCGACCTAAGGGAGAATGGAGGAGCGGCGACCTAAGGAAGAATGGAGAAGCGGGGACCTAAGGAGTAGCGGCATAGGGTTTGGTAGGTCGTTGACTCGCTAACTCGCTAACTCGCTAGGTACCTTAGGTCGTTTAGTTATTAGGTCGCTAGGTCGTTTGTGAATTTAGGTCGCTAGGGTTGTTAAGTTGTTAGGCCGTGAGGTCTTTTAGGTCGTAGATCGCTGCCTTCATGGGATTGTTAGGTCGGTAGCTCGCTGAAGCTTTTAGGTCGCGGAGGCTACTAGGTCGCTGAGGCTACTAGGTCGCTGAGGATTTTAGGTCGCTGAGGCTACTAGGTCGCTGATGGTTTTAGGTCGCGGAGGCTACTTGAAGAGGCTGGGTCGTTAACTGTTGAGTTACTCTAGGTTTTAGGTCATAGGTCGAGAACGACCTAACAAGGACTTGCTCTGTTGAGATGCTAAGTTGACCAATCTTTGAGATGAACTATCTTTGGTTTCTCGGTCGATCTTTTGGTATCACGGCCTTGCTAAAAAGGCGGGATAACACTTGCCCCCCAAAACATGCCTTGCGGTAGGAAGGTGTGTT
The DNA here is from genome assembly GCA_030737815.1 of Allium fistulosum. Classification (NCBI taxonomy): domain Eukaryota; kingdom Viridiplantae; phylum Streptophyta; class Magnoliopsida; order Asparagales; family Amaryllidaceae; genus Allium; species Allium fistulosum. The sequence goes on from CM060902.1 coordinate 217,956,313, forward strand.
TTGTAATGCCATAAGCCGGATGTCCATATCCTGTTGATGACCTACAAAGGAACTGACAGTTTTATGTGGCCCCAAATGACGACCGTTCGGGATCGAGCTATTTGGGATGAAGTGCGGCCGTTCACGGTCAAGCGCCTGACTTCAACTGGCGACCGTTCGTGGTCGAGCCATTCGAGGTGAAGTGCGACCGTGTGCGGTGAGGTGCCGTTCATGGTCAAGCGCTTTACTTCAAATGACGATCGTTCGGGATCGAGTCATTTGTGGTAAAGTGCGACCGTGCGCGGTCAAGTGGCGGAGCTCAGATGACGACCGTTCGCGGTCAAGCGCCTTACTTTAAATGACGACCATTCGGGGTCGAGCCATTTCTGGTAAAGTGCGACCGTGCGCGGTCAAGTGGCAGATCTCAAGTGACGATCGTTTGCGATCGAGCCGCTTGAGGTGAAGTGCGTCCGTTCACGGTCAAGCGCCTAACTTCAAATGATGACCGTTCGGGATCGAGCCATTTGAGGTGAAGTGCGACTGTGTGCGGTCAAGCGCTTATCTTCATATGATGATTGTTCGGGATTGAGTCATGTGAGATGAAATGTGATCGTTCACGGTCAAGCGCCTTACTCCAAATGACGATCGTTAGCGATCAAGCCATTTGTGGAAAAGTGCGACCGTGCCCGATCAGGGGCGGACCCTCAAATGACGATCGTTTGGGATCGAGCTATTCGAGGTGAAATGTAACCGCTCGCGGTCAAGCGCCTTACTTCAAATGACGATCGTTCGAGATCGAGCCATTCGAGGTAAAGTGCGACCGTTGGCGGTCAAGGGGTGGACCCCAAATGACGATCGTTCGGGATCGAGCCATTTGAGGTGAAATGTGATCGCTCACGGTCAAGCGCCTTACTTCAAATGACGATCGCTCAGGATCGATCCATTCGAGGTAAAGTGTGACCGTTGGCGGTCGGGGGGTGTACCCCAAATGACGACCGTTCGGGATCGAGCCATTTGAGGCGAGTTTTTGCCGTTCGAGGCGAGTTTTCCTGACCTCAAATGACGACCGTTCGGGATCGAGCCATTCGAGGTGAGGTGAGCTGATGTGTGCCCGGGGGGGCATTTGAGGTGAGGAGATGTGTGCCCAGGAGGGCTTAATGTTGGAGGGACCTAGCGTTACCGATGCCAGATTCACGTTCGGGTGAGTTCCTGGATCATTGGTTATGGCGGTTCAACACCATCTCAGAGTGCCTAGGGACCGTTCGTGATCCCGTACATGTGTGAGCGGCTTAGCTGTTTTAGAATCACAAGTAGCATTCTTTTACTGAAAATGAGTTTTTAGTAGATATGTCAAACAGAATCAAGTCCAATCATGAGAATAGAAAAACAGAAACAAAACAGGGACGTCAAAGTGCAAACACCTACACTGCTACGATTAAGAGTCGTTTTAGAGCATGCCTGAGGATTGTTCGTGATCCTATACATGTGTAAAAAGACTTAATCGTGTTGGTGTGGGGTTTACTACTTATTCGTCATTATCCCAATTATTCAATGACAAGTTGACGTCTCAATCCCGATACATTGCCAGCAGGTGCAGGTGGTGGCGGTTCCCATTCCACAGCCGTCACTCCCCTTTTCACATATTTCGATAGTAGGCCATTGCGGACATGCCCTTCAATTTCATCCTTCAAGTGTCTACAATCATTTGTACTATGACCATTCATCTCATGGAATAAGCAGTACTTGTCTGATTTTCTTTCACTACTGGCTGGATCCCTCCTTATTGGCTTGCGATAATAAATCTGTCCTTTAGTATCTTGGTAAATTCGTTCCAAACTTTCGTTTAATTCCGCATAAGTGGTGAAACGTGGCTCCCTCCATGCTCGCTTTGACCTATCATCGTCATCTTCAGCCTTTCGTTTTTCTTTATCTTTGCCAAGATCCTTTTCAAGAGGTTTTCCGCCTTTGAGTGCATAAATTTCTATTCCTTCTCCTTCTTCTCTTTCAGCTTTTGCATCTTCTAATCGTAAGAACCCTTCAGCCTCATGGAAAAATTCTCCTAAATCCATAGGGGGATCTCTGGTCAATGAATTCTTGAACTCTGTGCCGTCAGCTATGCTCGACACGGCTGCCATTAGAACCATGGATGGATCTGGTCGATCCACCGATGCCGCAGCTGCGTTGAATCGCGTCAAAAAGCTCCTCAAAGATTCTCCAGTTCTTTGCTTTAGTGCTGTCAAACTCATAACATTCTTGGGCCTCGAGATGTGGACCCTGAATTGCCTCATAAACCTTTCAGTCAAATCATTCCATGTCCCGATAGATCCACTTTCCACCTGTCTGAACCATAATGCCGCAATATCTGTCAAATACAATGGAAAGCACCGGGCCATAACTTCCTTCGATGCCCCCAGTACTTCCATATGCCTCATATATTTTGTTAGATGAATCGTAGGGTCTGTCCTTCCATTATACATATCCAACGATGGTAGCTTAAAGTCTGGTGGGTTCTTAGCTCGCCTGATTGTCGTGGTAAAAGGACTCCTATTCACATCCTCCAAGTCCTTGTTTACCAAACCACCTCTCATAGCCTTCTTGACCATTTCCACCAATCTGTCATTGTCTCCTAGTTGTAGTCCTCGCCCATTGCTTTCGTCTTGCCCCCCGAGTTCACGAGGGGATGGTGGAATCTATTCTTCTGGCTGGGTTCCTGTTCCCCTTTGATTCTGTGTTCCAAGTTGTCCAATCTGATGAAAAAATTCTGGATCAACTCCTCTTGCCTTTTCATCATTGCCTCCATCTCGTCCCTGGTAACAAAGACTGAAGTTTGGTTTGCTCTTGAGGAAGCCTCTTGACTTCCTTCATGCTGACTGCTCTCTGGTCTTTGCCTTCTGCTCGATCGCCTTGCCATAATTTCCCAGATCCAAACCGACAAATTCTCTGATCCCACCCATAGTTGACAAAATTCCTGAGTTCGATTCTCAATGAAAGCACCAAAATGTTAATGCTAAAAATTGAACGCTAACACCCGGTGTGAGTTATGACAAAGTGAAAGCACCATCCGTTTGCACGGGAACTAAAGGTAAACAGAAAATAGCAAAAACAGTAAAAAAGACAACGATTTTTATAGTGGTTCGGCTCAAAGTCAAGCCTACATCCACTTTATCTCTTCTTTATTGCTGATTTGATTACAACTTTTACAATGTTTACAATGAATCTTCGGCTACAACACAATCAAGACAAGCTAGAACTTTGACGGTGAATTGCTCTTCGGATTCATGTCGAATGTGGTTGATATCTTCTCTCAACTCTTTGAAGTGTTGTTGGCAAATGAAGTGTTGTGGAGGTTGAGAAAGTATCAGAGCTTCGACGCTTCCAAGTCCGAAAAAAGTTTTTTTCTTAGTATGGAGTAGGTGAGGTATTTATAAGGAAAATCTGGAGCAGGTTGGGTAGGTCGTAGGTCGTTGGCGACCTAAGGGACAGGTCGTAGGTCATTGGCGACCTAATGGAGTCAACTTGGATAAGGTATAAGCTTCAAGCGACCTAGTGTGTGTAGTGGAGGAGCGGCGACCTAAGGAGTAGCGGCATTGGTAGGTCGTTAGCGACCTAAGGGAGAATGGAGGAGCAGCGACCTAAGGAGTAGCGGCATATGGATTAGTAGGTCGTTAGCGACCTAAGGGAGAATGGAGGAGCGGCGACCTAAGGAGTAGCGGCATAGGGTTTGGTAGGTCGTTGACTCGCTAACTCGCTAGGTACCTTAGGTCGTTTAGTTATTAGGTCGCTAGGTCGTTTTTGAATTTAGATCGCTAGGGTTGTTAAGTTGTTAGGTCATGAGGTCTTTTAGGTCATAGATCGCTGCCTTCATGGGATTGTTAGGTCGGTAGCTCGCTGAAGCTTTTAGGTCGCGGAGGCTACTAGGTCGCTGAGGATTTTAGGTCGCTGAGGCTACTAGGTCGCTAAGGATTTTAGGTCGCTGAGGCTACTAGGTCGCTGATGGTTTTAGGTCGCGGAGGCTACTTGAAGAGACTGGGTCGTTAACTATTGAGTTACTCTAGGTTTTAGGTCATAGGTCGAGAACGACCTAACAAGGACTTGCTCTGTTGAGATACTAAGTTGACCAATCTTTGAGTCTTTGAGACGAACTATCTTTGGTTTCTCGGTCGATCTTTTGGTATCACGGCCTTGCTAAAAAGGCGGGATAACAGAATACAAACAATTCAAATTTAAAACATCTTCAATACAACTAAGTACCTGCAAATCAAAGATGTTGAAATTACCTGAACATAAAGCTGAAGTCATAAAAAAAGAAGCAAAAACAGTAGTTAACTCTGGCTTAGAGGATGCATCATGGTTATGAAACGACAGAGGAGGTAATTAGCGAATTTCGTGAAACATTTCGGTGATTGAAATAAAATAAAGGGAGAACATACCTGAAATAATTGAATCAAATTCCTCGATCTGAATTGAAGCTGAAGAAATGGTCTAATCTGCGACTATTAAATCAGGAAGATCGCCATGGCCTATCGCAGTGGAACAACCTGTCAGTTGATTCGTCATATGGAGATACTTCGTCAGATGGCAGAGCGATGGAATTGATTTAGGGTTTTTTCCATGAGTGGAAAATGAAAACAGTTTGTGGTGGAAAAGTGACGCTTCTACGAAAACTGGTTTAGAAATCGTGATGACATTCCTTGCTTGAGTGGTTACTGATGGATGGTGGTAGTCGATTAGCCCAACTGATTCTAAACACCCAAGGTGATGGCTTCGATATCTCTTCCGCTTTAAAATCCAAAATCAATTGTTTGCGTTGCTGACAACTGTTCCTCATGGTCAGAGAAGACGAATGCTTGTTGATGATGTGAGTAGGAACAGCGACTGATATGGTGGCGCGAAGACGGCTGTTAGCAGATTGGCTGGAGAGTCGAATTCGAAAGGTTTGAGATTGAGAAGCGATTGTGGGCAGTAGTGCTCGAGACGATGTCGAAATCGAAGGGTTTGGGAGAGGGGAGACTTTTGGATCTGAATGAAAAAGAATCGGAAATCTGGCATGAAAATTAATTGGAAAAACCTAGGAGAAAGAAGAGAGGTACGACAAAAAGAGAGAAAAAAGAGAAAGAGGGTATATTATAGATATAAATTAGGGGACTGTTCAGTTGCCAAATTTTAAGAGGGCCTGTGTGAGCTTGAAATTTAACTCACTAATAATAAATATAGTATAGATTAAAGCATAAAAATTCACATTACAAGTCAAATTGGGGAAACCTGAATTAATATTAACAAATTACACCCAGTTATTCTAGATCTAGAATAAATCTTGCAATCTTATCAACATTCCACTTTAACAAATTTAGGAACTTATTTCCAAACTTTTAGATTAGGATGTAAATACCGTTCCTATTCCGTTTACCTATCTTACAAAATATATAGGCAATATTTCTATACATTCGTTTTAAGCCTACAACTCATTATATCATATATAGGCATAATAATTAGATAATATTCAATGATATAAATATTAATGTTATAAATAAAGCATATAATTTCCCACTCACCTTTCAAGCTTTCTAAATCTCCTAAATCTGAATTCATCCATTTACTTGACTACTTATAATTTCCAATCCAAAAGAATATATATAACAAAGTATATTTATATTGTTAGAATTGTAGGTCTGAGAAAAGGTTTGGGGTTAAGGGAAAAATATAGATTTATAATAATGAAATTTACATTTTTCCTCAGTATTGATTCGCTCATTCTCTTTTTTTTTCTTCCCTTCTCCGATTATATACCTATAATATAATATTTTATTATTAATAAAAATAGCGGAGAAGGAAAAATGGGATAGTTTCATTGCCTCGATTAGAACATATAAGAAGAGAAGTGAGGGGTTAGGCCTATATTTACATGTGTTCAAATCGATCATAACCGTTAGATTTAAAATAATAAAATTCAGACCGTTCAGCCAAGGTTTAACGCTAGCCGCCACCTTCACCATCAGTCGACCGCCCCCATAAGAGGTCGACCAGCCTAAGTAAAGGGGTCGATTGGTGGGGTCCACACTATTAATAATATTTGTTTCCTTTTTCTCGTTTTTAATTATTTTCGTTTCGAAAACTCCATATGCTAATAACTTCTTCATTTGAGCTCCGATCGTGAAACTCCAAAAATGAAAATTGCTCAGAATATCACTATGAATGCAATGGTGCAAGTTTCATGGAAAAAATTTGACGTTTGCTCAAATTCCATTTTTGAGTCTTATTAATTTTTTATTGATTACCATTAATTTTATGGGTGTTACATTCTCCCCTCTTAAAAGAATTTCATTTCAGGAATTCCCTAAGGGCTGAAACATGTAACATAGAGCACAAACAATCCAAGTCATCCAACCGATTAGTGTACAATTAATTTTGTAGCCACACGTGTACAAGTTCATGGTGTACTACAACAAATATGGCATGTATGCATAAGAATACTGAATCTGCGCCTCTTATATGAATGTATTCTTTTTAAAACATTTTTGAAAATATGATGCAAACAATCTATTTATACTGGCAGTTCTTTATGTATGTAGGTTTTCAAATATCAAAAATTCTTTTTCACACAACAATTTCCACACTCCTACGAGTAGGAATATGGTTCAACCAATTTTGCATCCAATCCATACCATCCAATACCGAATACATAATTTCTAACATCCAAATTTTTTGAAAATCTAGTTTTCTTAAATCTATACTCCTATACCAAAAAAGAAATTTAGATGGAAAATTTTACATTTCCACCCTTCTTTTGGATACATATTCTGTTGTACCTTGGAATCTTTTCTTTTGCCCCTAAATCTTTTCTAACTTCTCCAAGTACAATTTGAATAAAGAGGTTTGTTTTTGGATGTTAAAACGGAATTATTCTAAACATAAGTTTTTCACTATCAACAAGGTATGGAAATAAAAATTTCAAAGCTAAAACGGCTTTTTCCCTTGTTATTCCATATGTTTAGTGCACTGTCACCCTTGTTTGACAGTAAATTCATATTCACTGACACGTCAACCTTCCTTACACTGAGAATGTGTCCATTGAAAATCAAAAATCTTCTTATTTCCCATAAAAAAACCTTTTCCCTTTTTCAATCAAACTTGCAAAATAGTTTGAAAAATCAAATTTCCAAAAGCATTTAAACACCATTTTTTTCCAAAAGCACTTGAATTTTTTTTCCAAAAGTTTGAACCCAACTTCTCAAAAGCATTTAAACAAATTTTTTTAAAGCATTCGAACATAATTTTTCAATCAAATTGCCGCTCCATCTTTAAAAACAAATCAAGTAGCATCTTAATGTAATCGGGACTTAGTCAATGAGTTAATGCATATGATTCACCCTAGCATTATGCAGTTAATCATAGATTTAGGGAAACTTTCCTTTTAGTTGAAACAACGACACACAAGCCTATTTATAAATTTTAGCTTTTAAGGCATAGGGATAGTGACCCATGATTTCGCAACAACCCTTCCCAGCCCTTTATTTGCTAAAATTTATTTTTTCCAAAATTCAAGAGTTTTTGGAATTAAAGCATTTACTTACTTAATTTCCTAATTTATTTTATAAACTTCCAGCCTTACATACAATTTATCTCTATTTAAGTGTCCTTATGAGATTTCTAAATTTGCACTATTTCCCAATATATATAGCGGTCAAAGTTCATCCAAACCATTAACACAATAATAAAATAGGAACATATATCATATCATATCATATCGTATGCTTTTCCAGTACCCGAAGCAAGACAACTAGCGATTATAGCCAAAATAACCTAAAAGAAACAATTACTAAAAGCTGCCGTTCATCATCAACTGGTGTTAATGATGCTGTAGCCTTATCACCCCTTACTCAATTAAGTTGGACATTTCTAGTATGACATTCAACTATAATCCACATATCTTAACTTATCTCCTTGGCTCCCAGTAAATAAGGTCAATCCATTACTTCAATCATTACACCCGATTAAGGGATAAATTATGCCTTCCTATATTGTAGTGAATAAGAAATACAAATTATGCACATTTAAAATAACTCATCATAAAATTGGTTTGGTGGAATAACTTTCCTACCACCTATGTTTTCTTCTTTAACCTTGAGTCAACCAACAACTTTTAGTGTGTTTGCCATCTTATTACCCTCTTCTCCTATCATACTACTATCTTCCTCCAATCAAAATCTCTTGATAGTATTCTCGAACTTTTGTGTTTACTTTCTTTCCTTGATCTTTCACGCGAGTATATCCTAGGACTTGCAAAAGTGTACTTTGGTACCATTTCCTAATCCTTCGAGGGATCTTCTTATGGCTTTCACAAATGTCTAATCAAACATTCCTAGGTTCATTTCAATATTTTTTTTATTCAACGGGAATTCCTTGTTGCGGCCTTACGAGCATTCATAGCTATTTTATTCCTAGCCTTGACCTCTACCCCATCCTACCTAGGCAGTGATCCCAATATACTCCTTACCAAAAATTGGTTTGGTTTTTCATACCCTTAAAAAATAAAACTTCACAATCATGAAGTACTTAATTGAAAACTTTTATATTTGAAAACATAAACTCAGAAACCTTTTTATTAAATTAAAAAATTGCTTTGTTTCTAAAAGGAGTCATGAAAATTTTCCTATTCTAACAATCTTTTCCTTTTCAAAGACTTTCTCTAACAGAAATTTACTTCTTTAAAAGTGGGGTTTTTAACTCAAAACATTTATTTCCGTTCAAAAATCCAATTTTCATACCAAACCATTATTTTCACAAATATCTTTAAGCAATGAAAACTCGAGTAGATAAGGATAACTTCCATTCTATTATTTTCCTACTACTCATGCTATTTCCACTTTCAACCTTTGCGGAGATCCTAATAGGACACAAGCGGGCTTCTAAAAGATATGTGTAATTATTGCACATATTTATGGAAATTATCCATTTCTCTTATCCTATCTCTATTGTTTATTTCCTATACTATTTCTAGCTAGATTATTAATCCCATTTTAATATAAATTCCTATCGATGCTTCTATTCAAATTTATTAATACTACCACTGTTAAAAAATTTCCTACCTAAATTGCCTTCAAGTGGCTTCTCCTTACATTGCTCTTTTCCACTTTTATTATCTTATCCGTTGACTCATTACAATGCATTCGCTACTGCTTTAGTCATTGGGCTTTTCTTCAATAACATAAAGAGAGATATGTATAAATCTATTTTAGTTGTTTTTCTCTGTTCTTTCCTTATATTGGAATATTTCTCCTATTTCACTATCGGGCATTCTTACCCTTCTATTCTCTTTACCTGATTTCAATTAAGTACTATTTCCATTTATCCAGTCCATAGAAAGAATTTTAAAAAGGAACTTCCAAATTTACAAAAATAGGAAAAATCATCTTGCCAGCATACGCTCTCTTTTCCATTCATTTTAAAAATGAAAAGCTCTTTATCAAAAAAATTTAAATCAAAACGTTTTGAGTCAACAAATTTTAAATCAAGAATTTCAAAATTTTCTTGCTTTTCAAAACAATAACTTTTTGATAAATCCTCTGAAAAACCCATTTAAAAACGTTTCAACGAATTTTCAAAAATCTTTTTATCAAATTCTATCATTTGGGGTCAAACTCAGAAATAGATTTTTATTCTGTTTTCCTTTACTCTTAATCTCTTCTTATTAAGTGTATATACTAAAAATCTGATTATCCTCTTGTGGTTATTAGTGCACACCTTATGTGTGAACTTGCTCAATCCTTTGTCACATCTTGATTCTAGATGCTTGCAACATATATGCTCTTACTTACTATTGTCTAGATGAAATGTACGTCTTTAATCAGCAATCCATCGAAATCCGCAATCATAAGGTAGCTTGGGCATAACAAAGGAGTCAAGTACCATCCAGCCTTTGGGATCCTTCTATATGTTATGCTCAGGCTATTTTAGGTCAACGCCTTGGGGTATGGCCTACACTCCATGGGGTAATCGGGGTAGGTGTATAAATTTAACTCTTATTTATTGTTCCAACTCATAGTTGCCTCATCCATCTTTTCATAATATGATCGCAACTTCTTCTGTATTCGGATTTCATAGAGTTTGGCATATAATATATATATATATACATACATACATATATATATATATATAATTATATGTAAAAATAAAAATATTTCTCTCAGCGTACACTAATTCTTTTGATCGACTAACCTAAGCTCTGATACCAAATGTTACAATCCACATCCTAATAGGCCTGAATTTTGATTAAATCGAAACCTAAGTCCATTAGGGCATGGATTGTTGGTTTTGGTAATCTGTAATAAACATAAGTATACCAAAACGATCAATATAAACTCACAATGGAATAGAAAACTATAATAGAATATAAATACTGATAGAAGATACTACCTTGAAATCAATAGTATTTCTTGGATATCTAGTTGCCTTGTCAGCGCTGAGCATGAAAGAGAAAACTTCACCATCTACTGTTTCCATCTTGCACCAGTGGCCCTTCCCTTTAATGTGGGTTGTAATGAGGAAAGGGTAAGAATAACATTATGGTGACTGGAAAATTTCATACTTTGTCAATAACACTAATTTATGCCGATTGATTTCTATTTAAGTGTTATGTTTATTATTTAAGGCCAATCCATTCAATCTTATATGCACGTACGATATGCCTAACCTCCTCCGAGGTATAACTATATATATATAACTATATATATATATTCCAATAAACATATATGTCTAAACGTTGTACTACCCATAAAACCCGACCACTTAATACTCCTTAAATTGGGAAGAGGTGGACCCAATGACCATTTAATACCTTAACTGTAACATCCCTAATTTTGGAAAACATTATTCAGAAGTTTTAATTAGATAAATTAAATAGAATAATGATGATAAGGGGATTGAGATTTGAATAAATTACATAATGGGCCATGCTTAATAGTAATGATTTAATGGGCTTTAAATTGGTTTATAAGTTAATTAACCTACACATGGGCATATTAGTAAATTAGCCAATCTATTATACACGGCTATAAATTATCATTTTTGTCCATTTACGTTTCATTACTCACAATCACAAATGCAAATCAGAAAATAAAATATAGTCGGCCATTAACAAGGAGGAAAAGAGGAATTTCAATTTAAAAGCTAAGGATCAAAGCTAGGAAGGATTAATCAACAAAAAATCTCAAATTCCTTATCAAGTTTAAGGTGAATAATAATCTCATACCATCTCTAATTTTGTATGATTATATGGTTTCGGATTTATGATTTAAATTCGTTTTTGTGATAAAATGGATGACGATATGCTTGAGTTATATTATGGTTATTTATTTTAATTCATACGCATATGAATTTACATGGTTTTGATGTAAAACCAAGAATCTATGATTTCAGATCGCCGTGGAAAATTTTTATGTTAAGTAAAACATGATTTTGGAGATGAGTTTTAATTTTTAGAATTTTCCAAGCTATGGAAATTTTATTATGAATTTTTGATGAAAACATGATGTAATTGGGTTTAAAAAATTATTTTGAATATTTCAAGAAGAAATTCGGTCTAAAATTTTAATATGTTTGATTACATGATGAAATTGAATTTATGTGATTTTTGGGGATTTTTCTTAATTGATTTACTAGGGAAAATAAATTATTTCAAAAGAAGGACTTTTCTAAAATAATTGGTTTTACTATATGGAAGGGCTTAAACATTACGTTTTTTGGGTTTTAATCTGATATAAATGCGGTAGTTTTAAATGTAAAGTATTTTAAATGTTTTCATGGCGGCCAATCAATGGTTTCCAATTAGACAAGTCGTTAGAAAGTAATTACTAAAAGCTGCTATATTTCAGCCTTTAAATCAGAAAAGGGTGTTCCGCCTCTATTAGTAAGAACCTTTCGACTCTATTGACCCCGCCTCATCCCAGTCAAAACCACCATAGTCGAAACCAATACACAAGATATCACTTAGATGGTATGCAGTGGATTGGAAGGAGGGCGGAAGCCTTGGTGTCAAAAGGTTAGCTTCTGATTGAGTCGAAACCCTGCTTTGTTTTCATAAGTTAAAATTCTTGCCTTGTTTTACTTAAAACTTTCGACATAGTCGAAACATATGCTTTTGAAAGGGGTTTTATACTTAGCTTTCGAAGAAGGTTGTCATATTATGTTAAATTATTAGCTTTCGAAGGGGTACCTTTTTACTTTTACAAGAGCTTTCGAAAGGGTAGGTTCCAACCAAGTCGAAACCAGGCCGCTATGCTACCTTTCGGTTGTGATGCTTTCTAAAGGTTATTTCTGTTTTAACCAAAGTTAGCCACTTCCTAATTGCTTTCGAAAGGGTTGAGGGTTTCGAAGGTGATTGAGTCGAAAGGGGGTTTCGACTCTGTCCTTCGAAGTTTTGATTTTAAAGATCTTTGCTTTCGACTAAGATGGTTCCGACACCATTAACTTTTCCCCAAATTAATTTTAGTTCGTTTCGAAAGGGATACTTTTGTATATAACAATTTTGACCCAAATGATGTTTTTAAAAAGTAAACCCAATGTTTCCGAAAGGGTACTTTATGTGTTTCGAAGCTATGTTTTAAAGAATGTTTTCTTGATACCACTACAAGAAAAGTTGTTTTTGACAGCCATGGAACACAGCGTTGGGATGGGTATTGCTGTTGTTGATCCTTAGGTAAACAGTAAAAACAAAAGACAGCGTAACACAATGTCGTGTGTCAGATCCACTCTCTACTAAAATTAAGCCCGCCTAATTTCCCTCTATAATTTCATTCACCGCGTAAACTTATTTCCCCCTTCTTCACTGAAATAAGCAACCCTAAATCTCAAAGCACCCACTCCTGCAAACCTAAATTTGCTATGCCTCCGTTGTTCTAATCCCTAAATGACGCCTCTCTGTTATGCCCAATGTCCTTAAAAAAGAGGTCCCCATGGCTCCGCTGCGCTCCGGTGCTTGCACTTGAGAGTTAGCATCCATTGAGTCAACTCGCCACTGCTATGGAGGAACACTCGCATCCTTTTCTAAAATAGATCCTGCAATCCAGGCCCTTAATTTTTGTGAAGCTTCAATATTTCTCAGGTTAGAATTTTTTCCCTAATAATTTTCAACCCAGAATTCTAATTTTAGAGATCATATGATTCTTGCTTCAAGTATTTTTGGATATCATGGTATGAATTTTTAAAATTAAAATGTTTGGACATGTATTATTATCATTAAATTTACTGACTTTAGATTAGATAGTAATCATGTTGGTAATGGAACTATTCATATGAATAATGATACGATTGGTTAAATAATAAATTTAAAGGTATTTGAAATAAGTAGAGGCCAAACGGGTATACAAATATATTTGGATGTATTAAGTGCTTATTGCTCGAGTGAATTGCATCGACTTGTAGTCAGTCCATTGTCAGGCAATCTGATGTCGAATGTTCATTCTTTTATGCAATAAAATAATTATATTAGTACTGTACCTGCCATTTATTCATCTAAAACAGGATATGTATGTATGTATATGTATGTATATTACTCTGGGTTCTTCTAGAGATTTTGGATGGTCATGGAGATACTTAACAGCCATCATTGAAGCAGTAGAAATTGTTTCATAACTCGAGTATATTAATGCAATTATCTAATCAATGATTTTCTCATTGTTAGTTTTATCTATCCTTCTTCATTGTTTTTTAGCAAGCAATCAAGCATGTCATCGTTGCTTAAACTTGCACTAGATATTCTGTCAATAATGAGCTTTGTTAGCAGGTTATAATTTTCGTTCTTGCCTAAAATAATGTATGTATATATAAAATTCCTTTAGTTAGTAACTATGTGTTTTCTATATCATTAACCATCACAAAAACATTTTTAATTACCTGAAAAACACGTCTATAGTTTGTGCCAGGAAGATTAATTGGCAAATCAAGTATGCTATGAACAAAATGATATATCTCTTCTTTAAGAGCTTCAGCAAATTGGCCATCAACATGTCTCATGTGATGTGTATACTATCACAATATTTTGCTAAAACAAAAGCCATCAACATGTTAGATAGTTGATAGTACAATTTACGTATATTTATACAAAATGTGAGATCATCAAATGTATGATCAACATAAGCGATAAAAATGAAAAGGAAATAAGCCGAAAGTTATTAATATACAAAAACAGAATACAAAAGTAATGCGGGAATTCATTGTTGTTTGAAGTATGTTAGGTAGAAGGACCATCAGACGAAAGCTCTAGAACTGAATAAGTGCTGCATGGTCTGTGCAAAGTTGAGACTAGTGATAGCAAGTGGACTAGGTAAACTGACTGAATTGCAGCAAGTGCTGCATGAAGCCTGCGAAAGTGATAGTGACAGAAATATGAAGTAGTAGCATGAGTAATAAATGATGAGATGCCAGGCAGGAATGAGGCAAGTGAGTGCGGTAATTAATAGATAAGCCAGTGCATGAGTATATAGGAAGGGAACCGCTCCCATTGCTTAAAGAGCATTGTTGAGCCTGGATTTAACTATAACTCGAGCGTGCATTTCATAGAAAATGAGCATAACTAAAATGAATATTGAGCGAAGTGCAAATTGAAACAAAGGAGCTAAAGCGAGCTGAGATTAAACAGGCTTGAAGCTTAACTTATAATCTATACTGAAACAATTTTTGAATGCAAGATGAAATACTTGTGTTGAAACACAGAGCTGAAACAAAGAGATTCCACTAAGACAATTGCTGAACCAAATTGCATTGGCTGCTATTCAATTAAATCCCAAAACTGTAGCATTGATGCAAGTCCGAGAATGGAGGTTGAAACATGACAGAGGCTTATTTTCCTATTTGAAATTGTGTTTTCTTGTTCGTGTTTTTAGCAAACATTATATTTATTTTGCCAACATACGTATTATTTTGTACAGTTGGTTGTGTTTCAAGTTAATAGTAGGACAGTGACATTCACTTTATTGTCTACTACTGCCAATATTTTATCCTAAAATAGTATGGTGTGTACTTCTTAACCACTTAATGACTGATTATACTAATTTTGACATCACCTTTTTTACTGCTTGAAGCTAGTTTTGTGACAACAAACTCACTGGAATTTGTACTCTTTCCTCTGCAAACATTGTAAAAATCAAAGGGATAGCTAGAGTAACACTTTTTTAGCTTAGACCTTTATTCACTTACTAGCCCTTCAAGTTCTAGCTAGAGTAAATATGTTTTGTTTTACTGTGCAACACAGTATAAACAAACTTTACCAAGTTATATTCGTCTATTAATAACATTATAATTGACATCTACCCAAAGATTTTAGTTGTCTAACTTTGAATGTGACAAACTTAAAATATTATATACATTTTTTAATTTCTATAAATATTTCAAATTAATTTGAACATGGATAGCAGGATAGGTGAGTGCAAATTTCATCCATTCAACTATTCTCATTTAGCTGCATATACTTGATCATGAGGCCCTAAGCTATGTGCATAGCAACTGAAAATGGCTAGACTACTGAAGTATGAAGTAGGAGAAGACACATGAAGGTACTAATTGAATTATCATGTTAGTTGAATTATTAATGAAGTATGAGGAAAATTACTCAGGCAATTAATTGAATTTTCATATTAGTTTATAAAATGTGATTTTAAAATCATGTTTATTCTATGTAGGTATATTGTTGCAATTACAATATTGGGGTTTCTTTATACATTGATGTAGCTAATTGTAAGATTTATGGGTAGTGAGAAGGTACTTAAATATGGTATTTTATTTTATTTTGTAGCAATGTATTCTGATATTGAGTTGTAGACTTATGGATGATGTGATTATTTAGTTTTAGATGTTCTCTTCCAAGGAATTTTATAAGACAATAGCCGTATCTCATGAAGGATAAAATTTTCTACAATCTCAGCAACATAGAGACAGAGCACATACAGATGATGATTTATATGCAGAATGGCTACGAGACCTTACCAAATCGATGGAACGAATGATTATTGTCGAGGCATGCGTACCTGAATTGTGCTGAGCTCTGGTATGGTTTCCATATTTTAATTACGACTTGTATTTTCATTACATAAAAAATATTACATGATCCAAAACATCAAATACTACTTATCAAACTAATAACCCCCTCTAGATCTGTCTGTTTTTTTTCCAACAACTAGAATTTTATTAAAAAAGGAGAAACAAGCCTTTCTCCAACGGCTTACAAAATACGGCAAGACATACAAAGTATGCGACCCACTAACCCGATAAACAAAGAAACAGAAAAAACCAAAGAGAAGAAAAAGCTAAGCTGACAGTAGCAACATAATACAAAGCTAACAAGAAGTAATAAACAGCCGCTCAACCATCAACCCCGCTACACCAAAAGGTGTAGGCCAGTCCACCAGAAAGAAAACCACCCACCGTCAGAGGGAGCTAGAACCCACAGAGAATCGCAAGCCAACACACGCTAATCAAAGAGTACCATAAATGCCGGCCTCAAACAAACCCAACCATCCAAACAGCAATACCAGATGAGCTCTGGATACCAACATCCGACTAGAAGAACGGAAAACTGAAGTGAAACCAATGGAATCAATCCCAGGAGAAGATAAAGACGAAAACTCCTTACAAAACCTGCACCTGTAAAACTAGCGACCACATCAAAACAAACAAAATGGGGGGGGGGAGGGAGAGTCAAGACCGTCGGGTGTAGACCAACGCCCCGACAGGATCACTCAACCGACGCCAGTTCTAGCGGAACTCATCGCACAAGTAATAGAAAGAAGACCCACCAGAGGATGGATACCGAGACTTATGCATCCCCTGAAAGGCCGACCTCGAAAAGCAAGGAATACGTCATTCCTGACTCGCCTAATAATGGTCACGGGTTCCATAGGAGTACTGTCGAAGATAGCCTTGTTCCGAGCACACCAAATGTGCCAGCAAAGGAGACAAGGAATCAAGCGCTGAATGATCGAACGAAGAGATTTCCTGGAGTTCCCAGACCACCATGATGAAGGTAGATCGTTAACAGATCTGGTAATTCCTCGGACACCTACCAAATTTCCGAAGAAGTTCCAGCAAGATCTGGCTATGGAACCAGCGAAGAATAAATGGTTCAAGGATTCCGATTCCCTGCTGTCGCAGCAACTGCAACGGGAAACTAAGGGGATGCCTATCCGTTGTAGATTCTCGTCTAATGGAAGGCCATCATGGAGGATACGCCACATGAGGGTCGATACTTTTGGAGGAGAGCGAGAATCCCATATGAAGGAAAACAAAGGACGAATGGGGGAAGGAATACGAATCGAAGTCCAAGCTCTGAGGATGGAAAACGGGGCGCCGTCCCATCCTAAAGGACCGCCATGGGAGTCAGATAAGGATTTCACTGACTGCATGTGCTTCCAAGTCTCGCTAGCATAGGACGGAGAACCCGTATAATTAGAGCCCGCTAGCCTATGGTACTTAGCGTGAAGGAACGAGGACCATAAAGAGTTTGTACCGAATCTGTACCACAGTTTGCAAGCGAATGCGGAGCAAATATCCTTGGGGTTGCGCAGCCCCAATCCGCCCTCGTTCTTGGGGCGACAAACCGTATCCCACGAGATCCAGTGATGGCGGCGATCGTCTTCCTTGTTGCCCCAGAAAAAGGAAGAGGCCAAAGAACGATACGACCTAAAGAAGGAGGCGGTAGGGGTCATAGTCGCAAAGACATGAGTTCCCATCGAATCTAACACAGACTTTATGAGAACCAGTCTGCCAGCCTGAGAGAGAAGAGCCGCATTCCAACGAATGACCTTACCCCGTACCTTGTCAGCTAAAGGGTCAAAATAAGCATTAAGCTTCCTACCTCGGTACAGAACTATACCCAGGTAGGGTAGAGGAAGCGTGGTTTCGTTGAAACCAAAAATTGTCTCAATCCAGGAAGATCTAGAGGGGGAGCAATCCTTCGCCCGGACGAAACAACTTTTCGAAGTGTTAACGAGCTGACCGGAGGATCTCTCGTAAAGATGAATGAAACTAAGGAGCCTCCGAATAGAGGAGCGACTGCCGTTCGAGAAGATAACAATGTCATCTGCAAACGACAGAGACGAAATGAGAGGACAACCCCTAGGAATCCCGAAACGCTGAATTTGCTGTATTTCCTGTTGTTAACTTGAAATACAGTTCATTTGAAAATCAATAAGTATCATGTTTTAGAGATCAGGTAGATAGAGTTTAATCTGTAGATTCAAAGCCACTTATCTTCACACTCCAACGCAATATGAAGCTGCGTGCATAGCTATACGACAGATTAGTTCAAATCTAACTGAGATCTGTACAAATCTAACTGAGAACGGGTTCACCGAATTCGCACCAGATCTAAATCGCTAGATTCGCCTTGTCATTCTAGTCTGGATTTGTAGAATGAAGGCTGGGTGAATGGGTTCACCGAGGTCAGAGTTGGAAGAATTAAAGGAACTGAACACTTGTTATTGTAGTCTAGATTTGTAGAATGAAGGCTGCATGAATGTGTTCATGGAGGTAAAAGTCAAATCCCAATCACCGAACTTGCCGAACTCGACGAAGGCTACATGAATGCGTGATTAGGACAGAGCAGAATGTTGGAAATTAGAAGGTGGTGGATAAAAGGAGTTGGAAGAAAGTACTAAAGAACTTGAAAAGGTTTTGGAGGAATTATTCAAAAGATACTATTAATAATAGGGTCTCGCATCTTAACATTCTTAGCCTATAGTTAGGAACGTTATTTGGCCAAATTGTTATTTAGACGTAAAAAGTGTAAACTGAGGTGCAGGTGTGATTGCTAGCCTATTGGAGGTATAGGTGGATGGTGGTAGGGTGAGGTCATGGTGAGGTTATAGGATAATGGTGAGGTTATAGGAAATTTTTTTCTTTCAGGTTGCTGTTCCTCTAGGAAAGCATGATAACTATAATGTATCTATGTCGTTCATTGCTGCACATGGAGCTGATAAGTTTTTACTGGATACATTATCAGATATGCATTCATCTATACAAGAACAAATCAATGTTGTATCCAATTGTGTTCCAACAGAAGATATAAGTGGATGGATGTTTCTGAGCTACTAAAAGAAAAGGTAATTTGTTTGATCTTGCAGAAAAATTATATTCTTAACTTCTACACCATTTCGAAGTTTGGACTGCATTGAAGTCTGTAATCCAAGTATCAAATCGTCTTTTGGATGAACTTTGCATTGAATAATAGTTTCTGAAATTGTTGGAATTGTTTTGCATACTGACTTACTGTACTACTTTTCAGGAGTGATGCATTTTCCTAATTATAATTTAAAGATGAAGCAATCAATGATAAACATGTATGTTTATAAACTTTTCATCTCTACTTTTTAGGTGGCAATGCTCAGCGAATGACATGGTTCTGTTTCAGTTCTCAGTTAGCCTAGTGTCTAAAACACTCTAATAATTAAATATAGTTGAGTGATATTACACTATTATCATCGAAAATATTCAAAAGGCATCAATGTCAGTTTAATGATACCTTAAGAGGGTTAAGTTCGAGTTTGGCATATGGCATTTGCGACAGTGAGATGAAGTGGGTGATTGGGTTTTGCTGTTTAAATCATATTTATAACTGAAAATGCAGCTTTTTTTTCTGCATTGTATAATGCCTGGTAATAATCCGCTTCTTGTTGCTGTATTTTCTAAATCACACGTTACTTTTGTTTTATTTCACGTCAATGTATGTTTAGTTAAACTGATGTACTGGCAGTCTATTTAGTTAAAATGATGTACTAACAGTCTTTATCTTTTTTGTTATGAAAAATTATATAACTTGCGGATGATGTTTGGATTTGAAAAATAACTTATGTGCTTTGTTTTGACAGGTGCTGTATGATGATACCGGGGTTACTACAAGCTGGAAGGAAGGAAAAATTATTTTGCTGCATTCATTCTCTTTCAAATCGGTCATGCTTGGATTAACGTATTTTGTATTGACGTTCATATATCTTTGCTTTTAGTATGTATCGTTTTGGTCAGCTATGGTTGTATGTATTGTTTTTTTTAAGATCACAAATATTTGAAACTTTATGTACGAAATATTATGGATATATATTTAAATATATATTATGGTTTGGCTTATGTCTTCATTTGATTACGTACATCATTATGTGATAATTGTGTTTTTTGAAATTTTATAATATATTAGTAGAATTGTAAGCTTGGATGTACCTAGTAAAAAGACTGCAGGGATACAAATTTATAGCGTTTTAACTGTGCTATGGAAAGGTTGTTTTTTCAGTTTTATATACTACAGCATTATGATAGTGCTATAAACAATTTTCATAACAAAAAAACAACGCAATAAAAGACAGCAAACCGCTATAGAAAGTAGCTGTACTTATACATACAATGTACTATTGCAGCAGATAACGCTGTAAAATATTGTGTTCTATAGCGTCTATAGACGCTGTTGTATATTTCATATGTGTGCCAGCCTATTTTTACATAGCAGTCATGAAAACGCTATAGTTTCACTTCATAGCGACTTTCCAAAGCTATTAAAAGTCATGTTTACAGCACTCATAAAACGCTATGAAATGTCCTTGTCCATAGCGTCTCTTATAGCGTTTTGTATGTTGCTGTTATAGGTCACTGACCTATTACAACATGTTAATATACAGCGTAAGAAAAAAATGCTATAATAGCTTCTAATAGCGTTTTTTAAACGCTATTAAAGGGTGTTTTTGTTGTAGTGTACCTTTGAATGATATCATTGGTTTCAAAAGTTATATACTAAGGGTTTTGAAAAGAGGTTTTCTATGCTTTCGAAGGAGGTCATCCCGTGGTTTCGAAAGTTTCAAAACAAATAAGCCATTCTCATTTTTAAAGGAAAAACCATGGCATAAATAAAGATTTTGGAAATGTTATTCACATTGTTATTAACCCATAACTGTATTTTAGGGAAAGGGCAGAATCACCAGTTAGGTTGACCCAGTAGTGAATATAACTTAACAGATGTTAAAATCTTAATTAAAGATATTGGCAGAGGCCGGTAGGTTTACAGTAAGCCCATGAAAACTGTATGATATTGGCAAGGGCCAATAGGTTCATAGTCAGCCCATGAAAACTATGATTTAATACTGGCAGGGGCCAGTAGGTTTGTAGTTAGCCATGAAAACTATATCCGGATTAAGATATTGACAATCAATTAATAGGTTCCTAGTTAGCCCATGAAAACTAGGATAAGAGATAAGATATTGGAGTTACCAATAGGTTCTTAGTGATCCCATGAAAACTATGTAATTGGAGAGATAGTCCATAAACACTTAACAGGTTAATAGTAACCCTAGAAAATATAATTGGGACAGATGGTCAGAATGAATGGGGATGGGTAATCTAGAATTGATTTATTTGTTTTGCATATCATCATAATGTTTTGAAATACTATGTTTTAACCATTGTGGATGCAGGAGCACAGTATATGGTTTTATAAATATTTTAGGATGCTAGTGAAGGGGAAAACCCATTCCGCTTAGCGGTGTTGTCTCACTAGATATCTAAATGGTTTGAGATGGTAAATTATTGTTCATACCAGGCTATATGTCGGACTCAAAGTTTTTATTTTCCCCTTAAACTCTCGGGTACTCAATTGAATTTGAGTAGGTTGAGAGTTAAGGTTTCCAGATGTTCTTTTAGACGAATAAAGCTTCCGAGGACTTGCAGGAGGCAAGCTTATTATTAGAGTTCTTCCATTTCCTCTGTGTGTTTTGTTTGTAAAGGCAAATTATTTTCTTGCCTATCTATATACTCTGATCTACCAAGGGGGCATCTTCATATGTCGCTCTTGGCGTATTTTGTAATAATTATATGTTATCTGAACGTGGTCTACGAATTGGGATTATGTAATTAAATTGGACTATTTTGAAATGGAATATGGAATATGTTTGCTGTTTAATTTTTTTTCCATATTCTTGTGTTTTTGTGTAATAATGTATCTAATGTCGCCGTATTTGGTCGTCGATGATTAATAACTATGGCTGACTGCAGCATCCGTAGCCGTTAGTTTTGGGCCTCCAAGTAGGGGGATGTTACAAGTTGGTATCAGAGCTTAGGTTTTATGAAACTTTAAAAGAAACTTAAACCTAAAAGATTTTCCAATCATAATCCAATGAATTAGATAATAAGATTGGGGTTTGGGTTAATGCTATAGTAACGTACGTGTAATTGTTATATGTAGTTATATATATAAGTATGTATTCCTCGTTCTCTTAGACCCTTCTTCTGTATCTTACTAAGGCTCGTATGCAGATTTACGAGAAAGGAGGCATGGAAGCAGGAAACGGAAGAGGAAATCTCGGTGGAGGAAGCACCACAACTAATGGAAATGCTCGACCCACTACCAGGAGAAACCCGAGTCGACCGGCTAATGCTAATAACCAAAATGTTAAAGCCAATGTAGGTGCTAGAAATCCACCAGTAGATATGGGGGTGATGTATCAGTTCTTTGCTGGTTTGATGCAAGCTGGTGCTGCTGTTGGAGTTACTGGAAATGTGGGAGGAGCTAATCCTATGGCTCCAGTTGGGAATATTGCTTTGCTGAGTAGAGATTACACCAGTTTGGGTGGGAAGCCATTCTTAGGAACAAAAAGTGCCGTAGAAGTACAGAATTGGATGTTACATTGTGAGCGTATATTTACTGATTTAGGCCTGAATGATGGACAAAAGAGGAGGTTGGCCTCTAGACAGCTACAGGGGTCAGCACTACATTGGTGGAATAGTGTCACTGGCGGAGTTCCGGAAGAGCAGTTAACTTGGGCTGATTTTAAAACGAGATTTGAGCAGAAGTTTGTATCTGAGTTTGCTAAGTCTAAGATGATGAGGAAGTTTATGGATTTAGTGCAAGGAGAGATGTCAATAGTCGAGTGTGCTACTAAGTTTGAAGAGCTGTCTCGATATGGATATGCTATTATAGATACTGACATCAAAAGGAATGAGAAGTTCATTCGGGGATTGAGGCTCGAGCTTGCTAGAATGACCATGACACATGTCCGTGATCTTTGTAATATAGTAGTGGAGATGACTATTCGCCATGAGGAGTTACTTGCTGATTTAGCTAAGGAGAAGTCAGTGGAAACTCAGGGTTCTCAGGGGTAGAAAAGGAAGTTTTTTAAAATGAAGGGAGCCCAGAAGGGAGATACTGCTAAGAAGTCAAAGGTTGAGGTAGTTTTATATAAGTGTGACAAGAAGGGTCACTTTGCTAATGAATGCCGGTCCGGAAATGGGAAGAAAGCTGCAAGCAAGAAGAATGTGAAGTGCTTCAACTGTGATCAAGTTGGGCATTACAAGAATCAATGTCTAAAGCCAGTTAGGGAGGACAAGGGAAAAGTTTTTGCTGTAGGACCAGCTAGGCCTACTGTGACTGATAAAGGAAAGACTGTGATGGAAGGTACGCTTTTGATTCAGAGTATTTCAATTAGAGTACCTTTTGATACCGGTGCATCACATTCATTTATATCTCAGTGTTTGGTTGATAGATTACGCTTAAAACCCACCTACCTTATTACTTTCTTAAGGGTTGCGAATCCAATAAGAGGGTATGCAACTCTAGGGTTAAGATGTGACCAGTTAAAACTTGATTTGTTAGGTCATAAATTTGCATGCAGTGTGTATGTTATTGATTTCGTAGATTTCAGAATCATTTTGGGAATGGATTGGTTGAGTAGGTATGAGGCTAGAATATTTTGCCAGGATAGAGATATATCACTGAGACACCCTAATAGTCATAACCGAGTGATATTCACAGTAGAGAATACTGACCGGAGTGATAGTGCAATGCTTAATGCTATGGAGGTAGAAAATGAGTTAAGTCAGGTTCGGGTAGCAAGAGAGTTTGCAGATGTCTTTGAGCTAGTCATTGGACTACCCCCGAAAAGAGCTGTTGAGTTTAGAATAGATCTTGTGCGAGGAGCTGAACCTGTAAGTAGACTACCTAGCAGGATGATACCTACTAAGATGAAAGAATTGAAGGTGCCGTTAGTGGATCTAGATGGAAGGAATTTTATTAGACCAAGTAGTTCGCCTTGGGGAGCGGCCGTGGTGTTTGTAAAGAAACCGGATGGGTCGTTAAGGATGTGCATTGACTATCGCAAGTTAAACGAAAGGACAATTAAGAATAAGTATCCTTTTCCAAGAATAGATGATCTGTTTGATCAGTTGAGTAGAGCCAAAGTGTTTTTCCAATTGGACTTATCGACAGGTTTCCATCAGTTAAGAGTGGAAAAAGACAGTATTCCTTTGACAGCATTTCAGACTAGATATGATTCATATGAGTGGTTGGTGATGCCATTTGGATTGATGAATGCACCTGCTTTCTTTGTAGATTTGATGAACCGAGTTTTCCAAGAGTACTTGGATAGGTTTGTACTAGTGTTTATAGATGATATTCTAGTATACTCTAAGGATGAGAGAGAGCATGAAGTTCACCTTAGAGTAGTGCTTGAGACGCTGAGGCGGAATTAGCAAAAGGTAAAGTTTCCCAAGTGTCATTTCTGGAAGAAATAGGTAAAATTTCTTGGTTACATGGTTTCAGAGAAAGGATTGTCAGTTGATCCAGATAAGATCGAGCTGTGAATAATTGGAAGAGACCAGAGACAATGACTGAGGATTTTTCTTGGACTTGCTGGCTACAACCGGAGATTCATTAAGGATTTCTCGCGAATAGCAGCACCCTTAACTAAGCTTACTAGGAAGGAGGTGAAGTTTGTATGGTCTGACAAATGTGAGGAGGCATTCCTTAAGTTAAAGCATTTGTTGACCAATGCACCTATGTTAGTAGTTCCAGAAGGAAACCAAGGATTGGTGGTGTATACTGATGCATGTAGAACTGGATTAGGAGCGGTGTTGATGTAGAGTGGTAAAGTCATTACATATGCATCTAGGCAGCTTAGACAGCATGAAGTTAGATATCCTACTCATGATTTGGAGTTGGCAACTATGATCTTCGCATTGAAGATTTGGAGACATTATCTCTTAGTGGAGAGATTTGAGTTGTATATCGATCATAAGTTTTTACGGTATTTATTCTCTCAGAAGGAGTTGAATATGAGACAACAGATGTGGCTGGATTTTTTCGCTGCATATGATTTTGGTATAGAATATACACTAGGAAAAGGTAATAAAGTGGCAGATGCTCCTAGGAGGAAACATCAGAATGTGGTGTTAGCTATGTTGGCGGAGTGGAAGGATTTAGAAGTCTTAGTCAGTTGTGATGTGTAGTTAAGATCGACTGCTGGTTCTAGTCAGAGTTCCGCCAGATTATGTTGTTTAGAATTTCAAGCAGTATTGATTGAGAAAATTGCTTCTAATCAAAAGGAGGATCCGGTATTAACTGGAAGGATCAAAAGGCTTGAGGTTGGAATAGAGATCGATGATTTAAAGGATTTAGTCTTGACCAGAGAGGGCGGCTAAGAAAGAAGGGACGGTTGTGTGTTCCGAATGTGGAGGACTTGAGGAAGGAAGTTCTTGGAGAATGTCATCAATCCATGTTTACGATTCATCCTGGAGGAGCTAAGATGTATCAAGATATTAAGAGGAGCTTCTATTGGGAAGACATGAAGAGGGATGTTGGCTTATGGGTTAGACAGTGTGCAAACTGTCAACAAGTGAAAGCTGAACATCAGAAACCAAGTGGGTTACTACAGCCTTAGAGGTTCCAATTTGGAAATGGGATTCGATATCCATGGATTTTATAGATGGGTTGCCAAGGTAAAATAGAGGTAATGAAAGTATATGGGTTATAATGGACAGGTTGACCAAGAGTGCCCATTTTATTCCAGTTAAGTCAACCAGAACGGCACTTGTTTTAGCTAAGTTGATCCTGAAGAACATAGTTAGACTGCATGGAGTTCCTAGTAGTCAGTCAGTGACAGAGATGCATTGTTCACTAGTGAATTCTGGAAGAGTCTACAGGAAGTAATGGGTACCAAGCTTAATATAAGTACTGCATATCACCCTCAGACAGATGAGAAGATAGAGAGAGTCAATAAGGTACTTGAAGATTTGTTGAGAGCTTGTGTATTAAACTTTGGTGGATCTTGGGAGGATCACCTACATTTGATTGAGTTTTCCGATAATAATAGTTACTAGACTAGGATAGGAATGGCGTCGTTTGAAGCTTTGTATAGAAGGCCATGCAAATCACCAGCATGTTAGTTGGAGACTGGAGACAAATTAGTCTTACGTCCAGATTTAGTTAGAGAGGCGACAGAAAAGATTGAGTTAATCTAAAGAAGGATGAAGGAAGCTCAGTCGAGACAAAAGAGTTACACAGATAAGAGGCGTAAGGACCTAGAATACTTAGTTAGAGATAAGGTTTTCATAAAGGTATCACTTATGAAGGGTGTGATACGATTTGGAAAGTCGGGTAAGTTAGCCCCAAGATATGTAGGTCCATTCTGGATTATATAGAGGATTGGAAAGCTCGCAGACAGAATAGAGTTGTCGAGCAGTTTGGCAGGAGTCCATAATGTATTTCATGTGTCTCATCTTCGCAAGTATGTGCATGATCCATAGACTACTATTCCTCCGACAGGGTTGGAAGACTTAGTAGTGGCGCCTAATTTGACTTTCGTTAGACAACAAGTTCGGGTTGTAGCTAGAGATGAGAAAAGATTAAGGAACAAGACAGTTAGGTTGGTGAGAGTTGAGTGGAGCAACAACGAGAAGGACTGTACTTGGGAGACAGAGGATTGGATTAGAGATACTTATCCTGATCTGCTTTAAGGGTATGTCTATATTAGATTTATATAGATAGTTGCTAGTTGGTTAGACTAGTATATTGTTAGGTATTGTTACAGATGATTGCTATGTTTAGTATTTAGTCCTTACTAAATTTCGAGGATGAAATTCTTTAAGGGGGGAGCCTGTAACATCTCTAATTTTTGATAACATTATTCAGCAGATTTAATTAGATAAATTAAATATGTGATGACCCATCTTTTCGGACGGTTTAAATCAACAATAAACCACACACGTCTAACTCAAACCATTCAAAAGGGAGGATTATCAATGAGATTTAATAAGAAAATAAGAGAAAAGAAAGGAAACAAAATACAGAATCTTGCAGCGGAATGACATAATATAATAATCAAATAAACAGTTCATGAAGCTGTTTTACAATATACATTTGATTACATAATTTTTACAACGTAATCAGAGTACAAACAACAATATACCAATAATGATGCAGCGGAATAATACTAATAACATAATATACCAAACTTCGTCTTCGTCCTTCAGAAATAATATCTTCAACACTGAAAAGCTCAGGCTGACCCAAGCATAATGAAAAGACAAAACACTCGAGTCGGAACTAAAAGTTCTTATCTAAGTTAAATCAACAACAAGTAAATATGAGTGTAATAGCTTTAGAGATGTTTACGGGATTTTACATCTCCTATCCAGTGTATAACGTGCGTGCAATAACTTAAGAGATGTTACGGGATTTTCCATCTCCTAAGGATCCGTTAAACTATCTATATGTAGTAAAATACGCTACATGTGTAGTGTCTATCGGTAATGTAAAGTATTAAAATAGCGTTAAAGCTTTACATTGATCCCCCTTAACACATTTATAAGCAGTAACACAACCAGTTACGTCGGTAGCCAGTGAGTCCCATATAGGTACCATACTAAAACAAAATCGCAGTGGGCGCGGATAAGGATAAAGAGTATGACAAGGCACGTGAGGCGATGCCCAAGGTAGGATACTACCGTTTTGCGTTTCCTAACTGGTGGTAACCCCTAATGGCCTACCGCTTTCAACCCATAACGATTTCCCCCTAATCTATAAGATCGTTCGGGTTTGTATCATTTCAACGTATAGGGATTCCTAAACTAACAGGGAACTTGCAGAGTGAGAACAATAGAATAATATTATAAAATGACATACATATCAATAGCAGGCATGTATCATCATTAACAATTTAAATATAATATATACAACAGGTTATGGTGTCATATGTCATAGGTAAACAATTGTAGAAAATGGCATATCATATTTAACAATTAAATATCTAACAATTCAAATTTAACAACATATTTCAATCGTCATTTCATGTGAATTAAATTTACAAATATAAGAATGTTAATCGTGAGTGATTGCTCACCTTTCGAGGCTAGAGAAATAACAAGAATAAGATGTAATGAATCCAAGCACAAATTCCAAAGCATGACACGATGAACACGAATTCTACGAGCAAAGTAAAGCTAGGCTAGAATTTGATAATCGATGGAAACAAAATATATATGAATTTTAAAATCTAAAATTTACTCATATAAAATCTTTATATTATATATATATTAAAATCAATATTTAATTTAAACCCATATTAAAAATAAAATAAACCTTTATATTATCTTTGAAAATCAAAACAGATAAAATAAAACCTTTATAATCATTATATTTCACATAATAATAACACATATCGAAATCATTATTTATAGTATATATATATATTTACCTGTTCTTCTATATATATTTTAAAAATCAAAATTCCTATATATATTATTATTATGTTTAAATCAATATTAAATAAAACCAATATATTACCTTCCAAAATTTCCCAGATATGTACGTACGCTTACATATATGTAAGCTTTGAACACTTCCCAAAAGAAAAACGTAAATAAAGAAAGAAAAATGAGCAGGTAACAAAATAGACATGCAAACTGCAAACTTATATATATACTTACTATATATATTTTCTCTTAAAACTTTAGCAATTAAGTCATGATGCTCATCGACACCTAAAGACAAATAACAAGCCAGCAATCTCTCAAGCTCATTTGGAGCTTTAAGCAGTGGCGGAGATTTGCTGCGGCTATGGTGAAGGGTGGCTGGAGGTTATGGGATATGTTTCTCGGCCAATGTGATGGATCTGCTGCTCACGGCGGTGGGAAGCAAGGTGGTAGGCGAGGTTGATTTTTGGATCTGGAGCTAGGTGAATGGCGATCGTGATCGGGGCGATGTCGGAGATGGGTTTGCGGTGGAGATGGAAGGAGATATGTGGTGTTGTGGGTTAGGGTGGTGAGTTGCGGAGTTAGTAGGTGGTGGACGAGGGCGGCACAGGCTATGTGGAGTAAACGTGGAGGAAATGATGGGTAAGCTGTGTCGGAAGGGAAAAGGATCGGGTTTGGGTGGCCAAGCGGGCGGAGGACATGGAGCAGCTGTCAATGAGGGCGGTGGAAGGAGATAGACGTAGGTAGGTGCTGGCATATAGGTGGAGGGAACTGGTTACGGTGAAAAGATGATGGGGTTCGGCAAGAAGGAGGATAAGCACGCGTGAGGTAGGTGGAGATTTCGGCAACAAAACAAAATATATAAATTGGTGGGGTAGGTTTTATTTTTTTCAAAACAAAGATAAGTAGGAGGAAAATGGGTTCGTGGATGGCAAATTGAAGAAGACGAACTAGGTTCTGAAAAAAGAAGACAGAAATGTTTTTCTCGGAAATATATATATAAGCCAACTTAGTTATAATAATATTTTTTTCAGAACGAAGAGAAAGAAGTGGAAGAGACCGAAAGCAATAAATTGAAACCATGAGGAATCGATAAAGTCAAATAATAATTTAGGTGAATATTAAAAGCCAGTGACCATTTACTATACACGGTTGGGCAATGAAAGGACACAGAAATCAAAAAGTTAAAACGGGTACCGATACGGCTGGCGGTTTTGCAGATTTCACCGTGTACCGTACGCCAAACGCACAAATGAATATACTGCGGAGATCAGCACGACGAGACGAAAAGAATGGTGCACACATATCAGCGATACGATCATCCTATCAAAAGTCGATATTCACTGCCAAAATGCTGCTAAACCGTCGGAAATAAGATGAACGGAGCTAGAGCAGTCCAAATTTGGCGAAATGAAACATGACGTCTCACTCAGAAAATGATTTACATTTTTATTGTATAAAAATATTCAGATTTCAAAGATATTTTATTTCCATCAAATTAACTGATTTTAAATTGAAATTGAAAATTACACAACAGAACTAACTTTCATATTTTTAGATGAAAATTGTCATTTGCTATGTTTCAATAGACGCATAACAAATATCAAATTTTCATTACAAAATTTTATTATTTATTTTCAAGCAAAAATTCAGTTAATTACGTTATTTAAACCATTAAAATTACCGGATCATTACACTCTCCCCCACTCAAAACTTTTCGTCCCCGAAAAGGAACGAGATAGAAGAATGGAAACAACAGAGAAGAAAGATAGATTCGTAATACAAAATTCAACAATTAATTCAAAACTATATAATTTCATTTTATTTTAAATTGATTGATATTCAACTAATTTGGTTTAAATCCAATTTATTCAATCAATAAATATTCATTGTATTCACATTTGGTTGATTTCAATTCAATGTTTTTTTTCAATTGATTTGCTTTCAATTATTAATATTTGTTACAAAATTTCCTTCAAATCAAAGTATATTTTATTTAGATCATTTATTATTCAATTTATTCACTTAACACTTCTTATAACATAGATTAAGTGTATAAACAATTATTATTACAATCAATTTTTATTAAATTTCCCTTAACAAAATTTCATTTTTGGACATCTTATTACTTACATTTATATTATTCAATTACATTTAAACCCTTTCTAGGTAAGTTTTATTAATGTTTCGAATGTAATTAAATACTATACAAATTTTCTTTTATTTACGACATTTTTATTAAGCAAAATTTTAGTTTGAACATTTTTATTATTTAAATTTCTCTTGTATAACCTTCAATTTCATTCACATAAACATTTTAACTTTTTGAATAGTTAAGGTAAGTTATATATATTATAGAATGCAATTGAGTATTACACAAATAAAAAAATTTCTAGTTCAATTGTTTCAAGTTGTTACAAATTTCATTTCTTATTTTAAACACTTAAATTATTCAAAAATTTGCTTAATTTCAATAATTGAAAACCATCACTTAACAAAACTTAAGAGTTAGATTTCTGGTTTCACTTCAAACCATTTGAAATAATTATATACATATATATTTTATACACTAAATCATACTCAAGAAATTCAAATCAAATCCATTTTCCAAAACAAAAGTGTAGTAAAGCTAGTAAGTGGTCTCTCCACCTTAAGACTCGAAAATGAATGTCGATGATGCTGCAGTCATCACCGAAATTATTTTCCAACGGCAAAAGAGAAGAGTACTGACTTACTTTATTTTAAAATTCTTTGAAAACAATTTCCATTCGAAAATACTTTCAAATAAAAATATAATTTTTCAAAACTTCTAAAATCAAATTCTAAAAAGCACCGAAAATTAAACTCTCAAGTTCTTAATTTAAATTCATTTCATTTCCAAATCAGATTTATAAACCATGTTTTAAAATTTCACTCTTATAACATACAACGATAGTTAATGGTTTAGAAATGTTGACAAAGCAATAAATGATAATCTAGTATTATCGTTTCTAAAACCAATTCATTTGACTATCAAATTTCAAAAAATTATACTCTTATATATAAAATATAATTATACACAAAATTATTTCATTTACCAATTTCGAAAACAATATTGTGTCAGTTTGCTCTGTTCAAGTGTTTTGGAATTCCCATCGATAGCGTTGGCCAGGCGAATCGACCGAAACCCCAAATCAAACTTAACAAATCAAACAACACAATATAAAACAATTTTATATCAATTACAAATACGCTCCCTCATAGGATGATTCAAGAATGAACCTTAGACCAAGGATAGAGATTCAAATTTAGAGGGACCCTAATCGATGAGAATTCTAATTAAGAAGAAAATCTAAAAAAAGAAGATAAGATAATCAAATAACAAAAGAGGCACGATGGATGGACTCATTTTAATCGTGGGTGACCTTAACCGGGTCAACCGAGACTTAGAACAGTCGAGAATATAATTAACAAAAGTGGGGCAACCGTGTTGAGAACATCGCAGAAAACGCGATTCATGAGATCGACGAAGAAGGCAGGAGCATCGGTTAATCCAAAGGGGATGACTAACCATTTAGAAACCATTCGTCCGGAAGGGAGGACAATAGGTCGAGCTCCAGGAATAAGATCGACGCTGAATTCAATTTTCAGCTTGAGAGGGAGAGAAATTATTTCACCGAAGACATCAGGATAATCCCTGAATATCGGGTGGAGTCAAGATTACTAGGCTGACTATCAATCGAAAAGATAAGGCTGCCTGCAAAATTCTGAGGAAATTGACATTCGATCACAAGAGAATTGCCTGTCGCCTACTTGAGAAACAGTTCGGCTTTGCAAAAGATAACGACATTAGACCTGAGGATATAGAAATCTTCGGTGAATTGACACCTACTGTAAAGGAGTTCCACCCCTCTACAAATCATACTAAGGTTGGCGGGACAGAAATGGAGCTATGGGATGCTCCAGTATCAAGAAGAACACAAATAGGAAAGGACACGAATGGATTTCAGAACAAAGGGGAAAGTTCTGAAATTCAAGAGAAATCCTAATAGGAGAGGAACCTAACCAAGAATTTCAAGCTCGAATGAATATGAGTCTGTAACTAAATTTTACTCCATATGATAAGTTTTTCCTAAACCAGAGCTCTGATACCACTTGTAACGACCTGCTATTTCGAACCGTTCAAATCCACAAACATCCACTCATATCAGACTTGAATTGCTTAAAACAATAGATTGTTAATTTATATTTGGCAAAACTTAGCATATACAGTAAATAAATCAATCACAGAATCAAAGACACAGAGTAAAATAACAATAAGCAGTGGAATAGATAAATAGTAGTTCATGAAGCTACTATATAAACATCAGAGTTTAAAGTAAAATACAACAGATATCTCAAATACATAGTAGTCTCAAAAACAAAAGTCACTGACAAGACTAAAAAAATAACTGGAAACAACTGAAAGCTGATATGATAGAGATGGATGTCCAAGCAAATCTCCAGCTCCAAAGGCGAGTCAAATGCCGTGACTCAGTCTGACTCGAGCATAAAGCAAAACACAAAACACTCGAGTCAGGATTAACATTCTTATACTGGTAAATTCAACTCAACTGAAATGTCAACTAAAATACAAATAACTTAAAGGATGTTTGGGATTCCCATCCTCTAAGGATCCGTTAAACTATCGATGTACATAGTACAATACACTATTATAATAGGGTCTATAGTAAAGTAAAGTATTAAATAGCGTTAAGGCATTACCTATATCCCCCTTAACACATTTTATGTATTCCCATAGTTTATACAGTACCGTAAGCTCCACCAAACCAGTGGTTTACCCAAAGGGCATTCCATAGGTACGGTACAAAACAAACTCGTAGAAGGTGCGATAAGGCATGTGACAAGGCACGCGAGGCAATGCCAGGGTAGGATTCTACCGTTTGCACTCCTGGATTGGTGGTAACGCGTAGCAGCTACTACCGCCCACCTCGAGATACACTCCCAAATCAAAGGTGCACCCAATAAAATCACAAAGTAATAGAATGGTATCGAAGAAGCATGCTCGATCGGAGGTGCGACCTCACTTGGCCCGGTATAGCTTCTATTTTAGCCACATCAAGCTGACTCGTGGGAGTCAGGGCTGCATTAATACCTCATACAGAATCGTCGGTAAACCATCCTACTTCGCTCTGGAATCTCCACCACGTGCACAGTTGTTAAAGTGGTTTTCGGTATTGGCAGAGAGTATGACAATATCTGATCCTGGTCTCTTTAACAACCAAACGCTAGTTTCACACTATGGTCATTTTCATTTCAAATAGTTCATAATTCATATAAAAATATCAGATTCATTTCAAAAACCATATCACTTTCGAAATCATATTCGCTTTCGAAATCATAACCATAAAATAGTTTAAACCATCTTATCAAAATATTCGCATTTGAATCCATTAAATCTAAATCATAACAGTTCCAACTTAAACGGTTCAAATATTGAAAATAATTTATATATATTGAAATAGTTATAATTTAAAAATAGTTTATATATTTAAAAATAGGTTATAGATTAAAATAGTTTATATATTAGAATTGTTTCTTCCAATTTCACAAATCAATTCGAATCAACTTTAGTTCCAAAATTCAATTTAAATTAATCTCAGTTCAACAATTTCAATTAAAAGTTTAAAGATTCAATTCAAATTCTCATTAAAACTATTTTTAATCTATATTTATTTCAAATCCAGGTTTGAACTTCAATTTAATCCACTTCCAATCTCAATAGGTTTTAAAGTTTAAATATTCAAACATTTACAATAACTCAATTTGATAAATTTCATTTATATTTCAAAATCCAACTTTAATTTTATTTGAATTTGAAAATATTCACTTAATCATTTTAATAACATTTAAATGAAATCTCAAACTACAAATTTAAATAAAAATCAATAATTAAATATCTAACTTTAATTATATTAAATTCTGAAAATATTCATTTAATCACTTGTATAAACATTTAAATAATCTCAAATTCAAATTTAAATCCAAAATTAAATATTCTATTTCAATTTTATTTAAATATGAAAATATTCATTTATTCACTTTTAACCAAAATCAAGTTATCAGGTTATAAATTTCATATGTTTAAAATCTCAAATCAATAAGTCCAAATCAATTCTTATTTAAATTCAATTCTTAACAAATTAAATTGCAAATCAATTTTAATTTATCCTTCCAACCTTAATTTATTAGAGTTATTAAAAAATCTATTTTCAAAATATTAATATAAATTTAAATAAATACATAAAACAT
The DNA here is from genome assembly GCA_030737815.1 of Allium fistulosum. NCBI lineage: Eukaryota > Viridiplantae > Streptophyta > Magnoliopsida > Asparagales > Amaryllidaceae > Allium > Allium fistulosum. The sequence continues at coordinate 217,991,074 of CM060902.1, forward strand.
ATTATATATTATTAGTTAAATTAAATTCTCAATAAATTTTATTATATTAATTATTATTAAATTAAATCTTATAATTTTTAAATCTATTTTTAATCTTATTTTATATATATTTAAAATAATAAAATTACAAGTAAATTTTTTATAATTTACATTTTAAAACTTTAACTTATAATTTTTAAAATTTCCAAAACATATAATTTAAAATCTAAATTTATACACATATTAAAATTTAAAATAAAACCTTTATATTATATTTTAAAAATCAATTTTAATAAAACTCATATATTTCCTTTCAAAATTTTGGAAATCATTTTTCCAAAAAAATAGACCAACGATGTCCGTATATAATTTTCTATCTTATGGTCAAGTGATACGGATATTTATCATTTCAATCCGCAATTTAAATATCTACGGGTATATATCATTTCAACCCGCAATCCCAAAAATCAGAATCAATGAAAATCGCTTGGGTTTATCATTTCAACCCATAATGATTTCCCCCTAATCTATAAGATCGTTCGGGTATGTATCATTTCAACCCATAGGGATTCCTAAACTAACAGGGAACTTGCAGAGTGAGAACAATAGAATAATATTATAAAATGACATATATGTCAATAGCAGGCATGTATCATCATTAACAATTTAAATATAATATATACAACAGGTTATGGTGTCATATGTCATAGGTAAACAATTGTAGAAAATGGCATATCATATTTAACAATTAAATATCTAACAATTCAAATTTAACAACATATTTCAATCATCATTTCATGTGAATTAAATTTACAAATATAAGAATGTTAATCGTGAGTAATTGCTCACCTTTCGAGGCTAGAGAAATAACAAGAACAAGATGTGACGAATCCAAGCACAAATTCCAAAGCACGGCACGATGAATACGAATTCTACGAGCAAAGTAAAGCTAGGCTGGAATTCGATGATCGATGGAAACAAAATATATATGAATTTTAAAACCTAAAATCTACTCATATAAATTTTTTATATTACATATATATTAATATCAATATTTAATTTAAACCCATATTAAAAATAAAATAAACCTTTATATTATCTTTGAAAATCAAAACAGATAAAATAAAACCTTTATAATCATTTTATTTCACATCATAATTTCTTAAAACACATATCGAAATCATTATATATAGTATATATATATATTTATCTTTTCTTCTATATATATTTTTAAAATCAAAATTCCTATATATATATATATTATTTTTTTAAATCAATATTAAATAAAACCAATATATTACCTTCCAAAATTTTCCAGATAGATACGTACGCTTACATATATGTAAGCTTTGAATACTTCCCAAAAGAAAAACGTAAAGAAAGAAAGAAAAAAAAGCGAGCAGGTAACAAAATAGACATGCAAACTGCAAACTTATATATATACTTACTATATATATTTTCTCTTAAAACTTTAACAATTAAGTCATGATGCTCATCGGCACCCAAAGACAAATAACAAGCCAGCAATCTCTCAAGCTTATTTGAAGCTTTCAGCAGTGGCAGAGATTTGCTGCGGCTATGGTTAAGGGTGGCCGGAGGTTATGGGATGTGTTTCTCGGCCACTGTGATGGATCTGCTGCTCACGGCGGTGGGAAGCAAGGTGGTAGGTGAGGTTGATTTTCGGATCTGGAGCTAGGTGAATGGCGGTCTTGGTCGGGGCGATGTCGGAGATGGGTTTGCGGTGGAGATGGAAGGAGATAGGTGGTGTTATGGGTTAGGGTGGCGAGTTGCGGAGTTAGTAGGTGGCGGACGAGGGAGGCACAGGCTATGTGGAGTGGAACGTGGAGGAAATGATGGGTAGGCTGTGTCGGAAGGGGAAAGGATCGGGTTTGGGTGGCCAAGCGGGCGGAGGATGTGGAGCAGCTGTTAAAGAGGGCGGTGGAAGAAGATCGACGTGGGTAGGTGCTGGTGTATAGTCGGAGGGAACTGGTTATGGTGGAAAGATGGTGGGGTTCAGCAAGAAGGAGGATAAGCACGCGTGAGGTAGGTGGAGATTTCGACAACAAAACAAAGTATATAAATAGGAGGAGCTGGTTTTATTTTTTTCAAAACAAAGATAAGCAGGAGGAAAAATGGGTTCGTGGGTGGCAAATTGAAGAAGACGAACTAGGTTCTGAGAAAAGAAGACATAAATGTTTTTCTCAAAAATATATATATATATATATATAAGCCAACTTAGTTATAATAATATTTTTTTTAGAATGAAGAGAAAGAAGTGGAAGAGACTGAAAGAAATAAACGAACAATTATATAATAAATTGAAACCATGGGGAATAGATAAAGTCAAATAATAATTTCTGTGAATATTAAAAGCCAGTGACCATTTACTATACACGGCTGGGCAATGAAAGGACATAGAAATCAAAAAGTTAAAACGGGCACTGATACGGCTGGCCGTTTTGCAGATTTCACCGTGTACCGGATGCCAAAACGCACAAATGAATATACTGCAGAGATCAACACGACGAGACGTGAGAATGGTACATAGATATTAGCGATACGATCATCTTATCAAAAGTTGATATTCGTTGCCAAAATGCTGCAAAACCGTCGAAAATAAGATAAACGGAGCTAGAGTAGTCCAAATTTGGCTTAACGAAATATGACGTCTCACTCAGAATATGATTTACATTTTTATTATATAAAAATATTCTGATTTCAAAGATATTTTATTTCCATCAAATTAACTGATTTTAAATTGAAATTGAAAATTACACAACAGAACTAACTTTCATATTTTTAGATGAAAATCTGCCATTTGCTATGTTTCAATAGACGCATAACAAATATCAAATTTTCATTGCAAAATTTTATTGTTTGTTTTGAAGCAAAAATTCAGTTAATTACGTTATTTAAACCGTTAAAATTACCGTGTCATTACAACGTGCGTGCAATAACTTAAGAGATGTTATAGGATTTTCCATCTCCTAAGGATCCGTTAAACTATCTATATGTAGTAAAAATACGTTGTATATGTAGTGTCTATCAGTAATGTAAAGTATTAAAATAGCATTATGGCTTTACATTGATCCTTCTTAATACATTTTTAAGTAGGTAGTCTATGCAGGTCCGTTAACACAACCAGTAACTTCAGTAGCCAGTGAGTCCCCTATAGGTACCATACTATAACAAAATTGTAGTGGGCGTGAATAAGGATAAAGAGTATGACAAGGCATGTAAGGCAATGCCCAAGGTAGGATACTACCATTTGCGTTTTCTGACTGGTGGTAACCCCCAACTGCCTAACACCCTAAAAAACTCAAATCAAGGTGCGCCGATCAAGCCAACATCAATATAGTATTACAAAGAGGTGTGTCCGCTAGAGGTAGCTAGCCTTAGTGGTCAGGTACGGCTCCTGTTTTAGTCATTTCAAATTGACACAAGTGTCGGGATCATCCATTATCGTTCTCTTTCTTCAAATCCAGCAAACGTCTCCAAGTCAACCTCTACATTCTTGATATCATCCACCGCGTACACAGTTATTAAAGTGGTTCCAATATTGACAGAGAGTATGCCAATAAGAGGCCCCGATCTCTTTAACAACCGAACGTCATTTTTCACACCGGTTGGTTCTTTTACATTTCAAAACCGGTTCATATTTGATATCAGAATATCATATTCAATTCAAAATGTCCTTCATTTCAAAATCATCATTTTTACCCAAAATATGTCATTTTCACTTGAAAATATCATTTCAAATTCCAACTTGGGTTTTAACTTCATTTAACCACATTTGCATTTAAATCAACGATTTAAATATAAACATTTCAACTTTGCACATTTTGAAATTCTAGAAAATAGTTTGAATAGTTATAAATAGTTAAAATAGTTTATATAGTTTATAGATTCAAAACAGTTTAATATAAAATAGGTTAACTATTGAAAATATTTATATAGTGAATTTTTTTTGGAAAATCTATATAATTTGAATATTAAAAATAATAGATTTTAAACAGTTTATATCAAAATTAATTTATTTTGAAAATGATATCAAATCAAACTGTTTCTTTCCATTTCAACAATCTGGACCCATGTCCAATTTCAAATCAAAAAAATCTAATTTTCCAATCTTTCAATTCAATTGACTCAATTTAAGTTTAGTTTCAAATCAACTTGATTTCAGTTTCAATTCGAAATAACTTCAATTTCCGAAACATTCATTTTTAACTTCAAATTCGATTCAACAATTCAATCTAATGATTTAAATTTCAATTCGATTCTTATTTTAAACCATTTCAATTTATATCAATTTCATGTCCAATTTCAAATAACTGATTTAAATCGCTTAAATCAAATTAAACTTCATTGTTCAATTTTAAGGTCCAAATCTTAAAATAATTATATTTCCAAAATTAAAGTCATATATTAATTATAACTTTACATTTCCAACTCAATTCTTAAAACAATTCTTTTACCCAATTTCAATTTCAACATTTCAAAGCTTGAATTAGGAAATAATTTAATTCATATAAATCCACAATTTATATCCTTTAAAACAGTGTTATTTAATCAACATCCAAAAATCAATATTTTGAAATCGTTTAATAAAACCAATCCGGTGTCCGTATATAAATTTCTACCCTATGGCCAAGTGATCAGTTATTTCAATTTTAACTATAGGGATGAATATATATCATTTCAATCCAAATCAAGGTGTCATAGGTATATATATCATTTCAACCTATTTCTTAATTTATTTTTCAATGGTCCAAATGATAATATAAATGATGTCAATAAATAAATAGGTAAAACAGGGATATATCCAAAATAAATAAACAACCATACATCCAACATCAATAAATAGCATATAATAACAAACAACATCCAAAGCAACCAATGTATCACAACAGTTTATTGGTTATCAATATCATGTATTTAACTAGCAATTAAATCAAATATTAACTTAATTGTCAATTTAATTCAATATAAAATTCAATTACAGTTAAAATGTCAATTTAAACTACCAAACAGCAACTAATAAAATTGTTATCACATCATAAATTTAATTCAACTAAAATAAGAAGGTTTAGTATTGCGTGAGTGGGTTAAATCACTCATTGATTTATAGCCGATTTAAAATCCAATAAAAGTCCAAAATTTGAATAATCTCCAAATTCAACCAAACCAGTTTCATGTTGTCCAGAATTTTGATACGATCCCAACGGAATAAACGGCGTGTCAATCTGACTTCGTATGCAAAATTTATTAGCGTTAGAAGTTTGAAAATTAAAATTTAAAATAAATAAAATAGAAGGGCAAAAACGTAATTAACGTTACCTCTACAAAACCCTAACCCTTACAGCAACAACGAGCACAACAACCCAACTACCACTGCGTTGACAAGCAACCGCCACAGCCTACGAGCCACGCCACCACGATCAGCCATCAGCACGCGCTCCGCCACATCACGTCGACCCCATGCACCACGCACGCGAGCACTAGGCTCGCCAGAGCGGCCATGGTCGCCGCCGCCTACAATCGCCGATTCCGGCAATTCTCGGTGTTATCTCCCCACTCGAGCCATACCGATCGACTAAGCACATCCTCCTCTACCCAGTGGTCGCCTCCGTTCGTCCCATCAATGCAAATCCACCGTTGATTTGCAAACCCTAATTCAACGGCCGAGAATAAACCACCAATTTCTGGACAAACGGAGCCTCTAATCGAAAAAAAATTACAAATGCATATTGCATTCTTTGGGAGCTTCTCGATGATATATTATAGGATATGGTTTGAGCAGTTTGAATTTTGAAGTTGATTTGGAATTGAGAATTTAGGGTTTGAGATATCTGCCATTGAGAAGGAACAGATAGGATAGAAATTGTACGTTCAGAAGATGGAATAAAAGGCTGCTAGAGTTTCAGGAAAAATCTATTTATATAAACAGAGATGGATAAGAATGGATGGAACAGATCGAATGGGTCGAAGCACTAACACAGACCTGAAAAGCCTGTTTCTTCCCGAAACGAAAGTAGGTCATCCAATATATCGAAATATAGATTTTCGATATTTTTAAACTCAATGGAACTAGTTTCAAACCCTAATTCCATTGTATATAAAAGTTATCTTTTAAAATAAAATTATATTCATTCAAATTCATTAATTGATTTCTGAAAGTCTATATGAGTGGATCGTATAGAATATATATATGCAAGTATAAACAGCTAACTATATAATATAACTTGATAAGTGATAGTAGCAAAGTAAATGAAAATAATCACACCAGGATTTTATACTGGTTCGGACCTCCCATCCTACGTCCAGTCCAAAGCTCCTCTTCATAATTTCCTTTCAACTAACCCTCACTTGACCCGGTGGAACAGGTTTACAATAGCAGAGTTTCTTTGTCAAGAATGTGTTTTATAACATGGATGTTGACTATTGAGCACAAATGCTTCCAATATATATCTATCTAGAGAGTGTTTGAATGAGAAGTTCTGTATATATGGAAGAGTTAAATACAAGTAGTTGATTGCTTAGAGATCAGGAATAGATCAGAGTATAAGAGATAAAAGCGAAAGTAGGTAAGGTGAGATCTTCTCTTGAATTCCTGATGCTATTTATAGTGATGAAGAGTCTCTATGTGTAGTTGCCTTCATTAACAATCGTTTTATAGTTGCTCCTGTTGGTGATGAAGAGTTGAAGTTAAGAGGAGTGGATGTGTCTCTTCGGATGTGACAGTTGGAGTTTGAAATTACACAGTCGAGCCCATTTTCAGACGTTTGGAAAGTGACCTCAGACGTCTGACCTTCATATGTTTTTTGTGTCTGGTAGCATTTCAGACGTCTGAGTTTATAATCCAGACGTCTGGTCTTTACTTCTGTTTTATGTCTGGATGTATGGCAGACGTCTGAGTTCAGAATCAGACGTCTGGTTTCTTCTGAGTTTGTGAACCAGAGAACTTAACCAGACGTCTGGTCTGTGCACTCAGACGTCTGGATTGGTGCATGTTGCTTTTCTTGTGTCTGTATCACTTCTTATCCGATTCTCTCGACTTGTAGCCTTTTGATACTTCTTTTGAGTCTAGTTCTTGTCTTTTTGGTGATGTTTCTATATCAACTTCCTGTATATGTACATTTGTTTTCCATTGCATAGTTGTGATCATCAAAACCAAGGAATTGATTTCCTAACAATCTTCCCCTTTTTGATGATGACAACTATTCAATGTACTTTATATATATATTTTAAATCTCCCCCTGAATATGTGCTTAGTTTTGTTGTTAAGATTATATATATATTTCTCCCCCTTTGACATTATCAAAAAGAATATATAAAAGTTCAAGCCAAAAAGAAATTTTCATTAATAATAAGAAGGATTTACATCCATAGATATGAACAAAAACGAAAAAAAAAACTAAATTCTAGAGTTCCTTAGGAGAAGCTTGTTTTGGATCATCTTCCTTTGGTTTCTCAAAAGTGGTTAGCTTAGAAGGAGATGTCAAAGCTTCGTTGGAAGGGTCAGCGTCAAATAATTTAGAGTGTTTTGTAGGAGGAGAGGGTACAGGAGTAGGCCAGTCCTCAGAAGGTGGTGAAGGACCACAAACTCGCTGTAGAACCTCTTTTAGAACTGATAGGACAGTTGAGAGAGAGTCTTCGACTGTGGCTAGTCGTGTAGCAAATGAAGTTTCAAATTTGTTGATTCGCTTAGCCAAGTACTTTTGATTTTGAGATAATATATGTTGATTTCTAAGTGTAAGATCTCGAATACTTTCATTAGGATCTGTTTCTAGTCGAGTCTCTATAACGTCTTCTTGTCCTGGATAGTCAAATGGAGCGGGAGGAGGAGGAGTGATTTCTCTATGTTGTTCTGCCTCTTGAGATGGATCAGTGGGAGGAGGAAGAGGAGGCTCAACTCTTCGAGAGTGGCGATTGTGTGTCCAATCTTCAAAAGACATATATTCCGGTGGAATTTCAGGTAAATGCATCAAAGAGAAGAATTTGGTGGAGGCATACTTCGTCGAAATTTCTTCAAAAGTGGATAAATAAGATGGAATATTATGCGCACGAAGTAGCCTCATAATGTAGGTAGCATAGATGATTGATGGCCTCGATCGATTCCAAAATTGTTTTAGTTCGTCGAATATGAATTTTGCCCAATTAATTCGAGTCCCGCTAAAGAGAGCATAAAGCGCTTTGTGTTCCAATTCTGTTATTTGCTCGTGACTCCCCATTCGCGGAATAATTGTATTGATTATCATCCTTGTTAAGAGCCGAGCTTTCGGACGCAAATATTTTGAGGCAAATTTTGGCATTTCGTCCTCCCATATTTGATGGGTAATACTATTCCGGGGCTTAAATCGCATATCCGGAATGTTGTGTAGGTCTTCGCCGGTGTCGGAGCATCCCAAAGTTCTTCCTATTATTCTCGGAGTTAACCTAATCGTGTTTCCATAAATGCTCGACCATAACCAATTATCTTCGTCCTCTGTATTCCACACTGTTGTGCTATCTAGATTGGCGTAGAATAAGAAGATAGCTAGTTGATCTATTTGAATATCATTGGATTGAAATGAAATTAGGGTATCTACACCAGCACTTTCACACAATTCATCCAAATCGTACATAGGAAATTTTAAGAGATTATAAAAGGGTCCTGTGTGAATTTTCTTCTTTTTAATTTCTTCATACCTCTTTATAGAATGAGGAGCTTTATTCATCCAACGTTCGATTTGCTCATCGGAACAGACTTGAGGATTTGAAGATGACGTAGTTTGATCTTGTTTTCGTTTTGGAGCTTTGATGTTCTTTGTACGAGGAGGCATTCTGATATCGACGTGAATTAAAGCGGAATTTGAAGTTTAAATGCAAATCGCCAGAGAGGAAATTTGATTTGAATTTGAAAAGTAGAAAAAAAATAACGTTCTTTTGGGGTTATAATAAAGACCGATTGAATTCCAGACGTCTGAAGTTGAAGGCAGACGTCTGGTTTGCCCTAAAATTTATACAGAACAATCAAATAGACGTCTGGTTGATATGAATCAGACGTCTGATTTGAGAAGTTTGAAGAATGTGGAGGCAGAGAGATTAATCAGACGTCAGGATCTTAACACAGACGTCTATTTTTGGTTTATTTGTGAAACATATAAGTAAGTTAGACGTCTGGAAATTAGTTCAGACGTCTGAATTATTCTGAATGTATTTTTGGAGAAGGCAGAGCTTCATTCCAGACGTCTGGGGGGTATATCGGACGTCTGACATATGCAGGTTGCTCAAATTTGTGAAATATATCAGTGAATCAGACGTCTGAAGATCATAGTCAGACGTCTGAGAGGAGCAATTTTATTAAAAAATAGTATAAAATTGATGGTTATATTTATTTATCAAATGTTGAGAGAAAAAAAATCTTTATTATTGGAAAATATATAACATCATACAAAATACATACAATAATTAATTTTGATTTTATTTATTTAGAAGGCGACGGTGTTTTCGGATTTCCTGAGTCGTTATCCTTCCATGGTTTTAAGTGGAGACCATATATTTCTACGTTCGTGGGTCCGTGGGGAGCCAGAATATCGTCTTGGAGAAGGATCTGAAGGAGTGCGATACGAAGAAGATGGATCTAATGAACTACAAGGTTTTGGTAGTGTTTCAAGTACATCTTTCTTTCGGGACGAGCAAAACTTCATCGCCACTTGTTCTAGAAAACTTAGCCTTCGGGCCGTAACTTTCTGTTCAAAGTAAAGTTCTCGTTGAAGATCCATCTGTTGTTTTTGATAATGATGAATTTCATCAATTTTCTCCTTTGTATTAGGAGAAATAAACAAGGATCTTTTAGTTTTCTTATTCTCTGGAGTAAAACCCGTATGATACGAGGACCACCTATTTGTTGGTTCTTGCTTCGGTGTAGGTGTCGAAAGGCGTTGTGGTGTGTCTACTGCGCTGTCCGTCGATGGTGTGGAGACAGAGATAGATATATAGGAACTTCCAGAAGACATTATTTTTCTAAATTATAAGAATTTGATACTTTGTATATATTTGTGATATAACCATGTGTATTTATATATGATGAAAGGGTTATTTATAGGAAAACTAATTTTCTAAAATTTTAATGGTTCAGAAATTCATTAATTTGAGGTAATGAAGAGGTGAACTAAATTTAGTTTTTAATTCAATTTTAGTTAAGATCTTGGAGTGAACAAATTCCTAAACTTTGTCTGAGTTTTATGAAAGTTTGTTCATTTAATGGTTTTGTAAATATGTCGGCTACTTGATTTTCGGTACTTACATATTCTAAAGATATAGTTCCTTTTTCAACATGGTCTCGTAAAAAATGATGTTGTATATCTATATGTTTGGTTCGTGAGTGATTTACAGGATTTTTTGACAAATTTATAGCACTTGTGTTATCACAATATATTGGAGATTTTTTGATAATTTTACCAAAATCCATTAGTGTTTGTTGCATGTATATTACTTGCGCACATGCTAGAGCTGCGGAAATGTTTTCAGCTTCACAAGTAGATAAAGAAACACAATTTTGCTTTTTACTAAACCACGAAACTAAAGATTGTCCGATAAAATGACATGTTCCACTAGTACTCTTACGGTCTGTTCTACAACCACCAAAATCCGCATCGCTATATGAGACAAGTTCAAAAGGTGATCCTTTAGGATAAAACAAACCATAATCTTTAGTACTAGATAAATAACGTAAAATGTGCTTAACAGATCGTAGATGAGATTCTTTTGGTTTAGCTTGAAATCGAGCACAAAGACATACACTCATTATAATATCTGGTCGACTAGCCGTTAAATATAGTAAAGAACCAATCATACTTCGATATAACTTTTCATCAAAATCTTTTCCATTTTCATCTTTTTCTAAGTGAATAGTGGTACTCATTGGTGTTGGTTTGCTTGAAGTTTTATCCATTTTAAATCGATGTAATAAATCGTTACAATATTTTTCTTGGTGAATAAAAATTCCATTATCTAGTTGTTTTATTTGTAATCCTAAGAAGAAATTTAATTCTCCCATGTGTGACATTTCAAATTCATTTGTCATAATATTTGAAAAATCATTACATAGTTTTTCGTTGGTTGAACCAAAGATGATATCATCAACATAAATTTGTACAACTAAGATATCGTCATTTTCTCTTTTAATAAATAAAGTTGTATCTATTTTTCCTATATGAAAACCAAATGTTACTTGGTGATTTTTAAGACGTTCGTACCATGCACGAGGTGCTTGTTTTAATCCATATAGTGCTTTATGTAATTTAAAAACATGATCGGGATAATTTTCATGAACAAAAAGTGGTGGTTGTTCGACGTATACATTTTCTTTGATAAAACCATTCAAAAAGGCACTTTTGACATCCATTTGAAATAATTTAAAATTATTATGAGTTGCAAAAGAGAGTAAAGTACGAATGGCTTCTAATCTTGCTACCGGTGCAAAAGTTTCATCGTAATCTATGCCTTCTTCTTGATTGTAGCCCTGAGCAACTAGTCGTGCTTTATTTCTAACAATATTTCCATTTTCATTCGCCTTGTTTTTAAATACCCATTTTGTTCCTATTACCGATTGATCTTCAGGTCTTGGTACTAATTCCCATACGTTATTACGTTCAATTTGATGTAATTTTGCTTGCATAGCTATTATCCAAAAATTATCATTTGAGGCTTCTTTATAATTCTTTGGTTCAAAGTTTGATACAAATGCTATATGACTTATTTGATTGAGTTGATTTCTAGTAACTCTTGAATTAATATCTCCAATAATATTATCTATTGGATGATTCTTAAGAATCCTAGGAGATGATAAAATAGTGTTATTTTGTATATTGGCTTCATTATTACTAGAATTTGTTGAATTTGTTGGTGGAATAATTTCTTCTTCATCATTAGTCTGTTGTTTGAAAGGATTTTCGTCGAACGAGACATGTATACTCTCTTCTATAGTATTATTCTTTTTATTAAATATTCTATATGCCTTGCTACGATGAATACCCAACAAAGATACCTTCATCGGCTTTTGGATCAAATTTTCCTAATTTATCTTTTGTATTTAATATAAAACATTTTGAGCCAAAAGTTTTAAAGTATGATGCTTTAGGTTTTTTACCAAAAAATATTTCAAAACAAGTTTGTTTAGTCATTGGGCGAATAGTTACTCGATTCAATACATAATAAGATGTAGCAATAGCTTCGGCCCAAAAGTGTTTTGGTAATCCGCTACTATTTAATAATGTCCGTGCGCATTCTTGTAATGTACGATTTTTTCTTTCTACGACACCATTTTGTTGCGGTGTACGAGGAAAAGAAAAATTATGAGTTATTCCTTTTTTATTGCAAAAATTTGAAAAAAGATCATTTTTGAATTCTCCTCCATGATCACTTCTAATATTTTTAATTTTCAAATTCATTTGAGTTTTAATCCGTTTTGCAAATATTTTAAACATACCAAAAGTATCGCTTTTATGTTTTAGAAATAAAGTCCATGTATATCTTGAAAAATCATCGACTATTACAAAAACATATTTGTTATGATTAGTAGATCTTATTTGTGTTGGACCAAATAAATCTAAATGTAATAATTCTAATGGTTGTTTTGTAGAAATATTATTTTTAGATTTAAACGAGCTTTTCTTTAGTTTACCAATTTGACAATCGTCGCATAAATTTTCTACTTTGTAACTTATTTTAGGTAACCCTCTTACTAACTCATATTTAGCTAACTTATTAATATTCTTAAAATTAATATGACAAAATCGTTTATGCCATAACCATGGATCATCATGTTTGGCAGTTAAACATAAGTTTGAATCTTTATTAATATTCATGTTTAATACATAGATATTTTTGTTTCTAAAACCTTCAAAAATGAGTTGTTTGTTATTATCTAAAATAATACATCTATCTTTTTCAAAATTTATTTGAAAACCTTTATCACATAATTGACTAATGCTTAACAAGTTGTGTTTTAAATTTTCTACTAGTAAAACATTTGTAATAATAGGAGAGTTAGATATACCAGAGTTGATGACTTCTCCAATGCCTATGACAAATCCCTTTGAATTGTCTCCAAATGTTACCATTCCACCATCGATGTATGTTATATTTGATAACATTTTTGAATTTCCAGTCATATGTTTGGAGCAACCGCTATCTAGTATCCATTTCTCCTTATTTTTTATTTTGGGTACCTGCAAGATAAAAAATATTTTAATTAGTACCCATATATTTGATTAGGGTCCTAATTGTTAGAGGAAGGTAGCCATACCCAAGATGGTTTGGTACCTTTATAAATATAATTTTTATTATAAACTACATTTTCTAAGTAATTACTGATATGCTTTTGTCTAATCAAATTATTATTTGTTTTAGGAACCCAAATTTTCACATTCAATAAGCTTCTAGTTTTTATATAACTGAAATTTTTTGGATTATTTTCTTTTTGTTTAGAACATTTTTTAAAACCTATTCCATTTCTATTACCTGATGGTTTTGATGTTTTGATAAGGTTTTCCAAATCTTGTTTTCCTTTGTTGAATTTTGATACATTATTGGTAATTTTGTTTAATTTTTCTTTTAATTCTCTATTTTCTATTTTCAATAATTCAATACTATTTTTAAGATCAACATTTTCTTTTACTAGAGTAATGTTCTCACTTTCTATCACATTATTTCTTAATTTTTCTTGAGATATTTCAAGTTCTTCTTCTAAAATAGTTTTTTCATCTTTCAACATTCCTACTTCAAGTTCTAATCTATTTATTTTTACTATATATTCTTTGTTCAATTTTTTAATTTGTCTATATTTATCATCTAATTCTATGCTAAGTTCAAGTAATTCTTCATAGCTAAGTTCCGGACATACCTCATCTTTTTGTGCCATAAAGCATACATTAGCTTGCTCTCCGTCACTATCGCTTTCACTTTCTGAAGATGAAGAATTAGTGTCATCCCATGTTACTTTGAAGGCTTTCTTCTTTTTGAATTTTTCAGATCTGCTCTTCTTTTTATCATTGTTAAGCTTTGGGCAATCCTTTTTCATGTGTCCGTATTGATCACATTCATAACACTTAATTTGAGATAGATTTGTTGAGTTGGTCTTTCATTCTTTTTGAAACTTGGTCATTTTTCTAAATTTCTTGAATCTATTATAGTTTTTGGCAATAAATACTATCTCATCTTCATCTAAATCTGAGTCATCATTCTTTATTGATGGAAATGCTATGTTCTTCTTCTCCGAATTTAATTCTTTACGTGCCTACAAATTAGCTTCATAGGACATCAAATTTCCTATCAACTCTTCAACTTTGAGAGTAGAAAGATTGTTAGCTTCTTCAATAGCTAATACCTTTCTTTCCCAATCAGGTGTTAAAGAGTTGAGTATTCGAGAAACTAAATCAAAATCAGTAAACTTAACTCCTAATGCCATCAGATCATGTTGAATAGTTTGAAATCTAGAATACATGTCTACTATAGTTTCATTTTGTTTCATTTTAAATGATGAAAATTGGTTTTGTAAGATTGAAATTTTAGTTTGTTTGACCTTTGTTGTACCTTCATGTGTAATTTGTAAGGTACGCCAAATATCAAATGCAGTTGTACATAACATGACACGTGAAAATTCATTTTTGTCAAGTGAGCAAAACAAAACATTCATAGCTTTAGCATTATTTGATGCTAAGGTCTTTTGTGCATCGGTCCACGTGTTCATAGCAGTAGTTGGAGCTTCATATTTATCTTGAGTGGCTGACCAAATTTCTAAACCATTAGCTTCCATAAAAATTCTCATACGTGTTGACCAATATGAATAATTAGAGCCATTAAAAAGTGGGGGTCGTGCTGTGGATTGTCCTTCTTGAAAAATACTTGCCATATTAGAATGATTTAAAAAACGTGTTACTGTTCTTTTAAACGAACCTTGCTCTGATACCAATTGAAAGTCTATATGAGTGGATCGTATAGAATATATATATGCAAGTATAAACAGCTAACTATATAATATAACTTGATAAGTGATAGTAGCAAAGTAAATGAAAATAATCACACCAGGATTTTATACTGGTTCGGACCTCCCGTCCTACATCCAGTCCCGAAGCTCCTCTTTGGAATTTCCTTTCAACTAACCCTCACTTGACCCGGAGGAACAAGTTTACAATAGCAGAGTTTCTTTGTCAAGAATGTGTTCTATAACACGGATGTTGACTATTAAGCACAAATGCTTCCAATATATATATATCTATCTAGAGAGTGTTTGAATGAGAAGTTCTGTATATATGGAAGAGTTAAATACAAGTAGTTGATTGCTTAGAGATCAGGAATAGATCAGAGTATAAGAGATAAAAGCATAAGTAGGTAAGGTGAGATCTTCTCTTGAATTCCTGATGCTATTTATAGTGATGAAGAGTCTCTATGTGTAGTTTCCTTCATTAACAATCGTTGTATAGTTGCTCCTGTTGGTGATGAAGAGTTACAGTGAAGAGGAGTGGATGTGTCTCTTTGGATGTGACAGTTGGAGTTTGAAATTACACAGTCGAGCCCATTTTCAGACGTCTGGAAAGTGACCTCAGACGTCTGACCTTCATATGTTTTTTGTGTCTGGTAGCATTTCAGACGTCTGAGTTTATAATCCAGACATCTGGTCTTTACTTCTGTTTTATGTCAGGATGTATGGCAGACGTCTGAGTTCAGAATCAGACGTCTGGTTTCTTCTGAGTTTGTGAACCAGAGAACTTAACCAGACGTCTGATCTGTGCACTCAGACGTTTGGATTGGTGCATGTTGCTTTTCTTGTGTCTGTATCACTTCTTATCCGATTCTCTCGACTTGTAGCCTTTTGATACTTCTTTTGAGTCTAGTTCTTGTCTTTTTGGTGATGTTTCTATATCAACTTCCTGTATATGTACATTTGTTTTCCATTGCATAGTTGTGATCATCGAAACCAAGGAATTGATTTCCTAACAATTTCTACGCATTTCGAGCTCGCACGATCAAACAATAAGTCCGATAGCTACGAAACTTAAAATCCTACAATAATTCACTATTACGGATCCAATGAAACTGGTTTTGTCGAAATCCGAGATAATGCCTAAAAAGACTAATTTTACATGTTAATTAAATAAATTATTATTAAATTTATTTAGTCACTTTTAAATTCTAATCTAATAGTTAACCATTTTCATCATTCTTGATTACATAGAAATTTAATGATCTTTTCAAATTCAATTTCCATGTTAATTTCAAGATTTAAATATTATATTAATTTCAGCGTTAAATTACAATAGAAGTAAAACCTAGTTTATTATAATTTAAATTCCAACATATTCTTTCATTTTGATTTACACACTTATTATTAAATCAACCAATACCTTATGAATTTATTTATTAACATTAGTTTCCATTTTATTATTCTCATACTCTACAGTTAACGTCTTTTCTTATATTAACTGCATTATTGCAATTACATTTAATTTCCATTGATTTCCAAATTAATTTCAAACAGATTAAATAATAAGATGATAATAAATCAATGGTTACCACTTAGTAATTCATATCTATTAATTTATTGTTCACACAAGGAGTATAAATCAACTTACCAAATAGCTGATTTCATATTCTATATCAAAACCACTTAAATAAAATAACATACAATTTTACCATTAATACATCTTTTAATTTATTCCTTATTTACAATTATAACCAAACTAACTTTATAATTATTTCAATTGATTGAAATTACATTAAAATAGTTGTCAATAACATTCAAACAATAATATTAAATTATATTCTAATTATTTTCTCCATTTATAAATCATAAATTTTAATTTCTCCCACTATTTTCCAAAAATCTTATTAAATTGAATATTTTTAATTATCAAAAACATGGGTCGTTACAAAATAAAATAATGATGATAAGGGGATTGAGATTTGAATAAATTATGTAATGGGCCGTGCTTAATTATAATGGTTTAATGAGCTTTAAATTGGTTTATAAGTTAATTAACCTACACATGAGCATATTAGTAAATTAGCCAATCTATTATACACGGCTATAACTTCTCATTTTTGTCCATTCATGTTTCATTTCTCACAATCACAAACGCAAATCAGAAAATAAAATATAGCCGGCCATTAACAAGGAGGAAAAGAGGAATTTCAATTTAAAAGCTAAGGATCAAAGCTAGGAAGGATTAATCAACAACAAATCTCAAATTTCTGATCAAGTTTAAGGTGAATAATAATCTCATACCATCTCTATTTTTATTCTATGAATATATGGTTTCGGATTTATGATTTAAATTTTTTTTTGTGATAAAATAGATGATGATATGCTTGAGTTATATTATGTTGATTTACTTTAATTCATACGCATATGAATTTACACGGTTTTGATGTATATCCGGGAATCTATGATTTCAGATTGCCATGGAATTTTTTTATGTTAAGTAAAACATGATTTTGGAGATGGATTTTAATTTTTAGAATTTTCCAAGCTATGGAAATTTTATTATGAATTTTTGATGAAAAACATGATGTAATTGGGTTTAAAATTTTATTTTGAATATTTCAAGAAGAAGTTGGGTCTAAAATTTTAATATGTTTGATTACATGATGAAATTGAATTTCTGTGATTTTTGGGGATTTTTCCTAGTTGATTTACTGGGGAAAATAAATTATTTCAAAAGAAGGACTTTTCTTAAATAATTTGTTTTAGTATATGGAAGGGCTTAAACTTTACATTTTTAGGGTTTTAATCTCATATAAATGCGGCAGTTTTAAATGTAAAGTATTTGAAATGTTTTCATGGCGGCCAATCAATGGTTTACAAATAGACAAGTCGTTAGAAAGTAATTACTAAAAGCTGCTATATTTCAGCCTTTAAATCAGAAAAGGGTGTTCCGCCTCTATTAGTAAGAACCTTTTGACTCTATTGACCCCGCCTCATCACAGTCGAAACCTACAGTCGAAACCACCATAGTCAAAACCAATACACAAGATATCACTTGGATGGTATGCAGTGGATTGGAAGGAGGGCGGAAGCCTTGGTGTCGAAAGGTTAGCTTCTGATGGAGTCGAAACCCTGCTTTGTTTTCATAAGTTAAAATCCTTGCCTTATTTTACTTAAAACTTTCGACATAGTTGAAACATATGCTTTTAAAAGGGGTTTTATAATAAGCTTTCGAAGAAGGTTGTCATATTATGTTAAATTATTAGCTTTCGAAGGGGTACCTTTTTACTTAAACAAGAGCTTTCGAAAGGGTAGGTTTCGACCTAGTCGAAACCTGGTCGCTATGCTACACTTTCGATTGTGATGCTTTCGAAAGGTTATTTCTATTTTAACCAAAGTTAGCCACTTCCTAATTTCTTTCGAACGGGTTGAGGGTTTCAAAGGTGACGGAGTCGAAAGGGGGTTTCGACTCTGTCCTTCGAAGTTTTGATTTTAAAGATCTTTGCTTTCGACTAAGATGGTTTCGACACCATCAACTTTTCCCCAAATTAATTTTAGTTGGTTTTCGAAGGGGATACTGAAACACCCCACATCCCTTAGTATACCCAAAAGGACACACTAAAAGATGTAATGCGTTGTAGGTATAGCTAAAAACTTGCAAAGACTAAGATTCACAAGACAAAATAGATAAAAACAGCGGAAACTTACTGAAACCAAACTTCATAAATACTTTATAAACCAAATAAGTCACAAAATACCAAATACATAAGATGTCTCAAAATGCCAAAACATGTCTTATGAAATCAAAACCTTAGTCTCATAAAAATCAGAGTACAAACTATCCCTCAAAGAGTGACAGTACAACAAAAGAAACTAAAAACTGGAAATAAAGAAAAGGAATACATGATAGAATCTCTGCTAAAGAAGTCTCCACGAATCTGCAGTCTACCGTTCATGTCCCTGATTGCCTAGGGGGAGAAATGGAAAAATAGAGGAGTGGGTCAGACTAAAAGTCTGGTGAATGATAATAATCACTAGTATTTTTAAGCAAAGTAAAGGTAATAGGCTTTACAACAGTTCTAGTGTAAAAAAAGTAAACAAAGGAAATAGTAGGAAAGATAAAGCTGGAAATATGTACGAATTAACTATTGCTAAATTAATATGATTGGTTAACTTTGATTGTTTGCACTTGTCTTGATAGCTGTTTTGATTAGGCTGAAATCCTAATTCTTCCCTTTGATCAGTCTACTACTCTATAGTACCTGCTGTGGACTAGACACTATATAACTCCCTACACAGAAGGAAATTGTTTCTACGAAAGATACACATAGTACCTACTGTGGACTAGACGATATAGAGTTCCCTACACAGAAGGCAATGGTGCCTACGAAATGCACACATACTAAGCGCTTGGAAATCATAACGATTACTGAGCACCCGAATGGAAGTCGCACGCGTAACCGCCACCATGCTCATGTTACCTTTTGTTCCACCTATTGGGTCTTCTTATTACCTCAAGCTCCAGCATAAGCGTGCCCCTCATCCCACTTCAGGCTAATGTGAGACCACCGTATCCATAGAAAATAGTTGGTACTGGCCCGTCATCCAAACAATATCTAGTTGCGCCCCTTGTCCAAATCCCCGTGATTTGAACTTCTATTTATTGACCAATTACTACCATTATTAGCATAAGCGTGCCCTCATCTCACTTCAGGCTAATGTGAGACCACCATTTTGTCTAATAGGGAATGCTATTTGGTACAGGTCTTACTTTAATTCTTTGCTTATTAACTTAGATAAATTATTTAAATAAGCCTTTATTATTATTCTGACTATCTGTGCTTATTAATTTATCCTAAGTCTTAAAATAAGCCTCATTCTGTTCTGTTTTCTTATTATAACCTACGTTATAATCATGCTTATTACTTAACCCAAGGTCTAAGTGTGAAAATAAGCTTCTTTCACCTTTTACTCGTTTTAGTTATAATTCTAAGTTATAACTAAGCCAATTTCTTTAATTTAGTCCAATTCTAATATTTACATCATAATTTTGGTCCAATTCCATTTTTATTACAGTCTTTACAATTTACATCTTACCTTCCATTATTTCAGTATTCTTTTGATTTAATCCAAATTCGCGTTTAATCTATTCTAATCCATTGGCGAAGAAAAAGGAGAAATAGAAGAAAACTGAAAATAGAAGAAAATCCAAAGCATAGGAGAAGATGTAAATAAAGCATAAATGACAGTAAATAATTAAAAATACTATAAATAACTGTAATTAAATGGAAAAGCTATAACTAACAGAAATTAACTACGAATAACTAAAAAGAATAGCTGAAAAGAAATAGAATGAAAATAAATCTAAAACTGAAAATAACTGATAAAAAGGTATTTCCAAAATCGTAGAAAAACTACAACTATTGAAAAATCTATTATTTTAAATTGCTTAAAAAAATCTAAATAATTACAATCACTCAGCTGTGGACCTAAGCTCTTCCCTTTAGGTCTTCCCGGATCCACTTGGTGTTGTTAAATATTTTAATTTAAAATGATTTTCTCCTTGGAAAATTATTCCATTTAGGGTCCTTCCTGAAAAGGTGAACCCAATTAGAGAAAATCTTAGAGTGAGAAAAAGTGTTAGGCCTAGGGTCTTATTTATAGGGGTAGAAGTGGATCTCAGACCGTTAGATTTGGGGATAGAATAGGATGCAACCACGTCATAGGCTGAATAGGAGCCATCAGATGGAAGCACGAAGGGACCAGATTGAACAAAAGAATGAAATTGACGTGTTAAAATCGCACAGCACGAAGGAAAAATTCCTTCACCTCACAAACGTAGGCGGGTCGACCTACAGGTCGACCGACCGGTCGACCTCCCTATATATATTCGTTTATCTTGTTAATTCCGTATCTTGCTCATATAAGCTCGGATTATGAAGTTCTATATATGGAAATTGACTAGAAAATTACCGCGGACACAATGTTGCAACTCACGTGGCTCAATTCTGATAATTTCACAAAGTTATTTTATCATTTCATTTATTCGTTAATTAATTATTATAGATTAAATTTTGGGTTGTTACAGATACTTTCGTATATAACCATTTTGACCCAAATGATGTTTTTAAAGAGTAAACCTAATGCCTTCGAGAGGATACTTTTTGTGTTTCAAAGCTATGTTTTAAAGAACATTTTCTTGATACCTTCGAAAGGTATCATTGGTTTCGAAAGATATATACTTCTTGAAAAGGGATTTTCTATGCTTTCGAAGGAGGTCATCCAGTGGTTTTGATAGTGATATTTTAAAAGTTCCAAAACAAATAATCCATTCTCATTTTTAAAGGAAAAACCATGGCATAAATAAAGATTTTGGAAATTGTATTCACATTGTTATTAACCCATAACTGTATTTTGGGGAAAGGGCAGAATAACCAGTTAGGTTGACCCAGTAGTGAATATAACTTAACAGATGTTAAAATCTTAATTATAGATATTGGCAGGGGCCAATAGGTTTACAGTAAGCCTAAGAAAACTGCATATAATTGGCAGGGGCTAATAGGTTCATAGGCAGCCCATGAAAACTATGGTTTGATACTAGCACGGGCCAGTAGGTTTGTAGTTGACCCAGTAAAACTATATCAGGATTAAGATATTGACAGTCAGTCAACAGGTCCTAGTTAGCCCATGAAAACTAGGATAAGGGATAAGATATTGGAGTTACCAATAGGTTCTTAGTGATCCCATGAAAACTAAGTAATTGTATAGATAGTCCATAAACACTTAACAGGTTAATAGTAACCCTAGAAACTATAATTGGGACAGATAGTCGGAATGAATGAGGATGGGTAATCCAGAATTGATTTATTTGTTTTGCATATCATCATAATGTTTTGAAATATTATGTTTTAACCATTGTGGATGTAGGAGCATAGTATATGGTTTTATAAATGTTTTAGGATACTAGTGAGGGGAAAACCCGTTCTGCTAAGCGGCGTGGTCTCACTAGATATCTAAATGGTTTGAGATTTATTATTCATACCGGGCTTTATGACTGACTCGAAGTTTTTGTTTTCCCCTTAAATTCTAGGGTTCTTAATTAAATTTGAGTATGTTGAGAATTAAGGTTCCAGGTGTTCTTTTAGATGAATAAAGCTTCCGAGGATGTGCAGGAGGCAAGCTTGTTATTAGAGTTTTTTCATTTCCACTATGTGTTTTGTTTGTAAAGGCAAATTGTTTTCTTGCCTATCTATATACTCTGATCTACCAAGGTGGATTTTTCATATGTCGCTCTTGGCGTATTTTGTAATAATTATATGTTATCTAAACGTGGTCTGCGAATTGGTATTATGTAATCAAATTGGAATATTTTGAAATGGAATGTGGAATTTGTTTGCTGTTTATTTTTTTCCATATTCTTGTGTTTCTGTGTATCAATGTATCTAATGTCGTCGTATTTGATCGCCAATGATTAATAACTATGGATACTGCAGCTTCCGTAGCCGTTAGTTTTGGGCCTCCAGGTAGGAGGATGTTACATTAACCCCAAAGCAGGCCCTCTATAATGTAATCATTAGTCAATCGCTTCGAGCTACAAAGACCGATGACCCCTATATACAGCTTTATGATTTAATTTACCATATTACTAACGCATCTCAAAGAATCATCTAAGGGTTAACTAGCCCGCCTCCAAGAAATAAACTACTAACTAATTAAACTTTGATGTCTATTCATATCCTATAAGGTTTCTACACTACTAGGAAGCAAAATCCGTCAGGGCATAACCCGAGTCTTTGTTATCGATCGCTTGGGACAACTGGTGGTCATATCCTATATATCAATCCTACTACTAAATACCGGTCCAATAAAAAATACTAACATAGCCCGCCGACCTCCCATAGCCGAATTCCATTTAGAGTAACCTAATGTAAGTCAAGGAAAATGCCAATTCTAGTTACTTAATACCTTTTACCAGAAGTGAAGCAGACCCCATTTCCTTAAAAATTACTGGGCCATTTAATACTTCAAATTAGAGGCGAACCCTTGGTATATTTTTCCCTACCTATTCACAAACGCATATCCCTTCCCCATGGGTGCTATGGTTGTAGATGTCCCACATCAGTAGTAAGTATACATAATTGTTGGTAGCCTCTAGAAGAAGGATAGACTTCTGTTGTGTAACTCAACTGATCTTGCTTCCCAACCCATACTAAGCTAATCCAGTTACCTTATGCCTAAATATTGGGCTAGGTCCAATAATTCATGCTTGTCCTAAACGTATTATTAAGGCTATAATTTCCTACTATGAAATTATACTGCCTTCCAGCATTTAATTCTTATCTTATATGCTTATTTATCGTATTCCATAAATGTCAATTTCCTGTAATAAATGGTCATTATTATTCTAATTGGACGATCTCTAATAAAATTTACTTATTCGTTCTAATTCACTCTATTATGCCTATTTCATTTCCACATAAATGCCAAAATAAATTCTTTAACCAGTCTCATTAACACATTGATGTCCCTATTTAATTCCTGTAACTCCCTATTAACTGCACATTTAGTGCCCTGTTAATTTTAGAGATATTATCTCTTTTCCATCTACACCATCTAATCCTATAATTTGCTAAGCTATTTATAACTATACATCCTAATTATAACTAATGTGATTATTGACGTATATTACGCAATATAAATATATTTTTATTTTTAATCGGTAAGCGAGGCTATACATGTATGTGTATATATATTTCTATTTCTAATTATTAATCTCTAAACCATAATATTCATTTCCACATTTTAATTTGTAAGAGCCATCCTTCCAAAAAGGATTGCCACTATAACTTTTCATAAATTAAACAAAAGTGAGAACTTTGCTTTATTTAAAATTACAAAGAATTACATCTTTCCTTTTATTGAAATAGACAGTGAAAACTACGGGGAAGAACATCCGTACTTCACACATCTCTTTCATTTTTTCTATATTCCTTATTATTCAAAATGAAACACTTTTATACATGTGTGGAATTAGATACTTTATGGAAATTACACGAACATAATACAATTAAATTATACCCACAACGCTCCTAACAAATTAAAGCATAGAAATTCACATTCAAGTCAAATTAGGACAACCTAAATTAACATTAACAAATCACACCAAATTATTCTAATCTGGAATAAATCTTACAATCTTATCAACATTCCACTTTAACAAATTTAAGGACTAATTTCCAAACTTCAAGATTTGGGTGTAAATGTCGTTCCTATTCCAATTACTTATCTTACAGAATATGTAAGTGATATTCCTATATGTTAGCCTACAACTCATTAGATCCTATATAGACATAATAATTAATAAAATTCAACGATATAAATTTCAATATTATAAATAAATCATATAATTTCTCACTCACCTTTCAAGCTTTTCAAATCTCCCAACTCCAAATTCATCCCTTTACTTGACTTCTTTTCCTTTCCAATTCAAAAGAATATGTATAACAAGATATATACATACTATTAGAATTGCAGGTCTAAGAAGAGATTTGAGGTTAAGGGGGATACAAATTTATAATGATGAAATTTACCTTTTTCGGTAGTACTGATCTGCTTATTCTCTTCTTCTCTTTTATTTTCTACCCTTCTCCGATTATATATACATATAATATTTTATTTTATTATTAATAGAAATAGTGGAGAAGGGAAAATGGCATAGCTTCGTTGCTTTGATCAGAAAATATAAAAAGAGAAGTGAGGGGCTAGGCCTGTATTAATAGGTGCTTGAATCAATCGTAACTGTTAGATTTGAAATAATAAAATCCAGGTCGTTCGACCAAGATTCAACCCTAGTCGCCACCTTCACCACCGGTTGGCTGCCCCCTATAATCGGTCGACCACTAACGGTCGAACAACCCAAGTAAAGGAGTCGAACGTTTGGGTCCATTCTATTAATAACATTTATTTCCTTTTTCTCGTTTTTAATTATTTTCATTCCAGAAACTTCAAATGCTAATAACTTCTTCGTTTGAGCTCTGATCGTGAACATTCAAATATAAAAGTCGCTCAGAAAATAACCACGAACACAATGGTGCATGTTTCATGACTAAATTATGTTATTTGCTCAAATTCCATTTTTGAGCCTTATTAATTGTTATTAGTTACCGTTAATTTGACGGGTGTTACACTCTCCCAAAACCTCTTCTATCAACTCCTTAACTTGTGGTACTCATAGCCTTTAAAACCTCCTTAAATAACCCTTCTAATCCTTGGAGTAATGATTTAGATGAATGACCGTTCACCCTTTTCTAACTGCTCCATAATATAGACCAACATGATTTGACATCATAACAGATTCATGTCAAATAAAGTGTGAATAGGAGAACCGGATAAAATCAACACACCTTCCATGAGAATCTTCTTTCCCTTCTCCTACATTGATGGTGTTGCCTTACTAGAAGTTGAAACGGCATCCAGAGCATATGCCTTCACAATTTAGTCCTCATTCCTTAAAGTTGGACAACCCTTTTCATGTGTTCAAACTGATCACGATAATAGCACTTTAACTTCTTCTGAGTCGGGGGTGTCTTACAATCCTTGATTGTATGTCCCACTTTGTTACAGTTATAACATTTACCTTCAAGAGGTTTGTCCTATAATTTCTGGCTATGTGTCCCACTTTCTGACATCGGCTACAAGTAATCACATGTTTCCCGCCTTGTCCTCCTTGTAGCCCATTTCCTTTGTGCTTATTTATTGCTAACCCTCATCTTGCTTAGGCCGATCCTTAACCAAAGTTCCATTTAAAGAATTTAGTAGTGATGCCTCTACCAATCCTTCAAATGTAGCGTTAAATGGTATCTGATTCGAAGCTAACTTCCTCAGAGGTGAATTCAATCCCTTTGCAAACTTTAATGCCTTCTTCGCTAGAGTATTCACTAATTCAAATCCTAATCAGGCTAGCTCATTAAACTAACTGACATACCACCAATTTTCATTTCTTCCTACTTTCAATGAATGAACTTCTCTAATAATAAATCTTCTCAGCACCGAAAGAAACTTCATCTCAAATAAAGATTTGAACATCCTTCAAGTAATAGTATTCTCATCCACTTCGGCTATTGCAACTTCCCACCAACATACTACTTCACCTTTCAAATGCCAAGTTTCCAGTTGTCTTTTAATACCCTCACTAAGTCCTTATAGGTTGAAAATCTTTTCACAAACATTAAGCCATGCCCGAGTCATTGTGTATGGTTCCGTCCAGAGAAATGGCTTCCCACCAAGGCTGAAAAAAATCCTAACACAACTTAGGAAAGTCAACATTTGGTGGCACTAGGGCTGGAATTACACCATTATTAGCAGCGGTAGTGGTGGCTATGGGTTTAATGGGGTTGGTACTAGCTTGGCTCATCGCTTGAAGGTTACATCTGCACCATGCTAGAATATTAACATCGAGTATATCTAGTATATCCACATTGGATCTAGTCCTTGCCTTGGTGTCTATCCCACTGATATTGGCTATGTTGGTCTTTGCTCTAATTTCAACTTAGTTACTCATTTCAACTATCTGTAAAAATGAGATTCATTGGATTCATAGCAACTTCCCAATAGATAGTTAACAAAAATGGAATAGTAATCAGGTGTGTGTATATGTACTTTGAATTTCAATATATACATATATCTAATAAAAAATACAAATATGCTCTCTCAATATGTTCCTAATTCCTATCATAGTTCCTAACCTATGCTTTGATACCGAATGTACCAACCTACCCCTTTAACCCTAGGTCCGATGCCCGACCAGATGCCTAAACCCAAGAACCGAAAGGATGAGTCATTAGGGTTGAGATAAAATAAGCATATACAGACACATCCAGATACCATATATCAATTCTAACTACATTGTCAAATAACTACTTTAGAGTCTCACAGTAGAAGGAAATAAAATATAATACATAAACAAATACCATAGTCACATCATCACAATATGTCTAAAATGTTGAATACATATGTTAGAATAATACAAGTGCAACCTAGTCCATACACATACTCAAATCTAGGGTCAACACCTATAGACATCATAGATACAATTCATACTCTAATACCATCTCATCACTAGACTCCATCAACCTGGATATATGTATAAAAAGGGAAAATAGGATTGGGTCAGACATAAGTCTAGTGAGTGAGCCATACTCTACTCTACATCTACTACAAAAATAATACTATAATATGATATGAGTCTATCACTCGGCCACACACGTTCCATCACCACATCATACCTAATACATATATACATCTAACCATATCACATCATGTTTATGGGGACTCACTTCCCTGGACTCGCCTCATGCTCTACGGGGTTGCTTATTGTCCATCGTCACGTCAATCGCATATAGGACTCATGCCCTGGACTAGCCTCATGTCTTACAGGGTTGCATGTTGTCTTCGTCACGTTAATTGTATATGGGACTCATGTTCTAGACTAGCCTCATACCCTATAGGGTCGCCTATTGTCCTCATGCTACCTAACTAGATTCACGACCTAGACTAGTCTCGTGCCTTACAGGGTCACTTAACATCCACTTCCTACCACTGGTCCATCGTAACACTACAAGGGAGCAATGTTATGCTTGGTCCATATACTTGTATCATAGGACAACATTTGTATCTGCATACACTCTCTAGGCTATCTATCTATGCCAAATTTGTTCACGTCCACGTCCATCATCATATCACATTCCCATTTCACAACTATATATATTTCCACTTCAAATATAAACCAATGATCACACACATTCATTTACTTCATAGCACCATCATTCGCTTTACCAATAACCACCAATCATCCTCTGAAACATAAGAGAAATAAGACTCGAATTGTTAGTTATTTACTTATATAGGCCTTTCTAGATTCATGTTCAACCTGTGCCTAAACAAGGCCATCGGTGCACCAGTCCAAGCCTACCCACGGACCGGTGTATGTATTTTCTGCAGTTTCCAAACTTCAGGAAATTTGTGTTTTCATCATCATTTCTACCTCTAGCTACCTCCGTTCCATCTTTATTTGCCTAAGAACATACCTAGATCCTAACCCTTCATTTCTAAGTCCAATTTCATAGTTTGTTTCACCAATTTGTTCATATATTCATCGATTTATGTGAAAGGGTGCAAACTGGGTTTTATTTCATTGTTCATACACAAATCCCTTCCAATCCTCAGTTGAATTCAAATTTCAAGTGTTTGTTTATGTTAAACTACTCTAATATAGCCAACATATTATTTTTTGGAGGATCATGATTGCATTATATGAAGAAGAGAGCATGAATCGCTCTACGAAACGCCTATTTCTGCCTAAATCCTTCCAACCTGGCTTGCTCCTTCTCCTCACTTTAGATTCCTACCTCCAAATCACTATTGGTAAGTAGCCTTATCTTATAACTTTGCAATG
This sequence comes from Allium fistulosum, assembly GCA_030737815.1. NCBI lineage: Eukaryota > Viridiplantae > Streptophyta > Magnoliopsida > Asparagales > Amaryllidaceae > Allium > Allium fistulosum. The sequence goes on from CM060902.1 coordinate 218,019,474, forward strand.
CTTTTGGTCTCATTTGATTCGGTGGAGTTTTAACTGAAAATAAAGTGTACATTTTTTAATTTAAATAGAAGAAGTGAAACGATCGGTCCGCTAAAATTCAAATTCAAATTATAGGGTTTTGGTGCTCATTTCACTTGACGCCCTGTCAACCATAACTCATTCATATGAACTCCAAACATGACAAACAGAAATAATACGTGACTCAGAAAAACAAGACGGTCGCAATGGCACTGGTTTCATCATCAAATTCCAATATATGAAAAATGATCATTTTTCTCCTCTTTATTTTTAATTTATTGAATTAATTGATTAATTTCAATTATTTTCGCGTCATCATTTTATTAATATTTATTTAAATTATTTATCGAGCCTTGGTGGATGGAGGCAACTCAGCCAATGTCATGTTCAAACATGTCTTCGAGTCACTTAAGCTTCCTGCCTCCAACCTTGCATGGCATTATTCCAATGGGGACGACCTTTCTCATGACCACATTTGACAAATAGCCTCTTGCTACAAAGATATAGGTGAACTTTGAAGTAGTTGATTGCCCCTCTGTTTATAATCTTTTAATAGGACGATCAACCCTCTTGGAACTCAATGGAATTGTCTCCTACAAGTGGCTTGTCATGAAGTTCCCAGTCCAAGGTGGGGTCTATGAAATATAAGGTAATCAACTAAAAGCTAACGGATTGTTATAGGACCTCCTTCAAAAAAGCAAAGAAGTTTGTGTCTTCATGCTTCAATAATAATTTGCAACAATCAACGCTGAGCCACTCAAGAGAACTATCAAATTGGTAAGTGCTCGAGTTCATGCTGAAACCGCCCCTAACTTTGAAGCAGAGGCATCAACGTCAACAGCCATCCCCACCAAGGACACTCTATCCCATTGGCTCATCTATCCAAGTCGGGGCCAAACAGTCAACTCGATGAAGTCACGACTATCAACGATATGTCACCCCAGGAGAGTGGTCGAGCAATCAGCATTCCCATTCGTATCAAGTGTGTCCTCAGCCCTGAAGAGACTGCTACCGATAATGTGTCACCCAACTATAACCTCGAGCCTATTAGAGCTCTAGTTTGGGTTGGGACCACCCAAAGCAGCGAGCTACACCAACTAGCCACATGTCACCCAAGAGAACCCTTTAGCCCAACAACGCTTTGGTTCATGCCAGGATCACCCACCACATTGAAGACTGGGATGGCATGAATCCTATTTCCTTGGCAACTCCCTAGAGAACAAAAGAGCTCATCACTACATGGAATGAGCAAGTCACACCTCGTTGGAAAGTAGGAACACTAACATAGCAACTTTTGTCCTCTTAGTGTCGGTAGATTCATCTATAAGATCCAGAGGCAACCTCAACCCTTCGACCCAAGCACGGTCGTCTATCCCAATCTAGGATGTCATAAAGCACATGATGTACATGTTGAACCAATTCGACTTAGAAACCGACCTTGATTTAGATGATGACTCTCTCGACACCTGCATAAGGGATTCAAACATTAAAGGTGGGCAACCACTCCACTTGAGGTTATATCTATAGACAGCACTGACCCTAGTAAAGTCATCCAGATCGACACCGAGCTATGCCCAAAAATCAGAGATAAGCTAGTCAAATTCTTGAGGCAAAGCAAAGACGTCTTCGCTTGGGGCACGCCGATATAACCGGCATCGATCTAAGGATAATTTTCTATGCATGAAAAATCGACCTTAAGGCGATCCCATCCATCAAACGAGTAGACTACTCAACCCAAAAAGGTACCGAGCTCTCAAAGAAGAGGTAGAGAAGCTATTGGCCAACAGCTTCATTTGGGAGATAAAATATCCGGTCTAGAGCGACATGATAGTTGGTGAACTCTTCGAATTAATACATGTAGATGTATGCAATAATAAGTCTTGTACCAAAAAAATTCCACATACTTCATTAAATCACTGAGAATTATCATAGACATAAACAAGTGCATTCGATACAGATAAAAATGTCCATGATAAGTTCATAGAATATAAAACAGAAGTAAATTACATAACATGCAAAAGAAATAAAACGATTTGATTTGATTGATTAGGTGAGTATATTGGTAAAAGGTTCTAAATGTACCTAAAAAAATAAAATTATATCCCAAAAGTCACTCCTCCCTATGATACAAAATGATGTATCGATAAGGAGTAATGGAGTTTGTTAAATAAAGTATGATTGATAATGAATGAAGTTGGATTAACTTCTTCTATAAGGTCGTGTACTTAAGAGTAAATATATAAGGTTAAAATTAATTTTATCTAAAGCATAATTAACGAGATTTTTATCCCGCTTTTTGGCAAGGTCGTGATATCATCGACTTGGCTAGAAACGGATGGTTACCAGCCTTGAGAATCAATTGTATATAATATTATGGATGATGGTTGAACCGATCCGGTGTAACGACCCTGAATTTTCAATCATTTGAAATTGTAATAATTAGTTAATTTTAAATATTGAGAAGTTAATTTTATAGATTTAATAACTTGAGTTTCAAATATAGCGATTTATTGGATAATTTAATTGTCGAATTTAATAATTGAAAATTGTCTAAATAGTTGAATCTTGGATTTTTATCCGAATAGAAATAATTTCTAAGCTTATTTAAACTCTATTTAATAAGAATGAAGATAATAAAACTTTTAAATATGATTTAAAATGATTTAACTGATTTTTGAAATAACTCGTTTTAATTAACGAGTGAAAATAGCCTTCCGGGACACTGTCTCGGATTTTGACGAAACTAGTATCATGGGTGCATAATAATGAATTATATTACGCCGTCAAATTTCATAGCGATCAGATGTATCGTTTGGTCGTGGGAGATCAAAACGCTTAGAATTTAATATTGAAAATTTAATATAATAATTGGGTCCAAAAGGATATCTTCCGCGTACGATTGAATTAGGCCTCGGAACAAGTTCCATTGGGTTCGAAATAGGGGCATAACATATAGAACGCCAGGCGGCATGCCTTGATTGGGGTCCGAAATTATATAGCTAGATATGTTTGAATTTTTGAATAATATATATCGATTTGACCATACATCAGTAACTCATCTCTATCAGCCCACACCTTTGCCATGTTTTATCTCCATCAACCCAGACTGTTCCCTGAACAAGCCACAACCCTCTACATTATCTTCCATCATTCCTTTCTCTATATATACACTGTCAGGTAATAGAGAGAAGGAAAAAACTAACATACCCTCTTCAATCTTCAAAAATCAATCCCTTCCAAACCATTCACAATTAGCCGAAATGATCTAAATAAAAGTTGTTCGTAAAAATATCTATTATTTTTTAAAATTGATCGCGTTCAATTTCATTGAGGATTGAGTGAGATATCGCCGTTTTACAGTAAAGGAATAAAAATGTTCATAACATTCAAAAATCGATTTCTCTCAATCCGAGTAGAATGGATCGACGTCGTATGCGTCGTTGGGTTCGTACCGAAGCATAGGATTTTGGTGAAGTTTCGGCATGTTTTGGTTTCCATGATTTGCAGTGGTCGAAAACTAGGGTTTAGGTTTAGAGGCCACCTAGAAGGAGTTAGAGGTAACAGACATTGGCGTTGAGCTCGTGGTGAGAAGGCAAGCTTGCTGTTGCGATTTGGTGTAGTGCAATTTTGTTTTGATGGCCGCAACATTTTCGAACGTGAGGACGATGCTTCTAGGCGCATGGATCAAGGGGCAACCGAGCTTGGCATTAATGGGTTGGGGAGGTCGAGCATGCAGAGAGAGGTTGTTTGGTGAAGACGACGTTCAATTTCATGGTCGTTTGCTCCATGTCATTGCAAACGTGCATGTCGTGCGCCTATTTTTCATCTACAGGGAAGGGATGAAGGGAATTGGAGAAGAAGGAGCACTATTCATCGCGGGTTGGGCTTAGGCCTTGGGGTTTGGGAGGTTCTATATAGTTTGTTATTTAAATTAGTTAATTTAATGTTAAAACTTTAAATTTTGCATAACTCTCTCATACGAGGTTCAATCGAGATAAAACCTTTTGCGTTGCGCTCGTGATGATGAAAGCTTCACAATGGAACTGGTTTGGATGAATTTGGAACTGTTGAATTTTAGGCTATAATCGGACGTTGTCTGGTTTTAGTTCCAAACCGGAACACCTCAGCGACAACAGAAAATTTCGGTGAGTTAATCTCACTTTTTTGGATAACTAGTATGGTATATAGTTGATAAAATTGTTGAATGATTGTTTGGATAAATTATTATATTTATTAGTTGGTTTGGATATATCCCTGCCTATTGGGGCGGATGAGACCCTATTACGTTCTCGTGTAAGAGCGAATGACCCTTTGTATACGAATCCCGCCTCGAAGCGGTTTATTTATATTTTATGAGTATATAACGTTTGTGATGCAGGGAAAACAGGTCGGAAGGATCCAATAGGATTCCTCACAATCGTTGATTTTATTTACATATATATGTGTTAATATATATATATATATAAGCTGTGATGTAGGGGGTAACAGGTTGGAGGGATCCAACATGATTCCTTGCTATTGATGAATTATTTTCAATAATATATTTTATATGGATTATTGAAAAATAAACCCGATTGTGGACATTATAGTTATAACATTGTTATATGTTGAAAAGTCAAACCCGGTAGTGACAGAAAACCAATATTGATGTTGGTTAAGTGTTGGGTGACTATTGGTCTCAAATTAGTATTTTTTAATACTACTATATGTAACAACCCGCATATTTTACGATTATATACTTAAATGTTTTGTTTAATATAGCCTCGTTTGTTGAATTTAAAATCTGAAATGTTACTTTTTGTAAACAGTCGAATCCGGACTCGAGACCACTTCCATTGAGTTCAAAAGGACGTTTACAACTTTTTTGAGTATAAACATCAATATGTTTGGAGTTGATTAGGATTTTGGTATTTTGTTTGGGCTTAAGGTTGTGTTCTAGCCCACTAACCTAACAAGACAACCCAACTCCTCTACCAAATACCCCAACTCCTCTACTCTTCATTCATTCTACTCCTCATTTCCTAACACTCAAGCTAAAGAGAAAAATGAGGGAAAAGATAGGAAATTAAAATTCCAAAATCCTAGATTATTAGGAAATTAAAATCCAAGTTCCAAAATCAAGGAGAAGCTTAGGTAAGCATCATCTTCATCTTCTCCATCTCAATTCCTCTTCAATTCTTGATTTTTCCTATAACCTAACTTAGGAAATATTTGCATATGATCATAGATTGGAGTTTCTAGAGTTGAAGTTGAAGAGAGATTGATCTTTCTTTGTTTTAGAGCTTCTCATTCCTTGTTTTTGAGTTTAAAGGTGAGTTCTTGAACTCACATCTATGTCTATAGCTTTCATTGTTGTTAGGTATGAATTCCTAACATCTATTTCATGTTCAATTGCTTTTGAATTGAATTGGTTTGGTGAATTTTTCAATTTTGGTATTTTGAAATCAAAATCTATGAAAATCCTACTATGGATGTTTGGCATGTTGTTTGGAGTGTATTGAAGAGTCAATAAGGCTGGTTTGTCGTTTGGCATAAATCCTTAGCCACCATCGCTCATTCGATCGCATCCGAGTTGATTTGGCCATCAATGGCCTAGGCAAATTTTGCCCTGAGCTTCAGCTCAGACGTCTGGTAAAACGCTCAGACGTCCGAGGCAAAGGAAAAAACGTTCCAGACCTTAAGCTCAGACATCTGAGTGGTCATTCTAGACCTTCAGCTTAGACATCTAGGGAGAACCACCAGACGTCTGGCGCTGTTAAAATCTGGCAGTTTGCCTGTTTTTATGCGAATTTCCATTTTTAATCGATTTTTGTTGATCCGGTTGGTTGTTGTCATTTATTATCGATTTTGATGACTTCTTTTTCTGGATTTTTGGGAATATCCATTTGATGGATTTGATATCGATTTTAATGGTTTTAATTCACGTCGTCGAATGTGAATTTTTGGTGATAGATTGTTTTTACAATCGTTTCTGTGATTGGTCACTTTAAAATACAAAGGTTTCTATACTAGTAGTAAATACTCAAACTCTTTCACATAAATGATTTTTTAATACAAAGTTCGTTTTTAAAACCGTTTTCCAATCTATTAGTATATACAAACCTTTACCTCATTCGTACGAGAAATCCAATTAAACGACTTAGCAAAACAAGTGGTATGAAACGCTTGCATTTACTTCATCGGTTAATTCTTAGACTTGTTCGATTGAAATCTTGTGACAATTTTCGAGTGGAAATCTACAATTTGTTTGTAAATATTTAAGTTAAGCCAGTAGTTATGGGACATGAAACTAAACTCATCTATTTACTAGTTTGGTGTATTTTACACTTTTATTGATCTATGATGATCATTTTGTGGTTTAGACTAGCGATATGCGATGTCTCTTTGTCCGCGTGGGGGACTGTACCCCGTTCTGTTGAGCTTCATCTCATTTTTTATAGGCTAGCGACCTATGAGTTTTATGGAGTTCGGTTCATCGGGCGTACCGTTGTACTACGTCGTTATTCCGAATTATTTGAGTTTCAGGTTCATCGGGCGTACCGTTGTACTACGTCATTGTTACAGATTATTTGAGTTTGAGATTCCTCGGGCGTACCGTTGTACTACGCCGTTGCACCGGCTCTATGGTTAGCGACCATGGGATAGCGACCCGTTTGTGATACACGTGTTGGTGAGTTTTCATGCTCCCGTTTATGATAGGCCTCCCCCTTTTTTGTGATTTCTGGAATTTGTGTTTCACCAATATTTGTGATTTGCTTAGATAAGCTTTATCAATATTTGTGACTTGGTGAATAAAATAATGAATATGACATTCTTTTTGGTGTTTGGGGAGATTTGAGATATTGTATGATTTTTGTTGTTATCATATATATTTGTTATATCTCTTATCCTATCTCATCTTACTTGATAATTATAGCTAGACTGATCCGTTTATTATTTTTCTTCTTAAATAATACTCGGGTCAGACCGAGGTGTTTCAGGTGCTTCCACTTTACTGCTTAACAGGGACTAGCTTCTGACTTTTGGCTAACTACTTTAGCTTAGTAGTTTTTGTTTTTATACATTCGAGATTGAGACTCCTTGATGTATACATATTCTTTTGTCTAGCACTTGTACCTATTCTTTTGTGATGTAGTGGATCTTGTATGACCACTACTTTGATGTACACTTCTATGTGTTATATTCATATCTGTTTCCGCCTTAGTGATATGAATAACTGTGACAGATTTATGTTATGCTTATTTTATATTTGTTTCCAAAGGCCACATAGCCACTGTGTAGTAGCTTTGAGTTTGTATTTGATATGTCAGATTTCCTCTTTAAATGAAATGCATGACATACTATCTGACATATCGGTACTCGCACAAAACAATTACATAGATGGTCGCTCCTCAACAGCCTTATTCTTCGTACTAATTGACGGCATTACCCAGTAGTGTCCTTGGTTAGTGTGAGTATAGAGGAAGGGCGTCACAGCTTGGTATCAGAGCCAAACTTCGGCACAATGTAGAATAATCTAGCAAGGATCATTGTCCTAAGTCTCTCTTAGGAATCGTGCCTTAGGATTTAATTCGAGTCTTAGGACCCGTTCTATCCTATTTTCTTTTATGATGCCTTGTTTTATCAATCAAGTTTGTTTGATATTCATTTTGAGAATAACCTTTTTCTTCTTCTTTCCTTCTTTCTTAAAGAAGAGAAATGGTTAGACCTGGCCGTCCCAGTTCCGGTCAATCTAGTGCTACTTCTCAGGATGGCATATTCATGTCTGCCCAACAACTTTTGGATCTTGTAAAGAATTCTCAAGCTGCCGGACCCATTCCAAAGCCTATTCATCCTAAATCTGGGTTTGCAAGCTTGTGCAGTGATTATACCAATTTGGGTGGAAGGCCATTTAGGGGTTCCGAAAGCGTTATTGAAGTCCAAGCTTGGCTTAGAACATGCGATCGCATCTTTTCTCGCATGAATCTTGTGGATCTATATCGTGTCCAAGTGGCTTCTTGCATGCACCAGGAGACAGCATTAGATTCGTATGAGCTTTTGATTTCAGAAATTGTTAAAGCGGATCTTACTTGGGAGCAATTCCGGGAATGGTTCGAGTTGAAATTTGTACCGAAAGCTGAAAAGGTAACTTTAGCTCGACGCTTTATTGACCTTGTTCAAGGTGAATCTTCTGTGACGGATTACGTTGCATCTTTTGAATCCCTCTCTAAATATGGGGTCGAGTATATTAATACCCCATTGAAGAAAAATCAGAGGTTTGTCTATGAGTTGAATAGGAACCTCAAAAAGGCTTTACTTCTGAAACTAAAAGTAGCTTTCGATCAGCTTGTAGATATCGCTCTTCGACTGGAAGAGGCCGATAAAGAGTGTGATATTGAAGTTGTGGGTGCCAAATAGAACTTCAACATCAACAAGAAGAGGCCTATTAAGTTCAAACCTAATCCCAACAAGAAAGAGAAGCAAGCAACTTCGGTAGCAAAGACTCCTACCTCTAGTCGTGGGCAATGCTACAATTGTGGTTCTAAGGACCATTATGCAAATAGGTGTCCAAAACCCCTTTTTGTCGTTATTGAAAAAGTTCGGGTCATCTTTTATCTTCATGTCCCAAACTTCAAGGCAAGAAAGAGGGAAAGCTAAATGTTGTGCAAGCTCCTAGTAACACTTCTCTTGGTCAAGGTATTTCTCATTCTGTCCTTGATGGCATTATTATGTTTCGTGATCATCCTATTCGAATTCTTTTTGATACGGGTGCATCTCACTCTTTTATATCAAAAGAACATGTTGATACTTTGTCTTTAAATGTTATGGGCTTGATGAATTCATTGAGAATTGCGAATCCAATTGGTGGATCTGCAAGACTCGGTTTACTTTGTAAAGTTGTCGAGATTATTTTATGTGATTATGCTTTCCGAGCCGATTTGCATGTTATGTGTTACTTAGGTTTGGGAATGATTTTGGGAATGGATTGGCTTAATCGTTATGAAGCCCACATCCTATGTCCCGAGAGGACTATTCATCTTCGACATCCTTAATCTGTTAAGCAGATTTCTATTGTTCTTAAAGATTCGGTTTCCAATTCGGTGGCATCCTTATATTCTCTAAATCCACATGATGACGATAATAATGATGAGGAAGATGTTATTTCCCTCATTCACGTTGTTCGTGAATTTCCCGATATATCTGAGCCCGTTTTAGGATTACCACCTAAGCGAGCAACTGAGTTCAGAATTAATTTAATTCCCGAAGCTATACCTATCACTCGTCCTCCTTATCGTATGTCCAATAAGGAAAATGAGGAGATGCGTAAACAATTATCCGAATTGGAAGCAAAATAGTTTATTCAACCTAGTTCCTCTCCTTGGGGAGCTTTAGCTATCTTTGTGAAGAAATCAGATGGTACACTTAGGCTTTGCGTTGACTACCGCAAGCTTAATGATCTCTCCATCAAGAATAAATATCCCTTGCCTCGGATTGATGATCTATTCGATCAACTTAGTGGTGCTAGAGTCTTTTCACAGTTAGACTTAGCAACTGGTTTTCATCAGCTTCGAATTGCAGAGGATAGTATTCCTTTGACGTCATTCCATACTCGTTATGGATCTTATGAATGGCTTGTTATGCCATTTGGTTTAACGAATGCTCCAGCTTATTTCGTTGACCTTATGAACCGAGTTTTCAAAGACTTCCTTGATCGATTTGTTACATCTTTATAGATTATATTCTTGTTTATTCTAAAACCAAGGAAGAGCATGAAAAACATCTTCGGATTGTGTTGGAAACTCTTAGGAGCAATCAATTGAAAGCAAAATTTTCTAAGTGCCACTTTTGGTAATCTCGTGTGAAATTTTTAGGACATATTATTTCTGAATCCGGAATTTCTGTGGATCCTTCAAAGATTGAGGCAATTCATAATTGGAAGAAACCGGAGACTGTGACGGAAATTCGTAGCTTTCTTGGATTGGCGGGCTATTACCGTCGTTTCATAAAAGACTTTTCTAAAATTTCCATGCCTCTTACTAGTTTAACAAAGAAGGGAGTTAAGTACATTTTGTCAGACAAATGTGAAGCTGCTTTTCAGAAATTAAAAGAACTCCTTTCCGATGCTCCTATTCTTGTGATTCCCGAAGGGAACCAAGGCTTTATTGTTTATACCGATGCTAGTCATGTTGGTTTGGGAGCCATTCGCATGCAAAGGGAATGTGTTATCGCTTATGCTTCTAGGCAATTAAAGCCTGCCGAGACTAGATATGCCACTCATGATTTAGAGCTCACGGCCATTGTTTTCGCCCTTAGAATTTCGCGTCATTATCTTTTGGGAGAGAAATTTGTTCTCTACATCGATCATAAATCTTTGAAGTATATATTTTCTCAAAAGGAACTTAAGTTGCGTCAACAACGTTCGCTCGAATTCTTTGCATCTCATGATCTTGATATTCTCTATACTCCCGGAAAGGGAAATCGTGTTGCCGATGCCCTTAATCGTAAGCAACAAGCGGTTGTTTCCATGATGATATCCAAATGGAATGATCTTAAGACTTTGACTACCTGTGAGATTCAAGATCGTGAATCCGATTTAAGTTCATCTCTTGTTTTGTGTAGCCTTGAGGCTCATCCATCTCTTTTAGACCGCATTCTTGAAGCTCAAAAGCATGATCCTGAATTGGCTCTTTTTAGCCAAAGTTGTAGGGATAAAAATAAGGTTGATGGTTTGAAAGACTTTGATATTGATACTCGTGGAGGTATTCGGAAATTTGGTAGACTTATTGTGCCAAATATTATTGATCTTCGTAAAGACATTTTAGAAGATTCTCATCATTCTATGTTTACCATTCATCCCGGTAGTAGTAAAATGTACGCGGACATGAAGCGACTTTATTATTGGGATGGAATGAAATCTGATATTGCCAACTTTATTAAGCATTGCATGACTTGCCAACCTGTAAAGGCCGAGCATCAAAGGCCCGGTGGGTTGTTGCAACCTTTAGACATTCCCGTATGGAAGTGGGATCAAGTCTCCATGGTCTTTATTGACGGTTTTCCCCGTTCCCGTTCGGGTCATGACAGTTTGTGGGTGGTTGTAGATAGACTTACAAAATCTGCCCATTTTATTCCTGTTCGGTCCAATCGGACCATACCTCTATTGGGCAAACTCTATGTTAAAGAAATTGTTAAATTACATGGAGTTCCTACTTCTATTGTTAGCGATCGTGATCCATTATTTACTAGTGGATTTTGGAAGGGTCTTCAAAAAGCTTTGGGAATGAAGCTTAATTTTAGCACCGCTTATCATCCTCAGTCCGATGGACAAACAGAGCGTGTGAATCAAACTCTTGAAGATCTCCTTCGTGCATGTGTTCTTGATTTTGGTGGAAGTTGGGAAGATCATATTTCCCTTGTTGAGTTTTCTTATAATAATAGCTTCCAATCTAGTATAGGTATGGCACCTTTTGAGGCACTCTACGGAAGACCATGCCGATCTCCTTCATGTTGGCTTGAAGCCGCTGAGAAGGTGGTTTTAGGTCTAGATTTTATTCGTGATGCCACAGAAAAGATTGACCTTATTCGTCATAGCATGAAAGAAGCTCAAAGTAGACAAAAATCCTATGCCAATAACCGAAGAAGGAAATTGGAATTTTCTGTGGGAGATTTGGTATTCATTCGTGTTTCACCTATGAAGGGTGTTGTGCGTTTCAGTCGATCGTGAAAATTAGCACCTCGATATATTGGCCCATTTCCCATCACCGAACGCATTGGTTCCGTGGCATATCGCCTTTCATTACCGGCTCAATTTTCTTCTATTCATGACGTATTCCACGTTTCTCAACTACGGAAATGCCTTAGAGATTCCGACTCTATTCTTGAGCCCGGTGTTATTGAAGAAATTGAAGTTTCACCTAATTTGACTTATGAGCAACATCCTGTTCGTATCATTGCTACGGACGTTAAACGCCTTCATAATAAAGATGTTCCGCTTGTGAAAGTTCAATGGTCCGCAAATCCTAAGGATTGTTCTTGGAAATCCAGAGAATTCATCGAGCAACACATCCGGACTTACTCTCTTGTGCTCTATAAGGTGAACTTCTTGCTTCAAAATTTTCTTTTGTGTTGTTATGCCTTAGAGTGGTTGTTATTCTTCATTTTCTTCTTAAGTATTGCGAGGACGCAATTTCTTTAAGGAGGGGAGTTTGTAACAACCCACATATTTTACGATTATATATTTAAATGTTTAGTTTAAATATAGCCTCGTTTGTTGAATTTAAAGTCCGAAATGTTACTTTATGTAAACAGTCGAATCCGGACCCTAGACCACTTCCATTGAGTTCAAAACGATGTTTACAACTTTTTTGAGCATAAACATCGATATGTTTGGAGTTGATTAGGATTTTGGTATTTTGCTTGGGCTTAGGGTTGTGTTCTAGCCCACTATCCTAACAAGGCAACCCAACTCCTCTACCAAATACCCCAACTCCTTTACTCTTCATTCAGTCTTCTCCTCATTTCCTAACACTCAAGCTAAAGAGAAAAATGGGGGAAAAGATAGGAAATTAAAATTCCTAAACCCTAGATTATTAGGAAATTCAAATCCAAGTTCCAAAATCAAGGAAGTGCTTAGGTAAGCATCCTCTTCATCTTCTACATCTCAATTTCTCTTCAATTCTTGATTTTTCCTATAACCTAACTTAGGAAATATTTGCATATGATCATAGATTGGAGTTTCTAGAGTTGAAGTTGAAGAGAGGTTGATCTTTCTTTGTTTTAGAGATTCTCATTCCTTGTTTTTGAGTTTAAATGTGAGTTCTTGAACTCGCATCTATGTCTATAGCTTTCATTGTTGTTAGGTATGAATTCCTAATATCTATTTCATGTTCAATTGCTTTTGAATTGAATTGGTTTGGTAAATTTTCCAATTTTGGTATTTTGAAGTCAAAATCTATGAAAATCCTACTATGGATATTTGGCATGTTGTTTGGAGTGTATTGAAGAGCCAATAGGGCTGGGTTGTCGTTTGTCATAAATCCTTAGCCACCATCGCTCATTCGATCGCATCCGAGTTGATTTGGCCATCAATGGCCTAGGCAAATTTTGCCCTGAGCATCAACTTAGACGTCTGGTAAAACGCTCAGACGTCTGAGGCAAAGGACCAAACGTTCCAGACCTTAAGCTTATACATCTGAGTGGTCTGGAAAAACTCCAGACCTTCAGCTCAGACGTTTGGGGAGAACCACCAGACGTGTGGCGCTGTTAAAATCTGGCACTTTGCCTGTTTTTATGCGAATTTCCATTTTTAATCGATTTTTGTCGATCCGGTTGGTTGTCGTCATTTATTATCGATTTTGATGACTTCTTTTTCTGGATTTTTGGGAATATCCATTTGATGGATTTGATATCGATTTTCATGGTTCTAATTCACGTCGTCGAATGTGAATTTTTGGTGATAGATTGTTTTTACAATCGTTTCTGTGATTTGTCACTTTAAAATACAAAGGTTTCTATACTAGTAGTAAATATTCGAACTCTTTCACATAAATGATTTTTTAATACAAAGTTCATTTTTAAAACCGTTTTCCAATCTATTAGTATATACAAACCTTTACCTTATTCGTACGGGAAATCCAATTAAACAACTTAGCAAAACAAGTGGTATGAAACGCTTGTGTTTACTTTGTCGGTTAATTCTTAGACTTGTTAGATTGAAATCTTGTCACAATTTTCGAGTGGAAATCTACAATTTGTTCGTAAATATTTAAGTTAAGCCAGTGGTTATGGGATATGAAGCTATACTCATCTATTTACTAGCTTGGTGTATTTTACACTTTTATTGATTTATGATGATCATTTTGTGGTTTAGACTAGCGATATGCGATGTCTCTTTGTCCGCGTGGGGGACTGTACCCAGTTCTGTTGTGCTTCGTCTCATTTTTTATAGGCTAGCGACCTATGGGTTTTATGGAGTTCGATTCATCGGGCGTACCGTTGTACTACGTCATTATTCCGAATTATTTGAGTTTCAGGTTCATCGGGCGTACCGTTGTACTACGTCATTGTTCCAGATTATTTGAGTTTCAGGTTCCTCGGGCGTACCGTTGTAGTGCGTTGTTGCACCGGCTCTATGGTTAGCGACCATGGGATAGCGACCCGTTTGTGATACACATGTTGGTGAGTTTTCATGCTCCCGTTTATGATAGGCCTCCCCCCTTTTGTAATTTCTGGATTTCTAATTGATGATTTCTAGAATTTGTGTTTCACCAATATTTGTGATTTGTGTAGATAAGCTTTATCAATATTTGTGACTTGGTGAATAAAATAAAGAATATGACATTCTTTTTGGTGTTTGGGGAGATTTGAGATATTGTATGATTTTTGTTGTTATCACACATATTTGTTATATCTCTTATCATATCTCATTTTACTTGATAATTATAACTAGACTGATCCGTTTATTATTTTTCTTCATAAATAATACTCGGGTCAGACCGAGGTGTTTCAGGTGCTTCCACTTGACCGCTTAACAGGGATTAGCTTCTGACTTTTGGCTAACTACTTTAGCTTAGTAGTTTTTGTTTTTATACATTCGAGATGGAGACTCCTTGATGTATACATATTCTTTTGTCTAGCACTTGTACCTATTCTTTTGTGATGTAGTAGATCTTGTATGACCACTACTTTGATGTACACTTCTACGTGTTATATTAATATCTGTTTCCGCCTTAGTGATATGAATATCTTTGACAGATTTATGTTATGCTTATTTTATATTTGTTTCCGAAGGCCACATAGCCACTATGTAGTAGCTTTGAGTTTGTATTTGATATGTCAGATTTCCTCTTGAAATGAAATGCATGACATACTATCTGACATATCGGTACTGGCACAAAAAAATTACACAGATGGTCGCTCCTCAACAGCTTTATTCTTCGTACTAATTGATGGCATTACCCATTAGTGTCCTTGGTTAGTGTGAGTATAGATGAGGGGCGTCACATCTTGGTATCAGAGCCAAACTTCGGAACAATGTAGAATAATCTAGCAAGGATCATTATCCTAAGTCTCACTTAGGAATTGTTCCTTAGGATTTAATTCGAGTCTTAGGACCCGTTCTATCCTATTTTCTTTTATGATGCCTTGTTTTAACAATCAAGTTTATTTGATATTCATTCTGAGAATAACCTTTTTCCTCTTCTTTCTTTCTTTCTTTCTTAAAGAAGAGAAATGGTTAGACCTAGCCGTCCTAGCGCCAGTCAATCTAGTGCTACTTCTCAAGATGGCATATTCATGTTTGCCCAACAACTTTTGGATCTTGTAAAGAATGCTCAAGCTGCCGGACCCATTCCAGAGCCTATTCATCCTCAATCCGGGTTTGCACGCTTGTGCAGTGATTATACCAATTAGGGTGGAAGGCCATTCAGGGGTTCCAAAAGCGTTATTGAAGTCCAAGCTTGGCTTAGAACATGCGATCGCATCTTTTTTCGCATGAATTTTGTGGATCTATATCGTGTCCAAGTGGCTCTAGCAAGCACCAGGAGAGAGCATTAGATTCGTTTGAGCTTTTGATTTTGGAAATTGTGGAAGCGGATCTTACTTGGGAGCAATTTCGGGAAAGGTTCGAGTTGAAATTTGTGCCAGAAGCTGAAAAAGTAACTTTAGCTCGACGCTTTATTGACCTTGTTGAAGGTGAATCTTCTGTGATGAATTACGTTGCATCTTTTGAATCCCTCTCTAAATATGGGGTCGAGTATATTAATACCCCATTGAAGAAAAATCAGAGGTTTGTCTATGGGTTGAATAAGAACCTCAAAAAGGCTTTACTTTTGAAACTAAAAGTAGCTTTCGATCAGCATGTAAATATCGCTCTTCGACTGAAAAAGGCCGATAAAGAGTGTGATATTGAAGTTGTGGGTGCCAAATAGAACTTCAACATCAACAAGAAGAGGCCTATTAAGTTCAAACCTAATCCCAACAAGAAAGAGAAGCAAGCAACTTCGGTAGCAAAGACTCCTACCTCTAGTCGTGGGCAATGCTACAATTGTGGTTCTAAGGACCATTATGCAAATAGGTGTCCAAAACCCCTTTTTGTCGTTATTGAAAAAGTTCGGGTCATCTTTTATCTTCATGTCCCAAACTTCAAGGCAAGAAAGAGGGAAAGCTAAATGTTGTGCAAGCTCCTAGTAACACTTCTCTTGGTCAAGGTATTTCTCATTCTGTCCTTGATGGCATTATTATGTTTCGTGATCTTCCTATTCGAATTCTTTTTGATACGGGTGCATCTCACTCTTTTATATCAAAAGAACTTGTTGATACTTTGTCTTTAAATGTTATGGGCTTGATGAATTCATTGAGAATTGCAAATCCGGTTGGTGGATCCGCAACACTCAGTTTACTTTGTAAAGATGTCGAGATTATTTTATGTGATTATGCTTTCCGAGCCGATTTGCATGTTATGCGTTACTTAGGTTTCGTAATGATTTTGGGAATGGATTGGCTTAATTTTTTTGAAGCACACATCTTATGTCCCGAGAGGACTATTCATCTTCGACATCCTCAATCTGTTAAACAGATTTCTATTGTTCTTAAAGATTCAGATTCCAATTCGGTGGCATCCTTATATTCTCTAAATCCACATGATGAAGATAATGATGATGAGGAGGATGTTATTTCCCTCATTCACGTTGTTCGTGAATTTCCCGATATATTTGAGCCCGTTTTAGGATTACCACCTAAGCGAGCAATTGAGTTCAGAATTAATTTAATTCCTGAAACTGTACCTATCACTCGTCCTCCTTATCGTATGTCTAATAAGAAAAATGACGAGATGCGTAAACAATTATCCAAATTGGAAGCAAAACAGTTTATTCAATCTAGTTCCTCTCCTTGGGGAGCTTCAGCAATCTTTGTGAAGAAATCCGATGGTACACTTAGGCTTTGCGTTGACTACCACAAGCTTAATGATCTCACCATCAAGAATAAATATCCTTTGCCTCGGATTGATGATCTATTCGATCAACTTAGTGGTGCTAGAGTCTTTTCACAGTTAGACTTAGCAACCGGTTTTCATCAGCTTCGAATTGCAAAGGATAGTATTCCTTTGACGTCATTCCGTACTCGTTATGGATCTTATGAATGGCTTGTTATGCCATTTGGTTTAACGAATACTCCAGCTTATTTCGTTGACCTTATGAACCGAGTTTTCAAAGACTTCCTTGATCGATTTGTTCTCATCTTTATAGATGATATTCTTGTTTATTCTAAAACCGAGGAAGAGCATGAAAAACATCTTTGGATTGTGTTGGAAACTCTTAGGAGCAATCAATTGAAAGAAAATTTTTCTAAGTGCCACTTTTGGCAATCTCGTGTGAAATTTTTAGGACATATTATTCCTAAACCCGGAATTTCCGTGGATCCTTCAAAGATTGAGGCAATTCAAAATTGGAAGAAACCGGAGAGTGTGACGAAAATTCGTAGTTTTCTTGGATTGGCGGGCTATTACCGTCGTTTCATAAAAGACTTTTCTAAATTTTCCGTGCCTCTTACAAGTTTAACAAAGAAGGGAGTTAAGTACATTTGGTTAGACAAATGTGAATCTGCTTTTCAGAAATTAAAAGAAATCCTTTCCGGTGCTCCTATTCTTGTGATTCCCAAAGGGAACCAAGGCTTTATTGTTTATACCGATGCTAGTCATGTTGGTTTGGGAGCCATTCTCATGCAAAGGGAACGTGTTATCGCTTACGCTTCTAGGCAATTAAAGCCTGCCGAGACTAGATATGCCACTCATGATTTAGAGCTCACGGCCATTGTTTTCGCCCTTAGAATTTCGCGTCGTTATCTTTTGGGAGAGAAATTTGTTCTCTACATCGATCATAAATCTTTGAAGTATATATTTTCTCAAAAGGAACTTAAGTTGCGTCAACAACATTAGCTCGAATTCTTTGCATCTTATGATCTTGATATTCTCTATACTCCCGGAAAGGGAAATCGTGTTGTCGATGCCCTTAATCGTAAGCAACAAGCGGTTGTTTCCATGATGATATCTGAATGGAATGATCTCAAGACTTTGACTACCTGTGAGATCCGAGATCGTGAATCCGATTTTAGTTCATCTCTTGTTTTGTGTAGCCTTGAGGCTCATCCATCTCTTTTAGACCGCATTCTTGAAGCTCAAAAGCATGATCCCGAATTGGCTCTTTTTAGCCAAAGTTGTAGGGATAAAAATAAGGTTGATGGTTTGAAAGACTTTGATATTGATACTCGCGGAGGTATTCGAAAATTTGGTAGACTTATTGTGCCAAATATTATTGATCTTCGTAAAGACATTTTAGAAGATTCTCATCGTTCTAAGTTTACCATTCATCCCGGTAGTAGTAAAATGTATGCGGACATGAAGCGACTTTATTATTGGGATGGAATGAAATCTGATATTTCCAACTTTATTAAGCATTGCATGACTTGCCAACTTGTAAAGGCCGAGCATCAAAGGCCTGGTGGGTTATGTCAACCTTTAGACATTCCCATATGAAAGTGAGATCAAGTCTCCATGGACTTTATTGACGGTTTTCCCCGTTCCCGTTCGGGTCATGACAGTTTGTGGGTGTTTGTAGATAGACTTACAAAATCTGCCCATATTATTCCCATTCGGTCCAATCGGACCGTACCTCTTTGGCCAAACTCTATGTTAAAGAAATTGTTGAATTGCATGGAGTTTCTACTTCTATTGTTAGCGATCGTGATCCATTATTTACTAGTGGATTTTGGAAGGGTCTTCAAAAAGCTTTGGGAACGAAGCTTAATTTTAGCACCGCTTATCATCCTCGGTTCGATGGACAAACAGAGCGTGTGAATCAAACTCCTGAAGATCTCCTTCGTGCATGTGTTTTTGATTTTGGTGGAAGTTGGGAAGATCATATTTCCCTTGTTGAGTTTTCTTACAATAATAGCTTCCAATCTAGTATAGGTATGGCACCTTTCGAGGCACTCTATGGAAGACCATGCCGATCTCCTTCGTGTTGGCTTGAATCTGGTGAGAAGTTGGTTTTAGGTCCAGATTTTATTCATGATGCCACATAAAAGATTGACCTTATTTGTCATATGATGAAAGAAGCTCAAAGTAGACAATAATCCTATGCCAATAACCGAAGAAGGAAATTGAAATTTCTGTGGGAGATTTGGTATTCATTTGTGTTTCACCTATGAAGGGTGTTATGCGTTTCAGTCAATCGGGAAAATTAGCACCTCGATATATTGGCCCATTTTCCATCACCGAACGCATTGGTTCCGTGGCTTATCGCCTTTCATTACCGGCTCAATTTTCTGCTATTCATGACGTATTCCACGTTTCTCAACTACGGAAATGCCTTAGAGATTCCGATTCTATTCTTGAGCCTGTTGTTATTGAAGAAATTGAAGTTTCACCTAATTTGACTTATGAGCAACATCCCGTTCGTATCATTGCTACGGAGGTTAAACGCCTTCGTAATAAAGATGTTCCACTTGTGAAAGTTCAATGGTCCGCAAATCCTAAGGATTGTTCTTGGGAATCTAGAGAATTCATCGAGCGAACACATCCGGACTTACTCTCTTGTGCTCTATAAGGTGAACTTCTCGCTTCAAATTTTTTTTTGTGTTGTTATGCCTTAGAGTGGCTATTATTCTTTATTTTCTTCTTAAGTATTGCGAGGATGCAATTTTTTTAAGGAGGAGAGTCTGTAACAACCCACATATTTTACGATTATATATTTAAATGTTTAGTTTAAATATAGCCTCGTTTGTTGAATTTAAAGTCCGAAATGTTACTTTTTGTAAACAGTCGAATCCGGACCCTAGACCACTTCCATTGAGTTCAAAACGACGTTTACAACTTTTTTGAGTATAAACATCGATATGTTTGGAGTTGATTAGGATTTTGGTATTTTGTTTGGGCTTAGGGTTATGTTCTAGCCCACTAACCCAACAAGGCAACCCAACTCCTCTACCAAATACCCCAACTCCTCTACTCTTCATTCATTCTTCTCCTCATTTCCTAACACTCAAGCTAAAGAGAAAAATGGGGGAAAACGATAGGAAATTAAAATTCCTAAACCCTAGATTATTAGGAAATTCAAATCCAAGTTCCAAAATCAAGGAGAAGCTTAGGTAAGCATCCTCTTCATCTTCTCCTCTCAATTCCTCTTCAATTCTTGATTTTTCCTATAACCTAACTTAGGAAATATTTGCATATGATCATAGATTGGAGTTTCTAGAGTTGAAGTTGAAGAGAGACTGATCTTTCTTTGTTTTAGAGCTTCTCATTCCTTGTTTTTTAGTTTAAATGTGAGTTCTTGAACTCACATCTATGTCTATAGCTTTCATTGTTGTTAGGTATGAATTCCTAACGTCTATTTCATGTTCAATTGCTTTTGAATTGAATTGGTTTGGTGAATTTTCCAATTTTGGTATTTTGAAGTCAAAATCTATGAAAATCCTACTATGGGTGTTTGGCATGTTGTTTGGAGTGTATTGAAGAGCCAATAGGGCTGGGTTGTCGTTTGGCATAAATCCTTAACCACCATCGCTCATTCGATCGCATCCGAGTTGATTTGGCCATCAATGGCCTAGGAAAATTTTGCCCTGAGCTTTAGCTCAAACGTCTGGTAAAACACTCAGACGTCTGAGGCAAAGGAACAAACGTTACAGACCTTAAGCTCAGACATCTGAGTGGTCTGGAAAAATTCCAAACCTTCAGCTCAGACGTCTGGGGAGAACCACCAGACGTCTGGCGTTGTTAAAATCTGCCATTTTTCCTGTTTTTATGCGAATTTCAATTTTTAATCGATTTTTGTCGTTCCGGTTGGTTGTTGTCATTTATTATCGATTTTGATGACTTCTTTTTCTAGATTTTTGGGAATATCCATTTGATGGATTTGATATTGATTTTCATGGTTTTAATTCACGTCGTCGAATGTGAATTTTTGGTGAGAGATTGTTTTTACAATCGTTTCTGTGATTGGTCACTTTAAAATACAAAGGTTTGTATACTAGTAGTAAATACTCAAACTCTTTCACATAAATCATTTTTTAATACAAAGTTCGTTTTTAAAACCGTTTTCCAATCTATTAGTATATACAAACCTTTAACTCATTCGTACGAGAAATCCCATTAAACGACTTAGCAAAACAAGTGGTATGAAACGCTTTTGTTTACTTCGTCGGTTAATTCTTAGACTTGTTCGATTGAAATCTTGTGACAATTTTCGAGTGGAAATCTACAATTTGTTCGTAAATATTTAAGTTAAGCCAGTGGTTATGGGACATGAAGCTAAACTCATATATTTACTAGCTTGGTGTATTTTACACTTTTATTGATCTATGATGATCATTTTGTGGTTTAGACTAGTGATATGCGATGTCTCTTTGTCCGCGAGGGGGATTGTACCCCGTTCTGTTGAGCTTCGTCTCATTTTTTATAGGCTAGCGACCTATGGGTTTTATGGAGTTCGGTTCATCGGGCGTACTGTTGTACTACGTCTTTATTTCGAATTATTTGAATTTCAGGTTCATCGGGCGTACCGTTGTACTACGTCATTGTTCCGGATTATTTGAGTTTCAGGTTCCTCGGGCGTACCGTTGTACTATGTCATTGCACTGGCTCTATGGTTAGCGACCCGTTTGTGATACACGTGTTGGTGAGTTTTCATGCTCCCGTTTATGATAGGCCACCCCCCTTTTTGTGATTTCTGGATTTCTAATTGATGATTTCTGGAATTTGTGTTTCACCAATATTTGTGATATGCTTAGATAAGCTTTATCAATATTTGTGACTTGGTGAATAAAATAAAGAATATGACATTCTTTTTGGTGTTTGGGGTGATTTGAGATATTGTATGATTTTTGTTGTTATCATATATATTTGTTATATCTCTTATCCTATCTCATCTTACTTGATAATTATAGCTAGACTGATCCGTTTATTATTTTTCTTCTTAAATAATACTCGGGTCGGACCGAGGTGTTTCAGGTGCTTCCACTTTACTGCTTAACAGGAACTAGCTTTTGACTTTTGGCTAACTACTTTAGCTTAGTAGTTTTTGTTTTTATACATTCGAGATAGAGACTCCTTGATGTATACATATTCTTTTGTCTAGCACTTGTACCTATTCTTTTGTGATGTAGTGGATCTTGTATGACTACTACTTTGATGTACACTTTTATGTGTTATATTCATATCTGTTTCCGCCTTAGTGATATGAATATCCGTGACTGATTTATGTTATGCTTATTTTATATTTGTTTTCGAAGGCCATATAGCCATTGTGTAGTAGCTTTGAGTTTGTATTTGATATGTCAGATTTCTTCTTGAAATGAAATGCATGACATACTATCTGACATATCGGTACTCGCACAAAGCAATTACACAGATGTTCGCTCCTCAACAGCCTTATTCTTCATACTAATTGACGGCATTACCCAGTAGTGTCCTTGGTTAGTGTGAGTATAGAGGTGGGGAGTCACACTATAAATTGCCGTTAAGTCGGAAATTGATTCTGAGACAAGAAACGATTTTTAAATCCGAAATTGGGTTTCGAAACATGTTGCTTAAGGACTATTTAAGTCAATTAAATATATTAATGTTCTTTTTAAGTTAATTAAATATATTAATATTATTTTTAATTTATTTAATTATAATAATATTCTTTCTAAAGTAATTAATTATAATAATATTAATTTAAGGTTATTTAATTATAATAATTTTCTTTTAAACTTTTTTAATTATATAAATTGTTTTAAAGTTATATAATTATATTAACATTATTTTAAAGTTGTTTAATTATTTTAATATTGTTTAAGTTATTAGTTTATAGTTAATATGTTTTAAGGATTTATAAAAAAGTTAATAAATTCAAAGGTTAATTACTTCAGAATAATTAGGGTTTTAAAATGAATAATAAGGATTATTAATAAGGTTTTTAAATAAATTATTATTATTATTATGGTAAAGATTAATTATTATTATTATTATAATTTCTTAAACAATATTTTGGAATGATTAAATATTATTTTAAGATATTTAAAGTTAATGATTTCCATTTATTTATAATGTTCATTGTTAATAAATATTATCATACAATATTGTTTGAAGTAAATGATTTTAATTATTTATAAATGTTTCTAAGGCTATAAATAGAGTTGAAAGACTTGTATTTTATAACGGAATTTATAAATGGATTGAAGACTTAAGGAAGGTTATTTGCAAGGAGAAAGAGTTTATAAATAGTTAGATATTTATAAACGAATTTTAGAAATGGGTTTACAGATTTATAAAAGAAGTTTTTATAAATGGTTTATGGATTCATAAAGGGTTTATAAGTGATTTTTGAAATGTATAAGAAGCTTATAAGGGATTGAATTTTTATAAAAGGATTATAAATGGTTTTTGGAAGGTTTGTAAACTGATTTATAGATGGTTTGGAGAATCGTAAGGAAATTTATAAATGATTTGAGATTCGAATGAAAAGAGAATCTTCCCAGTTTTGTTAATATACTTATACTGTTGAGATAAGTATATAGATATTTTCTAAGTATTGAAAATATTGGAATCGATGGATATATCTTGCAAAAGTATTCTATACAAGAAATTTACAAGTGGTTTTTATTCGTAAAAGGTTTATAAAATGAGGCTAGTGGTTGTTTATATGCTTAACCAATGTTGGTTTTCCTTATGAAATAAATTCTTGATTGAATGTTTGTTATTTGATAGTTAAACAACTGACTGTCGAGATTGGACCCAAACGTAACTTTGGAAATATCTAGGAGAAACACGTGGGTTATATGGCATAGTCATCTCCGATGATGTTGTACCGTGCGTATAAATCTTATTTCATTCTCCTAGGATAATGATAAGGAAATCCGTCCACTAACGGTTAGGAGGTGATCTCCAATCTTATCTTTGACTGTTTATTTCCTAAAGAACCACCGGAAATTATCGAACGTTGGTTCGAAGAGACCGAGATCAGATATGTTATTCGAAAACCACTTCGATCCAACGAATGTGTTTAGATGTGAAGACATCAAGAAGAGCATGAAATCGAAGATAGAGATGTGAAGTGCAAGGGCTAGTCGCTACTAATCCTGAGGGTGATTCCAAAATGGATGTAGTAGGAATAGTGCCTTCCATTTCGTTCAGACCCAGAACGAACTTGTATGGATGAATACTATCAGCACATTTTCACTAGAGGGCAATGAGCATTCTAAAACATGGGAGATGCTCCAAGGTTATGTGGTTCGCTACCATTAGGGTATGGTCATCACCCAATCTAGATCGATATTATAGTTCATGTATGTTCGGGGCCCTTTTAGATTGTTGATACCAACCAAGGTGATGACATACTCGGCGCTATCCAACAAGGGGTAGGGCTGGTCTTGACTCGTAGGGAGTCCATGTGAGGCTCTCGGTGTATTTTATCTAGATATGCGCCGTGACTGGCAGTACCCCAGTAGCCCAGTCATTAGTTGGAATCTATTCTCCAATACGAGCTTACGGTTTTAGTTGTATACATAATATGTTGGAATGTGAGATGCATGCATTTCGGCTATATTCATATTTACTTTGACCCCTAGACATTAATATAATATAAATGGATTTTATATAGAAAACGTTTTGGTTATCGTAAGGTAAAAACCCGTCCATGTTTATGTTGGGCGTGGTCTTACGAGATACCTTTTGATTTCAAAGATTTTATGTAAATTTAAAGTCCAGTTGGGTGAGTTTTTCTCACGCTGGTTTTACCTGACTAACTCAGGTGTTATTTTATTATAATGCCCTGGTCAGACCGAGTATGTTGCAGATTGGTTTGGATGCTTGGAGGTTCAGGAGACGAGTTGGAGGCCTAGAGACGTAATGACGTAGATGGTTATTTTTCGTTGTATTCGTATTTTTTTTATCAGCAATTGTGAGGATGGGCTGTTATAACTGTCCACGTTGAGATAGGTTAGTATACACTGATTGATGTATGTATTAACATATATTACAATTTTGTTTCTGTGTAAAGATTTATGGTATATTATAGATTATTTGTTTCGCTGTGAGATTCTGTGTTGTTTAGTTTTCTTCTTATCTTCTTCCTTGTTTTTTTCCCTAACAATCGGGTCTTCCGATGTTCAATTGCTCGGCATGCGATACAATGGACGTATTAGTGTCGATTTTTGAAGGTCGAAAAGCTCGGTTGTTACATTTGGTATCAGAGCTGAAGGTTAAGCGAGAACCTTGGCTTTGGTGGGAATTAATCATTAGAGATAGGGTCAGTAGTACCCTAGAATGAGTCTGAGTGTATATATATGAGCGCGTATTTGTTAGTGATATAAAAATGTTTTATATTGTGTTGGATGATCTATTGAGTGGCTTATGGATTCTGGTCAATACGAGTAATTAACGTTATTGATAGGGATCTCTAAACACTTGAACAGAGCAACTCAACATGGTATTGTTTTGAAATTGGGTAAATGAAATAATTTTACCTTGATTATTTTTATATATAAAGGGATAATTTCTCAAAAAATTATTATTGTATATATGGTGTGCTTGGTTGTTAGAAAAATGATAATGTTGATTATTATCATTTGTTGTTTGTTACTGTGCTCTAATAAAAGTTATTGTTATTGTAATGCAAACAAGATAAACGATTGAGAACTGATTTTATATAACCAAATGGAATGATATAAATATGATTTATAAATTGAAAGGAAATGAAATTCCTAAAGTATATTATAAATATGATTGTAAGTAAAAAGAGTTTAAAAGATGGGAATTCGGGAATTTAAACCGTATTGGTTTTGGAAATGATTTTTCAAAGTTTTGAAAAAATAATAGTATTATTTGGAAAATATTTTTGAATGGAAATATTTTTTTAAAGGGGTTTTAAAAGGAATAAAAGCACTGAACTCACTTCGGTCACTGGAAAATAATTTCGGTGATGGCTGCTGCATCATCGACGTTCATTTTCGGGTTTCCAAGAGAGGAATTGCTACCATTGGAGTTTTGTTTGGTAAAAATGGTTTTTGTTTTGAAATTCAAAAGAATAATTTGATATACTAAGGGATTACGTATGTGTGTGTGTGTATTTATGTGTGTGTGATTTTAAAAATGATTTGAAATACTTAAGAACAAGGTGTTTAAACTCTAGGATTTTCATTTAAATTTTTTGTTGAGAATATGAGAAAATAAGTTAATAACTTATAAAACTTGAAAATTAGTAAGTTAAAGCAATGTTTTAAGTTGTTAAATGTGAATGCAAGAAAAGTAAATTTTGAAATTTGATTTATGGAATCAAATTTAATTTAAGTTAAATAAAATAATTTTTGAAATAAATTTGATGAGATTTGAAATAAATTAATGAAATGAGCTAATTAAATAAATTAGTGAGTTGGATATGGCTTTGGAATATGGTTGAAATATTGAAATTAAACAATGAAATTGAGTTAAATAAAATTGGATTTGATGTAAAACGAATATGATTTGAAGTTGTGAAGTGGTAATAAACATGAGAAGAGTTGAATGAAATGTTTATAAACTTAAGAAGAATTTTATAATTCATAAATGGATAGAGTATAGAGTGAAATGTGTTAAACATAAAAATTTGATGGAATTGTTCTTAAGGGATAATTAATATTAAAAGGAATATACTAAGTAAATAATAAATGTGAATAATGATTGTGAATAAAAGGAATTTGTTATAGTTAAGAATCAATTGAAGTAAATACGTAAGTTGTACGTATATTATTTAATTCACATAACGGTTTGATCCAGATTCGAGCATAGGATTTCGAGATGATTTATATCGATCCGAGTTGGAATTTTTCACTCGATTCTCGACGGCGAACACTGGATATGGATTTTTGATTGTTTTTGGAATTCTCTATCATAGTATATGGCTATGCAAGGAGAATGACAGTTTCTAATCAAGGAACCAGATCCGAGTCCACACTAGAGTGGTTATGTGAACGATACTAGTTCGGAAGTGAAATTGTGCGATCGAGCGAGCGATCAGATTTGATATTGCGTACGGATGATATATGTACATCGTATGGGCTTAAGTAAAACAAATGTTGGAAATTGAAATTTTCAAATGATTATGAACTATATATTTGGATATCATGGATAAATAAGATGCAGGTATATAAAGCAAGAGCTAATTTAATGCCCTTGATTTCATAAGAAAATTTTGGTTGCCGATAAAAAGGTACATGTTTTATTGTTGTTTGAATTTGATGATTTTATGGTTGAGCCACTTGGCTTTTGTTTTCTTTTTCTGATTTGGGCCCGTAGTGGCAATTTGTGGTTGTTCTGATCGAGCCGTGCAAAGAAGACGCTGGCGAAATTTTCCGAAAATTTAAAGAGTTAGAAATTTAAAAAAAAAATTATAAATAATATTTGGTTTTGAGTTATAACCTGAAATGGTTAGAGGATATTGATTGGAATCTATGGATGAATTTGGAAATGTAGCAAAAGTAAAAACAATGTTTCAATAAATTGGTTTTGGAAAGTTAAAAGGCTTAAAAGGATTTGGTAAATTAGTTCAACTAATTGGTTATATATAAAAGTAAGGGGTTTGGGCATTTTTCCTACCTTGGTAAATTTCGGGAACGAAATTCTTTTAAGGGGGGAGAATGTAACGAATGTAACGACCTCGAACTTTCAATCATTTGAAATTGGAATAATTAATTAATTTTAAATATTGAGAAGTTAATTTTATAGATTTAATAAGTTGAATTTCAAATATAGCGATTTATTGGATAATTTAATTGTCGAATTTAATAATTGAAAATTATTTAAATAGTTGAATCTTGGATTTTTATCTTGATAAAAATAATTTCTAAGCTTAATTAAACTCTATTTAATAAGAATGAAGATACTAAAACTTTTAAATCTGATTTAACTGATTTTTGAAATAACTCGTTTTAATTTACGAGTGAAAATAGCCTTCCGGGGAACTGTCTTGGATTTCAACGAAACTAGTGTCATTAGGTCCGTAATAATGAATTATATTACGCCGTCAAATTTCACAGTGATCAGATGTATCATTTGGTCGTGGGAGATCGAAACGCGTAGAATTTAATATTGAAAATTTAATATAATAATTGGGTCATAAAAGCTATCTTCCAGATACGATCGAATTAGGCCTTGGAACTAGTTCCATTGGGTTCGGAATAAGGGCATAACATATAGAACGTCAGGCAGCACGCCTCGATTGGGGTTCGAAATTATATAGCTAGATATTTTTGAATTTTTAAATAATATATATATATATCGATTTGACCATACATCAGTAACACATCTCTATCAGCCCACACCTCTGCCATGTTTTATCTCCATCAACCCAGATCATTCCCTGAACAAGCAACACCCCTCTACGTTATCTTCCATCATTCCTCCCTTTATATTTACACTGTCAGGTAACAAAGAAAAGAAGAAGAAAAATAACAACATACCCTCTTTAATCTTCAAAAATCAATACCTTCCAAACCATTCACAATTAGCCGAAATGATCTAAATAAAAGTTATTCGTATTAACATCTAGTATTTTCTAAAATTGATCGCGTTCGATTTTGTTGAGGATCGAGCGAGATATCGCCGTTTTACTGTAAAGGAATAAAAATGTTCATAACATTCAAAAATCGATTTCTCTCAATCCGAGTAGAATGGATCGACGCCGTATGCGTCGTTGGGTTCGTATCGAAGCATAGGATCGAAGCATAGGATTTTTGGTGAAGTTTCGGAATGTTTTGATGTCCATGATTTGCAGTGGTCGAAAACTAGGGTTTAGGTTTATAGGCGATCTAGAAGGTGTTAGAGGTAACATACATTGGCGTTGAGCTCGTGGTGAGAAGGCGAGCTTGCTGTTGCGTTTTGGTGTAGTGCGATTTTATTTTGGTGGCCGCGACATTTTTGAACGTGAGGAGGATGCTTCCAAGCGCATAGATCAAGGGGCGATCGAGCTTGGCATTGATGGGTTTGGGAGGTCGAGCATGCGGAGAGAGGTCGTTTGGTGAAGACGGCGTTCAATTTCATGGTCGTTTGCTCCATGTCATTGCAAACGTGCACGCCGTGCTCCTATTTTTCATCTATAGGGAGGGGATGAAGGGAATTGGAGAAGAAGGAGCACTATTCATCACGGGTTGGGCTTGGGCCTTGGGGTTTGAGTGAGGTTTTATATAGTTTGTTATTTAAATTAGTTGATTTAATGTTAAAACTTTAAAATTTGCATAACTCTCTCATACGAGGTCCAATCGAGACGAAACATTTTGAGTTGCGCTCGTGACGACGAAAGCTTCGCAATGGAACTAGTTTGGATGAATTTGGAGACTGTTGAATTTTGAGCTAAAATTGGACGTTGTTTGGTTTTAGTTCCAAACCGGAACGCCTTGGTGACAACAGAAAATTTCGGCAAGTTAATCTCACCTTTTTGGATAACTTGTGGGGTATATAGTTGATAAAATTGTTGTATTATTGTTTGGATAATTGTTATATTTATTAGTTGGTTTGGATATATTCTCGCCTATTGGAGCGGATGAGACCCTATTACGTTCTCATGTAAGAGCGGATGGCCCTCTTTATACGAATCCCGCCTTGAAGCGGTTTATTTATATTTTATGAGTGTATAACATTTGTGATGTAGGGAAAACAGGTCGGAGGAATCCAACATGATTCCTCACAACTGTTGATTTTATTTACATATATATGTGTTAATATATATATATATAAGCTTTGATGCGGGGGTAACAGGTTGGAGGGATCCAACAGGATTCCTCACTATTGTTTAATTGTTTTCAATAATGTATTTTATATGGATTATTGAAAAACAAACCTGATTGTGGACATTATAGTTATAACATTGTTATATGTTGAAAAGTCAAACCTGGTAGTGACAGAAAACCAATATTGATATTGGTTAAGTGTTGGGTGACTACTAACCGCAAATTAGTACTTTTAAAAATACTATAAATTGTCGTTAAATCAGAAATTGATTTTGAGACAAGAAACGATTTTTAAATCCGAAATTGGGTTTCGAAACATGTTGTTTAAGGACTATTTAAGTCAATTAAATATATTAATGTTATTTTTAATTTAATTAAATATATTAATATTATTTTAAGTTATTTAATTATAATAATATTCTTTCAAAAGTTATTTAATTATAATAATATTAATTTAAGGTTATTTAATTATAATAATATTCTTTTAAACTTATTTAATTATATTAAAATTGTTTTAAAGTTATATAATTATATTAACATAATTTTAAAGTTATTTAATTATTTTAATATTGTTTAAAGTTATTTGTTTATAGTTAATATGTTTTAAGGATTTATAAAAAAGTTAATAAATCGAAAGGTTAATTACTTGAGAATAATTATGGTTTTAGAATGAATAATAAGGATTATTAATAAGGTTTTAAAATAAATTATTATTATTATGGTAAAGATTAATTAATTATTATTATAATTTCTTAAACAATATTTTGGAATGATTAATTATTATTTTAAGATATTTAAAGTTAATGAATTCCGTTTATTTATAATGTTCATTGTTAATAATTATTATCATATAATATTGTTTGAAGTAAATGATTTTAATTATTTATAAATGTTTCTAAGGCTATAAATAGAGTTGAAAGACTTGTAGTTTATAAAGGAATTTATAAATGGATCGAAGACTTAAGGAAGGTTATTTGCAAGGAGAAAGAGTTTATAAATAGTTAGAATTTATAAACGAATTTTAGAAACGGGTTTATAGATTTATAAAAGAAGTTTTTACAAATGGTTTATGGATTCATAAAGGGTTTATAAGTGATTTTTGAAATGTATAAGAAGCTTATAAGGGATTGAATTTTATAAAAGGGTTATAAATGGTTTTTGGAAGGTTTGTAAACTGATTTATAGATGGTTTGGAGAATCGTAAGGAAAATTTATTAATGATTTGAGATTTGAATGAAAAGAGAATCTTCCCAGTTTGTGAATATACTTATACTGTTGAGATAAGTATATAGATATTTTCTAAGTATTGAAAATATAGGATTCAGTGGATATATCTTGTAAAAGTATTCCTATACAAGAAATTTACAAGTGGTTTTTATTCGTAAAAGGTTTATAAAACGAGGCTAGTGGTCGCTTATATGCTTAACCAATGTTGGCTTTCCTTATGAAATAAATTCCTGATTGAATGTTTATTATTCGATAGTTAAATAACCGACTATCGAGATTGGACCCAAACGTAACTTTGGAAATATCTAGGAGAAACACGTGGGTTATATGGCATAGTCATTTCCGTTGATGTTGTACCGTGCGTATAAATCTCATTTCGTTCTACTAGGACAATGATAAGGAAATCCATCCACTAATGGTTAGGAGGTGATCTCCGATCTTATCTTTGACCGTTTATTTCCTAAAGAACCGGGGTGAGTTTACCGGAAATTATCGAACGTTGGTTCGAAGAGATCGGGATCGGATATGTTATCCGAAAACCACTTCGATCCAACGAATGCATTTCGAAGTGAAGACATCGGGAAGAGCATGAGATCGAAGCTAGAGACGTGAAGTGCAAGGGCTAGTCGCTGCTAATCCTAAGGGTGATTCCAAAGTGGATGTAGTAGGAATAGTGCCTTCGGTTTCGTTCAGACCCAGAATAGACTTCTATGGATGAATGCTATCAGCACATTGTCACAAGAGGTCAATGAGCATTCTAAGTGGAAAAGTTTATTGAAAGGTAATCGTAGCCTCAAGCCTCATCAACCGGGAATGACTAAACCAGGGGAGATGCTTCAAGGCTATGTGGTTCGCTACCATTAGGGCATGGTCATCACCCAATCTAGATCGATATTATAGATCATGTATGTTCGGGGCCCATTTAGGTTGTTGATACCAACCAAGGTGATGACATACTCGGTGCTATCCATTAAGGGGTAGAGCTGGTCTTTACTTGCAGGGAGTCCATGTGAGGCTCCTGGTGTATTTTATCTAGGGATGCACCATGAAGGGCAGTACCCCAGTCATTAGTTGGAATCCATTCGCCAATATGAGCTTACGGTTTTAGTTGTAAACCTAATATATTGGAATGTGAGATGCAAGTATTTCAGCTATATTCATATTTACTTTGACCACTATACAATATTGTAATATAAATGGATCTTATATAGAAATTTTTTTGGTTATCGTAAGGTAAAAACCTGTAGTGAACTGGATTTTCGACCCTCGAAAATCGACATCAATACGTCCACTGTATCACATGCCGAGCAATCAAATGCCCGGAAACCCGATTATTAGGGAAAAGAAGAAGAAAGAAGATAAGAAGATAAATAAACAACATAGAATCTCATAGCGAAATGAATAATCTATAACATACCATAAATCTTTATACAAAAACAAAACTGCAATATATCTATATATACAGACATCAATCAGAGTATACTAACCTATTTCAGCCTGGACAGTTATAACAGTCTGTCCTCACAATTGCTGATAACACACCAATGAAAACAGCAGAAAATATAACTATTTATGTGAGTACTTCTCTGGGCCTCCAACTTGTCTCCTGAAGCTCCAAGCATCCAAACTAATCTGTGATATACTCGGTCTGACCCGAGCATTAGAATAAAATAACATCCGAGTTAGTCTGGAAAACCAGCATGAGAAAACACACTCGATTTGAATTTAATTATTTTCAAAAATCCTTTTGAAAGACAAAGGTATCTCGTAAGACCATGCCACACATAAATACGATGGGTTTTTACCTTACAATAACCAAACCACTTTTATATAAAACTCCTATGATATTATAATAGTGTCTAAGTACAAATACTTATTAAAATAGCTGAAATGCTTGCATCTCATATTTCAACATAGTTGGGCACAATCAAAACCGTATGACGCTTATTGGAGAATGGATTCCATATAATGACTAGGCACTAAGGTACCACCTATTACGGTATACATCTAGAAAATATACCGAGATCGAACCTATCGATCCCTGCCAACACAAGACCGGCCCACCCCTTATTGGATAGTACCGGATATGTTATCACCCCGGTTGCTTTGCAACCCTTTTGAGATCTCATGCACAACCAATCCATAAATATGTAAATGTAGGGTAATCCAGAAAGGTGACAACATACCCTAATGGGTGCGACCCACTTAGCCTTGCTGCATCTCCTCTGATTTTCAGTCATTCCCGGTTGATGAGGCTTGAAGCTACGTTTTACCTTAAGAATAGCATTCATACTTGGAATGTTAACACTGCCTTCTAGGCAATAATGCAATGATAGCATCATCCATACAAGTTGTTCTGGGTCTAAACAAACCGAATCTTCAAAATCACCGTCTTCACTATCTTCACGATATCACAATTCACAATGCTCAAATCGGATCGAAGTGTTTTTCGGATAATTAAATCTGATCCCGTCCTCTTCGAAACGATCAACGAATTTGGCCAGATTTGATAGTAGGTTATTTAACTATCAAATTACAAACATATGCAGGCAGTCACTGGGCCCATATTATAAATCTCTCGACATTTATCTCAAAATATCTTTACAAAGATATATATTCAATTGCTTTCAATATTTCTATCTTTGAAAACAATTTCAAATACTATATCCATAACATGATATTTCCAAACCATATCATCACTTAGAAATAATTCCAATTTTAATTTATAATCCATTACTTAGAAAAATATTTCTATATAAATCCTTTCGTAGTTAATATACTTCCAAAACCTTCCACTGCAATGCTTAGGAAAATATTACAATTTTATTTTCCAAAACCATTTCTAATATCAACACTTCCTTAAGTTTCCAGGATTCCACTATAAGATTTCCTCTCATAAATCACATCCATTAAATACAACCCCATTTACAAATCTCGAGAGTATTTATAAATAACTTCAAACAATTTCCAAAACTCTATATTTATAAAATAAGTATGTAAAGAATGAAAATAATTTTTTTTAACACATTTAAGTGATTATTTAAAATATCAACCCCGTTTGAATAAATAACGATAACAAATTTTCAATTCATTCATAAATAACAATCATCGATTTTCAAAGCTTGTTATAAAAATTAGAATTCATTTCAACAAATATTAAATATTGAATAACCAACTTCCCAATATAATTTAAATATAAATAACAGTTTTTAAAACAACCATATTTAAATAATAAAATCCCCTTTAAAAACAAACCTTAATCTCTTGATAAAACTATTTTTAAAATTCAACCCAACCATTTTTATGTTTATAAACCTCTCTCGATTTATCACAATTCGATTCTCATTTCCAATTTCACAACTATTCCCAAATTCCAAAATAGAATTTACTATTTCTTCCTAAACCAATTTCCATATCTCATTTTAAGTTCACACCGTGAATTTATATTTCCAATTTATCAAATGATAATCCTTTCACTTATTTATAAACATAATTTATAAATTTCATAAACTCATTCCCAGTTTATACATGTTTATATTACAAAAATCTATTTATAAATCTATTCTAAATAAAATTCCATTTATAATCTATTTCTTAAATAACCCAAACTATATTTCAAAGCCATTCAAATCTCGATTTTGACTTCTAATTCTTATTTTTAAGAATCTTATTTAAAATCTATTGTTTAAAAATCCCCAATTTAAAATTCTCTATTTGAAACCATTTTACGAAATAGCTAAATAAATATCTAAAATCAAATTTATTTATTTTATCCTTTCAATTCCCTTCTTAAATAATCTCAAATTTCAATATAAATATTTTCATTTTGAAAATCGCCTTTGAATTTACTTTTTGTATTCAAAAATATTATTTATGATATTTATAATACCAAAATTAAGGCCAGTGCTACTGTAGCATTCAATAAATTCAAATCACAACATAATCTATCACATATTATTCAAACACATCATATATCACTATATATGAAATTAAATTCAACATTTTTTGAGGAATCTAGTTGGATCCCTCCAACCTATATTCCTGCAACCACAGATGTTATATAACATAAAATACCAATCCTGTTTCGAGGTGGGATAACGACATAATATAGGGTCATCCGCTATTATGCGGGGCATATAATGTCTCATCCGCTCCAATCCGTGGGAAATATATCCAACTACTAATATATATATATATATATATATATACGAGTATGGTGGCACGTCCGTTGGACGTGTGCATAGAAGGAAGGGGGGAAAATAACAAAAATGCAGCATTAGGTAGCAGAGGCATGCTTCGATGCAACAGATTATCGAATACATTTTGGAACGATTTTATTTGATCAAAATAAAGTTGATGTAGTTGAATTAAATGACCATGCTTCCATGCAACAGATTATGTATCGATGAGCATAAAATATATGCAGACCTACAGTTGAAACCATTATGGTTAGAATAGATTAAGTACTACAGACGATCAAGCATGACCTCATTGGCAACTTTTGGGCCTTCCAGTAACAACCACTGATATTTTTCAAAAAGGGAACAATGATAGAGTAGTGGTACTTAAGAAGCATAATGGGTGGAAAAGCATTAAATTAAAAACATGCAGCCAGAGCAGTGAACATACATATTGACAATGTTGTTTTGTTAAGTTTTTTAATTATCAAATATCAGCAGTACTTTAGTATCAATTTGTAAAAGAATGATCGATGGTCAGTATATCTTTGCTGAGCAGAAGAAATTTTAAAAAGTGTTGAAGCCTGGAAAAAAATATCTCAACCAACCTATTGTGTACTTATCTGCCACAGTATGCTTCATAGTTCCTTATATATAAATATGTTTGCTCATTAAAAAAATCTGCCATTAAGAAAGAAAGGAAAGATTGAAGATGGAAGAAGAAGTAATAAAGCAGTGTTCATTTACTTTTCAAACCTATGAGTAAAACATTAAAATTTTATTTACTGGTTACTATGTATACATATGTATAGCTATGATTTTGAGTACCTTAGTTTTTTATTTATCAAATATCAGCAGTACTTTAGTATCAATTTGTAAAAGAATGATCGATGGTCAGTATATCTATGTATACCTAATACGTGCCCTATGAGCATTTGTTAATGTTCAAACTTACTCTGACAGTGTGTAAGGAAGTTCTACCTATTAATCTGAAACTTTTTGCCTTTCAAAACCATGACATATAAATTTTTGTAAGAGTAAATACGGACTCAAAACTTTTAGTGGTAAAACTGTTTACTGTAACTTTGAAATTTATTTTTTTAAAAACGCTAACTGTATAGAAGTGGAAAAGAGATTTAAATCCAAAACTCATGCGTACATCCGAGTTATATTGGTTGAAAATCAAAAGTATCTAATGGTTCAATTGAAAGAGCGTAAAATAAATTGTGTATTTGAGAATAGAGTAAAACAGTACAGTGTTTAAGAGTTCGTAAAAGCTGTAAAGTCATAACTGTCGAACTGGTTTGAAATTAAACATATATAAAATTAGATTTTTTTTCATCCGCGTCCAAAGAGGAAACGCAGACAGAGGAACAAAACATCGGAAATTGGAAATGGTAAGTAAAACTTGGTATTGAACTTCAAAAATGATGTAGTCGTATTATGCGAAACAAAAAATAACAAAAATGCAGCATTAGGTAGCAGAGGCATGCTTCGATGCAACAGATTATCGAATACATTTTGGAACGATTTTATTTGATCAAAATAAAGTTGATGTAGTTGAATTAAATGACCATGCTTCCATGCAACAGATTATGTATCGATGAGCATAAAATATATGCAGACCTACAGTTGAAACCATTATGGTTAGAATAGATTAAGTACTACAGACGATCAAGCATGACCTCATTGGCAACTTTTGGGCCTTTCAGTAACAACCACTGATATTTTTCAAAAAGGGAACAATGATAGAGTAGTGGTACTTAAGAAGCATAATGGGTGGAAAAGCATTAAATTAAAAACATGCAGCCAGAGCAGTGAACATACATATTGACAATGTTGTTTTGTTAAGTTTTTTTATTATCAAATATCAGCAGTACTTTAGTATCAATTTGTAAAAGAATGATCGATGGTCAGTATATCTTTGTTGAGCAGAAGAAATTTTGAAAAGTGTTGAAGCCTGGAAAAAAATTCTCAACCAACCTATTGTGTACTTATCTGCCACAGTATGCTTCATAGTTCCTTATATATAAATATGTTTGCTCATAAAAAAAAATCTGCCATTAAGAAAGAAAGGAAAGATTGAAGCTGGAAGAAGAAGTAATAAAGCAGTGTTCATTTACTTTTCAAACCTATGAGTAAAACATTAAAATTTTATTTACTGGTTACTATGTATACATATGTATAGCTATGATTTTGAGTACCTAATTTTTTTATTTGTAAAAGAATGATCGATGGTTAGTATATCTATGTATACCTAATACGTGCCCTGTGAGCATTTGTTAATGTTCAAACTTACTCTGACAGTGTGTAAGGAAGTTCTACCTATTAATCTGAAACTTTTTGCCTTTCAAAACCATGACATATAAATTTTTGTAAGAGTAAATACGGACTCAAAACTTTTAGTGGTAAAACTGTTTACTGTAACTTCGAAATTTATTTTTTTAAAAAGGCTAACTGTATAGAAGTGGAGAAGAGATTTAAATCCAAAACTCATGCGTACATCCGAGTTATATTGGTTGAAAATCAAAAGTATCTAATGGTTCAATTGAAAGAGCGTAAAATAAATTGTGTATTTGAGAATAGAGTAAAACAGTACAATGCTTGGAAGGAACGAACGAAGATAGTTGGAAAAAGTGAATTGCAAGAGCAGAAGTTGTGAAAGGCTGAAGGCTAAAAACTTGTACAGGTAAAACTGTTAATTGTAACTTCGAAATTTATATTTTTCAAAAGGCTAACTGTATAAACTTGTTTAAGAGCTTTAAATCCAAAACTCATCCATACATCCGAGTTATATTGTTTGAAAATCAAAAGTATATAATGTTTGAAATTAAACAGCCGAACATAAATTGTATATTTCAAAATAAAGTAAAACAGTGTAATGGTGGAAAGGAACGAACGAAGAGAGTTGGGAAAAGTGAATTGCAAGAGCAGAAGGTGGAAAAGGCTGAAGGCTAAAAAACAGAATATGTATGAAGACATGCTTGCATTGAACTTGGAAATTGATATTATTCAGTATAGACACCGTATTTTTCAAAGTTGAGAAATAAATTATGTATATGAGAATAAATAAAACACTGTAATCCTTTGTTTCAACTGTCAACATGTGGATGTAGTTGTCAGTGTGAGCAGTAAATTTAATTCAAGCTTAAGTAAAGGCATACTTGGACGCCTAATTTGAGCTTGCAAAAAAACATGGCAATTAATGTACAGTATGCCATGCATATTGAGAATATGAAGTAGTGAGCATACATATATTTTTAAAGTTGTATATGTCGTGATCCGATTCATGTGGAACTTTTTCCCTTTCAAAACCATGGCATATAAATTTTAGGAAGAGTAAATACTGACTCAAAACTTTTACAGTTAAAACTGTTATTTGTAACTTCGAAATTTATATTGTTTCAAAAGTCTAACTGTATAAAAGTGGTTAAGAGTATTGAGAATATGAAGTAGTGAGCATACATATATTTTTAAAGTTGTATATGTCGTGATCCGATTCCTGTGGAACTTTTTCCCTTTCAAAACCATGGCATATGAATTTTAGGAAGAGTAAATACTGACTCAAAACTTTTACAGTTAAAACTGTTATTTGTAACTTGGAAATTTATATTGTTTCAAAAGGCTAACTGTATAAAAGTGGTTAAGAGCTTTAAATCCAAAAGTCATGCATACATCTGAATTATATTGGTTGAAAATCAAAAGTATATAATGCTTGAAATAAAACAGCAGAACATAAATGGTATAGTATATGCCGTTGAAAACCATGACATATAAATTTCAGTAAGAGTAAATACTGACTCAAAACTTTAACATTTAAAACTATTAATTGTAAGTTCAAAATTTATATTTTTCAAAAGGCTAACTGTGTAAAAGTGAATAAGAGCTGTAAATCCAATACTCATGCGTTGGTTCTGAATTGTACTGTTTGAAAATCAGAAGTATATGATGCTTGAAATAAAACAGCATGAAATAAATTATGCAGTTGGGAATAAAATAAAACGGTATATAAGCTGATGAGGGAAAAACCTGATGAATGGTGAGGACGTTGGCTTTGACCCATGCCTGTCCTTCTACCTGCAAGGGCAGTCTGCCTGGATTGTTGACGCCGTGCACGCTGAGTAAGGCGTCGTCTTTCCCTCTGCTGCTGGTCCATAAGATAGCACAAATGTCAGTTATTGAAGGGAAAGGTGGACAAATTAGTGGGCAGTTGCATAAACGCGGGGAAGTATTGATGTGGAAGGTAATGGGGAAGGAGTTGGGTGTGGAGGGAACAGTTGGGTGGAGGTAGATGTCAAGAGCACAGACGTATATATAGAGTGGAGTAGAGGTGTATACAACTGACATGGAAAAGGTTGAAGAAGTCTAAGGCATAGAAATCGGGAGAAAAGGGTGGGCTCAACGGCCATAACACCGTTGATGGGATTGCAACAGTTATGAAGTGGGATTTTTATCGTCGGTGCAGGTTTGTAGGGAAGAAGCCGTTGGATAGGCATGAAAAGTTATGGAAAAGTTAGCGTGAAGACAGTGTAGCGGAAAAGGTCGCGTGAAGTGGAACGGGAAGGAGAAAAGAGAATAAATAAAAAGTGAACAGAGAGAGAGAGGTCGATATCTTACCGTGGTGAAATTGCGCGCAGAGGCAGAAGGCAACCAACGACCGTGGTGTGTTGGAGAACTGGCAGAAACTGTGTTGCCGCGGGGAGGAGTATTACCATCTCATCAGTTCCGTCGTAGGTAGGTCAGAGTTTGGTAAGGGCAGAAGTTGCGGTTGGTGGTGGTGTTCGGTTCGCGAGGCTTTGGGTAGCTGAGGACAGAAGCTGCAGTCAAGGACGATTAGGATAAATTCAATGGCGGTTGAACTGGTTGAAGTGGAAATTGGGGAGAAGGGGAGTGGTCAGCGGCGGTGAGTTTTTGAGGCGGAAACTGGGGAGGAGGGGAGAGGGCGGCTGCGGTGAAATGGTTGAAGTGGAAATTGGAGAGGGGAGAGGATGGCGGTAGGTGCGTGTGATGGGGCAGAAGGGAAGGTGGACGGCGCATAGGGAGGAGGAAGAAAGGGAAGGGGAAGAAAGGGAGGCGTAGTACGAACTGCTGTTAGGGAGGTGGAGGAGGGAGGAGGCCATTTTAATTAGGTTTTGGGGGAAGTGGAACAGAAGAATAGGGAAGGGGAACCGGAAAGAAGATGGGGCAAGGTCGTGGGAGGTAGGGAAAAGGCAGAAGTGCCCTGATGCGTGAAGGTTGATATTGTGTGGAATGCAGGGTAAGATGGGAAGAGCCAAAAAGGCTTCACTTTGACCGGTTTGACCAGGTATTTGCATTATAGTATATATATATATATATATATATATATAATAACATCCAACTTATAATAATAATTTATCAATTCATCCAATCAACCAATAAATAATTTTTAACACTTTAAAATAAAACCAGTTATCCAAATGAGTGATATTTACTCACATTTGTCCTTTGTTGTCGTCGAAGCGTTCCGGTTTGGAACTAAAACCAGACGACGTCCGATTTTAGCCCAAATTTCAACAGTCTCCAAATCTATCCAAACTAGTTTAATTGCGAAGCTCTCATCATCACGATCGCAATGCAAAAAGTTTCATCCTAATCGGACATCGTATGAGAGAGTTATGAATTTTTATAAGTATCGATATTTTTTTAAATAAAAATTTAAATAAACCAATATATAACCTTTTGTAAATTACAAATCTGCGATCATCTTCCCCCAACTCACGAATACCCGCATGTACATGCTTTTACACACCATTGTCGTGCACTGACCTCCGACAACATGGAGCTCTTCAACACAAAACAAAAATCCTACGACACCACCAGCTTTCTCTTCCCGAACTCTATGCGTTCATCCCCTTTTCAACCCTCCTTGACTCTCCAGCCAAAATGCAACCTAACCCTTCTCAATGCTACTGTAGCACTATCGCTTCCCCCTAACTTTGACTGCACATCGCCTACTTCGACCTATGAGTGCTGAAACCCTTGCTAAACTCGATTACAACATCCATATCTCGAATCGATGATTAAAACGTTCAAAATCCCAAACCCTAGTCTACAGCTCCAACTCATGGCCACTATCACTTACCAGAATTTGCACGCAACTCTCAAAAACAATACAGAATCAAAGACCTAGCTGAGTGAACTCTTCAAAACAAATTTGCAGATTTTTAGATAGCTATAACATTTTTATTTTATTTTATTTTTAAAATCTTCCTTTCTCTCTTTTACACTATAGCTACATTTAAATAAGTAGGTTGGGAGTGATAGGGTGGCTCGTAGGTGGCTGGAATGAAAAAATAGAGTGGTTGAAAAGAAAGGATGGAGGCTGAGCTCAAATCAATATATATACATATTATTTAAACTCAAAAATATCAAGATATTAATTCCGAACCCAGATCGAGGCATGCGCCCTGGCGTTCCTAATGTTATACCCCTATTTCGAACGCAATGAAACAAGTTTCGACATCTAATTTGATCGTATGCAGAAGATAGGTTTTTGAACTCAATTAAAATATTAAATTTCCGATATTAATTTCAACTCGTTTTTATCCCATACGACCAAATGGTTACTCTAAATGCTACGAAATTTGAAATCCGATAATAATACATTATTATGGATCCAATGGAACTGGTTTCGTCGAATTCTGAGACTGTGCCCCGGAAGGCTATTTTTAATCGTTAATTAAAACGAGTCATTTTCAAAATTGAGCAAATCACCTTTAAATCCAATTAAAAGGTTTTGTCTTCATTTTTATTAACTAGAATTTAAATAAGCTTTGAAATTATTTTTATCTAGCTTAAAACTCAAAATTCCATTATTTAACCAATTTCAATTATTAAATTTAACAATTAAATTATCCAATAAAGAGCTATATTTGAAATTCAAGTTATTAAATTAACCTTTAAATATTTAAAACCAATTAAATATTTCAATTTCAGATAACTTAAATTCTGGGTCGTTACAAAACCCGTCAATGTTTATGTGCGTCGTGGTCTTACGAGATACCTTTTGATTTCAAAGGTTTTTATATAACTTTAAAGTCCAGTTGGGTGTGTTTTTCTCACGCTAGTTTTTCCAGACTAACTTGGGTGTTATTTTATTATAATGCTCAGGTTAGACCGAGTATGTTGCAGATTGGTTTGGATGCTTGGAGCTTCAGGGGACGAGTTGGAGGCTTAGAGACGTAATCACGTAGATGGTTATTTTCCGTTGTATTCATTTTTGTGTTATCAGCAATTGTGAGGACGGGCTGTTATAAATGTCCATGCTGAGATAGATTAGTATACTCTGATTGATGTTTGTATTAACATATATTACAGTTTTGTTTCTGTGCAAAGACTTATGGTATATTATAGATTATTCGTTTCGCTATGAGATTCTGTGTTGTTTAGTTTTCTTCTTATCTTCTTCCTTCTTTTTTCCCCTAACAATCGGGTCTTCCGGCATTCGATTGCTCGGCATATGATACAATGGACATATTAGAGTTGATTTTCAAGGGTCGAAAAGCCCGGTCGTTACATCCGGCCGGGTCCAAATCGAGGTGCAATCAGTATGGAGTGATCGGCATAGCCCTATGAAGCTAAATTTCAAACCTTGAGTCGATCGGAGTTCATACGCTCGAGTTACGGACAAAGCAAGGATTTATATTGATTGATCGGGAATGATCCATAAAATAGCTCAAATCAGCAAAGATCGATTGATATCTCAAAATTCACAAGGCCAATTCACTTGAAACTTTCAGGACATCAATATATTGAAGGGTGGAGCCCATAGAAACGATCGCATGTCAAAACTCTCAGGTTCAAGAAATCACCGATCATTCATAATGATCGACGTATCTCAGCAAGCAATCCAAATGCAACAAAGAATGATTCATATCTCATAAACTACAACTCAAAATGACTTCATATTTTAGGAGCAAGGTCTAGAGGCATGTGTGACCCCCACAAACGATCGCACATCAATCAGATGCAATAAAAATGATCGGTATAATTCCTACCGATCGTTCCAAAACAACGAATCATGACCACCGATCATTATGGTAGGCCCCTATGGACCTGGAGAACCCTTTGCCGAAATCTTAGCGAAATATCTCATTATCTCACCCTATAAATATAGACCTATTGGTTCATTTTCAGGATCTTTATGTTGCTTGTTACTCTAGACTCCATTGTAATAAAGTGCTAGCTTTGTTCTACTATTGTAATTAGATTCATAAGAGAGTAATAAAGCATAATCTTCAAAGTGCACGTAGGCACACAACGCCGTACCACTATAAACCTCTATGTCTTGATTATCGCTTATTCTTTGTTGCTTACTTATTCATTTGCTTAGTTTAATTTTACCTTTCTTCATTTACTTCTCTACAAAAACTATTCTTGGGTGTTTGTGACCATTTTTGGTGCAAACATTTTGGTGCTTTCACTGAGTGCCTTGATTCTCAGTTTATAAGGATCCTTTGTTGCTACTAGATTCATAAATCCCCTGAAGAAGATCCATAGTTATCTTCAGGAAGTTTTCTCGTTCTATTTAGATTTGCAAAAATCTAAGCAAAGCTATCAACAATGGTGAGGAACACTAGATCTACTTCTTAGAACGTGGA
Source organism: Allium fistulosum (assembly GCA_030737815.1). Lineage (NCBI taxonomy): Eukaryota > Viridiplantae > Streptophyta > Magnoliopsida > Asparagales > Amaryllidaceae > Allium > Allium fistulosum. Next base: position 218,063,236 of record CM060902.1, read on the forward strand.
AGGAAACGAGAACGCTAGTATCCAGCAAGGAGGCCTGAGAAGTCAACCAATGGATGTGAATGCTAAAGAAGTTGAAGTCCAGAATCCAACTGATTCTATTACAAAAGCTGAATTCCAGAATCTTATGAGAAAGATAATGGATAGCCATTGACAATTAAATCAGTAGATTCGGACCAATTTCAACCTAATGAACCAAGTTAGTCAGCAACAGCGAGGAAAAGCTAGGAGGGACCCTACCCCTTACTCGGCATCGGACAGTTCTAGCTCATCGGATGAGTATCACAAGCATAGGCATCACAAAGCAGATGGATATCATGCAGAACCTTTGGAGCATCAATAGGCAGACCATCGCGGTCTGCTAGGAACAATCGATGTCGATCCCTCCTCCAGAGAAGGGAACTTACCTATGCATGCCGGGATTTAAGGTGGAGCTGCTACGGCCGATTTGGATGATAGAGTTTAGTTAAATGTTGACCAAATGCTTCCTTGGAATAACGATGAAGTGAATTTATGAGATATACATCGGGAAGATGTTGAACCAAGAATGTGTAGAACGGCCCATAGACATCGACTGGACAATTCATTTGAGGTGGAACACGACCGCCGCTTGGCACCAACTATCCAAACGTCGTACTTATCGACTATGGTCATACAATTAGTGAGAGAGAGCCAAGGCTTTACCAATGATGACTAGGGAATCTCGAGAAGCCATACCATGTTCACTGATAATGTCCTACACACGGAGTATCCAAGGAGGTTCAACATGTCGTGGATGCCTGCCTACGAGGGAAAAACCGACCCCAAGCAGCACATTATAAGATATGAATGGCTGATGAATTCCGCATAAGCAGATGATGCAACCAAGTGTAGATGTTTTTCCATAACTCTCTCTGGAATAGCAACGAAGTGGTTTACAAGGCTAACCCCATGGTCAATCTCTAGATTTGATGATTTGGCAACAAGGTTTGTGGAGCAGTTCCAAATGCACACAACTCCCCAAAGGATATTATGTCCCTTTCTAGCATGATCCAGGCTCCAGGAGAATTGTGGAAAGATTATTTGGAGAGATTCCATACAGCTGTTATAGAAATCGGTAATTTGAATGACCAGGCAATTTGATGGCCGTAACAAGAGGGATTGATCTAGAATCTGATTTCGGCGATTGGTTAACTGGCAACCCACCCGCAACATTAGGACGCTTTTATGCAATGGCGGCTCAATATTTGAGGAAGGAGGAAGCCAGATCTTCCAGGAAGAAGAATGTTGTGGAACCAAGTGGAGAGGGAGTAAAGAGTAATATTGCTGTAAATCAGTCCGATGATAGCTCTGGAAATGTTCAAGTGAATGTCCAGAACAAACCAAATCAATAAAAGAAAGGTGGAGATAGGAGCTGAGAATTAAAGAGGGATTCTGGATGAGGAAAGCCTAGGATTCTGATGTATAATACTTACACGCCACTAAATACGACCCTGGAGAATATCTACTTGTCTACCTACAATACCACGCAGTACATGAAGCCACCTCTAAAAGAATCAACAGAGAAGTAGAAACAAACCGGAAAATATTGTCGATTTCACGAATGTTATGGGCATAACACAAATGAATATAGGCATCCCAGGATATTATTGACAAGCTGATTTGAGTAAGGAAGTTACAACAGTTTGTAAAAATCCCACAGGATGGCAGACAGGGGACATCTGATCCCAACCGAGGATAAGCACCGCATAGGGCTGAGGAGCCTGCGCGGACCAGTGGAAGATTGGTAATTAATACAATAGTCAGGGGACCACATCCGACTGATAAAAGTTGGCATAAGATGGAGTGCTATGCTAGTGTGATTAAGCATGTGGATTTCTAATGCTATTCAAATACGGAGGATGGAGCTCCGGCAAAACAACAATGTATAATGGAAGATGATTTCGTGTTTAGAAACAGAGATGTAGAAAGGTGGAGGCTCCAATGATCGACTCAATGGTCATTTTAGCCATGAACGGTCCCGCTTTTGTGAGAAGGATATTGGTTGACTGTGGAAGTTTTGAAAACATAATTTTCAAAAAATCTTATGATCAGATGAGGATGGAAGCCAAGGACATGAAACCGTCTAAAGCTCATATTCATTGCTTTAATGGTGCTGCAACTAAAGCTGTTGGTTATGTTGAATTAGCTGTAGAGATGGGAGAAGGTGACCGTAGGAGAGTGCATATTCTGCCTTTTTTTGTTTTGGATGTCGAATCTCTGTACAACACGTTTTTGGGCCGACCGACCCTAGCTGAGTTCCAAGCAGCTCTTGCCCCATGGTGTTTGACTTTGAAGTTCCCGACAGATAATGGTGTTGGAGTTTTTCATGGTGATAGGGCGACTGGATATGCCTGTTATGTAGCTGAGTTGAGGGATGCTCAACGGAAGGAGAAAGGTAAGGAAGTGGACAAGTCAGTCTTCATCCAAGCGACTAAAGATTGACAACTAGCACCTATAGCCTTGGCTCGGGCGCCATGGTCGGTTCTATAGAGATATAGATCCAAGAGATGATGAAGAGGAGCCCAAAGAGACCAACTACAATTAGCCACGATTGACATTACAATTAGCCACGATCACTTGTCACGGGTCCTAAAGATCGGATCGCAGCTCTGCCCCCCGATGCTGAAAGAACTTGCTGGATTTCTCCGAGCGAATTTAGACATGTTTGCTTAGACTCACTCTAACATGTGTAGGATCTCGCCTGCCATTGCGAGCCAAGCATTGAATATCGACCCGAGGTATGTCCCGGTGAAACAAATACGATGTGGAATGGATCCAGAGAGATCTGCCGCTCTTAAAGTGGAGGTGGATAGACTCAAAGATAATGGGTTTATTCGTGACGTCCTCTACCCTAAATGGGAATCTAATCCGGTACTTGTGAGAAAGGAAAACGGGAAATAGAGAACATGCATTGACTGCTCGAATTTGAACAAGGCATGCCTAAAAGATAGTTTTCCCCTTCCAAGGATCAACCAGCTGGTGGACTCAACCGCGGTACACGAATTGCTATCTTTCATGGATGCATACTCAGGATATAACCAAATCCAGATGCACATTCCCGATCGAGAGCACACCAGTTTCATTATCGATGTTGGATTATATTGCTATGTGGTGATGCCACTTGGACTAAAAAATGCAGGAGCGACCTACCAGTGCCTAGTTAACAGAATGTTTAAAGATCAGATTGGAAAAACGATGGAGGTATATGTGGATGATATGCTCGTGAAGTCATGACAGTCTAGCGACAACATTAGAGACTTAGTAGAAATGTTCGACATCCTTTGACATTACAAAATGAAGATTAATCCTTTGAAGTGTTCTTTTGGCGTTGCATTAGGGAAATTCTTGGTTTTATTGTTAATGCCCGCGAAATCGAAGCTAATCCAGAGAAGGTCCAAGCTATTTGCAATATCCTAGCGCCAAAGACTATCAAACAAGTACAGAGCCTGAATGGGAAGGTTGCCACCCTAAGCCGATTTATTTCCAGAGCTACCAACAAATGCATTCCTTTCTTTGACTTGATTAAGAAAGGAAAAAGGAATTTTGAATGGACACGGGACTGCAAAGATGCATTTCAAGCTTTGTGAATCACTTGGAGAGACCTCCCATCATGTCAAAGCTAGTGGATCATGAAGATTTATATATCTATTTGGCCGCGTCGATACATGCTATAAGTGCCGCATTACTTCGCAAAGAAAATCAAATCCAGAGACCGGTCTATTATGTTAGCAAGCAATTGACTGGGGCTGAAAGGAACTATCCGAAGATAGAGAAACTGGCATACTACTTGCTGATTGCATCACGAAAGTTTCGCCCTTACTTTCAGGCACACACTATTAACGTTTACACCAACCAGCCGTTACGACAGGTCTTGACCTGAGATGTCTTGAAGGTTACTCAAGGGAATATCAAACTTAGCCAATTCGACATCACTTACCTTCCTCGGAGGAATATCTATGGTCAGGCACTCGTAGAATTTATAGTAGAATTTACCGTGCAGGATGATTTCTCAGAGAGCAGTGAAATCCAAACCATTATGGAAGTTGTATACAGATGGAGCATCCAACGATCGTTGTTCTAGAGATGGGATTGTACTTGTAATTCCCAAAGATTGGTCAATTTTCTATGCTTTAAGGCTTGATTTCCCTGCAACAAACAACAAAGCCGAGTATGAGGCTCTTATTGTTGGACTTAAACTCGCCAGATAACTGGGAATAAAGTCTCTTGAAATCTTTTGCGACTCACAATTGATATTTTACCAAGTCAAGAGAGATTACCAAGCTAAAGGACAACGACTTGTTCCATATCTTACTCAAGTCCAAGAGTTGTTGACTGACTTTGAGTATTATGACATTACGCACAATCCTCGGGATCAAAATAGAGAGGCTGATTCATTTGCAAAGTTTGCTAGCATTGGGGATGCACAACAAATGGGATTGGTTCCAGTTAAGGTATTAAATTCTCCAAGCATAAGCTTGATGGAAATTGACCGGGTACTAGAGACGGAGCTTGAGAAGGAGTCGTGGATGACTCCAATAAAATACTATTTGCTACAGGGAGTTCTTCCTGAACGAAGGAATGAAAAGCGACAAGTCCTTCACAAAGCTTCATGGTATATCATACAGGAAGGAGTTATGTATAGAAAGGTTTTCTCCATTCCCCTTCTCTGGTGTATTGCTCATGATGAAATAAAACGAGTCCTAAAGGAAGTTCATGAAGGGGAATGTGGCGATCACACTGGGGGCAAACCCTAGCAAAGAAAATATTCCATCACGGGTATTACTACCCAACCGTTAATCGAGATGCTGCCGATTATGTAAGGCGGTGCGACAAGTTCCAAATATATGCAAAAGTTCCAAGAGATCCGTTGACAGAAATTACACAAATGATCAGCCATGGAGCCGTTTTCCATATGGGGTATAGATATTATCGGTTCCTTACCGATCTCTAAACATGGTGCGAAGTATGCTATTATCGTAGTTGATTACTTCACCAAATAGGGCGAAGCAGAACCTTTACCACTGTAACAACCAAGAAAGTAATCAACTTCACTGTCTGGAACACCATCTATCGTTTTGGTCTTCCATAAACTATTGTAAAAAACAATGGGACTCAATTTGACGGTGTTGAATTCGAAGACTTCTACCATCGGCATCGTAGTGAAAAGAGATTTGCTGTAGTTGCTCACCCTCGAGCGAATAGTCAAGTTGAAGCTGTGAATAAAATCATAAAATCCATTCTGAAGAAGCGTTTGGAAAGGGCTAGAGGAAAGTGGGTGTACGAACACACCCGACAACACTATGGGCTTACAGGACCATCCACAAGTCCACGACTGGCCATACTCCATTCGCCCTCGCTTACGGTTCCGAGGCTGTTATTCCTGTTGAGCTCGAAGTTCCTTCTCATCGAGTGACTTACTATGATTTCAGAATGAATAAAGATCTCCTCTTGGAATCTCCAGACTTTATAGATGAGAAGTGTGAAGAAGCTGATTTGAGGGCAGTTGCACACCAACACCGAGTCGCCTGATACTACAACACTAAAGTCCAACGTAGAATCTTTGAAATTGGCGAACTTGTCTTAAAATGGGTTTTTCCTACCCTGTCGCATATGAATCCAACCTGGGAAGGACTGTATGTCATTAAGTAGAGGCTTGGAGAGGTAACTTTCAAGCTAGCGATTGTTGACGGCATTACACTCCCAAGGGCGTGGATAGCAAGCATTTACGACGCTATTTCACTTAGTTTTTTCTTTTTAATTTAGTTGTATTTAATTTCAGGATTTTCTTCATCATTTGGTTTTTCAAATATGTAATAAGACAAATTATGTCATTTCTTTCCAATCAACAATAGAACTTCGAATTTTCCATTATATCTGTGACCTGCCATTGCAGTACATGTTAATTGCGATATACGACCGACTAAATCCCACTATTTGATGGGACCAACATAACTCGGGAGTGATTGAGATTCGACCGGCCACTTATTGAATCAAACCCCATACTTGAGGGCAGAATGACTGACTAAAGAGAATTGAACTCGACAGTTTTCCAAATAACTCACGTCCCCAGAGTGTGGATATGAATATAAATGCTAAATAGGTGCGACTAATCACCTATGAAATAACTCACATCCCCAGAGCATGGATATGAGTAAAATGCTAAATGTGTGCGACTGACCACCTATGAAATAACTCACATCCACAGAGTGTAGATATGAGTATAAATGCTAAATGGGTGCGACTAACCACCTATGAAATAACTCATGTCCCTAGAGTGCGAACATAAGTATAAATGCTAAATAAGTGTGATCCGACCACTTATTATTTAAATAACTCAAACTTGACTGTGATAGGATGAGAACGAAGTTAGTGGAGATAGAACTCGACCATCCGTTGATCAATCCTACCAACCCAAGTTCGAAGGTAGAGGCACAATGATTTGATCGTTGAATTCGACAGTGTAACGTTAGGGCTAAAGCCTAACGTTTGGATACGACTCGAGGCCACGACCTTAGGGAGGCCTTGGTATGGATAAATCGGACCGATGTCCGACCCAATCAGCGACGAATCACAAATACATTAAATGGAAAACGTAATAGCTTGATCATTTAAAGAAGCATGTACGAGAATTCTACACAAGAACAAAAGAATTCTTATTCACACTAAACTTAATGTTCACAATACAAGTTTATCCAAAATGAGAAGTAAAAGTGAGGGTCGTACCCGAATAAACACGACCAAAAAAAACTAGCCATCCAAGCTATTTACACATCACATCAACCCAACAATTACTTCTTGGATTTCCTCTTTTTATTTTTTTCTTGGGAGTGGTTCCATCCGAACTACCACTTGATCCTCTCTGCGATCATTTTTTGCCTCGGCTTTTCTTCGAAGAAACATCTTCAGTTTTGAAGATCAAGGCAACATCATTTTTAGAGGCAGGAGAGATCGAGGCACTCTCAATACCGAAAGCGGGGGGACCACATCTCAGGGAATTGTCCCACCAGGAGGGATTATCTGAAGTGAGATAAGAATCGGCTCATTAGAATCCATATCAGCAGGCTCAGCTTTTGCCTTTTTTTCAACAACTCTTCCTTCTCAATACGCTCTTTCAAGATGAGCTCATCATAGGGTCAGAAGAGCTCGTGATTATGACATCCTCATCAAAAGGACCTTTGTGGTGTGGGTCGCATCCTTCCATGAACAGTGCCTCCATGAATTGATCATCGATAACGAAGGGTTCTTCTTGAGCACCCTGAGCAGCGGCTGGAGTTGTAATTGTGATAGATTCTATCATGGCTGCTTGTGATCCCAATTGAGGATCTTGCATGGGATGAGGAATGACACCTAACAGATTTAAAGCTAAGGAAAAATAGGTGAAAAGATTAGAACTATCAACTGGTGACACCCCAACCTTTTGAAAGATGGAAGATATTAGCAAAATACCTTCTCACTATGGCTCCCAAGTTGAGCTGAAATACCCTCAGAACTGTATTCAAGAATTCGAGAAAGCCGAGGATTGTTTGGATCATACTCAGGGATGGTTGAAGAATTTTCCATGGAGCTAGGGATAGCCTGGGATGCTGGGGGCAATTCAGTTGTAACATCGGTTGTACCGACACGGATCTTTCACCTACTTCATGTAAAGAGGCAACAGCAGATTCTTTCTGAAGTGTAAGCTGGATAACATGCAATGTTTTGGTATCATCGTCCAATAGCATTTCACCTTCAAGCCTGGACAGGTCGATTTCCTCAGTATTAAGGAGTCTCTTTTCCTTTACAACAATAAATTCCCACATGCGCTAGAGTTGGTAGGAATAGTCATCCCAAGCCATGTTAGATTTCTATGCTTGAGAACGTTGGCATTGTAAAGATTAAGAAACGGGTCGAGCTCATTCGTCATATCTTCCCTAACTGCATCCTTGGCAGCTTCTACTTCGCGCTGAATGAGTGCACCAACATCTTTAGCCCTTTCAACGACCGTATCTCCCTCAAGTCTAACATTCACCAGTTCATCACAAACATCTTGGGCAATTTTCTTAGCATCATCTTTCTCTTTATTTGCGAACTCGAACTTAGCCTTGAGTTCCGCTATCTCCTTCAAGGCTGCAGATTCATTACTTCGAGCTGTATCTCTCTCGAGTGTGATTTCTTGATTTTGATGATGTAACACCTGAATCATATCTAGATGATTGGACTTCATATCCTCCATATATTTGACTGCAGCATTAGCTTTACTCTCAGCCTCTACTTGAGAGGTCCTAGAAGCCTCTAACTCGTTTGTCAAAGTATCGAAAATTCTTTTATTCTGAGCCTCCTAGCATTTTAACTTTTCAAATTCCACTGCATGCTCGAAAGATACTTTCGACATCTTCTCTGCTGATCTCATCCATTCACGGTACTACTTGTGGATATCAGTGACACAATCGATAGTCATTTTTTGGACATGGTCTAGGACCCTCTTCATATTAGGAGGGAAAAGGAACCCTTCAAAGCATAGGTTTTGAAACTCTACTCGAAGTTGTGCCATGCGAGCAACTGGATCGATCATAGGATCTTCGGCAGTGATTTCGACTTCAATGCTTTCCTTGCCGGGCCTGTGAGCAACAGCATGTTTGCTATGGTGACGACGATCACTAATCCGCTGGGAATGAGAGGGAACTAAAGGTTGTGGAGGAACTAAAACGAGAGGGGGACCACAAGAGGAATCGACAGGTGGGTCCCGATAATCAGTTGGCTTATCGAAACCCTTTGGAAGAAGGGACCTAGATCTTGATCGATGCTTATCTTGAGATGGTTTATCCCAATCACTCGTATCTTGATGACCCCGATTCCAACCGGAGCGATAACTAGAATCATAATATTCATGACTGCCCCCTTGAAAGTATGAGCTAGAGCATGAACCAAAGGATTGGTGGTGTATATCTCGAAAGGAATCGAACATATTCCTTTTCTTCACTATCGTTCCTATAGAGAAAAACAAAAGTTAATCAACTTTAAGCATTAAAGGGCACAAGTTGAGCACAATGCAATGTTGAGGGTTGTAAGTGTCTTTTTGTTTCCCCCTTGACGGACTAGATACATGAGCTTTGCTTATTGAAGTAATTTTCCCTTTAAAAGTTGGAATTTTAGTGCCAGTTCTGGTAGGAGAATTCAAACCGTCAACTCTCACGTTTGTGAAGTTGAAAGTGCCGAAGCCATGCAGTATTAGCAGACCAGACAAAGAATCAAGCGGCAGACTTAAACACTTCAACGGTTGAGAAGAGGATTCACCTTGAACAACCTTGGGAGTGATCGAAAACTTGAGTTGATCAGAAAGACGACTTTCGAGAAATTTATAAACAAGTGTTTTCCATTTTCCTTTATCAAGAGTCGAAGGCGGTAAGGTCAGTGAGGATCTGACCTCGACTTCAAGACTAGATCCATCATCATTACAACCGAGCACGTTTCCTTTATCTCTTTCGACATCAATGTCGGTGAATTCATAAACACCTATAGCTGGGGGCATAACGGGATTGATTTGATTGCCCCTTCGACCGGCTGTAGCCTATGGTCTTACCCCTACAGCTCGAGCAACTTTTGTTATCCCTACGCTAAGGCCCTCTTCCATCAAACAAAAAGTAACAAGGCATTCATCCATGAGAAGATATTCGGTGTCCCTATCTTCAGGTGGTGCATTTTTAAGATTCGTCACCGCCTCCTCATAAAGATTACCATTGGGCCATGCAACGGTGCCTGTAAAAAGAATTACTTAGTCAGGAGTACGGCCTAGATATCAGTTTTCCAGCCATTATCAAGCGAAATTGGGAGGACATCGAACAAAGAACCATTCGCTTTTAAAAGCGATTAATTTATTCCATGCCCCAGTTAGAATCTGACACTTCTTCGCTGACTTAAGAAATGTAAAAGAAAGACTCTCGGTCCATCGCTTGAAAGAAAATATGAACCAAATGTCATCAATGGTCGGAGGACGATGCACAAACTCCACAAATACCATATAAATACAACTGAGAAGAGCATAGTCGTTCAGATGAAGCTGCGCTAGAGCTATCCTCTAATAATGGAGAATTTCCTGGATGTATGAGTTAAATGGAGGGATGCATCCAGCCCAGCACATGAATTTGTTGCACATCGTATATCTTTCTGGAGGTCTATGAGCCCTATCATCCTGTGATGGAACCAGTACATCGTCATAAGGAATTCCATGCCTTACGCAGATTTGGCCAAGAGCATCTTCCTTAATTTTAGAGGCTACGGAATCAGTAGGATCGGTGAAGAGCATTTTCCTTAATTTTAGAGGCTACGGAATTAGTAGAATACTCCAGAATGACTGCATCCTCCAGAGTGTCGGGAGCAGGATCAACAACTTCTAGTGGAAGAACAGGAACTGTAGAGAAAAAATCAAACCGTGGGTCTGGGCCTTTCGGTTGTTCTGAATGACGACTGGAGGACAAACTTTCAGACTCGGTTGCAGAACTTGATTTCACGCTAGGATTATCCTGCTAAAAAGTTGGTCCAGCAGGCATAGCTGCAAGATGCTCAGAACGTCTAGAACCCATTGCTATTCAGCTTAGTAAAAAATCATGATTAGATAAAGTAACCTGTACCCCCCAGTGCATAGTGAGTGCTAGTGTGATGCGGTGAAGTGCTATACAATATAGTAATAAGTTGTACAAAATTAAAGACGGAAAAGACGACAAGACTTCGAGGTTCGACCAGAGTGACCGTCATTCCCGACCATCTCAACTGTTTCTCTATGTCACTAGGGAACGATGCAGTTTGAATTTCATTATCGATTGTCAGTAAGTAAAAGTTCGAATTTTATGTTCAAGTCACTGATGAGCTTCAATAGAACAGTCAATGGCATTGATTCATGTCAAAGTTTAAATGTCACATGTTACGAAATATGCAGTTCAAGTCGTGTATAAGTCATGTGTTCATTCAAATATGCAAGGCCGAAGCTCATCATTGAGTTCAAGTCCATTTATTTAAGTTCCATTTTTAGAGCCTATATGTTGAACACAGATCGTTCACTTCATGCCTCATTACCGATCTGATCACAATTATAGCATCAGATATTCTTCTTTCCAACTGCTTCTTTCCCTTTTCCTTTTTCGGTTTGACACTCATGAGCATAGTGTAATTTCTTATCACATTTATAACAAACGGCCTCAGATTTTCCCTTCTTCTATGCTCCTCCCTTCTGAGCATTCTTCTTATGTAAAAACTTTCATTTCTGGCTATGTTCCACCGGGACTTCCTTCTCTTTCTTCTTCTCCAAACAAGCTAACGCCTCTTCCTGCCTTAGCGCCATTTCTACCACTACATCACACGGATCCCTTATGTGCGGTAAGGTAGGTCTTGCCAACTCCGGCTTCAAACCACTTATAAACTTCTCATTCCTCTTTATCACCGTATCAACCAAGGCATACCTATACCGGGCTAACTCTTCAAATCTTCTTGCATACTCTAAAACAAACATCTCTCCTTGCTCCAGTTCAGCGAACTTCCTAACCAAAACAGACTGCGCCATCACTGACATAAATCTTTCTTGAAACCTTCTCTTAAACTCCGCCCAAGTCATGGTTTCCTCATGAACACCAACTACAAAAGTATTCCACCAGAATAGAGCAGCTCCCTGAAGCTGTCTTGAAGCTAATCTCCTTTTCTGCTCGTAATCCAATCCTAAGTCAACGAAAATCCTCTCACGGTGCAACAGCCAGTTTTCTACCTCAATCGCATCTTCAATTTCAATGAACGGTGTTGGGTACGTTTGTACCACTACCGAGCCAACACAAAGAAGTAGCCACCGAACCATTCGGTACTGAACCAACACGAGGAGACAACCACCGAACCATTCGGTACCGAACCAAAGCAAGGAACGAACCAGCCTTCTCCAAGACATTCCGAACCAAGCTCCTACCGGACCACCTACCACCGGACCAAGACATTTCGAACCAAGCTCCTACCGGACCACCTACCACCGGACCAAGACGTTCCGAACCAAGCTCCTACCGGACCACCTACCACCGGACCAAGACGTTCCGAACCAAGCTTCTACCAGACTACCTACCACCGGACCAAGACATTCCGGACCAACACTACCAGGCCAGATCGCGTCAGCCCAGGCCCACTAGCAGCTATATACATCCAAGACCCCTGCCCCCAGCCTCACTCTATAAATAGAGGGGCAGGGGCACAACAATGGGCGACAAGTTTGAAAGCTCAAGCACGGAGAGAACTTTCAAACAACTTTCATATACTTGTATCAAAGCTTTGTACTTGTAATCTGAACAAGAAAGGAGAAATAATATATAAAGTGGACGTAGGCACATTCTGGCTGAACCACTATAAATCTGCATGACTTTTACAGTTTAGTCCCTGCTTTTCATATATTTGCATAAATCACCCAAATCACAAAGAACAACATAAAATCAATTAAATCATACGACTTGGAGGTGTTTGTCCATTTTTTGTGCAAACATTTTTGGTGCTTTCACTGAGAACTAGAAGCTCGAAGCTTCAGCTTCTTCCACTTAACCTTCTTCCTAACAGCATCGTTCATTGCTTGGAAAACATGCCTCCCAAGCAGAAGAAAGATGTTAACAAAGGAAAAAACATCGCAACCAGCAGTCTTCCAGATCCAGTGGTCACAGATCAAGTAAATCGTCCCCCCCAGTAGCAGTACCAAATGAAGGTCAGGCAAATCCAACCACCTCTGCCGCAGAACAGTCGGCAGCAATTACTAGGGCAGATCTAGACAGAGTTGTGGCTGAAGTGACTAACCGCTTCACGTCCCAGCAGGAAGCCTTGGTGGACCATCTCATGTCACGCTTAAGGGATGCTGAAGAGTCCAACCGCAACATTGAATCATGGGGTGAGTCCCAGTCTGGAGGATCTCAGAGACAACAAAGATCTTCCTTCTTTGAAGGAGCTAACAACAGAAGCGGTCATGGTAGGAGCCGAGATCGAGCACAGCCCGAAGTTAGGCCTGAGGAAACGTTTGGAACCGAACCAAACGGGGGAGGTGCCTGGCGGAGGTCAACTGTAGCTGAGCCGGTTGTACTGCCTAACCACGGAAACGCCTATGGACGGGGCCGAGCTAGAGTCCAGCCCGAAGTTGGACCCGAAGAAGTGCTTAGATCAGAACCCAACGGGGAAAGATCAAGGCAAGGGCCAGCTGTAGCTGATCCTAGCATGCTCCCAGAAGACCAAAGACAGCCACTGGAAAATATCAGGAATGATAGAAGATACCATCCCTACAGGTCATCTGGACGGAATCAATCCTACAGAACAGAACCAAACTCGTTTCTATCTGCTCCAAATTCTGATGAAAGGATGACACACTTGTTCAGAGAGTGCATCCAACGGGATTAAAGAGATCGAGGGATAGGCGCTAGGGTAACCAGCCCTTTCACCCACAATATCGAAATTGCTATCACCCCCCGAGAATGGAAAATGCCAACAATGGAACCTTACAAAGGAACCTCCGACCCCGTTGTACACTTACAGAGATACACACAGCATATGCTCATGAGTGGAGCAACAGAGGGAGTACTGTGCAAATGCTTTCCACTATTCTTAGCAGATCTAGCTACCTCCTGGTTTTGTCATTTACCCCAGGGATCCATCAGCTCGTGGGAAATGTTGAAAGAAAGGTTTATCAGTCAGTTCCGCATTCATGTGGAACAACCCAAGGACGCTTATTCCTTATCCGGTATCAAACAGAAACCTGGAGAGAAACTGCAGCAATACCTAACCTAATTCAATGCCGTAGCGGCCGCAGTCCAAGATGGCGATGAGAAGCTTATCCTAATGGCCCTCTGTAGTGGTGTGCATCCGGATACTAAATTTGCTAGAAGGTTGACAAAATAAAAACCAGCTACTTTACCCGATTTCTTCCATGAAGCCGGGAAATATATGAGGCTTGAAGATGCTGCCACTGAGGGGTAGTCAGGGCAACAAAATAAGGCAGCTCACGGCAACACGCCCGCTGCAGCGAAGGACGTTCGAAGAAATGATTCTAGAGACAACGCTGGGGGCAAGAAGGGAGAAAAGCGCCTATATCGGCCAGGGCCAAGATTCGACACTTACACTCCTTTGAATGAAACCATTGAAAACATCTTCCTTGCCACCCAAGACGAAGTTAGATACAAACGCCCACCATACAAGAAGGAATCAGATAACGCACAAAAGTCTGGAATGTTCTGCCGCTTCCACGAATCTCATGGGCATGATACCAATGAATGCCATCATCTTCGGGACTTGATTGAAGAACACATCAGAAGGAAAAGACTGGAACGCTATGTAAGAGGTCAGAACAGGGCTCCAGCTCCTGCCAATGAGAACCCAAGGCTACCCTCACCAGAGATAGGCAGAGGAAATCGCAACACTAGCGGCTCTAGTCAAGAGAAGATAGTGGTCCATACCATCTCGGAAGGACTGCACGTCGCCGATAGAAGCTGGGCAGAGATGGAAAGATATGGAAAGTCGCTTAGAAACAATGAAGACTGTGTTAATTCTGTTATAGAAGAGCGCCACCCGAAGCGGAAAGAGAATGATGACATCACATTCGGTAGGCGTGACCTAGAAGGAAGGCAATACCCTCACATGGATCCCATGGTTATCTCTGCCCGGCTCGGTCCAGCCGAAGTTTTCCGAATTCTAGTAGACACTGGAAGCTCAGTAAATATCCTATTCAATCATGCGTTCGACAAAATGAAACTATCAATGAAGGATGTATCTCCCTACAATAAACCACTACACGGTTTCACTGGAGATGCGAAGATGCCCCTCGGGCAATTGGACCTCTTTGTTGAAATTGGAAGCCATCCCCGCTCCGTTGTACGGAAACAGACATTTGTGCTGATAGAAAACCACTCAGCCTACAACGCCTTCTTAGGAAGGCCAGCCTTGTCTGACTTCCAAATTGTCCTAGCCCCATGGTGCCTAAAGATGAAATTTCCAACGGACAATGGAGTAGGGGAAGTAGAAGGAAATCAGGACGTTGCTCGAGACTACTATGTGACTGAACTTCGCAACAACCACATGAAGGATAAAGGGAAAAGTGTAGAGGTTGCCCTCTGCACAAAAAGTTTGGAAGCATAGCAACTAAAGAAAAAGCCCCTCCTCTTCGATATACCAGCGACCCTTTCAATGAATTAGACCCCAGGGACAAAGAGGAGGAGGCCACCGCCGAGCCTGCAGAGGCTATGGAATTTGTATCTGTAGACAAACATGACTCGAGTAGACTATTGAAAATCAGGTCCCAACTAAAAGCTGAGTTGAAGGAGCAACTCATTGACTTTCTCCGCCACAACTTGGATGTATTCGCATGGTCACATGCTGACATGACCGGAATCTCCCCTGACATAGCATGCCACGTACTAAACATTGATCCTAACAAGGCGCCCGTTGCCCGTAAAACAAAGAAAGAGAAGTATGGTGGCAGAACGATCAGCAGCCCTCGATGAAGAAGTAAAGAATCTACTTGCCAATGACTTTATACGAGAAGCCATCTACCCAGAGTGGATCGCCAACCCGGTGCTGGTAAAGAAAGCTAATGGGAAGTGGCGAACATGCATTGACTTCTCCAACTTGAATGACGCCTGCCCGAAGGATTGCTTCCCACTTCCCCGAATCGATCAACTTGTAGACAGCACAGCCGGGCACGAACTCTTATCCTTTATGGACGCATACTCAGGATATAACCAAATTCCTATGCATACTCCCGATCAAGACCACACTAGTTTCATCATAGACCGGGGTTTGTACTGCTATAAGGTAATGCCTTTCGGACTTATAAACGCAGGAGCCACCTACCAGCGCCTCGTCAACAAGATGTTTGCAGGGCTAATAGGACAAACTATGGAAGTGTATGTGGATGACATGCTGGTAAAGTCAAGGAAAGCCGACGATCACATAAGCCACCTGGGCGAGATGTTTCAAGTACTTCGCCAGTATGGAATGAAACTTAATCCTCTAAAATGCTCCTTCGGAGTATCATCAGGAAAGTTCTTGGGATTCATCGTCCATGCCAGAGGGATTGAAGCAAACCCTGAACAAGTCCGAGCTCTAAAAGATATCAAAATATCTTCCACTCGAAAGGAAATGCAAAGCCTGAATGGGAAAGTGGCCGCCCTAAGCCGATTCATCTCCAAAGCAACGGACAAGTGCGTCCCCTTCTTCGAAGCTCTAAAGAAAGACAAAGGAAAGTTCGAATGGACTGACGAATGCTTAACCGCTTTCCTTAACTTAATCGAACACCTCCAGAAACCGCCGGTACTCTCGACTCCAAGCGAAGGCGAAGAGTTATACCTATACCTTGCTGTGTCATCTCACGCCCTGAGCGCTACGTTGGTAAGAGAAGAAAACCGCACGCAGCGGCCAGTATACTTTGTAAGTAAGAGGTTTACGGGAGCAGAAGTCAGATATCCTAAACTTGAGAAGCTAGCATACTGTTTACTAATCACATCACGGAAACTGCGTCACTACTTCCAGTCCCATTCCATCAAAGTTCTGACCGATTAACCACTGAGGCAGGTACTCCATCGCCTCGACACTTCTGGGCGACTACTTAAATGGTGCATTGAACTAAGTCAGTATGATATCACCTATCACCCTCGCACCGCCATCAAGGGACAAGCCATGGCCGATTTCATTGCAGAATTCACTACCAACGAAGGTAAGGAGCAATCGAAAATAACAGAAGACATCAAGTGGAATCTCTTCGTGGATGGTGCGTCAAACGAACAAGGCTCGGGGGCAGATGTGGTAATAATCACTCCTAGGGGAAATAAGCTGCACTATGCTATAAGGTTGGAGTTTGCTGCCACCAACAACGATGCAGAGTATGAAGCAGTGATAGCTGGATTAGAACTTGCCTTAGAAATCGGAGCCAATTCTTTGCGTCTTCATAGCGATTCTCAACTTATTGTTAATCAAATACTAGGAGAATTCCAGGCTCGAGAAGAACGACTCATAGCATATTTAAAGAAGACCAAGTTACTTCTCAGTCGATTGGACTACTACTTAGTCAAACACATCCCTCGGGAAGAGAACCGAGAGGCCGACGAATTGGCAAAGCAAGCAAGCGTGAGAGACGGCGATATTTCCGGAGCAGTAGCCATCTCGAAGCAACTAACCCCAAGTTTTGAGCAAGTGAATCTGATATCCGCAACCGATGAAGCAACTTGGATGACTCCCATCCGAGACTACTTACAAAGTGGCACACTACCCAACGGGCGTAACGAAGTCAAGAAAATCTTGAGGAAAGCTTCCCGCTACACAATACAAGAGGACACCCTCTATCGGCGCGGATTCTCTAACCCCCTATTAAGGTGTGTCGCTGGAAGGGAAACCAAGGAAATCTTATCCAACATTCATCAAGAAAGCTGTGGAGATCACACCGGAGGGCAAACTTTAGCAAAAAAGATACTCCGATATGGATATTTCTGGCCCACCTTAAGCAAGGACGCCTTAGATTTCGTCAGAAAATGTGATAGATGCCAGAGGTTCGCTAAGATTCCGCGGCTACCAACAACTGAGATTACTCAAATGACCAGCCCGTGGCCCTTTGTAGTATGGGGAATTGACTTAATCGGCAAACTACCAATGGGCCGAGGCGGGGCCAAATATGCTATAGTGGCAGTCGACTATTTCACCAAATGGGTGGAAGCAGAACCCCTGAATAAAGTATCTTCAGCAAAAGTTATTAACTTCTTGATCAAAAATGTTCTGTGCAGGTATGGAGTCCCATTCAAAATCATATCAGACAATGGACTTCAGTTTGACAGCGAGGAATTCGCCAACTGGTGCCAAGAGCACGGAATTCACAAAAGCTTCTCATCCATAGCGTATCCCCAGGCAAACGGACAAGTCGAAGCCGTTAACAAAATTCTGAAAACTCTAATCAAAAAGAAACTCGAAAAGTCAAAGGGCGCTTGGGTGGATGAACTCCCTACGGCACTGTGGGCCTATCGCACATCCTTTAGAACATCAACAGGGCATACTCCTTTCTCTTTGGCATACGGATCGGAGGCTATGCTCCCAGTTGAAACCATCGTGCCTTCCCACCGTAGGATCCACTATAACCCAGAAGAGAACGAAGAACTCCTTCGCATGTCTTTGGATCTAATTGAGGAGAGAAGAAATGATGCAGTCCTCAAAGCAGCACCCACAAGCAAAAAGTGGCAGCACAATACAACTCCAAAGTCAAGCATCGTACCTTACAAGAAGGGGATCTTGTCCTCAAGCGAATCTTCCCTCGCCCCGGAGCACTAGATCCAATCTGGGATGGACCATATGTAATTCATAAAGATCTCCATAACGGAGCTTATATTTTGTCAACAGTGGACGGAGAGGTGTTCCAGAGGGCATGGAACATCCAACACCTCCGTCGATACTTTTCTTAACTTGTACTGCCCATATGAAGTGAATTAACAAAGAGAATCAGTGGACGTAGGCATTTTCGTGTCGAACCACTTTAAAAAACCTTGTCTCTTTTTTTTACTTGTTCCTTTATATCTTGGCTGCTTGTTAACTTTATCCTTTTCTGTTGAACAAAATCCTGTGCATATAGCATTTCCATTCAAGGCACTTCACAGCGCAACTTCACCTGGACAAGACCTAACAGGTACTATGCGAATCTATTCCCTCGCCAATGAGACACTTTCGCTCCGGCATCCCTCTGCTGCGGGTTAACTCATTGCTCGCGACGGCCCTTAAAGCCAACTGTAATGAGCCGATTATAAGCCACCGAGAAGGCCGACTATAGCCGAGGCAGCTCATTACGGCGTTCGGCTCGCCGGCAACTGTGAACCGACTATAAGCCCCAACATAAGGTGTGGCCAGCCAGGGGCAGTTCACGGTTGACGATCGGCACCCACGCTAGCCGGCCACAGTAAATCGAATAATACCCACGATTACGGGCCATAATGGCCCGGGTAGTTACTGTGCGCGATCTCGGCTCCGATGTGTCTTAAGTGCGGTTGTGGTAAAAAAGAATTAACTCCCCGCGGAGGCGTAAGATGGGTGACAAATGTCTCCAAGACCCACAGCTAGGGAAAGTGACTACAAAGCCCGTTTGCCACGAACTTAAGCACATCGAAGGCCTTCCATGATTGGAAGTTTTACTATTTCACATATTTCAATTTTATTTAAGAAACTTTTCTCCTATCCTCTGTAACAATCCTTGAAGTACAGGACATAGAACAAGAGACATTCGCTAATGGAAGCGGATACTCACAGCAAGATACTGGACCGTATTCTATACCCGGTCACATAAGACATTCAAAGCTGCCATCTACAAGCAAAATATAAAGGGCGGTATTTCCTTCTTTCATGTGTAAACACGTGACTATAATTTATCCACACCTCACGCTACCATTGCAAGTCATGAAATTATGTTTTAAACAAGAACTTGACGTCAAACACAATTTAATTACAAGAATATTCATAGCTATACAACATGTCAAAATAGCAAAAACATTCAAAAGACGACAGAATCAGCTTAAGTTAAAGAATTACACGTCAAGAATAGTGTTGTTTATTACAAGTAGCGTAATTACAACCTAAGAGTTACGTTACTGTTTTGAGACTAACATCTACAACAATGTCAAGTCTACAAAAAGATATCCAGGTCTAATCAAGAAGCTGGCTGCGTCGGAGTCTTATCCTTGTCCTGTTGCCCACCTCTCCGGTCAAAGAAAGAATTCATTAGTGATAAGCAACCAAGTTAACGGAAAGACTAGAAGGAAGACTTACCATCATCTGCTCCTTGATCATCTTGATCATCATCCTCTACTTGCACACCTGCCTCCTTAGCTGCAAGCAACCGCATGCCCTCCTTCACCGCCACCTTCTCCTTCTTGGTAAACTGGACGGTAACCACATCCATCCTGAAGGCCACACCGCCCTCCTTATCCGTCTCAGCCTTGGCCTCCTCTAGAGCCCTGAGATAGATCCTAGCCATGACCTGGGGGTAATCGTCCATCCAGGACAAGTTACCCTGCCTCCAAGTACGGAAGTACATATCCTGGAGCATCCCCTCCATCATCCCCTCGTTCTCTTCAAACTCCCTCATTCGGACCTCAAAAGCCCGCAGCTTTGCAACAACAGCATCCCTCTCCGATCGATACCGTAAACGGTCAGCCTGAAGGGACCTCCTCATCGCCTCCATCTCCTCCTTCGACTTGACCTGAGCAAGCTTCGCGGCCTCGAGTCTCCCCGATAGTTCCTCTACCCGCACAAGGTCCGCTTGCCGAACCTCATCCACCGTGGCAATGGCCATATCAATCCGCTCCTTACAGACGGCCTCCATCCTCCGCAACTCCGCCCTACTGGCCTCTTCAATAGTCTTCCTCAATTGTCTGGATGCGGCCTCATGCTGGGAGATTTGGATGGCTTGGTCGGCGAGTTGTTTAGCCTGGTCGGAAACCATTAACCGTAGCCGGATGTTGGCGCTTCCTATCTCTTCCCCAGCCTTGACCAATCGAGCATGGTGCCCCATCAATTTCCTGGTCTCCTCAGTAACCCGGTCAATATTTGCCTTAGCCTCATCCCCCAGAGTTACGACCCGGGTAGTAAGCAGATCAAGGTCCAGGGACTTAGCTTCGTCAAGCACGCGTACCATAGGATTATGAGGGAGGAGTTGCTCACCAGTAACCTCATCAAAGGAGATGTCATGAGATGCCGGGTCCAGGTCCGGATGACCCGCAAACGGATTGCGTACTAAGCCAGGATGATCTATCGGGATGACGGTTGGATTCTCAGACGGATGGGGGAAGGCATAAGCTCGGTATCCTCCTCCGTAGTGTCGTGAACAGGCTGGAGTGGGGCCAGGGGGTCAAGAAGAGGTTCAGACGAAGATCGACTCCTCTTCCTCTTCTGTATATCTTCTTCAATAACTCCCAGAAGAGGACGATAGCCGACTACGTCTCCAGGGCGGTTAGTAGAAGGCTTCGGCTTGGCGGAAGCTTTGAGGAGTTTGTATTGTTCAAGCCTGTGCCGAAGATCTGAGGTCTTGGCCGTTTTTCCCACTCCTGGAGTAAAAATCAAGTGTCACCAGTATGCATTGAGCCATCATTCGAGAATTAAAAAGAATAGAGGGAAATTCATCTTGAACCGCAGAAGTTGCCTCAGTAGAAGCGCTCCCAGAAGATAAATCGATGCCAGTCCCAACTTTATCAGCTTTCTTGGACTTCTCCGTTCCCTCCAAACCTTCGAAGGCTTGGCGGAAAGCGTCATCCGTCCACTCTTGCATCTCGCCCACTTGCCCGGAAGACAAAGCCCTGGTGCCATCACCACCCTGTCCTTCGCCACCATCATCACCGTGACGGTCGCCGTCACCTTCTCTACCACTTCCGCTCTCCACCTCACCTCCTTCGTCCTCACCTTTCTCCTCCTCCCGAATATCCGGATGTGTGCTGGGAAAGGGTCCATCGGACTTCCTGAGCTTCTTCCCCCCGGCGATTGGATGCGCCGAGAAGGGTCTCCTTTTTCCGCTCTTCGCCGTGGCCCCTCCTGTGGCTTTGGCAGCCCTCTCCTCCGCCGTGTCTCTCTGCTTGACCACAGACTGGTGTGGTAGGATCAGGTTGTGCCCTAGAAGTGTAGCGTTCCTAATCAAATAGAGGCCGACCTATTCCTTTCCGTGATGGCTTCTATTTCCGCAGCCATCTGAACTAGGCGGTCACTCTCTACGACCGCAAGCCACCTGTCGCTAGCAAGAAACAAAAACACATAAGAAGAGGTATTGCAGTCAGAACGGAAATTATAAGCTCAAGACTTACAGCCGGAAGTGAAGCGACGGATGGAAACAGAGTCATCCTTGATAAAGAACCATTCTTTCTTAAACATGCTGAACTTCGAGTATAAGTCCAGGACCGGCTTGAAAGATACGGCTGATTCCAAGCTAATGTATGGAGACCCCTTCTTATAGCCCCTCAGGTTGTATAAATACCGGATCTCCCGGTTGGAAGGAGGACGCCCGTATCTTCTCTGGAAGATAACAAAGAGGCTCACCAGAATGGCGTAGGAGTTAGGCTGAAGCTGGAATGGAGCCACCTTCAGATATGTGACAAAGCTGACTATCCAGGCATTGAGAGGCGGGATGGCACCACACATACAGTGATACCTGCTGTAAGCGAAATATCCTTCGGGGGAATTATATGGAATCACTCCTTCCCCCGGCAACAGCATACGCGCCATGTCAATCCCGAAAGAGCGAGAAATGACATCAAGCTGCTCGTCTTTGAGGGAGCTAGGGTAGCAATCAGGAGGTGAGTTCAGGAGCTCTTGAGGACCGTACCCGTCCACTAGCGATCTCGGGGTGGGTCCATGTCGTTCTGCATTCGGCTGAACTGGGGGCACGACGGGAGATTCTCTTCTGTCCGTAGATCTTTTCTTTTCTGATCGGGTTTCCACTTTGTGAGACATTTATCTGCAAACACAGGAAAGCACGTTGTTAGAACGAAGGATGTAGAAATACAAAACAAGCAAGTGTATGATGTCTGGAGTTTAACTTGAAGTTCTCAAGATCATTCGGTACAGAAGTTCTCAAGTTCATTCGGTACGAAAGTTCTCAAGATCATTCGATACATAAAGTTTTCAAGTTCGTTCGGTATCAGGTTCATTCGGTGCTGAAAGATTTCACGATCCATTCGGTATCGAGTTCATTCGGTATTGAAAGTTTTCATGTCCATTCGGCATTGAAAGTCTTTAGTTTCATTCGGTAAAACAAAGAAATTCAACCTTAAAAAGTCATTCGGCAGAAGAGAACTTACCTGGTCCGGCAGCTAATATTGGTTCGGCATAAAAGTTGATTCAGCAGTTCAGAATTTAACTCAGATATTTCGTTCGGTGAGGAATGACGAAGGCATGTGGCTCCTACTTATAGAGGAAGGATGGATAGCCGGACCAGCCGGTTCGGTTCTCGGGCCGAATATGGTCGTCCAAACTAGAACAAAGCACGAAATATGCTAGCATATGCCCTACTTTGGGGGTCAAATGTTGGGTACGTTTGTACCACTACCGAGCCAACACAAAGAAGTAGCCACCAAACCATTCGGTACTGAACCAACACGAGGAGACAACCACCGAACCATTCGGTACCGAACCAAAGCACGGAACGAACCAGCCTTCTCCAAGACATTCCGAACCAAGCTCCTACCGGACAACCTACCACCGGACCAAGACATTCCGAACCAAGCTCCTACCGGACCACCTACCACCGGACCAAGATGTTCAGAACCAAGCTCCTACCGGACGACCTACCACCGGACCAAGACGTTCCAAACCAAGCTCCTACCGGACCACCTACCACCGGACCAAGACATTCCGGACCAACACTACCAGGCCAGATCGCGTCAGCCCAGGCCCACCAGCAGCTATATACATCCAAGACCCCTGCCCCCAGCCTCACTCTATAAATAGAGGGGCAGGGGCACAACAATGGGGGACAAGTTTGAGAGCTCAAGCACGGAGAGAACTTTCAAACAACTTTCATATACTTGTATCAAAGCTTTGTACTTGTAATCTGAACAAGAAAGGAGAAATAATATATAAAGTGGACGTAAGCACATTCTGGCTGAACCACTATAAATCTGCGTGTCTTTTACAGTTTAGTCCCTGCTTTTCATTTATTTGCATAAATCACCCAAATCACAAAGAACAACATAAAATCAATTAAATCATACGACTTGGATGTGTTTGTCCATTTCTTGTGCAAACAAACGGCTTCCCTCCAAGCCTAATATAGTCTTTGCTCAGATTAGCATAGTGGTGACTATCGGAGCTTCCTGAACTCCTCCTCCAGTAGTATTCCCTCCGACAACTCTAGCTGCAATTCCAGCTTGCATCATTTTTATGAAAAACTGATACATGGCTCCTATATCCACATGGGGAACCCCAGCACCAGCTTTCAGCTTGAGCCTGAACTAGACCTCGCCTAGCATTTGGTCGGGCATTTCCATTAGTGGTGGTGCTCTCTCCTCCTAGATTAACTCTGCTTCTTCTTTCTTCCATATCCGTATTCAAGCTTCGTGAGATGCAGATGAATAGCCTAACTAAGATTAGAGTCTAGAGATATAGCGTATACTTATATATAACAAATACAAGTACGTTACTATAGCGTTATCCCATACCCCGGTCTTAACTCTAATTGCTAAGAATTATGCTTTCAAAAATCTTTTTTAGTTAAAGTATTTCATAAACTATGCTCTAATACCAAGCTGTAACATCCCCTATCTAGAGGCCCAAAACTAAGCGCTATAGATGCTGCAGTCACGTATAGTATTAGCTTTCGGCGACTAAATACGGCAATGTTAATGGTATCTATAATATCGGAAGCACTTGAATATGAAAAAAAACACAGATTTCAAAACAACATTTCTTCATTAAATTTCAAAACATATGTTCCATATTCTTAATACATAATCCCAACACGTTCTCAGGCACAGATAAACTATACTTATTACAAAATACGCCAAGAGTGGTATATGAAGATACCCCCTTGGATGATCAGAGTCATATAGTCATAACTGACTTAATACAAACACAGCGGAAATATAGCAAAACATAAAACTACAACTCATAAACAGCTATCCGTTTGCCTCCTGCATGCCTCCAGTAGCCTTATTCATCATCCTACTAAAATCTGAAAATGACCTTAACCCCTCAGCCTACTCAAATCAATTTTGAGCACCCGAGAGTTTAAGGAGAAAACATAAACTTTGAGTCAGACATAAAGCCTGACATGAATAATACTATACATCCTGGTTTAATATGTCAAGTGAGACCATGCCGCTTAGCGAAACGGGTTTCCCCTCACTAACATCCTTTTAAAACATATCTTTTGCAAAACCTTTTCTTGTAATCAAAACTAGTTAAATACTGTAAAGCATAATTATGTAAACATACATAGATATCAGGTAATAAATGAACTATATGTTCAAGCACATAAGTTTTGTTTGGCTAACTTTTAATCTTTGGCTGATTGGAGCCTACCAGACAATATAACAAAATTAATCTAACATCTGTTAAATACTTCTCATCTGGACGGTCTGTCCTTTACTATCTATTAAATACTTTTCTTCTGGACGGTCTGTCCCTAACTTAATCATCTCCCAGGTCTTCCTGATCCTAATGGTTTTTCAGGATCACCAATAACCTATCTGTATACAAACATGTATTACTTTCAGCGTGTAATCATAATTTTAATCTACCTGTAACCAAGCCCTACACACTGGAATTTTGGACAACAATTAGCTGGGGCCAATAGCTACTGTATAGGGCGCGACCCTATACCAGTCTCATCTGGTATTCTAATATCTGAGTCATTTTCACTTAGGGATCCCCTCCCATAATTTTCCTTGAAAACCTTTTCAAAATGATTTAAAACCTTTAAATCAAACTAACACAAGGAAAATATATAATCCTTATGCTTTACTCAAAATCACATTGCCATGTTAAATATATATACACTTTACTCAAACCTTTGTTGATGAAAACATTTAAACATTTGAAAGTACCCCTTTTGATTCCATTAAAAGTGCCGCTTCTAAATCCTTTTGAAAGCATCTCTTTTGAAACCAAGTAAAACCCTTTATTTATCTAGGCCAAAAGGCCAAAACCTTTCCTTTCGAACCCATACTTCAACTATTTCGAAGCCATTGAAAATCTTCTTTTCAAAAGCATTAAAAACCTTAGACGTCCTATCTTAAAACACTTTAAAACATTGCCTTAGAAAACCTTGGAAAAACCTTCCATTTCAACCTTTTCAAAACCATTCAGAAAATAGGACCTTTCGACCTTGTCGAAAGCTACCTTTCGACCCCTTCGAAAGCTACCTTTCGACCCCATCGAAAGCTTTGCTTTCGATCCCTTCAAAACCATTCAGAAAATAGAACCTTTCGAAAGCAATAAACCTTTAAAACATAAACCTTTCTAAAGCTCTTTGGGCTCAATTTAAAAACATGTGGAAAATTCTCTTTTAAAACCTTTTGATCCCTTCGAAAGCTTAGCCTTCGATCCCTTCGAAAGCTTAAAAACATTTCTTTTAAAATAATAGGCTCCAGCCTTTTTGATACTTGAAAACCCTCTTTCGGAAACTTGGGTTATATTTAAATTAGAATTAAAAAGGTAAAACATCTAAGTCGAAAGCTTCCTTTCGAAAGCATGGGATAAGCGTTTGGGTTTTTTAAAAGATAAGTATACCTTTCGACCTTGTCGAAAGCATGACTTTGAAAGGTTGAAAGGCGGCAGCTAGAGGATTTCGACCCCTTCGAAAGCTTGTTTACCTTTCCACCTTGTCGAAAGCTATAAACCTTTGTTTTAATTTGACATGGTCGAAAGCAACCAAGTTGAAAGCTCCTTGTCGAAAGCAAAGCAGGTGTTACTTTTGGCCTATAAAACAAACATACTCTAACCTCTTCGGCAACTAAGGTTTCAACAAAGTACCCTTCGACCATGTCCAATACATTACGAACCAAGTAACTTGATACCATACGCATTGGTTTCGACCTTGTCGAAAGCATGCTTTTGACCTTGTCGAAAGGTCTGGGTCGAAAGCTTTAATGCCGCAAATGGTTGAAACATGCTAAAAGTATGGTTTTCTTATTTTTAGCTTAAAAGAGATAACTTTTCAACTAACCTGCCTTTGTTTGTCAAATTCTTATTGGTTAATAAATATCTTTTAGAAAAGTGCTGCCAATAATTTCAAAAATAAACAATGATTTTATTTTATAAAATGCCCCTTCTCCTTAATTAAATATATAAAACATTTAAGTCCCATATCTTAAATAATTTTATATATTCAACAAATACATAGGAAAAATCTGGAAGAATTCCAGAAAATCTATTTTAATATACTTTCCAACATATAAAAATTTCAAGCCCAAATAATTATTATTTTAACCGTAATTAATTTATAACCCAATAAATCATTTTCTTCACTAGAAAATTAATATAAAATCCACTCTATAAGCGAGCTTCCCGATCCTCTCAACAATACGGAAAGGTCCAACGAATCTAGGTCCTAACTTTCCTGATTTCCCGAATCTAATCACACCTTTCATTGGTGAAACCTTAATAAACACATAGTCTGCAATAGAGAATTACAAGTCTTTCCTTCTTCTATCTGCATAACTTTTCTGCCTAGACTGAGATTTCTTTATTCTAGCTTGGATCAACTCAATCTTCTCTGCGGCTTCTTTCACCAAATCCGAACCAAGAACCAATCTATCCCCGGTCTCTAACCAACATACGGGAGATTTGCATGGTCTTCCATACAAAGCTTCAAACGGTGCCATCCAAATACTAGTTTGATAACTATTGTAATACGAGAACTCGACTAAATGGAGATGCCCATGATCCCCCAAAGTCCAATACACAAGCTCTTGACAAATCCACCAAAACTTTGTTAACTCTTTCCGTTTGCCCATCAGTCTGTGGATGGTAAGCGGTACTCATGTTGAGCTTGGTTCCTAAAGCTTCCTGTAGACTCCTCCAGAACTCACTAGTAAACAAAGAATCTCTATCACTGATAATGCTACTAGTAAACAAAGAATCTATGTTCCTTCCCTTAGCCTTTTGATCCGTTCATCCAATACTGGATCCTCTTTCTGTTTAGAAGCTATCTTCTCAATCATTACCAGTTGAACTTCTAAACAAGACACTACAACACTTCCTGCACTAGAACCTGTCTTGGATCTATACTGCACCTACAAGTTGACAATACTTCCAAATCTTTCCACTCAGCAATCATAGCCAATACTGCATACTGATGTTTCCTGCTAAGTGCATCCACTACCTTATTTCCTTTTCCTGGTGTGTACTCAATTCCAAAATCATAAGCAGCAATAAACTCCAGCCATCTCCGCTGTCTCATGTTCAGCTCCTTCTGAGAGAACATATACTTCAGTGACTTATGATTCGTATAAAGCTCGAATCGCTCTCCCAAAAGATAATGTCTCCACACCTTCAAAGCAAATATAACGGCAGCTAACTCCAAGTATTGTGTTGGATACCTAACTTCATGCGGTCTGAGCTGTTTGGAAGCATAACAATCACTTTACCTCTTTGCATCAATACCGCTCCCAATCATGTTCCACACTCATCAGTATAGACAACTAAATCCTGATTATCCTCCGAAACCAACAACACCGACGCATGGGTCAATAAGTGTTTCAAGCTATGGAATGCTTCCTCATACTTATCAGTCCCTACGAACTTCACATCTTTTCGCGTAAGCTTAGTCATCGGTGCAGCTATCCATGAAAAATACTTTTTAAACCTTCGGTAATACCCAGTCAATCCAAGAAAGCTCTTTATCTCAGTCACCGTCTCGGGTCTCTTCCAATTACTCACCGCCTCGATCTTAGTTGGTCTACAGACAACCCTTTTTCTGAGACTACATGACCAAGGAACTTTACTTCCTTCTTCCAAAAATGACACTTCGAAAACTTAGCCTTCAACTGATGCTCCATCAACGTCTCAAGCACAACTCTAAGATGAAATTCATGCTCCCTCTCATCCATAGAGTATATCAGAATATCATCTATAAAGACTAATACAAATCTATCCAAGTGCTCTCGGAAGATTCGGTTCATCAAATCCATAAAGAATACCGGTGCATTAGTTAGTCTGAACGGCATAACTAACCATTCGTACGTTGCACCCCTCGTCCTAAACATCGCCAAAGGAACAAATCGTCAATTCTCGGCAATGGATATCGGTTCTTTATCATCTTCTCATTCAACTTACAATAATCGATACATAGCCTCAACGATCCGTCCAACTTCTTAGCAAACACAGCGGCAACACCCCAAGATGAACTACTCGATCGAATAAAACTCTTGCCTTCCAAATCCACCAATTGCACCTTCAACTCTTTCATCTCCGTAGGTGTCATCCTGCTTGCTGGCCTACTCACCAGTTCTGCTCCAGGCACCAAATCAATCTGAAACTCAATGGCTCATTTCGGTGGCAGTCCAACTATCGGCTTAAATACATCAGCAAATTCTCTAACCACAAAGACTCGATGCAAGTCATCCTCCATCACCATGATACCCAATAAACCATTCACCTCACAACTAAGGTTTTCTACTGTATAAACTATCTGATCACTACAATTCGAGTGTCTAAGTGATATCTTCCTATCATGGAAAAATATCCTAGTATCATATTTACTTAACCAATCCATCCCAAGGATAATCCCAAACCCCACAAAATCAAATACATGCAAACAGCAATTAAAAGTATGACCTAGAAAATCAAACTTTAAATGGTCACACCTCATCCCAAGTGTTGCATACCTTCCAACCGGATTTGAAATCCTTAAGGAAGTAACTAAATATGAGAGTTTTAGGTTAAGCTTATCTAACAAACATCGAGAAATAAAAGAATGCGATGCACCAGTATCAAACAGAACGCTAACAGACATACCGTGAATCTGTAGCGAGCCTCCCAGAATAGCTTTCTCTTTCTCCTGCACAACTGGTCTTGAAGTTGTGGGCTCCAATGCATACTGTTGGATCATAAGGTTTTGAATGCTGACAAGAGGCGAATGATCTTCAAAAATTTACGGCTATGGCAAATCCGAGCTCATCAACTCAAATATGGTTCGTATTGATTGAGTCTATATGTAATCAGTCTAGTATAGAATTTTGTTAAAATCTATCCTCAAAGCTCTTCACTCACAAATTCTTTTTACCACTCATTTTTTAAATTTATTGTGTATGCACTGAAAAATAGTATTCAGTCGACTGAATACTATATCTCAGTCGACTGGTACAGTGTGAATTTTTTTTTAAATATACAGCATTCTGTCGACTGACACTGTACATGTTTTTGTGCACGTTTGAAATTCAGTCGACTGCCCAAACAATTTCAGTCGACTGAATCTACAACTGTCATTTTTCTCCAAAAGACACTTCTTTTGATCAAAGGGTTCCTTCTTCCGGGAAGGTCACAACTCTTAGATTCTAATAGATGTCAATTTCCAAAAGTCATATCTCATCACACACTATATATACACTCAAGATTCATAGATCCACTAACTTAATTTTCTATTCTCTTTTGATCTATAGCACTTGGCATTCTTGAGTTCAATATATACAAGCTCTTATACAATCATTGCTTACATATTCATTTCCATACTCTTCAAGCAATATTATACTTCCTATTCTTCATACACACACAAATATATACATCTACTTTGAGGACAAGATTATAGGAAGGGTGTACTACAAGTTACAAATCCGTGTTATACAGAACACACAAAGTCAAGTTAAAATCCAGTTTGTAAGAAAGTCCTATTCGGTTACTCAGGCGGTCAAAGTCCTGTTCTGTTGCTCAGGCGGTCAAAGTCCTGTTTTGTTGCTCAGGCGGTCAAAGTCCTGTTCGGTTGATCAAGCTGTGTAATACCTGTTCCTCCAGGTTAAGTGAGGGTTGCTAGCTAAATGCAGAAGGAGTCTGGGACTGGACATAGAATGAGAGTTTGAACCAGTATAAAAATCTCTGGTGTCATTTTCTTTACTACTATCACTATTTTCTGCACTAGTTATTTATTATATTCCATATTACACGATCCTTCAGTATAGTAACTTACATTTGGTATCAGAGAGAGGCCATCATTTAACCGTAACATAGTTATCTGATATTTTTTTAATATGGAAAACAACACGAGCACTGTAACTAACAATACTTTTCTTGAAGGTCAATCTACTGCACGACCACCTCTATTTAATGGAATGAACTATAACTATTGGGCTAGTAGAATGAGAATCTATATATAAGCAAGTAGTTATGAAACTTGGAACATTATGCAATCTGAATATATTATTCCTACTACTGAATATTCAACATGGTCTAACACACAAAAATTAGATGCTACTGCAAATGCTAAAGCTATGAATATGTTGTATTGTGCATTAGACAAAAATGAGTTTAATAGAATAAGCATGTGTAAAACTGCTAATGAAATTTGGCGTACACTTAAAGTTACACATGAAGGTACTAACAAAGTCAAACAAAGTAAAATTTCTATGCTCAAAAATCAGTTCCAAAATTTTAAAATGTAGCAAGATGAGACTATGAATGAAATGTACTCTAGATTTCAAGATATATATCATTCTTTGATAGCTTTAGGAGAAACTTACATGGATTTTGATATTGTTTCAAAAATCCTCAAATCACTAACGGATGAGTGGGAACGAAAAGTCTTAGCAATCGAAGAAGCTAACGACATTTCGACCATAAAACCAGAAGAGTTGATTGGAAATCTAACGTCTTATGGAGTTAATCTCCAGGAAAAACGAGTACAGGCTCAAGATAAGAAAAATATAGCATTCCAGGTAGAAAAGGATGAATCAGATTCAGATGAAGAAGATATGGCGTTCATTGCTAAAAATTTCAAAAAGTTTTTGAAATTTAGAAAGAGCAACAAATTTAGAAATAACAAGAACAACTTCAACAACAATAACAACACAACAAACCATCATCATCTGCTCTAGAATGTTATGAATGTTACACGAAAGGTCACTTCAATAAAGACTGTCATGAGAAAAAGAAAGACAAGTATAAGCACAAAAAAGACAGATTCAAGAAGAAAGCTTTCTCTGTCACATGGAACGATACAGAATCATCTTCATCATCAGAAAATGACTTGGACAGTGATTCAGAACAAGCCAACATTTGCTTTATGGCCACAAAAGACGAGGTAAGTGATCTAACTTTTAATGACCTTTTGGAAATCAATTCAGAATTACTTGACAAACTAAAAGGCAAAAATAGAAAGTACAAAGAAACTCTTGAAAAATTGAATACAACTGAAATCGAAGTAGAAATGCTAAGAGATGAAAATAAAGTTTTAGAAGAATAACTTCAAGTTACTCAAGAATCTTGTTCTATTATGACATCTCAACTTTCTCTGCTAAGTCAAGAGATAGAAACTCGGAAAGAAAAGAATGATGCTTTATTAATTGAAAATCATGACCTTAAAGCAAATATCAAGATTTTAGAGTTAGATAACTCTAGCTTTAAAACAAAGTTAGAAGACATTACTAAAAATGTTTCTAATTTTAATAAAGGTAGAGAAAATCTTTCCAAAATTATAGAAAATTCTCAAACTGTTTCAAATAAAAGAGGACTAGGATATAAACAATCCTTTAAAATTATTCCAAAGAAAAAGAATTCTTCATATAAAAGGAATAATAAAGATTTTGTAAAAACAGGAATTCTGAACCCTCTTGGGTTTGGCTTCCTAAGACCTAACTCTTAAGATCCAAAATAAAATGGTGGGTACCAATGTTGATTCTATATTTTGTAGGTACCATCCAAAAAGAGAGGAAAATGGATACTAGACAGTGGTTGCTCAAAACACATGACAGGAAATAAAGAGATGCTAACAAACATTAATTACTCAGTTGGAGGTTCTGTCACATTTGGAGATAATTCCAAAGGATATGTCATCGACAAAGGCGATGTGAGCAATAACGGTATATCTAATTCACCTCTTATTATAGATGTCTTATTAGTTAAAAATTTAAAGAATAATTTACTTAGTATCAGCCAATTGTGTGACAAAGGATTTAATATTTCCTTTTGTGAAGATAAGTGTAGCATTTTTTATCTAAATAAAAATCTTATTTTTGAAGGTTTTAGAGATAAAAATATTTATGTTTTAAATATGAATATAAATTATAATACAAATATGTGTTTAATAGCCAAATAAAATGATCCTTGGTTGTGGCACAAAAGATTTTGTCATATTAATTTCAAAATTATAAATAAATTATCTAAAAATAATTTACTAAAAGGTTTACCAAAAATGAACTTTAAAGTAAACAATATTTGTGATGCTTGTCAATTAGGAAAATTATCAAAATCATCCTTTAAATCAAAGAAAAATATTTCTACTATACAACCACTAGAACTATTACATTTAGATCTCTTTGGTCCAACTCAAATTCAATCTATAAATCATAGTAAATATGTGTTTGTTATAGTAGATGATTTCTCAAGATATACTTGGACTATTTTTCTTAAAAAAAAGTGATACTTTTGAAAATTTCAAGAATTTTGCAAAGAGAATTCAAAATCTCAAAATTTTAAAAATTAAGAATATTAGAAGTGATCATGGAGGTGAATTTGAAAATGAAGCATTTGAACATTTTTTTAATAAAAAGGGAATTTACCATAATTTTTCTTTTCCTAGAACACCACAACAAAATGGAGTTGTAGAAAGGAAAAATAGAACGTTACAAGAATGTGCAAGAACTTTGTTAAATGGAAACACATTACTAAAAAATTTCTGGGCAGAAGCTGTAGCAACTGCTTGCCATGTTCTAAATCGTGTTTCCATCTGACCTTTAACAAAACACACTCCGTATGAACTTTTTCATCAAAGAAAACCAAATATTTCATATTTTAAAACTTTTGGTTCAAAATGTTTTATCTTAAACACAAAAGATTAGCTTGGGAAATTCGATCCAAAATCCGATGAAGGAATCTTCATAGGATATTCATAACGAAGCAAAGCTTATCGAATTTTCAATAAAAGAACAAAAACAATCGAAGAAACACTTCACGTTTCATTCGATGAAAATTTGAAATTTAATAAAAGTTTTGAGGATGATGAAGATATACCTAAGACGACACAAATACGGTTACTCAAAATAATTTTGATGAAGATGAAAACATTGTTTATAATTTTAAAGAAAATGAAAACTTTGTTCATAATGAAAATGAATTAAGATCTCCTCCTCCTAGGATTTTACGAGATCACCTAGTAGAAAATGTCATAGGAGAAATTGATTCACGTGTTAGAACTAGGAATCAACTTAATCAAATGGCTATGTAGCTTTTCTTTCTAAAATCAAACCTAAAAATGCAAAAGAAGCATCTACTGATGACTATTGGATTATACCTATCCAAGAAGAGCTAAACCAATTCGAACAAAATGAAGTTTGGGAACTTGTTCCTAGACCAAGTGATCAAACGGTCATTGGTACTAAATGGGTCTTCAAAAATAAAGCAGATGAACAAGGTAATATAACTAGGAGTAAAGCTAGATTAGTTGCACAAGGATATAATCAAGAAGAAGGAATTGACTACGAAGAAACATTTGCTCCAGTTGCACGACTTGAAGCAATATGTATTTTACTGGCCTTTGCATGTTTTCATAATTTCAAACTTTATCAAATGGTTGTTAAAAGTGCCTTTTTAAATGGTTATATAAAAGAAAATGTTTATGTTGAACAATCTCCTCTATTCACACATGAAAAATTTCCTGACCACGTCTATAAACTTAAGAAAGCTTTATACAATCTAAAACAAGCACCCCGTGCTTGGTATGAACGTCTTAAGAGCTATCTAATAGATTTTGGTTTTGAAATTGGGAAGGTTGATCAAACTCTTTTTATTAAAAAATTTAAAAAGGATATTTTAATTATTCAAATTTACGTAGATGATATTATTTTTGGATCTACAAATGAAAAATTATGTAAGGAATTTTCAAAAATAATGACCAAAGAATTTGAAATGTCACATATGGGAGAATTATCTTATTTTCTTGGATTACAGATTAAACAAATAGAAAATGGAATTTTTATTAATCAAGAAAAATATTGTAATAATCTAATTAAATGCTTTAATATGGAAAATACTTCTGCTAAACCAACTCCAATGAGTACAACAGTTCATCTCGATAGAGATGAAGATGGCAAAAGTGTTGACCAAAAATTATATCGAAGTATAATTGGATCATTACTTTATCTAACTGCTAGTAGACCTGACATAATGTTGAGTGTTTGTTTATGTGCTAGATTTCAAGCAAATCCTAAGGAATCACATATGCGAGCAGTAAAACGCATATTGCGTTATCTTAGCAAAACCAAAGATTATAGACTTTTCTATCCAAAAGAATGTCCGTTCGAGTTAGTTTCTTATAGTGACGCTGACTTTGGAGGATGTCAGACGGATTGGAAAAGTACTAGTGGGACTTGTCACTTCATTGGACAATCTTTAGTTTCTTGGTTTAGTTAACAAAATTGTGTTTCACTTTCAACTTGTGAGGCAGAATATATTTCTACTGCCTTAGCTTGTGCTCAAGTCATTTATATGCAACAAACACTACAAGATTTTGGTGTTAATTTATCTAAACCAACAATTTTTTATGATAATACTAGTGCTATAAACTTATCCAAGAATCCTGTCAATCACTCATGAGCTAAACATATTGACATATGTCATCATTTTCTTCGTGATAATATTGAAAAGGATTTAGTCAGACTAGAATTTGTATCCTCTGAAAATCAATTCGCAGATATATTTACAAAACCTTTAAACGAAAATATCTTCATAAAATTAAGAAGAGAATTACGAATTGTATCCATAAAAGATTTATATTTTTTTTTCAACACTCAAATTCGGGATCTCTTACTTGGAAATCTGGTGCTCTACCACTATGCTACTCTTTTCTTTTCAACTAAATTTGGTCTACATTCTATTTTTATTGTTTACCTTACATTTTTTTAACAACTTTACAACTAAATTTTTCTCTGGTTCTTATCAACCTAACCATCAATTCTATTTCTATTTATATAAAACTCTTTCATATAAATACATTTCTTTTCAATGAAATAAAAAAATTATTATATAGTTTCCTTTCATTTAATCAAATTGTCTTCCCAGCTCAATTCTGAATCCTCTCTCCTATCATATTCTTCTCCTAGTTAGGGATCAGTAAATTTACCTACTCCAACACTTATTTATGAACCAATTCCTATTGTTCCACTGTAACAACCCATAATTTTTAACAAATATTTTATTTGAATTTATTTGAAACTTTGTTTTTAAATCATTTAAAAATTGAAATTTTGGAATTTTCCAATGTATTTTTGGATTTTGGTTATAATTTATTTTCCAAATATAATAAAATAATGATTTTCTGAAAATTTTATATTTTGGTCAACTTTGGTCAAACTTTGACTTTCAGTTGAAATTTTTAATTTTGAATTTTAAATTTCCAATCTTTTTCTTTTAAGATGAATTTGATTCTGATATTCGTTCTGCTTTTCGTTCCGTCAAATTCTGTTTTATACTTTTTAAATCTGATAAAATTCAGCATTTTACACGTAACTATTTTCAGTATTTCTATTCTCTATTTTGTTTGGGCTTTGATTTTTGTTTAAGTTTTGAGCTTGTTTTTTATTTGGGCTTGGCTAATAGGCTTTGGAAATTCCAAGAGACATAAGTTTCTTTTCTTTAATATGAATAGATGCCTTCTCCTCTCCTATATCCATACAAATCACTTTGTTCTCATCCTCTTTCTCGTTTCATTTCCTGAAAACAATTTACAGTAAGTTATTTCATGTCTTCCTCTTTCTCTTTTCTTTTTCTCTTTTGTTTTGTTTTGTTTCTCCTTTACATGTTCGGCCACCATCACCATGCTCTCTAGGCCGACCTCCTCTCCACTTCACCATCACCTATGATTGACCAGCCATCTCCTCCACCATCTCCCCTTGTTGCCGTGACCATGATCCAAGAATCCATCACCATAACATGCTTGAAACCCTAGCCGAGCCTATATAATCATCCACCTCCTCTTTGCTAGCCTCGGCCACCACCAATTCCACCACCTTCCATGCCTTGCCGTGACCACTTCCACCTCCAAGCCGGACCACTTCAGGTGACCTGACCCCTTGACCAAACCTATGAACCCAGGCCGAGCCATGTTAGCCTAGGGCCAAACCACTTGAACCACATGACTTTTCACTTGCCTTGACCTTTTGCCTTCTACATGCCTTTTGCTATGCCATCTCTTCACCTACCATAGCCGTTCACATCCATACCACTATGTCGTGCCTATTTGCTTGCCTTGGCCGAACATATATGCTTAAAAAAAGTGGTCGAGCCTTGTTTGATGATGGTCAAGCCTATTTGTGTAGTGGCCGAGCCCACTTGTATTTGGTTAAGCCATTTTATTCCACTTTGTTCATATTTTTGCTTTGTTTTAATTCTAATTCTTTTTTTTCTTTTTTTTTGGCAAGGCCAGCCTGTTTTTATAGTGGACAGTCCACAATTTAATTCTAATTCTTTGTGTTGAATGTATATTTATATTT
Organism: Allium fistulosum; assembly: GCA_030737815.1. Taxonomy (NCBI): domain Eukaryota; kingdom Viridiplantae; phylum Streptophyta; class Magnoliopsida; order Asparagales; family Amaryllidaceae; genus Allium; species Allium fistulosum. Next base: position 218,100,372 of record CM060902.1, read on the forward strand.
GTTTGTATTTATTTGTTTATAAGATTTGAATCTTGGCTCTTCATCCACTCAAATCTAGTTTGCGCTTTGTCGTGCTTTTCAGAGTTTGGTTGTGTGTCTTGAATTGTCGTCTCTAGCTTTAGAACATGAGTTTATCACTCTCGACATCGTACTTATGAAAAATTGTGAAACAATGTCTCGTGTATTGTATTAGTGATATGCCATATTGATAGTAATTTCATATATGACAGTGATATGATATTTGATGTTATAACCTTATTATATACCTGTTTCATCACCTGATATGATATGATATGCTATGCTATACTGTTTATTTTATATTTCTATTTCTCACACTGCAAGTTCCCTCACTATGGGTTGAAATGATACATACCCGAACAGACTTTAGAATAGGGAAAGGTCGTTATGAGCTGAAATGATAGGCTCAAGCGATTTTTATTTGACTTGGGATTGCGGGTTTGAAATGATCAAACCCGGGATTTTATATTTCGGATTGAAATGATATATATCAGTATTCACTTGACCTAGGTTAGAAAATATTATACATACCCGTGGTTAATTTTAAAACAAATATTTTCTGAAAATATTTAAAGTATTTGGAATTTTTAATTATGAAATTTTAATTTAAATTTGATAAATGATTTAAAAATATAAATATTGACTTTTTCTATAAGCTAAAGTTTATGGGTCAATAAATGATTTAAAAATGTAAATTAAAATGTTGATGTGACTTAATAATTGAAAATTTGATTTGAAATGGAATTTTAGGCTTAACTTGGTAATAAAATATTTTATTTATGAAATGGATATTTTTAAAGTAAATGAAGTATCTAGTTATTTGTTAAAATAAAGGTTAAGCAATTTAAATGTATTTTTGACTTAATAAATGAATTATGGTTTAATTAGATATTTTATTTATAAAATTTTATTTTATTGAAATCATAAGTGAAATGATATCCAAATAAATATTTTTGAAAAGTGAGATAAGTTTTATAAGTTAAAATGATGAAAACTGAAGATATAGTGTTTTCGAAATGTTATAGTAAAACTTAGATTAGTTTTGTTAGCATTTCCTAAATGCTATGGTTTTAAGGTAGCGTTTTATAAGTGCTACCATTTCTAACAATGTATTGTTTTTCCAAACACCACTATATCTACAGTAACGTTTTCTAAGTGCTACTGTTTCTAATAAGATAATATTTTCGAAATGCTACTATATGTATTATCACATTTTCAAAGTGCTACGAATGCTAAAATACAATGCTTTTGAAATGTTATAATTGAATGAATGAACTTAGAAATGCTACAACTTTGGAAATGAATATTAGTTTTGAAAGATATTGACATCGAATTTAAATGGTTTAAAATGAAAGTGTTTGGATTTGAAATATGAACCATTTTGAAATTTATAACCACGGGTTATAATAACGATTGGTTGTTGAAGAGACGGGATCAAATATGGACATACTCTCTGTTGATACCGAAAATCACTTTAACAACTGTGTACGCGGTGGAGATTCCAAAATGAAGTAGGATGGTGGCGACGATCCTAAGGTATATTTACATGGACCTAACTCCCGTGAGTTAGCATAAGGTGGCTAAAACAGGAGCGATTCCGAGCCAATGAGGTAGCTCCTCTTATCGGACACATTCCATCGTATACCATTCTATTACTTTGTGATTGATTGGGTTCACCCCTTGATTCGGGAGTGTGGCTCGAGTTGGGCGATTGCTCCGGCTTTGCGTTACCAACAGTCCGGATGCGTGATTGGTATATCTACCCTGGGATTGCCTAGTTGTGTCGTGTCACCAACCATAGCGTGCTTTACTACGAGTTTGTTTTGTACTATACCTATGGAGTGCCCTCTGACGACGCCCATTACGGGGGAGATTACGGTACTGTATAGACTATGGGAATATATAAAATGTGTTAAGGGGGATATGGGTAACGCCTTAACGCTATTTTGATAGTTTACTTTACTTTAGACATTATTATAATAGCGTATCTTACTACATAGTAGATAGTTTAATGGATCCTTAAAGGATGAGCGATCCCAAGCATCCTTTAAGTTATTGATGCATTTCTATTACAGTACACTTGAGTTGATTTACATTTTATAAGTATGTATGTCCTGACTCGAGTGTTTTGTGTTTTGCTTTACGCTCGGGTCAGCCTGAGTATCACAGCTTTGGATTCATCTTCTGGAGCTAGAGATTTGCTGGAGTTTATCTGTCTATCTAGTTGTCTATTTCCATTTCAGTTATTTCCTATTCAGCTTTGCTTATGTATTTGTGGACTTATGTATTCAGACTTCTGTTGTATCTGTTTTTCAGACTATGGTATTTTGTATCAGTTTTGAGACTTTTTATTGTAGTAGCTTCATGAACTACTATGTATTTTTATTCCGCTAGGAGTTATTCTGATATTCTGTGTATGTGATTCTATGATTGATTTTATTTGCTCCAAATTATTTACAATCTATTGTTTTGAATTATTCAAGTCCGACATGTGTGGTTTTATTATCGATTTGAATGGTCCAAAATAGTGGGTCATTACATTTGGTATCAGCTTTGGTTTTAGGCAAACCTTAGCCTATGGAGCAAAAACTCAATAGAGATAGGGTAGAAATACCCTAGAATGAGTGAAATCAATCTTAGAATCATTTCTTTGTGAGAGAATGTATTTTTAAGTATAAAATGATTTTCAAATGATTTTAATGGATTTTAAAAGATTATTTTGGATATAAAAATTTTCTTGTTTTAAAATCTCATTTTCTTAACTTTATTCCTTTCGAATCCACCTTGTTTATTTGATTAGGATTTCCATTCTAGTTGAATCTTATCTTTGTCTTTCTATTTTACCTTTGTCCTAAAATTCATTCTTGATATTTTTCCAAGATGAATCGTAGGAATGCCAGAGTTAGGGGTCGTGGTATTGCCCCAGTTTCCGAGCCTGTTGCACCCATCAGGTTCACCACTCTCTGTAAGGAATTCACTCAGCTTGGTGGTACCAAGTTTACTGGATCTGAGAGCATCATAGAGGCTCAACAGTGGTTGAGGAGTCTAGAGAGGATTTTCACTGGTTTGGAGATTACTGAGGCTCAAAAGCGTCAGTTGGCAGCTTGGCAGTTGCAAGAGGTATCCCAGGATTGGTGGGAGTCTGTCACAGCTCAGACTGTGGAGGCAGATATTTCTTGGGAGCGATTTACGTATCTTCTTGTGTTGTCTTGTGTTCTGTTCAGTTTTCTCTCTTTGGAATCTTTCTTAAGCTTATCTATCTTTTTCAAGGAGGCTTTTGTGGCAAAGTGGATGCTCGAAGCTGGGAAGTCCCAGCTATACAGGGAGTTTATGGATCTTAAGCAAGGGAGCATGTCATTTTCTGAGTATGAGCGGAAGTTCAATGAACTTTCCAAGTTTGGTCCTTGCCTGATTGACACCTATCTTAAGAAGAATGATAAATTTCTAGCTGGTGCTCGCCCAGAGTATTATGATCGTCTCATTTCTCATGTTCATGGTACCTTCATGGAGTTGATGGACATGGCCATTAGATATGAGAATCCCACTTCTAAGGAAGCTTCTGTTCCTCATGCTACTCCATCTCATCCTGGTTCTGGCAACTCTAAGAAGAGGAAGCCTAATTTTCATCAGCAGAAGCAGAATTGGCTTAAGAATCCTGGTTTAGGATCTACTCCTCGGAAGCATCCTATCGACCTATCTTCCATCACTTGCTTCAAGTGTGATCAGAGGGGACACTATGCCAATAGTTGCCCTACTTCAGTTGGTGCTGCTGTTCCTCCACCTCAGGATACTAGGAACAACCTCTGTCATGTCTGTCTGCAGCCTGGTCAATTCAAGAAGGATTGTCCTTTGTATCAGAAGGGCAAGACATCTGGAGTCTTTGTCATGACTTCTTCCACTCATGCTCCGCCTACTCCACCTGCTCCTAGTGATACCCAAGGTACTCTCCAGGGAACCTTTACTTTGTTTGATTATCCTGTTCGTGTTTTATTTGATACTGGAGCTTCACATAGTTTTATTTCTATGGATCATTGTAATAAGTTTGAGCATCTCCTTTCACCCAAGTTTGCGGCTGTACCTTTGTGTGTTACTAATCCTATTGGGGGTCCCGTGAACCTTAGTAGGATTTGTAACCAAGTGAAACTCCTCTATTCTGACCATCGATTTTCTGGTGATTTCTATGTTCTGGGTTTCGATGCTTTTGATTTGTTGCTTGGAGGTGATTGGCTAAAGAGGCATGAAGCCATTATCTCTTGTAAAACCCGAACTGTTTCTCTTGTTGATGATCGGGGTAACCCTTTGGTGATTCAGTGTTATATGCCTCAGGATTTTGCTGGCAGTTTTATTTTCTCTCTGGATTCTTCTCCTGGTGATCTTTATTCAACCCCTGTGGTTAAGCTCTATCCCGATGTTTTTGGTGAAGTTTCTTCTTTACCTACTAAGCGGAAAATTGATTTCCGTATTGATCTTATTCCTGGAGCTCGACCTATAGTTCTTCCTCCCAGAAGAATGGCACCCCGTGAGAAGGTTGAGTTGAGGAAACAAATTGAGGACTTGTTCTCCAAGGGTCTGATCAGACCTAGTCATTCCGAATGGGGAGCAGCCGTGGTTTTCATCACTAAGTCTGATGGTTCTTTGAGAATGTGTGTTGATTATAGGGAGCTAAACAAGCTCCCTACTGTTTTCTCTCAGCTTAATCTTGCCATATGTTTCCACCAGCTCGAAGTTGCTGAGGAAAGTATTCCCAAGACTACTTTCCGTACTGAGAATGGTTTCTATGAATGGTTATTTATGCCTTTTGGTTTGACTAATGCCCCAGCTTTCTTTGTTGATTTGATGAATCGTGTTTTTCGTGATGTTCTTAACAAGTTTGTTCTGGTCTTCGTCAATGACATTCTAGTCTTTTCTAAGACCGAGGAAGAGCATGAATCTCATTTGAGCTTTGTTCTGGGGACTCTTAGGAGTCATCAGTTGAAAGCTAAATTCTCTAAATGCCAATTCTGGAAGGATGAAGTCTGATTTCTTGGACATATTGTTTCTAGTAATGGAGTTTCTGTTGATCTAGTCAAGATCGCTGCGATCAATGTAAGTCTACCTTTTCTCATCTTTCTTTTGTAATCTAATTTTTCTATCTTTGTCGGTAGTTCTTATTTTTCCCTATTCTATTTAGGGATTTGCAAACTCCTAGGACTCCATCAGATATTCGTAGCTTTCTGGGCCTTGCCAGTTATTATCGGAGATTCATTGAGAATTTTGCTTGGATTGCTGCACCTCTCACTACTTTGACTCGAAAGAATGCTAAGTTTATATGGAATGATAAGTGTGAAGCGGCATTCAATGAGTTAAAGCGCAAGCTTACTTCCACACCAGTTCTTACCGTTCCAAATGGAAATGAGGGATTTACGGTATATACTGATGCTAGTCGTGAAGGTTTGGGAGCTGTTCTGATGCAGGATGGGAAGGTCATTGCTTATGCCAGTTGTCAGTTGAAGACCCATGAAGCCAACTATGCTGCTCATGATTTGGAATTGCCTGCCGTAGTTTTTGCTTTGAAGTTTTGGAGGCATCATCTTTTGGGAACTAAGTTTGAGCTTTTTACGGATCATCAGTCTTTGAGGTATATTTTCACCCAGAAGGATTTGAATCAGAGACAAGTTAGGTGGCTGGAGTTCCTTGCTTCTTATGACCTCAACATCAACTATACCCCTGGGAAAGCTAATGTTGTGGCCGATGCTTTGAGTCGGAAGAAGGCGATGTTGTGTCAGCTTGTTGTTTCTTCTCCTCTTATGGATCGTATCATTGCTAAGCAGGATGAGGATCAGATGCTTAGGCTTATGAAGGAGAATGTTCGTAGTCGAGTTGGTGGTAGTAGTCTTGATGGTAGTGGAGCTCAGATCGATGATAGAGGGATTTTGAGGATTAATAATCGGATTTGTGTCACGAATGTTGATAGATTGAGGCAGGAGTTACTTCGGGAAAATCATCGATCTAGACTTTCTATTCATCCGAGTGTGACGAAGATGTATCAGGATATGAAGAAGTTGTATTGGTGGAAGGGTATGAAGCGTGATATCTCCATTTTTGTTAGTAGGTGTGCGACTTGTCAGCAAGTTAAGGCCGATCATCAGAAGACCCCTGGTTTGTTGTAGCCCCTTGAGGTTCCCAATTGGAAATGGGAACAGGTTTCTATGGATTTTATTGATGGATTACCGAGGTCTAGGAGGGATAATGAGAGTATTTGGGTTATTGTGGATAGATTGACCAAGTCAGCCCATTTCATTCCGGTCAAGTCTACCCGTTCTACTTCGAGTTTAGCTGAGATTTATATAAGGGAGATTGTCCGTCTCCATGGTGTTCCTATCAATATTGTTTGTGATCGAGATCCCATCTTTACCAGTCAGTTTTGGAAAGCTTTTCAGGAATCTTTGGGTACTCATCTGAATCTGAGCACTGCTTACCATCTGCAGACCGACGGTCAAACGGAAAGAGTGAATCAGATTCTAGAGGATCTTCTTCGTGCTTGTGTTCTTGATTATGGAGGATCTTGGGAAGATCATCTCCATCTTGTCGAATTCACCTATAACAACAGTTATCAGGTATAATCTCAATTTTTCTATCTTAATCTTATCTTAATCCTTTATCTATCTCATTTCATCTTTTGAATTCAGGATAGTATTACAATGTCTCTGTTTGCTACACTTTACGGACGACCTTGCAGATCTCCCTCTTGCTGGATTGAATCCGGTAATATTTTGATTCTTGGTCCTGATACGATTTTGGAGGCTTCTGAGAGAGTTGACGAGGTTAAGAGGAAGATGAGGAGTGCTCAGGATAGGCAGTAGTACGCTGATAGGCGTAGGAGGAGTTTGGAGTTTTCTGTTGGTGATCTGGTTTTCCTTAAGGTCTCTCCCTTAAGGAATGTGATTCAGTTTGGTCGTAGAGGGAAGCTTTCTCCTTGGTTTATTGGTCCTTTCTGCATCTCAGAGAGGATTGGTTGTTTAGCTTATCGTCTGGATTTGCCTGAGAAGTTTTCTGGAGTGCATAATGTATTCCATGTTTCGCATCTTCGTCGGTATCTTCATGATCCATCTCTTATTGTCCAGCCTTCTGCTCTCGAGAGTTTGGATATTGAGCCTAATCTGACTGTCGAGAGGAAGCCACTTCGTATTGTCGATAGAGGTACGAAGCAGCTGAGAAGGAAATCTATCAACCTGGTCAAAGTGCAGTGGAGTACTAATGATCAGGATTGTACCTGGGAGACGGAGGAGAGCATGCGTGCTTCGAATTCGGAATTGTTTGTTTCGGTACTATTTGTTATTCTATCTTATTCTCTCTTTCTTTGTTTCTGTGTTTCGTTCCTTTTCGAGGACGAAAAGCTTTGAGTGGGGGAGAGTGTAACAACCCATAATTTTTAACAAATATTTTATTAGAATTTATTTGAAACTTTGTTTTTAAATCATTTAAAAATTGAAATTTTGGAATTTTCCATTGTATTTTTGGATTTTGGTTATAATTTATTTTCCAAATATAATAAAATAATGATTTTCTGAAAATTTTATATTTTGGTCAACTTTGGTCAAACTTTAACTTTCTGTTGAAATTTTTTAATTTGAATTTTAAATTTCCAATCCTTTTCTTTTAAGCTGAATTTGATTCTGATATTCGTTCTGCTTTTCATTTCGCCAAATTCTGTTTTATACTTTTTAAATCTGATAAAATTCAGCGTTTTACACGTAATTATTTTCAGTATTTCTATTCTCTATTTTCTATTTTATTTTCTATTCTCTATTTTGTTTGGGCTTTGATTTTTGTTTAAGTTTTGAGTTTGTTTTTGATTTGGGCTTGGCTAATTGGCTTTGGAAATTCCAAGAGACATAAGTTTCTTTTCTTTAATATGAATAGATGGCTTTTCCTCTCCTATAGCCGTACAAATCACTTTGTTCTCATCCTCTTTCTCATTTCATTTCCTGAAAACAATTTACAGTAAGTTATTTCATGTCTTCCTCTTTCTCTTTTCTTTTTCTCTTTTCTTTTGTTTTGTTTCTCCTTTACATGTTCGGCCACCATCACCATGCTCTCTAGGCCGACCTCCTCTCCACTTCACTATCACCATGCTCTCTAGGCCGACCTCCTCTCCACTTCACCATCACCTATGATTGACCGGCCATCTTCTCCACCATCTCCCCTTGTTGCCGTGACCATGATCCAAGAATCCATCACCATAATATGCTTGAAACCCTAGCCGAGCCTATATAATCATCCACCTCCTCTTTGCTAGCCTTAGGGCTGTCAATGGATACCCGAAAAATTCGAAATCCGTCCGTATCCGTATCCGAAAAGTGGATAATATCCGATATCCGAAAAAACGGATGCGGATACGGATATGAAGACATCCGCATCCGAAAATTATCCGTCCAGTCTTTGTCAATATTATAGTACAAATTATGTGTATTTTAGTATAATGAAAGATATTTATTTGTTGTTTTATCAAGTTAATAGTTTATATTATATACATTTAATGCTTATTAACCGTTCAAAATTATTTATTATCGCCATATTTGTTTATATTGAACACTTTTATGATCAATTGGATTGAAAAAAATGTATGTTAAACTTAAAATTTATAATTATATTTCTTGATTTATAGGTCGTTAGCGGATAGGATAATTATCCGATATCCGTCCGTATCCACGGATGCGGATATCCGATATCCGAAAATCATTTCGGATGCGGATGCAGATATGGCACTATCCGCATCCAAAAGTATCCGTTGACAGGCCTAGCTAGCCTCGGCCACCACCAATTCCACCACCTTCCATGCCTTGCCGTGACCACTTCCACCTCCAGGCCGTACCACTTCAGGCGACCTGACCACTTGACCAAACCCATGAACCCAGGCCGAGCCATGTTAGCCTAGGGCCGAGCCACTTGAACCACATGACTTTTCATTTGCCTTGACCTTTTGCCTTCCACATGCCTTTTGCTATGCCATCTCTTCACCTACCATAGCCGTTCACATCCATACCACTATGACGTGCCTATTTGCTTACCTTGGCCGAACACATATGCATCAAAAACAAAAGTGGCCGAGCCTTGTTTGATGATGGTCAAGCCTATTTGTGTAGTGGCCGAGCCCACTTGTATTTGGTTAAGCCATTTTATTCCACTTTGTTCATATTTTTGCTTTGTTTTAATTCTAATTCTTTTGTGTTGAATGTATACTTATATTTGTTTGTATTTGTTTGTTTACAAGATTTGAATCTTGGCTCTTTATCCACTCAAATCTACTTCGTGCTTTGTTGTGCTTTTCAGAGTTTGGTTGTGTGTCTTGAATTGTTGTCTCTAGCTTTAGAAGGCGAGTTTATCACTCTCGACATCGTACTTATGAAAAATTGTGAAACAATGTCTTGTGTATTGTATTAGTGATATGCCATATTGATAGTAATTTCATATATGCCAGTGATATAATATTCGATGTTATAACCTGATTATATACCTGTTTCATCACCTGATATGATATGTTATGCTATACTATTTATTTTATATTTCTGTTTCTCACACTGCAAGTTCCCTCACTATGGGTTGAAATGATACATACCCGAACGGACTTTAGAATAGGGAAAGGTCGTTATGAGCTGAAATGATAGGCTCGAGCAATTTTTATTTGACTTGGGATTGAAATGATCAAACCCGGGATTTTATATTTCGGATTGAAATGATATTTATCCGTATTCACTTGACCTAGGTTAGAAAATATTATACAGACCCATGGTTAATTTTAAAACAAATATTTTCTGAAAATATTTAAAGTATTTGGAATTTTTAATTATGATATTTTAATTTTAATTTGATAAATGATTTAAAAATATAAATATTGACTTTTTCTATAAGTTAAAGTTTATGGGTCAATAAATGATTTAAAAATGTAAATTAAAATTTTGATTTAACTTAATAATTGAAAATTTTATTTGAAATGGTATTTTAGGCTTAACTTGGTAATAAAATATTTTATTTATGAAATGGATATTTTTAAAGTAAATGAAGTATCTAGTTATTTGTTAAAATAAAGGTTAAGCAATTTAAATGTATTTTTGACTTAATAAATGAATTATGGTTTAATTGGATATTTTATTTATAAAATTTTATTTTATTAAAATCATAAGTGAAATGATATCCAAATAAATATTTTTGAAAAGTGAGATAAGTTTTATAAGTTAAAATGATGAAAACTGAAGATATAATGTTTTCGAAATGTTATAGTAAAACTTAGATTAGTATTGTTAGCATTTCCAAAATGCTATGGTTTTAAGGTAGCGTTTTATAAGTGCTACCATTTCTAACAATGTATTGTTTTTCCAAACACCACTATATCTACGGTAACGTTTTCTAAGTGCTACTGTTTCTAATAAGATAATATTTTCTAAATGCTACTATATGTATTATCACATTTTCAAAGTGCAACGAATGCTAAAATACAATGCTTTTGAAATGTTATAATTGAATGAATGAACTTAGAAATGCTACAACTTTGGAAATGAATATTATTTTTGAAAGATATTGACATCAAATTTAAATGGTTTAAAATGAAAGTGTTTGGATTTGAAATATAAACCATTTTGAAATTTATAACCACGGGTTATAATAACGATTGGTTGTTGAAGAGACTGGGATCGAATATGGACATACTCTATGTCGATACCGAAAACCACTTTAACAACTGTGTACGCGGTGGAGATTTCAGAATGAAGTTGGATGGTGGCGACGATCCTAAGGTATATTTACGTGGACCTAACTCCCGTGAGTTAGCATAAGGTGGCTAAAACAGGAGCGATTCCGGGCCAATGAGGTAGCTCCTCTGATCGGACACATTCCATCGTATACCATTCTATTACTTTGTGATTGATTGGGTTCACCCCTTGATTCGGGAGTGTGGCTCGAGTTGGGCGATTGCTGCGGCTTTGCGTTACCAACAGTCCGGATGCGTGATTGGTATATCTACCCTGGGATTGCCTAGTTGTGTCGTGTCACCTACCATAGCGTGCTTTACTACGAGTTTGTTTTGTACCATACCTATGGAGTGCCCTCTGACGACGCCCATTACGGGGGAGATTACGGTACTGTATAGACTATGGGAATATATAAAATGTGTTAAGGGGGATATGGGTAACGCCTTAACGCTATTTTGATAGTTTACTTTACTTTAGACATTATTATAATAGCGTATCTTACTACATAGTAGATAGTTTAATGGATCCTTAAAGGATGAGCGATCCCAAGCATCCTTTAAGTTATTGATGCATTTCTATTACAGTACACTTGAGTTGATTTATATTTTATAAGTATGTATGTCCTGACTCGAGTGTTTTGTGTTTTGCTTTACGCTCGGGTCAGCTTGAGTATCACAGCTTTGGATTCATCTTCTGGAGCTAGAGATTTGCTGGAGTTTATCTGTCTATCTAGTTGTCTATTTCCATTTCAGTTATTTCCTATTCAGCTTTGCTTATGTATTTGTGGACTTATGTATTCAGACTTCTGTTGTATCTGTTTTTCAGACTATGGTATTTTGTATCAGTTTTGAGACTTTTTATTGTAGTAGCTTCATGAACTACTATGTATTTTTATTCCGCTACGAGTTATTCTGATATTCTGTGTCTGTGATTCTATGATTGATTTTATTTGCTCCAAATTATTTACAATCTATTGTTTTGAATTATTCAAGTCCGACATGTGTGGTTTTATTGTCGATTTGAATGGTCCAAAATAGTGGGTCGTTACATCCACCATCTAACATCCACTCTGGTTATACCCCTCCCGTCAAAAGAGCTAAACGCTCTCTATTTTTTCGCTTGCCGTCTACAAAAGAAAAGGTAGACGACGTTCATCACTATCAATGGGAGACTCTCGAGTTACAACGAGAACTATACTACGAGCAGAAGGTGAATGCAAAGCGGCTTAGGTTCCTTGAACAAGTGGCTCTTAAATTCTGTGGTTCGTCTTCACACAACACGGTTCATCAACCAACAACTCCTTCACGTCGTAATCCATGGGAACCATCACCTAAACGTCCACCGTTATCTCCAAATTCTTGGGAACGTGGACAAGGCTGGTCACTATTACGACCTCTGCATGAGAATACAAAAGTGGAACCGGAAGACTACCACACTCCTTCCTCTTCATCCAAATCATCTTGATTTTTTTTAAATAAATAAATATATATATGTATGTATATTGTATTGGTATATAAATTATATACATTAATTCATGTTATTTAAAATTGTTGTTTATATAATGTTCTATTCATTTTTTTTAAATAAAAGGGGTTCGGTCTAAAAGTTCAACAGTGCCAATCGACTGAATCAAATAATCAGTCGATTGAAGCTGTCTTCCAAATATAAATTTTCCTCTGAGTCAGTCGAATGAATTTGGTGTTTTCTAGTTATAAAATCTCGGGATGGAATCAGTCGACTGATCCTAGCTCTTCAGTCGACTGAACTCGGAAAAATATGTTTTTAAACACAGTACCAGTCGACTGCCTATGAATATTCAATCGACTGATACTGGGTACCCGACTTTTAACCCTCTTTCAGCCTCTACATATTTACTTTTTACCTTTCCCAAAATCATTTTTTACCTTCAATCTTTTCAATTTACTGCCATTAAACTCTTTTCAACTTCAAAATTCAACTAGAATTTCATCAACTTCCTCCTAAATTTCTCCAATTCTTATCATTTCAGACTCCCACTTCATCACCAAAACCCTAGCTATTCAATTGACTCCTAAAAGACCTCGTCGTCCTCAACCTACAGCAACTTCTTCGGATTCACAAATAAGAGCATGGCTTCACAATGGCAAGGCGGTGCAACGCTTTGAAAAAATGCAAAACTCCAGGATTTTCGAAGGTTCTTTTATTAAATTCCCTGATTTTTCTTCCTATTCTATTCAAGACTTAGCTCGCCGTAGCGGATTAGAGCATCTCATTGATTTTACGGTAAATAATAACAAGATTAATCACCTTCTTGTTAAACCTTTCTATGCCAACTTAAATCTAGATCACCGCACAATTAGAAATCCGGATGACTGCATTTGGACGGTAGTATGTGGTAAAAATATTTTTCTTCTATTACATCCACTAGCATGGATTTTGCAATGTCCCGATGAAGGTCACGAGTTATCTGAGATTGCTGTAAACATGGATACCCGTGGTCGAGTTAGTCATTTGTTCCTCTCAGATGATTTAATAGAGTTAAAAGCGGTAACACTAAGACCAAAAGCTCGTATTATGCATAGAGTGCTTACCCACACCATCAATCCCCGCACCGAAAGCTATGAGAAAGTCTATCGGCGTGATTTCCAATCCTTATACGCCATTTGGGGAAACAGACGAGTAAACTGGGCAAAGGTCATTCAAGACGAGTTTCAAACTTTTAATCAAGGACAAATGAGGATGATCTATTATGGCGCTTACATCATGCGCATTCTCAAACATTTTGATGTTCCTTTTGTTGATTCCGAATATTCGAACATAGGTTCCTTGAATACTAAAACCCTTAGTCTCATGAACCTACCAAAGCAATATCTTGACCACACCATAATTACTTATGAACATTAGCTTGAAAACAAAGCCGCGGGTCAAGCTCAACCTTCCTCCCAATAACCTCGTCAACAAACTTCACGTGTGCAAGCCTCTTCTTCATCCCAACCTCCTCGACCTACTCGAGAAATTTACGAGATTCAAGAAATAGATCCTTAAGCTCGGCCTCACGAAGCCGTGACTACCATTGCTCATAATCAAAGACTTCTCGATAATCGTCTATCTCGAGTTGAATCAACTATCTTTAGAGTTGATAAAAATATCTCAAAAGTCAATAAGAAGCTTAATTATATTAAGTCCTTCCTCAACAATATCTGGGATACTATCACATGCTCCCAACAATATTCTGCCTCCGTCCACGTACCAACATCTCAAGGAAAATGATCGGCAGAACATTTTACTTGGTCTACATCAAATGAGGAGCAGGAGGAAGAAGCTGAAGAGGTAGGTGACGAATCAGATGATGAAGAAACTGAAGGTGACGAACAAAGTTCAAATGGCGAAAGTCAAGGTGATAAATAAGCTTTTTTATCTCTTTCTATGTTGTTAGTCTTTGTTTTTAAGTTCTTGTGCTGTTATGTAATTGTCTAAAACTCTTTGTTTCTCTGTATGTCATGTTGTTTTATTATTCTTAAGGGGTATGACTGTTCTGTTTCTATGTTCTGTGCTAAGTTTCAGTTTCATATATATATATATCTGTGTTCCTATATAATATTACTCGTACCTTCACTACCCTACACCTTGAGTACTCTCCTTTTTGTCGATGACAAAGGGGGAGAAAAACATAAATTGTTGTTTACAAGAAATATAGCATAGATTCAGGGGGAGAATACAATATAAAAGATAAGTTACAAGCATATTACTCAGGGAGAGAAATATTTTAACAAAATCATGTCAAAGATTCAATCGTATCAAATAGAGTTGCCATCATCAAAAAGGGGGAGAACGTTGGATCATAAGGTTTTGAATGCTGACAAGAGGCGAATGATCTTCACAAATCTACGACTATGGAAAATCTGAACTCATCAACTCAAATATGGTTCGCATTGATTGAGTCTATATGTAATCAGTCTAGTATAGAATTTTGTTAAAATCTATCCTCAAAGCTCTTCACTCACAAATTCTTTTTACCACTCGTTTTATAAATCTATTATGTATGCACTGAAAAACAGTATTCAGTCGACTGAATCACGTAGGTCAGTCGACTAACACTGTACATGTTTTTGTGCACATTTGAAACTCAGTCGACTACCCAAGCAATTTCAGTCGACTGAATCTGCAACTGTCATTTTTCTCCAAAAGACACTTCTTTTGATCAAAGGGTTCCTTTTTCCTAGAAGGTCACAACTCTTAGATTCGAATAGATGTCGATTTCCAGAAGTCATATCTCATCACACACTATATATACACTCAAGATTCATAGATCCACTAACTTAATTTTCTACTCTCTTTTGATCTATAGCACTTAGCATTCTTGAGTTCAATATATACAAGCTCTCATACAATCATTACTTAAATATTCATTTCAATACTCTTCAAGCAATATTATACTTCCTATTCTTCATACACACACAAATATACACATCTACTTTGAGGACAAGATTATAGGAAGGGTGTACTACAAGTTACAAATCCGTGTTATACAGAACACACAAAGTCAAGTTAAAATCCAGTTTGTAAGAAAGTCCTGTTCGGTTGCTCAGGCGGTCAAAGTCCTGTTCTGTTGCTCAGGCGATCAAAGTCCTGTTCGGTTGCTCAGGCGGTGTAATACCTGTTCCTTCGGGTTAAGTAAGGGTTGCTAGCTAAATCCAGAAGGAGTCTGGGACTGGACGTAGAATGGGAGTTCGAACCAGTATAAAAATCTCTAGTGTCATTTTCTTTACTGCTATCACTATTTTCCGCACTAGTTATTTATTATATTCCATATTAATGGTAACTTACACATACATCTGTCCCTTTCCTTCTCTACCAAGCTCTTTGCATTGGTTCTTATAATGGTCGTTCTGAACACAATTAAAGCATCAGATATTCTTCTTTCCCTTAAGGAATTTTTTTATATATTCCTATAAAACATTTAAGTCCCATATCTCAAATAATTTTATATATTCAACAAATACTTAGGAAAAATCTGGAAGAATTCCAGAAAATCTATTTTAATATGCTTTCCAACATATAAAAATTTCAAGCCCAAATAATTATTATTTTAATCGTAATTAATTTATAACCCAATAAATCATTTTCTTCACTAGAAAATTAATATAAAATCCACATTAATTCGGAAAATTATGACAATTGAAACCCATCTCTAAAATATCATTCAGACCTACATTTAAATTTTCAAGGCATTTGGATGTCATTTAATAGGGTTTTCATATCAAGCATATCATAAAAACTAATATGAACATGTATAATTCACAAACAAGCTTATATATATAAATTTAATCATCCAAAACATGGCATAAAATTGCAAAATCATTTCGGATATAACTTAAAACCAAAAACCATAAGAAAATGGATGTAGTAATCATTCACCTTAGCTTTGAGATTAAAAGATGTGAGATTTGATGTTGAATAAGTTGATTAACTTCTTTCTCTTGAATCCTATCTTTATCTTCTCTTGAGAATGGAAATGATGACCGGCCTTGATATATTTTAGTTTGATAAAATGAAATGAACGTGGGTTTCATTTTCTAAGGGTTTAGAGTATAAGTCTCTCCTATTTCCCATTTTGCCCTTCCTTATTTCCTAACACATTAGTTCATGTTGTTTCATTTTGGTTCCCATTTATCATGGCACGACTACCCTTAGTTAAATCAAATCTCACCTATTAATCTTCACACTATTCTATTTAATTTAACTAATTAAATATCCTAAATAATATTATAAAAATATGGGTTGTTACTGACTCCCCTCTTTAAAGAATTTCGTCCTCGAAATTACGGTAAGGTACACAACAAAGCAATCAAAGGTAAAACATACCATCAAAACAAATCAGAATAAAAGTATCTAATCCTGCTCTCAGTCTCCCAAGTATAGTCTCTAGCATCGTTACTCCACTAGAACTTTACTAATCTGATTGTCTTATTCCTCATCTTCTTCCCATCTCTCTTGATTATCCGAATCGGCTTTCTAACAATGGTCAAATCCGGCTCTACTACTAAATCTTCTAATGTTGTAGGTGCTATAGTAGTCTTCGGGTCTCTAACACATTTTCTAAGATAAGAAATATGGAAAACATCATGGACTCCTGCCAAACTATTCGATAATTCCACTCTATAAGCGAGCTTCCCGATCCTCTCAACAATACGGAAAGGTCCAACGAATCTAGGTCCTAACTTTTCTGATTTCTCGAATCTAATCACACCTTTCATTGGTCAAACCTTAATAAACACATAGTCTCCAACAGAGAATTCCAAGTCTTTCCTTCTTCTATCTGCATAACTTTTCTGCCTAGACTGAGATTCTTTCATTCTAGCTCGGATCAACTCAGTCTTCTCTGCGGCTTCTTTCACCAAATCCAGACCAAGAACCAATATATCCCCGGTCTCTAACCAACATACGGGAGATTTGCATGGTCTTCCATACAAAGCTTCAAACGGTGCCATCCTAATACTAGTCTGATAACTATTATTATACAAGAACTCGACTAAATGGAGATGGTCTTCCCACGATACCCCGAAGTCCAATACACAAGCTCTTAACAAATCCTCCAAGACTTTGTTAACTCTTTCTGTTTTCCCATCAGTCTATGGATGGGAAGCGGTACTCATGTTAAGCATGGTTCCTAAAGCTTCCTGTAGACTCCTCCAGAACTCACTAGTAAACAAAGAATCTCTATAACTGATAATACTACTAGGAATCCCATGCAGTCTAACCACATTCTTCATAAATAACTTTGACAAAACAGGTGCCGTCCTAGTTGACTTTCCCGGAATGAAATGGGCACTCTTGGTTAATCTATCCACTATAATCCATATACTTTCATTTTCTTTACTAGATCTTTGCAACCCATCAATAAAATCCATAGAGACAGAATCCCACTTCCACATCGGAACATCCAACGATTGAAACAATCCACTTGGCTTCTGGTGTTCAGTCTTTGCCCGTTGGCAATTCAAGCAATGCTTAACACATAAACCAATGTCCCATTTCATACCTTCCCAGAAGAAACTTCTCTTCATATCTTGATACATCTTCGTTCCTCTTGGATGGATAGTGAACTTCGAACGATGGCACTAATCCAAAACCTCTTTCCTCATGTCTCCTACATTCGGAACACAACCTTTCCTTCTTTCTCAACCACCCATTCTGTTCAAGACTAAAATCTTTTAAGTCATCGCTCTTTGTTCCTTCTCTTAGCCTTTTGATCCATTCAGCCAAGACTGGATCCTCTTTTTGTTTAGAAGCTACCTTCCAAATCATTACCAGTCAAACTTCTAAAAAAGACACTACAGCACTCCTGCACTAGAACCTATCTCGGGTCTATACTGCACCTACAAGTTGACAATACTTCCAAATCTTTCCACTCAGCAATCATAGCCAATACTGCATTCTGATGTTTTGTGCTAAGTGCATCCGCTACCTTGTTTCCTTTTCCTGGTGTGTACTCAATTCCAAAATCATAAGCATCAATAAACTCTAGCCATCTTTGTTGTCTCATGTTCAGCTCCTTCTGAGAGAACAAATACTTCAGTGACTTATGATCCGTATAAAGCTCGAATCGCTCTCCCAAAAGATAATGCCTCCACACCTTCAAAGAAAATATAATGGCAGCTAACTCCAAGTCATGTGTTGGATATCTAACTTCATGCGGTCTAAGCTGTCCGGAAGCATAAGCAATCACTTTACCACTTTGCATCAATACCGCTCCCAATCCTATTCCACACTCATCAGTATAGACAACTAAATCCTGATTCTCCTCCGGAACCACCAACATCGGCGCATGGGTCAAGAAGTGTTTCAAGCTCTGCAATGCTTCATCACACTTATCAGTCCATACGAACTTCACATCTTTTCACGTAAGCTTAGTCATTGGTGCAGCTATCCATGAAAAATCCTTTATAAACCTTCAGTAATACCCAGCCAATCCAAGAAAGCCCTTTATCTCAGTCACTATCTCGGGTCTCTTCCAATTATTCACCGCCTCGATCTTAATTGGATCTACAGACAACCCTTTTTCTGAGACTACATGACCAAGGAACTTCACTTCCTTCTTCCAAAAATGACACTTCGAAAACTTAGCCTTCAACTGATGCTCCATTAACGTCTCAAGCACAACTCTAAGATGAACTTCATGCTCCCTCTCATCCTTAGAGTATATCAGAATATCATCTATAAAGATTAATACAAATCTATCCAAGTGCTCTCGGAAGATTCGGTTCATCAAATCCACAAAGAATGTCGGCGCATTAGTTAGTCCGAACGGCATAACTAACCATTCGTACGTTCCATACCTCGTCCTAAACACCGCCAAAGGAATACTATCCTCTGCCACTCTAAGCTGATGGAATCCCGTTGACAAATCCAGCTGAGTGAATACCTTGGCTCCACTTAACTGATCAAACAAATCGTCAATTCTCGACAATGGATATCGGTTCTTTATCGTCTTCTCATTCAACTTACGATGATCGATACATAGCCTCAATGATCTGTCCGACTTCTTAGCAAACACAGTGGCAGCACCCCAAGGTGAACTACTCAGTCGAACAAAACTCTTGCCTTCCAAATCCACTAATTTCACCTTCAAATCTTTCGTCGCCATAAGTGTCATACTGCTTGGCGGCCTACTCACCGGTTCTGCTCCAGGCACCAAATCAATCTGAAACTCAATGGCTCGTTTCAGTGGCAGTCCAACTACTGGCTCAAATACATCAGCAAATTCTCTAACCACAAAGACTCGATGCCAGTCATCCTCCATCTCCATGATACCCAATAAAGCATTCATCTCACAACTAGGGTTTTCTACAGTATAAACTATCTGATCACTACAATTCGGGTGTTTGAGTGATATCTTCCTATCATGGCAATATATCCTAGCATCATATTTACATAACCAATCCATCCCAAGGATAATACTAAACCCCACAAAATCAAGTACATGCAAACAACAATTAAAAGTATGACCTAGAAAATCAAACTCTAAATGGTCACACCTCATCCCAGGTGTCGCATACCCTCCTATCGGATTTGAAACCCTTAAGGAAGTAACTAAATATGAGGGTTTTAGGTTAGGCTTATCAACCAAACATCGAGAAATAAAAGAATGTGATGCACCAGTATGAAACAGAACGCTAACAGACATACCGTGAATCTGTAGCGAGCCTCCCAGAACAGCTTTCCCTTTCTCCTGCACAACTGGCCTTGAAGTTATGGGCTCCAATGTATACATTCATCCCTTTCCTTCTCTAGCAGGCTCTTTGCATTGGTTCTTATAATGGCCGATCTGATCACAATTAAAGCATCGAATATTCTTCTTTCCAACTGCTACTTTCCCTTTTCCTTTTCTGGTCCGACACTCATAAGCATAGTGTCATTTCATATAACATTTATAACTAACCGCCTCATATTTTCCCTTCTTCTATGCTCCTCCTTTCTGAGCATTCTTCTTATGAAAAACTTTCTTTTCTGGCCTTGTCCCACTGGGACATCCATCTCTTTCTTCTTCTCCAAACAAGCAAACGCCTCTTCCTGCCTTAGCGCCATTTCTACCTCTACGTCACACAGATTCCTTATGTGCGGTAAGGTAGCTCTTGCTAACTCTGGCTTCAAACCTCTTATAAACTTATCGGTCCTTTTTATCACTATATCAACCATGGCATACCCGTACCAGGCTAACTCTTCAAATCTTCTTGCATACTCTAGAACAGGCATCTCTCCTTGCTCCAGTTCAGCGAACTTCCTAACCAATACCGACTGCGCCATCACTGACATAAATCTTTCTTGAAACCTTCTCTTAAACTCCGTCCAAGTCATGGTTTCCTCATCAACACCAGCTACAACAGTATTACACCAAAATAGAGTAGCTCCCTGAAGTTGCCTTGAAGCTAATCTCCTTTTTTGCTCGTCCTCCAATCCTAAGTCAACGAAAATCCTCTCACGGTGCAACAGCCAGTTTTCTACGTCAATCGCACCTTCAGTTTTAAAGAACGGCTTCCCTCCAAGCCTCCAGTAGCATTCCCTACGACAACTCCAATTGCAATTCTAGCTTGCATCATGTTTACGAAAAACTGATACATGGCTCCCATTTCCACATGGGGAACCCCAACACCAGCATTTCAGCTTGAGCCTAACTTGGACCTCTCCTAGCATTTGGTCGGGCATTTCCATTAGTGGTGGTGCTCTCTTCTCCCAGATTAACTCCGCTTCTTCTTTCTTCCATATCTGTATTCAAGCTTCATGAGATGCAGATGAATAGCCTAACTAAGATAGGAGTCTAGAGATATAGCGTATACTTATATATAACAAATACAAGTACGTTACTATAGCGTTATCCCATACCTCGATCTTAACTCTAATTACTAAGGATTATGCTTTCAATTGTCATTTTTAGTTAAAGTATTTCATAAACCATGCTCTGATACCAAGCTGTAACATCCCCTATCTAGAGGCCCAAAACTAAGCGCTATAGATGTTGTAGTCACCTATGGTATTAGCTTCCGGCGACTAAATACGACTATGTTAATAGTACCTATTATATCAGAAGCACTTGAATATGAAACAAAACAAAGATTTCAAAACAACATTTCTTCATTAAATTTCAAAAAATATGTTCCATATTCTTAATACATAATCCCAACACGTTCTAAGGCACAGATAAAATATACTTATTACAAAATACGGCAAGAGTGGTATATGAAGATACCCTCTTGGATGATCAGAGTCATATAGTCATAACTGACTTAATACAAACACAGTGGAAATACAACAAAACATAAAACTGGAACTTCTAAATAGCTATCCGTTTGCCTCTTGCATGCCTCCGATAGCCTTATTCGTCATCCTACTAAAACCTCAAAAAGACCTTAACCCCTCATCCTACTCAAATCAATTTTGAGCACCCGAGAGTTTAAGGAGAAAACATAAACTTCGAGTCAGACATAAAGCCTGGTGTGAATAATACTATGCATCCCAGTTTAATATAGTAAGTGAGACCACACCGCTTAGCGGAACGGGTTTCCCCTCACTAACATCCTTTTAAAACATATCTTTTGCAAAACCTTTTCCTACAACCTAAACTAGTTAAATACTGTAAAGCATCATTATGTAAACATACATAGATATCAGGTAATAAATGAACTATCTGTTCAAACACATAAATTTTGTTTGGCTAATTTTTAATCTTTGGCTAACTCGGGCCTACCAGACAATATAACAAAAATAATCTAACATTTGTTAGGTACTCCTCATCTGAACGATCTGTCCTTAACTATCTATTAAATACTTCTCTTCTGGACGGTCTGTCCTTAACTTAATCATCTTCCAGGTCTTCCTGATACTAATGGTTTTTCGGGCTCACCAATAACCTATCTGTATACAAACATTTATTCCTTTTAGTGTGTAATCATAATTTTAATCTACCTGTGACCAAGCTCTACACACTGGAATTTTGGACCACAATTGTTGGGGCCAATAGCTAATGTATAGGGCACGACCCTATACCAGTTCCATCTGGTATTCTAATATCTGAGTCATTTTCACTTAGGGATCCCCTCCCATTATTTTCCTTAAAACCTTTTCAAAATGATTTAAAACCTTTAAATCAAACTAATACAAGGAAAATATATAATCCTTATGCTTTACTCAAAATCACATTGCCATGTTAAATATATATATACTTTACACAAACCTTTATTGATGAAAACATTTAAACATTTGAAAGTACCCTTTTTGATTCCATTGAAAGTACCCCTTCTAAATCCTTTTGAAGCATCTCTTTCGAAACCAAGTAAAACCATTTATTTATCTATGCCAAAACCTTTCCTTTTGAACCAATACTTCAACTCTTTCGAAATCATTGAAAATCTTCTTTTCAAAAGCATTAAAAACCTTAGACATCCTATCTTAAAACACTTTAAAACATTGCCTTAGAAAACCTTGGAAAAACCTTCCATTTCAACCTTTTCAAAACCATTCAGAAAATAGGACCATTCGACCTTGTCGAAAGCTACCTTTCGACCCCTACGAAAGCTACCTATCGACTCCATGGAAAGTTTTGCTTTCGACCCCTTCGAAACCATTCAAAATATAGTACCAGGTTTAAAACATAAACGTTTCGAAAACTCTTTGGGCTCAATTTAAAAACATGTGGAAAATCCTCTTTTAAAACCTTTTGATCCCTTCGGAAGCTTAGTCTTCGACTCCTTCGAAAGCTTAAAAACCTTTCTTTTAAAATAATAGGCTTTAGCCTTTTTAGTAATTTAAAACACCTCTTTCGGAACCTTAGGTTATACTTAAATTAGAATTAAAAAGGTAAAACATCTAAGTTGAAAGCTTCCTTTCAAAAGCATGGGAGAAGCGGCTGGGTTTTTTAAAAGACAAGTATACCTTTCGACCTTGTCGAAAGCACGACTTCGAAAGGTCGAAAGGCGACAACTAGAGGATTTCAACCCCTTTGAAAGCTTGTTTACCTTTCGACCTTGTCGAAAGCTTTAAACCTTTGTTTTAAATATTTGACTTGGTTGAAAGCAACCAAGTCGAAAGCTCCATGTCGAAAGCAAAGCAGGCGTTACTTTTGGCCTATAAAACAAACATACTCCAACCTCTTCGGCAACTAAGGTTTCAACCAAGTACCCTTCGACCTTGTCCAATACATTACGTACCAAGTAACTTGATACCATATGCATTGGTTTTGACCTTGTCGAAAGCATGCTTTCGACCTTGTCAAAAGGTCTGGGTCGAAAGCTTTAATGCCGCAAATGGCTGAAACATGCTAAATTTATGATTTTCTTGTTTTTAGCTTAAAAGAGATAACTTTTCAACTAACCTGCTGTTGTTTGTCAAATTCTTATTGGTTAATAAATATCTTTCAGAAAAGTGCTGCCAATAATTTCAGAAATAAACAATGATTTTATTTTATAAAATGCCCCTTCTCCTTAATTAAATATATAAAACATTTAAGTCCCATACCTTACATAATTTTATATATTCATCAAATACTTAGGAAAAATTTGGAAGAATTCCAGATAATCTATTTTAATATTCTTTCCAACATATAAAAATTTCAAGCCCAAATAATTATTATTTTAACCGTAATTAATTTATAACCCAATAAATCATTTTCTTCAGTAGAAAATTAATATAAAATCCATATTAATTTGGAAAATTATGAAAATTGAAACCCATCTCTAAAATATCATTTTTGATCTACATGTAAATTTTCAAGGCATTTGGATGTCATTTAATAGGGTTTTCATATCAATCATATCATAAAAACTCATGTATAATTCACTAACAAGCATATGTATAAATTTAATCATCCAAAACATGGCATAAACTTGCAAAATCATTTTGGATATAACTTAAAACCGAAAACCATAAGAAAATGGGATGTAGTAATCATTCACCTTAGCTTTGAGATTAAAAGATGTGAGATTTGATGTTGAATAAGTTGATTAACTTCTTTCTCTTGAATCCTAGCTTTATCTTCTCTTGAGAATGGAAATGGTGGCCGGCTTTGATATAATTTAGTTTGATAAAATGAAATGAACATGAGTTTCATTTCCTATGGTTTTAGGGTATAAGTCTCTCATATTTCCAATTTTGCTTTTCCTTATTTCCTAACACATTAGTTCATGTTGTTTCATTTTGGTTTCCATTTAACATGGCACGACTACCCTTAGTTAAATCAAATCTCAACCTATTAATCTTCACATTATTCTATTTAATTTAACTAATTAAATATCATAAATAATGTTATAAAAATATGGGGTGTTACAAGTCTCCATCAACCTTTTTCAATCGTTTTACTGATCGATTCGATTATAGAAGATGAAGGACATGACATTGATAAAGCTGAAATTCTCATCCTCGAATCATAAAGCAAGTTCAAATCGTCCAATCTAAATTTGAGGTCTAAGAAAAGAAGATAGATTTGAATTCAAATCGAAGTGAGATCCAAAGAAGCATGATAATAGTTCGTGAATAAAGGAAATTGATTTTTGGAGTTCGGATCGTTGTTTGGATCGGTAAGGGAAAAAAGGAGAGAGACTTGTATTTTCTTTTTCTACCTCAAGCTGGAACGATATGAAAATGAGAAGTGGGAATAGAAGTTGCTAAGTGAAATGCTTTTATATGAATAGACATGCCCATCCTTTATGGCCTAGAAAATTGCACTGATCATTTTAAATGATCAAAAAATTCTGCAAGCCCAGAAACGATCGGGCAAGATCATAAAAAAAAGAGAAAGAATAATGATCGGTGATGATCGTTTTCATAAAAAATGGAAATAACAATCGGTAGAGATTGTTTATAAAATTTTCAAAATTTGACAATGAACCGTGAACGTGTAACCGTAATCGAGGGTTAGGTACAACCACGTATATGTGCCAGTATACGTTTAAAAATTCAATTTTTTGAAATCTACGAAAATTGAATGTCCACCCGAAATTGACCGGAGAAAAGTTAAAAACCAGATCCCTGAAGTTAGAAATCGCCAGAACCAAAACAAGATGATCATTAGTAAGTTGTGATCCCATATTTATACTATTGGAAATCAACTGATCGTCACGACGAACAAAGGAAGTACGACTCTCAATAAGAAAGCGACTCAACCAAAGGATAATGACCATTCAACGAACTAAATGGAATCCTTTTACATCGATTGAAGTTTGCGACTTTTCAACGCACATCATGCTCGAACAAGACGTACTTTAGGGGGCAAATGTTATTCGTCCTTTTGACAAGGCCGTGATATCATCGACTTGGCTAGAAACGGAAGGTTGCCAGCCTTGAGAATCAATTGTATATGATACTATTGAAGATGGTCAAACAGATCTGTACCGTATCCCAATCAAGGTGCAATCAGTATGGAGTGACTGGCATAGCCCCATGAAGCTACATTTCACATTCCGAGTCGATCGGAGTTCATATGCTCGAGTTATGAACAAAGCAAGGATATATATAGATCGACCGGGAACGATCTTCAAAACAGCTCAAATCAACGAAGATCGATCAATATCTCAAAATCTACAAGGCCAATTCACTTGAAACTTTCAAGGCATCAATATACTGGAGGGTGGAGCCCACAGAAACGATCGTAGATCAAAACTCTTAGGTTCAAGAAATCACCGATCGTTCATAACGATCGGTGTATCTCAGCAAGCAATCGAAATGCAATAAAGATTGATCCATATCTCACAAACTACAACTCAAAATGACATCATATTTTAGGAGCAAGGTCTAGAGGCATGTGGGACCCTCGATAAATGATCGAACGTCAATCAAATGCAATAAAAACAATCGATGTAATTCTTATCAATCGTTCCAAAATAATGAGTCATGACCACCGATCGTTATGGTGGGCCTTTATGGACCTACAGAACCCTCTGCCAAAATCTTAGCAAAATATCTCATCATCTCACCCTATAAACACAGACCTATTGGTTCATTTTCAAGATCTTTTTGCTGCTTGTTACTCTAGACTCTGTTGTAATCAAGTGCTAGCTTTGTTAAACTATTGTAATCAGATTCATAAGAGAGTAATAAAGCATAACCTTCAAAGTGGACGTAGGCACACAACGTAGAACCACTATAAACCTCTGTGTCTTTGATTACTTCTCTACGAAAACTATTCTTGGGTGTTTGTGACCATTTTTGGTGCAAACGGAGATCATACAAGATAAGAGTTTATAAGAAACCCCTACATATCCTAAATCAAGGAGTTGACAAGTTGTTTGAGTCCGAGAGGTTACACGTAATATTTGCTCATGAGGAACCTTGTGTGAATCACTTCAAATGGTTTGGGACCAACCAATATTGATTGATCAACTTATGCTATGGAAATAAATTTCAAAAAATCAAAATTAGTTTTTTTTGTGCATATATAAAGTCAATTAATAAAATGTTTATGAATACATATTTCGTTGCATTGAGAAACAATTCTTGTTTTAAGAAAAGCCAACTTCGTGATGAAGTAATTTCTTTTAGAAATTATCAGTACTATAATGGATTTGGATACGATCCAAAGAAAAAACTGATTATGCAAGATGAAATGAAATTTACTGATCCTAAAAAGACATGACTCATTAGAATGTCTAATAATAACATTTACATATTAAAGAGAAACTATGAATTTCATATTAATATCATGAATAAAATTTCCTCAATTATCAATAAAACCATTAAGAGTATTGAACCTACCATATGATATCATACACAAATCCTAAATAGATTCCAAACATAGTATCAAAATATGATTTTGATAGCTCTACCTGAAGGGATATGATCCATCAACCACAAATGTGCCTTCAAGAAAAAGACCGTTGCGGTTGGAATATAGTAAGCAACGTTGATAGGAATAACATCATAAATTTCAATAGTTGAAATTAACGTAGCAGATTCATCATTCGGTGTGCTTAAGTAAATTCAGTTTTTACTTGCAAGATCATTGTCTGGTATGACTTTGAATTTTAGCACATATATATTGTCATAAAAAAATTATAAATAATGATTTAGAATAGATTGTTTGCAAATAACAACTGAAACATCTTAAAGTCAATGGGAGCGATTGAGTTTGTAAGTTTCAGATATGATCCAAGAGCTGGAACAAAAGTTTCATTTGATATGTATCAAAGTTGAACATGTATTTTGATAAAAATATCAAATAGTTTGATTTTCAGTCAAAATGCGGAGAAAGCATGTGTCTATAAGAAAGAACATTAAAAGGTACTTAGATATTTCTAAACTATAAGTAAATAACATACTGCTGATTATTAACGATGTTGTTGCTTAATTTTCTCACAAGTAAAAGATAAGTTGGCCAGCGCATCAAGGCTTGGCCCATTCCAAATCAATTTGCATGAGACATAAGCCATTATAAACAAGCCAATCTAAAATTCTAAGCCAGACCCAAATCCATGCCAGCTAGCAATTCTTAGTCAGGCCCAATTCAAGTCGGCCCATATTTAACCTAGCACCAGCCTGGCCAATCTAGCATGAAAATCATAGATAGGCTAGCCTGAACTCCTAAGCCTAGCCCAACCTAGCTCAAGATGACAAAACAGCCAACTTATTTGACTTGATTCGGCACAAAAGCAACCAATCTATAGCCTGGCTCTATCCCAGCCCACCTACGTCCGGCCAAATATAGTCCATCTCGTCACCACATGATCGGCTCAGCTCATCCTCTTCAGCTATGTCTGTAACCATCTTCAGTCCTGCTCGGAGAAATCTTCGACAACAAGCAATCGACCGTCATTATGCAAAAAGCTTCTCTCCGACCTTACTACCTGGAAAAATGTGCTAGATGTTGAAAATTACAACCTAATATAAATTAGGACACCTGCCTTTGCGACATGTTTGGCAAAAAGCGTATCTATTCCTATAGCATGTTGCCTTTCTCAACACATAGCATGGGCCCAAAATGATATTACAACTGGCATGCATATTAGCCACACATTCCAACCATCTTTCTAGTTGTCATCAATCAATCCAAGAGACCAGATCAATGGTCGAGACTGATTCCTGCCTATTTGTAACACAATTTGAGCTATCCATTGATCTACTTCAGTTGTTGTAAATATCCCTTGCCATATAGCATCAAAGGGGCTGAAAATTGGTTGAAATCGAGTGAATTGCATTAGAATTGCATCTTCTCTCACAACAAAGCTGAGTTCCTGAGCTTATCCATTGTAGTGTTCTAATTTCTTATTATTCTCTTGTAATTCCTTATAATTTTAAGAGAAAAATATAGCAGAGATCTTTACAGTGGACATAGGCAAGCTTATACTGAACCACTCTATACCTTGTGGTATTTACTTCAATGGCTCATATCCTCCTAATTTTCAATTTTTAAGCCCAGTGTTAGCAAGTAACCTTTGCTAATAAAAACACAATAGTCTAATTCCAAGGTTGGCAAAAATTTTAGTCAACATTTTAGTGCCGGAAGGAAGGCCATCCCTGAAAGCTCTAACCTTTCTTCACTTTTTCTTCTCTACACACATCTTTCACATTTTGCACCATGTCATATTCTAATGTTGAGAATGAAGGCGTCAACTCTAATAGCTGTGAGACTAATGGTAACACTATTGCCAGTGCTGTTGGTGCAATCTTTGAACTCAACAATGACAAGTGGTGAAGTGTGCTTCAAGGCTTAACCAATATAAGTGCTATAGCCCGCTAAGTGAACTATCCGAGGACAGGATTGGATGCTCAA
Source organism: Allium fistulosum (assembly GCA_030737815.1). Taxonomy (NCBI): domain Eukaryota; kingdom Viridiplantae; phylum Streptophyta; class Magnoliopsida; order Asparagales; family Amaryllidaceae; genus Allium; species Allium fistulosum. The sequence continues at coordinate 218,129,352 of CM060902.1, forward strand.
ACGACTGTCTGGCCTGCTCTTCCCAGTGCTGGCCTGCCCTTTAGTGGCTGATCTTACTCCTATATGTCCTTCCCTTTCCAGTGCTTACAATCTTATTAATATCGCCCATAAGAGGATGGTGTTTGAAACCCATGTTAGGGTAGCACTTCTTCACAACAGAAGAGAGCATGCTATGCGTGGTCCAATTCAAATTATTGAGATTGACCCATAATTGGTTGCACATAGCGAACCAAGACATCATCATTCTCCTTTAGTAGAATGGCCGTTAGCTTTTGAAAACCTTCGGGGGGCAGACGGGGATCGAGATTTGAGGTTTGAATGTCTTGGCGGCAATGCTCATGTCATCGACAGAGAACAAAGGGCCCCCTCGATACACTCCTGATCCCATTGGGGTATAACTAGGTCCTAGAACGAAAGAGGGGCACTAGGAATTAAATTCGCTGATTTTGATTTAGTCACTCGAATTTTGAACTCTCTGACAAACGAATGGGAAAGAAAGTTTCAGCCAACGATCTTACCCAACTCAAAGTCGAAGAGTTAATAGGAAGTCTGATGTCGTATGAAGTTAATTTACAGGCAAGAAAAGAACAAAATCAAGAAAGGAAAAACATCACATTTCAGGCAAGTAATGACAACTCCGACTTGGAAGAAGATGAGATTGTTTTCGTAGCCAAAAATTACAACAAGTTCAAGAAGTTCAAAAGGATGAGAAAATTTCAAAACAACAGCAACACAAATTCCTCAAATCAAACATCAATAAAGTGCTTCGGATGTGATAAATTTGGCCATATGAAGAAAGAGTGTCCACTACTCAATAATGATAAAAAGAAAACTCAATATCGATGCATCATTATGTATCACATGGAAGAGTAATTTTGAAATTGAATCTTTATTCATTTTAGATACGTTCGGAATATTTTCCAATATACTCATTCATTCGATCAAATCAAATCATTTCTATCGCATGTTATTTTATTTACTTCTATTTTATATTCTATAAGTTTACCATAGACATACTACATGTGTATCAAATACACATTTCCATGTCGACGATAACTCCTCGATGAATATGATGAAGTACATGGAACCATTTTGGTATTTATAGAATTATGATTGCATACATCTATATGTATCAATCCGAAGAGTTCATCAACTCTTATGATACTCTCACTAAATGGGTGCATAGCCCTTTATTGTTTGAGATATAATTAACAAGTATTATATGATTCAAAATCATACAATAAAATTATTTCTCAAAACTACGGCTTAGTCTATAATTCCAAAACAACCATAAATAATATTAGATACTTTTGTATTTTTCAATGCATCACTTTTGTTATTAAAATTTTTACCACATCATAGTTTTATTTCACAAAGAATATACATAATATTCATATTGAAATATAGCTATGTTTATTTTTTTCAGTCGATACCGAAAAATAATCATTATTTCATAAATAATGTATGGTAAGTTTTACGGAAACAATTTTCATACTATGATGCAATTAATAAATGTTATACATAAGATTATTGTATAAGTTAATTAAAATATAAAAGTTATATAATAATGAAACTTATTGAATGATGGACCTCCGAATTTAGTACGCTATTATAGTAATGGTGGAAATAGTGGGAGCATGCTATATAACACTTATTAATTGCATCATACTACGAAAATTGTTTTCATAAATCGTGTCATACATTATTTATGAAATAATGATTATTTTTGGTATCGACTGAAAAAAATAGACATAGCTATATTTCAATATGAATATTATGAATATTCTTTGTGAAATAAAAATATAATGTGGTAATTTTTTTATAACAAAAGTGATGCATTGAAAAATACAAAAGTATCTAATATTATTTACGGTTGTTTTGGAAGACTAAGCCATAGTTTTGAGAAATAATTTTATTGTATGGTTTTGAATCATATAATACTTGTTAATTATATCTCAAACAATAAAGGGCTATGCATCTTTTTAGTGGGAGTATCATAAGAGTTGATGAACTCTTCGAATTTAAACATATAGATGTATGCAATCGTAATTCTATAAATACCAAAACGGTTCCATGTACTTCGTCATATTCACCGATGAGTTATCGTCGACATGGAAATGTGTATTTGATACACATGTAGTATGTCTATGATAAACTTATAGAATATAAAATAGAAGTAAGTAAAATAACATGCAACATAAATGATTTGATTTGATCGAATGAGTGAGTATATTGGAAAATATTCCGTACGTATCTAAAATGAATAAAGATTCAATCTCAAAATTACTCCTCCATGTGACACATAATGATGCATCGATATAGAGTAATCGAACTTTGTTGGACGGTGTACGATTAATTATGAGTGAAGTTGAGTTTGTTTCTTTCTATAAGGTAATGTACTTAAGGGTATTGCACAAGGTTAATATTATTTCATCTGAATAACAGTTTATAAAATTTTACAAGATAAGGGTTTATAAGAAACTCCAACATATCCTAGGCTAAGGAAATGGCGGGTTGTGCGAGTCGAAAGATTACACGTAATAATTGTTCTTCAGGGATCTTGTATGAATCTCCCCAAAAGGATTTTGAAAAGACTGTCATTGGATGACATATTTATGTTTCGAACATAATTTTTGTAAACTAAAACCAAATCAGTTTTATAAATAAAGAAATTCATAAAACATTTATGAATACCTATTTTATTGCACTGAAAAACAATTGTTATTCCAATATATACCAACTTCATTGTGAAGAAATTGCTTTAAGGAATTATTGGTAGTAAAATGGAACTGGATATGATCCATGGATATAACTGATTATATGAGATGAAATGAAATTAACTAACCTAAACGAACACATAGCATTAGAATGTCTAATAAGTATTCTCGCATATTGAAGAGAAAATATGAGTTTCTTATCAATGTCGAAAATATACAATCCTTGGTTGTTTAATTAAACCATTAAGAGTGTTGACTCTATATGATATGATAAGCATATCCAAAAGAATTCCAAGTACGCTATCAAAAAATAGATTTTGGTGGTCATAACCGAAGGGATGTGATCCATCGCCCGAGATTATGTTTTTATGAGAAAGTCTAATGCAGTTGGAATTAAATGAGCAACGTTGATAAGAATAATATCACAAATTTCGATTGTTGAAATTAGCATAATAGATTCAATATTCAACATGCTCAACTTAATTCAGATTTACTCACAAAATTATCACTTGATAAGACTTAGTGTTTTGGTACATATGTATTGAAACAAAAAATTCTAAATAACGATTTAGAATAAGCTGTTTACACATATTAACCAAAGATGTCTCGAAGTCAGTGGAGCAATATTGAGTTTTTTGGATATGATCCAAGAGATAATACAAAAGTATCATTTTATAAGCATCAAGATTGAATAAGTATTTTGATAGAAATATCAAATTGTTTGATTTTCAATCAAAGTGCAGAGGAAGCATGTGTTCATAAGAAAGAACATTAAAAGTTACATTGATATTCTAAACTATAAGTAAACAACACGTTGTTGATTTTAACGATGTACTTGCGTTAAAATCAGCCTTAGTTGTTTTAATACTCAACATTGGATTAATAAAAATGCCTTTTATAGTAAGTATAAAAGAAGTCGAGAATGTCCCAAATGATATGCAAGGACACCTTATTAAAATGTTTAATACGGAACATGTAAGATTGATTCCTTTGCATTCACAATAGGAATTATCATACATGTTATGTTGTCTACGATATCATGATTTTTTTTATGTATTTGATACATGAAGCTAATATCAAATCCAAATTGATATCAGTAAATGGTTTTTTGAGGTGTTCTCATGTATTTATGAAATACTAGAGAATTATTTATAGAAACAAAAACACCTTATAAAGGAGTGTTTGGACTCAAACTTCATAAGTGATATTGAGTATAACATGTCCATAATAAATTCAAGTTAAGAATCTTTAAGTTGGTAATGTTCCAAATGAAAGACCATGGCCAATTCAATGAAAAAGGACATCGCCTAGAATAACGCCACAATAAAGACAATGTATATAAAAATATTAGTGCACAAGTTTATAACTGAGCTGATTTCAAATGTTGAGAATCTCATAATATTGTTATATGATAACAATGTCACGGTATAGTTTGTAACAGAACTTATAGCTCACTAGATGTAGAGAGACATACTCTGAATTGTTCCATATGATAAAGCAGTTTATCACCGTCGGAGAGAGTTGATTGACAAAGTAGATAATTAAAACGTAATAGCATACCCATTCACAAAGCGACTGACCTAATTGGTTTTGAGAAAACCAATTGGAGAAGTTGGAATAAGATTCCATAATTGACACCAAGTGTAAGTGGGAGATTGATAGAGTTAGGGGTATGCCCTAGGGGCAATTATGTAATTTGTTATATATATCTAACTCGTTGACCAATCTTGTTTGAAATAAAGGTATTTTCTTTCTATTGTATACTTGATATAATGTGGTTATATTAATTAATCAATTTAATTAAAAGTATATTTAATAGAAAATCCATAAATTGTATGTTTTGTGATAGTAGTTACAAAGTGTTGTAACCGTGAGTAATTTATCACAATGAAACAAATATACCATTTTAAATGTTAATAGTCACGATGCATCGAGATTGGATATCAGTGTATCCGTTGAGACTAGAGTATGCAACGCTCTCCAAATGTTGGGCAGCGTATTACTTATGACTGCTGGGGGCACCTAGGGGTTACGTACTGATAGTTATTGGATAACTATAGAACGACTCACTCAATAGTTTTCTATTGGTTAATATAACTAAGGTCAAACAAAAAATATCGATATGACTAATTTACACAGTTCTCTTGACTTCAGAATACTGTGGATCATCAATATAAAACCTCTGCTTTGATTATAGTCAAATCATGGCATGGCATTCCATCGAGTGATTATAGTTGGGTCGAGTGGAAGTATTATAAGTAAAGCACTATTCAAGAGAGGATTCGTCTCCTCGGTTATATGGGGTAAATATCATGGTCAACTCAAAGTCAAAGTCTCTGGCCAGAGCATTTTGGTTAATAATAATTGTTGTTATTGAATCAAGGACTTTGTGTTTGGACTATAAAGTTGAATGTGGATGATATTGGAATTTTGACCGTTTCCAAATTCCATAACCAAAAGTGATATAGTTTTGGCAAAGAGAATTGGTGTAAATAATTGTCACTATTAGGTACCGCTTATAATAAGTAAAATTGGGTTTTACCAAAAGATGTGTAAGCGATTAATTCACAAAATGTCACACCACCTCCTAAGTGACGTGTGAACGTTAGTATTTGAATTGTTCAATATTAATCGCTGACTGAATTTACACCTTTGAGTCGCACAACCGTAATGATGAATTCTTCAAAAAACCACATGATTTAATTAATTTATAAAAGGTTGTACATTAATTAATATTTGAGAAATTGTAACGAACCGGTTTTTTCGACCCTCGAAAGTCGGCACTAATACATCCACTATATCACATGCCGAGCAATCGAATGTCGGAAAACCCGATTGTTAGGGGAAAAGAAAGAAGGAAGAAGGTAAAAAGAAAACTAAACAACACAGAATCTCATAGCGGAATGAATAATCAATAATATATCACAAGTCTTTACACGAAAGCAAAACTATGTATAGATATATACAAACATCAATCAGAGTATACTAACCTATTTCAGCCTGGACAGTTATGGCAACCTGTCCTCACAATTGCTGATAAACACAACAATGAATACATCGGAAAATAACCATCTAAGTGAATACGTCTCTGGGCCTCCAACTCATCTTTCGAAGCTAAAAAGCATCCTAACCAATCTGTAATATGCTCGGTCTGACCCGAGCATTATAATAAAATAACACCCGAGTCAATCTGGAAAACCAGCATGAGAAAAAACACACCCAACTGGTTTTTAAAGTTATATAAAAATCTTTGAAATCAAAGGTATCTCATATGACCACACCGCACATAAACACGGACGGGTTTTTAACTTACGATAACCAAAACATTTTTATAGAAAATCCATTTATATTATAATAACGTCTAAGGGTCAAAGTAAAATATGAATATAGCTGAAATGCTTGCATCTCACATTTCAGCATATTTGGTATACAACTAAAACCATAAAGCTCGTATTGGAGAATGGATTCCAACTAATGACTGGGCTACTGGGGTACCGCCCGTCAATATACACCTCTAGAACAATGTACCAAGATCGTACCTAACGACCCCTGCCAACATAGGACCGGCCTACCCCTTGCTGGATAATACCGAATATGTCATCACCCTGGTTGTTCCCAACCATTTCACTGAGCTCATATGCACAACTGAATCTGGAAATAAGAATGGTCATCTAGAATGGCGATGACATACCCTAATGGGTGCAATCCACATAGCCTTGTTGCATCTCCCCTGTTTTATTCATTCCTGGTTGATGAGACTTGAGGCTCCGATTACCTTTCAAGAAATTTACACTTAGAATGCTCATTGCCCTTTAGTGATAATTGTGAGGAATGCGGAATATGGATCTTAAGGCTAGGAATAACACTAGAGGGGGGTGAATAGTGTTTATAAGAAATTACTAAATCTTTTTGAGTTTATGTTAATTTGAAGACAAATGTATGCAATATTCAGACACAGATATAATCACAGAAACAAACACAGATGCAGAAATAAAGTAAATGCAGTAAAGGAAAGAACATACCGGATTTTATACTGGTTCGGAGTTACCCTACATCCAGTCCCGCACAACTAAGTACGGATTTCCTTTCAAAAGCAATTCAACAATTACAACCCTCGGTTTCAAGGCTACGAGGTACACCCTCCAGAATCACAATCATCTGGGTAGAGATACTTGATTTCCGGGGCAACAAGTTCACCCAATTGATTTCCAAGGCTACAATCACACCTTTTCTCGCTTGATTGATTTCCAAGACTACAATCAGACCTTTTCTCGCTGGATAGATTACAAAGAAGCCTATAACTCTGAATAGCACTTGGATCTTGTTGAGATAGTGATAGAGAATCAAACCAGAGATGATCTGGTTAGATTCAATGTTGATTTCAGTAGAGTGATGATAGGATTTTGAATAAGAAAATGTGGAAGAAGAAGAGTAGTGAAAAACCAGAAAATCTGATATAAAATTCGTTGAAACTAACCCCTATTTATAGAAGAACAACAGTCATGTCTATTCGTGAAAGGTTATGGCGAATAGACACTTCTTTTAAAATTCAAATTTTTGGTCATAACTGACACTATGTCGACATGGGGTACTAGGGCATGTCGACATCCCAAAGGAAATTTTGATGTTTTGATTTTCTTTGAAAATAACCTTTATCTTATATTAAAAATATTTTAAACTTTATAAATATACTTGACTATAGATAAAATACATAGATAAATATAGAGAATAATATATATATATATATATATATAATTTTACTATAATTTTATATTTAAATCTAAGTATAAAGATAGTTTAAAACAAACGAAGTTTAAAAACACGAGTTTATTAAAAACAAAAACAAGGAATATTTTAAGGCTAAAACATCTTTTTGAAAATCATTTGAAAAGATAATTTTTAAGGCTAAAACATTTTGAAAAGCACTTTTGAAAATCATTCTAAAGTAGTTTTGAAAATCATTTTGAAGTAGTTTTGCAAGCTTCTTCCTGCAGAATATCTCATCATATCAGGACTCGAGACTTGTACAAAACTAGGATGTTCGTGGGTTTGTAAGCCACTTGTCGTAGGTTTGTAAGCTACTTGTCGTGGGTTTGTAAGCCACTAAAAAGGTAGAAATGGGTTCCATCCCAAAAGAAAAATGGAGTGAAGATTTCAGTGCTATTGTAAAGTTTTAACATAATTCTAGACTCAATACTTATCTTGAAATCTTGAACTCTTGATAATCTTGATACTCATGAGTCTTCAATCTTGATATCTTGAATCTCTATACTGTACAGTCTTCATTCTTGGTACCTGCATGGTTAAATCCTGCATATACATATATATCTAAACTATAATGTTAGTATTTATATTTTATAATCTTATTCTAAGGTTGTTGTCATCAAAACCATCAACTCATGGACTAACAATCTCCTCCTTTTTGATGATGACAACCTTTGTTTATAAAATATTACTTCTATCCTAACAACTCCCCCTTAATCTATGCTCAACTCTCCTATTTTATATTTCTCCCCCTTTGTCATCAACAAAAACAGACTAACTCTAAACTATATAACTCCCCCTCATTCTTGTACTCAAGTACCTGCATTAATAAACTATATGATAGAGTATATTAAGAAATAACTATAATTATAAACATGATATTCAATCAAATATTATAAATATATCAATGTATATTTATACATTCATCAATCCACACCAAGTGTTAATCAAATCAATCAAAACAAACAATTTCAATCAAAGCAATCAATTCAAACAAAGTAATCAAATTAAATAAAGCAATCAAATTAAATGTTACGAGGAACTTCCACCCATCCTTCTTCTCCGAAAATAGGGTCTGCTTTGATGGCATCCCAATTTTCATTGTCATTTGTGAGAGAGATAGGAGGATGTGCTTCGTTATCATCCTTGTGCAGGGAAGAAATCATCCATCGAATTTCCTCGAAATGCCTTTCTTGCTCCTTGATCATCTGCATTTGACTCAATTCTAAGTGTCGCTGGTTACGAAGAATGAACGAGAGAATATTCTTGAATGAATTAAGAGTTTCTTCAAGATTCTCGGATAAGTTATGAATTGGATTAGCCATTTTTGAAATTGTGAGAAGAATGAGAGATAGAATAGATAAGAAATAATATTCAGTAATGAATTCTGGAAGAAATGGGTATATATAGGTGTAGAAATTCGTTTGAAATGAATAGACACATGGTAGTTATTCAAATTTCAAATTCAAAATGAAGTGTCATTTCTGACCAGTACATGTCGACATGGTCGTAGAGGGTATTTCGACATGAGGCAGTGAAATTTGATGGTAATTTTGATTTTGTGAATAATTATGTATATATATATATATATATATATTTATATAATATACTAACATTTATTCAAGAGATAAGATAAGCTAGATAACAGAAAGGAAATTCAATTTCATTGCATAGAAGAGTGATACAATGATTAATCATAAACACACAAATTAAAACAAACTTAAACTAATTCGACATGATATGAAAATATAAAACTAGTTAGAGGATGATGAAGATGAAGATAATCCAAGTTTCTTGCTGACTTTGGAGAAAAACTTGTTCATCTTGGATGATATTTTGTCCAACTTCTTACTAACGGATCTTTTAAGAACCCGTTGATTCTCAACAATAATCTTTTGGTTTTTGAGAAGGGTTTTGTTGGTAGGATTGGAGGGATATTCAATACTTTCTAGGGATGTTTCACCTTCTTCTTCTTCTTCTATTTCCATTTCATCCCTTTCTTCTTCTTCTTCCTCTTCTTCCATTTCTTCATGAGCCAAACGCTCTTCCTTTTCGGTAAGAGTCTCATAAGGTTGAAAAACATATGGGATTTTCATGAGAGAAGTGTTTGAGATATTAAAAACTTTTCTTGAAATAAATTCTTCTCCTTTGAAATTTACTCCAAAATAGTTGAAAATCCGAGTAAGGTAAATTCCATGGTATAAAGTGTTTTCTCCCATTTCAAAATTTTTAGGAAGAAGTTCATCTAAAATAACTTGCGCCCAATTGATATCATAATTTCCAAAAATAGAAAAAAGTGCTTTGCACACTTTTGAAGTAGGATTGTCAAAATTTCCTGATCTTGGGGTCAAAGTATGTTGTAAAAGAAGATTGACAATTCTTGCTTTAGGACGAAAGTTTCGGTTTTTAAATTCAAAGTTTTCATCTCCTTCAAAAATATGATGAAATGTCTCACGATCATGTTCATCGATTTGAAAACTAGAAAGATCCATTCCCGTGCTTTTGCAATTGAGAATGGTACCCAAAAGATCAAAATTCAAAACAATTTTAGTGCCTTTGACACTACTCCAAATTTCATTATCATTTCCTTCATAAAATTCTCGATTGAGATTTGCATAGAAAATTTTAACAAGATTTGGGTAGCAAACAAAATCATTTTGAGAAGAATCAACAAGACTAAGAATTTGATTGTTTGCAAAAAGAGTATCAATTTCATAAGAAGCAAAATCTTGAAAAATAGCAAACTTTCCGGGATGGAATTTTCCATAATTAACATAATTGATGTATGCTTTTATTGCCTCCGGATTATTGAGGAGTTGCTCTTTCAAGTTTCTGGAAAGTCTCATGGTGGAGGGGTTACTTGAAGAAGCCATTAAAGTAGAGAGTAGAGAGCTTGAAGTTTTGAAGAGAGAGTTTGAATTTGAAAATGAAAGTGAAAAGTTGTGATAAAAGATAGTGAATAAATAGATTTTTGAAAGACATGTTCTCTGGTCAAAAGATGCCTTTTCAGAGTATTGAATGAAGTGAAAAGGTGGAGGGAAATTCAACCATTTGAATTCAAATTTTGAATTTCAAATTCTGGTACCTATGTCGACATCAGGGTAGGGACCATGTCGACATATGCTTGTGAATTTCTATGATTTATTTTTCCTAAGTATTCTAATATATATATATATATACTTATTATTTTAATGTCTATATATATATATATATCTGGAATATTATAGTATATTCCAAAAAATATTATTATATTATTAAAAAATAATACAAGTAAAATAATAAAATAATAATAATAATAATAATAAATTTAAAATTCAATCAACACACCAATTCAAAATCAATCAATCATCTAATTCTAAGCATGCAATTTCAATCAATTGTATTATAAATATGTACCTTTTTCTGAATCTGTTTCCTTGAATTTGTTGAAGTCGTGAACTGCCGTGAAACACAAATTTGAGTTATCTGTCTTCTGATCATCATCGCTTGAAGACGAGTCTGAGTCATCTAGAGTAGCGGTAAATGCACGCTTCCGTTTCTTTACTGAATCATTGTTTATAGGAGGATTCTGCCTTTCTGGATACGGACGGTCTCTTTTGATATGGCCTAGTTCATCACAGTTGAAACATTTGACATTGTTTGGCACTGCATTCTGATTTCCAAAATTCTTATAGTTGTTTCTCTTAAGATTATTCATCTTCCTGTATTTCAGGAATTTCCGAAAATTCCTGGTCATAAATGTTATCTCTTCATCATTATCACTGTTTGAGTCTGATCCGTCGGTTAATGCATTGAATGCCATTGATTTCTTTTCAGATGCTTTGCTTTCTCTTCTCCCGATCATTTGGACTTCAAATGACATTAGATTTCCAATCAATTCTTCTATCTTTAAGGTACTGATGTCATTTGCCTCTTCAATTGCAAGTGTCTTTTGATCCCATTCTAGAGTGAGAGAATTTAAAATTTTTCTGACTTGATCTTCTTCCGAAAATTACTTTCCCAAGGATATTAAAGAATGCACAATATCTTGAAATCGACTATACATATCTGAAATAGACTCATTAGTATTCATTTTAAATAACTGAAACTGATTTGTGAGCATGGAAATTTTGGTCTGTTTAACTTTGCTTGTTCCTTCGTGAGTCACTTGCAAAGTTTTCCAGATTTCATATGCAGACTTACAAACTGACACTCTATTAAATTCATTTCTATCAAGTGAACAAACCAGAATATTCATTGCTTTAGAATTATTTTGTGCAATAGTCTTTTGCTCAGTGGTCCACTGTGCAAAATTAGTTGTGGGTTCAGAATATCCAGTTTGTGTGATATTCCAAGTATCTAATCCTACAGATTGTAAATATATTTTCATCCTACATGCCCAATATGCGTAGTCACTGCCATTAAAAAGTGGTGGTCTGGCAGTAGACTGACCTTCTACAAATGAACTAGTGACAGGGATACTAGTGTTAATAACAGTACCAGTGATGGTAGCCATTTTGAAAACTTTTCAAAATTCGGATTATGAAACTTTTGAAAACCTTGCTCTGATACCAAATGTGAGGAATGCGGAATATGGATCTTAAGGCTAGGAATAACACTAGAGGGGGGTGAATAGTGTTTATAAGAAATTACTAAATCTTTTTGAGTTTATGTTAATTTGAAGACAAATGTATGCAATATTCAGACACAGATATAATCACAGAAACAAACACAGATGCAGAAATAAAGTAAATGCAGTAAAGGAAAGAACACACCGGATTTTATACTGGTTCGGAGTTACCCTACATCCAGTCCCGCACAACTAAGTACGGATTTCCTTTGAAAAGCAATTCAACAATTACAACCCTCGGTATCTAGGCTACGAGGTACACCCTCCAGAATCACAATCCTCTGGGTAGAGATACTTGATTTCCGGGGCAACAAGTTCACCCAATTGATTTCCAATGCTACAATCACACCTTTTCTCGCTTGATTGATTTCCAAGGCTACAATCACACCTTTTCTCACTAGATAGAGTACAAAGAAGCCTATAACTCTGAATAGCACTTGGATCTTGTTGAGATAGTGATAGAGAATCAAACCAGAGATGATCTAGTTAGATTCAATGTTGATTTCGGCAAAGTGATGATAGGATTTTGAATAAGAAAATGTGGATGAAGAAGAGTAGTGAAAAACTAGAAAATCTGATATAAAATTCGTTGAAACTAACCCCTATTTATAGAAGAACAATAGTCATGTCCATTCGTGAAAGGTTATGGCGAATAGACACTTCTTTTGAAATTCAAATTTTTGGTCCTAACTGACACTATGTCGACATTGGGTACTAGGGCATGTCGACATCCCAAAGGAAATTTTGATGTTTTGATTTTCTTTGAAAATAACCTTTATCTTATATTAAAAATATTTTAAACTTTATAAATATACTTGACTATAGATAAAATACATAGATAAATATAGAGAATAATATATATATAATTTTACTATAATTTTATATTTAAATCTAAGTATAAAGATAGTTTAAAACAAACGAAGATTAAAAACATGAGTTTATTAAAAACAAAAACAAGGAATATTTTAAGGCTAAAACATCTTTTTGAAAATCATTTGAAAAGATAATTTTTAAGGCTAAAACATTTTGAAAAGCAATTTTGAAAATCATTCTGAAGTAGTTTTGAAAATCATTTTGAAGTAGTTTTGCAAGCTTCTTCCTGCAGAATATCTCATCATATCAGGACTCGAGAACTTGTACAAAATTAGGATGTTCGTGGGTTTGTAAGCCACTTGTCGTAGGTTTGTAAGCTACTTGTCGTGGGTTTGTAAGCCACTAAAAAGGTAGAAATGGGTTCCATCCCAAAAGAAAAATGGAGTGAAGATTTCAGTGCTATTGTAAAGTTTTAACATAATTCTAGACTCAATAATTATCTTGAAATCTTGAACTCTTGATAATCTTGATACTCATGAGTCTTCAATCTTGATATCTTGAATCTCTATACTGTACAGTCTTCATTCTTGGTACATGCATGGTTAAATCCTGCATATACATATATATCTAAAATATAATGTTAGTATATATTTTATAATCTTATTCTAAGGTTGTTGTCATCAAAACCATCAACTCATGGACTAACAATAATGTGTTGATAGCATTTATCCATACAAGTCTATTTTGGGTTTGAACGATACCGAAGGCACTATTCCTACTACATCCATTTTAGAATCACCCTTAGGATTAGTAGCGATTAGCCCTTACATTTCACATTTCTATCTTCGATTCCATGCTTTTCATGATGTCTTCACTTCAAAAACACATTCGATGGATCGAAGTGGTTTTCGAATAACATATCCGATCCCGGTCTCTTAGAAACAACATTCGATAATTTCCGATGAACTCAACCCTGGTTCTTTAGGAAATAAATAGCCAAAGATAAGATCGGAGATCACCTCCTAACCGTTAGTGAACGGATTTCCTTATCATTGTCCTAGAAGAACGAAACGAGATTTATACGCATAGTACAACATCATCGGAGATGACTGTGCCATATAACTCACGTGTTTATCCTAGATATTTCCAAAGTTACGTTTGGGTCCATTTTCGACAGTCGGTTATTTACCTATCGAATAACAAACATTCAATCAGGATTTTATTTCATTTGGAAAATCAACATTGGTTCAGTATATAAGCAATCACTAGCCTCCTTTAATAAGTCTTTATATGTACAATTACTTTGTAAATTACTTGTATATAAACACCTTTAAAAGATATACTCGCAAATCCCTAAGTTTCCATATTTAGAAATAGCCATATACTTATCCCAACGGTATAAGTATATCCACAAAATTTAGAAAGGTTTTCTTTTTATTCGATTCTTAAACCATTTATAATTCCCTTTATAATTCTCCAAGATCGTTTATAAACCATTTTATAAATATCCGAAAAACATTTATAATTCCTTTACCAAGAATTCAGTCACTTATAAACTGGTTGTATATTTCAAAATCATTTATAACTCTTTGTAAACCCACATACCATTTATAAAATTCTTTAATAAATCTATAAACCCACTGCTAAAATTTATTTATAAATATCTAACCATTTATAAACTCTTTTACCTTGCAAATAACCCTTCCTTAATTCTTCGAACCATTTTATAACTCCTTTATAAAATCTAAGTCTTCTGACTCCGTTTCTAGGTCTCGGAAACATTTATAAATAATTTTAATCATTTACCTCAAAACATCACTATATGATAATAATTATTAACAATGAACATTATAAATAAATGGAAATTATTAACTTTAAATATCTTAAAATAATAATTAACCATTCCAAAATAATGTTTAAGAAATAATAAAAATGAATACCATTTTATAAATAATAATAATTTATTTTAAAACCTTATTAATAATCCTTATTATTAATTTCAAACCATAATTATTCTTAAATAATTAATCTTTCAATTTATTAACCTTTTTATAAATTCTTAAAACATATCAACTATAAACAAATAACTTTAAACAATATCAAAATAATTAAATAACTTTAAAATAATATTAATATGATTATATAACTTTAAAACAACATTAATATAATTAAATAACTTTTAAAAGAATATTATTATAATTAGATAACCTTAAATTAATATTTATAATTTAATAAGTTAAAACAATATTAATATATTTAATTAACTTAAACAAAATATTAATATATTTAATTAACTTAAATAATCCTTAAACAACATGTTTCCGAAACCCAATTTCCAATTTAAAAATCATTTCTTGTCTCGAAACCCAATTCCGACTTAAACGGCATTCTATAGTATTTTCAAAATACTAATTTGAAGCCAATAGCCACCCAACACTCAACCAATATCGATATTGATTTTCTTATCACTACTGGATTTTATTTGCAAACATATAACGACGTTATAATCACAGTATCCACAATCATATTTATTATTCAATAAACTATATAAAAGAAATATCATTGAACAATTTGATAATAGCGAGGAATCCCATTTGATCTCTCCAACCTGCTTCCCATCATCACAAACTTTATCTAATCATAAAATATAAATCAACCGCTTCGAGGTGGGATTCGTATACAAAGGGTCATCCGCTCTTACAAGGGAACGCAATAGGGTCTCATCCGCTCCAATAGGCGGGAATATTCAATCCAACTAATAAATATAATAATTCATCCAAACAATCATTCAATAATTTTTATCAACTATATATCATACTAGTTAACCAAAAAGGTGAGTTAACTCACCGAATTTTTTTATTGTCGCCGAGGCGTTCTGGTTTGGAACTAAAATCGAACGACGTCCGATTTTAGCCCAATTTTCAACAGTCTCCAAATTCGTCCAAACTAGCTCCATTACGAAGCTTTCGTCGATACAAGCGCAATGCAAAAAGTTCTGTCTCGATCGAACTTCGTATGAAGGAATTATCAATTTTATAAGTTATCGATATTTTTTAAAATAAAATAAATAAACAGTTACAATTCAAGTTAATTACACTTATACCCCTACCCTTTCTTCCTTAATTCCCTTGTTCTTCCATGTGCATGCACGAAATCATCTAGGCCATGCACGTTCCCTACTGACACCAAGCTCTAGCCACTTAACCCCAAATCCGACATTACCAAACGCTTCACCTTCTCGATCTCGACCAACCTGACACCTCAAATCAGTGCCCGAGCCCCTCATCCCAAAATGTGAATTTCCCCAGTCCACTACTACAGTGGAAATTTCATGACCCAAAAACTATGATCACACGCCTTGAAACTTCACGTCGAGGTGTTGTTCCATCACGAATCCAATTCCAGGCTTCGCTCGATCCCATTCCTCCTTGATTTCAAGAAATTGCCAACCCTAGTGCCTATACCCATTACTGTAAACCGTTGAGCACTCTAAATCTTGATCGAACACCCTCTTACCCACATCACAATGAAGCTCCTTCCATTTCGAGATCAAAGAACCAGGTTCCAGATTTTTTTTATTGAGTAGATAATGAAATATAAATTTTTGAATGAGTTCCCTTTTTTCTTTTCACTACCCTTGTTTATATAGCTGAGGGGAGAAGGAAAATATCATAGAGGGGTGTGGCTTGTACAGTTTAAGGTCGGATCAAATGGTGATGGGTCATGGTTGAGGTGATGATATGTGGGTGTGTGGTCAAGTTTATATATATATATATATATATATATATAATTTAAATTCAAAATATCTAGCTATATAATTTCGATCCCCAATCGAGACGTGTCGCCTGGCGTTTTATATGTTATACCCCTATTCCGAATGCAATGGAACATTTTTCGAAACCTAATTCGGTCGTACGCAAAAGATAGGTTTTTGAACCCCAATTATAATATTTAATTACAAATATTAATTTCAACGCTTTCTATCCCATACGACCAAACGATACGTCTGATCGCAATGAAATTTGGCGGCGTGTTATAATTCATTATTACGGATCCAATGACATTGGTTTCGTCGAAATCCGAGACAGTGCCCCGGGAGGCTATTTTTATATGTTAATTAAAACGAGTTATTTTCAAAAACAGTTAAATCACTATTAGATTCAATTTAAAATTTTTATTATCTTCATTCTTATTAATAGAAATTAAATAAGCCTTTAAATCATTTTTATCCAGCTTAAAACACAAGATTCAATTATTTAACCAATTTCAATTATTAAATTTAACAATTAAATTATCCAATAAATCACTATTTTTGAAATTCAAGTTATTTAATCTATAAAATTAACCTTTCAATATTTAAAGTTAATTAGATATTCCAAACTAAAATAACTAAAATTCTGGGTCGTCACAGAAATATTAATTTAGTCAGAATACTAAGACGGACGAGTCTTAACACCTACCAGAAATACACACGTAAATGTACTTGTACTGTGATTTCTGATGTGTCTGACACTTGAATCATGGGGGTATTTCATAAGAAATACATTATTTCATAAGTCTATATCACTTAGTATAATATATTGTAGATTATGAATCTTCAATATAATGTTGTCCTCTACCATGTATATGTTAATAAATTACTTGCATGCTCCTTAGTTGTTGAGCAAACTCAAGCTAGGGATGTTATGTGTAGTATTATTAATATATATATATATATATATATATATATATATATATATATATATTTAATAGACGAGGTAAGATAACTATATGTATTTGTTGAGCAAACTCAAGGTCAAAATGAGATTAGGACAAGGAAAAATAGGTTAGGAGTTGTATGTGATGCAACCGATAAGGAGTTATCCATCGTTTGTGGGGCTATGATTTGTTGAGCAAACTCAAGGTCATAATACTAAGACAGACGAATCCTAACACCCACTAAGTATAAGCATTTTATGCGATAGGGATTTAACATCGATTTTGAAAAAGATAAATGCAATATCTTTGATCAAAATAAAACTTTAATTTTTGAAGGAACAAGAAATCGAAATATTTATATTCTAAACATAAATATTAATCATAATAATGATTTATGCTTAACCGCAAATCATGATGATCCATGGATATGGCATAAAAGATTTTGTCACATTAATTTCAAATATATAAACAAATTAGCTAAAAACAATTTGGTAAGAGGGTTACCCAAAATAATTTTCAAAGTTAAAAACCTATGCGATGCATGTCAACTTGGAAAACTAAAGAAAAGCTCGTTTAAATCTAAAAATGAAATCTCTACTAAACAACCTCTAAAATTACTTCATTTGGACTTTTCTGGTCCAACTCAAGTACGTTCGATAAATCACAATAAATATGTCTTTGTAATTGTAGATGATTTTTCAAGATATACTTGGACGCTATTTTTAAAGCATAAAAGTGATACATTCGAAATATTTAAAAATTTTGCTATAGGAATTAAGACTCTAATGGATTTAAAAATAAAAAGTACAAGAAGTGATCATGATGGAGAATTTGAAAAAGAATTATTTACAAACTTTTGTAATAAAAAAAGGAATTACTCATAATTTTTCATTTCAACGAACACCATAACAAAACTGAGCAGTTGAAAGAAAAATTCGCATCTTGCAAGAATGTGCTCGAACTCTCCTAAATGGCGGTGGCTCACCAAAGAATTTTTGGGCCGAAGTAGTTGCTACTACAAGTTACGTATTAAATCGTGTAACTCTTAGACCTATGACTAAAAATACATGTTATGAAATGTTCTACAAAAAGAAACCAAAAGCATTATATTTTCTAATATTTGGATCAAAATGCTTTATTCTAAATACAAAAGATAATCTTGGTAAATTTGATTCAAAAGCAGATGAAGGAATTTTTGATGGATATTCTGATCAAAGTAAAGCTTATAGAATTTTTAACAAACGAACAAATGTTATAGAGGAAAGTCTTCATGTCTCATTTGATGAAAACTTTAAAAATATAAATAAAGACGACGAAGAAATTTTTGATACTAATCAAAATAAAGCCACTGAAACTATGATTGAAAATAATAATGATAATCAAAATAATCGTAATTTGAAATCACCAATCCGTATTTTAAAAGATCATCATATTGATAACATAATTGGAAATCTAGATAACAAAGTTTCGACAAGAAGACAAATAAATCAAATGAGTAATGTAGCATTTATATCTATTTTGAACCAAAAAATTACAAGGAAGCATCAAATAATGATTTCTAGATTTTAGCAATGCAAGAAGAACTTAATCAATTTGAATGAAATAATGTCCGGGAACAAGTACCAAGGCCAAACGATCAGTCAGTAATTGGAACAAAATGGGTTTTTAAAAACAAAGCTGACGAAAATGGAAATATTATACATAATAAAGCAAGATTAGTAGCACAGGGATATAATCAAGAAGAGGAATTGATTATGAAGAGACTTTTGCACCTGTGGCACATCTTGAAACCATAAGAATATTACTTGTTTTTGCATGTCATCATAACATTAAGCTATTTCAAATGGATGTTAAAAGTGCTTTCTTAAACGGTTTTATAAAAGAAAATGTTTACGTAGAATAACCACCATTATGTTTTTATGAATAATATCCAAATCATGTTTTTAAACTTAAAAACCATTATATGGTGTAAAACAAGCACCTCGAGCTTAGTATGATCGATTAAAATCACATTTAATTAATTCCGGTTTTCAAATTGGCAAAATAGATACAACATTATTTATTAAAAGAGAACAGAAGGATATATTAATTGTTCAAATTTATGTTGATAATATTATATTTGGATCTACTAATGAAAATTTATGTAATGAATTTTCTACAATAATGACAAACGAATTTGAAATGTCTCATATGGGTGAATTGAATTTCTTTTTTGGATTACAAATAAAATAATTAAATAATGGAATTTTTATCAATCAAGAAAAATAC
Organism: Allium fistulosum; assembly: GCA_030737815.1. Lineage (NCBI taxonomy): Eukaryota > Viridiplantae > Streptophyta > Magnoliopsida > Asparagales > Amaryllidaceae > Allium > Allium fistulosum. The sequence continues at coordinate 218,149,221 of CM060902.1, forward strand.
TGTAAAGAATTACTAAAACGTTTTGGAATGGATAATAAATCAAGTAAACCCACTCCAATGAGTACTACTACTCATCTAGACAAAGATGAACATGGAAAAGAGTTCAACCAAAAACTATATCGAAGCATGATAGGATCCTTACTATACTTAACCGCTAGTAGACCAGATATTATGATGAGTGTTTGTTCATGTGCAAGATTTCAAGAAAAACCTAAAGAATCACATCATCGGGCAGTTAAACGGAATTTATGATATTTAACCAACACTAAAGATTATGGTCTATTTTATCCAAAAGGCAGCACGTTTGAACATGTATCTTACAGTGATGCGGATTTTGGCGAATGTAAATCGGATAGAAAAAGTACAAGTGGCACATGTCACTTTATTGGTCAATCGTTAGTTTCGTGGTCTAGTGAAAAGAAAAATTGTGTTTCTCTTTCAACATGTGAAGCCGAATATATTTCTGATGCCTTGGCTTATGCTAATATATATGCAACAAACACTTAAAGACTATCGAAAAATAATAATCAAATCTCCAATATATTGCGATAATACAGTAACAACCCGAAATTTAAACTATAATAATTAATTAATGAATTAATTAAATAATAAAATAACTTTGTTAAATTATCATAATTGAGCTACAAGAGTTGCACCATTGTGTCCGTGGTAATTTTCTGGTCAATTTCCATATATAGATTGTCAAAATCCGAGCTAAAATGAAGAAGATACGGATTAAACAAGAAATGAGAATATATATATTGTCAGGTTGACCGTAAGGTCAACCCTCCCCTTAGCTAGGTTGACCTATAGATCGACCCTAACATATGATGGTCGACATGAAGGTCGACCCGCCTTCATTTATTTGACGTTGTTTTTCCAGTTTTGTTTCGAACAGGTCATTTTGCAATTCTTTTGAATCCTTTGCGTTCGTGCTTCCATCCAACGGTTCCCAGCGAGCCTATGACGTAGTTGCACCAGATTTAATCTTCAAATCCAACGGTCTAAGATCCCCAAAAAACTCTATAAATAGACCCTAGGAATAGATGTTTTTCTAGTTCAGATTTTCTCCTACTGGGTTCATTGCCAGAGGCTGGACCCTAAAAATAAAAAATTTCTAAGGAGAGAATCTTTCTGAAAAAAATATTTACGCTCTAGGAGAGGATCAAGGAAGACCAAGGACTAGAGTTGAGGACCGCATGTGAGTGTTTAAGTAATTATTTTAGATTTTTAAGAAATTTAAAATAATAGAATTCTCAATAGTTGTAGTTTTTCTGCAATTTTGAGACAGTTTTTATACAAGTTATTTGCAGTTAATTTTTAAAGTTCTTTTCAGTCTATTTTATTCAGCTATTTTTATTTTAGCTATTTTATTCATTTACTATTATTTACGGTTATTTACACTTTATTTACATCTGTTTTATGTTAGAATTCAGTTTGTAAATATTAGTTTCTTTTTATTCCTTTTTACGTGAATAAAATAATAAAAAGAGAATAATTTGCTAATGTGGACTAAAATATAAGAACATTAAATTTACAGAAATAGGATGTAAAATAAGAACTATAATAAAAAGAAGATGGACTGAAATAAGCAAATTTGAGACATTTGCAAGTATATCTAGCAATTATAACTAAAAAGACGGAATAAAAGAGAAATTATAACGTAGGTTATAATTAAGCAGAAAGAGCAGAAAATGCTCATTTTAAAACTTAGAGCTAAGTTAATAAGCAAATATTGCAGAGAAAACAGAAGAGGCTTATTTTAAGACTTAGATTAAGTTAATAAGCAAACAGAGCAGAAATAACAGAAGAAGCTTATTTTAAAACTTACACTAAGTTAATAAGCAAAGATAGAAGTAGGACCCATACCGGCAACATTCCCCTTCAGTCAGGAACTGATGGTCTCACAATAGATTAGGTGAGGCTGGGACATGCTTATGTTGAAGTAGGTAGATAAGTGGTCAATAAATAGAAGCTCAAAAAAGGAGATTTTGGCAAGGGGCGCAACTAGATTTTATTTGTTAGGACCCGTACCGGAAGCATTTCCCTTTCAGACTAGGACTGATGGTCTCACAATAACACTTAGGTGAGGCTACGCAGGACCCTGTCAGACTAGGACTGATGGTCTCACAACAGATCAGGTGAGGTTGGGCACGCTTATGCTGAAGTAGGTAGATAAGAAGTCAAAAGTGGGAGCAACAGATAGTGCGAACCGGCGGTGACCGAGTGTGCGGTCTCAAAGTAGGGATATAAGTCGTTATTGAGTTCCAAAGTGCTAAACAGGTGTCTTTTTTGCTGTGGGGCTCACAGGATGGGACTAGCTTACAGTGGCACAATAGAGATAGAAGGCCGATCAAAGGGTAGAATTAGGACTTAGCCTAATTAAAATAGGATTAGGATTTCAGCCTAATCAAAGCAGCTATCTAAGACAAGTGCAAATAATCACTATCAAAGCAAACAGTTGAGCAGTATTTTATTCCAGTTTTATCTTTCCTTTATTTCCTTTTATACTAGAACTGTTGCTAAGTCTATTATCTTTATCTTGCTTAAAAATACTTGTAATTACTTCCACTCACTAGACATTTAGTATGACCCACTCCTCTATTTTTCCCTTTTTCCCCATAGGCCAGCAGAGGCAAGGACAGTAGATTTGGATTCCTTGAAGACCCGTTTGTAGAGCTTTTCTTCAGGTATTCTTCTTCTTTTTCAATTTTCATTTCATTTGAATTTCGATGTACTGGTACTTCTTGAGAGGGATGGTCATTTTTATGTACTCTGATGATGTGACCGAGATTGTATTTTCCACAAGACATCTGTATTTGGTTTTAAGAGATATTTGGTTTCTATGACTTATTTTCTGGAGTAATGAAGTTTAATTTTAAATGTTTCCGCTATTATTATTTATTTTTCTTGTGAATCTTAGTCTCTGTAAAGTTTTAGCTATACCTCCAATGCACCACATCTTTTAGTGTGTCCATTTTGGGTATACTAAGAGGTGTGGGGTGTTTCACTTGGTATCGGAGCCTAAGGTTGCAGGATTTAAAAACTTGTTTTAAAAGTAAAGTATTTTTCGAAAGTAACTTATTTTCAAACTATTTTCATAAAGAAACTTTTATAGATATAGTTTTCAAATATAAAAGAGTTTTTATAAAATCCCCTCAAAGTCCAATTCAAGCTTCTTTTGATTCTTTCGAGCCTAAATTCTCTTTTTCTTTGCATAGCATAGCGGATGCCCCTAATCTTCCGAAGGTGTCCAAGTCCAAGGCTGGTTTCGTATATACCTTCAAGCTACGACACCAGAGGTGCAAGGGCAAGCGCCCAATCCAGCACGGGCGGGTGGAGATCCCATTAATCCACCCGTAGCAGCCAATTTCTCTAAGCTATGCAAGGACATTGCTAATCTAGGAGGCAAGACGTTTTCTGGTACGCAGGATTTCGTGGAGGCATGAGCTTGGTTGAGAAATACGGAGCGGATATTTGGGTTGTTAGGATTGGAGGACCAGCAGAGAGTTCAGCTTGCATCTTGGTAGCTAAAAGGAGAGGCTTCTTATTGGTGGGAGATTATTGAGTTGGAAGGTAGAAAAATTGGTTGGAATGGGTTTCGTGAAAGGTTTGGGAGGAAGTTTTTGTCACAAGCAGAAGAAAGCATGCAGTTGGAAAGGTTCATTAGTTTGAAGCAAGGAAGTCTTTCAGTAAAGGAGTATATCAATCAATTTAATGTGTTGTCGCGGTTTGGGATGGAGCTTGTCAATACACCGCACAAGAAGGCCATGAAGTTTGCTAAAGGATTGAATCAGCCCCTCCAAGGGTTGTTATTGACGCATGTACCGATGGGAGCTACATATGAGTCACTAGTAGAGATGGCCCTCATGTCTGATGCAACTAAGGAAGGAGAGCTTAAGGAGGTCCCTAAGTTAGAGAATTCTTAGAAGAAGTGGTGGAAAGATAAGAAGGATAAGGATAAGAAGAAAGGGGGAGGACCTCAAAAGCAAATCAAGAAAGGCGAGAAATGCAATAGCTGTGGATTGGTTGGACATTATGCAAGGGACTGCAAGAAGGATAAAATGAAGGGAAAGTGTTATAGTTGTAAACAGCCCGGTCACCTTAGTAAATTTTGTCCTCAGAAGACAAGGCAGGAAGCTGGCGCACCTACAGCGCAGGTGCAGGCTTTGGATGCAGCACCTTCTAGCAGCGAACCAGATAGAGGTAGGAAAGTCACTGTGGAAGGTTTGATCTCTATTTCAGATTTTCCTATTCGGACTCTTTTTGATTCTGGAGCATCACACTCTTTCATTTCTAGTTCCTTGGTTGATTGTTTGCACTTAGATATCTCTTTAGTAGTAGATCCCATAGTTGTTTCAAACCCCATAGGAGGATCGACACATTTATCCATGTTTTGTAGGGGTTTGAAAATTTTTATCTTAGGCGTAGAGTTTGACTGTGACGCCTATGTACTGGGATTTTCGATGTATGGGATGATTTTGGGGATGGATTGGTTATCCACTTATGGAGCGCTACTGGACTGTGAGAGGAGAGTCGTTAGACTAGAGAAATACAACAGTAGGACTCTCAAGGTTTCTTGCGACCCACAGGGGTCAATCATGTTGAGCTTCCTTTATTCCCTCGATTCATCACCAGTAGAGTTGGATTCAGTTCCAGTCGTCAGAGATTTTCCAGATGTCTTTGAGGAGGTTAGGGGACTATTCCCTAAGAGAGAGATCAACTTTAGGATCTATCTGAGTGACAATGCTAAGCCAGTAGCATTGCCCGTGAGACATATGGCTCCTAGGGAGAGGAAGGAGTTAAGCAAGCAGATTTGTGAGCTATTGGAGAAAGGCTTCATCAGATGGAGCATATTTGAGTGGGGAGCGCCAGTCGTCTTCGCTATAAAGGCGGATGGTTTCCTTCGACTTTGTGTGGACTATAAAGAGTTGAACAAGCTCACTAAGAAGAAACGTTACCTACTTCCTAGGATAGACGATCTTTTCGATCAGCTAGTTGGCCCTTCGGTATTTTCTCAGGTTGATTTGGCTACCAGATTTCATCAGCTCAGAGTCACTGACAATAGCATCGATAAGATAGCATTTAGGACACCCGATGGATTCTTTGAGTGGTTGGTTATGCCGTTTGGGCTGACCAATGCCCCAGCCTATTTCATAGATTTGATGAGCCGCGTTTTTCAAGATGTCCTAAATAAGTTCGTAGTAATATTCGTGGATGACATTTTGGTGTTTTCCAAGTGTATGGAGGAGCATGCTATTCATCTAGAGGAGGTTCTTCGTACACTTCGTGTTCATCAGTTGAAGGAAGAGTTCTCGAAGTGTCACTTTTGGCATGAGGAGGTGCATTTCTTGGGGCGTGTAGTCTCAAGAGAGGGTTTAGCTGTTGATCCCGCTAAGGTGATAGCAGTGCAAGATTGGAAGGCCCCCAAGAACACTACCGAAGTTAGAAGCTTCCTAGGTTTGGCTGGTTATTATAGGAAGTTTATCAAAGATTTTGCTAAGATCTCAACACCGCTTACTTGCCTCACTAAGAAGAATGCGACATTCATGTGGGACGTGGATTGTGAGGATTCTTTCATGATGCTAAAGAGAGCCCTTACTAGTGTGTCAGTGTTAGTTTTACCCGACGGAGCTAAGCATTTTATTGTATACACTGATGCATGTAAGATGGGTCTTGGAGCAGTATTAATGCAAGAAGGGAGGGTAGTATGTTATGGAAGTACATAGTTGAGGACTCATGAGAAGAACTACCCCACCCATGATTTGGAGCTAGTTGCTATTGTTTTCGCACTCAAGTCTTGGAGACATTACTTGCTAGGAGAAAGGTTTGAGATTTTCACTGACCATAAATCATTGAAGTACCTATCATCACAGAAGGATTTAAACTTGAGGCAGTGGCATTGGATGGAGTTTTTAGCATCATATGACTTTGAGATAGCTTACACCCCTAGCAAGGGAAACGTGGCGGCGGATGCGTTGAGTAAGAAGAGAGCAGCAACACTTAGCCCAATGTTCGTAGAGTGGAAAAGTCTAGATTTTATTTCCACTTTTGATTTTAAGTCCTCTACGGACATTACCCCGGGATTATTGGCAACTCTTGAGGTTAAGCCTACCCTCATAGATCAGATTGGATCAAGGCAGCGAGAGGATTCAGAGCTTATGGATATTCTACAGAGGATTAGAAAAGGAGAGGTCTCTAGACATCTCCAACGCTATTACATTGATAGTAAAGGGTGGCAAAGGAGAGATGGAAGACTTTGTGTCCCTCGCACTAGTGATTTGATGTGAGCAGTTCTAGCAGAGGCATACAATTCTCGAATGACTATTCATCCGGGTGGTGATGAGATGTATAGGGACATAAAGAGAGTGTTTTATTGGAGTGGCATGAAGAAGGATGTGGCAGAGTTTGTAGCTAGGTGTCTTGTGTGCCAAAGGGTTAAGGCGGAGCAGCAAAATCTCGGTGGATTACTTCAGCCATTGGATGTACCCGAATGGAAGTGGGATAGTGTTTCGATGGACTTCATAGATGGTTAAGCCCGATCTAGGAAGGGGAATACCAGTATTTGGGTGATTGTAGATTGTTTGACTAAGAGCGCCCACTTCATTCTAGTCAAGAGTTAGAGGACAACACCTTATTTGGCATCCCTATATGTTCGTGAGATAGTCCGACTTCATGGAGTTCCCTCTAGCATAGTGAGCGATAGAGACCCTATCTTTACTAGCCAGTTTTGGAGAAGCTTGCAAGAGGCTTTAGGGACGCAGCTTAGATTGAGTACGGCCTATCACCCTCAAATGGATGGCCAAACGAAGAGAGTTAATAGAGCTATGAAGGATTTGTTAAGGATGTATATTCTTTATTTTGGAGGAACTTGGGAGGAGCATCTTCCTCTAGTGGAATTCGCATATAACAATAGTTTTTAGGCTAGCATCGGGATGGCACCTTTTGAGGCTCTTTATGGAAGACTGTGCAAGTCACCTTCATGTTGGTTGGAGTCTACCGAGAGATTGCTACTTGGTCCCGACGTGGTTAGGGAGACTTCAGAGAAGATAGATTTGATTAGGAGGAGGATGAAGACAGCCCAAGATAGGCAGAAACCTTATGCAGACAAACAGAGAAGGGACGTTGAGTTTGACGTAAGAGATTTGGTTTTCATTAAGGTGTCTCCACTAAGAAAGGTAGTGAGATTTGGATCAAGTAGGAAACTTGCTCCCAGATTCGTAGGACCGTTCCCAATTATGGAAAGAGTGTGAAAGATGGCGTATCGAGTAAAGCTACCAAAGATGCTCGTAGGAGTGCATGATATTTTTCATGTTTTTTACTTGAGAAAGTGCTTACATGACTCGACAGAGGTTGTAGAGCCTAGTCAACTGAAGGAAGTTGAAGTGGAGAGAGAAGCATCGGTTCGTCGTATTCCTACCAAGATTATTGGATGTGACATCAAGAAGCTTAGGAATAAAGAGGTCCCGTTAGTAACGGTGCAGTGGGGAGATGATGTTGAAGATGCTACGTGGGAGGCTGAGGAGAAGATTCGTACCTCTTATCCACATCTCTTTGATAGTAAGTTTTAGAATTTCCTATTTCCATCTTTTGTTTTGAATAGGTTCCTTCCTTTATTATGTAAGGATTTAACCTATGGATGGTTGGACTGAATGTAAACATGTTACTAGAACGTGTTATGTATGATGGACGTTAGTGGTTGCAAGTGTTTGCTAGTAGATGCTAATGGATGCATATATATACACTAGGCACTATTATCTCTTAGGGATCGGCCTAACTAGGTCACTAAAGCATATGCATATGGATGTGTGCGCATTTGCATTTTTTTTCATGGTTGCTATAAATGGATGATTAGCATATGATTGTTGCATTTGGATGATGATTGTAGCATGCATATAGAACTATCAGTTATCATTAGGGAATTTGCATTCATTTGGATACATGGCACGGACATGATTGCATAAAAAGGAGGCCGACTGAATCATTAGACCGCCTAATCTTTTGCATTAGCTAGGACATTGACACTACACTATCCGCATATATATATATATATCATGAATTTCATTAGAAAACTTAAGGACAATGGATGTAATGGATGATGTTTGAGTAGTTGGTTGTAGAATTTGGATAAAAATATTTATTTCATTCTTCTGTCCTTGGAGATTTTGGGGAGATATCATTTAAGAGGGGAGAATGTAACAACCCAAAATTTAAGCTATAATAATTAAATAACGAATTAATTAAATAATAAAATAACTTTATGAAATTATCAGAATTGAGCCATGGGAGTTGGTCCATTGTGTTCGTGGTAATTTTCTGGTCAATTTCCATATATAGATTGTCAAAATTCGAGCTAAAACGAAGAAGATACGGATTAAAAAAGAAATGAGAATACACACACACACACACACACACACAAACATATACATACATACATACATATATATATATGGTCAAGTCGACCCTAGGGTCAACCCTCCCCTTAGCTAGGTCGACCCTATCATATCATGGTCGACCCGCCTTCATTTATTTGACGTTGTTTTTTTTCATTTTTGTTTCGAACACGTCATTTTGCAATTCTTTTAAATCCAGTGCATTCGTGCTTCCATCTGACGGTTCCCAACGAGCCTATGACATGGTTGCACCAGGTTTAATCTTCAAATCCAACGGTCTGAGATCCCTAAGTAACCCTATAAATAGACCCATAGGCATAGATGTTTTTCTCATTCAGATTTTCTCCTATTCGGGTTCGTTGTCAGAGGCTGGACCCTAGAAATAAAAAATTTCTAAGGAGAGAATCTTTCTGAAAAAAATATTTACGCTCTAGGAGAGGATCAAGGAAGACCAAGGACTAGAGCTGAGGACTGCAGGTGAGTGTTTAAGTAATTATTTTAGATTTTTAAGCAAATTAAAATAATAGAGTTCTCAATAGTTGTAATTTTTCTGCAATTTTGAGACAGTTTTTATACAAGTTATTTGTAGTTAATTTTTAAAGTTCTTTTCAGTCTCTTTTATTCAGCTATTTTTATTTTAGCTATTTTATTCATTTATTTATTGTTATTTACAGTTATTTACACTTTATTTACATCTGTTTTACGTTAGAATTCAGTCTGTAAACGTTAGTTTCTTTTAATTCCTTTTCACGCGAATAAAATAATAAGAAGCGAATAATTCGCTAATATGAACTAAAATATAAGAACACTAAATTTACAGAAATAGGATGTAAAATAAGAAGAACTATAATAAAAAGGAGATGGACTGAAATAAGCAAATTTGAGACATTTGCAAGTATAACTAGCAGTTATAACTAAAAAGACGGAATAAAAGAGAAATTATAACGTAGGTTATAATTAAGCAGAAAAAGCAGAAAATGCAGAAAATGCTCATTTTAAAACTTAGAGCTAAGTTAATAAGCAAATATTGCAGAGAAAATAGAAGAGGCTTATTTTAAGACTTAGATTAAGTTAATAAGCAAACAGAGCAGAAATAACAGAAGAAGCTTATTTTAAAACTTACACTAAGTTAATAAGCAAAGATAGAAGTAGGACCCATACCGGTAGCATTCCCCTTCAGTCAGGAACTGATGGTCTCACAATAGATTAGGAGAGGCTAGGACACGCTTATGCTGAAGTAGGTAGATAAGTGGTCAATAAATAGAAGCTCAAATAAGGGGATTTGGGCAAGGGGCGCAACTAGATTTTGTTTGTTAGGACCCGTACCGGAAGCATTCCCCATTCAGACTAGGACTGATGGTCTCTCAACAACACTTAGGTAAGGCTAGGCAGGACCCTGTTAGACTAGGACTGATGGTCTCACAACAGATCAGGTGAGGCTAGGCACGCTTATGTTGAAGTAGGTAGATAAGAGGTCAAAAAAGGGAGCAACAGATAGTGCGAACCGGCGGTGACCGAGCGTGCGGTCTCGAAGTAGGGATATAAGTCGCTATTGAGTTCCAAAGCGCTAAATAAGTATCTTTTTTGCTATGGGACCCACAGGATGGGACTAGCTCATAGTGGCACAACCGAGATAGAAGGCCGATCAAAGGGTAGAATTAGGACTTTAGCCTAATTAAAATAGGATTAGGATTTTAGCCTAATCAAAGCAGCTATCTAAGACAAGTGCAAACAATCACTATCAAAGCAAACAGTTGAACAGTATTTATTCTAGTTTTATCTTTCCTTTATTTCCTTTTATACTAGAACTGTTGCTAAGTCTATTATCTTTATCTTGCTTAAAAATACTTATAATTACTTCCACTCACCAGACTTTTAGCCTGACCCACTCCTCTATTCCCCCCTTTTCCCCTCATAGGCCAGCATAGGCAAGGACTATAGATTTGGATTCCTTGGAAACCCATTGCAGAATTTTTCTTCATGTATTCTTCTTCCTTTTCAGTTTTCATTTCATTAGGATTTCGATGTACTGGTACTTCTTGAGAGGGATGGTCATTTTTATGTACTCTGATGATGTGACCGAGATTGTATCTTCCACGAGACATGTGTATTTGGTTTTTAAGACATATTTGGTTTTTATGACTTGTTTTTTGGAGTAATGAAGTTTAATTTTTAATGTTTCCGCTGTTATTATTTATTTGTCTTGTGAATCTTAGTCTCTGTAAAGTTTTAGCTATACCTACAACGCACCACATCTTTTTGTGTGTCCTTTTTGGGTATACTAAGAGGTATGGGGTGTTTCAAATACTAGTGCTATAAATTTATCTAAAAATCCAATTAATCATTCACGAACAAAACATGTAGATATTTGTCACCATTTTATAAGAGATAATGTTGAAAAAGAAATAAGAACTCTAGAATTTGTTAATACCGAAAATCAAATAGCTGATATTTTTACAAAACCATTAAGTGAACTAACTTTTATTAAGTTAAGACGGGATCTCGGAATTTGTTCATTCAATGAATTGGTTAACTAAAGTTATAGAAATAATGTTTTGTTCACTTAAATTTGTAATAGCTTATATGAAATTTCAATTGAACAATTAATTTTATAACTTAGAATTAACAACAACCACATAATTTTTTTAATAACAACCATTTAAAAACAAACTAATATTTGTTAAATTCCTCTGACTTAGCTCGTTTTCTCAACTAATTTTTAGAATATAGCTATTTTATCTTATAAATTCAGTTATATACTACTTAAACATAAATAAACACAACCAAATTATTACAGCAAATAATACAATGTCTTCCGATCACGACTCCACTTATTCAACTATCGACTATAAATCCCCCTCATCAAATAGCACTTACATATCACCAACTAAATCCACACTGACATCAACTCGTTCAGACCCTCTAAACATTGTTGCATCACCAACATACCACACCGGCTTTTCTCCTAAAGGAAAGAAAGCTAAACGATCAATTGATCTGAAATCAACATCTCTCACTGACAAAGTCGATGGGATATATCACTATCAACAAGAAATGATCGGCGTTCAATGTGAAATGTATTAAGAACAACGACGTCAAGAATCTCATCTAAATTTTCTCGAAAAGTGTGTTCTAGCAATTTGTGGTCATTCACCAACAAAAAATTGAATACATCAAAAGTTTCCTCGATTATAATAAACTCCTAAAAAAGCGCATAACATCACTCCAAGGAATTTTTGCAAACGGGACCATCAAACCAAGCTTGGATTAACACTCCAGCTTGTCCAAGTTGATCTCCACTAAAGCCATTATTTGACGATACAAAAGTTGAACCAAATTCATGGGATACACAACAAATCAATAATTCAGAATTCTCGACAAAAACTAAAACTTATGCTACACTTCAAATTTATTTATTTTTGGTATGTATACTGTTTATTATATTAAAGTTTTAATAAAATTTTCGTTCATATTAAAATTTTCTTCCAGATGACAGAAATTACATATCACAAACTTCTGTGAATATACCACATACATCTATCATCAGTTATGGGTAAATTTCCCTGTAACCACAGACGTCTGTGGAAACCACACAGACGTTTGTGAAGACTCTCTGTTTAAATCTTCTATAGCCACAGACGTTCATGGAACCATCACAGACGTCTATCGAATCTCCCTGCTTTAATTTTACTAAAGCCATAGACGTCTGTGACTTCCTCACAAACGTCTATCGCTGCTCTGGGTACAATTTTCCAATAGCCGTATACAAAGAGCTTTACCTCTCGCTTCACTTTACCTTCATTTCAACTCCTAATTTCTGAAACCCGAGCTCTCAAAACATTCTAATTCTTCAATCAATGGCTCCCAAGAAGGTTAGCGTCTCCAAAAAGCAAAAAGCAAGGCCAATCTTAATCTTCCTCTTTAAGCATCGGTCACACAAGCTCACATTAACCAATGGCTTCGCAATAATCCTAATGCAATCAAACGATTCGAAGCACTTAGAGTAGAATATTGCTCCATGGAGCTAAGGTCCAAAATATGGAATAAAAAGGTGTTTCCACGACTCTACCACCCGACCAATTCTGTTCCACTTAATCCCCTTTTCATAGCCACATATCTTTACGGCTAAGATCCACTCTGGTCCTTTTTATCGCCTTGGCAATGTGATGGAATATGAAATTCTAGGAATTACTATGGATGTCGGTTGCTGCAACTTAATAAGCTATGATGCAAATAAGGTAATCATTGATCCCCTATCTATTTACCTCTTCTACTCCAATCTATGTAGTTCGGAGATTTGGAATACGAAGAATGATAATGGTTGGTCATGGTCAAGTGTTTACGGAAAATAAGTTAAAATTGATGTGTATACTGTTGGTCATATTTTAGGATGTTCTTATGAGGGGATTGATTTAACCGATATACCAGATCACAATTTTCTACCTAGGGATGAAGTTACCAATCAAATATGGGAAGATAGAATGCCACAATGGAAATCCACTTATCTTCGACCACGTGCTAGACTATTAAATCAAATGATAATTATACCATCATTCCTCATCTTGGTAGTCACAAACAAATTTATCTCAATGACCATCGATCTTTGTATACAATGTTTGGTCAACTACCAGTTAATTGGGAAAACTTTATTCATGATCAAATTAAAGGATTTTGGTCTCAACATCGTCATTCCATTATCTATGCCTCTTATATAATGTGCATCTTGAGAAATCTTGGAGTTCCTTCGTACATATCACAATACAAAGAAATTCCAACAAAAGATAGTAGACCGCGTTATCTATCACTGATGCATCTTCCCAAAAGTCCACCTCGTATCATCCCTTTCAACCAATGGACTCAACAACAACAAGAACAAGAACATCATGGTCCTCCTCTAACTAGCGCTCCTCAGCAAACCTACTCCCCTCATCCTTTCGAACAACCACCTTCCACTAGTCATGGTACCGAATATTATTCGGACTCGGAAATACAAGAAGCTCACGTTGAACCAATGCTAAATGAATCTCTTTGTGATTTGGCATCAAAAACCAAAAAATTATCACGGCCAATCAGCGAGCTTTAAATAGAAAAATGACTGGATTGGAATGCTCTTTCTCCACTAGGATGAAAAAGATGGAGAAGACTTTGGACAAAGTGGTATCCACTTTAGGCAAAGTGATGCGCAAAGTACGTGGCCGATTTTCCTCACGCTCATCATCTTCGCCTTCCCCAACACCTCCACCTCGGGTTCAAACACCAGTTTATCGCTCTTAAGCCTTGCCCGAAGGTACGTCACATGATAGAGGTGACCGAGTGAAGACTCCTATCCATGCACAAGCCGAGGAAGAAGAAGAAGGCAGTGATGAAATGTACATGCCTGATACTCCACATTTTCAACAACCATCTTACATGGAATTTCAAGGCCTTTCAATTCACGAAGATGAGGAGTACAACGATCAAATGCAATGGTTGGGTACATATGAGCAGGATCTATCCTCTTACTGGGATATTACGAGAACTACGAAGGCTTACCCTATTCTCAAAATCGGTACAATTAGACTTTGTTTTCTTTTATTTTGCAACTCTTATGCTTGTTTGTTTTCTCATGTATAACTCCTGTTACAATTGCTTCTAAATTTTGCTTTGAACTTTCATAGATTTTCCATAATCTGAAGTAATGACATGCTATGACAATTTAATATCTCTGTATCTTATATCGTTTACCTCCATTTTGATAATGGCAAACGAGGAGAAATTTATGAATATACATAGGGGGAGACGCACATACATATGAGGAGACAAACGTAATAATACTTCCATTCTATAGTTGATATTTTGATCATATAATTAATATTTCATTGTACAGTTGATATTTGATTGTATAGTTGTCATCATCAAAAAGGGGGAGATTGTTAGAACCTTCATTTTATGTTTCAATGATAACAACTATGCAATCATATACATATATAGACCTTATCAAGATTGTAAGTATATGCTACAAGAAGACGCCATGCTCGAAGATATTGAGACTCAAAGAGAAACGAAGATTCATTGACTATACTAAGGTTATTCTACTATATAAGATTCCTAGATATAATATTGTTAAGGTCTCCTTGAGTATATATGCATACACGACCACATACATTTCATGTACATCAAAATTAAGATGAAAAACTATTTTTTACACCTCACAGACGTTTGTGATAAAACCACAGACGTCTATGACAATTCTCGGGTTAAAATTTAAACAGGTCACAAACGTTTGAGAATTTTACCACAGATATCTGTCATGGGCTAAAACTATCAAATCTGAATAGACACTTCTGTTTTGAAACTAAAGAAAATCACCTTTCAGCGAAAGGTTGCAGCCATTAAAATGAATAGACTTTCTCAAATAGTAACAACTCTTCATTTGCACCTTTTTAAATCTATAAATACCACTTTGATTGACAAGTAAACATCATCTAACATGAATTAATATATTCTTTACTCTCTTGATTTCTAATCACTCTCTTACATATATATTGTTCACATACTCTCAATTTATTATAACCAAAATATAATTTTGGTAAAATCACTTCCTACAACTCAAAGCATTCATATTCATAAACTCAAAGGAGATCATAGGATGATTTGTACTATAAGTCAAAAACTGTGTTATTTGGAACACAAGATTGTCAGAGATACTTTTGTATTAGCCTATTCCTCTGGAAAAAGTGAGGGTAATTTGTTTAAAGGAAATACCGAAGGTGAGCTTCGAAACTAGACGTAGGACGGGAGGTCCGAACCGGTATAAAAACTCTGGTTTGCATGTTTTTATACTTTACTATTTATTGTCTACTATTGCATTAACTTATACACAAGTTAGATAATAAACGATCCATAAGTTTTTCACTATGGCAGTCGTGAACTGAACCTAGGCCAAACAACCCAGATTTGAAAGAACCTAATCTAATAGCTAGCATTGATTCGAACCCCTATAAATACAGGCATAACCCCTCACTTTTCTTCCCATATTTTCTAAAGCACGACAAGCTCTGTCATTTCTTTTCTCCACAAATTCTTAAATCTAAATAAAACTATAATCTATATACATATATACAGGTGGACATTAGCGGAGAATAATAGAGGAAAGAGTAGGATCGAATAGAATCGCCAAAGCCAAGGTAAAATTATAAATCCAAACCTGAATTAAATTCAGATATTTTCTCGGATCTAAATTTCTAATGAGTATGTATACTCTTGTGGTACATATTCTGATAGGAAGAAAAAGGGAGTCAAACTGGAATAAAAGGGTTTAGATCTAGAGATTTGGAATCTTATAGGGGAGTGGAAAATTATATATTTTTATATAATATTGGATTTATATCAGTATCAATTTGTTCCTTGTGGCCTAAATAAAATTTTAAAGTTGTAGGCTTAAATATATATATGTAATAAATTTGAAAACTCTGCCTACATATTTTGTCAATTGTTAACTTTGTTTTAATATTACACTTAATTGAATCTAGAAAGTAAAAGTGAAAGTAGTCCATAAATTTATAATATTATATAATAATCCCAGGGTTTTTAGTTGAATAATATGTAAGTAAATATAAATTGGAAGTTAATATAATTTGGATTGGGATTTAAGTAGTATTGTAATTTATTGGAATTAAGTGTGTTGCAATGTAAATTTCTATAAATTATTTTCGGTTTTATAATTATGTAAAAAAGTGTATCGTTTGAAATAACAAGGAATATGCCTAAAAGAAAGTGATGTACAAAATAGGGATGTTTATCGTATTTTGTACCGTCTATTTCAATAAAAAAAGAAAAGATAATTCCTTAGAATTTCAAATATAACGCAGGTTCTCTTTTAGATAATTTATGAAAAAATACAGTGTTAACGTTTTCATTTGGGAAGATGTAATTCCAACGCATTAAAATGCAGAAATCCCTGAGTATAAATCAAAGTATTGTAAGTAAAGATAATAACAATAATTCAATTATAAATCTAATATATGCGATAAGTTAGAAAATAACAATAAGTGATAAAATGTATGTAAAAGTAAGGAAATGAGTAATTAAGAAAACTACAATAATCAAAGAAAGATAGTAACAACTGAAAAGGAACAATAGGATATACCTAGTGTATCAAGTGAAAGTTAAGTGGTAAAGGATATTTAATCTATTAAAGTAGAAGTAAGCGGTAAATGACATTAAAATGACATTAATAAAATAAGAAATAAGCTGGTAAAAATAACCGAATACAACAGTTGAATGGGAGGCGTAGTAATTCAATAAAACTTATGTAGCCTTAAATATGCGTTTATGACAGATGTGTATTATTGAATTCAGTCAATAATTTAGAGTAACTAAATATAACATAGCCATTAATATAGGTTAGAATGCAAGGTCGGTAGTGTTACACAACAGAAGTCTGCCCATCGCATAGGGCCACCGGCAGTTGTGTATACATTATACTGATGTAGGACATATCCAACTATAGGACTCATGGAATTAAACGTTTGCATATAGGTGAAGGGAAAATACAAAAGTAAGATGGTTTTCTCTGGTCGAAATGTTAAAAGGGAAAGTAGAATCTGCTTCAACCTTTTAGGGGTATGTTTTAAGTAACCAAATGGGCATTTTCTTGATTACATTAGGCAATCTAAATGGGATGATGAGCGTAGGCTTGGGGCTATGATAGTGAGGTTGGTACGACATATGAGTAGTAAAAGCCGTTTACATAGGTCAAGATATTATCGGTCCTGAACGGTCAGTGGAAAGACAAAGGTTACGCCTAAATGGGCTACACCTCCTACTAATGCAGACCATGTTTAGGACATGCACCACCTTACGGTTATTTGTTGGTCTGTTTGTTGTTAGGAGGGAAGGCTATATAACCTTTTAATGGGGGTCTTTCAAAAACGAGATAGAATACGACTAAATAGTTGTAATGTCGTTAGGCACTACGGGAGTTCCTTGGTATGTAGTTATTGTCTACCTCGAGTAGATATGGTGTATCGTGCGCGTACGTGAAGTCAAGACGACTAAGTAAAACAATAGACATAACATGTAATGGAAGGAAATCAGCATAAACTAGTGTTATATATAAAGTGTGTAATTTACCAGTCACTAGAATGTTGTTCTAACACCCTCCTCATTACAACCTATAGGATAGCTTTAGTGGGACGGGTACTAGTACAAGGCGGGAATGGTGGAAGGACACATTTTCTTATGCATGTTTGACACTGACAAGGGTCATAGAGTTCAAAGTTGTCAGCCTTGGTCAGCAATCATATTTTTTATTATACTTTACTATTTCGTTGTGAGTTTATATAAATAGTTCTCCAATATGATTTTGTTATTATAGGATATCAATACCAATGATCCGTACTTTGATGGACTTTGGTTTTCTATTTAGAAAAAATTCATGACCATTGAGGTGCATGTTATTACACATACATCCATCGGTAGTATGTCAGATCACATCACTGCTTTAACTCCATCACCCAGGCCGGCCGGCTTTTTGGCCTAAAAAAGTATCTGCTATTCTCGTCCACTCTTACTCGATAGGCCTCCCACTGGTTCTTACATCTGCAACCAGGCAGCACTCAATCTTGGGCCGAGCTTTGCATATATTTCAAGACTAGGTTCTTTGCTTCTAGGACCTATGTCATAATGGCTAGAGGGATAGGAAACATCTGGCGGAGGCCAATCGAGAATCTTCGATCATATATGAATCACTTCAAAAAAGTATCTACGCAGACAAGGGATGTCAACAAGAACATCTTGGTAATGGCTCTCTTCTTGAGGGTCAGATACAAGTCCAAAATGTGGAAGGAATTACAGAAGTAGTAGGCCATGTCTCTAACTGATTTTGACCAACGAGAGAACGGCATAATTAGGATGGAGGATGCTGATCTTTCTGCTAACGAAGATGAAGCTCGGTGTTCAAAAAAAGTCAGACCTAGTGAGATAACCAATCAACGAAGTAATGGTCTACAAAACAACAACAAGAGGCATGCAGAAGATGAACCGGGTACAAGCCTAAGTATGCTTACTGTGCCACCTTGACTCGAGATATGGAATCCAAATATCTTACAACTTCGGACCAGGTACCACTGGAAAGACCATCTACCACTAGAGCTGGGAGAAGGGAGGAACCTTGTAACACCCCGCAATTTTATAGATCAAATATTTAAATGATTATTTAAATATTTAATCGGTAAGTAACGGAATGCCTCTTATACTCAATTTATAAAAATGAGCGAATTAGAACTCGATACATCCGTGGTTGAGTTATTTTTTCAATGCGAGTAAAATGAGTATAAACATGATTATGTTTGGAGTCAACGATTTTCGAGGATGAACAGTGCCGGATGAAGAGCAATTGGGCTAAGCCCACTAGTTTCCTATAAGAGACTAACTCCTCTTCATTTTTCTAACACACTCTTCATTCATGTATCGTCTCCTCCTCATTCTTTAATTACTCCACTAATCACGTCCTAATCCCCTAAGCCTAGATCCACCAATCCAAGCTTGAATGAATTCCAATAAATTCAAATAAAATAACCATAATTCTTCTCATCCAATTCCTTACATAACCAACAAAGGAATTAGCATGGAATTCAGTTTGGGGTTTCATCTTGGATTTCAAGTGAACATGGATTTGGATTTTGGTCAATAGAGCTTGGTTTGGAGTTAAACAAGGTGAGTGGCATGATTCTCTTACGTAATTTACTCGTTATACTTCATTAATAATTATATGAATGATTATGAAGTGTTTTGGAAGAAGTTAGAGAATGTTAGTAATATAATTAGGCTTACGTTTAGGCCTTAAACATGTTTATGTTCAACTATTATTTGTTTGAGACCTTAATCCCTATTCATGAAATAGTTAGTAAGCCTTAATTTTGATTATGGACCAAGTAATTTATTTTTGTATGAAGTTTTTAGTGATAGAGACTAATTAGATGACATAACTAAGGGCATGTCATTGGTTAGCTATAACTAAACTAATTTAAATGATATTGAAATAGTTAGTAAGCTAATTTAGCAAGTTTTAAACTCTACACTTATTATTAAAGTGGTTAGAGGGTTAATGAAGCCAAATTAGTATTCGTAAATATAGTTTAAATAGAAGAATGATCTTTATAAGCAAAGAAGGTATTTTATAAGATAGTATGATATTTTGTATAATAGTATATGAAGCTTAATTATTATTTATAAAATGATTATATTATTTTTTTAAATGAAGTATATATTTTTATAAAATAGAGTTGAGATCTTATAAAATAGTAAAATGAGGAATACTTGATTTTAACGAAGTGATTAAGTATTATTAGAAGACAATAAAGTGATTTATAAGCCAGTATGATCTTTTATAAAATGGTATGAGATTTTATAAAATAATATAAAGTGATGTTTCACTTTATTGAAAATATTAGTAAGTAAAAGTAATATTTGATCTAGTAATGGTTGAATTGCTCATTTGAATGTACGTGTGTGTATGCATGCATAAGCGGGTATACGTATTTGTGTATTTGGAGCTAAGCGACAATCAAAACAAATATAGTGTTGTAGCTAGAATTGTTGTATGTTTGGTTGTTTATATATGTTTTCAATTGTTTGATTATATAGAAATGTACTTGAATACAAGTTTGTTGCAGGCATTTCATGGAGCCATAGCGACTATCGCGTGCGCTAAGTTGCGTAAGAGTATGTCAAGCCGAGTAATCGCCCCAGTGAAGTCCAAAATGTGACTTGTGTAGTGGTTGTATGCTTGCATGAACGTGTTTGTATAGGGATGCACAAATGAGTGTATCGGCACAAGTATAAGCTATGCACATGGCAAGGAGGTCGAATATGTTGTTTTTGGTGTGTTAGAGGAAATCGGGTCACTGTAATCGCCCGTTGAACTATACTTGTGCAAATAGTGGACTTTTGTTTCGAAATCGGTTTTCAAACACTTATAGAATTCACTTCCAAAACATTAACAAATGAACTTCGGTAGAGGTCTAATTGATTAGAAGTAGGCTCTGGAAGTAAGGCGACTTATCGGGCGAAGCATCGGTAAAAAAGATATGCGAATCGGCATCAATTCGGGAGATCTACTCCCTGCCCAGGTTCATTTCCAGAACCTTGTGATATTCGGTCAACTGAATATAGATTCGGTTGACTGAACTGGAGTATAAGCCAAACTCCAAAGGGGAGTCCAAAGTAGTGGACTGGGGGGTGGCTGGGTTCAGTAGACTGAATAAATGCCCTAGTCGATTGAATCCCTAGGGTAATAAAGACTTTACGAGATT
This sequence comes from Allium fistulosum, assembly GCA_030737815.1. Lineage (NCBI taxonomy): Eukaryota > Viridiplantae > Streptophyta > Magnoliopsida > Asparagales > Amaryllidaceae > Allium > Allium fistulosum. Next base: position 218,169,910 of record CM060902.1, read on the forward strand.
TTCCCCCATTCGATCATGGTTCTTCATGGCATCTTAGCACGACTTCAGAGAGGCTCTAGGCTTCTTGGGGAAGCGGGATGTAAGGCAAAGCTCATGATTTGGATGAGAATGTTGAGTGATTCCTTTAGAATCAATAATGACCAAGCACAGGATCGGTATATCGATTGGTCACACGATCATGTCGACAAGCATGTACGATCGAATGGAGTAGATTCGTACCTTCGGGGTTTGACCCCGATTATGTATAGTTAGATAAATTCTATCCATCCTACATTAGTGTCCAGGCTCTATTTATTATGGGATCATGGTAGATGTCCGGGTATGTTAGTGTGCTGACTCTACTTATTATAAGATCGAATAGATGTCTAGGTACAATAGTGTGCTGACTCTATTTATTATACGATCAAGACAGATGTCTGGTTACTTTAGTGTGTTGACTCTATTTATTATTAGATCCTAGTAGATGCTTGGGTACATTAGTGTGCTTGCTCTATTTATTATGGGATCACAGTAGATGTCTAGGAACGTTAGTGTGCTGACTCTATTTATCATACAATCAAGATAGATGTTTGGGTACATTAGTGTTCTGATTCTATTCAATATTATATCCTGGTAGATTTCTAAGTACGTTAGTGTGCTTCCTCTATTTATTATGGGATCGTGGTAGATGTCTAGGTACATTAATGTGCTAAATCTACTTAATATAAGATCATGATAGATTTCTGGATATGTTAGTGTACTGGCTCTATTTATTGTTGGATCGTGGCAAATGTCTGAGTACATTTTTATATTGGCCATGTTTATCTTCAATCATCAGGCCATGATAAGTGCCCATTGTTGACTCCACCCATCAGTAATAACAGGTATTGATTTGTATTTCTTAGTTATCTTCCATTGCTATGTTGTGTGAGTTATTAGTCTGTTCTTGTTATTGTTGCACTTACTATTATTTTGTACTTCGTGGTAGACTTATATTATGATCACGCTACTTTTGGATGTTGGGTTACTTTTATCATAGTATGATATTTATGTTTCAGGTACATTATATTAGTTGTGCTACCTTATTGAGACAGGAAAAGAGATGGTTATGGCATGATCCCCTATTTTTGAGATGGGTTTACTGTACTTGTTTATAGGCAATCTGGATTACCCTTGAGCTACGTTTGTGGAGAGGGTCAACTGTGAGCTAGTTGTTTCCTGCTTATTTGTATATAGCTTTGACATACGATATTCTAAGATAGCTCTCCTTACACCAGGCTTTATGTTCGACCTGCATTTTGTGTTTGTCTGCTTATGTCATGACAACTCTCGGATACACGATTAAGTAGTTTCAAGAGTCAGGTGCTTTGGGGATACGCTGGCAGGATGCGCTGCTAGAGCATTTTGGAGGCGTGGCATCGATATTTTGGATATGTATACTTGATATTTGTAGTAGTACATCACAGACCTCTTATATATATATATATGAGACTATTGTATAAGATATTTATTCAAGACTAAGTGCTTTTGGAGTAGATGTATTCTGATTTTCTCTGTTGATACTTATTTATCAGTTGCTTCCACTAATGTGGTCTCTTATATATTTTAATTTTATTATGTTTATGTATATTCAATATATTATATATTGTAACAACCCACATATTTTTACGATAATATATTTAAATGATTTATTTAAATATATCATCGTTAGTTGAATTTAAAAGTCCAAAACGTGACTTTTTGTAAACAGTCGAATCCGGACTCGAGACCGCTTCCATTGAGTTCAAAATGACGTTTACAACTTTTTTGAGTATAAAAATCGATATGTTTGGAGTTGATTAGAATTTTGCTATTTTTCTATTGGGCTTTGGGTTTGGGTTTCAGCCCACCAACTCATCTAATACCCTAACTCCTCCTCCAAGTCCTCTTCATTCATTCTATTATTTCCTAACACTCAAGTTAAAGGGAAAAGGGGGAAGAGAAAAGAAATCAAAATTCCTAAGCCCTAGATTACTAGCAAATTCTAGATTCAAGCTCCAAAATCAAAGAGAAGCTTAGGTAAGCATCCTCTTCATCTTCTCCATCTCAATCTCTCTTCAATTTTCAGAAACTCCTAAACCTTAACTTAGGAAATATTTGCTTATGAGCTTAGATCGGAGCTTCTTGAGTTGAAGTTGAAGAGTGGTTGATCTTTCCTTTGTTTTAGAGCTTCTTCATTGATTGTTTTTAGGTTTAAAGGTGAGTTCTTGAACTCACATCTATGTCTATAGCTTTCATTGTTGTTAGGTATGAATTCCTAACTTCTATTTCATGTCCAATTGCTTTTGATTTGAATTGATTTGGTGAATTTTCCAATTTTGGTGTTTTGAAGTCAAAACCTTTAAAGATCTTATCTTGGACATTTGGACATGTTATTTGGGGTGTATCGAAGAGCTTATAGGACTAGGTTGTCGCTTGGCATAATTCCCTAGCCTCCGTCGCTCGTCCAATCGCTTCCGAACCAATTTGGCCATCAATGGCCTAGGCAAACTGTTGCCCAGTACAGGCAACCAGATGTCTGGTTAAAGAACTCAAACGTCTGGTTAGGGCACCAGAAGAAAAAAAAGATTAGGCAGAAGGAAAAGGGCAGAACCCTTGACCAGACGTCTGGAGGGGACCAGACGTCTGGTTAGACTATACCAGACGTCTGGAGGGGGGTTTTGGAAAAAAATAAAAAGAGGAAAAAGAAAAGAAAATGGCAGAACCCCAGGTCAGACGTCTGGCCGAACCAACCAGACGTCTGGTCCTGTTGGTTTTTGCCCATTTTGCCTATTTTTGTGCGAATTTCCATTTTCTTATCGATTTTTGTTGATCCGATTAGTTGTTGTCATTTATTATCGACTTTGATGACTTTTTTTCTGGATTTTTGGGATATCCATTTGATTGGATTTGATATCGATTTTTATGGTTTTAATTCACTTCGTCGAATGTGGATTTTTGGTGATAGATTGTTTTTACAATCATTTCTGTGATTTGTCACTTTAAAATACAAAGGTTTTTATACTTGTAGTAAATACTCAAACTCTTTCACAAAAACGATTTCAACACTATTTTAATACAAAGCTCTATTTTAAAACCGTTTTCCAATCTATTAGTATATACAAACATTTATCTCATTCTTACGAGAAATCCAATTAAACGACTTAGCAAAACAAGTGGTATGAAACGCTTGCGTTTACTTCGTCAGTTAATTCTTAGACTTGTTCGATTGAAATCTCGTGACAATTTTCGAGTGGAAATCTACAATTTGTTCGTAAATATTTAAGCTAAGCCAGTGGTTATGGGACACGAAGCTAAACTCATCTATTTACTAGCTTGATGTAATTTACACTTCTTATTGATCTATGAAGATCATTTTATGGTTTAGACTAGCGGTATGCGATGTCTCTTTGTCCGCGTGGGGGACAGTACCCCGTTATGTTGAGCTTCATCTCATTTTTATAGGCTAGCGACCTATGGATTTTATGGAGTTCGGTTCATCGGGCGTACTGTTATTGTACTACGTCGTCGTTCCGAATTATTTGAGTTTCAGGTTCATCGGGCGTACCGTTATTGTACTATGTTGTTATTCCGAATTATTTGAGTTTCAGGTTCCTCGGGTGTACCGTTATTATACTACGTTGTTGTACCGGCTCTATGGTTAGCGACCATGGGATAGCGACCCGTTTGTGATACACGTGTTGGTGAGTTTTCATGCTCCCGTTTGTGATAGGCCTCCCTCTTTTGTGTTTTCTGGATTTCTAATTGTTGATTTATAGAATTTGTGTTTCACCAATTTTTGCGATTGACATTGATATGTTTTGTCAATATTTGGGGTTTGGTGAATAAGCTAAAGAATGTGATATTCTTTTTGGATATTTGACGAGATTTGTGATATTGTATGATTTTTATTGTTATCGAATGTATACTTGTCACAGTATGGCATTATTGTTATCATACATTTTCATGGTATCTCTTATACTTTCTCATCTCATATGATATTTATAGCTAGACTGATCCATTTATTATTCTTCTACTTAAATAATACTCGGGTCAGACCGAGGTGTTACAAGTGCTTCCACTTGACTTCTTAGTAGGGCTAGCTTCTGACTTTTGGCTAACAACTTTAGCTTAGTTGTTTTTGCTTTTATACATTTGAGACAGAGACTCTTGATGTATACATATTCTTTTGCTTAGCACTTGTACCTATTCTTTTGTGATGTAGTGGATCTTGTATGACCACTATTTTGATGTACACTTTTATGTGTTATATTTATATCTGTTTCCGCCTTTGTGATATGAATATCTGTGACTGATTTGTGTTATGCTTATTTCTATATTTGTTTCCGAAGGCCACATAGCCACTGTGTAGTAGCTTTGAGTTTGTATTTGATGTGTCAGATTTCCTCTTGAAATGAAATGCATGACCTTCTATCTGACATATCGGTACTCGCACAAATCAATTACACAGATGGTCGCTCCTCAACAACCTTATTCTTCGTACTAATTGACGGCATTACCCAGTAGTGTCCTTGGTTAGTGTAAGTATAGAGGTAGGGCGTCACAGCTTGGTATCAGAGCCAAACTTCCAAACAATGTAGAATAATCTAGCAAGGATCATTGTCCTAAGTCTCTCTTAGGAATCATGCCTTAGGATTTAATTCGAGTCATAGGACCTGTTTTATCCTATTTTCTTTTATGATGCCTTGTTTTATCAATCAAGTTTGTTTGATATTCATTCTGAGAATAACCTTTTTCCTTTTCTTTTTTTCTTTATTAAAGAAGAGAAATGGTTAGACCTGGCCGTCCCAGCGTCGGTCAATCCAGTGCTACTCCTCAGGATGGCGTGTTCATGTCTGCCCAACAGCTTTTGGATCTTGTAAAGAATGCCCAAGCTGCCGGACCCATTCCAGAGCCTACTCATCATAAATCCGGGTTTGCACACTTGTGCAGTGATTATACCGATTTGGGTGGAAGGCCATTCAAGGGTTCCGAAAGCGTTATAGAAGTCCAAGCTTGGCTTAGAACATGTGATCGCATCTTTTCTCGCAAGAATCTTGTGGATTTATATCGTATCCAAGTGACTTCTCGCATGCTCCAGGAGAGAGCATTAGATTGGAATGAGCTTTTGATTTCGAAAATTGTTGAAGCGGATCTTACTTTGGAGCAATTTCGGGAAAGGTTCGAGTTAAAGTTTGTGCCGAAGGCTGAAAAAGTAACTTTGGCCCGATGCTTTATTGACCTTGTTCAAGGTGAATCTCCTATGACGGATTACGTCACATCTTTTGAATCTCTCTCTAAATATGGGGTCGAGTATATTAATACCCCATTGAAGAAAAATCAGAGGTTTGTCTATGGGTTGAATAAGAACCTCAAAAAGCCTTTACTCCTGAAACTAGAAGTTTCTTTTGATCAGCTTATTGATATCGCTCTTCGACTTGAAGAAGCCGATAAAGAAAGTGATGTTGAAGTTATGGGTGCCAAATAGAACTTCAACAACAACAAAAAAGCCCTATTAAGTTCAAGCCTAATCCCAACAAGAAAGGGAAGCAAGCAACTTCGGTAGCAAAGACTCCTACCTCTAGTCGTGGGCAATGCTACAATTGTGGTTCTAAGGACCATTATGCAAATAGGTGCCCAAAACCTCTTTTTTGTCGTTATTGCAAAAGTTCGGGTCATCTTTTATCTTCATGCCCCAAACTTCCAAACAACAAAGAGGGAAAGCTAAATGTTGTGCAAGCTCATGTTAACACTTCTCTTGGTCAAGGTATTTCTCATTCTATCTTTTATGGCATTATTATATTTCATGATCTTCCTATTCGAGTTCTTTTTGATACGGGTGCATCTCACTCTTTTATATCAAAACAACTTGTTGATGCTTTGTCTTTACATGTTATGGGCTTGATGACTTCACTGAGAATTTTGAATCTGGTTGGTGGATCCGCAACACTCAGTTTACTTTGTAAAGATGTCGAGATTATTTTATGTGATTATGCTTTCCGAGCCGATTTGCATGTTATGCGCTATTTAGGTTTCGGAATGATTTTGGGGATGGATTGGCTTAATCGTTATGAAGCCCACATCCTATGTCTCGAGAGGACTATTTATCTTCGACATCCTCAGTCTGTTAAGCAGATTTCTATTGTTCTTAAAAATTCGGATTCCGATTTGGTAGCATCCTTGTATTCTCTAAATCCACATGATGACGATAATGATGACGAGAAAGATGTCATTTCCCTCATTCACGTTGTGTGTGAATTTCCCGACATCTTTGAGCCGGTTTTAGGATTACCATCTAAGCGAGCAATTAAGTTTAGAATTAATCTAACCTCTCTGCTCTACCTATCACTCGTCCTCCTTATCGTATGTCCAATAAGGAAAATGAGGAGATGCGTAATCAATTATCTGAATTGGAAGCAAAACAGTTTATTCGTTCTAGTTCCTCTCCTTGGGGAGCTTTAGCTATCTTTGTGAAGAAATCCGATGGTACACTTAGGCTTTGCGTTGACTATCGCAAGCTTAATGATCTCACCATCAAGAATAAATATCCTTTACCTCGGATTGATGATCTATTCGATCAACTTAGTGGTGCTAGAGTCTTTTCACAGTTAGACTTAGCAACCGATTTTCATTAACTTCGTATTGCGGAGGATAGCATTCCTTTGACATCGTTCCGTACTCGTTATGGATCTTATGAATGGCTTGTTATGCCATTTGGTTTAACGAATGCTCCAGCTTATTTCGTTGACCTAATGAATCGAGTTTTCAAAGACTTCCTCAATCGATTTGTTCTCATCTTTATTGATGATATTCTTGTTTATTCTAAAACCGAGGAAGAGCATGAGAAACATCTTCGAATTGTGTTGGAAACCCTAAGGAGTAATCAATTGAAAGCAAAATTTTCTAAGTGACACTTTTAGCAATCTCGTGTGAAATTTTTAAGACATATTATTTCTGAATCCGGAATTTCCATGGATCCTTCAAAGATTGAAGCAATTCAAAATTGGAAGAGACTGGAGAGTGTGACGGAAATTCGTAGCTTCCTTGGATTGGCGGGCTATTACCGTCGGTTCATAAAAGACTTTTCTAAAATTTATGTGCCTCTTACTAGTTTGACAAAGAAGGGAGTTAAGTATATTTGGTCAGACAAATGTGAAGTTGCTTTTCAGAAGTTAAAATAACTCCTTTCCGATGCTCTTATTCTTGTGATTCCTGAAGGGAACCAAGACTTTATTGTTTATGCCGATGCTAATCATGTTGGTTTGGGAGCCGTTCTCATGCAAGGGAACGTGTTATTGCTTATGCTTCTAGGCAATTAAAGCCTGCCGAGACTAGATATGCCACTCATGATTTAGAGCTCGCGGCTATTGTTTTCGCCCTTAGAATTTGGCGTCATTATCTTTTGGGAGAGAAATTTGTTCTCTACACCGATCATAAATCTTTGAAGTATTTATTTTCTCAAAAGGAAATTAATTTGTGTCAACAACGTTGGCTCGAATTCCTTGCATCTTACGATCTTGATATCCTCTATACTCCCAAAAAGGGCAATCGTGTTGACGATGCCTTAGTCATAAGCAACAAACGGTTGTTTCCATGATGATATCTGAATGGAATGATCTCGATACTTTATCTGCTTGTGAGATTCGAGATCGTGAATCCGATTCATGTTCATCTCTTGTTTTGTGTAGCTTTGAGGCTCATCCTTCTCTTTTAGACCGCATCCTTGAAGCTTAAAAGCAAGATCCCGAATTGGCTCTTCTTAGCCAAAGTTGTAGGGATAAAAATAAGGTTGATGGTTTGAAAGACTTTGATATTGATGCTCGCGGAGGCATTCAGAAGTTTGGTAAACTTATTGTGCCAAGAATTTGTGATCATCGTAAAGACATTTTAGAAGATTCTCATCGTTCTAAATTTACCATTCATCCCGGTAGTAGTAAAATGGATGCGGACATGAAACGACTTTATTATTGAGATGGAATGAAATCTGATATTGCTAACTTCATTAAGCGTTGCATGACTTTCCAACTCATAAAGGCCGAGCATCAAAGGCCCGGTGGGTTATTGCAACCTTTGGACATTCCAATTTGGAAGTGGGATCAAATTTCCATGGACTTTATTGACGGTCTTCCCCATTCTCGTTCGGGTCATGACAAATTATGGGTGATTGTAGATAGACTTACAAAATCCGCCCATTTTATTCCCATTCGGTCCAACCGGATCGTACCTCTTTTGGCCAAACTCTATGTTAAAGAAATCGTTAAATTACATGGAGTCCTACTTCTATTGTTAGCAATCGTGATCCATTATTTACTAGTGGGTTTTGGAAGGGTCTTCAAAAAGCTTTGGGAATGAAGCTTAATTTTAGCACCGCTTATCATCCTGAGTCCGATGGACAAATGGAGCGTGTGAATCAAACTCTTGAAGATCTCCTTCGTGCATGTGTTCTTGATTTTGGTGGAAGTTGGGAAGATCATATTTCTCTTGTTGAGTTTTCTTACAATAATAGCTTCCAATCTAGTATTGGTATGGCACCTTTCGAGGCGCTCTACGGAAGGCCATGCCGATCTCCTTCGTGTTGGCTTGAAGCCGGTGAGAAGCTGGTTTTAGGTCCAGATTTTATTCGGGATGCCACAAAAAAGATGGACCTTATTCGTCATAGGATGAAAGAAGCTCAAAGTAGACAAAAATCCTATGCCGATAACCGAAGAAGGAAATTAGAATTTCTGTGGGAGATTTGGTATTCATTCGTGTTTCACCTATGAAGGGTGTTGTGCGTTTCAGTCGATCGGAAAAATTAGCACCTCGATATATTGGCCCATTTCCCATCACCGAACGCATTGGTTCCGTGGCTTATCGTCTTTTATTACCGGCTCAATTTTTTACTATTCATGACGTATTCCACATTTCTCAACTACGGAAATGACTAAGAGATTTCGATTCTATTCTTGAGCCCGGTATTATTAAAGAAATTGAAGTTTCACCTAATTTGACTTATGAGCAACATCCTATTCGCATCATTGCTACGGAGGTTAAATGCCTTCGTAATAAAGATGTTCCGCTTGTGAAAGTTCAATGGTCCTCAAATCCTAAGGATTGCTCTTGGGAATCCAGAGAATTCATAGAGCGAACACATACGGACTTACTCTCTCATGCTCCTTAAGGTGAACTCCTTACTTCAAAATTTCTTCTTTTGTGTTGTTATGCCTTAGTATGGTTGTTACTTTTTATTTTCTTCTTAAGTATTGCGAGGACGCAATTTCTTTAAGGAGGGGAGTCTGTAACAACCCGCATATTTTTATGATAATATATTTAAATGATTTATTTAAATATAGCATCGTTAGTTGAATTTAAAAGTCCAAAATGTGACTTTTTGTAAACAGTCGAATCCGGACTCGGGACCACTTCCATTAAGTTCAAAACGACGTTTACAACTTTTTTGAGTATAAACATCGATATGTTTGGAGTTGATTAGAATTTTGCTATTTTTCTATTGGGCTTTGGGTTTGGGTTTCAGCCCACCAACTCATCCAATACCCTAACTCCTCCTCCAAGTCCTCTTCATTCATTCTATTATTTCCTAACACTCAAGTTAAAGGAAAATGAAGGAAGAGAAAAGAAATCAAAATTCCTAAGCCCTAGATTACTAGGAAATTCTAGATTCAAGCTCCAAAATCAAAGAGAAGCTTAGGTAAGCATCCTCTTCATCTTCTCCATCTCAATCTCTCTTCAATTTTCAGAAATTTCTAAACCCTAACTTAGGAAATATTTGCTTATGAGCTTAGATTGGAGCTTCTTGAGTTGAAGTTGAAGAGTGGTTGATCTTTCCTTTGTTTTAGAGCTTCTTCATTGATTGTTTTTGGGTTTAAATGTGAGTTCTTGAACTCACATCTATGTCTATAACTTTTGTTGTTGTTAGGTATGAATTCCTAACATTTATTTCATGTCCAATTGCTTTTGATTTGAATTGATTTGGTGAATTTTCCAATTTTGGTGTTTTGAAGTCAAAATCTTTAAAGATCTTATCTTGGACATTTGGACATGTTATTTGGGGTGTATCGAAGAGCCTATAGGACTGGGTTGTCACTTGGCATAATTCCCTAGCCTTCTTCGCTCGTCCGATCGCTTTCGAACTGATTTGGCCATCAATGGCCTAGGCAAACTGTTGCCCAGTACAGGCAACCAAACGTCTGGTTGAAGAACTCAGACGTCTGGTTAGGGCACCAGAAGAAAAAAAGAGAGATTCGGCAGAAGGAAAAGGGCAGAACCCTTGACCAGACGTCTGGTTAGACTATACCAGACATCTGGTTAGACTATACCAGACGTCTGGAGGGGGGTTCTGGAAAAAAATAAAAAGAGGAAAAAGAAAAGAAAATGGAAGAACCCCAGGTCAAACGTCTGGCCGAACCAACCAGACGTCTGGTCCTGTTGGTTTTTGCCCATTTTGCCTATTTTTGTGCGAATTTCCATTTTCTTATCAATTTTTGTTGATCCAATTAGTTGTTGTCATTTATTATCGACTTTGATGACTTCTTTTCTAGATTTTAGGGAATATCCATTTGATTGGATTTGATATCGATTTTTATGGTTTTAATTCACTTCGTCGAATGTGGATTTTTGGTGATAGATTGTTTTTACAATCATTTCTGTGATTTGTCACTTTAAAATACAAAGGTTTTTATACTAGTAGTAAATACTCAAACTCTTTAATAAAAACAATTTCAACACTATTTTAATACAAAGCTCTATTTTAAAATCGTTTTCCAATCTATTAGTATATACAAACCTTTATCTCATTCTTACGAGAAATCCAATTAAACGACTTAGCAAAACAAGTGGTATGAAACGCTTGCGTTTACTTCGTCAGTTAATTCTTAGACTTGTTCGATTGAAATCTCGTGACAATTTTCGAGTGGAAATCTACAATTTGTTCGTAAATATTTAAGCTAAGCCAGTGGTTATGGGACACGAAGCTAAACTCATCTATTTACTAGCTTGATGTAATTTACACTTCTTATTGATCTATGACAATCATTTTATGGTTTAGACTAGCGGTATGCGATGTCTCTTTGTCCGCATGGGGGATAGTACCCTGTTATATTGAGCTTCGTCTCATTTTTATAGGCTAGCGACCTATGGGTTTTATGGAGTTCGGTTCATCGGACGCACCGTTATTGTACTACGTCGTTGTTCAGAATTATTTGAGTTTCAGGTTCATCGGGCGTACCGTTATTGTACTACATCGTTGTTCCGAATTATTTGAGTTTCAGGTTCCTCGGGCGTACCATTATTGTACTACGCCGTTGTACCGGCTCTATGGTTAGCGACCATGGGATAACGACCCGTTTGTGATACACGTGTTGGTGAGTTTTCATGCTCCCGTTTGTGATAGGCCTTCCCCTTTCGTGTTTTCTGGATTTCTAATTGTTGATTTTTGGAATTTGTGTTTCACCAATTTTTGCGATTGACATTGATATGTTTTGTCAATATTTGGGGTTTGGTGAATAAGCTAAAGAATGTGATATTCTTTTTGGATATTTGACGAGATTTGTGATATTGTATGATTTTTATTGTTATCGAATGTATACTTGTCACGGTATGGCATTATTGTTATCATACATTTTCGTGGTATCCTTTCTCATCTCATATGATATTTATAGCTAGACTGATCCCTTTATTATTTTTCTTCTTAAATAATACTCGGGTCAGACCGAGGTGTTACAGGTGCTTCCACTTGACTTCTTAGCAGGGGCTAGCTTCTGACTTTTGGCTAACTACTTTAGCTTAGTAGTTTTTGCTTTTATACATTTGAGATAGAGACTCTTGATGTATACATATTCTTTTGCTTAGCACTTGTACCTATTCTTTTGTGATGTAGTGGATCTTGCATGACCACTATTTTGATGTACATCTTTATGTGTTATATTCATATCTGTTTCCGCCTTTGTGATATGAATATTTATGACTGCTTTGTGTTATGCTTATTTCTATATTTGTTTCCGAAGGCCACATAGCCACTGTGTAGTAGCTTTGAGCTTGTATTTGTTGTGTCGGATTTCCTCTTGAAATGAAATGCATGACCTTCTATCTGACATATCGGTACTCGCACAAATCGATTACACAGATGGTCGCTCCTCAACAGCCTTATTCTTCGTACTAATTGACGGCATTACCCAGTAGTGTCCTTGGTTAGTGTGAGTATAGAGGTGGGGCGTCACATATATTGTCACTCCATTATGAGGTCTTATCGATATCTTGGTATTGTGTTTTGTTCTAATTTTACCCCAACGATCCGTCTTTTTAGGTATTCCTGAAGGATGGGTTGTTACAGTTAGTACCAGAGTAAGGTTCAACACTCGAACCAATTAGACTAGTTTGAGCTAATCAATTTGGTGAAATGAGATACGTAGAGAGAACGTGTTTGTATTTTTCTACTATATTATACTGTATGCACCACTTATCTTCTGAACTTAAATTATTTCTACCATTAGTTGCTAAGGTATCTTCGTCAAGCTATTTGTATGAGCAGATGGAGTGCATGAGGAACTTCAGATAGGCAGCTTGAGATCTTTGATTAGTTCAGAGATGTTTTAGCTATCGCAAAAGATGTTCCATCATCGTGGACATTTCCAACAGATTGCTATTAGCGCCAGAAGTGGTGTGGCCCTTTGGGCATCAGTATTTCTAGCTGCAAGCTTTAGACTCTTTGAAGCAGCATCGGAATTCCCTCGGCCTTGGAAGGGAGCCATATCCAAGTCCTACGGTTGTTGCTGAGGCATGGTCTTGGACATAAGCATTAGAAACTTTCATCGATATAAGTCTAATGTTCTCATAAGAGAGATTATTTCTTAGCATTTGGGAAAGAGAGACTTTGGCTGGGTAGAATGCTAGGTTTGTGTAACTGGTAAGCAGGCCTATGATTCAGAATTAATTCGAGATCGCTTTAGTTTTCAGTTCATTTCTAAGATCGTGAAGAGCATGTGGCTTGAGTATTCCATCTATCTTGAGCAGGATAGCTTGTCAGTGAAGGAGTGTTGACCAACTCAACCTTCTGTTTTTAGGGTTAGAGGTGGTCGGTACTCCATTAGTGTGGGCAAAGAAATTTGCCTTGGGTCTTAAGCATTGGTTGGGGGTTCATTGCTTAGCCTTATCCCTATTAAGGTCCACTTTTGAATATCTCGTTGGGATGGTTCTCCTTCGTGAGAATGCCTATGACATACCGTTGAGGTAATGAAAGTGGAAAGCAACCAAAACTCCAACCGGGGCAAAAAGGTCATGATACAAGGAAGATGGAGCTTGTTTGAAAAGAGAATTTGGCTTGGTATGTCACTCATGTGGCATATAGGGGCATTTCTCTATGAAATGTCATCCAGCTAAAGCGAAGTATAAGTGCTTCAATTGTGATCGTCTTGATTACTTGAAGTAGGACTATCCTCCATTTTCGAAGGGTGTGTAAGTGATGATGACTTGTGCCTTTCAGGCATTATCGGGTCCTAGCAGGCTTACGGCTTAGGAGAATTGGAAGGGGCTTATGTAGTAAGGTATGCTCAATTTTTGGGAACCCACTTTTGTTTCTTCTAACACTTGAGCGTTATATTTTGTCTATTGCTAGTTACGCGGTAGATAGCTAAACTTGACACCTTTTATAATTGGTAGATTCTTTAATAGAGAAAAACCTTGAATGAATCACCTTAGTTGCAAAGATAAGGTGAAGCGATCGAGAGTATTACCATTCGAGCTTAACGTACGAGCTTTCAAGTCGAGTGGGTTTGGTCAATGTAGTGTGACCTGGATTTATATCTAGGTAGGATTCAATGGATGCCCAATAATAGGCAGAGACCGAGCGGATGACTTATAGGCATTCACCTAGAGTCGTTCGTGTTATTATTGTTTTTCTTTGTGTCAGTGAACCTCAGGTGATGGGAAGTAACCCCATGTGCCGAAAGTGACATTTTCTAAAGATTGTTCCATTCACGTGCTAGTTCTTAACCTATAGTTTAAGCGCAGAGTTTCTAGGTGATACACATCAGTTAGGAAAGGGTTTTTTACTTGATCTGATAGACGGACACTTAAGTTGGATTTTATAGATGACTGAGAGATTTCCAAAATACCGCCTTAGTCGTGCGAGGAGATTTCAGTAGTCGAATCAAGGAACTAGATTGGAGTTTGCATGGATAGAGTCAGGTGGACGGCCTTAATTTAACAAAGAAACCTTGCAAATGAATGGTTGGAACGGGCAACGTGTCATTTGGAATAATCTTTAGTTACTGTAAAAAATTAATGTAGTATAATTATTATTACGTGGGATATTTCGAGGAAAGGTTTCTCAAGTATTTTTGTGCCGATTCGGATAATCCTCTAAGTGACGAGATGATACTTTCCTAGGCATACATTGTATTGCACTTAGTATATTATCCCTATTAACATTGTGTGGTCGAGGTGAGTTTCAAGCTGAGCAAACCCAAGAAATTATAGATCTTCATTTTGTGATGATTAATTAGTATAATTTTTACCTTTGGAGAATGAGTTCTGTTAAGAAAACAATAGTTAATGCATTGATTGCTGGATTTATTCGAGAATTTCGAGGCTCGATGATCCTGCATATCATATAGGTTTCCCTTTTATACCGGAGGTGTAAAAGTCTTTTGTATTATATTCACGAAAGGGGTTACACCACTTGGTCGTTTATTCCTTTTTATTGTCGAACAGACTCATTGGAGTTTATGGTCTGACATGTGCATTTGACTATTGATGGTTACCGTGCATGTTGGTACAGACTCTTTTTAAATATTTAGTTGTTTTGTAGGCTTGCTATTGTTTATTGCTTGTTATTGCTTGTTGCTTGCTGTTGTTGCTACTGTTTGATGTTGTGTGTTGTTGTTTCATTTTTCTATTGGTTGATTTTTATTGTTGTTGATTTTTATTGATTGCTTGCTTGCATGTTTAATAATTTGTATGCTAGTTATTATTGCTTATTCTTGCTTGTTATGATTTAATCGTTGCTTTGTTGTTGGTTGCTTGTTATTTGATTGTTGTTCGTTATTATTCGCTATTGTTTGATTTTACTTGTCTTATGCGTTTGATTGCTTGCATGTAGTTATATTTCCATAATTCAAAGAGGGATAGCGACAGTTATCTGAAATAGATCGCATATCATCCATGCCCACTATGGGGTCGGGATGGGATCTATACGAGTCCATTGCCTTTTGATGTGACTCAAAGTCTATGGTATATTTGGTACTGACTCACTTGAGCTTACTCTCTAATTGATTGTCATGTATAACTATAGTAGTATCGGTTACTACAATGAGGTTATACGTGTTTGAATTCTGTGTTAGTGCATAATCCTCTTTGTATAAGACAATTAGGTACTTGAGAGCTGATGTATAGCTATTTAAATGCTTATCTACTTAGATTAGCATTTAAATAGTGAGAAGCTTTTTTGAAAGAGGTATGAATTTTAGGGAATGTGGTATAATGTAGGTTATCGCATATTTCCCAGTGTATGATGCATTCTAAATTGGGAGTTTCCACGATGTTGATAGCATAAGGGAAGGTACTGTTGGAATTTTCTGAACCTAAGATTCAAAAAGTTTGGTCAGTCCTATTACGTTCTCATACTCATAAGAATTTCGAGGAAGAAATTCTTTTAAGAAGGGGAGAATGTAACACCCCATAATTTTACCGATCGAATATTTAAAAGATTAATTTAAATATTTAACCGATAAGTAATGGAATGCCTCTTATACTCGATTTTTACAAATGAGCAAATTAGAACTCGATACAATCATGGTTGAGTTTGCTTTTTCGAAGTGAGTAAAACAAGTATAAACTTGACTATGTTTAGAATCGACAATTTTCGGGGATGAATAGTGCCAGATGAAGAGGAATTGGGCTAAGCCCACTAGTTTCCTATAAGAAACTAACTCCTCTTCATTTTTCTAACTCACTCTTCATTCACGTATCCTCTCCTCTTTGTTCTCTAATTACTCCACTAATCACCTCCTGATCCCTAGCCCTAGATTCACTAATCCAAGACCGAATAAATTCCATTAAATTCCCAAAAAATAACCATAATTCTTCTCATCCAATTCCATACATAACCCACAAAGGAAATAGCTTGGAATTAAGTTTGGGGTTTCTTCTTGGATTTCAAGAGAGCATGGATTTGGATTTTGACAAATAGAGCTTGGTTTAGAGTTAAACATGGTCAGTGAGATGATTCCTTTACTTAATTTACTTGTAATACTTCATTAATTAATATATAAATGATTATGAAGTGTTTTGGAAGAAGTTAGAGAATGTTACTAATGTAATTAGGCTTATGCTTAGGCCTTAAACTTGTTTATGTTCAACCATTATTTGTTTGAGACCTTAATCCCTGTTTATGCAATAGTTAGTAAGTCTTAATTTTGATTATGGGCTAAGTAATTTATTTTTGTATGAAGTTGTCAGTGATAGAGACAAATAAGATGACATGACTAAGAGTGTGTCATTAGTTAGCTATAATTAAACTAATTTAAATGATACTGAAATAGTTAGTAAGTTAATTTAGCAAGTTTTGAACTCTACACTTATTATTAAAGAGATTAGAGGATTACTGAAGCCAAATTAGTATTTGTAAATATAGTTCAAATAGAAGAATGATCTTTATAAGCAAAGAATGTACTTTATAAGATAGTACGATATTTTGTAAAATATCATATGAAGCTCAATTAATATTTATAAAATGGTTATATGATTTTAAAAATGAAGTATATATTTTATAAAATAGAGATGAGGTCTTATAAAATAGTAAAATAAGGAATACTTGATTTCAATGAAGTGGTTAAGTATTATTAAAAGGCAATAAAGTGATTTATAGGCCAGTATGATCTTTTATAAAATGTATGAGATTTTATAGGGGTGGAAACAGTCGCTTGACCGACCCGATCGGTTAATGTTTGCGGTTAACCATAATTCATGAGCGATTCGGTTAATCATTGTTTGGTTAATATTGGTCAGTAAATACTGACCAAACTGATTACTTTTAACCGTGGTTAACCATTGTATAGAAACGGTTAACCATTTGGTTTAAACGGTTAACCGAATAATGGTTAACCGCTAAAATTTTATTGGTTGACCGTTCGGTTAACCACCATTTTGCTCAATTTTGAAGCTGTATGGATCTAACAGAATATTAATATAAATAGATCAATTATTAGACATTAAATAGATTTAGCATAATAGTTTTAACCCAGTCCAACAACAGATTCACATCATCGGATATACATAGATGACTGCCGATAAAAATCTCATTTGCCCAGTCCAAATACAGACATCTTCTGATACAATGTTCATTTGCCCAGTCGACAACACAACAGTTATTTGATGTTTAAAAGTCCAAAATAAATAACACAAACATATGGTACATCATGAAAAAACTGCATCGACCATTCTCCAAATCAAAATGTGATAGATAAACTAAGAGTCCAGACCACTACTAGTCTTCAATTCTCCACATTATCAGTAAGAAGCTGAGAAATACTTTCAGTGAGTTAAATTGTTAAAACTAAGAACATGATAAACTGGGGTTACATAGCATATACAAGTATACATGTAGTTAAAAACCGAGAAATATTTTCAGTAGTGAACTGAGCAATACCTAAAACATGATAAATTATAGCTATAAGCTGAGCAATAAACTAACGATTTGCAATACAGAACTGAAACTGATGATGTGCAGTTGCTCATATAGAAAACATCAACAGTTTATCAAACTCACCTTATATGCACATCATCAGAAACAAAAATGAAAGTTTCAGTAATGAAACTAAGAATCTTGACTAGTTAAATCATATCAATTATGTTTCCTATATGCATATCAGTTGTTTATACAAGCAGTTATATGCATATCAGTTGTTATGTATGCATGTAGGGAAACTGTTATCGGATATATGTGACTCAACATGAAACTTGAGACAGTGAGATATGTGAATCCAAATGAAACCGTTATTTGATATATGTAATTAAAATGAAAATATAGTAACAAACCATCATAAAAGTGACTAAGACGAATGATGTTTCCTTGGTTAGAGATGATTCAGGAACTTCATGCACATGTATAAATTCTACAATAAACCAAACCAATCATTGAATTGTATATAGTTTTATATCAAATATAATAACATACCATCATGAAAATGTCTAAAACCAATTATGTTTCCTTGCTTAGAGTCAGAGATGATCCAAGAACTTCATGCCCATGTATAAATTCTATAATAAACCAAATCAATCATTGAATTGTATATAGTATTATATCAAATGAAGAATTTTTGTGTGTGTATGTATATTAATAGTAATAATTTAACTCGAAAGGGCAATATCACAATAATTCACGTCGTTGATGGGAACCTTGATTCAGCGATCTACAAACATAGTTTCAGATCTTAACCAATTTTGAGAAGAACCAATGCCTCTACCATTCTTGGACTTAAAGTACTACGAAATAGATCTATAACCAGTCCTCCGATGAAATATCACTTTCATCTACTCTTACCCGCAATCAATGTGTGAACAAAATTAGGTTTTTAACTTTATAACAAAGTAGTGACCAGTAACTAATCAATAAATACAAAGCAGTAAGTAGTAACTATTCAAATAGGTGCAATGTGCAGTAAATAATGTGAATCAGCAGACAGTTTTTAGTGTAATCAGTAGACATTAAGCAAATTAGTAGACAGTTTTAGTAGTAGCAAATAAATGTAAACCAACAAATAGTTTTTAATAACAGGAAATTATTGTCAAGGACAAAATTTCTCAGTATTTTAGCCTCAATGACAGACCTTCAGTATTTTAGCCTGAAGGACAACTTTATTTAGGTATCAGTTTTTAAGTATTTAGGTATCAGTTTGTAATTATCGGTAGCAGTTTTTAGGTACCAGTTTTTAGTTCGGTAGCAGTTTTAAAAAAATGTTTGTCCTTGTGAATAATTTTAAAAGAATATTTGTCCTTATGGAAAAAAATTTGGAGAATGTTTGTCCTTGTGGATAAAATATTGAGGTCGTGTCCTTGAGGCTAAAAATATACAAATTTTTGTCCTTTTAAATTAATTTTCCCTTTTAATAACTAAGCAAATAATGCAAACTCACTGGCGGCAACACAAATACAGCATTAATCACAAACTCACTATAGTAATATGAATATAGTATTAGTATTTAGTCATCTACAAGCATTTTAAAGCTAAAAATTTTACTATAAACCAACACTCAAGTACTGGCTTATATGTAACAAAAAAATTACTAATTAGTAACTGCTACATGCTTCCTTTTCCTACCGACAACACCGATCATGATTTAGACTTCGGAGCTAGGGCTTGATATTGATTACGATTTGCGAGCGTCGAGAATGCGAACACTTAATGCTTGAGGTCAATAATGCACTTGAGACTGAATTATATGCGAGGTTCGAGAAGATGGAGAGTAGAGAATTAGAAATGGCGGCCAGCGAGACTTCTAGGGTTCTATTAAGAAATTTTGAGTTGATGAATGAGTGAGAAAATAAGTGGTGGTTGGTAGCTGTGTTAGGTTATTGCGTATCAATTATTTTGGTTTGGGTTTGATAGGTGGGATCACTGGGCTGGGCCTAAAGGAAAAAAATTTGGTTAAGTTGGTTAACGGTTAACCGACCGATTCAAAACCATTAACTATTAACTGACCTAAAGTTAAACGGTTAAGATCGGTCGGTTAACCGAATGTGCGGTTAACTGAATCTGACAGTTAAGTCGGTTCGGTTTTGATCGGTTTAGTTGGTTACATCGGTTAAATGTCCACCCCTATGATTTTATAAAATAATATAAAGTGATGGCTTTTATTGAAAAGATTAGCAAGTAAAAGTAATATTTGATCTAATAATGGTTGCATTGCTCACTTGAATGTACGTGTGTGTATACATGCACGAGTGGGTATAACTATACAAGTATTTGGAGCTAAGAGACAATCAAAACAAATATAGTGTTGTAACTAGAATTGTTGTATGTTTGGTTGCTTATATACATTTGAAAAATATAATTGAATACAAGTTCGTTGGGGGCATTTCACGTTGCCACAGTGACTATCGCGTGCGCTAAGTTACGTGAGAGTATATCGGGCCAAGCATTCGCTCCGATGAAGTCTGAAATGTGACCTGTGTATTGGTTGTGTGTTGCGTGAATGTGTTTGTATAGGCATGCACGAATGAGTGTATCGACACACGTATAAGCTACACACAAGGCAAGGAGGCTAGGTATGTCGTTTTTGGCATGTCATAGGAAGTTGGGTCGCTATAATCACTAGTTGAACTCTACTCGTGCAAAGAGTGGATTTTTATGTCGAAACCGATTTTTGAACGCTTATAGAATTCACTTCGAAAACGTTAAAAAATGAATTCTGGTAGAGGTCTGATGGATTAGAAGTAGGCTCTAGAAGCAAGGCGACTCATCAGGCGACGCGTCAAAAGAAATGACACGCGAATCGGCGTCCGTTCAGGAGATCTACTCCCTACCAAGGTTCATTCCCAGAACTTGGCAATATTCAATTGACTGAATATATATTTAGTCGACTACATTGGAGTAGAAACCAAACCTCAAGGGGAGTCCTAAGCAATAAACTGGGGTTGTTGGGTTTAGTCGATTGAATGAATTCCCTGGGCAATTGAACCATTGGAGCAGTGAAGAATTTTGGGGATTTCCCCCCATTCGATCGTGGTTCTTCGTGGCATCTTGGTACGACTTCGAGGAGGCTCTATGCTGCTTGGGGAAACAGGATGCATGGCGAAGCTCTTGATTCGGATGCGAATGTTGAGTGATTCCTTTGGGATCAATAACAACCGGGCACAGGATCGATACGACGATTGGTCACACGATCACATCAGAGAAGCGTGTACGATCGAACGAAGTAGATTCGTACCTTCGGGCGTTGACCCCGGGGTATGTATAGTTAGATAAATTCTATCATTCCTACATTAGTGTGCTGGCTCTATTTATTATGGGATCATGGTAGATGCCTGGGTACGTTAGTGTGTTGACTCTATTTATTATGGGATCGGGATAGATGTCTCAGTACATTAGTGTGCTGACTCTACTTATTATAAGATCGAGATAAATGTCTGGGTATGTTAGTGCGCTGACTTTATTTATTATATGATCAAGATAGATGTCTCGGTACATTAGTGTGCTGACTCTATTTATTATTAGATCTTGGTAGATGTTTGGGTACATTAGTGTGCTAGCTCTATTTATTATGGGATTGTGGTAGATGTCTGGATATGTTAGTGTGATGACTCTACTTATTATAAGATCGAGATAGATGTCTGAGTACGTTAGTATACCGAATCTATTTATTATACGATCGAGATAGATATCTAGGTATGTTTGTGTGCTGACTCTATTTAATATTAGATCTTGGTAGATGTCTAGGTACGTAAGTGTGCTGGCTCTATTTATTATGGGATCATGATAGATGTTTGGGTACGTTAGTGTGCTGACTGTACTTATTATAAGATCAAGATAGATGTCTGGGTACGTTAGTGTGTCAACTTTATTTATTATTGGATTGTGACAAATGTCTGAGTACATTAGTGTACTGGCCCTGTTTATCTTGAATCGTTGGATCGCGATAAGTGTCCGTTGTTGACTCCACTCATCAGTAATGACGGATATTGATTTGTATTCCTTGGTTATCTTCCATTATTATGTTGTGTGAGTTATTAGTTGGCTATTATTGTTATTGCTGTACTTACTATTATTTTGTACTTCGGGATAGACTTATATTATGATCACCCTACTTTTGGATGTTGTGTTACTTATATCATAGTATTGATATTTATGTTTCAATCTCATTATACTAGTTGTGCTGACTTGTTGAGTACAGGAGAAGAGCAGGTTATGGTATGATTCCCTATTTTTGAGATGGGTTTACCGTACTTGTTTATTTGCAGTTTGGATTACCCCTGAGCCACGTTAGTGTAGAGGGCCGGTTATGAGCTAGTTGTTTCTTGTTTATTTGTATATAGTTTTGATATACAGTATTTTGAGATAGTTCTCCTCACACCAGGATTTATGTACGTTCCACGTTTTGTCTTTGTCTGCGTATGTCATGACAACTCTCAGGTACTCGATTGAGTAGTTTCGAGAGTCGGGTGCTTTGGGGATATGCTAGCATGATGCATAGCTGGAGCATTTTAGAGGCATGGCGTCGATATTTTGGATATGTATACTTGATATTTATAGTAGTACATGACAGACATGTTATATGCATATGAGACTGTTGTACCAAATATTTATTCAGAACTTTGTGTTTTTGGAGTTGATATATTCTGACTTTCTGTTCTGATACTTATTTATCAGTTGCTTCCACTAGTGTGGTCTCTTATATATTGTCATTCTATTCTATTCATATATATTCAGTATATTATATGTTGTCATTTCATTGTGAGGTCTTATCGATGTCTTGGTATGATGTTTGCTCCAATTTTACCCCGACGATCCGTCTTTTTGAGTATTCCTAAAAGGTGGATTGTTACAAACCTCATGGCAATAGTGAATACTGTAAGTTCCATCTAATCAACAGCCACTCCACCAATGAGTGTCGTATACTAAAGGATGAGATAAAAAGGCAGATTTGAGAAAGAGCACTCATGAAGTTCGTTTGGCAACAGGTCGATCAAAGGATGTCTCGCAACATTTAGATGGCTCAACCCTATAACCCGAGAACAATGTCGCGACATAACCGACATTATAAGTATCTTTGGAGGCCTGCATGTAGCTATAAATAGATGAAGGGCACAGTTCGGTACTATAGAGAAGTGTGTTATTCCAATCAAGTTTATTCATTAGAGCACCGAGCGTCCAAAGCACCCAAGCTAAAAGCAGATCATCCTATCACCTTCACCGCCGAATACAGAGAAGTCATCTCCTACCCACATCACGACCCTATGGTCATCATGTAATGACCTACCCCTTCGACCTTGGGTTGAACGCTCGAACTAATGCCTAAACCGATGCCTAAACCCAAGAACCAAAAGGACGAGTCGTTGGGGTTGAGGTAAAATAAGCATATACAGACATAGGTAGATAATAGATATCTATTCTAACTACACTATCTAATAACTACTATCTGAGTCTCAAAGTGGAAGAAAAATGAAATATAATACATGAACAAATACCATAGTCACATCCCGTATGTCTCAAAAGTCGAATACATATGTCTGAATAATGCAAGTATAACCAAATCAATAAACGGAGTCAAACCCAGGTATACATCATAGATACAATTCATACTCAATACAGTCTCATCACTAGATTCCATGTCATACCTAATGGTTAGTACATATAACTATATGGCACATGTCCATGTGGACTTACTTCCCTAGACTTGCCTCGTGTGCTATAGAGTCGCCTATTATCCATCGTCGCGCCAATCGCGTACATGACTCATGCCCTAAACTATCCTCGTGCTCTATAGGGACGCTTGTTGTCCCCGTCACGTCAATCGCATATAGGACTCTCGCCCTGGACTAGCCTCATGCCCTATAGAGTCGCATGTTGTCCTCATGCTACCTAATTGGATTCACGCCGAGGACTAGCCTCATGCCTCACAGGGACACTTAACATCCACTTCCTCCAACTGGTCCGCCGTAGCACTACAGGGGAGCAATGTCATGCCTGGACTATATACTTGTGTCACAGGATCGCATTCATATCTACATACACTCTCTAGGTCACCTACCTATGCCCAGACTCATTCACGTCCACGTCCATCATCGTATGACATTCCCGTTTCACAACTATATATATTCACTTGAAATAACAACCAATCATCACAAATTCTCATTTGTTTACTTCATAGCACCATTGTTCGCTTCGTCGATAACCTCTAATCATCGTCTAGAACATAAGAGAAACAAGACTCGAATCGCTCATTATTTATTTATATAGAGCCCTTTTGGGTTTAAGTTTAACCTGTGCCCACACAAGGCCATCGGTGCACCAGTCCAAGTCCATCGGGGGACTGGTGTACGTATTTTCTGCAGTTTCCAGACTTTGAAAAATATGTGTTTTCATTGTCCGTTTCCACCTTTGGCCGCCTCTAGTCCTGAGAACGTACCTAGACCGTAGCCCTTTGTTTCCAAGTCCAATTTCATAGTTTATTTTACCAATGTGTTCATGTATTCATCGATTTACATGAAATAATGCAAACTTAGTTTTAATTCATTGTTCATACACAATCCCTCCAATCCCTTGTTGAAGCCAAATTTTAAGTGTTTATTTATGGCATACTACTCTAATATAGCCAACATATCATTATTAAAGGATCACGATTGCATTATATGAAGAAGAGTGCACGAATCTCTCATCGAAACGCCTATTTCTGCCCAGATCCTCGCTATCCAACCTTCTGTGCCTCCACACTTCAGACTTCCACCTCTAAATCACTGTTGATATGTAGTTGTGTTTGATAGCTTCACAACGCTTTTAATCTCGTTCGATTCGATATAGTTTTGAGAGAGATAATAGGTTTTGATTCTTGGTTGGTTGAGTGGAAGATGGAGGAAGAAGAAAGAGTCAGTTTTCTCAGCTGAAAATAAAGTGTACATGTTTTAATTTAAACGAAAGGAGGGAAACCATATGTTCCCCAAAATTAAAATTCTAGGGTTTTGGTGCTTGTTTGACTAGATGCACTTTCAACCATAACTCCTTTATATGAACTCCAAAAAAGGAAAAATAATAATGCACGACTCAAATAAACAAGATGGCTGCAACGGTGTTGGTTTAATCCTAATATTCCAAAATTTGAAATATGGCAATTTTACCCCTCCTTATTTTTAAGTAATTTAATTAATTCATTAATTTCAATTATTTTCGCATCATCGTATTATTAATATTTATTTAAATTATTTATCAAATTTCTAGGGTATCATATTCTCTCCCTTAAAAGAATTTGTTCCTTAAAATTCCTAAAGAACGAAAAATATAATACAACGTGCGCTTGTCAAACTTATATCAACCAAGTCATAAACACAACATCCAATTTATGTAAACAACGACATTTATAAAATGATATGAACTGTATATAAATATAAATGTCCCGAACTTGCAATTTCTACCCCTAAAATGCTTAATGCAGCTAATGCATCCTATATGAATGCGATGAAATGAGATATTAGGCATGATGCAAAACATCCTAATATAATATATTAAATTCCTATATGGATGCAAAATAAATCACATATATAAAATCTAAAAATCAATTCATCCAAAGCATCCAAATTATAATCCTGGATTAATCTAACTAAGGAAATCAAATCAAAGTTAAATTAGGAAACATATCGAAAAAGAGCCGAGGATGTGTAGCCCTCATCTTCTCTTCAGGTTCCCATGTGCTCACTGCCGGTTCATTTCCCCACTGCACCCTAACCAATTTCACTATCTTATTTCTAAGTCATTTCACCCCATGTTCCACAATACAGGCCGAACTATGGTATGAACTCGGCTCAGACTCCAACTCTATCTCCTTTAATTGACTAAGTGGAATCATGATCATAGGATCATGTACAAATTTCGCAAATGTGACATATGGAACACGTTATGGACCCCTGCCATCTTCTCTAGTAGCTCCACTCTATATGTGAAACTCCTTATCCTCTATAACACTAGGAATGGGTTGATAAATATGGGAGCTAAGTTCCCCGAACTCCCAAATCTTACTACACTCTTCAACATAGAAACTTTGACAAAGACCAAATCTCCCACCATAAATTCCAAACCTTTTCTCCTCCCATCTGCATAAGATTTATGTAGGTCATGTGTAGTTTTCACCCTCTTATTTATAAGTTCTACCTTCCCCACCGTATCTCCAACCATCTCTGGACCCAAAATAGTCTTATTTGTAGACTCCTACCAAGACAAAGGTGATTTACATGGACTTCTGTACAACGCTTCAAACGATGTTATGCCCATACTAGCTTGGTAGCTATTATTGTACACGAACTCCAATAAAGGTAGATGATCTTTGCAAGATCCTCCAAAGTCTAATATACAAGCTCCAATCTAATCCTCCAACACCCTGTTTACTCTTACCGTTTATTCATCGGTTTATGGGTAATATGTCGTGCTCAAATTCAATTATATTCCTAATGCCTATTGTAAACTCCTTCAGAATTCATTTATGAAAAGTGGATCCTTATCACTCATTATACAAGTTAGAACTCCATGTAGTCAGACCACTTTTGTAACATACTGGGTCAATAAAATCAATGCGGTTCTCGTTCTTCTAACCAGAATAACATGTGTGCTCTTTATAAGATGATCTACTATCACATATGATGTCGTTTCCTTTCCTACTTCGGAATAATCCATCCACAAAGTCCATAATATGCACTCTCACTTCCACTGTCGCACGTCTAAGGGAAGTAAAACTCCACTCGACTTCTTTTGCTCTACTTTCACTCTTTGGCACATCATACACTTTGCCACGTACTTTTCCACCTGTCTCTTCATTCTTGGCCAATAGAATATTCTCTTCACAACCTGATACATCTTATCTCATCGGGATGAATAGTCATTCTAGTGTGATGACACTCCCTCAGACCCAGAAGCTCTTTTATAAGCTCCTTAACCTGTGGTACACATAGCCTTCCATACCTCCTTAAATAACCCTTCTAATCCATGGAGTAACGATCTAGATGACTCAATCGTTCACCACTTTCTAACTACTCCATAATATCAACCAACAATATGTCTTGTCCTTAACTTAGCCCAATACAATCCATTGGCGTGGGTCTAACTTCCATTGATGCCAATAATCAAGGTGCATACTCTGATCGAGGTCTGAAATCAAACTCTAATATGAACTCCCAATTTCTCCACTCTAACAACATAGCATTCACCTCTGCGTGCTTCCTACTCAAAGGGCCTATAACTACACTTCCCTTCCATGGAGTATCTGAAATCCCAAAGTCGTACGATGATAAATCTCCATCCACCACTGTTGTTTTAAGTTCATATCCTTCTAAAAGAACAAATACTTGAGAGATTTATGGTCCATAGGTAACTCAAATTTCTCACCCAACTAATAACGTCTTTACGACTTCAACTCAAATACGATAGCAGCCAACTCCAAGTCATGTGGTGGATAATTCCTCTTATGATTCTTCAATTGCCTACTTGCGTATGCCACTACTCCTTCTTCTTACATAAGAACACCACCAAGACTAGTACACCATGCATCGGTATACATGGTAAATGGTTTGGTACCATCAGGGATAACCAAAACTAGAGCACTCATTAACAACTCCTTCAATCGAATAAATGGTACTTCGCACTGGCTCCATGTATAAATTCGATTCTTCTTTGTCAAACGGGTCAAAAGTGCCAATATCTTCGCAAAATCCTTAATGAACTTTCAATCAAATCTGTCCAAACCCAAAAGGCTATGGACCTATAAAGCATTCCTCAGCATCTTCCAATCCTTAATTGCAGCTACTTACTTTGGGCCTACGCCATCCATCCGCTGATACTACATGTCCATGGAAACGAGCTTCATTTCTCTAGAAGTGGCACATAGAAAAATTTTCTTTTAATCGATTTCTCCTCGATACATCCATCATTTCCCTCAAATGAACCTGATGCTCTGTCACGTTGTTGGAATAAATAAGAATATCATCCACGAAGACCACTACAAACCTGTTCAACTGCTCCTAAAATACTCTACTCATCAAATCCACAAAATAAGCTGGAGAATTTGTCATCACAAATGGCATGACCAACCACTCAAATAATCCATCAAGTGTATGGAAAGCAGTCTTTTGGATACTATCTTTAGCCACTCTCAACTGAAACTGAATCGCCAAATCAAGCTGCGAGAAAACCTTTGTCCTGACTAACTGATTAAAGAGGTTGTTTGTGCGAGGCAATGGATAACAATTTTTCTTTGTTGGATTATTAAGTTATCGATAGTCAATGCATAACCTGAAGGAACCATCTGCCATAGTAGCAAAAACAACAAATGCTCCTTATTTAGAGATACTTCTCTGAATAATGCCTTCCAGCAACAATTCTAAAACTTACCTATCTCTTCTATCCTTTGGAGCCATATACCTAAAAGGATTCATAATTGGCCATACATCTTTCTGAGATAGATACAAAATTCAATTTTTCTTTGAGAAGGGAGACTGTAAACTTCTTCAAATACGTTGGTATAGTCTTTCACTACGGGTATACATGATAGTTCTTCCTGTGATAGGCTGAGTGTATACAATATGTCTCCATAACAGAAATCCCTTTCACAATTGAATCATCCTCCTGTCATAATCCAATACTATCTCATAGCGAGACGTCCAATCCATTCCCAAAATCAACCTATACCCCAAAAGTTTAGTATATATGTGTCATAAGGGAACTCTATACCGTAGATGACCAACTTTAGATTATGACATAACATCAATAAATGGGTCAATCCCCCAACATGATTCGATACCATATAACAGATGCATGCATGAATTTAAGGGATAAATTATCAACTAATGTATTTGATATGAATAAATGTGACGCACCAGTGTCAAGTAAAGTATGAACACGAGAATCAAATAAAATCAACACACCTTCCATCATAATTTGCTTTCCCTTCTCCTGCATTGATGATGGTGCCTTACTAAAAGCCTTATATAGCATTGTTCCAACGGGGACGCCCTCTCTCTTGACCACATTCGACAAAGAGCCTCTGGCTGCAAAGATACAAGTGAAGTTTGTAGTAGTTGATTGTCTATCTGGTTATAATCTTTTGATAGAATGATCGACTCTCATGTAACTCGATGCAATTGTCTCCTACAATCGGGTTGTCATGAAGTTCCCACTCATGTGAAGACCGTCCTCAGCCTTGAAGAGACTACTGCTAATAGTGTGTCACCCAAGGGTAACCTTGAGCCTATTAGAGCTCCGGTTCAGGTCAGGACCACCCAAAGCAGTGAAGCTACACCAATTGGCCATGTGTCACTCGAGAGAACCATTGTGCCCAACAACGCTCTGGTTCATGTCGGGACCTCCCACCACATCAATGACTAGGATGGCAGGAATCTCATTTCCTCGTTAACTCCCCAAAGAACAAAAGAACTCATCACTGTCATGGAATGAGCAAGTCATACCTTGTTGGCAAGTTGGAATACAAACACAGCAACTCACATCCTCTCAACGCCGGCAGACTAATCTGCAAGAGCCAGGGGCAATCTCAACCCCTCGACCTAAGCATGGACGTTTGTTTCGATCGAGGATGTCATAGATCACATGATTTACATGTTAAACCAATCTGACTTAGAAACCGACCTCGATTTAGATGATGACTTGCTCGACACCCGCATGGCAGATTCAAACATTAAAGCTGGGTCGGCTACTCCACTTGAGTTGAAATCTATAGATAGAGCCAACCCTAGAAAAGTCATCTAGATCAGCACCAAGCCATGGCCACAAATAATGAGCTAGTCAAAATCTTGAAGTAAAGCAAAGACGTCTTTGCTTAGGGCACGCTGGTATAACTGGCATCAATATAAGGATCATTTTCCATGCATCAAAAATTGATCCAAGCAATCCCTATCCATCAAAAGTGTAGACCACTCAACCCAAAATGGTAACGAGCTCTCAAAGAAGAGGTAGAGAAGATATTGGCCGATAGCTTCATCTGGGAGGCGAAAAAATTTGGTCTGAGTAGCCAACCCTATACTGGTCAAGGGATATAATGGGTCGTGGAGAACATGCATTGAATTCTCCAACCTCAACAAAGCCTAACCCAAAGACAGCTTTCCATTGCCTTGCATCGATCAGCTAGTAGATGTAACCAGTGAATATGAGCTCCTCTCTTTCATGGATTCATATTCTAAGTACAATCAAACTGCCATGCATAGGCCGGACCAAGAGAACACTTCCTTCATCACTAATATCAGTCTATATTGTTATCATGTCATGCCAATTGGGTTATGTAATGCCAGTGCTACTTGTTAATGGCTTGTCAACCCTATGTTCTTGGAACGAATCGATTGGTCCATGGAGGTATACGTGGATGGCATGCTGGTGAAGTTAGAGAATGCCAAGAGGCAAATATAAAACCTAGCCAAGACTTTCAACATCCTACGTCAACACAATATGAAGCTAAACCCAAAGAAGTGTTCATTTTCCATCCGGTCATAAAGTTCCTTGGCTATTTGTAAGCTCCAAAGGAATTGAACCTAACCCCAACAAAATCCAAGCTATCCAATACATGCAAGTCCCGATAACTATAAAGCAAGTACAAAACCTTAACGGGATAGTCGATACTTTGAGTCAGTTCATGTCCAAGGCAGCCGAATTGTATCTCCCCTTCTTCGACCTTATCAAGAAGGGGAAGTCATTTACTAGGAACAACAAGTGCACTAAGGTGTTTTATAAACTAAAGCAGCACTTAGCTGCATTGTCGGTACCATCCAACCACGTCGACGGAGAGAATCTATACATTTACCTTGTAGTATCTAACTACATGATCAGCGCTACATTAATCAGAGAAGACAAGAAGGTTCAACGGCTGGCCTACAATGTCAACAAAAGGTTGTTTGGCCTAGAGACAAGATACACAAGGTTGGAAAACCTAGCTTTTTGCCTAGCCATGGCAGCACTAGAACTTTGATCGTACTTCCAAGCTCATCCCATCAAATTCCTGACTAACCAACCCTTAAAGCAAGTTTTCAGCCAACCTGATACGGTGAGTCGGCTACTAAAGTGGTCCATCAAGTTGGGGCAGCATCACATCACTTTCCAGCCCCACACTTCTATCAAAGGCCTGGCCATTAAAAATTTCATTGTCTAGTGCTCAAGTCCAGACAATAGCAAAAAGGAGACCATCACTAATCAACAAGGTTGGTGCTTGTATGTGGATGGGACATCAAATGAGAAAGAGGTAAGGGTCGGTATGGTCCTTGTCACCCTCGAAGGAAGAGAACTTTTTTACGGTCTGCCTCGCCATTAAGGCAACCAACAATGAGGCCAAGTATGAGGTTGTCCTTGCCAGTCTTAGGATGGCTAAATAATTATGCAAGGCAATGTGTTTAGCAACTCATCTCAGTCATCAATAAAATTGGCAATCATTTCCAAGTTAAGGGCAAAACATGACCTTGTCTGCAGTAGAAACCAAGAAGATAATCAGCACCTTCATGAATTTTAGGATAGAGAAGATACATAGGGAGAAAAATGCCAAGGTCTACCAACCGGCTAAAAAAGAAGCAATCCAGAAGAATTTGCTCCTTGGGTTCCATTAGAAGTCTGAGACGCCCCTTGCTACTAACCGAGGGCAACAGTAATGGAGATTCATATGCCATCCATAAACAACTGGATGGATTTCCCAGTTAATTACTTAGTAAATAAAGGGCTTCCAACTGACCACAAAGAAGCCCAAAAATCCTCTACCGGGCACCTCATTATACAATCATGGATGGAAAGCTCAACAAGCAAGGATACTCAATACCACTTTAGTTGTGCAAGTCCGCCAGATACTGGAAGAGCAGCATAAAGGATTCTGTGGGGATCATGCCACGGGATAAAGATTACCAAAGAAGGCCGCCCAGTAAGGGTATTTATGGTCGTCTATGATCGAAGATTAAATAAACTTCATCAAGAAGTGCGACTGATGTCAGTAGTTTATATGATCCCCAAGGCCTCTCCTAACCTTCTCACCCCTCATGACTTCCTTGACAGTTAGAAACTTGAGGAATTAACTTGATAGGAAAGCTACCAAATGCCAAGGGAGGGTACAGCCAAGCCATTGGCTCCATTAACTACTTCACCAAATAGGTCAAGCCAGAGCCCCTCACTAGGGTCATTGTCACCAAGATACTTAACTTCATCATCAAGAACAACGTTTGCTAGTTCGACCTGCGAAAGAAGATCATCATCGTTATCGACACTCAGTTCAAGAGCAGCCTCTTCCAGGACTTTTATGCAAGAAATGGGATCGAGAAATGTTTCACTTTCATTGCTTACACCCTAGCAAATGGGCAAGTGGAGGCCATCAACAAAATCTATAACAGTCCGACTTTCTACGTCATATAAATAAATGAATTTTACTAAAATAAAAGCGTACGAATTTGAGTTTTGATGATTATATTTTGAAAATAAATTTTTAGTTAATAAATTCTATTTTAATAGAAGATTTTGATTTAATAAATTGAATTAAATTAATAAATTCCTTTCAGATAATATATTCAAACCGGATAAAATGTTTTCTTCAATATAAAGCATATTGAGGTGTAAATAATTTTTATATGATTGGAATGGTTGGAAAATAATATGTAATAGAATGATGAACGATTAATTAAAATAAGCAATCGTCGAATTGAATAAAATTATTCAATTATTGAAATGTAATTTATAAAATAAGGTGTGAACTAGTTTGAAGTAAATTGAAATTTAATTACAAATAAATTAAATGAGTTGTTAAAAGGAAAGAGTGAACAAATGGGCAAAGTAAATTAATTATAATCTAGCCCTTAGTTAAACAAGGTCCAATACTATATCAGTTCAAACCTATTTTCCTTATCTCCACACTTTTGGAAAACTCTCCCCCACTTCGTACGCAAGCCCAAAGCCATATTTCTTTTCTTTCTTTTTCAGCCCTATCTCGAAATCAAACGCGAAAAAATATATGGAGGCGTTCGCTCGTGCTGGGCGATGCATGAAACGATGATGTCCTGAGGGGAAGGCATAATCGATGGCAGTTGGGGAGCGTAACTTTGAGAATGCTAACATGGGGAGGCATAAAGGTGATGTTCGAATTCAGGCGAATGCGATTTGGAGGTTGAGCGACGTAAGGGTTGACGCAATGAGGGATGTTGTCTTGCATAAGTGGGCGCATGGTGCAACAGCGTAGTGACAGGCGTCGCAACTTGCGACTTGTGGATTCGTCGCGATGGTGGCCGAAGGGAGCGCATTTTGGGGCTGGCATGGGCTATAGTGGAATGATGAGGCCGAGCTAGAAATGATGGTGTGGTTGTTGGTGTCGAGAGGTGGCTGAGGATAAGCAGCGATATGGTGAGGGAGGTGTGTGCGTTCGTAAGAGAAATAGGGGTGGTGAAGTGAAGGAACTTTAGATTGTTGATTTGGGGATTGTGCTGTTGTTGACGACACACGATGGAGCAAAGCAGTGAATTGGCAATGAGGCGGAGGCTGCAAGTTTTTACTAGACAAATCAGTGAGTTAATCTTACTCACAACTATATCTATTTCTTTTTATTGATGCATAATCCCCCGTTTATTTACTTGATTTGCTTAATTGATTGGATTGTTGATTTATTGGATGGTATTAGTTATTT
Source organism: Allium fistulosum (assembly GCA_030737815.1). NCBI lineage: Eukaryota > Viridiplantae > Streptophyta > Magnoliopsida > Asparagales > Amaryllidaceae > Allium > Allium fistulosum. The sequence continues at coordinate 218,203,245 of CM060902.1, forward strand.
GTTGATGATTAATGATCGATGCTGTTTGAATTAGATGGAATTGTGTTTCGAATTATGATTTACTTGATGCTGTGATGATTTTTGCTTGATTGTTGATTTGTGATTATTTAGTAATAAGTAGATGTTCGAAAATAACTGAATGGAATTTGAAATTATTTAGAAAGGAGATAAATACATTTAAAAGGTGTAAATTTGAAATAAATATATTGATTTGGAGATAAATAGTGAACTCTAAATGATTTCTTATTAAATAAAAGATGAGAAATAATTTGAAAGTAAATAGTGAATTTTGGAATGATGTTTTATTTAATATTGAGATTTTGGATTAATGGAGAATTTGAAAGAGGAATAATTTTGAATAAAATATATAGGTGTAATAATTTTAAGGATTTTGAAATGACTAATTATTTTGAAGAAAATATGAATTTTGGGAGTTTTGATAAAATAAGGAAATTTTAAAAATTTGTAATTTCATATACCAATGATTATAAAAATATTTAGAGGATATTTGTGAAATGAATTTTGAAAATTTATATTTATGAAATGATGAATAATTTGAATTAAAAGATGGAAAATCTATAAAAAGATATTTTGAAGTAATGGTTAGATGAATGCCAATTATTTCATTTATTAAATGCAATGTAACATATGTTATAAAATGTGAAGTGAATTTCGAAAGTAATATATATTACTATTGTTGTTGTTGTTTTTGATGGATTAATAGCTTAAAAAGAAGTATTTGAAATAAAGAAGGATATTAAATAATGATTTCGAGGTGATATATTTGGGTTTGCAAATATTTTGAATCGAGAATATTTTTCGATGAGATTTTAAAAGTGATTGGAAAATATAAATTCCTTTAAAGTATTTCTATATTATTAAAAAGGACGTTTAAATTGAAAGTGATTTTGAGGTTTTAAAATTTATTTACGGGTTTAAATAAAAGGTTTCTTTGAAACCAAATAAATTATTTTAAATTATGGATTTTTGAAATTAGATGTGAGAACTAATAATTTTAAGAAGAAGAAAATAACTAAAAGAGAATTTTAATGTTAAAGTAAATTGAAGTATTTTTATAAAAAGGAAGAGAATGAAGTGAAATATATTTAAATAAACCCTTCATCTCGTTAAATATTAATTGAGTGGTAGATTGTTGTGTGAATGGATAATTGTTGATTGTTTGTTACGAATGAGATGAAGTTATAATTACCCATTGTGTTGAATTATAAAGTAATAAAAATGAAGAATAATGAATTAGGAAGCGATTTAAGCGAGAGTTACTTAATAAGTGAAACGGAAATTTGTTTAATGTTGATTAATTGAAGGTTTTGTGTATATAATTATATTTCAACGTGTGCTAATGGGATGCCCATGTAGGGTGTATTTATTTATCCAACACAAGTATAATGTCGAATAATTCATTAAGGACCGAGAATTTGATTTTGGATGTCGGTGGATTATTCTATATTATACACCCATATGGATCGATATTATTTGGATTTCTGACTTGATGTGTAAGGTAAATTATATTATTACTTATTTTAATTTAAAGCGAGAATATGATTATCTCCACTTTTGAGTGGAACGAGGAGTACGAAGTCCCAACGAGAATGTGACAGCCAGAAGTAGTTTTGCTAGCCCCATCCTAGCTTGACCGATCGTGGGGTCGCTCCCCGATGGTTGTAGGGACATGGCTCCCTCATTGCATAGTCACAGTCTACTGCATGGGCCAACGGGACGAATTCAGAACGAGCGAGGAGGTTGATGATGAGAGTGAGGAGCGAGGAGGCAAGGAAACGAGGAAGCAACGTGTGATGTATTATGCAGCTAAAGACTAGTGAGGACACTCATAAAACTATTATGAGTTGGGTCTCCCTTTGCCCATGAGAAGCACCGAGGCTCAGGTGTAGACTCGACTTATGGTAGTAGCAATAAAATAGCATACATGATAATAGTAGCAGTAATGAAATTAAACATGAAGAATAAAATGAATAAATTTAATACTGCTAAATAAATATGAATGATTGATGTTTGTGGTGTGCTATTTGTGATGTATGTTGTGCGTGATGTGTATGATGTGTGATGTGTGTGATGGATGTTTCGATGTTTGATGGATGTTTCAATGTTTGTTGTGTTGTAGATGGTGTACGATGTATTGTGGATATTTGATTATTCCTTTGATGATTGGATTCTTATTATGCTGAATATATTATTTCTTAAGATAATGTTTATATTCACACATTTGAATATATACATAGTCTAACCCGTTTATTATTTATATAATACTCGAGTCAGTCCAAGACATTTCAGGTTCAGGGACGATGAGACCAGATTAGCTTATTGGCCTTAGTTAGGGGATAGAATATGCCTTATATTGTATATTATATATGGACTCCTATATGTTTATGGTGTTGGACTAGATGTATAATATTTATATTGTATATAATAGAGATTTAGTGGGAATTTGACTTTTTGTATCCCACTCAGATTTATGTGATGTATTATATTTTTATCGTTGCGTTGATGACTCTGTGTTCTTTGTGATTTATTTATATTGTATATTGTTCTATCCTTGCGTAACACACATGTTTATTGCTTTGTAATGAGACTATTTACGTCGAGGTGATTGATTTTTATATTATGATATGTATTAAGTGTTTGTCCAAGGGAATATTCGTGTGTGCTTCACCTACATCGCCTCATTCTCCATGTTACTCGACAGTATTACTGAGTAATACTCTTGGGTAATATGGATATAGAGGTAGGGTGTTACAAAATCATCAAATCAACACTTAAGAAGCGCCTCGCAAAAGCCAAGGGAAACTGGACCGAGGAATTATCGCTCGTCTTCTGGTCCTATCGCACCTCCAACCGCACTTCAACCAGCCATACTCCTTTCCGCGTTCTTACAGGTACAAAGCCATGCTGCTCATCAAAGTAGACGTCCTTTTACCTCAACATATCACATACGAGCTTGAACAAAATGACGAGCTGCTCAAGCTCATGCTTGACACCATTAAAGAATGAAGAGCTAAAATTAAACTCGTACTAAAGCCTACAAGAGGAAGATAACCAAGCAATACAACTCTAGAGTGAAGCTTTGGCAATTCATTATCGTCAATCTAGTGCTATGTTGGGTGTCCGCAATCACCAAGAACCTGCTCAAGGAGTGCTCAGCCTGAATTAGGAGAGGCCATACATCATCAATGTTTTCTTGTCTAATGGTGCTTTCCGCCTCTCATGCCTAGATAGAACACATATATCCTGCACTTGGGACCCAGAGCACCTCCGGGACTACCTTATATGAGCTACCATTATAATGCTACTGTAAAAATCTTTTGTGAAGAATATAGCGAAGAATTCGGAGCTAGTTATGTCTAGCACAACCAAAGCTATCTGATAGGGATAGACTACATCATTCCTTTATGCTGGGACTGCAAACACTATAGGCTATCCAGTGAGGGTGAGTTTTAATGTGCTTACTTCCTTGCTTGGAGACTGCTGACCTATTCCACCAAGGACTGTGCGAGTTATTCAACCTTCCACTCCTTACCGGTCGGATATCCAACGAGGGTGAATTACTGTGCATTCACTTCCTTGTTTGGGCACTACCAGTGCTATAGATAATCCAGTGAGGGTGAGTTATTATGTCCTCACTTCCTTGTTTAAGGACTGCCGACCTCTACTGCCAAGGACCATGTTAATAACGCTCACCTCCTTACTGGTCGGCTATCTAACTATGGTGAATTATTGTGCATTCACTTTTTTGTATGGGGACTGCCAAACTGCCCTCATTGAGTTTGGGTGATATATCTCACCCCTTCATGCTGGCAGGCGTCGATGATCGGAAGCTTGATTGAATAGTCACGATTCCCTCGACCATGATGTCGCATGTCCTGTAGGATGAGGCATTGTTGTTGAGACTGTGGTTGTTACCTCAAGTTATGTCAAGGTCCGACATCTATAGTGCGCTTTCATAAAATAGGCTGGGACCATATCAACTGACCGCATGTCACCCAAGAAAACCCTCAAGCCACTCGGTGTTCTGGTTCGTGCTGGGACTGCTCGCCACTTAATCTTGTCGCATGTCTCCACGGATAAGCTTGAGCCAACTAGCGCCCCGGTCATGCTAGTACAACTCACCACTCAATCTTGCCGTCGCCTAGGAGAATCCTTGAGCCCCTCAACGTTCTGTCTCGTGTTGGGACCGCCCAAGTTCGTCAACAACACAAGCAAGCTTAGCAATCATGTGTCTTCCTCTATGTTCGACTACAACCAACCCTCACTGCACTGCTTGGCCTGTGTTCATATGTCGATTCGGCCCATCATCGAGATAAGTTCTACAATCAGTTTACATGGTTCATATGAACGGGCCGCACTCGTTGTTCGTCTCGTTACAATATACCACTATTTAACTACCTTACGAAAACATTTAAGTGCAGATAACAAAGGGATTATGCCAACTACTCAAAGTATGCTATCCTTCTCATCACACATAGACAGGCAAGAAAACATGAACAATCAAGTACCTAGACAATTTCAAAAGAAACGGTAGTGTTCATTCTTACCAAAAATGCAATGCACAAAGCCTGCCCCATTGGGCTTACAAAAGATTGAAGGAAAATATTTACAAAGCTAGCCCGTTTGCTGACCGAGTCAATGAGTCAATCTGCTCCTAGGCCTGGCACGGCCTTCCCAACTGCCCCCATCTTGGCAGCTACCTCAGCTCGAGTCACGGCAAGGGCCTTAGCATTGAAGTTGCAAATGGAAATCAACAAGTGGTAATTTTCCCTAAACGGGTCCTTCACCATGTTCTTTAGCCAATTCTTTCATATATTCTCCTTTACCACCTTAGCAGCCTCCATGTCAGTAGAATACCAGAATCTAGTTAGATGCTAGTTTAGGTCGTTCCGTAGAGCTTCGACCTCCTTCTCGACCTTCTTCCACTTCTCCTTGAGATCCTTGACCACCCTCTCCCTTGCTACGAATGCCTCTTTCGCCGCCCTCTTAGCCGATTCTATCGCCTCCTTGGCTGTCTTCATGGCATCCTTGGCCGCCTTTCAAGTCTGGCCTTTTTCCCAGCCTCTTCTTCAAGAGCTAAGAAGTCTTCCTAGATGTGGATGGAGTGGTGGGTAGCTTGAAAAACTAGTGTTAGTATGAAAATTCCATTAAGGAAAGAAAATTCAAGTTTGGAAGCTTATGAGAAGGACATCCTACGTATGTGCATTCAACACGGACTCCCTGGAGTGTCGGTCCCAATAGGATCTGGGCCATTAGGTGGATGATAGAATCTCCATGGACATTAGTTGAAACGACCTCAAAAGGCGATCTAGATCTTCATGGTCCAAAGCCCGGTGAATCTCCAAAGACACTTGCCCCAATCGCATTTCCTTTCCAGTTAGGCCAGCTCCTCTGCATCATAAAAAGGCACCTGCTTGGTAAAAGGAGCGCATGCCTCAAGGGATGACTCCCCCAGTCCACTTGCTCTTCCTCATGTCGTCAAATGCTGGGTCATCTGATTGAGGCTGGGAGGCAGCTCAATGATTTCTAGATTTGTCATAGGTGTCTTGGGTACAAGAATCAAGGTAGTCTAGACAGCAGAGTTAAGGGCGTCGATGGCTTCGAAATTGAACTTGTTGGCTATTGAAACAAAATAGCCATGATTAGTTCAAGAGCAAGAAAAAAATAGTGCAAGTAAATTAACTACCATTTAGACCTGCCTAGCCTTGCCTTCTGTCCAGGGGCAGACATGATGAGACCAAACTGCCTATATTAGATTGGTTAGTCATGGCGTTGGACCCACCTGGTGGCGCATCATTGTATCCAGGATACAAAGGGTCATAGACATGATGTGGCTTGGAGGAGGGACTGCTTCCCTACCAATACTCAGTTCTTGTGATTCCCCCTATATTGCATTCCTAAGAACGCTCCTCGTTATACCACGAGATGGTCGTCATCCCACACTGTGGAATCTTGACGTTAACTAACTGTTGTGGGTCAAAATTTTCCCACTGAGATGTCGGCACTAGATCACTCAATTTATCATAATCAACTTATTGTCACTCTCCAAGCTCTTGATAACGTCGTCATATCTGTAGTTCTCGTCGTATCCGTAGTTCTCAATTGTGATCAGCCCGACATCAGGATCCAAGAATGTGATCTTGGAGTAATCACGTTTTGCCTTGGCTAGGGTAGCCCGCTCTATAACCATAGGTTGGGTTACACTCATCAGCCTGACTCGATAAAGGTTTATGTTAGTCACTAAGATCTTCGGGTTCTAGAAATTGTTAGTGATTGTCTTCAACCACCAATGTATTCCTTAACTATCCCAAAGCTAAAGCAAGTAGAATCAATAGAAGCCCTTGTCAAAGGAAAGGAGGAATGGAGATGAGAGAAAATAGAACAACAAAGAGAACTTATTGAAGGTCTAGAACTTGGTGTTCCTTAGATCGAGGTTGACCCTGTAAGGGATGAGGAAATACTTCCTTATCTAGCCCAAACTAGCTTTGCTAAGAATGCCCGTAAGGCTTCGTGTTTGCTTAGAAATGGAAATAAGTGTTAGTTGGGTAGCTAGCTTCCTTTTGCAATCGGAAGAGCATGTTGACCAAGTGAGAATTCGGCTCAGGAAGATTAATATATATGCAAGTGAAATAGAACCCGCATAGGAACCGGTATCTATTAGGAGTAAGATGATTAGAGGCAAGCTTGAAAGCGTTAAGGACGAAAACAAAGAAGGGATAAAGAGGTAGCATGGCTTCGACTTTGAAGTATCCCGAAGACCAAGTGAAGTATCCCGAGGGACGATGATCCAATCGATCGACAGTCCTGGGTATCTCACCATCCTCACATTGCATCCATGCTTTCTAAGCTCTCAGCCAATTTTACCCCACCAACCATAATCTCGGAAGCTTTAAGCTGAAACCTCCTACCAATGTAAATCCAGAGGTTGCGCTTTAAAACATAAGCAGCCAAAGTAAACTACAATTTCCCAACATCTAAGCCCAGCAAGACCTGGGGGTAACGCCACGGGAGAGGAGATGGACAATTGTCTACATTGCATGCCTAGGCCGGGCATCCCATGAAGGCCGACTCGGGAGTCAAAGAAACTATCATATTCTATGTTGCAGGCCTTATAGCCCATATCAACTACTATTTAACTTAAAGCCCAAGGCAACCTATTTGGGCCTAAAATTATGGTCTACAACACTAATATAGTTTTTGCATTTGCAAGCTACTGGAAAGTTCACCAACGTCAATCGACCACCGATGACATGGCAACGATGGTTGGCCGACTTACAAAAGATGACCAAAAAATATTGATTCCAGCCAAGCAATAACATAGATACAAATTCAAAACAAAGCGCTTCAAACAGCAAGAAAATAAACTCTTTCCAATAGCGAAAGGGCCATATATTCAAGAGCACAAATAAGAATCAAAGAAGTAAAAGCTTCCTATTTTGCAAAGAAAGAGAAGAAAAGCTTGATTTTTTTTAGAGCTTTGAAGGATTTTAATGGCAATGATAGTTCTTAAGCATCGATAAAGAATGGAGAAGAAGGAGAATAAGGGTATTTATATACCTATCCTGATCGATCATGCCCTTTGGATTCAAAATACAAGAAGATCTTAACCACCTAGTGTTGATAACGATGGAAATTTCTATCGATTATAAAACCATCATTATAAATATAATCGTTATAAAAACCGCAAGTGCACGACGTACAATCGTAGTACGTATGCGAGTATGGGTCGATCCGCAGGAAAAGAATTAAATTCTAATTATACTCAATCAAATTAATCCAAAGTTTTGAAGTGCTTTTAAACTAAGAAAATTATAGAAAATGAGCTAGAGGAAAAGTGAATAAAAATATGATATTAAGGAGCAATTTAGAGGCAATTCCACTTCCAATCATTCATATAAATCAACACAAAATTCATTTATAACCTCTTTCTAAAATATTAAGTAGAAATGATTGATGTGCTTATTATAAGTATGGTTTATTTGAGCTATTAATTAGCACAACTTAAACCATCAAACTCTAACACACCATTCAAACTCACTTATCAACTCTCATGAACATGACATGAAATCAAAAATAAAATCTATTTTTAGTATGATCTATTTACTATTAATTAGTAACATAGACCATCAAATTTTGATTCTAGCTTAACTTTCACATCAAAATCACTTAGGCAAATGAACAAATAGTGTACATTACAATGGAATAAGCATAGCCTATTTGAGATGTCAACATAGGCTATCAAAATTCAATAAGAAAGAAACATAAACCACCATCATTCATAACTTCCATTAAGCACATAAGAAAGATCACAAATGAAATCATTATGTTAATTTAATATGTTTCATGAGAGCTTCCTTACCCCTAAATTGAAGGGGTTTAGCTACTCATATTTGAAAACATGTTAACATAAAATGATTTCAACATTAAAAACAAGGAAAATGAGAGCTTATTAAAATAAAAGAGAGCTAACTACTTACATGAAATAAAACTAAACTAATTACAAGATTTAAATCTATGCTACTAAAATTAAACAAGAGAATCATAAACTAAGTAGGAGAGCATGAAATAAAAAGAGCATGAAAAGAAAGCATAAAATAAAAATTGCATGAAAGTAAAAACAAAGCTAAGAAGCCATTCAAGAAATTTTTATTTAACTATTATTTGTGGCTACAATATTGCATAAAAAAGAAGAAGATGATGACATGAAACATAAGGGGTATTTATACATACTTAAAACCATAATCCATATTTTAGGGGACTACCTAAAATGCCTTTGAAAAAGTGTAACCCCAAGTAATCATTAGGAAAATAATTAATCCCCACTAACGTGCCTTTAAGCATCCATTAAGATGTGCATGTGATTTTAATTATGGACCATATGGTAGTGGGTATGTGGGCTCCTCCATGTTGCATGAATTCTTCTATTTCCATTCTCCATTTGCTTCTAACATGTGTGCATGCATTTATCCATGAAACCTCTTCATATTTGCACTCCATTTCCTAAAATAAAAATAAAAATGTACAAATAAACTTCCTCAAATTAAATATTATAAAAATTACCATTTTACCTCCTAAATGAATGATTATAAATGATGATTTGAAAACAATTTTAATTTTGGTTTAAATATGTAAAATACCATAATATGCTTATTTATTTAATTAAAAGAAGACTAAATATGGAAGTCAAAATATATGCTTTTACGTGCACATGAAATACCCCCACTCTCTTTTTATTCGTCCTTGAATAAACTAAAACTAGGATAAATCCATTTTCGTAGGAAACATGATTGCATAGAGCGAATGCAACAAGCCGTTAAACCTCTAGGTGTCCCTAGAAGGACAAGTGTTGTCTCATGAGGGTTTTTAGCGGATACTACCCACAAAATCCAAATGTGATATGCAAATTCTAATGCAACTACATGAAGCAAGTTTTCGAAAATAAAATTTACTTTTAAATTGACACAAGTAAGTTAGATATAATTTTTGGTCATTATCAAGAAATTTTAGTCCTTTTACTCATCAAAACTTCTAACAAAAATTAATTTATCATCACAATTAGACTCTAGTTTGGCTAGTTGTTTCGGTTGGTAACATGGTGCAACTATGAAATGGATCCTTTAGTTGATTATCAAAGTTTTGCAAAGTGGTATTTTTATTTCTTTTAAATAACAAGTCAAATCAAATAACTGAAAATAGTTCTTGGATTTCAATTGCTTGCTCTCTCTATTTTGAAAAATATTAACATTATTATTTTTTACACACCTAACTCAGATAAACTGAGGCCAGATATACCAATCATGCACTTCCTTTCGGGCTTACGTGAGAAGAGTACAGAGTGTGGCGAGTGTACACACTTGCGTATGAACACATGACTCTAGGTGTTTATTATTATTATTTTAAAATTTATTTAATACACCTAACTCAGATAAACTGAGGCTGGGTATACCGATCATGCACTTCCTTTCAGGCCTACGTGAGAAGAGTACAGAGCGTGGCGAGTGTACACACTTACATATGAACACCTGACTCTAGGTGTTTCTTATTTTTATAAAAACATTTTTTAATTATATTTCTTTTAGAGAGAGTTATGCAAATTCATTTTAGCACCATTTAACTTAGAAGATAAAAAATGTTATCGCCTTTACTTTAAATCAACCACTCTTTTAAACAAAGATTACAATTAGGACATACTTCATAATTATCACCTATGAACCTTCCTATATACTAGTTAAACCATAGTTACTTGTAATCAAACTTTTATTTTTATTTTTGTTGAGACAAGTAAATTTTCAAAAATATCAATTTAATAACAAAAAATGTATAATTATTCTATAGTGTTTCTTCAAAAGTAAATTAATATGCTAAAAAGAAATTTTGTTTTGGAATTTTATTTAATCTTTGGAAAGAAAATGCAAGAAATAAACCATGAAAAATTAAAGTAAACATGATCCCACCTCCCCCCCACACTTAATTTTGACTGTGTCCCTACAGTCAATGCATGATATAATTAGTGTAATAGGGAAAAATCTGTACATATGTACAAGAGAGGGTTAAAATTTCTTACAAGACATAGTGTGGCTCATGAAGAATCTGAGCTCCTCCTCTCGATCACTTGCCAACTCCTAATAAGGTTTCAAATGATGACCATTGACTTTAAAAATTGATCCATCCCTAGGGTTTTCTATTTCTATGGCACCATGTGGGAAAACAGTTCGTACCACGTATGGTCTTGTCCATCTTGATTTTAATTTCCCAAGGAACAAATGATGTTGAGAGTCATACAAAAGAACTTTTTGATTTGGCGAAAATGTTTTCCTTAGGATTGACTTGTCATGAAATTTTTTTGTTCTTTCTTTGTAAATTTTCTCGTTTTCATAAGCATCGTTCCTAATCTCCTCTAATTCATTGAGTTGCAATTTCCTATTTTCGCCAGCTTTTTCAAGATTAAAGTTTATGTTCTTAACTATCCACAATGCTTTATGTTCAAGTTCGATAGGTAAATGGCACGCTTTGCCATATACAAGCCTAAAAGGAGACATCTCATGATTGGTTTTATACGTAGTTTGGTAAGCCCAATGCGCATCTGCTAATTTTTGTGACCACTCTTTTCGATTTTTATTTATAGTTTTCTCTAAAATTTATTTTATTTGGCGATTTGAAACTTCTACTTGGCCACAAGTTTGAGGATGATAAGGCATGGATAACTTGTGGGTTATCGAGTATTTCTTCATTAAAGTTTCAAATGAACGATTACAGAAATAGGTTCCATTATCGCTTATTATTATGTAAGGTGTTACAAACCCCGAAAAGATGTTTTCTTTTATGAATTTCACAACAACTTTGTGGTTATTTGTTTTACAAGGAATAGCTTCAGCCATTTAGAGATGTAATCAACAGCAAGAAGAACATACAGATTTTTGAAAGAATTGGCAAATGGTCCCATAAATTCAATACCCCAAACATCAAAGATTTCGATAGTAAGAATGGGGTTCAAAGGCATCATGTTTCGTCGAGAGATTTTTCCTAACATTTGACAGTGATCACAAGTTTTACGAAACTCGAATGCATCTTTGAAAAGCGTATGCCAATAAAAACCACATTGAAGCACCTTTTTCGCTGTTCTCTTCACACCGAAGTGACCATCACATGCTTGGTCATGACAAAACGAAAGAACACTCTTTATTTCGCAATCTGGGATGCAACATCGAATGATTTGGTCAGAATGGTACTTAAACAAGTATGGATCATCCCAATAAAAGTACTTGACTTGGGAAAGAAATTTATATCTATCTTATTTCGACCAAAATGAAGGAGTTTCCTTAGTGACTAAATAGTTCACTATGTCGGCATACCATGGATCGACAGAAACAGAAAGGAGTTGTTCATCAGGAAAGTTCTTCTTGATAGGTAAAGAAGGTGGTGCGTTTGGAAGAAGCAACCGATGATGGGCAATGACATTGTTGGATCCTTTTTTTGTCTTTAATTGTAAGGTCAAATTCTTAGAGTAAAAGGATCCAACGAATCAAGCGAGACTTAGCGTCCTTTTTAGCGAAAAGGTACCTAAGAGCGGAATGGTCAGTGTAAATAGTAATGTGTGAGCTAATCAAATAAGGTCGGAATTTTTCGATGGAAAAAACTATAGCTAGAAGCTCTTTTTTGGTGGTTTTCCAATTGAGTTGAGCATCGTTTAGAGTCATACTAGTGTAGTAGATAACATTAAGAATTTTGTTGATGCGTTTTCCTAAGACAACACCAACTGCGAAGTTAGAAGCGTCACACATTATTTCAAAAGGAAAATCCCAATTGGGTGAGCAAATGATGGGGGCAGAAATGAGTTCATTTTTGAGATGTTCGAAAGTAGAATTAAAGTCAAATGGAACGTCTTTTCCAAGAAGAGTCGTCAAAGGTCGAGCAATTTTACTAAAGTCTTTCACAAAGTGTCGATAAAAACTAGCGTTCCCAAGAAATGAACGAATGTCCTTGACAGATTTGGGAATGGGTAGATTTGCAATTACGTCAACTTTTTCTTTATCCACCTCAATACCTTTGTTTGAAATGACATGCCCAAGGACAATGTCGTATTTGACCCTAAAATGACATTTTTCCCAATTTAACGTTAAGTGTTTGTCCTTGCATCGATTAAGAACCAACTCAAGATGGTGGAAGCATTCGAAAAAAGAGTTTCCAAAGATGGAAAAATCATCCATAAACACTTCAAGAAAGCATTCGATCATATTGGAAAAGATGTTGACCATGCATCTTTGGAAAGTAGTAGGAGCATTGCAAAGGCCAAATGGCATACGTCGATGCGCAAAGGTGCCAAAGGGACACATGAAAGTCATTTCTCTTGATCTTCGGGAGCGATTGGAATTTGGTTATAACTGGAATAACCATCGAGAAAGCAATAGAATTCATGACCAGCTAAACGTTCAAGCATTTGGTCGATGAATGGAAGAAGGAAGTGATTTTTACGTGTTGCGGCATTTAATTTTCGATAATCAATGCAAATACGCCAACTTGTTTGAGTATGAGTTGGAATGAGTTCGTTAGGGTCATTCTTGATAATGGTAAGTCCCGACTTTTTAGGCATGACATGAATTAGGCTAACTCACGAACTATCAGAAATGGGATATATGATTCTGTTATCAAGGAGTTTAAGAATTTCGTCTTGAACCGCATCCTTCATTTTTGGGTTAAGCCTTCGTTGCTCGTCATGAACAGGCTTGGCATCGTTAACTAAATGGATACGATGTTGAACAAGAGCAATACTAATTCCCTTTATATCGGTGATCGACCATCCAATTGCATCTCGACAGAATTGAGAGAAGGGAAGCTTCTTGATCAAGAGAGAGAGATTTGAAGAGATTATGACAGGAAACATTTCGTTGTCACCTAAGTATACGTACTTAAGGTGATCCGGCAGAGGTTTGAGTTCCAACCTCAAAGGTTGCTCAATCAAAGAATTTGGTTGAAGATTTGACTCAACAGTAAGGAGTTCAAATGGAAGTGCATTTTTAATTTCGTTAGGCTCATCTTGAAACAGTTGTTCGTATTCAGTCTCACGTTCATGGTTTAGGTCAATTGTTTCGTAGTCAACATTTTCTTGAATGGAACTAACTTCCAATGTTTGGTCAAGTGATTTGTTCGATTGGTTTTCAAGATTGAAGATGTTAAGATCCAAAGTCATGTTTCCAAAAGAAATTTTCATCAAACCATTTCGACAATTGATTAGAGCATTTGAAGTAGCCAAGAAATGTCGGCCTAAAATCAACGGAATTTGACTCATTGGATTGTTCATGGGTTCTGTTTCTAGAACGATGAAATCGACGGAGAATATGAATTGATCGATTTTGATGAGTACATCCTCGATTTCTCCCATGGGTTTCTTTATTGAACGATCGGCAAATTGAAGACTTACTTTTGCTGGTTTTAGTTCACCCAAGCCAAGTTGCTGGTTAACTGAATAAGGAATCAAATTGACACTCGCACCCAAATCTAGTAAGCACTTATTGATCGTCTTGTCTCCTATCGTGCATGAGATTGTCGGACATCCAGGATCTTTGTATTTAACGAGAATGGATTGGGACAAGACTTCACTAGGTCCGGCAGCTAAGAAAACTTTCTTGGGTACATGAGTGTGTCAATTTTGAGTGCACAAGTCCTTGAGAAACTTAGCTTTTAAGTTGGGACTTGTTGAACGATATCAAGAAGAGGGATGTTTACATTGACTTGTTTAAAAATTTCCAACATCTTTTCCATTTGATCAGAGTGTTTCTTAGGTCGAAGACGATGTGGAAATGGAACACGATACTCAGTAGGTCAGTCTACTTGAGTAGAAGAAGAATTTGGATTGGCATTTGATTCAATGTTTGGCTCAAAGTTTTGTTCTGAATCACTTGTCGTTTTCGAAGTGTTAATAAAAGCTTTAGGTAAATCGTTTGGATTAACAACTTGATTATCGATTTGTTTACAGGAACACAAAGTCGTGATAGCATTCATTTGGTTTACGTTGTTGTCTTGAATGATATGGGCTTGGTTCGAATTCATGTTTTAATTTCTGGGGTTCGGAACTGGCTGACTTGGGAATGTGCCTCGTTTACGTTCACTCACAGACGTGGCTAATTGACTCATTTTCATTTCAAGTTTAGCAATTGATTGACACGTATTTTACATGTACGAGGTTAACAAATTTTGCAAATTGCTATTTGATTGTAGGCTTTGAGTGGTTTCTTTAGCCAAAGTTTCAAGACTTTTCTCAAATGAAGACAATCGTTTATCGTCTTGAGGAGCAAAAGATTGTTGTGGTTGATTTTGAGACAGAACCACAAAATTTTGTTGAAAATGATTGGGTTGAAAGGGAAGATTCGAAGCATTGTTCGAAAATGCTTGAAAATTGGGATGAACTAAAATCGTGTTGGAATTATTTTGGTTCCATGCAAAATTGGGATGATTGCTCCAACCAGGATTGTACATTGGAGAAAACGGGTCATTCTTAACCTTATTAAAAGCGTTGAGTTATTCTATTGAATTAGGGCACTGATCGGCTATGTGATTCAGATCATTGCATTTATAACACATTGGTTGGGAAGCCTGGTTCATTTGGTTGGATGAGAAAACGTTGCCGAATTTATTGATCATTGCATCAATTTTAGCTTCCAAGACCAAAGATGATCCTATCGAGTGTGCGCTCGATCGTGAGTAAATAGATTTTTCGTTAGAATGTTCCCATTGGGATGACTTTTCGGCCAAGTTTTCAAGAAATTGCCAAGCATCGTCGTGATGTTGGATGAGAAAATTGCCTTGGCACATCGATTCAAGCATGGTTGGTGAGCTATTTTCAAGTCCATCGTATAAGATTTGGCAAAGAGTCCATTTTTCAAAATTATGGTGTGGACATTTTATCAAAAGATCTTTAAATTTTTCAAATATTTTCTGAAAGGTCCACCCCTGAATTGATGAAAATTCACAATTTTGTTTCGGATTTTAGTTGCTTTTTCCAAGGGGTAGAACTTTTTTAAGAAAACTTTAACAAATTATTCCCAAGTTTTGATTGAGTTCGATGGTAAGTTGTACAACCATTTTTCAGCATAATCGGTAAGGGCGAATGGAATTAATCGAAGTTTGATCCATCATCACATAATTGTTGGAGTTTAATGGTTGCACAAACTTGTTCGAATTTTGTTAGAAAGATGTATGGATCATCGTGTTCAAAATTGCCAAATTTCGGGAGCGTGGCAATGTGATAGGAATGACTTTCAAAGTGGTTACTCGTTGGGGTGGGTAATGTGATACAAGAAGAGATAGAAACTCTATCGGAAAAGATTCTATCCATGAGAGTGCGAGGGGCATTTTCATTTGCCATTATTGGAGGATCGTTTGTTCGAGTTAAACAATTTGTTGTGGTGTCACGAGTCCAAGTACTCGTGGACAAATGAAAAGGTCAAGGAGAGAAAGAAATGAGAATCAAGCTAAGAGAGTGAAACAAGGTTTAGAAAATGAAATCAAGTGAAAAATTGTTTTTTTTAATATTTTTTTAAGGAAAAAACATTTACCAAAAAAAAAATATTTTTCAAAAGGGAGATTTGATATTTGGTTTTGCTTTTTTTCGGATTTTGGATTTTTTTTTAACTGTTTTTTTTTTAGTTTTTAGTTTTTTTTTTGAAAAGATTTTTTTTGGATTTTTGTTTTTCTTAAAAAAAGCTAACTTAAGTAAAATGCTTGTTTTTGGATTTTGGATTTTGTTTAAAAAAAATTTTTTCTTTTTTTTCAATGGAAAAGATTTGAAAAGACTTTTTTTGTTTTTTGTTTATATATGCATGAACTAATGCAACTAAATGAATGCAATGACTTAATTACAAATTTTCTATCCTTGGTAGCTCCAAACCCAAAATTGTATAATCACACTTTGTCTTAATCCAACAAAATAGTTCTTAGCCAGGTAACCGACAGGAGTTATCGGTGCACTGCGAATCACCGTAGCAATGCAGACGAAGGTTTAAGTACCTTCAGAGAAACAATCACTATAATATTTATGAATCACCATGATATTTATATATGATTATTTCTCTATCGTAGCCTAGACACCAAGAAATTAGATTGTCGAAAGAAGGCAACTTGTCAAGATACAATTAAGCCCTAGATGAGCTCGCGGCACCCTTAAGTCCAACGCTTAACCGTTATTATTAGTCAAATTCTACAATGAAATGCAATTCGTGGGCCAAGGAAGGGGTGATGAAATCCCCCACCTTATGTGGACTTGGGTGTTGCCCTTAGAAAATAAAAACAAGATGAAATGAATGCAAAATAGAAATTAAATGTGATTTAACAATGCAACTACGAATGAAATTTTATTTTGTTTTTGTTTTTGAAATTTTAAAATGCAAGCAACCAACAATGCAATGAAAATAAAAGCAATAGATAAGAGCACGATACCAGAGCGTGTAGAATTATTAGCAAATTTATTCTAAAGCAGTATTTTTTTTAGCAAGCAATTTTTTTTTGCAAGCAAAGGAAAGCAATTATTAACAGCAATTCCTTTCCTTGTGATTTTCTGCTTTTGCAACCTGAAAATTTTAACAAGCTATATGAAGTATATTTATTTTGTTTTTTAAAAGGAAAAATAAATAGAGCAAAACAAAACCGAAAACAAAAGAAAATTGTAAACAAAGCAACTCTTTCTACTTGTAAACAACAGAAAATTGTTAAAGTAAATTGTAAACAAAACATAATTATTATAAAAAAAATAAAACTAAAACTCAAAAGACTCAGCCCACAGGCTTATAAGCCCAATACCCAATAAATTAGCCACGTCTATTAAATAAAATTACATTTCCTCTTTACAAACAGAATATACGAAGATAGATAAAAAATGAAAGAGGGAATCATGATTTGTAATTAAAATTCAGATTGAAGAATTAAAGAGGAAATCGCGGTTGGTTTGGGTTGTTTGATTGTTGGCCATTGATTACTGCGGTTTGTGGGTTCAAATTGGGTTTGGAGATGGAGGCGTTTGCTTTAGGCGATGGAAGTGAGGCCGATTCAGGCGAGGTGAGGTTCGGATTTGAGGAGGAGTTGTGGGCGGAGGGGAATTCGGGTTTGCAGTTTAATTGCGTTGGCGATTCGAGTGCTTTTAGGTGGTGGGAGGATGGTCGAAGTTTGCGGTGATTCTGTTTGGGCTATTTGATGGTTTTGGCAGAAGAATGGATGAACTGTGGTTGTTCGTTTTTGGTGAAATGGTGGAGGCGATTGAGGGTATTTGTTGTAACAGGTGAAACGGTAGGTGTTTTGGGTTGTGATAATTGCTGCAAGTTGTATGGTTGACGAAGTCGAGGGAGGTGAAGTTTTGGTCGTGGTAAAGTTTGATGAAGAAGGAATGCTGTTGTGGTCAGAGGGTAATGATTTGGTTGTGCGAGATGATGGCAAACGGTGAATAGGGGAAGTGTGATGGCAATTTGTAATGAGGGATTAAAGGCAGTGTGATGAGGTTGTTTTGGCGAGGAGCAGTTTGCCTGAAGTGATGGTTTGTGGAGAAGCAGAACAAGGGGAAGGTGATGTTGTTGCTATAGGTGGCAACAGGGAGTTGCTGTGTTGGTGAAGGAGTTTGGGAGGAGTGGAATGAAGTGATGCAGATGGTGGTAGGGAAGTGAAGTGATTGAATTTGGAAGTTTGGTTTAATGATATGTTGGAGTTGCAGAGGAATGGCAGAGTTGTGGTGAGATGATGACTGAAGTTTTGTTTGATGGTGAAGTAGATGAAGTGGGTTTGTAGTGGTAGGAATGTGGCAAGAAGGCTGTTGTATTTTGTCAGAGAGGTGGTGGAAGAAGTGGATGTAATGGAAGTAGTGTTGATCTTGGTTGTGACAGCAGTTTATAGGATGTATGTGTTGTTGGAGTATTGATGGTAGGACTGCTGTTATTTGGGTTGTTTGCAGTGGAATGATTGCTGGAAGGCAGATGATTTTTGATGTTAAAGTGTCGTGGTGTTGAAGTGCAGCTTGAAGTGTTGATGATGAAAGGGATTGAAGAGTAGCTGTTGGTGGAAAGATGAATTGTAGGGTGCAGGGAGGGTGAGATATATGGAGCAAGGTGGCAGTTGAGATGTTGAAGTTGTTAGTAATGGAGGGAAGGTGATGATGAATGCAATATAAACACTACAACTTAATGTAACAAAACATGACAGTGAATGTAACAAAATAAACTTGTTTGTGATCAACGGAGAATATCTATTGCTGTAGTAGCAAATTTTGGCAGAGAATGTACTGTAGTAAATGAAATGAAAAACAGAAAATTGAAATGTAAATATGCAATGAAGTTTTCTTTGTTTTTTCTAATGAAATGCACATGTACCACAAGCACACTTAAGTGAAACTCAAGTTGCACAAACCAAAAGGGAACACAAGTGAAACAAAAACAAAGTCGAACAAAACAAAAACACAAAAACAAAGTGAACAAATATACAACAAATTTTTTTTAAATGAAACTCAACACACAAAATGAAAACACTATAAAATTAAATAAAAATAATTCGAAGAGTAGAATTAAAATTAAATTGCAATTCCTCGGCAATGGCGCCAAAAACTTGTTGATAACGATGGAAATTTCTAACGATTAGAAAACCGTCATTAAAAATATAATCGTTATAAAAACCGCAAGCGCATGGCGTACAATCGTAGTAAGTATGCGAGTATGGGTCGATCCGCGGTGAAAGAATTAAATTCTAATTATACTCAATCAAATTATCCCAAAGTTTTGAAGTGGTTTCAAACTAAGAAAATTGTAGAAAATAAGCTAGAAGAGAAGTGAATAAAACTATGGTATTAAGGAGCAATTTAGAGGTAAATCAACTTCCAATCATTCATATAAATCAACACAAAATTCATTTATAACCTCTCTCTAAAATATTAAGTAGAAATGATTGATGTGATTATTATAAGTATGGTTTATTTGAGCTATTAATTAGCACAACTTAAACCATCAAACTCTAACACACCATTCAAACCCACTTATCAACTCTCATGAACATGACATGAAATCAAAAATAAAATCTATTTTTAGTATGATCTATTTACTATTAATTAGTAACATAGACCATCAAATTTTGATTCTAGCTTAACTTTCACATCAAAATCACTTAGGCAAGTGAACAAGTAGTTTATGTTTACAATGGAATAAGCATAGCCTATTTTAGATGTCAACATAGGCCATCAAAATTCAATAAGAAAGAAACATAAACCACCGTCATTCATAACTTCCATTAAGCACATAAGAAAGATCACAAATGAAATCATTATGTTAATTTAATATGTTTCATGAGAGCTTCATTACCTCTAAATTGAAGGGATTTAGCTACTCATATTTGAAAACATGTTAACATAAAATGATTTCAACATTGAAAACAAGGAAAATGAGAGCTTGTTAAAATAAAAGGGAGTTAACTACTTGCATGAAATAAAACTAAACTAATTAAGGAATTAAATCTATGCTACTAACATTAAACAAGGGAAGCATAAACTAAGTAGGAGAGCATGAAATAAAAAGAGCATGAAAAGAAAGCATAAAATAAAAATTGCATGAAAGTAAAAACAAGACAAAGAAGCCATTAAATTTTTTTATTTAACTTTGATTTGTGGCTATAATATTGCACAAAAAAGAAGAAGATAATTACATGAAACATATGGGGTATTTATACATGCTTAAAATCGTAATCCATATTTAGGGGACTACCTAAAATGCCGTTGAGAAAGTGCAACCTCCAAGTAATCATTAGGGAAATCCCCACTAACATGCCTTTAAGCCTTCATTAAGATATGCATGTGCTTTTAGTTATGGACTATATGGTAGTGGGTCTGTGGGCTCCTTCATGTTGCATGAATTCTTTATTTCCATTCTCCGTTTGCATTCAACATGTGTGCATGCATTTATCCATGAAAACTCTTCATATTTGCACTCCATTTCCTACAAATAAAAATAAAAATGTGCAAATAAATTTTCTCAAATTAAATCATATACAAAATTACCATTTTACCCCCTAAATGAATGATGAATAAATGATGATTTGAAAACAATTTAAATTTTGGTTTAGACATGTAAAATACCCTAATATGCTCATTTATTTAATTAAAAGAAGATTAAACATGGATGGAAAAATATACACTTTTACGTGCACATCACCTAGTTATAATTGATAACGTTGTCGCATCGATAGTCCCCATGACTGAATGTCCACAGTGTCGCTTTGAAAAAGGAGTCATCTCAACCACTTCAGTATTGACAGAACTGACATGGATTAAACGTAAAGCAGAAAGTCCAAGCGGTAGGGTCTTTGTGGTTTGGCAAGCTCGTCCATGCCCATAGTGACGGGCTTAGGGGCAAAATGGTGCTCAATTTTCTCATAACTAAAAGATAAGCTAGCCAAAGCATCAAGACTCGACCCATTCCAGATCAATTTGCATAAGACTAGAGATCAAAGATAAGTCGACCTACAATTCCTAGCCCAGCCCAAATAAATGTTAGTTAGTAATTCTTAGCTCGATCAGGTTCAAGCCGGCCCACATTCGACCTGGCTCTATCCCAGCCAATCCAACAAGTAAAAATCATAGATAAGTCGGCCTAGACTCCTAAGCTTGGCCCGGCTCGGCTCAAGACGACAAAAAACCAACTTGTTTTTCTTGACTCGGCACAAAATTGGTCATTTTATGGCCTAGTTCTATCTCTGCCCGCCTATGACTAGCCACATAAATCCCGTCTAACCACCACACGATCGACTTGGCTTATCCCCTTTGGCTCTATTCTTAGACATATTCATCATTGCTCTCAGCAACTTTGGCAACAAGTAACCAACCTTCACTGTGGAAGAAGCTTCTCTCCATCCTTTCCACTAGAAAAGTGTGTTGGACATCAAAAAGTACAACCTAATATGACTTAGTACACCTACCATTGTGGCATGTCTCCCAAAAGCATACCTACTTCTGTAGCATGTCGCCTTTCTCTGCATAAAGCATGCACCTAGTACGACATTACAACGGGTATGCATATCAGTCACACATTCCAACCACCATTCCAACTATCTTCCATCCATCTAACTGATAGAATCTATGGTCAAGTATGGTTCTCGCCTATTTACAATACTATCTCAACAATCTATTGATTTATTTCAAATGCTATAAATACCTCTTATCATACAATATCAAAAGGGTTGAAAACTGGTTGAAGTCTAGTAAATTGTTTTGGAATTACATCTTCCCTCATAGCAAAGTTGAGTTCATAAGCTTAGCCATTATAGTGTCCTAATTTCTTATTATTCTCTTATGATTCCTTGTAATTGTAAGAGATAAGTATAGTAAGATATCTTCACAGTGGACGTAGGCAAGCTTCTGTCGCACAACTCTATACATTATGTTATTTACTTTAATTGCTTATATACTCCTTATTTTCCATTTTTAAGCTTAGGGTTGACGAGTAAACTTTACTAATACAAACGCATTAGTCCAATTTCAAGGTTAACTAAATTTTTAGCTAACAGATGTACCTATGTTAAAATCAGTTCTACTTTGGTTGTTTATTTCTCGATATAGGAAGACATCTTTTATAATTAGTATAAAAGGATGTTTAGAATGTACCTTATGATATGCACAAACACCATATTAAAATGTTTAATATGGAGCATATGTGATGGATTTCTAATGCTTCGACAATATGAATTATCATATATGTTGTGTTATCTACTATATCACAATTTTCTTGTGTAACTTGAATAGCAAGCAAGTGTTAAACCCGAATTAAGTTCACTAAATGATAGCAAAGAGTATTCTCAAGTGTTAAACCCAAATGAAGGAGTATTCAAACTCAAACTTCATAAGTGGGATGAAGTATAGTATGTCAATCTTAAATTCATTTTCAATCTTAGTTAAGTATCTTTAAGTTAAAAATCTTCAAATAAGAGGCTGTGGCTAATTCCACCAATAGGCTATGTACATTGCCTTATATAAGCGCTATAATAAAGCGATGTATATATATATATATAAATATATATAAATGCATAAATTTATATCTGAGCTAAGGGTGATTCCAAATGTTGAGAATCCTATAAAATTGTTATATAATAACAATTTCATGATGTATTTTGCGAAAGAACCTAAGCTCACTAGAAGTTGAGAATTATACTCTAAAAAGTTCCACATGACAATGGTTATTTATCAATGTCGGAGAAAGGTTAGTGATATAGTAGATAATTACAACAACATAGCATACCTGTTCACTAAGGGACTAGCTGAACATTTTTGAGAAAATGGATCAATCTAGGGGGAATAACATTCCATAATTGATCCCAAGTTCAAGGGGTAGATTGAAAGGGTAAGGTGTATGCTCTAGGAGAAATTATCTAATTTGTTATGTATATCTAACTATATGACCAATCATGTTTGCAATAAGGCATTTGATATCGCTTTGAGATAAATGAGCGATCCTCCGATAGAGGAGATCACTCTATAATTTTATTCCACACTTAAAAAAGAGCTGCCAACAAGCCTAACAGGTAGCAAAAGCACCCCAATACAAAGCAGAAAAATAAATGAACTCTCCCCTCTTATCTACTAGTGATTAGAGTATAAATTTATTTTCTAGTTTTTGGGCCAAAATAAAAAGAAAAGAAGCCCAATAAGCAGAATCCATGGAGAGTAAACTGGAGGAAGTTAATAACAATGATCCATTGACCATAATCCGTCCTTCTAGGTGCCTTGGCATGGGCAGCCCGATCCACATATCACCTAAATCTATAAAACTAGACCAAAACATGAGTGTAGCCCATACATATGTACACAATCAACTGTTTATATAGATATATATGGTAAAAAATAAAAGTGTGATGATAGGACAACCAGACTTATTATTCAATCTAAACAAAAGCGTTTAGTGAGTTGTCTTCATTAAAATTATTTGTTATGTCATTGCTTATGGCCATATTTCGTCTAGCAGTTTTATTAGCAATTCTTTTTATTAAGATATCAATGCAACGTTTTACTTTTTTAAGAAACTCCTTGCAGTGAACATTTTTTATACAATTTATAGTAAGGATTTGAAACCCAATTATAGGTGAAAAGTGCAATAGCATAAATCAGACTATCAGTAGGAATATAGAAATTATTGAACATTCTTTGGTTCCGTTCAAACTACAGATACTAACATGTAATAAGGAAGATAGTGTCTAGCATCATTTTATAATCTACAAAATTTAAATCTAAATGTTTTCTAGTAGTAATCACAGTTAAAACCAGTGATGGTCATGTTAAGGTCAAAGGTTTTAAGTGTATTTTGAAGAATCAAATTGGTAAACGGATAGTTGAAATATAGGTGAGCCATGTTTTCTTAGTTAAAGTTGCAAAACAACACATATTTTATTTATTGGCAAATTCTTTTTCTTTAGTAATTCAGTTGTGTTTATTTTCTATTGTTGTATTAATCACATGTGCATTTTTTTATAGAAGCATTAACTTTCTAGATAAGTTTGAAGTTATTTAGAATAGTCCCTAAGAAATTTAAAAAATTATAAACCGATTTTGAGAAGCATTGTTTATTATTTTCCCAAAACCATACTTTAATATCACTCTCATTATCCATATTATAATACTCAAGTTTAGTATATAGTAAAATAAACTGGGTTAACGTAATGCCTTCAAGAGCTCGACTAAAAGTCAAGTTCTATGGAAATTCATTGTAAGGTCTATAAATCTCTGAGACTAAAGCGTTTCTGAAATTGCTAATATTAAAAGGTTCTTTGAATTCAACCTTGAGTTATAGTTGGAATCCAACTATCATGCCAAAATAATGTGTTATTACTGGCATGAACTATATTATCAATCCCGAGGTTAAAAATGTTCAAAAAAATTAAAATGGATTTCCAAAAATGAGATATATTGTTAGGATTAGCAATGATGTGGTGAAAGTTAAAAGTTCCACCATAAAATTGATTCAAGGTAATTTCTTTCCAATGAGGTTTTCTTGATTATTTGAGAATTTCCAAAACCATTTTCCTATTAAAGACACACTGAGATTATGTAGATTTATGGTTCCTAAGCACCTCTTTTTTAGATTTGCAAACTGTTTCTCAATTAACAAGGCAGTTTATACTATTGCACGAGCTATCCCTACTCTAAAGGAAATTTCTTCTAATTTTATTTATTTTGTCAATTACCCATTTTGGAAGGAGATAGAAAGATATCCAACAAACTGGTTGGGCCAATAGAACCGAGTTAATAAGAATGTATAACGACCCGCATTTTCGACCGTTCAAGTTGACAAAACATACACACATGCCGACTCAAACAATCCAAAATACAGATAGTTATTGGGGTTAAATAAGAAAAGAAAAGAAAGAACAGAAACAAACTCATAATCTCGCAGCGGAAGGAACAAGATATAATAATAAAATAACAGTTCATGAAGCTGTTAAATAAATAAATCTGATTATTATTATACATCATAAATCAGAGTTACATACATATCAGAGATAATACAACAATGCAGCGGAAAAATAATACAGTAGTAGAATACAAATGATGTAATACAAAACTCCGTCTTCGTCCTCCAGAATAGATCTTCAACCTTATCTGAAATACTCAGGCTGACCCGAGCGTAATGAAAAGACAAAACACTCGAGTCAGGACTAAAATATCTCATGTAAGTTAAATCGAATAAGTAAATATGAGGGTGACGGCGTCAGAGATGTTTACGGGTTTTAGACACCTCCTATCCAGTGTTTAACGTGTGTGCATTAACTTAAGAGATGCTCGGGATTTCCATCTCCTAAGGATCCGTTAAACTATCTACTATATAATAGAATACGCTATATACAATAATGTCTATCATAAAGTAAAATATCAAACTAGCGTTAAGCCATGGCCCATTCCACCCTTAACACATTTTTATTCCCAAGAGCATATACAAGACCGTAGTTTCCCCAAAACCGGAAGTCACCAGAGGGCAATCCATATACTAAAGGTACAAACCAAAATCGTAGTGGTCGCGAATAGGATAATCAGTGTGACAAGGTACATGAGGCAATACCAACTAGGATACTAGTAGTTGCGTGATCCGGACAGATGTTGGGCATAGAAGCTACTACCCCAACACCGTGAAACAACACTCCCATAATCGAGGGGTGCACCCAAATCGAATCACAAAAGTAATAGACATGGTAATGAAGGAGTGTGTCCGCTAGAGATGGCGATCCTCAATGGCCCGGTGCGGCTCCTGTTTTAGTCATGTCAGGGGTCATCCAAAATCGTTCTCTTTCTTCAGTCAACGCGTTCACCAAACCATCCACTTCATTCTGGATCAACACTCTGCGTATATTAGTTATTAAAGTGGTTTTCGGTATCGACAGAGAGTATGTCCATATCCGATCCCGGTCTCTTTAATAACTACGTATTATTACACCGATGGCTCTTTTACATTTTCAAAATCAATTCATAATTGATTATCAAAAATATCATATTCGCTTCAAAAATCAAATCCATTTCAAAATCATCATATCTACTCAAAATATACGATTTCATTTCAAAAATCATTTTCGCCTCAATATCTCATTTCAATTTCAAAATCGTTTCGAATTTCAGTTTAGGTTGCAACTTCATTTAACCCAATTCGTATTTAAATCCAAGATTTAAATATAAACATTTCACCTTATTGACCAGCTTGAAATTTTGGAAAATAGTTATATTTCAAAACCGACATATCATTGCCATTTCAAACCATATCAATACGATATCACTTTCACTTCAAATAAATCCATTTCCAAAATCATATCACATTCCAAAGTTATACCGCTTTCGAAATCATAAGTCTTTAAAAATCAAAACACTTTGGAAATCAAAACCTTGAAATTCATAACACTTTGAAATCATAGCTTGAAATCATAACATTTTGGAATCCTAACACTTTCCTCTTAAACATTTTAAATATTAAAATTTGTATATATAGAAAATAGTTTATACAATAAAATAGTTTATATAAAATAGCTATGAGTTAAAATAGTTTATAATAAAATAATTTATATTGAAAATGATTTATATTAAAATAATTTATATTAAAATTTATAAAGTAAAATATAAATAGTTTTAGATATAGTTTAAAATACTTTATATGAAAATAGCTTCCTCAAATTTCACAAAACGATTCACATAAACTCGAATTCCAAATTTAAAATTTAATCAAATCTCAAATCATCAATTTCAACTTGATTCAGCTTCTCAATAAACCATTTCAATTATCAATTTCAAATACATATTTGAACCACAAAATAAGCCATTTCAATTTCAATATATCTCAAAGCTTTAAATATTCACATTTCAAATTAATTAAATCTCAATTTCAAATTAATTTTCAATTCCAAATTCAAACTTGAAATATCATTTCATATAAATTTTCTTAGAAATATTCAGAGTTCGATTAAAAGTCCAATCTTTTAAAACAAATCAACTTTCGAAAATTTACGCCATATTTCAATTTTTTTTCTTAAAAATCTAAACTTCGAATAATTAAACAATTTCATTTACCAAGTTAAATTCCAACATCTCGAGCTTCAATTCAAAATAATTCAATTTCCATAAATTGGATTTTATTCTTAAAATCAATTCATTTAAATAATTTCAAAACAACTTTTAAAATCATTTAATTTAACCAACCCGGTGTCCGTATATAATTTTCTAACCTATGGCCAAGTGGATAATTATTTCAATTTTAATTTCAAGGATGGATATATATCATTTCAATCCAAATAGATGTCATAGGTATATCATTTCAACCTATTCCTTAATTAATTCGAAATGATTCAGTTTACAGTTGATATGCAATAAACAATATACATGATGATAGCATGATATATCAAAATAAATAAACAACCAATATAGACCAATAGCCTCCATCACAACCAATCAACCATAAAGCCAATAACATTCACAACAATTTTATAATTATCAATATCGAGTAATATACTGCCAATTTAAATTTAAATTTATTTTAACGGTCAATTTAAATTCTATCAACATATATCAAGATAGATGATAATTAAACCTACCAAACAACAGCCAATGAATTTCATATCACTTCATAATATAAATTTAACTAACAAAAATTATTTTAGTCAATTGTGAGCGTATAAACACTCACCTTTAATTTATCGACGATTCAAAACCCAAATAAAGGCCCAAATTTGAACAGTCTCAGAATGCAGTCAAACCAGAGTCAAGATGTCCGGAATGTCAATACGATCCTAACAAAAGAAACCGCGCGTGAATCGGATATCGTATGCAAAAGATATAGCGATAAATGTGCTTGAATTTCAATATTAAAAATAAACAAAAGAAGAACACTTTTATCTCACCCACTGCCACGTCATCTCCACATTCTTTCTTCCCAGCACAGCACTAACGCAAGCTACAGGCAACGCTTTTGTTCGTTGCTCGCACGCAGGGAACACCGCCACGAAGATGAACGACGTTCCTTCCTTCCATACGCACGCAACTAGGAGCGACCGGACGTTGATCAGGGGATGCCATCGCGTGCTCCTCTCCTTGCTCCACCTCCACGCCAAGTTTCGCCACCCCATTCGCCACCGTTTGTACGCAAACCAAGAAAATACGCACGACATTCAAAGCCAGATCTGGACCAATTCGTGACGAATTAGCATGAATCAACCGTATGGATTTGAAGAGCTCGTCGAGATCTACAACTTTGCTTTTGGAATTTTTCGATTTCGTTGAACGGATTGAGAGATAAAGAGGAAAGAAGTTCGAGCAATTTCAGCCATGGAATAGGTGGCGGCCATGGTTTGAAATTAGGGTTTCTGAAATGAAATAATGATAAAACTATCTCGATTTGCGTATGTATTTATAAAGGTAGGTCCAAAATCGTCCGAACTCCAATCGAGACGTGCCGCCAGGCGTTTATAAGGTTTTACCCATATTCCGAACGCAATGAAACTAGTCCCAAGGTCTAGTTCAATCGTATGTGGAAGATAGCTTTTGAAGTCGATTATTTTAATTAAATTCGACGTTAAATTTCTACGCGTTTCAAGCTCGCACGGCCAAACGACAAGTCTGATTGCTACGAAAATTGAAACCTTACAATAATTTACTATTACGGATCCGATGAAACTGGTTTCGTCGAAATCCGAGACAGTTGTAAAAATGGCTATTTCTACTGTTTAACTACAATATAAAATTCCCAATTTTAAATTATTAACTTTTAAATCAAATTTCAAGTGTTCACAAATTTCATTTTTAAATTCACAATAATTAACAATCTTTTACAATGCAGTTTCCTATTATAAATCCAGTATAAAAGATTACATTAGATTCAACGTTCAATTATATAATAATTCAAATTCAAGTTATTTAATTCCAATTAAATTCTTTTATTTCGATTTACACTTTCATTATTGAATCAGCCATTTACTTATACATTATTATCAATAGTTTATAATTCATTTACTTTCATTTTCTTCAGCTATCATCTTATTTAAATTCACAGTAATATTAAATTACATTCATTTACGTTGAGTTCAATATTATAACTTCAATATTAAATGTAACATTTTATTTATTTCGTTGTTTACAAACAAATTCAATTCGTTTCAATTACTTGTTACACTCAAATTTAAATCTTTACTTACGTTCAATTACAGTTAACATCTTTATCAAATTACAGTTTCAGTTATCATCTGATTTCAATCAACTGTAATAATATTAAGTTACATTTATTTATATTAGTTTCAATAACATAAACTTCCACTATTAAATCTACCATTTTATTTATTCTTTGTTTACAATCATAACCAATTTGGTTTACAATCAAATTCAATTCATTATTTACATTCAATACAAGTTAACATCCATATTTAATTTACAAATAAGTTATTTCAGAATTCAGTTTTTTTATTTTAACTTGTAATTCACATTTAACAACACAAAATTTTATTTCCTTCGGATTTTTATCCAATTTTTTTTTTTAATTCGTATTTTTAAAGTGTTAAAAATACGGGTCGTTACATAATGATTCTACCTTAAGAGCTAAATCGATAAGGCCGATATAACCGTTTGCTTAAAACCATTTGCTTATTAGGGAGGTAAGCGCGGGTCCAAGCAGTTGATTTAGATTAGAGCTTTATGCGAAGATTTTGATTCAGGACTCGTTGCATTCTGATTCAGCTATTAAAGCTTTGATAGATGCTAGGATGGGTAAGCTGGACATTTCTGCGGCTTCAAAACTTTCACCTAGACGAAAATCTAGTCAAATTGGTAATTTCATATAGAGGAGTATTCGGATTTAGGATGCATCTTCTTGTGTGGCCTTTAGAGCTATCGGCTCTAGCTCAAGTTTGGTTAAACTCTTATGTAACACGTATAGTTTTATAGTTTTGAATGATCTATCTACTAGTTCAATGCTTGATTTAGCTAGGAAAACCGAATTTTTATTTCATGTAAACGAGTCTGACATGGAATACATTAAAAATATGGAACTTGATAGGGTCCAATCGCTTTGACCATGAGATGCATAAGTTGGAATGTCAGGGCGTTACATGATCTTAGATAAATGCAATAAACTTTGGTCCTTTTTCAAGGATAATAATATTGACATTGCCCTTTTGCAAGAAACTATAATAGTGCGTCCTGATTATAGATTCTATAGAAATTTAGGGGGGGTTTATCTTAGTAATTGGGCTTGTCTTCCAACTAGTGGTAGCTCAAGAGGTTGAACGGTGGGCTGGAAAAAAAACAATGTTAATGTTGCGCAAATGGTTGTTAAAGTCCACTCAATGCACCTCATATTAACGGACTCAAGGGATGATTATATATTAAATGTCTCAAATGTTTATGGGCCTCATAATAAAATTGATAAGAGGGTTTAATGGAGTGAGTATCTCCAGATTAGATCCCTTACCATCTGTCCTTGGGTAGTAGGAAGAGACGTTAATGTCACTAGGCTCTTGGTAGAGCTTCGCCTAGAGTGGGCGACATTTCTGCTATGGATAAATTCGACCAGTTTATTACTAACAGTAATTTATTTGAATAACCACTCTATATTAGGCGTTTTACTTGGTCAAACTCTAGAGAGATCCTGTCAATGGCACTTCGACTACTTCTTAATTAGTAAAGAAATGGAAGATCGGTGCCTCGTTTTGCATGCTAATAAGCTTCCAACGGTGTATTCCGATCATTGTCTGATTGTCTTCTTTTGTGAGAACCAACACGTTACCCACAAAACTTTTAGATTCAAGTAGATCTGGCTTATGGAAAGCAATTTTGCAGACTTAATTACTAACAAAAAGCTTTCAATGAGCATCAATAATTTTAAATATTTAGACAATATTGCTAAAGCATTTATTAGAAAACTTAGGGACTTAAGATCATTTCTTAAAAAATGGGACAAATATGTTTTTTGCAACATTAGATTTTAAAAAGAAAATCTATTTTATAAAATTTTAAAATTAAATAAATTGGAAGAATCTAGAACTTTAAACCTTTCTAAGAAAAATATTCTAGCAAATTCTAAACTAGAATTAAACAAAAATCATTATGAAAGAGTAAATAATGTGGAAGCAAAGGTCTAGGGTCCAATGGATGGACAAGGAAGACAAAAATACTAAGTTATTTCATAGAATAACTAATAGCCATAAGTGATATTACCATAAACTTTTTACTTATTAATAAGGTGGAAATTTTTTATCAAAACAAACTCAATAATGCCTTCACCAACTACATCAAAGTTATCTTTGGAACTAATAGTGATAATTGAATTAAATCTAGGTGGAATGACTTATATCTAGAAAATACAAGGATAGCTTTAGACGATTTGGATAATCCATTCTCGGAAGAGGTGATTTTTAGGTCTATCTTCGAAATGCCAAGCAACAAATCGTTTGGACCGGATGGCTTTCCCATATTGTCTTATAAGAATCTTTGATGCATTTTAAAACATGACATAATTAAGATATTTAATGAGTTTTATAATTGTAATTTACAACTAGGTAGCTCTAACTTTTCTAATGTAATTCTCTAATAGAGCTTAAGGAATTTAAGCCCATATCGCTAATAAATCGTTGTATTGAAACTATATGAAAGGTATTAACAAACAAGTCAATACCTAAAATGAGCAAGGATTCAACATAATTGACCTTTATTAAAGGTAGATATATCACTAATGAGCTCACGATAGCCTAAGAATGTATTAAATTTTGTTGCAAAAATAATATCACATGTGCT
This sequence comes from Allium fistulosum, assembly GCA_030737815.1. NCBI lineage: Eukaryota > Viridiplantae > Streptophyta > Magnoliopsida > Asparagales > Amaryllidaceae > Allium > Allium fistulosum. Next base: position 218,235,022 of record CM060902.1, read on the forward strand.
CTTTTAAAACTTAATTTTGCTAAACCTTTTGATTCAATCAATTGGCTTTTCCTTAAGGATTTATTAATGGCTAGGGGTTTTAGTTCAAGATGGGTAGGTTGGATTATGTTATTGCTTAAGACTAGATACACAAGTATTATGGTTAATGGTATCCTAGGTAATAAAATCCAAACTAAATGTAGTCTTAGGCAAGGGGATCCCTTATCTCCTCTGCTGTTCAACCTTGCAGCGGACGTGTTCTTTAAGATTATTAAACTTTCTATTGCTAAAGGGGCACTAGATAGTGTGGGTAATGATATCACAAATGAATGGTTATCGATTCTTCAGTTTGCAAACGGCACTGTGTTTTTTACCTTTCCTTCACCTTGCCACATTACAAGTCTTAAATTTATTTTATATAGCTTTGAAATACTCTTGGAGCTTAAGATAAATTTTTATAAGAGTAATGTTTTAGTTTTGAATGATGTTCATAATGTCGAAAATCTTGTCACTAGTAGACTAAACTATAAAACCATGAAATATCCTATACATTACTTAAGATTTGTGATTAGACCAGCTAAGCTTAAAAAAGAAGATTGGCAGATAATAATCAATAAAATTAACATAAAGGTATTTGATTTCTATAATTTGTTATATAGTAATACAATGAATTAAATAAATAAGTTAAAGTATATTAAAATAGAATTAAATTCCTTAAATGACATGTTATGTGATAAAAATCACAAGGAGTTGTAATCATGAGAAAATTATCACAATATATACTTAACATTTTATTTTAAATATTTCCGATCAAGATATTTCGAGAAAGAATATCGATACATCCGTTGAGACCAGAGTATGTAACGCTTTTCAAATGTTGGGCAGTGCATTGATGTTGGGGGAATCAAGAGGTTACATACTGAAAGTTGTTGGATAATCATGGAATAACTCATCCGAGAATTTCATGTTGGTTAATAAATATTGGGTCAAATGGAAAGTCTCGAAGTGATGATATTTCACGATTCTCTCGACTTGGCAATACTGTTAAACTTCAATATGCAACTCCACTTTGATTATTGTTAAATCATGGCATGACATCCATCGAATGACAATAGTTGGGTCTGAGTCGAAGCACGGGATGTGAAACACTATTGAATAGAGAATTCTTCTCCTTGGTTCTATGAGGTTAATATCACGATCAACTATAGTCAACTTAAAGTAAAAATCTCTAGCCATAGTAGTACGGTTATTAATAAATGTTATTATTGAACTAAGGACTTTGTTTATGGGCTAACTAAGTTGTATGTGGATAATATTGGAATTTTGACGAAAACCAAATTCCATAAATCCTAAAGTGATGTAGTGTTGACGAAATGAACTGGGATAAATAATCATTACTAAAAGGTATCGCTTAAAACTATAATACTGGATTTTACCGATAAAGATGTATAAGTGATAAATTCAGCCAAACTATCACACCACTAGCTAAGGTGATGTGTGTATGTTTATATTCAAATTGTACGATATTAATTGTCGATTGAATATATACTAATGAGTTGAACAACCGCATTGGTGGATTCTTCGAAACACCACGTGATTTAACTGATTTATAATTTTTATAAATTAATTAATATTTATGAAATATCATTTGTTTTTTATTTGATGTATTGGGTGCCATTAATATTTTCTGGTGGTCATTAGTAGTTAATTGGGTGCATATATACAAAGTTATATATGTACTAATCGATGTACGATATCGATATGCATTTAACTTAGATTTAAATTAATCAATTGCAAAACGGGTTTGGAACATTTTAAGACTAGTATAGCCTTATAATATGGTCGACTGTAGGTGAGCAAAGAAGGAGGAAAAGGTCCAAAAGTTGGATCTTGAAATGGTTATAAGAAGCAGTGAACCAAATAGAGAATATCTCCTTTACTCTTTCTATAAAAGTCACATTACCCCTCTTTATTTATAGAATTTTTTGCTCTCCTTTTTCTCTATCATAGCAGCAACCTCCATTTCCCTTAGATCGAAAGTATTGCACCCAAATAACATCCAAATAAAATCAAAAGTGGTCCTCTAAGCAGTTGCAAAGTTAGGAGCTCGGATCAAGATCAAATATAGGACTGTCTACCAATCAGAGTGCTTATATAAGACTACATCTATAAGGTAACATCCTATTGTTTATAGCCTTATTTTATCATGTTATTATATATCCATAATATTGTTTTGAATGAATTTATATGCATAGTTGTTTTCTTCTCACCAATTTATATGCATAGCGGTATATATCTTATCTTTATTTTGATTTTAATATATATATAAGGTACGGAGTTTATATTAAAAAAACTTATTTTTAAACACTAAAACCGGTTTTAACTAATTTAAAATTTGTTTCTAACTATGAATAGAAATTGATAAATCTATGTGTGTGTATGTGTGTCTCTTTGTGTGTGTGTGTTTATCTATGTATGTGGGTAAAATTATTTTAAATTATTTTACGTTGCATATAATATTCAGCAAAAAATTCCAAATATAATTATATTTTTATTTATAAATACAAATTTTATATTATTTTTAAAGTAATATATTTTGGTATGTATATGTTCATAAATAACAATTTTATTTTAAAACATATCTTATTACATATGAATTTTATAAATAAAAAATTGTTTTGCTGAAAGGCATTATATATATATATTAATAATTGTTTTAAAATTAAAATTAATTAATAAATATATTAAAATATATTTTCATCAATCATATATTATTTAAAATATTATGATACTTTTATCTTAATTCTAATATATATTATATATACTAGAGTAAATCACACGTACATGCATCTACTAGCTAGAAATATTTACTTTTTATATAATAAAGAATTAATGGATGGATGTGTGCTATAAGTGCAAAAGCTCAGTGGTCACATGTAACATCCCCCACTCCGAGACTAAAAAATGGACGCAAATGATGTTGCATCGTCACTGAAATCATTTTCCAATGGTGAACTGAATTCAGTATTATTTTGCACAACATAAATAAACAGAGCAGCTAAATATCTTTTTCATTGCAAGAATTTGAATTACATGATCCATTACATCATTTTAACCTAAATTATTTCCCACGCAGAGGTAAATATAAATAGAACATGGATACAGTAGTGTTGTATCCTACATATAAGGATGCCATTACAATACATAACCAGTTATAGATCCTGGTTTTACACAATGGAATTCAAAAATACTTTTTATTATAAACAGCCCTCCTACTTCATCTTCAAAATCTTTATTCATCCTTCAAAAGCTACTTGTTCGATCCTAAAATCAGCCTACTCGAATGAGTACCTATGAGTTTATGGGAAATAATAAAAACATAGGTCAGACATAAAGCCTGGTAGCCATTTATAGTGAGACCACGCCGCTAATGTGGAATAGATTTTCCCCTCACTTCATCATCATCAAGATACATCATATATGTAAATAACATCACATAAAAGCAACCATATAGATAAACAATCAAGAAGTGTACCCTACACTTACCACCCAGTTAAGAACCATGTCATATGTCAATTCTAATCAAGTATATCCTATATTTAGCAATCCATTATGAACCATGTCATACATTCATTCATCATCCAAACAAACATCACCCGATCTCTCTTTTTAGGCTTTCATCGTCAAGTTATCATTAAATTGTCTAGTGATCACCTCCATGGGCCTATCTGTCACTATTTCAACTTTTCTCGAACAAGGTTACCTGATGAAATGGCCACACATTCCACCAATATGAGCCACCCTGACTAGAGACACCCTGAATATCCTAATATGTTGAATGTAAGCACTCAAAATACATTCTAGTAAGCATCCTCACTAAGTGTCAATAGCTCCTCTTAGTCCCTAAATCGTTATCCTTCACATTGTCAATTTGTTTATTTTAGTTATAACACCACCCTGATGTTTTGGAACCCGGCCATGGCACCATGCCTTAACTCCCCTTTAGAGTAAATAAATTTTTATCGTTGAACAATATCGTGGAACCCTACCATATACCACTAGACTTTGAACTAATAATCAAGCACCCTACCATCCAATAACTCCATGAGTGAATATATCTTTACGATCATAGTTCTACTATAATAACCCGCACTCAAATGGGTCTGAATTTTTGCTAAATCGAAAACCCAATTCCACCAAATTATGGATAGTTGGTTTGGTATCCTGCAAATGAACAAATAGAAGCACATTGGAGCTAGGGCTGTCAATGGGTCGGGTCGGGTCGTAAATGGGTCGGGTCAACCCGTATAAGGTGTAAATGGGTCGTAAACGGGTCGTAAACGGGTCGGGTCAACCCGTATAAGGTATAATTGGGTCGTAAACGGGTCGGAATGGGTCGTAAATGGGTCGGGTCAACCCGTATAAGGTACAAACGGGTCATAAACGGGTCGGGTTGGGTCGTATACGGGTTGGGTCAACCTATATAAGTATAAACGGGTTGTTAACGGGTCAATTTCGGGTTAGCGGGTCAACCCGAAACCCACCCATTTATAAACGGGTCAAATTCGGGTTGACCCGAAAATGACCCACCAAATTAACGGGTCGGGTTAACCTGCTAATTTCCGTGCAGGTTTCGGGTCGTGTTTCGGGTCGTGTAGGAAATTGACAGCCCTAATTGGAGCATTATTGATGTAATTCACAGCGAAATAGTAAAGAATAATTAATCAAGTAGTAGTGACCAAGATTGACACTTCTAATAATTAGTATCCTTGTCGGTGTCGAGCATGCATAAGGAAACTTGTTCTTCCACCATTCCCACCTTGTACCAGTACCTGTCCCCCTAAAGCTACCATGTGGGTTGTAATGAGGATGGGTCAGAATAACGTTTTGGTGACTAGTAAATTATACATTTTACACATAACACTAGTTTATGTTGATTGTCTTCCATTACATATTATGTATTATATTTTTACTTAGTGGTCTCGACTCCATGTACGCGTGCGATACATCCTATCTACCTAAAGTATATTATAACTACTCTCGCCTTGGGGATTTTCTACTTGCTTGATTCCTATTGTGGACTCGGCTCCATTGAATATAGAAGACTTCGCTCCTCGGACAATAGTGGAATCAGCTCCATGGACTATAGAGGACTCAGCTCCTCGGACTATAAACTCGGCTCTACGGACTACTGTGGACTCAGCTCCACGGACTGCCCCATTTGTTTTGAAAGACCTCTCTTAAGGGTAATCTAGCCTTGCCTCCTAACAATCAAACTAGCAAACAACTGTGGTGATGCGTGAGCTAACGTGACCTACATTAGTAGGAGGTGTAGCCCGTTAGGTGTAATCCTCATCTTTCCGCTGACCGCTCAGGACTGATGATGTTCCTGACCTATGTACAGCTCATACTCCCTAATATGGTACCAACACATTAACATAGCGCCTATCTTTCCTCACCAACCTGTTTAAATTGCCTAATTAAATCAAGGAAATACCCACATAAATGATTGAAGCAGACCCTACTAGGGTATTCCTTCACATATACGCAAGCGTATATAATTCCACGGGTCCTACAGATGGATATTCCCACATTAGTATAATGTATACACAAGTGCTGGTAGCCACTTGCTGTGGGTAGATTTCTATTGTGACACACTATTGACCTCGCATTCAACCCATTCTAATGACTATGCCATTCTTCTCCACTTAACTTATTTACTAACACTAATAATTCACACCCGTCATAAACTCATACTTGAGGCTATGTATATATATTCATGTGCATATATATAAATATTCATTCATACTTGTTTAGTTATTGCACCTCCACTGTTTTACTGTTAGTAAAATTAATTTATTTCCTTATGCATTAACATCTTATTTAATTTAAGGTAATTTACCGCTTTCATTTAAAAGATCTATATATCTTTTCCCATTAACTTCCCTTTCTCTATATTTAATTTTCTATCTCTATTTCCTTTTTAACCTTTATCTCCCTCTCTTGTTTAGAGGACTTCATATACCCTTTTATTTTAAATTATTACTGCCTACCTTTTCATCGTTTTTATTTAATTTCTGCCTTGCTTATATTGCATATTTATTAATTCTTCTCTTAGACCGTTATTATTATAATATTTATAATCTTTAATTAATCCTTAGGGTTTCTGCATTTTAATAGATTGGAATTACTTTTCTCCTCAAATGGAAAGGTTAACATGTAAATTTGTAGATCTTATCCAAAAGGAGAATTTGTGTTACATTTGGAATTACAAGGAACTATTTTTTTCATGGTTATTGAAATAGACAGTACAAAATACAGTAAATATCCATATTCTATACATCTCTTTCCTTTTAGGTGTGTTCCTAGTTATAAACGATACACTTTTATTAACACATAAGGAAGTATTTATTGGGGTTCGAATCAATGCCAGCCGTTAGATTGAACTATTTTAAATCCGGGCTGTTTGGCCATGTCGAAATTCTCAAATTGACAGCTCGACCGATCGACCGCGGCCCTTACCGGTCGACGGCTAGCGATTGATCAGCATGACTTAGGGGTCGACCGGTCGTATATGTTAATGGCAATTAATTTGCCTTGCTAATTTGGTTAATTTCCTTTTGTTTTCTTAGACCTAAGATAATTTCTTTCCATGTTAACTTGTCTTTAATCCCAAGAGATTGTTAGCGTTAATTAATTTCAGTTAATTACTTTTTTTTCTTAATTATATATTTATTTATTTCCTACTTAACTTATTCAAACGTTAATAACGTTTGTTATTATTTATTAATTAATTTCTTTTAATCAATTATAATTAAAATTGCTGGGTGTTACACCATCCATTTCTTTCATTCATTTATAGTTTACCCTACACTTCCTTTAGATAAAACATTTTTATCATTCACTTAAATGATACTCTATCATTTACTAGCGCCTTTAAGCTTTCCTTTATTTCAAAAATAAGTCAACACCATGTTAACTTATAAAATCTTTCCTTTATTTCATCTTTATGAAACCATTCAATAACACTTGGAAACTACCTTCCGAAGTTTCCTAAGAATTTTCACATTTTATTTAGAAAATATAGCGTCCCATGCTTCCATGAGTTATGATTAGTCGTTACAAACTAGCAATTATATAGCTTCCAAACGCTTTAGTTTAGTTATCGTGGAATGACTATACTATAACTATCGCGAGTTAATTATACTGGGCCATCATATAGTGACACTATTTAGATATCATGTCAACTTCTCAAAGGCCTTCACGAGTAGATAGCTTCCCAAGCTATCTTGTATTGAATTTCGAATAGCTGTCATGGGTAATCTTCTTTATGGCCATCGCACCTAATCCATCCAAAGTCCTCACGCCTAATACATCCAAAACCCTCACGCCTAATCCATCCATAACCATTACGTGTTATTTCCACCTAGCCTTCATGTGCTAACTTGTTCGTAGCCATCGTGCATTATTTCCATCAAGGTTATCGTGTCTTAATCCACACAAAGATATCGCGGGTTATCACCATCAAAACCATCGCATGCAATTCTCAATTGAAGCCTTCGTGAGTAGATAGATTCAATGTTATCACGTATTAACTCGTTAATAGCCATCATGGGTTATTCCAACTGGTGCCATCGCATGTAATATTATATATGCACTAGTGAGTTAAATGGTCATCTTGTAATTATGTTGAAAACCAGTTCATTGTCATATTTAGTATTAACTTTACACCAAAACCCCTTTGGTGTCGAATTCTCATTGGCTATTATTTTTCTTTACATGTTACCTTTTAGAAATGGCTAACTACAACCTCCATTAGTTAATTAATCATCATTAATTAATTTTTCTCCTAGCCAATTAATTCATATAAAATCGAAAATTGATGGGTAAAATTTCCAAAAATTCACCAAACATCAATTTTATCATATTTTAATTTTTCACAGAATCTTAGGTCAAAATAATTAATTTTACTATTCCGAATAATTAATTTACTTGAAATTAACTATTTTCTCAACTTAGGAAATTTGTATAAATTCCAGATATATTCCAGTACTTATGAGATAAATATTCATCTTTACTTTATTATTATAAACATCATATTAAATTTCCATGGCATTTAAATATGATTTGATTATGTTTCACCCTAAAACATGAGCCAATTTACTTCATTTAAATTTTTAAGCAAGTCCAATTAGTGTTTAATCATTCAAACATGTTTAACAACATCAAATACAATCACCATAATCAAATCTGAACAAAAATAGGTAGGGATAGGAGAAAGATTTTACTCGCCTTGGTTTTAGAAAAATTATTTAATCTTCCTTTCCCTGTAAAGTTGAAAGTTTTAATCTTCTAGCTTTGAAAACTTCTTCTTCCTCCTCGAGAATAATGGCCGGCCTTGGTTCTTGAGTTTAAGGGTTTTATGTAAAAAATGAAAATGAAGTGTGGTAAAGTGAAAAGAGGGGTTAGGGCTAGTGCTTTTGGCTTAGGTTAATATCTCATTCTAGCCTAGTCACACTATTGCATTTCCCTTAACATAAACCTTTCCATCCAAAATTTAGAAATTTATTTTCATTGAAAAGGCCAAACTTAATTGCTCTAATCACCCTTGGTCCATTCAATTAACTTTATAAAGTGTCACACACTTAATTAATCAAATCTCCCTTAGGTGATTATTGAAAATAAATTATCTTATTCATCTCTTTAATAATATATTATTATTATTTTAAGTTAATTTTCCATATTATGGACCCTTCAAAATATAGGGTGTTACAGTATGTCCTCCTTACAAAATTTCATCCCTGAAATTTCGATAAGGGAGAATACAAAATTTACACTAACACCCTAAAAGTGTAAAGCATCATATAAGTACACACAAGTACAAAAAATTACACTAGTACCCTACTCATGCAAACCATCAATCATCAATCAACAAGGTGTCAGTACAACTAATAATGCACGGCCATATCATATATGAATATGATAGTACCTTATCAGTCCATCAAACAAATCACTCTGCTATAAATACATGAATGTCTAAAACAACTCGAGATAGATATTCGTAATCCTATCCTTCATCTCCCAGGTACACTTCTCTTTGTCATCACTCCACTAGATGCAAACAAGTCTAGTAACTTTGTTCATCAATTCCTTCATATCACGACCTGCTATTCCTTTTGGTTGTCTCACATATATGAAATCTGGTTCTACCAATAAAGCCTCTATCACCCTCGTTTTCACTATCAAAATTAGGTCACGCACGCTTCCTCAAATGTGATATATGAAAAATGTTATGCATACCCACAAAACTACTTGGTAACTCAACTCAATAGGTAAGTTTACCAATCTGCTCGATCACTGGAAATGGTCTTACAAATCTAGGTGCTAACTTCCTCGCCTTCCCAAAGCACATAACTCCACGCATCGGAGAGACCATCACGAGCACACAATCGCTAACTACGAACTCAAGTTCTTTCCCTTGCTTGTCGGCATAACTCTTCTGCCTTGATTGCACTGCTTTCATTCTGGAGTGAACCAAATCTACCTTCTTAGTAGCTTCTCTCACCAAATTGGATTCTAACACGAGTCTTTCTCCCTATCCATCCAATATACCAGCGATTTACACGGTCTACCATACAGCGCCTTGAATGGTGCCATCCCTATACTTGACTGGTAGTTATTATTATAGGAAAACTCTAGGAGATGCAAATGATCTTCCCAGGATCCTCCAAAATCCAAAACACATGCTCTCAACAAATCTTCGAGTACACGGATCACCCTCTCGGTTTGACTACCCATCCATCGATTGTAGGCCATGCTCAAACTCCACTTTGTACCTAATGCACTCTGCAAACTTCTCCAGAACTCACTGGTAAACAGCGGATCTCTATCCCTAATGATACTACATGGTATCCCATGTAATCTTACTACGTTCTTCATATATAGCTTTGCTAAGCTAGATATCCTTCTTGTCGACTTCATGGGGATAAAATGGTCACACTTAGTCAATCTATCGACTGTCACCTAGCTGCTATCATTTCCCATCCTCGACCTAGGCAACCTATCAACAAAATCCATAGACGTTGAATCCCACTTTCAAGTCGGTACTTCCAAGGGTTGAAGTAAACCGCACGGCTTTTGATGCTCAGCTTTCACTTGCTGACTAGTGAAGCACTTCTTCACACATTCTCCTATATTTCCCTTTATCCCTTCCCAAAAGAAGACACTCTTCATATCATTATACATCTTTGTTCCCCGAGATGAATAGTAAACTTCAACCGATGACTTTCTTCCAATACTTCCTTTCGAAGATCTCCTACATCTGGAATGCATGATCTTCCTTTCTTTCTAAGTCATCCCTTTGGATCTATCTTGAATCCCTTCATATCCTCAACATTTACCCCTATGTCTAATCGGTTGATTCTTTCTGCAATTAGTTGGTCCTCTCTCTGCCTTGCAGCAATCTTTCCATAAGTGTTGGACGTACCTCTAAACTTGCTAACAACCTGGATCCCTACTCGATCTTATATTCTTACTATAATGCACCACATAAGAGGCTAACGTCTTTAATGTCTTCCTTTCTTCAATCATGGCTAACACTCCATCCTGATGCTTCCTACTCAGAGCGTCAACAACCTTATTCCTTTTTCCTGGTGTGTATTATATCCCAAAATCATATGCCATTAAAAAGGCTATCTCTGTTGCCTCGTATTCAATAGCTTCTGAGAGAATAGTTACTTAAGGGACTTATGGTCCGTATACAACTCGAACCGTTATCCCAACAAGTAATGTCTTCAAACCTTCATCATGAACACCATCGCTGCCAGCTCTAGGTCATGAGTCAAATATCTAACCCCATGCGATCTCAACTGCCTTAATGCATAAGATATCACTCGCCCTCTTTATATCAGCACCGCTCTCGAACCTGTTCCACAAGCATCTGTTTACACTACCAGATCCTGGTTCCCTTAAGGCACAATCAACACAAGGGCATCTTTCAAAAATTTCTTTACCTCCTGAAATGACCGTTCACATTTACCAGTCCACATGAACTTCTCGTTCTTCCCGGTTAGCTTTGTCAGGGGTGCTGCTACACACAAGAAATCCTTAATGAATCTATGATAATAGCTAGCCAATCCTAAGAAGCTTCTCATTTCCAAGACTGCCTCTTGCCTTCTCCAGTCATTAATAGTCTCTATCTTCGATGGATCCATAGCTAATCCATTTTCTGAAACCACGTCCAAGAAATTTCACATCTCGTTTTCAAAAGTAGAATTTTGAAAACTTCGCCTTTAACTTATGTTTTCTCAACATCTCCAACACCAATTCTAGTTGGACTTCATTGTCCTTAGAGTATACCAGAATATCATCGATGAAGACTAACACAAATCTATTTAACTGATCGTGAAAGATTCGGTTCATAAGATCAATGAAGAACGCATGGGCATTAGTCAGTCCAAACAGCATCACCGCTCATATAAGTTATACCTTGTTCGAAACATGGTCAATGGGATACTACCTTTCACTACTCTCAGTTGATGGAAACATGTTGTCAAGTCTAGTTGTGAGAACACTCGAGCTCCACTCAACTAGTCAAACAAGTCATCTATTCTAGGCAAGGGATAACGATTCTTATCAACTCATTTAGCTTTCAATATTCAATAAACATCCATAAAGATCCATCCGACTTCTTTACAAATTTCGTGGGCACTCCTCGGGGGGAACTACATGGCCTAATGAAACTTTTATCCTCAAGTTACACTAGCTGCTTCTTTAATTCTTCCATCTCCTTGGGCGGCATTCTTCTAGGCGGTCTACTAACAGGTTGCGCCCCTGGCATTAAATATATTCGAAATTCAATTTCCCTTCTTGGTGGCAATCCCATTATAGGTTTGTAAACATCTGCGAATTCTAGGACAACACGTACTCTACTGATCTTATCATCTGGATCTTCCATAGCACATAACATCAAATCCGACTGCTTCTTCATTACATCCAATGCTACCATAATCTTTCTCCTTCCTTCGGATTTTGTACCTCGATAATCCTATCCGCACAATAGATCCTAGCGTCATTACGCACCTACCAGTCCATACCCAAAATCACCCCGTACCCTACGAAATCAAACATATAGGGGCCGTGAACAAACATATGTCCATAAAGTCAATCTCAAGGTCAATGCACCTTAATCCAAGGGTGGCATACCCACCGATCAGATTAACCACACATTAGGATGTAATCAAAGAAATAGTGTATGTTCTAACCCATCAACCAAATCTCTCAAAATGAAAGAGTGGGTAGCACCAGTATTAAAGAGAACTTTAACTAATATACTGGAAATCAAAATCGTACCTCCAAGCATACCATTTCCCTTCTCTTTAGCAGTCGGTCTAGAAGAAAGTTTTTCCAAACCATTAACCTTTTCTTGCTTCACTTTTGGGCAATCCTTCTTCTTATGGCCTAGCCTATTACAGAGGCATGTCCTTGTTCTCTGGCTGGGTACATTTAGTAAAGTAGTGCCCCTACTGGTCGTAGTTAAAACAAGTAATATTAGCTATATTTGGCTTTTGAATCCTTCCTCTATAAGTGTTTCCTCCCTTCTGATACGGATTGAATCTTTTCTTTAGCCCACCCTTAGGTTTAACCCCGGCTTTCTTTTCTTTGATCATTCCTCCTCGCCATTTCCACCACTATATCTAATGGAGCCAATAGCTAAGCCATCACCTTGTGACTTAGTCCCTTCCGCAAACCTTCAATGAACTTCTTATTCTTCTTCAAAGGAGTATTGATATGCTCCCTTCCATATTACGAAAAGGCATTGAAGCACTGAATTACTCTTCCAAAGTCATCTCTCTGCTTCAAGTCAAGGGACTCTCTACACAAAGCACTCTTTTGAGATTCAGGGATGAACCGGGCCTCGAATTGCTTCTTAAATTTCTCTCAAGTTATCTCCTCCTCCAGGACCTTAGCAATTAGATCCTCCCACCAAAATGCATCCTCTACAGCTAATGAGAAGCCAATCTCCTCTTTTGGGCGTTAGTACATCCCAAATCTTCAAAAATACATTCACATACTTTCAACCAATTCAATACCTCCAGAGCAGACTCTTTTTCGGTTAACTCCTTTCCTCCGTAACTCTTGAAATCCTTATCCATCTTAGAAAAGTCTGCTTCCCTCGCTACTTCCTATCTCGGCTTAATAACTCAAGCTAGTTGTGGTCTCATCATCTTCATCATAAATTGGTGGAACAAGACATTCACATCCATTCCTCCTTCAACCGGGGTAGGCACTTGAGCACTGGGTTCAGTATGAACTTCCAAGTTTGCCTCTCCTCCTTGACCATTAATTTAAGAACTGTTATCTCCTCTACTAGGATTTTCTCTCACACTTACTATGGTCAAACGCCTATTACACAGGTCCATTTTTTGCCTTCTGCAACGGTTTGTAAGAAACATAAATAAAGAGGAGATCAATCATAGAGGGGTAGATATATCCTCTTATATTCTATATCAAAATACAAGTATGATATATATGTAGCGTATACCCTACCCAAGCTATTCATTTTCTACTAATAAGTTTCTACTTAGCTTTGTTTCACTTAAGTATTCCCCTAACCTAAGCTCTGATACCACATTATAACATTCCTTGCTTCGAGACTCAAAAATGGACGTTAATGATGCTATAGCCGTTACTGAAATCATTTTCCAATGACGAAGTGAGTTCGGTATTATTTTGCATAACATAAGTAAACAGAGCAGCTAACTAACTTTTTCATTACAACAATTTGAATTACATAATCCATTACATCATTTTGACCCAAATTGTTGCTTATGCAGAGGTAAATATAAATAAAATATAGAAAAAGTAGTGTTGTTTTCGACATATGAGGATGCCAACACAACACATAACTAGTTATATATCCTGGTTTTACTCGGCAGAATTTAAAAATACTTTTTACTATAAATAACCCTCTTGCTTCGTCTTCAGAGTCTTTATTCGTCTTTTAAAAGCTACCTATCTGATCCATAAACTCAGCCTACTAGAATGAGTACCTATGAGTTTATGGGAAATAATAAAAACATAGATCAGGTATAAACGCATGTATGAATAAAATATTTACCCTAGTCATCCTTAATGATACCACGCCGCTAATGCGGAATGGGTTTTCCTCTTACTTCATCATTATAAAGATACATCATATATGTAAATAACATCACATAAAAGCAACCATGTGCATCCACAATCAAGAAGTGTACCCTGTACTTACCATCCAGTTAAGAACCATGTCATATATCAATTCTAATTAATTATACCCTATGCTTAGCAATCCATTATGAACCATGTCATACATTCATTCAACATCCAAGCAAACGTCATCTATTCTCTCTTTTTAGGCTTTCATCATTGAGTTATGATCAACTTATTTAGTGATCACCACCCTAGTTCTATCTATTACTAATTTATCTTTTCCCAAACAACGTTACCTGATGAAATGACCACTCATTCCACCATTGGGAGCCATCATGACTATGCTAAGAGGTTGAACATAAGCATCTTGAATACATTCTGGTAAGCTCCTTTATAACGACCCGCCAATTTATCACTTTGATAAATTGTATTTATTTTAAATTTATGAAAATAATAGGATAATATTGTTTCAAGTGATAATAAGTAATAGTAATCTTATTTCGAATAAATATTTAAATAAAATATTTTCCTCGAAATTTATATCGATAAGATAACATTGCATTTAAATCATTGATTTATTTAATTTAGATTGAGATTTAATGATTTAATAATTTTAATTATTCAAATAATTATTTTAAATAATAATAATTCATTTTAAATGGTTATAAAGTTATAATGAATCATTTATAATAGTTTTATAAAGGGATATATTTAATTTGAAAATATAAGAAAAAAATCGATATCGCTTTATTGGTATAATAGCGATTTTTGTAAATAATTTTAATATGATTTTATATGGTTTTACAATTCAAATGTAATCATTTTAATTAGTTTAAAATGATAGGAGATTTATTTTTAAATTTTGTTTACAAATATATGCACGTTAAAGTATAAGTGAAAATGTGACCGATAATTGGTTCTCCGGATTTCAACGATTTAACAAACAAAAGTTGTTCAAAGACGTTCGAAGTATTATACACCTACATATGCATACATATATATGTTACATACACATGGTAACATGCATATAAACATACATATATGAATATAATTAAGTATATGAAATATAATATAAAATATATAATATATTTTAAAGCTTTTCTTAAATAAGTCAACATATGCATACCTGAGATTATGGAAGTGGTGTGCACATGGGGGGAGGCTCTAGCCATGCATTTTGGAAGGGGGAAGTTTGTTGGAGAATCTTTGAAATGGCGATAAAGTGATGATGTATGTATGGATACTTTTACACTCTTCCTTTCCTATAATTACCCTACCATCTTCTCTTCATTTTCATTCATCTTCTTCTTCATATTTTTAAGCTTTTGCTTCCACTTTAATGGCTTCTATCCTAAGAGAAATAATGTCAAAATTTATTTCAAAAAGAAATTAAATCATAATATATAGTTATATATAGTTAAAAACCTCAAAACAAGCTCAAATCTTCATCTCTCCACCTCCCAAACCCAAGGCACCACCTTCCACCACCCTTGGCCATGAGCTCCACTCCCTTTCCAAACTAGGCCATGAGCACCAAGGCTAGGCCAAGCCTTTTCAAGATCCAAAGCTTGATTTCGTTGAGTTTAATTTCGAGATAGCGCAGCTATAGCCATTTTAAACCAGTTCGAGTGAAAATGAAGGTGAGAACTCCTAAACAATTATACTATATTTTGGATGTTGATATGATGTAGCAAATGGATGTTTAATATGCTTTAATCATCAATTTTGGTTGTTTTCATATGAATGTTGAAATTATATAAAAGTTACGAATATGCACGTCGATAAACACAAAGGAAATCACTTTCCTTGAATTAATGAAATGGTGTTTATGGAATTGTTAAACCTCTTAAAAATGGTTTAAAATGTATTTGAAATGTTTTATGAACATTTAGAAGTGTTTTGGTGAAGTTTGAAAAGAAATGGAAAATTTAGTTAAAAATAAGCGCGTCGCGTAACGGTAGTTCACGATTTCACGCTATAAAAGTCAAACAAGTGTAAAAGTTGGAATATAGCTCGGAATTCTACGAGATTAGAATTTTCTGAACTATTATATCCATAGTATTGCAACTAAGAAAGAAAATCGAGATTCTGATAAGTAGATTTTGAAAAATGAGTAAAACGAGTTTTGGAAAAATCCCGATTTTGTAGTTCGGAATCCAAAATAGGATTTCTTTGAAAATGACGTTTTAAATTGTTTAAAAATGTGGAATAAATATTATAAAAAAAAATGTTTCAAAAGTGATTTAAGTAATAAAAATGACTTTTCAAATAATAAAAAGCTGTTTTGATTAATATAGCTTAAAAGGCACTTTCCGCATCACTTTTTCGAAGCACTTTTCTATAACCTTTGAAATATAGTTTTAAACCTAACAATTCTTTTACAAATATTTTGTAAATGTTTTTAAATTATTTATAAAATGTTTTAAAGATGATTTGAAGAATTTTTGGAATGATTAAAGATTTAGAGTCGATCAAATAACTTGACCACCTTATAGGTGTCAAAGAGATAGGGTCTAGGCTTGAGTTTGGAAAACCAGTTTCTTGCTCTCCCTAGCTATCCGGACTGGCCTGGCGGAGGGGATAGTAAATTTGATTTACTCGGATCAAAATTTCAAAAAGATAAAGAAAAATATTTTTCATGATTTAAACAACTTGGATTTTATAGAGATGATCTTCTTGTACTCGGTGTTAAAGCCCGAAGAGGGAACTCATACTATTCATGGAATTTTAAAGGTGATTTCACCGTTATTCCGCACATAGTATTTGTTGAATACGGGAAATGATATTGAGTAGAATTAGATGATTTCTATAGATTCTGCTCACTTAATATTTACTGGTTTTGGATTTATATCCTAGATAACATTGTTTTAACTCAAGCAAAATTAAGAGTATTGAATTTAGAAATCTTTGTAAAGATTTAAATGAGATGATTTTGGGAATATTTCCCTAAGTATAAAATGAAACGATTTCGAATTATTCAAATTAAAAAGGATTTTAAGTAAATCAAAGGTTTGGATATGAGAAGTTTAATAATTTCGTATATACCGAAAAGAAGTGTTTTAAAAAGTTGTATATCTCTAAAAGAGAGATTTTGATAAAAAGAAGTTAATCAACTAAAGAATGATTCTCTATCCATAGAACCTCTTTTTATCGATGATTGGTTTGGAGAAACCGGTGTCAGATCTGAGTGATTCTTATTCGAAAACCACTTCGAACCAAGGTATGCGTATCTGATAAAGAAAATGAAGGATGAAGATCGAAGATTTTCAGGGAGAAACGACTGCTTGTAGATAATTCTGGTTAGCTCTAAAATAATAAAGTAGCAATAGTCCCTTTATTTTTGAAACTATTTGGGTTGCAAGGACTACTCGCGACTAATGGTAGTAGGAGGAGTGCCTTCGGTTTCATTCAATCCCAGAACGAACTTGTATGATGGATGTCTACATTGCATTCTTGAGATTTCATCGTTGACTTTTATTAACATACATCTGTTTGGTAGCGGAGAAGACAACTTCTCTTAGCTTAAGGCCCTTCTCAGCGACGTATGAGCTCGTAGGTTGTATGTTTGTGGAAGTCAATAGAGATCGATGGAAGGGTAGTGTGGCATTCAAAGAGAGATGATATGCAATAAGAAAGGTAATCTCTACCTCAAGCCTCACACCCGAAAATGGCAGAAACAGGGTAGATGCAGCAAGACTATGTGGTTCGCAACCATTAAGGTATGATCATCCCCTTCTAGATATATTTCTTCATGTTATGACGTTCAAGTTTAAATTAATATGAATGTACGCTACGAGGATGCTGGGATAGGTCGGTAACGACCGGGGTGATGACCTAATCGGTACTATCTAGTGAGAAAGGTAGGTCGGTCTTGTGTTGGTAGAGGTGCAGATGTTCTGTTGACCTCGGTACATTCCTCTAGAGATGAAGGTAGTCCCTTCACCTAATCATTTGTATGGAATCCATTCTCCATTAAATGCCTGCCGGTTTGTTTGTAGAACTCGCGTTTGTGGCTAATATTACTGGAATTTAATCAATGTAACAATTTCGGTTAAGATTAATAAGTTTACTTGAAATATTTTCAAAGATATGTCATTAAAAATAATATCAAGTAGTTTGACGTAAAATGTTTGGGTTATTATAAGGTAAAACCTTGTTCCGTGTTCATGTGGGGTGTGGTCTTATGTGATACCTTTTTGTTTTCAAAACGCGTATTTTGAGTTCTCACACCAGTCCCATGACTGACCCGGAGTTTATTTTCCCTTTTCCTTAAACTCCGGGTTCCCTAATTTTCTCGGACAGCCTAGTAGTCAGGTTTAATTTAGAAGATATTTGGATGGAGATCAAAGCATGGAGTCAGAAGATTTTTTGTAGATTTTGATCAATTTCCACCACACTCTTGTACTATAGTATTCCACAAATTTGTAAGGATAGGAATTTATAACTATCTATGTTAACTCTGATAAATGTAATTTAATTTCCACTGTAAAGATTATTTGTTGAAATAATATATATGAGATTCTGTTCTGTCTTTATTTTTTTCTTACCCTTGAGAATCCGCTTCTCCGGCACTTGGATTTACGGCACGTGAATATCGAGGATGTATTGGTGTCGATTTCTAAAAGTCGAAGAAATGGGTCTTCGCATCATGGTATCAGAGCTAAGGTTGAGCGAACACCTGAGCCTGATAGGGATAAAAGACTAATTAGAGATAGGGTTAGTAACACCCTAGAATGATTTTGAGAGTAATATATATGAGCGCGTAATTGTTAATAAAATTTACAAATTTGGTTTTATATAAATATATGTATATGTATATGTATTTGAAAAGAAAAGAATATTTTGGTAACATTTTCAAAGAGTTTTCTTGAAATAATAAAATATTTTATACAAAGAATTTTAAAAAAGCTATCTTCAGAAATACATTCCGAAACATTTTCTGAGTATTGAACAAACCTCTCTACCTAAGAATATGCTAGCAATTACCCACTACTTGTGTTTAAAAGAATAATTGTTTGCCTTGTAGAAACCATATGGGGGAAGTTACGCGAAAGGGGAATCCTCTAGAGCGAATTGGGGAGAGAAGGATAGCCTTATAGTTCTCTAGCGACGAAGAGGAACGGCCAGAACATCCGCCTAGCAATGGTGGATCTCTGATTAGGGAAAACTATGCCCCATATACATGTAGGGATGAAGATGGGTACCCCGTTGTCAGAATGCTTATACCACCCCAGCTCTAGAAATAATTATGATTTCTAGCGACGATGAACCCGGGCAAGCCTCGAAGGTAATTTGGGTGGCGGATCCCGCTATTTCCATTTTGGAACGAATAGAGGAGGATGAACCAATGGAAGGGGAATCGGAACCCATAGAAGATGAGGTAGAACCAATGGAGGAGGAATCAGAGCCGATGTAAGACCCGAATGCTGTCATATTGAGCGAGTGCAGTAATGTAATATGGAATATGAATGAAGAGAATGTTATATGGCAGGAGGCATCGTCCAGTTCACCTATAAACTGGGATGCAATAGAAAGCAACAATGAGGAGATGGCAGAAGAAGAGGAGGAGGAGGGAGTTGGAGAATTTGAAAATCCGTGGGAGGAAAATGTGCAAGGATTGGAGGAGTTGGAAGAAGGAGGAATCATACCAGGAATACCAGTAGGCATGGGACATGTCCCATGGAATCGGCCATAGTTACCCCAGGTAATTGAAAAGGCATAAAAGGAGGACGACAATGAGGCTGATGATGAGTTGGATAGTGAAGAAGAGGGAGAAGGGGAGGTGATGATTGATTTGGGATGTTGGAGTCCACCTTTATCTTCGGACTTGGAAGAATAGGAATGGGATATAAGGAGTTGAGTATGTATGAGTATGATGGTTGTTTTTGATGCAGTATTTTAAGTTGTAATGGTTTAGGGGGAGAGGGGTATCTCCTTTTTGGACCTTAGTATTGGAAGGTTTTAATGATGTAAGAATGCGAAGATTTATAATATGATGATTGTCCCAACTTTTTATTACTACCAATCTTTAAATATTAAAGTTAAATGGTTTTGGGTTTGTAGTAAACGATGTTTTAGCAACAATTGTTTTTAAACCCTTGAATCACACTTTAGAAGAAATCTTATGAGTATATTTAAATCTTTAATAATGGGATTTTAAAGGTAATAACAAGAATTAGAGTCTTTTATAAAAAGATGAAAAATATTATAATTAACATGTTATAAAAAAAGAGAAGTTCATTATAACAATGTTTTGGTAGTAATTGTTTTAATCCCTTCGATTATATTTTATAGTAAGTAAAACTTGTTAAGTAAATTATGAATATACTTAAAGAAACTGTATAAGTATATGAATACTTTTATATAATTGAAACTGTAAAGGTAAAGAGAATATATATATATAAGAAGTTTTAATTAATAAAGGAGTGTTAATTGATAAAGTAAGTTTAACTAAATAAAGAATGTTTTCACATTTGATATTAGCTAAAGGAAGTTTATGGTGATTTATCAATTTAATGAATTATTTTGAAAATAAGTTTTCCAGAAAACCACTAAGATATGTTTAGAAATGTATTATAATAAAAAGATAGTTATCTTTTGAAAAGAAATGTGTTTTAAATAGAAAGATTTGGAAATAAAAATGTAAAATGGTTATGTATAAAAAAGTATCTTTATAAAAGATTGAAAAAAAATGGAATGGAAGTTTATGAAACATTTTCATAAAAAAAATTGAAAGATTGTATGAAGTATATGGTTTGCTTCGTCGCATGATTTAATCTAATATTCGAGTACAAAACTTTGACGTGTTTTGACACTTATCCAAAAGAGGATTTATCACTCGATTCTTGACGACGAACATTGATGAGGGTTTATGGTTAGATGCTTGAGTTTTCTATCATAGTTGAGAGCTATTCAAAGAGAACAAAGGTTCTGATCAGAAAGCCTGGTCAGAGTCCGCACTAAAGGATCTAGGGATCGGTGCTAGTTTGGAAGTAAAATTGTGAATTCGAATCAGACATTATGTACGGATGATCTATATACATATTATGGAAGTGAGTTAAAAATAAATATTTTTGGGCAAAACCTTTGGGTTTTTGTTTTGGGTAATTTCGAGGACGAAATTCTTTGAAGGGGAGAAGTCCGTAACGACCCGCCAATTTATACTTTGATCAATTGTATTTATTTTTAAATTTATGCAAATAAAAGGATAATATTATTTCAAGTGATAATAATTAATAGTAATCTTATTTCGAATAAATATTTAAATAAAATATTTTCCTTGAAATTTATATCGATAAGATAACATTGAATTTAAATCATTGATTTATTTAATTTAGATTGAAATTTAATGATTTAATAATTATTTTAATTATCCAAATAATTATTTTAAATAAGAATAATTCATTTTAAATAGTTATAAAGTGATAATGAATCATCTATAATAGTTTCATAAAAGGATATATTTAATTTGAAAATATAAGAAAAAAATCGATATCGCTTTATCGGTAGAATAGCGATTTTTGTAAATAATTTTAATAGGAGTTTAGATGGTTTTATAATTCAAATGTAATAATTTTAATTATTTTAAAATGATAGGAAATTTATTTTAATTTTTTTTTTACAAATATATGTACGTTAAAGTATAAGTGAAAATGTGACTGATAATTAGTTCTACGAATTTCAACGATTTAACAAACAAAAGTTGTTCGCAGACGTTCGAAGTGTTATACATCTACATATACATACATATATATGTTACATACATATGATAACATGCATATAAACATACTTATATGAATATAATTAAGTATAAGAAATATAATAAAAATATATATAATATATTTTAAAGATTTCTTACTCCTTAAGCTTAAATAAGTCAACGTATGCATACATGAGATGAAGGAAGTGATGTGCACATGGGTGGAGGCTCTAGCCATGCATTTTGGAGTGGGGAAGTGTGTTGAAGAAGCTTTGAAGTGGTGATAAAGTGATGATGTATATATGGATACTTTTACACTTTTACTTTCCTATAAATACCCTACCATCTTCTCTTCACTTTCATTCATCTTCTTCTTCATAATTTTAAGCTTTTGCTTCCACATTAATGGCTTCTATCCTAAGAGAAATAATGTCAAAATTTATTTCAAAAAGAAATTAAATCATAATATATATATAGTTATATATAGTTAAAAACCTCAAAACAAGCTCAAATCTCCATCTCTCCACCTCCCAAACCCAAGGCACCGCCTTCCACCATCCTTAGCCGTGAGCTCCACCCCCTTCCCAACCTAGGCCATGAGCACCAAGGCTAGGTCGAGCCTTTTCGTCCAAAGCTCGATTTCGTGGAGTTTAATTTCGAGATAGCGGAGCTATAGCCATTTTAAAACCAGTTCGAGCGAAAATGAAGGTGGGAACTCCTAAACTATTATACTATATTTTAGATGATGATATGATGTTGCAAACAGATGTTTAATATGCTTTGATCATCAAGTTTGGTTGTTTTCTATGAATGTTGAAATTATATGCAAGTCATGAATATACACGTCGATAAACACAAAGGAAATCACTTTCCTTGAATTAATGAAATGGTGTATATGGAATTGTTAAACCTCTTAAAAATGGTTTAAAATGTATTTGAAATTTTTTATGAACATTTAGAAGTGTTTTGATGAAGTTTGAAAAGAAATGGAAAATTTAGTTAAAAATAAGCACGTCGCGTAACGGTAGTTCGCGATTTCGCGCTATAAAGGCAAACAAGTGTAAAAGTTGGAATATAGTTCGGAATTCTTCGAGATAAGAATTTTCCAAACTATTATATCCATTATTTTCCAATAAAGAAAGAAAATCAAGATTTCGATGAGTAGATTTTAAAAAATGAGTAAAACAAGTTTTGGAAAAATCCCGATTTTGTAATTCGGAATCCAAATAGGATTTCTTTGAAAATGATGTTTTAGATTGTTTAAAAATGTAGAATAAATCTTTTAAGTGTTTTAAAAGTGATTTAAGTAATAAAAATGAATTTTCAAATAATAAAAATTCATTTTGATAAATATAGCTAAAAGACACTTTTCGCAGCACTTTTTCGCAACACTTTTCTATAACCTTTAAAATATAGTTTTAAATTTAACAATTCTTTTACAAGTCTTTTTTAAATGTTTTTAAATTATTTATAAAGTGTTTTAAAGTCGATTTGAAGAATTTTTGGAATGGAGTCGATCAAATAACTTGACCGCTTTATGGGTGTCAAAGAGATAGTGTCTAGGCTTGAGTTTGGAAAACCAGTTTCCTACTCTCCCTGGCTATCCGGACTGGCCCGATGGAGATGATAGTAAATTTGATTTACTCGGATCAAAATTTCAAAAAGATAAAGAAAATTATTTTTCAAGATTTAAACAACTTGGATTTTATAGAGATGGCCTTCTTGTACTCGGTGTTAAAGCCCGAAGAGGGAACTCGTACTATTCGTGGAATTTAAAAGGTGATTTTACCGTTATTCCGCCCATAGTATTTGTTGAATATGGGAATTGATATTGAGTGGAATTAGATAATTTCTATAGATTATGCTCACTTAATATTTACTGGTTTTGGATTTATATCCTAGATAACATGGTTTTAACTCAAGCAAAATCGAGAGTATTGAATTAAGAAATCTTTGTAAAGCTTTAAATAAGATGATTTTGGGAATATTTCCCTAAGTATAAAATGAAACAATTTTGAATTATTCAAATTAAAAAGGATTTTAAGTAAATTAAAGGTTTGGATATGAAAGGTTTAATAATTCTGTATATACCGGAAAGAAGTGTTTTAAAAAGTTGTATATCTCTAAAAGAGAGATTTTGATAAAAAGAACTTAATCAACTAAAGAATGATTCTCTATCCATAGAACCTCTTTTTATCGATGATTGGTTCGGAGAAACTGGGGTCGGATTTGAGTGATTCTTACCCAAAAACCACTTCGAACCAGGGTATGTGTTCGATAAATGAAGACCTAATAAAGAAAATGAAGGATAAAGACTGAAGATTTTCGAGGTGAAAGGACTGCTTGTTGATAATTTTGGTTAGCTCCCAAATACTAATGTAGCAGCAGTCCCTTCATTTCTGAAACTCTTTGGGTTACAAGGACTACTCGCTACTAATGGTAGTGGGAAGACTGCTTTCGGTTTCATTCAATCCCAGAACGAACTTGTATGGATAGATGTCTGACACTGCATTATTGAGATTTCATCGTTGACTTTTATTAACTACATCTGTTTGGTGGTGGAGAAGGCAACTTCTCTTAGCTTAACACCCTTCTCTGAGACGTATGAGCTCGAGGGTTGTAAGTTTGTGGAAGTCAATAGATATCGATGGAAGGGAGTGTGGCATTCAAAAGAGATGATGTGCAATAAGAAAGGTAATCTCTACCTCAAGCCTCACACCCGAAAATGGCAGAAACAGGGTAGATGCAGCAAGACTATGTGGTTCGCAACCATTAAGGTATGATCATCCCCTTCTAGATATATTTCTTCATGTTATGACGTTCAAGTTTAAATTAATATGAATGTACGCTACGAGGATGCTGGGATAGGTCGGTAACGACCGGGGTGATGACCTAATCGGTACTATCTAGTGAGAAAGGTAGGTCGGTCTTGTGTTGGTAGAGGTGCAGATGTTCTATTGACCTCGGTACATTCCTCTAGAGATGTACTGCCGGAAGTAGTCCCTTCACCTGGTCATTTGTATGGAATCCATTCTCTAATAAGTGCCTACCAGTTTGTTTGTAGAACCCGCGTTTGTGGCTAGTATTGCTAGAGTTTAATCAATGTAACAATTTCGGCTAAGATTAATAAGTTTACTTGCAAATATTTTCAAAGATATGTCATTAAAAATAATATCAAGTATTTTGACGTAAAATGTTTTGGTTATCATAAGGTAAAAACCCATTCCGAGTTTATGTGCGGCGTGGTCTTATGAGATACCTTTTTGTTTTCAAAATGCGTATTTTGAGTTCTCACACTAGTCTCATGACTGACCCGGAGTTTATTTTCCCTTTTCCTTAAACTCTGGGTGCCCTAATTTTCCCAGGCAACCTAGTAATCAGGTTTAGTTTAGAAGAAATCTGGATGGAACTCGAAGCATGGAGTCAGAAGATATTCTAAAGGTTTTGATCTATTTCCACCACACTCTTGTACTATAGTATTCCACAAATTTGTAAGGACAGGAATTGATAACTGTCTATGTTAACTCTGATAAATGTAATTTAATTTCCGCTGTAAAGATTATTTGTTGAAATAATATATGTGAGGTTCTGTTCTGCCTTTATTTTCTTTCTTACCCTTGAGAATCCACTTCTCCGGTACTTGGATTTACGGCACGTGAATACCAAAGATGTATTGGTGTCGATTTCTAAGAGTCAAAGAAATGGGTCCTCGCATTCTTACTAAGTGTCAGTAGCCCCTCTTAGTCCCTAAACAAATATCGTTCACGTTATCGATTTTTTTATTTTAGTTATAACACACCATTATGTTTTGGCACTCTGCCTTAAGTCCCCTTTAAAGTTTATAAATTATTAGGATTGAACCCTATTGTGGCACCCTAGCA
Organism: Allium fistulosum; assembly: GCA_030737815.1. NCBI lineage: Eukaryota > Viridiplantae > Streptophyta > Magnoliopsida > Asparagales > Amaryllidaceae > Allium > Allium fistulosum. The sequence continues at coordinate 218,260,768 of CM060902.1, forward strand.
TATACCATTTGGACTTTAGACTAAAAGTCAAAGCATTCTGCCATCCAATAACTCCATGAACCGGTATATCTTTACGATCATAGTTCTACCCATTTCATTCATTCATTTATAGTGTACCCTACACTTCCTTTAGATAAAACATTTTTATCTTTCATTTGAATGATACTTTATCATTTACTAGCTTCTCTAATCTTTCCTTCATTTCAAAAAAAGTTAACACAATTTTAACTTATAAAATCTTTCATTTATTTCATCTCTACTAAATAATTCAATAACACATGAACTGTCTTCCAAAGTGCCCTAAGCATTCTCTCATTTTACTTGGAAAATATAGCATCCCATGCTTCCGTGAGTTATTATTAGTCATTACGAACCAGTTATACCATAGCTTCCAAACATTTTAGCCTAGCTACCATGGAATGACTATCCCATAGCCATTGCAGGTTAATTATCCTAGGCCATCACATAGTGATACTATTTAGTTATCATGGGCTTCCACCAGTAGATGGCTTCCCAAGCTATCTTGTATTGAACTTCAAATAGCGGTAGTGGGTAATCTTCCCTAAGGCCATTGCGCCTAATCCATACAAAGCCCTCGTGCCTAGTCCGTCCAATGCCCTCGTGCCTAATTCATCCATAGCCATCTTGCCTAATCCATCCATAGCCATCGCGTGCTATTTCCACCAAGCCTTCATGTGCTAACTTGTCCATAGCCATCGTGTAATATTTCCATTAAGGTTATCGCGTCTTTATCCACACAAAGCTATCTCGAGTTATTGCCATCAAAACCATCGCATGCAATTCTAAATTGAAGCCTTCGTGAGTAGATAGCTTCCATGGTATTGCATGTTAACTCGTTAATAGTCATCGTGGGTTATTTCCACTAGTGCCATCGCATGTATATATGCTCTCGTGAGTTAAATGACGATCTTGTAATTATGTTGAAAATCGAGTCATTACCATGTTTAGTATTAACTTTACAACAAAACTCATTTGGTGTCGAATTCTCATTGGTTAATATTTTTCTTTACAGGTTAATTTTCATAAATGGCTAACTACAACTTCCTTTAGTTAATTAATTATCATTAATTAATTAATTCTTCTCTTAGCCAATTAATTCATATAAAATCAAAAATTGATGGGAAAGATCCCAAAAATCAATTTTATCATATTTTACCCTTTTCTAAAATTTCAAGTCAAAATAATAATTTTATTATTTTGAATAATTAATTTACTCGAAATTAACTATTTTTCAACTTAGAAATTTTGTACAAATTCCAAATAAATTCCAACAATTATGAGATTAAAAACCCATCTTTATTTTTTATTATAAACATTATTTTAAATTTCCATGACATTTAAATATGATTTGATCGTGTTTCACCCTAAAACATGAGCCAATTTACTTTATTCAAATTTCTAAACACGTCCAATTAGTGTTTAATCATCCAAACATGTTTAACAACATAAAAAACAATCTTACACAACCAAATCCGCAAAATAGGCAGTGACGGGTTTTAGATAAAGTTTTTACTCATCTTGGTTTTAGAAAACTTGTTTAATCTTCCTTTCTCTTTAAAGTTGAAAACTTTAATTTTCTAGCTATGAAATCTGCTTCTTCTTCCTTGAGAATAATGGTTGGCCTTGGTCCTTGAGTTTAAGGGTATTTGTTTGTAAAGAATGAAATGAAGTGAGGTAGAGTGAAATAAAGGGTTAGGGCTAATGAAGGTGGGCTGGTGCTTTTAGCTTGGGTTAATATCTTATTCTAACCTAGTCATACTACTATATTTCCCTTAACATAAACCTTCCCATCCAAAATTTAAAAATTAATTTTCATTAACAAGGTCAACCTTAATTGCTCTAATTACCCTTGGTCCAATCAATTAACTTTATGAAGTATCCCACGATTAATTAATCAAATCTTCCTTAGTCAATTATTGCAATTAAATTATCTTATTCATCTCTTTAATAATATCTTCTTATTATTATTTTAATTTAATTTCTCACATTATGGAATCTTCAAAATATGGTGCTCTATAACAACACTTTTATTTCAAGCAGTTTTGTTGGTAGTGTGGTTGCAAATTAATAGTGAAATTCCATTGATGGATGGTGGAAAGGGGATGGTGGTGGAGGTTGCAAACCGATGGTGACATTCCGTTGATGGATGTAGAGTATTTTTTGAATTTTAGAAAGACACAGTGGAATGTTATTCATTAAATTCTCTTTATTAATAATAGATATTTGTTTTTAAACTGTTTTACTAATTAAATAAAATAGATATTTTGAATTTCAAAATTATTGACAGATAAAATATTTTACTTTTATTAAAAAAAATTAACATTTATATATATTTGTATATATGCGCAAGGATTGGCTATGCCTTATTTTTGCTACACCTCAAATCCCCCTTAATATCAGTCGTAAGTTCTGAATTAAATTCTTTCTCTCTCTTTCCACTCACCTCTATGATTTAATTCGAAACTTGTGGCTTATATAAGAGGAGATTTGAGGTCTAGCAAAAATGAGGTGTTAACAAGAAAACTTGTCAACACCCGCAATGTAAAATTTAAAGTATTGAAGCCTTATTCAAAACCCTCTTTTGATTAGGTTGAGGCAGATAGAATCTTAGTTCTCCCCTTAATCTACCTTTTGAATGGATCGTCTTAAAAACTAGCTCTTTATTCAACCTTTCGACTCAGTCAACACCCTTATATCCCCTTCTTTTAGGTCCTTCGAGCTTGCTAAAGTTGTTTGGTTATCCTTATCGAAACCTCCTTTCAAAACGGTTGCGAGGTACTAAGGGCTGGCATTAAGGATTCAAAAATATGGTTTGACTGAATAGGTTTCAACTTCGTCGAAAGCTGGCCTTTCTAATGACTTGGGTTCAATTCTGTAATCTAAGGAAAACAAGCTAAGTTTAAGGTTTCGACTCTCTCGAAAGGTGAGCTTTTGGAAAGTTATGGTTTGGAGCTAAGAACCTAAGTGTTTTGGATAAAGTAAGGGGTTTTGACTCACTTGGAAGGTATCCTTTCGATGAAGTCGGCACAAGCATAATATAATCGAATCCAGTAAAAATCTCCAAACAGTTGCATAATCAAAAACATTAAAATCTTGCATTTATTTAACTAATGATGTACACAGTGATCAATTTCCCCAATTTGATTTCCAAATTAGGGTTACAAATTTACAAGTTTATGAAAGTATAAGAAGAGAGTCAATGAATTCGGATCTCCTAAACTAGACCCCTAGGGTTTTATTTATAGGTGTGGGTTGGCACCTTTCGACTCAGTGCTTTCGACCTGGTCGAAAGGTAGCTTCATAGACCTTTCATCTCCATTGACAATTGTGCATCCCTCTGCATTGCATTCGAATGGGTTTGAATGCTTCCGTCTTCATCGAAAGGGGTAGGTGCGCTTTTTCTCTTTGTGTTGCTTTATTGTTGCAAGTGAGAAGGAGCATGAGCTTTCAACTCTGTCGACAGACAGTTCTACGGGTTTCGAAGGTGTTGAAATGTTGATGGTTTCGACGCGGAAGATAGCTTCCGAATACATGCTTGCGAGTTGATGCGGCACCTTTCCAGGTTGTTAAAGGCTTCGACCGGTTCGAAAGGCTTGGTTATGCTTTCGAAAGGGTTGTTCTGATTAAGACATCTTTCTGTGTAGTTTGAATGAAGGCGAAACCTTTGGTTTCGAAAGGTTTGGCGCGCATGTGTGGGGTTGTTATTCGCTGCCTTCGAAAGGTATTCCTCCACTTATTTGAAACATCTTCATGTAGGCGAAAGCATCTATTTCGAAAGGAAGACGTTGAAGCGAAAGGGAGCTTTCGATCACTTTGAACCCTTTGAAATCTTGTAACATAACTGGCTTTTGGCTCTAACATCCCTTCGACTCCTTCGAAAGGCTTTGTTGGTGTTGTCATCTCTTGTTTCTTTTTTCCTTCTATTTATTTTGGTTTCGACAAGGTTGAAGTGAGAATTGGTGGTAACACCCCCCCCCCCTCTCTTGAAAAGGGATGCCCTTGACTTCCCAAGTCAACCATTTCAAAACCCTCAATGTTTCCCACCTTTTCATATTCTTGTGTAAATCATGGCCGTTCATTTAAATTTGATCTTATGGTTTTCCATCCATGCTGACTTTTCTTATAAACTAAGTTCCTTTCTTCCCCTCTTTCATTACTTAATAGGGAATCTACTACTATAAACCAATGCCTTTCGGATTAAAGAATGCAGGGGCTACATATCAAAGGTTAGTCGACCGGATGTTTAAAGAACAGATTCATCGAAATATGGAAGTTTATGTTGACGACATGCTGATGAAGTTTTATGAGGCTAAAAGTCACCTTGAAGATCTAGAAGAAATGTTCGAAATATTACGGAAATATCATATGAAACTGAATCCCCAAAAATGCTCTTTCGGAGTCCATTCTGGGAAGATTTTAGGCTATCATGTGAGTGCTCAAGGAATCGAAACTAGCCTGGACTAGATTCAAGCTATCAAGGACATGGCTGAGCGCAAAACTAGCAAAGAGGTAATGAGTTTAAATGGAAAGATAGTCGCTCTAAGCATATTCATTTCCAAGGCAACTGATAAGTGTATCCCCTTTTTTGACGTAATCAAGAAGAAGAAAAACTTTGAATAGGGAGAATATTGTAAGAAAGCTTTTCAAGAGTTAAAAAATCATTTGGAAAAACCACCAATACTATCAAGTCCGAAGAATGGTGAAATCTTGTACCTATACATGGCAGTCTCAAAACATGCGGTGTGTTCGGTTTTGATCAGAGAAGGAAGTGGGACTCAACTTCCTATTTTTAACGTAAGCAGGCGATTAAAGGATTCAGAGGTTCGGTACCCAGTAATAGAAAAACTAACTTATTGTTTAATACTCACAGTGCGAAAACTTAGAGCATACTTTCAAGCACATCCAATCAGGGTATTGACCAATTTTCCCCTCAAACAAGTTTTCAGTAAGCCGAAAACTTCGGGTAGGCTAGTAAAATGGGGAATTGAGCTTAGACAGTATGATATTGAGTTTCAGCCACGAGCAGCTATCAAAGGGAAAGCATTGGCGGTTTTTATTAATGAGTGTACCAACTTAATTAAGGAACAATCAAAAAAGGAAAAGGATCAAAAACCTATGTGGTGGATCAAATGAACAAGGAGCTGGCGCAGGATATGTCATAATAACACCAAATGGACACCGCGTACACTATGCCATGAAGTTAGGATTTCCTGCAACAAACAATGTAGCCGAATATGAATCAATGGTGGTAGGGTTGACTTTGGCATTGGAACTCAAAATCCCACGGATTCAAATCTTTAGTGACTCCCAATTAATGGTAAATCAGATATGGCAAGTATATCAGACTAAAGACGCCAAGCTATCTCTATATGTAAAGAAGATATTAAAGATGCTTGCTTTATTTGAAGATTTTTCTATACATCAAGTTCCAAGAGGAGAAAACTCACAGGCGGATTCATTAGCAAAGTTGGCTAGCTCAAGGGGAGCCCCAGAAACTTGGGTTGTGCCAGTAGGGTACCAAGCAACTCCAGGTATTAAAGAGGGAACACTTGAACAAGAAAAGGAACTGTTAGTCTTAACAAGGTCCCAAGCCATGTTATAAGAGAAAGAAGGAAGGGAAATTAGTAGAGAAATCTCAGATGAGAGAGTCAATCAGCCAAGGACAGATGACTAGTATAATACACTTGGATGTCACAAATTGTCGAATATCTTTCTAAAGGGACATTGCCATCTAATAAGGATGAGGCTAGAAAAATCAGGCGACAAGCTCCAACTTTCACGACAGTGGATGGAATCCTTTACAAGAAAGGATATGCACTACCTTCCTTAAGATGTGTAAGCCTGGAAGATCGGATGAAATTGTTGATGGAGTGCATGAAGGATTCTGCGGAGACCACTCCAACGGGACAAAGTTGGCAAAAAAGATAATGAGATAGTGTTTTTATTGGCCTCGTATGGTAAGTCAAGCCATTGAATATGTAAGCAGATGCGAGAAATGCCAGAAATACTCGAAGATTCCCTGGTTGCCACCAAGTCAGTTAACCCCGATTTCAAGTCCATGGCCCTTCAATATACGAGGAATTGACTTAATCGACCCATTGCCAATTTCTAAAAGGGGAGCAAAGTATGTTGTAGTCGCCATAGACTACTTTACTAAGTGGGTCGAAGCAGACCCACTCCCCAAGATCACTTCTGGTAAAGTGCTCATATTTGTCATTAAAAACATTATAACCAGATTTGGAATCCCCCATAAGATTATCTTAGACAGCGGAACACAGTTTGAAAATGAAGAATTCTTTCGGTTTTGTCATAAGAATGGGATTATTAAGAGTTTTTCCTCTATGGCACATCCAAAGGCAAATGGGGCCGTTGAAGCTGCAAATAAGACTATAAAGACTATTCTGGAAAAGCGACTGAACAATGCTAAAGGGAATTGGGTAGAAGAGTTGCAACTTGTACTATGGGCTTAACGAACATCTACCAGAATAGCAACAAGACATACTCCCTAAGTCCCTATTCATTAGCGTATGGGTGTGAGGCGATGTTACCAATAGAAATTGAAATACCCTCACATCGAAGGATCGCATATGCATTTGATTTAAACTAGGAGCTAAAGAGAGAATCGATGGATTTAATACATGAGTTGAGAGATGAAGCAGCAATTCGAACAGTAGAATATCATAGAATAATTTCGAAATATTACAACTCAAAAGTGAAAACAATATCATTTCAAGAAGGAGACCTAGTACTCCAAAGGGTAATGGCAAACACGAGAAATCCTGGAGATGGACCGCTAGGACCAAACTGGAAAGGTCCCCTAATCATATGCAAAGTAATTTCCCCAGGAGCTTATAAGTTATGTCGACCAGATGGAAATATGGTTCCTAGAACATGGAACGCAGAACATTTGCGACCATATTTTCCTACAATGAATGAATAAAGCATCTCTTTCTTCAAAAGAAAAGTCTACATGTTTGGAAGTAGAATTCTTCTTGCAATTGGACATTACCATTAACAGTCAAAGCCTTTGTTCGAGCCAAGTTGGCCAGGTCAAAGCACCTCCTGGAGGGAGGTTAGAGTAAGCCTTTATCCGCACCACGCTATGGCAAGGTTAAAGCATCAACAAGCCATTGGTCGTGCCACGCTATGGCCAGGTCAAGGCGCCTCTTGGAGGGAGTTTAGAGTAAGCCTTTATCCGCGCCACGCTATGGCCAAGTTAAAGCATCAATAAGCCCTTGGTCGTGCCACGCTATGTTCAGGTCAAAGCGCCTCCTAGAGGGAGGTTAGAGTAAGCCTTTATCCGCGCCACTCTATGGCCAGGTTAAAGCATCAACAAGCCCTTGGCCGTGCCACGCTATGGCCAGGTCAAGGCGCCTCCTAGAGGAAGGTTGGGTAAGTCATTGGGTCCTGCTTGAGAATAAGCTAACCAAGCACACCAGACAACAATGGACTAAGACGTCCAAGCCCAAGAAACGGCATATCAAACAATAGACTAAGACATCCAAGCCCAAGAAGCAGCATATCAAACAATAGACTAAGACTTCCAAGCCCGGGAAGAGGCATATCAAATGATGGACTAAGACGTCCAAGTCCGAGAAGCAGCATATCAAACAACGGACTAAGACGTGCAAGCCCATGAAGCGGCATACTAAACGACAGACTAAGATGTCCAAGCCCGAGAAGCGCCATGTTAAATAATGGACTAAGACGTCCAAGCTCGAGAAGCAGCAAATCAAACATCAACTACATACAAGGCCTAAAGGGTTGGCACATGTCGAAAGAGACTAAAACCAAAGAGCGAAACAAAACAGAAGGCTTAAAGAAGAATCTACAGCCTCCAACTGATCATCAAAGAAGAATTTCTGAACTTCACTTATCAATACCCGAAACTAGGTTTTGGGTTTTACCAATAATTTATGGTCTTCATCATACCTGAATCTGGGTTTCGAGACTATTATTAATTACCGGACTTCACTTATTAATGCTCTAATCTAGGCTTAAAATTTCTATTATGAAGATAATTATTATGGATTTCTGATTATCCACCACTAATACCTAAATCTAGGTCTAAGAGTTCTATTATGAAGACCATTTCTGATTATCACTTGTTAAAACCTGAATCTGGGTTCCAGGCATCTTACTATTAACTTCTGAACTTCGCTGATTGATGCCTGAATCTGGGTTTTAGAATTCTGAACTTTCTTACCTGAATTTGAGTTTCAGGTCTTTCACCATCAATTTTGGATTTCATCTATTAATTTCCGAATTTGGATTTTAAAGAAGTTGGTATTGAGATTACAATGGACGTCTAAGTCTTCAATCAAAAATTTGAGTTTGTCTTCTTAATACCTAAACCAGGGTTACTGATTTTCTACTCTGAACAACATTTACTAACATCTGAATCTTGGCCCCTCGATCATTCTTATCTCCAAGAGGAGTTTCTAAATACCTATTACTTATCCCCCAAATAAGGATTCATGGATTACAATAACTTACTTCCAGATGGCAGCTTATGACCTTCTATTTCCAAATATTTGTTGTCTCCAACGGAAAATTCTTGGACTTCAATTATTATACGCCTGGATTACTATTAATCTCGTGGGAGTTCAATTTATGGATTTCATTTTTAACTACAAAAGTTGAATAGCTGGACTTATAATATTGCCAGATAAAAGTCCTTAGATCTCAATCGTTTACGGTTGTAGATTTCATATCCTTTATTAACTCAAGATGATGACCATTTAATCTTTAGGGTTTAGAAGCTCTACTATATTGACTTTATTTCCAAATCATGAAGCATATATTTAGATAAGTAATGAGCTAACGATAGAAAATGTTACTTGCTTTGAATTTTGCAGGAAAATAAGGTTATTAAGAAAGAAGTAGACGTTAAATCTTTGTCCTGAAGAACAAAAGCTTCTTTCATACGGGGGAGCAAAATGTTAACCACAAAATCCACTTAAGAACAAAGGTATGAAAGAATGCTTATAAAGTGCCAAGCTCTACTAAAATTGAAGGCACGGGTTTCGCCAAAGTCCAAAGAAGAGTGTTTCGAAGGCATTGAGATGGCTTTCGAAGGAGTCGCAAGCACCAGGACCCATTACAGATGATAAACAGGACAAAATCTTTCGAAAGGATGGAAAAGAAGGCAAGGTTACCCTTTCACCTCACTAAGGCCTTCCGACGCAGATGGATTTGCATTTATAAGAACACCAGGAACGGGTTCGAAACACCTTTCGAAGGTATTGAACGAAAGTCTCGCACACATGAACCGGTTCCCTCAAAATAGAAGGTTTTGTCGTTGTCAATTTGCCACTTGAAGGAATGATCCCAATACACCTTTCGAAAGCAAGGATAAGCCTTTCGAAACGGTTGGAACCTTTCGAAAGCATGATGAAAATCCTACATGAAAGTCGAGAGTCCTTTCGTTAAGACTTAGATGTTACTCTCATTCCTTTCGAAGCAATGCGAAAGCTCAACTCACTTCTTAGTTGCAACAATATAGCAACACAAAGCAAAAAGCGATTCTACCACCCTTTCGATGAAGTCAAAAGCAGTCCAGTAAAAAGCAAAGGAGAAGAGGCACTCAGACCTTAACGGCAGCAAAAGGTTAGCGAAAGGTTGTCAAGAAAATCCTTTCGACTGAGTCGAAAGGTCTGGAATGAGAAAATAGGAAGCGCAAGAATGGATGAGAAAGCTTGAAAGGATTGCCTTTCGACAGCATTGAAAGCAGGCATGCCGAAAACTGAAAGAAGGCCTTTCGACCATGATGAAAGGATGAATGCGGAAGATGGCAGGAGGACCTTTCGACTAAGTCGAAAGGATGGGCGCGAAAGGGGGTTGACCTGCATCTATAAATACGACCCAAGAGGTCCAATTTTAGGGACCGGATTTTTGAAATCCTGACTCATTCTCTTATTTCCTAGCAAAAATACATCTTTGTAACTCTAAATCAATTTGGGGAGAAGCTTTCTTACTTGTAACTCAATTTTGGTTAATGTTCAAAGAGGAAGCGCATGAATTCAATAAAGATTTTGATCATGAGGGAGATCATATTGATCATTAGCTTGTCTAATGATCAATTGCACATGATGCTAACTTATCTTCTTAATTCCTTTTTTGTATTATGTGATGCCATGGGGTCAATTTGGATAATATGCATGTGAATCATGTCATCATCATATTTAATGACATTTAAAGATAAACAAAGATGATGATGGTGCTCTGATCTTAATAAGTTCATAGAACTTATGTTACCCGAGATAATATCCTATGGCATATATGACATAGAGCATGCATATTGCACTTTAGACTGAATTCGAAAGAGCGAAACCCCTTTCGACTTGGTCGAAGGGGGCGTTTCGAAAGGGATCCGATGTGTAAATGACAAGTAATATTATATGGATGAATCCCTTCGAAAGTTATATGCACAACGATACATACATCTCCTTTCAAAAGAGTTCAATCAATGATGTCGAAAGCAGTCATTTCTCTTTAAAGGCAAAATAGCCCTTTCGACGCAGTCGAAAGTAATGAATGTTTGACGGAAACAACCTCTTTCAACTCGCTCAGAAAAAAGGTTTCGAAAGAGGTGCTTTCACATAAGAATGAGTGGGTCTATTAACCACCATTAATATTCTCATAAGATCACCCCCCCAAAAGCCATTTATCCAAATTAACTCGATCGAAAGGGGTTTCGAGTGGGGTGATTGCTTCAATAATCTTCTATTTGAAATGTAAACAACATTTCTTGATAATCACATAGCTTTGGGGATGTTGACAAGTTTTCTTGTTAACATGAGGTATAGTCGATCCTTGTCACACACACGCACGCACACATATATATAACTAAGATCTGCAGCCTCCCTTATTTAACACCATCACCTAGCCTCTTGATATCAACCACGTATTTGTATTTAAATAATTGGTATTTCTCTCTCTTATCACATGGGCCAATTATTTAAATATAAACATGTGGTTGATTTCAGGGGGCTAGTGATGGTGGTAAATGAGGGGGCTGTACATCCTAGCTCATATATATATATATATATATATATATATATATATATATACATACATATGTATGTATATGTATGTGTGTGTGTGTATATGTATATGTGTGTGTATATTTATATGTCTATGTGTATGTCTATGTGTGTGTGTATATATGTGTATATATATAAACACACATGCTTAACACTTAATTGTTTGGATGTGCATATAAAGGATTAGTGTGCCCATTGCAGTGTAAAACTCAACAACACATACACCTTAAACATATACACAATATATATTATGTTACACATACACAACACACATATGAGTATATTTGGATATACTATATAGAATATTAAAATATAAATTTAATTAAAAATAATTTATCAATTGAATTATGAAATTAAATAAAAAATTGGTTTTATTTAATTAACCAGATCGGATCTAGGAAAACCAATAGACTTCATAGGCCCAATATGATTCAAAATAGAAAAAAAAAATCTGTTTGTTCCACACGCTTCCGACCAGCCCTACTCCAACAAGATGAATCTATAAAACCACCATACAAATCGAATCGCATTTCGAATCATCGTCATAGTCTCTATATCGCTTAGCATTAGTTGCATGTTTTCTGAGATATGTCGTAACTTCCTCGAACTAATCATATTGCTATATAATCACCCCGTACCTTACGAGCATCCCATGGATCTCCAAAACATACTCAAACACCCGAAATCCCAACGTTTCAAAGCACAAATTGAATCCCCAACAATACAGCGGTTCAGATGTCAACGGGGGAATTTAAACATCTGAACCTATTTTTATGCATCTGATAAAGAAAATGCAAACGCCTGAATATCCCAAATTTACATTGAAATAATGCAGAATATATTTCTATGAAATTCAAACGTCAAAGTTTGTGGTTCAGACGTTTGAACTCCTGATGCGACTGAGTCTGAACCTTGATGGAGGAATTTTCTTAGTGGAAATTCATTCCTCCTCTTTCCGCTGATCTTTCTCTTTTCATTTATCTTTCTTTCTCATGTCTTCGACATTTGGCTTCGTATCCCCAAGACATTTTGCACTAACGTCTCTTGGCTCGGATTCACCCCCTTGTTATAACTCGTTCGACGTTCGAATGAGTATAACCTTATTCTCGACGAATGACTTTGAGGCTAGAATACCGTTTCTACACCAATTCAAGTTTAACTACATAATTGTCATTCCAACCTCTACATTCATTCAATAATGTCATTCATGAATGTACTAACTTATTCCCTACCGATCCTATCATCTGCAAACCAACAACAATCGCTAACAAATCCCAACAATACACTACATTCATTATCAAGCATTTAAGCACATTCATTTTGTGAATAAACACTTGTTAAACATACGTGGATTAAGATCCTCATCTCTAAAATCTCAATTCAAGTTCATTTATCAAACCCTAATCCAACTTTTGATGTTTAACACTAACACATAGTGATCATATAGTTTAGAGAACAAATCTCGCTCGCCAAACACTATGAAATTCAAGCTCTAATTCAAACCAAATTTGAAGCACTCTTGATTTTAAAAATTCAGCTTCAATCTTCTCCTAAATGAAAAAGTGAAGGGATGGATTTGTGGAGAATTCTAACTTAAATTTAGCGATTTAATTTGGCGTTTTCATTGAGATTTCAAAAGTTACAATGATTTGAATATGAGAAACCCTTGTTGAGGAAGAAGAAGAATAAAGGAAGGAAAGGGATAGATGAGAAGGAAATGATCATTTCAAAAATATAAAGCTAATCATGTCCAAATTACTATTTTGCTCCTAACTTCTCCTTTCATTTGTTTTATCACATTATCTCATTTTGATGAACTTCCTATACGTAGACGACATTATGAACGAAACGAAATAAATCTCTAATCTTAATTCATTCATTTTTAAATTTTACTTTTAATTCATTCATCTAATTATGTCGTTTAATTCAATTAAAACGATTTAATATATTTTTTCGAAGGTTTAAATATGGATTGTTACATCTGCATTCCATTGTTCATTGGCTGCTGAAACGACCCGGTATTTTGGACCATTCAAATCGACAATAAATCCACACATGTCGGACTTGAATAATTCAAAATATCAGATTGTTATTTAAATTTGGCAAAACTCAGCATATGCAGTAAATAAATCAATCACAGAATCACAGACACAGAGTAATACAATAATACGTAGCGGAATAGATAAAATAGTAGTTCATGAAGCTACTATATAAACATCAGAGTTAGAAATAAAATACAACAGAATATCTCAAATGCAGTGAAGTCTTCAGTACAACAGATGACTTCTCTGAACAAATCAACTAGAAGAGCTGAAAGCTGAGGCGATAGTTGGATCTCCAAAGGAAGCTCCAAACTCCAAAGGTGAGTCTCAAATGCTGTATCACTCGGTCTGACCCGAGCGTAAAGCAAAACACAAAACACTCGAGTCAGGATTAACATTCTTATACTAATAAATCCAACTCAAGTGAAATATCAATTGAAATACAAGTAACTTAAAGGATGTTTGGGATAACCATCCTCTAAGGATCTTCAGAACTATCTACAAGGTGGAAATATACATTATAACACCGTGGTCATTTCAATTTAATTTATACTTCAAAACCCCAAATATCATTTCATTTCAAATATAACTATTTTCCAAAATAGTATTTATAGGTTAAATAATTTATAAAATAAAGTATTTATAATTTCCTTAAGTTCCATAAATCGGTTCAAATCAACTCAATTTCCAAATTCAAATTTATTCAAAGTTCAATTCATCAATTTAATTCATTTCTAAACAGATCATTTAAATTTTCAATATATTTCAAAGCTTTAATATTCAACAATTTCAAAGTTAAATTTAACAGTTTCAAATAGCTCTTGATTTAACTTCATTTATTATTTAATCAGGGAATATTCACTTAATAAATTCAATATCATTTAACTAGCCTTAAATTTCATTTTTACTAAATATTTCCTTAAATTTATTTAAACAAGAAATATTCATTAAATTATTTAAATCAAACTCAAGTTATAAATCATATCTTAAATTCCAATTTCAATAAGCTTTATATTGGTTTAATTAAATAAAATTCTTTACTAAATTCAAATTATCATCCCAACCTTAACTTATTCAAATTTTTACCAAAATCTATTTTGAAATATAAATTTTATACTTAACATATTATATGTATTAAATCCATCTTAATTAAATTAAATATCATTATTAAATCTATATATATCATTACCATTTATATATAAAATTCTAAGAATCAACATTTGTTAAAACCATATATTTCTTTCCAAAACCATAGAATTCAATTTCAAATATTTATATATATGGACCAACGGTGTCTGTATATATATTTATCATATGGTTAAGTGATACGGATATTTATCATTTCAATCCGAAATTTAAAAATATACGGGTAGATATCATTTCGACCCGTAATCCCAATTTCAATTCAAATGAAAATCGCTTGGGTTTATCATTTCAACCCATAACGATTTTCTCCTATTCTAAAGTCCGTTCGGGTATGTATCATTTCAACCCATAGTGAATTCTATACTAACAGGGAACTTGCAGAGTGATAACAGATACTAAAAAAAATATATAACAACAGACATATATCATCAGTATAAATAACAGATACGGGTGTCAGATGTCATAGGTGAATAGATACAAATAATAGTAATAACAGGCATATAATACTAGATACTGGTGTCCGATGTCACAGGTGAACAGTTATAGATAATAGCATATATAACAATGTAAATAACTACAGCAGCATATTTCAATTGCTATTTCAAATGAAATCAAATTTAAATAATAAAGAACGTTAATCGTGAGTGATTGCTCACCTTCCGAGGCTAGATAGATTTGATAAAGAATTGAGCTATGAATAGGGTCACAATCTAGAAAATCGAACAACTCCAACAACAATCTCAAAGCGAAGTAAGCTGAAAGTGGATTTGACGGGCAAAGCTGAAAGATAGGGATTGGTGGAAACGAATCAGAATCGTCTTGATATGATCAAAACCAAATATATGTTATAATTTTTCTCTAAAACAAATTTCTTTTAAAACATATATTTTGAATAAGAGGTGTATATATATATGTTATACTTATTTTCAAATCAAAATTTAATTTAAACCCAAATTAAATTAACATATATTTCAATAAAACATGTACTGCAACTCTTACTTTTAAAACTATATATATATTAGAGCTTACTCATAAAAATGGAATCCCAATACATTTTTTTTTATGCACATAAATTAACCATAGTATCTACTTTGAGACTCATTGTATATATCATAACCATCCTAAAATCTATACATATACATAAACATGGAAAAACCAGACTGTAACTTTGAAATCAAACCCATATAAGAGGACTATATACAAACGTACATATATAAATAGTGGTAGACTTATGTAAATTAATATAACATATATAACAAAACTAGCAAGGCTTTTTCATATACAACAGACCTTGCACATAAGTAAAACTATTATAGACATATACAACAAACCCAACAGCCCCAACATATAATACTTATAATATAACCATATAACTTGACTGTATGGATAAGTATAAAACAACCAGTACCTTATATTTTTTACTAACAAATAATATAACTTTTATAACTGATATCTCTGTTAAAAATAAATACATAACTATATAAAACTGTACCTATTTTATAACATGCGAACGAAGCAAAGGAGTGAGGAGCTGCTATGGTGAGATGTTGTTCGGCGTTGTCAGGTGATGGAAAGCGGGTTTGGTCGGGCTGCAGATTGCTGCGTGGGTGTTTGTTGCCTGGGTGGGGATGTAGAGGCTTAGAGCTGCCGCTTGTGGCCGGAGGGGAGATGGAAGGAGAACGTTTGGGGTGCGAAGCCGAGCTTGGCAGCAGGCCGAGGGCAGGCTGAGTGGATTGGTGGTTGGCTGCCGAGTTTGGGAAGTGGTGATAGGAAGGTGGACTGCGGGTCAGTGGTTGGTCGAAGGGGGCGCCTAGAAGGTGGGGAGATGCGTGGAGATGATGCAAGGTGAGGAGAGGAAAGGCGGCTGTGGTGTGGGTGATTATGGATCGGTTGCTCGGCTATTGTGAAGGATGGCAAAAGCGGTGGTATGAGGGAATGAAGGGCGGATCTGGGCTGAGGCGTGAGGCCTGGGTGGTGGTAGATGCACGCAGGAGAAGAAAAAAGAGGGGAATGCTGTTGGTGCTCTCGATGGTGTAGGCTAGGGAAGGTGGACGAGTACAAGGCTGTTGTCACAGAGGAGAGGTGAATGGTGGAGCTTGTTGGTCTCATGCGAAAGAATGGCGGCTTTAGGGTTTCAGAGATGAGGCGAAGTCCATGGGAATGGGTTTTGTGAGGATATCAATTGGCTGAGAAACGAAAAGGTGGGAGGAGAAAAAGGAAATTCAAAAGTGAATGAACAGACTTGGTAAAATGAAAACGTACATAAATATAAGGTGAATTGAATTTTTCAACGGTGCCTCCAATTGAGCTGACTCATTAAAGCAAAGTAATAATGTGGTCCAGCCTTTACGTTTTAAATTTTGAAACCGAAGGAAGAAATAAAGTCAAAATTTAGGGTACCGATACGACGAACAGTTTATTGTTTCTGTCGCGTACCGGACCTCAAAATACAGAAATAAATATACCATTGAGATCGGTACGACGATAGAATCAAAACGGTATGCAGATATTAGTGGTACGATCATCCGACCAAAAGTCGATAATCAGTACCGAAAATGCTGCTATTTCGTACGGTAAAATCCAAACGGAGCTAGAAACGTCCGAATTTCGCGAAACAAATTTCGCAGTCTGCTTCAGAATGATTTGAACAAATTTTCTCCTGTTGACATATTTTGGTTTTGGAAAACTTTTAAATTCACTGTTATTAACCGGTTTTTTTGAAATGAAATTTCACAGGAAAATAAACTTCAATATTATCAGATGAAAATTTACCAGTTGCTATATTAAAATAGACGTATTCCAAATAATAAATTTTTAATTTCACAATTTATTGTTTAAAATTTCACAAATTTCCAGTTAAATATACTTTTAAAACCATTAAATTTTGCGGGTCGTTACACTCTCCCCCACTCAAAACTTTTCGTCCCCGAAAAGGAAGGAGGTAGGAGAATAGAATAACCAGAAATAAAAGTAGATTGAAAGTCAGGATTAAACAATTAATTTAAACTATATAAATTTTACTTACAATTTGAAAACTTCATTTGCAATTCAATTATCTTATATACTTAAAACCTTTCAAAAATCCATTTGTAAAATTTCTTGCTTCCTTTATAAATACCATTTATATGTTTAAATAACACCTTTAAATGTATGAAACTATTTGAAAACTATTATTTACATCATTAGTTATATTTACACAGAAGCTATTTGAAAACATTAAATCCATAATTTATAAATTTATTAATTTATCTCAAAATTCTTTTCAACATTATTAATAAATCAATAATCATTTCTTTAAATATGTTGTATTTAATTAATAACCTCTAAAATATTTAACACTAAAATTTTCTGTTACCATATAGTATATAAATAAACAATCTTTAAAAAGGATATGGTCAACAAGGAGAAAAAGAAGACTTGGAAAAACAGAATATAGGTAAATAAATAAAGCTGAGCAGATAAGGCAGATTCAAAAGAATAGAATCGGGCATGAATAATTAATTCAAACCATTAGAATTTCAATTTCGAATATTAATACAAAATTTCTTTGTTAGAAATACTTTTATAATAAAATATTTTCTTTATAACGAAACAAATTTTATTTCGAAAATACTTTTATAACTCGATGTTTCAACAAGTTTATCCTTGTTTCTGTAGACTCTGGTAGTGCGTTGATCAGGCGCAAAACTAGAATTCTCCAGGTACTTAGTAGACTTGTTTCAACACCCAGTGAAAATACTGGAAAAACTTTTAAAAACAGATATGGAAAGTACAATCCAAACAAAACGAACAAAACCTTTGTCTAACCATGGTTCGCAGATACACAATGGTTACGCCTGGTTCCCCCAGGAAACAATCCATATCCGTAAGCTTTCTCAGCCCTGCGAGTTACGCCATGATGACTAGTAGAATGCAGGATACACAATGGTTACGCCTGGATCCCCCAGGAAACAATCCGTACCCCCAGGCAAGACTCAGCCAAGCATTTGCGCTACTATTCGCGACCTACACAGATTGCAGGATACACAATGGTTACGCCTGGATCCCCCAGGAAACAATCCGTACCCCTAGGCAAGACTCAGCCAGGCAGCTGCGCTGTGCAGTCACGAGAGAACAATAAGACCATGGGTAACGCCATGGAATTCGAAGGACACTCGAGTATCATATCCGGAAAACCAAAATCAGAGAGAATAATATCGATAGAATGAATCCAAGATGTGGCCACAAATCGGATATCAAGCAGAAGGCACTTTCCATATCTTTACTTCGAAAATATGTATCATATAGTACCTTTCAAATCACTTTCAAATATCGTACTTATATAAAATCCATTATATATAAGGTTTAATTTTCAAATCAAATACTTTCCAAAATCAATAGTATATCAAATCATACTTATATAAACTTCAATTATATAAGATTTCACTTTCAAATTGAGTACCTTTTCAAATCTATAGTTTTCGAATCAATTTCATACTCATACAAATCAATTTTATATGAGTTCGACAACTCCCAAATCAGGTATTTAGTAACACAAGGTTCTCAAATTTCAATTTGTTTCAATATCAGTTCAATTTCAAAATCATATACAATTTCACCAAATTATTTCTTCTCCAATTAATTATCTTTAGTTTCAAAGTTTCCAAAATAATAGATTTAGAAAATAAATCCAAATTTCCAATCAATAATTTAAGTCAACCAATTCATTTCCAAAATCAAATGTTTTCAAAATCATCTTATACTTACGTAAGGTCTATCTTATATAAGGATCAAATTTTTCAAAATAAATTTCGCTGTATGAAGAGCCATATGGGATTGAATATCTTTGCTTTTATGGGTTATATATCTTTGTAATTTAAATTGGAAGTTTTCTTTTAGTAAGCAAAGATATTCTAACATGACAGCTTTCAATTTCAGCGTCAAAATATCAATGATATTAGAATATAAGATGTACATATGTCATCATTTCGCAGAATCACATTTGATCGCTCGATTGATCACACAAGTTCGCTTTCGAACTAGTGTTGTCCATTCGACTTCCCAATGTGGATTTCGATATGGTTTCTCGACTAGAAGCCATCAGTCTCCTTGCATAGCCATATACTACGATAGAGAATTCTAGAATCAAGCCCAAAATCCATATCAAATATTCGCCCTCAAGAATCGAATGAAAAATCCTAACACGAAATGGTGTAATTCACCTCGAACTTGTGTACTCAAACCTGGATCAAATTAATTATGCGAATAAAACAGCATACGTACAAATTATATATTTATTCCAACTTGTTAAATATATAGTTTCATAAAGATGTTACTAAATTAAAACATTTAGCTAAATTTTATTCACAATATATTGAAGCCCAAATTCTTTCAAAACATTTCAAATCTAAATTCCATATTTAGAAAAATTCAAAATTGCCTTATTCATTTACTTAACAAAACAGTTTCAACCTATTTAAATCATATTACTACATATTTTAACATTCAAACAAATTTATATACTATATACTTTTCAAAATTTCTTAGCTTTGAAAAGTTAACCTTGATTTGGAAGTGCTCGAACCTTCAAAATAGTTGAAGAAATCATTTTCAAATTCAAGAGTTGGAAATCAGCAACAAATCAGTAAATCAATTTTTTAATAGATAGGCTTATATCAAATCCGAAACTCGAAGAATGAACACCGGCTTACTTCAAATTATTTCAAATATATATACATATATCTTTCGAATATCAAATCTTACTTCGGAATCTGAAATCAAAATGGTTTCACAAAATCACTCGAATAGCAAAGCTACTGAAGTGGCCTATCCCCCACTTTGAAACTCGAAAATCAATGTCGATGATGCGTGCACTCATCACCGAAATTATTTTCCAGCGACATAAGTGAGTTCTGGACTTCTATTTTCTCAAACTTCTTTTGAAATTTCTTCGAAATCATTCGAAACTCATTAAAATCATTTGAAACATTTCTTATTCGGAAAATACTTTTAAATCATATTATTATTATATATTTCAAAATCTTAAAACCAATTTCAAAATACCGGAGTTCAATTCTCGAATTTCAATTTTAAAATCCTTTAGTTATAAATCATTTTTTTATAAATCAATTTCTTATATAACTTCAAAATTTCAAATCCTTTCAAAAATTCAAATTCTTATTTTTAAAAGGTATATAATCTTTATTGAAAACATTTCACTTTTATATATAGAATATAGTCATACTTATCAAAATAATAATTTCGATATATAAAACACTTTCTAAAAATACAAACAAGCCCGATTTTTCAAAAGGTGATTCAAGAATGGATTTCAAACAAAGATAGAAATCCAACTTAGAGGGACTCTAATCAACTGGGATTCTGATTCGAAGATAGGCTCGAACGAAAAATGAGATAATTAAATTTTAAAATAGAAGATCGATATACTTATACAAGTCGCGGGCGACCTTAACCGGGTCAACCGTGATTTCAAGAATATAATCGATGCGGAAATCTAAGGCAAATCGACATTCGATCGCAAGAGATAGAATTTGGCATATCAAGAGATAGCAGCATCTAAACCGAGTGATATATAAATCTTCGGTGATTCAATGCCAATTGCAAAGGAGTTTCACCCCTTTACAAAACATTCAAAGGTCGGCGGGATCGCCTATTCTTATAGAGATCATTCGAAGTGGAGTTATGGGATACTCCAGAATCAAAAGAATACCAATAGAGAGAGACAAGAATGAATTTTGGAACCGTAGGGAACGTTCCAAAGTTCAAAGGAAATCGAGTCAAAAGGAAGAGATTAAACTCGAACGAAAGTGATTCTGTAAATAAATTTACTATATATGCTAAGCTTTGCCTAGAACCTGGCTCTGATACCAACTGAAACGACCCGGTATTTTGGACCATTCAAATCGACAATAAATCCACACATGTCGGACTTGAATAATTCAAAATATCAGATTGTTATTTAAATTTGGCAAAACTCAGCATATGCAGTAAATAAATCAATCACAGAATCACAGACACAGAGTAATACAATAATACGTAGCGGAATAGATAAAATAGTAGTTCATGAAGCTACTATATAAACATCAGAGTTAGAAATAAAATACAACAGAATATCTCAAATGCAGTGAAGTCTTCAGTACAACAGATGACTTCTCTGAACAAATCAACTAGAAGAGCTGAAAGCTGAGGCGATAGTTGGATCTCCAAAGGAAGCTCCAAACTCCAAAGGTGAGTCTCAAATGCTGTATCACTCGGTCTGACCCGAGCATAAAGCAAAACACAAAACACTCGAGTCAGGATTAACATTCTTATACTAATAAATCCAACTCAAGTGAAATATCAATTGAAATACAAGTAACTTAAAGGATGTTTGGGATAACCATCCTCTAAGGATCTTCAGAACTATCTACAAGGTGGAAATATACATTATAACACCGTGGTCATTTCAATTTAATTTATACTTCAAAACCCCAAATATCATTTCATTTCAAATATAACTATTTTCCAAAATAGTATATATAGGTTAAATAATTTATAAAATAAAGTATTTATAATTTCCTTAAGTTCCATAAATCGGTTCAAATCAACTCAATTTCCAAATTCAAATTTATTCAAAGTTCAATTCATCAATTTAATTCATTTCTAAACAGATCATTTAAATTTTCAATATATTTCAAAGCTTTAATATTCAACAATTTCAAAGTTAAATTTAACAGTTTCAAATAGCTCTTGATTTAACTTCATTTATTATTTAATCAGGGAATATTCACTTAATAAATTCAATATCATTTAACTAGCCTTAAATTTCATTTTTACTAAATATTTCCTTAAATTTATTTAAACAAGAAATATTCATTAAATTATTTAAATCAAACTCAAGTTATAAATCATATCTTAAATTCCAATTTCAATAAGCTTTATATTGGTTTAATTAAATAAAATTCTTTACTAAATTCAAATTATCATCCCAACCTTAACTTATTCAAATTTTTACCAAAATCTATTTTGAAATATAAATTTTATACTTAACATATTATATGTATTAAATCCATCTTAATTAAATTAAATATCATTATTAAATCTATATATATCATTACCATTTATATATAAAATTCTAAGAATCAACATTTGTTAAAACCATATATTTCTTTCCAAAACCATAGAATTCAATTTCAAATATTTATATATATGGACCAACGGTGTCTGTATATATATTTATCATATGGTTAAGTGATACGGATATTTATCATTTCAATCCGAAATTTAAAAATATACGGGTAGATATCATTTCGACCCGTAATCCCAATTTCAATTCAAATGAAAATCGCTTGGGTTTATCATTTCAACCCATAACGATTTTCTCCTATTCTAAAGTCCGTTCGGGTATGTATCATTTCAACCCATAGTGAATTCTATACTAACAGGGAACTTGCAGAGTGATAACAGATACTAAAAAAATATATAACAACAGACATATATCATCAGTATAAATAACAGATACGGGTGTCAGATGTCATAGGTGAATAGATACAAATAATAGTAATAACAGGCATATAATACTAGATACTGGTGTCTGATGTCACAGGTGAACAGTTATAGATAATAGCATATATAACAATGTAAATAACTACAGCAGCATATTTCAATTGCTATTTCAAATGAAATCAAATTTAAATAATAAAGAACGTTAATCGTGAGTGATTGCTCACCTTCCGAGGCTAGATAGATTTGATAAAGAATTGAGCTATGAATAGGGTCACAATCTAGAAAATCGAACAACTCCAACAACAATCTCAAAGCGAAGTAAGCTGAAAGTGGATTTGACGGGCAAAGCTGAAAGATAGGGATTGGTGGAAACGAATCAGAATCGTCTTGATATGATCAAAACCAAATATATGTTATAATTTTTCTCTAAAACAAATTTCTTTTAAAACATATATTTTGAATAAGAGGTGTATATATATATGTTATACTTATTTTCAAATCAAAATTTAATTTAAACCCAAATTAAATTAACATATATTTCAATAAAACATGTACTGCAACTCTTACTTTTAAAACTATATATATATTAGAGCTTACTCATAAAAATGGAATCCCAATACATTTTTTTATGCACATAAATTAACCATAGTATCTACTTTGAGACTCATTGTATATATCATAACCATCCTAAAATCTATACATATACATAAACATGGAAAAACCAGACTGTAACTTTGAAATCAAACCCATATAAGAGGACTATATACAAACGTACATATATAAATAGTGGTAGACTTATGTAAATTAATATAACATATATAACAAAACTAGCAAGGCTTTTTCATATACAACAGACCTTGCACATAAGTAAAACTATTATAGACATATACAACAAACCCAACAGCCCCAACATATAATACTTATAATATAACCATATAACTTGACTGTATGGATAAGTATAAAACAACCAGTACCTTATATTTTTTACTAACAAATAATATAACTTTTATAACTGATATCTCTGTTAAAAATAAATACATAACTATATAAAACTGTACCTATTTTATAACATGCGAACGAAGCAAAGGAGTGAGGAGCTGCTATGGTGAGATGTTGTTCGGCGTTGTCAGGTGATGGAAAGCGGGTTTGGTCGGGCTGCAGATTTGCTGCGTGGGTGTTTGTTGCCTGGGTGGGGATGTAGAGGCTTAGAGCTGCCGCTTGTGGCCGGAGGGGAGATGGAAGGAGAACGTTTGGGGTGCGAAGCCGAGCTTGGCAGCAGGCCGAGGGCAGGCTGAGTGGATTGGTGGTTGGCTGCCGAGTTTGGGAAGTGGTGATAGGAAGGTGGACTGCGGGTCAGTGGTTGGTCGAAGGGGGCGCCTAGAAGGTGGGGAGATGCGTGGAGATGATGCAAGGTGAGGAGAGGAAAGGCGGCTGTGGTGTGGGTGATTATGGATCGGTTGCTCGGCTATTGTGAAGGATGGCAAAAGCGGTGGTATGAGGGAATGAAGGGCGGATCTGGGCTGAGGCGTGAGGCCTGGGTGGTGGCAGATGCACGCAGGAGAAGAAAAAAGAGGGGAATGCTGTTGGTGCTCTCGATGGTGTAGGCTAGGGAAGGTGGACGAGTACAAGGCTGTTGTCACAGAGGAGAGGTGAATGGTGGAGCTTGTTGGTCTCATGCAAAAGAATGGCGGCTTCAGGGTTTCAGAGATGAGGCGAAGTCCATGGGAATGGGTTTCGTGAGGATATCAATTGGCTGAGAAACGAAAAGGTGGGAGGAGAAAAAGGAAATTCAAAAGTGAATGAACAGACTTGGTAAAATGAAAACGTACATAAATATAAGGTGAATTGAATTTTTCAACGGTGCCTCCAATTGAGCTGACTCATTAAAGCAAAGTAATAATGTGGTCCAGCCTTTACGTTTTAAATTTTGAAACCAAAGGAAGAAATAAAGTCAAAATTTAGGGTACCGATACGACGAACAGTTTATTGTTTCTGTCGCGTACCGGACCTCAAAATACAGAAATAAATATACCATTGAGATCGGTACGACGATAGAATCAAAACGGTATGCAGATATTAGTGGTACGATCATCCGACCAAAAGTCGATAATTGGTACCGAAAATGCTGCTATTTCGTACGGTAAAATTCAAACAGAGCTAGAAACGTCCGAATTTCGCGAAACAAATTTCGCAGTCTGCTTCAGAATGATCTGAACAAATTTTCTCCTGTTGACATATTTTGGTTTTGGAAAACTTTTAAATTCACTGTTATTAACCGGGTTTTTTTGAAATGAAATTTCACAGGAAAATAAACTTCAATATTATCAGATGAAAATTTACCAGTTACTATATTAAAATAGACGTATTCCAAATAATAAATTTTTAATTTCAAAATTTATTGTTTAAAATTTCACAAATTTCCAGTTAAATATACTTTTAAAACCATTAAATTTTGCAGGTCGTTACAGCTGCAGTTTGATGACTACCAAGATGAACTGGCTTGTCAATGGCAACTATTGTTTTATGATTCATTATCAACATGCATTTCTACATTGGCAACACCGGTGGTCCTGTGTCCTGAACGTTGTATCTAGCATTAGCAACATATGACGTACATTTTTCATTGGGCACTATGTGTATATGTGGTCAAAATAAATACATTTATTACATATTGACGGTGAGCTTTCATATATGATCTCCTGTTTTTTAGTACCACACCATCATGAAAATCCGCTTATATCATGTTAGTGAAAACATTCACAAGCCTTCATTTTTACTAGCGCTTTAGCGTGCATGATGCATTAACAGTATTTTGTGGCTTCATCCACGTACTTGCTAATGCACTAATTGTTCTAACCTATGCTTGCGAGCTCAATCCAAGAAAGTTGATCACGGAGGCATTGTTGCTACATTGTTAGACCTTGTCCAAGTATATATTATAGTTTACAACTGAAGTAGATTAATATCTAGTTTTCTACTGCATAGACACGAGCAATATTTGTTGAAGCGCAGAAGAAGTTACTACTTATTGCAGCTTTCCAGAGGTTCGCCGCAACTTCCAGAAGGATCTGCATTCTTAACAATCCATGGATGCTCCAGTATTTTCTGAAGAGATAGCCTTTTCGATGAATCCTTCACCAAAAGCTGCATTCATAAACAGCACATTACATTTTCCTTGAACCTTTCTTATATAAAAACTATACTGTTTCATAAAAACTAGATATAATTAAATACTGAATACTGAAAGATAATGTGTAACTACAAATTTTATGTGTATAAGACAATTATCCAACAAATGTACCTTATAATCTTATATAAAAACAAGATTTTAACTTAAATAATCAATTTATGCTGCTTATATTTTCTACCGGCGGCTTTCATCCTACAGATATTGCAAATTTACAAAATGGAGTTATAGCTCTAGTACTATAACTAGGCAACTATACTATTTCATAGACATATAACTCGACTCGGTTCGAGCAACATGAAAATTGTAGGATAAATATTATTTTAAGATACTTGATGAGAAATTGTTGATATCCAAAAGAAAGAAGAAAATACCTTGCTGATAAGATCCTTTGCTTCACTTGAAACGCGTGGTGTGGAAGGATATTTGAGATCAACTTTCAGGATCCTAGTGCATACTATCAACTCATCAAAACAATTCCAGTATTTAATGAACTGCTATTATTGCATGATTGTGATTTACCTTCGAAATGTATCATACTGATCTTCAGCTTCAAATGGTGGGACGCCATATAGAAACTCGTAGCAAAGGATGCCGAGAGTCCAGTTATCTACAAAATGGTCATGTTCTTTTTTCTCTACCATTTCCGGTGCTAGATAATCTATAGTGCCACACATTGTGTGTCTCTTTGCATTTGACTGCACAGCCCAGCCAAAATCCGCAATTTTTAAACGGCCCTGCAAAAGAGCTTCTTATTCTCGTTATGCTACCAAAAAAGGTTATAAACAGACTGACTTTATAATTTATGAGGTAATATTTCAAACATATTGAATAAAAACCAAGAGTACTAAAAAAGCTATAACCCAATAAAATACTAACATCCACCAGATGAATCATGAAAGTTCTTAAGAATAATAGATTGCAAAAAGAGAAATGTATCTGATACCAAATTCTAAGTATGCTGATCTAAAACCAAAATCGAAGAGCTCCCATGAATTATATACATATTAGTCACACACCCACCACCACCATCATCATCCTACTATTCAAATGGGAACATGTGGTTGAAACCCAGGGGGATTAGAGGTGTTGCTAAAATGTGGTTTAAATGGGAACATATATAAAAGTTTCTCCTTCTGCAAACATACTATAATCCAGCAGCATACGATAATATCCTACAAGTATCTTCGGATTTTCATGTCAATAAATAAGGTAAGAACAGCTGATTTTTAATGTTGAAAAATGGATATAAGCAGAACCAAACATCTGGTAAAATAGAACATAACAAAAACGCTTTGTATCAGAGAACAATTTAGAACTTCACATTTGACATGGATATTAAAATATATGTGCATGAGGAATTGGTTCAACCAATCATTCAGGTGTAAGACTGGTAATGGAATTAGATCTGAATATTTGAAGTATAATCATGCTGAGTTCCACTGTTAAATGTTATATTCCTTCTTGAAGCCTAATTTTACAAGTTGGTTAGATCCTTTCAGAAAAACTGGCTCTTGTGCTCACTTTCTTAATTATACATGTTTGAAAAATACATCAGCAGTTAAAAGTTCAAAGACTTTGAAAGTAAGTGTTAGATTTTAATGATACAATATTCCATATTTAAGTAGATTTTGAAGATATTTGAGTCTATGTGGAATTGTGACTCAAATTCATTGTCTATTTTATAGATTTTGGAGTATAATCAATTGCCTTTTTTATTGTTTTAAAGAAGGCAGCGAATTATTTGCATGGGAAAGATCAATGGAAGTATTTAATAGCTTTTTAAAAGAAATATTTTGTCATAACTCCTATAAATATTATAAATAAGCATGTATATGGTTCATTGGATGTGTGTGAGGAAAAATTATTTTTCTAGGGTTTTGAGATTGAAATTTCTTCTCAATTTTTGGCTTTTTTTGTAATTTGGTGAATTAATAAAGGTTTTGTTTGGAGGAATTTTTTTTTCCATTCTTTTTTTTTCATTCTTATCTTTTCTAAAATCTAAGTGTATAGAAATCCTAGAAAAAAACCCTAACAGTAAGTATATCATAAAATGTCAAAAGACGCAAAGGCTTCTCAGACATGAAAATAACCCTAATCAAACACATGCATAATCCAAGCCACACTATGATATGTCTATAAGCTGAGTTTAAGAGATATTAGACTAGAATGAGGCAAATAATAAACCAATAAGGTACGATTACGGATAAAATTCTGGTGGTGGTTAACGCTGGTGCAACATCAACTGTTGGATACGGTTAGAGTTAGGTCTGTCAACCGATGCTTTCGGATGCGGATAGTGTCGCATCCGCATCCGAAATCATTTTCGAATATCGGATATCCGCATTCGCTGATATGGACGGATATCGGATAATTATCTTATCCGCTAAAGGCTGATAAATCAAGAATTATAAAAAGAAAATTTTAGTTTAACATAAATATTTTTAATCCCGTTGATTATAAAAGTGTTAACAATTAACAAATATGACGATAATAAATAGTTTCGAGCAGTTAAAAAGTATTAAGTACATATAATATAAGCTACTAACACAATAAAATAATAAACAAATATTTTCACTACACTAAAATGCACACAATTTGAACTATAATCTTGACAAAAACCGGATGGATAATTTTCGGATGCGGATGTCTTTATATCCGCATCTGCATTCGTTTTTTCGGATATCGGATATTTATCCGTTTTTCGGATGCGGATGTGGACGAATTTCGAATTTTTCGGGTATCCATTGACAGCCCTAGTTAGAGTTGTAGACTTTGTATCCACCAAGACACCTTATAACATATAACTATATTGCACATAAATGAAATTGTAAACTTGTGTGCTTGGTGATCCAGAGCCATTATTAAGTCAACGTAATCAGGACATTAAAGTATCAGTGTTACTATCTGCATATTTTTAAATCAAGAGAACAAGCACATTAGTTATTAGAAGCATAATATACTTTAATTAAACAACTCAGCAATCAACATAGCCTTCTTTTACATTTGGAATAAGATGAACAAAAATAATAATATGAAGTATCTAACTTAAATCGCACAGAGTAAGAGCCATAATTACCTTTGAAATCTTCAGCTTTGTTCATTTACAATCAAACTATCCTATAGTTATGAAAATGTTTAACTTCATATCCTAATACCAGTTAATCAACAATATCAGAAATATAAAAGGCAAAGTCCTAAAGAAGTACCAGCATATACATGTATACAAATACATGCATAAACACACACACACACACCTCTCTGTGTGTGCGTGCGTGTGTAGTGCAAGAGAGATAGAGAGACAAAATGAAAAGAAATAGTATCAGCTTCCATAACAACGATATACATTATAAAGTCCTAAGGCGTAACCAAACTATGTGGCAAGCATATACTATAATAGCAGTATATGTGCATAATGAAAGGGAATAGGCACAGCTATAATAAAATATCACATACCTCAACATCCAGCAATAAGTTCTCTGGTTTGATGTCTCTATGAATCACATTCTTTTGGTGGCAGTAGGCCAACGCGCCTGCTAGGCTTGCAACATACTATCAAACCAGCAACAAAAAGAATAACATTAGAGAATAGAAACATTTCTCTTTTATAGACCACATAATTCAGCCATGGAATTGAAATGGTTGTAAAGTGGTCAGTATATTATTCACTTTCTTTGGTCTTCGTTGATGAGAATATTATTTTGGCTTGTTGCTGCATATTTAGGAACATTTCTAGAATTCTTTACCACAAACAAATGACACCATGCTATTCAAAATGCAAACGTCTTCACTATATTTATATGAACAAGGTTCCAACAAGAAAAGAAAACAAACAAACAAATTATGGAACTTAAAAGTATTCAAGAAGAAGTAATAAGGAATATATACTATTTATGCAAGGTTATTCGTCAACAAAATACGGTGGGAATATATATAAACTTAATATACAAAATTGTTCACAATGGTTACACTACACAAGGGAAACATTATGAATTCAAAATCAAACCTAACAACTAGCAACTTCCATACTATGTTACAGTAAAGATTTGTTTCTATTCTATTCTATTCAATGTTTTTATTTATTGTATATGCAGTTACTGGCAAGTTATCTATGCAGTCATACTTTCATGTATCGGGGAAACAAATCAAAAGGTATAAACACTTGTTACCATTTTACTATAATAGTTAACAGTATCGTAGTCATCTTCCATTACACAGTATATTTGAGCATAAACAGAATTTTACTGGTAATCAACAATATGATCATAATGGAATAATAACTAGCAATGACGCATTTTGCAACAGATTTTATAATTTCATCCTACATTTACAGGTTACAAGTTGTAAGGGAGCTAAATTTTGAACAGATTTCCAGTGTTCATCAAGGTACCATGCATGCATACTTTCAAATACCTTTCGGGGGTACTGAACTGAAAAATACAAGACTATGACAACAAATTGATTGCTAGGGTTTCAACAATCAACTAAGGAGAATGCCTTTAAAAATAATTTTGCGGTAATCCAGAAGATGTATTGGTATATCTCTTATCAACATGTAAAAATTATGAGTACATCATTATTTGTATGGATTACCGTGGCAGCACGCTTTTCAGAGAAATGACCAAGACTTTTCAAAAACTTGTACAGTTCACCGCGAGCTGCATACTCAAGAACCAAAAAAATACGCGTCTCGTCGTGAAACCAAGCAAAAAGGCGAAGGACGTTAGGATGATTAAGCCCGTGTTGAATTTCAATCTCTCTTCTCAAATGCGCATGAAATCGATACTTTTCCAGTTTTTCCCTGAAAATAACCTTGAGTGCCACTATGTACCCGCTCTAGAAATTATTAGATATAGTTAGAGGTTTACAGAAAGCGAGGACAGAAGTAAAAATACGATGCTTTTGGGAAGTTTTACTTGGATTTCACGGGCAAGATAAACTTTGCCGAACTTGCCCTCACCAATGAACTTGCCGATCTCGAAGTCAGAGAGGCTCCATTCCTCTTCACTGCTCATTTCTTTCTGATTGTTGGATTTGAAATTTGGAAATTAGGGCTGGAAATTAGGGGGAGGATTTGGGCGGGGATTTTGTGAAATTCAAACGGTCATTGAGAAAGATATCAAAGAATTGTTCACCGGAATTTAATATACTACAACGTTGTTTATTTACTCAAAAAAAGAGTCACAGGTCCCTGTTTTCGATGTTGTTATACAAAAAGTCCCTGCAGAAATGAATATGTAAATTTGATCCCTATTTTTCAAATATAAAAAAAACGCAAAGTGTCTTACACTTTTCTGACAGAAAATGCAAGATAACTTGCATTTTTCTAATTTTGAAAAATTTGAAAAGCGCAAGTTAACTTGCGCTTTTTATCAGAAAAGCGCAAGCTAGTTTGCGCTTTCTAATTTTGAAAATTTTTTGAAAATTTTAAAACTTTTAAAATTTTTGAAAAGCGCAAGTTAACTTGCGCAAGCTAGTTTGCGCTTTCTGATTTTGAAAATTTTGAAATTTTAAAAAGCGCAAGCTAACTTGCGTTTTCTTATTTAGAAAAAACAGGGACTTAATTTACATTCTTATTTATACAGAGACTTTTCTTGTAACACCATCAAAAATAGGGACCTTTCGTGCAAAGCCCCTTATTTATTTCTTTATTTATTTTATTTTGTTTGGGTAGCTCTAGTTTGACCGAAGAAAAACTTATGGATTTAAGTGGTTGAAATAAAAGTTACGAACTTGATTTGGCCCCGTCATTCTTCCATTGGTTGCAGATTGGTATTTTCCATTCCTTCTAAATCCGATTGATGCACCTTTTCTTTTTAAACACCAAAATATGAAAATGAGTTCCAACTAACTGAAAAACAATCGGTTCTTTACGAGAGAAACATTCACCATTGAATTGCAGTCATTCCTTAAAATTCCTTAAAACTTGTCTGTTTACACCAAAAGTTGAACAAACACCCAATCAAATTATAAAAGTAGATTAATGAACAAATAAATGTAAAATAAGATAAATAACGCAAAGAGATTTTAAAGTGATTCGCTAAATACTCTGGTCTACGTCCACTTAGAACTTGTTGATGATTTTAGAGTTTCCTTACAACTGTGATTTTACAACTGAGTTGTTTATAAGTCGGGTAAGGACTCAATAAAGTTTCGGTGAGAAATCAATTAATTCAGACAGAAAGGTAAAAAATCCTTTTGGTATCTCTCTTCCTCCATTTACAGACAAAAATCACAGAAATAAGCTCCAAAACCTTCTCCCCGCGTTCTCCACGTTCGACATGAGGCACTAGAAAGAGATCGTGGACAAATAAGCATTTATCATCTCAACTCAGTACCGAGTTTAGGCCTACAAGTCGGTAATGACTTGTGACTTTCCTTAACTTTGCACTTTTTCTTTGCTTTTGGCCTTCAACTTCTTCAAGATGTGAACTACATCAACTTCATGACTTCGAGTTGAGGGGTTTAGCTTGGTACTGACTTGACACGTTGAGTTGTGCTTTTTGATTTTGTCCTTCATCACTTGACTCGTCTGGAGAACGGTTAGTTGTCTTTATGTGGTAAGCAAGGTTCTACACCGATTCTTTGGATTTTGCTTGAATTCTAGTTTCCAGAATTATGAATCAGGACTTCTGATTCATTTCACGATCATTCAACAGTTCTGATTCGTTCGGATATGGCTGTAAGATAACGTTTACACACCCCCTCCCCCCAGTGTATCTTGTGTTAACAAGGTATGCTTTGGATTAATACAAGTTATCGACTTCAAACTCTAATCTGAATGAATGTTCTCATCCTCTGAACATTTCCACAGTAGTGCGTCTTCTCTGGACCATCACATCACTTTGACCAGTTACGAATTCATGTCTTTTGGATGATATAAGGATCGATGAGTGTTGTTGAGTTCATCGTTCGAGTTCTAGAAAGTCTAGAAGTTCTCTCTTTGGTTTGGTTAGGTAGGTAGGTTTTCATTCTTCCAAAGCATGCCTTCTTTTCCATTAACCATTCATATATTTTTTACAACTCGGTACCGATTTTGAAGGCGATTTTCAGGTTTTTGAAATTACTTAGTAGATTCTGATACTCATTTCCTCACTTTCACTTTTCCTTAGCTTTCTCCAATTGAACTTTAGACTTTTTGACCCCATCGCCATTCAATCCAAGTTTGCCTTCCACCGTCGAGGACTGTTTATTGTTGTCGCAAGGATCAATTTAGCTAACTCCAACCCTAATTCGAACGTGTGTGCCCCGATTCAATTCGAGTTTCAACTCAATTTCCTTGCATTATCGCCTCCTCTTACATCACTTTCTGACCTAGGTAGGTAGCACGGTCGATTTTAGGGGTTGCTGGCATTGGTTGAAGGCCGTTAACCAAACTTGGTCATGTTTGGCACTTCATCTTCCTTCTTTGCTTTAGACATAGCACGCATAGCATGAGAATTTGGAGTGGCCCAAGAAACCCAAAGCTGACCCGAAGATTTTCCATCGAAATCCCTAGGCTTGACTCGATCCCTTTGCATTCTCAAGTGCTTCGAGTTGATTTTTGAGTTTCCCATGTCCTTCTTTAAGTTCCTTGTATGACTAAGGGTTTTCAACATCAAAGAATTATAAGTACAAGAAGGGGGGATGAATGGTTTTAGTAATTTTTGCTTGAGTGTGGGTTGACGATCAAGTTCAAGTGGGACGATTTCATATAACGGCCACATCGAACGTGCTTCGGCATTCAATGGACTTTTCATCATTGCTTTATATTAGACACTTCATTATGGTGTCCCTACAAAAAGAAGTTATGTGTAGCCCCAGAGGATGGCTCTGTTATCATAAATCCTACGATAATAGGTAAAATCTGACACATGATTCGACGGTGCTTGTTGACCAGCACAAACGAGCTATCCATACAGAGTGTTCGCTTTCACCATTCTCTAGACATAGGACACATTATATAGACTGAATTGCATCATTGTCCCCGTCTATGTATAAGATCCAGTCGGTCAAATACACGTTGACATCCATTAGGTCTTATATATCAGCCACGTAGGGTATTATTTTAGCATGAAGAGTAGAGTTAACTTCTATGGCCTTGCTCATCTGTGAAGTTTTTCAATGGTTATGGATTATAGACACGCTTTGTGTCTCTCTGCGATGGGTGTACATCAGAGTTTGTTCCACCCACAACAGAGTCGGCCTCTACTTCGACATCTTCAACGTTGTCTACTTCATCATCTTTTCGACCTCAATCACCTCTTCGCCCGACAAGGCAATCTTTATAGGAAATTCCTTTTGTACTAGCAAATGAAGCTTTGATGGGGTTTGCCCCCGATATTGATCTTGGAGGTGCTATAATTCTAGATAATCCTCTAGACCCTCTAGCATCTAGGTTAGATGAAGCGGGCGTCAGAAGAATTTGTGAGACGCATGGTATTCCTTTTGAAGACATTCTAATCCTAAATCCCTTTCAACGGGCCCTTAATCCGCCTAAAGGGCACACAGCCTACAACCATTATATGTGCTTATCTAGGGACATTCTTTCTTTTAATCACTTTTTCCGAATTGTTCTCCAGTTCATGAATGTTGCCCTTACCCAGCTTTGTCCGAATAGCTATATCTCATTGGATAATATGTACATGGTCTTTCTTTATCATTTGTGATAGAGTTAGGGGTATACCTTAGGGGAAATTATGTAATTTGTTATATATATCCAACTCGATAACCAATCTTGTTTGAAATAAAAAGTGTTTTATTTCTATTATATCCCTGATATAATGTGTTATATTAATTAATTAATTTAATTAAAAGTGTATTTAATAGAAAATCCATAAATGATATGTTTTATGATAGTAATTACAAAGTGTTGCAACCAAGGCAATTTATCATAATAAACACTACACCAAAACAA
The DNA here is from genome assembly GCA_030737815.1 of Allium fistulosum. Lineage (NCBI taxonomy): Eukaryota > Viridiplantae > Streptophyta > Magnoliopsida > Asparagales > Amaryllidaceae > Allium > Allium fistulosum. The sequence continues at coordinate 218,295,589 of CM060902.1, forward strand.
CCATTTTGTAACACTTATTTTTTAAGATTCCCAATAGTTATTATCATTGCAAATCACCACCATTTTTTTCTGTTAGGTAATGCTTGCAATAGTTATAACCATGAGAGTACATGGTACTGATGTAAATAAGATTAAATAAGGGGCATTTGTGTAATTTTTCTTTGTATTATTGCTTTCCCCTAGTTTTTAACGCATTTCACTGTATCACTTACGGCTCCTCTTTCGTACCTAGGGTTTATTTTCTTTTGCCTCTTCTAGAAATTCTCACGTATTTATTTTCAATTTCAAACGGAGAATTAAAAGCTAATTCAATATTTTCTACAAAGGACAACAACATCTAGTGATGGTTTCAATTCTTCTATTCCTACCACAAATAAGAATCAAGCAACGTCCATGGCAATAATTTATCCAGAAAAAGAGCTATATTAATTACTTCTACTTTTTTCTTTTGTGCGATTTGGTGTTAGTTGAATTTGTTTCAAGAATCAAAATCGTGAGCTATAAATTTGTTTTCAACTAGAAATGAATGATCCAATTTTTGTATTGACTTTTAGTGAAAACGATTAAGTTATGTATTCAATTATCAATTGATCAAAATCCACTAAATAAATTATATATACATTTAATAAATCAAAACTGAATTAGTTTAAAAACATGAGTTGTAGATGAAGTAAGTGAAATGATAATTATAAAAGTTTGCGAGAAAAACTTATTTTGATGCATTAGTTATTGAATTGATACATTCTGATTCATTCTAGTCTATACGGGTGCAATCTTCGTGGTTTAACCAATTCGGGGTCTATGTACCCAACGCAAATGTTATATGCCATATTCTAGTTTGGTCTAGCCTTTTTAGTTTAAGTCCAATTTGCATAGGTTCGCCTATTTTCTTGATTAAATTCATTTTGGACATTCTTGCTCAAGACCTCTCAGGTTCATTTGGTAACGGCTAAGGCCTCGTTCTTTATTTTTCAATCATCTTTTTCTAGTGCCTTTTATGCATATTTACATTTATTTTTATCTTGTGTTAACCATAAATTTAATGAGTTTTAAGATTTTTTACATAACATTTGGCAGTTTACATGTTTATAAATAATGTATGTCTTAAAATTAAAAGAAAAAAGTCTTAACATTCTTGTCACTTAAGAGTTGATTTGAGTGTTTGTGGCTCTAGGGGAGTTGGCAGGGGTTTCTAGCTCCCCAAAAGAGGGAGAGGGAGAGGGTTCGAGCCCTGGTAGCTTCACTTTAACGGCATGTTATTCGTAGATGCATGTTATAATCCCTATCAAAAGGAATAACTCTGAGGGATTGAAAAGTCACCGTGAGGGCCAAAGCAGAAGGGGGTTGGGTGGGGACGGACCCTCCTAGATCCCCAACCTACGAAAGTAGGTTTTATAAAAAGAGTTGATTTTGAGCAAGTCAGCATGGCTAAAATGTTCAGGCAATCATATAAACCACGATGCTAGAATAATTTTTGGTGTAATAGGAAATCAGTGAGTGCATGGAATTTGAAGCATGCTTAAGAAAGAGAAAACATCGGCAAGATGCCTCGTTGGAATATGCCAATCCTATTCTCCTTTTGCTGATGTTAAGAGAAAGGCTGAAGCATTAGACTGGTGACAATTGGTTTAATTATCAATGATAGGACGGTAAGTGAAAACTTTGAATCATAATAGGGACCAGAGTATAATTAGGTAATTTTGTTGTTTTATTTGACAATTGAATGTTTATCAACTTAGAGAATCCTAATTTTGTTGTATAGTTCTTTTTGACTTAATGTGAAATGACCATCTAGGCATGATTGTCCCTTTCTTAAACATTTCCTTTTATATTATGAACAACAACCTCTTATACAAGCTCGGTGTAATATCAGCTAGGACTCGCTGAACTAAGTTAATATTAGGTTCTTTACAATATACATAAATTTTATAAAGCCAAAATTAAACTTATTTGTGTTATAGATGTTCAGATTTGTGTTATATACACAATTTACTTAGACTTGTTCATGCCTATATTAAGTGATATGTATTTATAGAATTTTTCTTACACACAAATTAGAATCAAATATTTGATTCAATATCATTAGAGTATCTATAATAAATTTCTTGTAGCTCATTTTCTCTTACGACTAAAGATAATTTATCACAATCTTTTATCAAGATAGTTTACCTTTAGTGTGAAAAGGAATGTTTGTTCATCAAAATATATGATTGACGTTTTGTAAATATTAAAATTTTGAAACAAAACTAAATTCTACTTGCTCTCTAGGCTTACATATATTCATGCATGGTGGTCTACATATTGTTATCCAGTTTTTTAACCAAGCAGATTTCACTGGAATCAGAACATCAAAATGAAGACGAAACGATTCACGAACTTGGGAACATGCTTAAAAAGGCAATAGGAACACACTCAAGAAATTCCAAAAGATTTCGAGCAAAGTGTACCACTCGGTACCGAGAGGAACCACTCATCACCGAGAGCTTTCTACTCCATTACGGACCTTTAAAACAACTTGTACTTGAAGCACTACCTTAGGTGGTTGCCATGGAGGCTTTTCTCAAAGAATGGATAAGCAACTCTAAGGATTTTTCGAATAAAGGCATGTAAGAACAAGCAGTACTAGAAGCTCTCTAAAACAAATGAATCTCAAAGGAGAAGTGTTTAAAACACAATGAATCAGAGGTAGAAAGCAGAGTAGAAGAAGGAGGGAAAATTTTCCTCTATAAAAACCAGTTGGTAATGAGAGGAACCGCTTGGTATCGAGAGGTTTTCACCGATGTTTGGGCCCCGAAGCCTATTTCTGAACACTTGGACTTGGATCCGGACTTGATATTTCATGGACACCCAATTTGCTAAGCGATTTCACTATAAATAGCAAGCTACCTACAACTTGGAGGGGACTTCTTCTTTTTGGACTTTTCACACTTTGAATTCTTTTTTATCTTCTTCTTCCCCTAATACTCCAAACACTCTTAAATCTGAGATCTACTAGATTTTGGTTGGATCTAACTGAATTCATTGTAATCCGAAAATAACAAAGATTAAAGTGGATGTAGACTGAAGTATTCGTCGAACCACTATAAAAATTGTGTCTTTTCTACTACTTTTACATTTATATCATTAGATTTGGTGCTTTTAATCGGTTTTTGGGTATTGCTCCATTTTTGGTGTCGATATTTTAATGTTTTCACTAAGAATGAGCTAGATTTAATAGCCTAAAGCTAGGATTTGAGGTTTGGAGGAGATAAAGAGCCTAACACTTGGTGGGAGTCAACCACGACATGGAGGCAGCTAGGAGGTATCCTCAAATTCTAATCAATCCATCTACTTTACCAAAGAGAAGATGGAGAGAATGATGAAAGAGATGCAAGGTGAAATAATGGTTTGACAATAAGAGATGGTTGATGGATTCTTCAGAAGGATGGATCAAAGAATAGCCGAAGCAGCTGGAATTTAGAATCAAAGACCATAAACTAATGCAGGAGCACTTTGAATTGGAGTAGAGCAAACTGAAGCAATGCCCCCACAAATCGAACCAGCCGTACTGATAGGATTTGGATCGGTACCAAGAGAAATTTATTCGTGGGTTGTTTTGATTTGAACTTAGGGCGAGGTGAAATGCTAGGAGCCAATAATATTGGAGCCAGAAACGCAGATCAGAACGTGAATGCACAATAACCAGAGAAGTATGTGTCAGAGCTTCCTCGTAGGAACATGAGCAAAGCGAAGCTACGAGTACGGATTAGAATGCGAATGTAAGACCAAAGGAATATGTTTTAGAGTTTCCCTATGGGAACAGGTGTAAAACATAGCTACGAAGTGGAAACTACCATTATATGATAACGACCAAAACATTGAGATGATCAAAAGGATAGTGAGAGATGGACCTCCAAACCAAAGGTTGGAGGATGTTAATAGTAATTTATTCACTCTAACATCCAGTTTACAAGGAATCCTCCTCATTTTAAGCTACCGACGTTAGAACTATATAACGGAAGAACAAATCCGACTTTTCATCTGATGAGGCACATCCGACATATGGAGGTCTTGGGTGTGTCTTAAGAGGCGATAGAGCGATGGTTCCTATTATACTTGATGGAGTTGACTGCCATATGGTTTAGGCAGCTAGAGAATGGGTCCATAAGCATATGGGCTGGATTGCTAGACAGATTCTTGAGAAAGTTTAGAGTTCATATCTCTTGACCAAAGAATGTGATAATTCTTTCAGGCATAAAGCAAAGGGTTGGAGAAACCTTGAGAAGTTATCTGACAAGATTTAACGCGGTATGCACCGCATTCGATAAGCCGGATCCATCGATAGTCCTAATAGCAGTAGTATCTAGAGTCGCAAGCAAGACTGACTTCAAAATTACATTGGAAAGGGATCCACCGACGGATCTCGTAGAGTTTTATCACGAAGCTGAGAGATATCTGCATCAAGAGAATACTGAGGCTGATAATGCTAATGTAAATGTTGTGGATGATGGAGGACCATCCAGAGCAAGATATGTTAAAGACAAAGAGATGCGAAAAGCCGATGACGACTTTGGTGGACCGAAATAGAAAAGGAGGGAATCAAAGTTCTTTCCTACATAGATCTAACTGAAACCCCGGAGAGGATATACTTAGAAACTATGGGGCAGGTCCCCTATCCGAGGCCAGGTAAGAGGGCACCCATGGATCAGGAGAGAAGGTCTGGAAAGTTTTGCATGTTCATGAGCTAGATGGATATAAAACAAACTAGTGCCAATACCTTTGTAATCTGATAGAAGAGTTGGTTTGCAGTAACCAACTACAATAGTATTTAAGGAACCAAACTGCAATAGTACAACCGGAGCAGCCGCCGTCTACAACGAATGCATCGAGACACGACCAAGGATCTAAGTCGAGATTGGAAATCCCATTATCGAGATGGACGAGAGTCGGGTTCATTTCCCACATTTTACTTTCCATTTTGAATAGATTTGACAATAATAACCTTAGACTGCTTACACGTGTATGAGACCTCGATTGGTCTCTTGTCACACTTTGTGTTGGATGTTTGAGACGAATGCTTAGGATGTTTACTTGATTTCTTTGATTTGAATATTTGATTTTTGAAAACCACTTAAACATGATGACTGATTTTGATTGTGGTAATCCCGTCTGGAGAGACATAGCAATGACCACAAGATGCAAGTCCCATTGCTGGAGAGCAAGTGGATTGAGCTTGTACAAGAGCAAGTTCCCTCACCGAAGAGTGAGAGGATGAACTTGCTTGGAAGTTGAGTCCCATAATCGTAGAGTGAGCAGATTGAACTCAGCAAGGACTCGAAGAGATCAAACCTTAGATTGGATGTCAAAAGTACCGGAGAGATCGAACCCTAGATTGGATGTTAAATGATCAAGAGAGATCAAACTCTAGGTTGGATGTTAAACAATCTAGAGAGATCGGAGCCTAGAATGGATACTGACTTGACCTCGGGATTTGAGCTCCTTATAATCGGACTAAAATAGATAAATCCTAGACAAACACAGGATGATTTTGATATAAGATATGATAACTCGGATAAAAATGGATCGATTATGATTTATGACTAACGCTTAAGCAAGAACTGGAATCCTTAGCTATGACGGTCTGGAATGACCATGGATTTGCAGGAGAATCCAAAGGAACCAGATAATTCACCGCAACTTGAATCAATGGATAGTTGGGAAGCTTCTTAACCATTAGAAGTCGACTACTATTGAAACTTTTTCTTGAGCAAAGCAAAACATACCTTACATTCATAAGGCGTACTTTGGGCGGCAAGTATTATTCGGCTTTTTGACTAAGTAGATTTTCACTGGAATCAGAACATCGAAATGAAGTTGAAACGATTCGCAGACTTGAAAATATGTTTAAAAGGGCAATAGAAATACACTTATGAAATTCCAGAAGATTTGGAGCAAAGTGGGCCAATTGGTACCGAGAGCCTTTTACTCCATTACGCGCCTCCAAAACCACTTGTACTTGATGCATTATCTCAGGTGATTGCCATAGAGTGCTTTTCTCAAAGAATGGACAAGCAACTCTAAGGATTTTTCGACTAAAGGCATGCAAGAACAAGCAGTACCAGAACCTCTCTGAAATAACTAAATCTCAAAAGAGAAGTTTTCAAAACACAATGAATCAGAGGTAGAAAGCAAAGTAGAAGAAAAAGGGAAGATTTTCCCCTATAAACCCAGTTGGTAACGAGAAGAATCACTTGGTACCGAGATGTTTTCATTGATATTAAGGCTTCGAACTCCACTTCTGAACACTTGGACTTGGTCTGGACTTGATATTTCGTGGACACCCGGTTTACTAGGCGATTTCCTAATAAATAGTAAGCTACCTACAACTTGGAGGGGACTTCTTCCTTTTAGACTTTTCACACTTTGATTTCTTTTATGTCTTCTTCTTCCCCAAATACTCCAAATACTCTTAAATCTTAGAACCACTAGATTATGGTCAGATCTGATTGAATTCATTGTAATCCGAAGAGAAAACAATCAATAACAAAGATTAAAGTGGATTTAGGTCAGAGTATTCACCGAACCACTATAAAAATTGTGTCTTTCCTACCGCTTTTACATTTATATCATTAGATCTGGTGTTTTTAATCGGTTTTTGGGTGTTGATCCATTTTTGGCATCAACACATATGATGCTCATATATGGTATGTATGTCAGCCATTAATAAATCTAGAAACCCCATGCATGTACAAATTATTCTACGGATACCCGGTTTAGTTTCTAAGATGGTGTTTGCTGGTTCAATTAGTCTGTTTTCTTGAAATAAAGCTATTTTTGCTAAAGTTTTGAAAATTGAATTGGATGTTGATAAGGTGATTTGTAATACTGGCATCATTTAAAGAGTTAGGAGGAGAAGTCGTATCTATGCATATGAGAAGTAAGAGTATAGTTCCGCACTTGGTGCAAAACATGGCACTTTTTTCTTTAGTTTAAATCAATTTTTTTTGAACAACTAATTAAGCACCATAGAGCCTTTTTGCTATAAAGAAGTTAAATTATAACTACATTTATTTTAGTATTTTTTAGCAAAAGATTACATAGGAAACAACTAATCCTCTAGGTCCATGCATGGTTTCTTAAATGTGTACTTACATAATTTCTCGAAATTTCATTGAATGTGAAATTGACCACATAAATACAATTGTAGTTTCAAAAGATAAAGTGAAAGAAGAAAAAAAAATCAAAGTTCATTAGACGATGCTTATTCCTTTCCATTACCTTGTTTACCTAATATGCTTGTTTCTTCTGTATCGGTTCCTTTATAATGCAACTTTGCATTTTGGTGTTGTGTGATTTCATACTCAATAATGTTCATTTGATGTTGCAAAGATTTTTTTTTCGAACTCCCCACCACCCCTTCCTTTCTACTATATATCTTGGCCAGTGGAACCAACCCCGCTGTTGAAAATTCAATACTCCCGATGGTCGGGTCTATGCTTTGATGCCTTATACACCTCGTTGATCTACGTATTAGTCTGGTTGAGTTGTATCATCACCATATGACCACTATACAGTGGTAGATTGTGAGAACTATTATTGGTACCATTATGCCTATAAGAACGACGTATATGAGTGATACTTTATTCTATTGACGATCTTCCATTATAAAGTTAATTGGTTATATGTGGGCCAAGTATATTTATGTGGTGTTGTGTTGGTTTGAATTGGTCGATTAGGCATCCTTGTGTTTAAATTTATGTGCTTCATTATGTGATTAGCCTCTGTCATAAAATGACTTATTTAAGATAGCATATGTCCCTACAATTGATCATTAGGTTTTAGTGATGACGTATAGCATTGTTTTGACATAATGATTAGGATGCATTCCAATGTTATACTTATTTATCAATTTTATATTACAAGTATGCTTAACCATACTAAAAGATCCAAAGTAGTACAATTTAAGAGTCCATATGTCTATCATTCATTCAAGATCTTTGCGTAGATTTTTAGATAATTTGCAGGTAATTTATTATTTAAAGAGAAATTATATTTCAAATCAATGTGCGAAATAAATATTGTACAACTTCCTTTGCTTCACATGGTCATTATTCCTTCATTAATTAGGTAATGTTAATGCTTAGTAAACACCATATAACTTTAACTACATACATACATTTGAAAGTCAAAATTTTAACAACTTATGGCACTGCTAACTCATTAACCAAGGCACTTCAACATAGAAATTTTTGAATCGTATGTATTTTGAAGTGTGGTTAAAAATAAATTTCTCTATTAGTCCATTCATATCTTGATTGTTACCATGACCCCATAACATATGTATTAATGCTATATGTCCTATTTTTATTTATATCGTCTCTAGGGGCCATTTTTTCATTTATTTCAAGTGGAAATTTATGACACGTCCTTGTTTTTAATTATTTTATAAATTATATCCCTTCCAATTTTCACTTATGTTTTATATCCCTATTTTTATTTACTAAATCCGTCTTCCCATTTTTAACCCCGTTCTTTTAAAGTTAATGACCCCGCCGCTTTGTATACCTAATTTTATTCCAAATTTTCTTCCTTGTTTCATTCGTGACAGTTTATACTTTCAATTTTGTTCTAATTTTCATTCGAATTTCTGTTTATCTAATTTCATTTGAATATTTGTGCTTTCAACTATTTTGCGTACATCTTGAGCTATTGTTGGCATCTTCAGTTCTTCTACATCTCGATCTGTTGTTGATTGGAAAAGTTTTTTATTTAATTTCATTAGATTTGGAAATCTTATTCTTCTTCTTCTATTCCGCGCAAATAATATGAGTTCGAGGTTATTTTTTTTTAGGTCTAGTTTTTTTTTTGTTTAATCTTTGTTATAGCATCATGTTGAATTAAGTTTTGTTCTTTTTGTTGTAGCTGTAATTTGTTATTAATTATGCTATTATTTTTTATATTTGAAGTTTGCTTTTGTTATTTATGATATGAAGACAATTATTTGTATGACTTATATTTGCCTATGTTGAATTTACTGTGTTTGTTTTTGTTATCATTATAATTGGTTATAATTCTTATGTTGTTATTGTTATAGTTCAAGTATGTTGTTGGTATTAAATTTTTTGAAATTAATGGGAAATGTTAGTGAAGTTTTATGCAGGACATTATTATTATGCAGGACATTATTGTCTGGAAAATTTTTGCCAGACAAATATTTGCCATAACAATATTTGTTAGTTTTTTCTATTTTTTATGTTTTAGTTTTTTATATTCAAATATTATATGTGTTTTTAGGCATGTTCCTATCGATGTTCTTGTCATTTTTCTATTGAGTAATTAAACTTATAATAGGCATCTTGGTTTGGATGATTGTGTGTTGAGATTGAGAAATGATATTTGTGAACATTGGCTTGAATTAACACATGTTCTATTGAATTGGTTTATAAAATAGATGATAAAAAAGAGTTATTGAAGCTAATTCTGATTTGCATTATATATTGTTGCTTGTTGCTCAAAATCGTGATTTTCTCCTTGTTTTGGTTATATCTAAGTAATGTAAAAGTATTTCGGCTGATGTTGGTTCTTATAGTTCTTCATTTGTTGGTTTTTTTTGTGAGTGTGGCTCATCTACTTCTTTAATGGTTTGTTCTTTAGTTGATATTAGTTCTACTTTGAAATGGTTGTTAAAAAATGATTCTAGCAATCCAATATTTACTAGTGTTGGTCAAAGATTCGCTAGTAGCATTGAGGAGTTTCGATTGTATCTTATGATATATTGTACTAAAAATGGTTATAAAGTTATTGTTGTTAAAAATGATAGGGAGCAAGTTACAACTATTTGTTCATGGGAAGGTTGTACATTTCACATTCATGCTTCTTGCAAGTTTATCCTATTAAGTTTTTTTGTTATTAAAACTATGCGACCTAATCATTCATGTGAAGCTGGTATTTCAGATGTTAACCATCCATCTATTTCTAGCATATTAGTTAAGAAGTTGGTTGTTGATTTTATTCATTCAAATCCTCTTATGAAAACGAAAGATATTGTTCATTTATTTCAAACCGAGTTAATATCGTGCTAAATTACTAATTTGCTTATACGGAAAAAAGATTGGCTTTGGAAGAAACCCATGGGAATAATTTGCTTTCGTATCATCATTTGATTTTTTTTTGTGAACTAATGGTTGTGTGTAATCCTAGTAGTATTATTGAACTTCAAGGTGATTCTGTTAGTCATGAATTTTAGAGGGTTTTCATCGGGTTTGAAGCATGCAAATATGGATTTGATTATTGTCGTCCTTTGATTTTCTGAATGAGACTTTTATAAGAGGTGGAGGACAAGGCTGTATTATGTCTGCCACGGTTAAGAATAGTAAACAAGGTATGATTTTGTTTTGAAAATTATAATATAATTAACTTGTATTTCATTTAGTGAAATATTTGCCATATTTTTATGGCAAATATTTGACATACCTATGCTGTTTCGGTTTATTCATTCTGTTTGTTTATTTTGTTATTTTATTTATTAAATTAGTGTTATAAATGCTATTTTATTTATTTGGCAAACTTTTTTTTGAATGGTTTAATTTATTAGTTATATTAGATGATTTTGGTTGTTAAATGTTTCGACGTCAAATATTTGCCATATTTTTAGGCAAATATTTGACATACCTTTGATGTTATAGTTGTATATTTTGTGCATTTATTTTTATTTTGATCATGTGACAAATGTATTTTTATTCACTTTAGGTTTTTTCCACTAGCTTTTGTATTGTATCTGGTGAAGATGAACCTAATTGGTATTGGTTTTTAACGAAGCTTATGGAAATGTTATGTGATGATCTTCGTTATTTCACCTTTGTATCTGATCGACATCCTGGTTTTTTGCTTATTGTTCCTTAAGTATTTCCAGATTCAGCTCATGGTTCTTGTTACTATCATTTGAAGAATAATTTGAAAAGTTTTTTTTTTAACAAAAAGGTGTCCTCAAGGTAAAAAGAAATGAATTATTTCATTTTTTATCGAGTTGTTAATGCTGCTACAATAGATGTATTTAATCAAGTTTTGTCCGACTTTAAAACTACTAGTGGGGTTGAAGGTAGAAAATTTCTTGCATGGTTTGCCTTTTGAAAAGTTTGCTAATGTTTTTTTATTGGTAATCGAGGGGAAATGAGTTCTAACTGTGTAGAAAGTTCTAAGCGATGGATTTTAGAGGAAAGATATTTACCTACCACTGCATGTTTAGATAGAATTCGTTTGAAGCTCATGAAACTTATGTCTGATGGACATCAGTTAAGTAAAAGTTGGAATAGTCAATTATGCCCTATTATGGAGAAGCGTTTAAGGAATTTAGAATTTAAAGAACTATACGAACTTTGTAATTTTAATAATGCGTTGATTTCAGAACCAAATTTAGATTTTCCATGAGAATATAGCTTTAATCGTACTTTGGCTGCAAATACATTATCTAGGTTTGTCTTACTTTGTGCTAAATTAGAATCATATAACATTGACAATAAGAATGACACCAAAATATGATGTTAGGAAAATAATAAATTTATACAATGCACTCTTTTCATAAATTTCTTAATTTTTCGAGCACAAAGTCGAATATATTTAGATATATCTGGAAAGATAATACTCCATCCAAAGCTAAAGCTAAAGTACATATGCTGGTTAATTATACATGTGAAATTAAATACTATAGAACTATTAAAAAAGAAAAATATAATTATTAACAATAAATGCTTTTTTGTAATATGTGAATGGAAAATATTTCGCATTTATATTTCGAATGTCATATCACTAATTATATTCTTATATATTGTCTTAATATTATTCACTTTAATATCTCTACTAATAATAATAAGAATTCCATACGCTGTTTTCAACCGTGTCTTTTGGAATTTCCAAAAATACCCCTTTACCTAATATCCTACCCTTCGTGTTTTCTTCCATCTCACATCTCGCATCTCCAACTACTGCATAAAAAACCCTATCCACCCAAACATTAATGTCATCATCGTCGATGATCCATTATCTGTGCCATACATCTGCCATCTCTTGATCGCCGAAGCTATCCATTGCCAAAAATTATAGCTCCTCCACCGCATCACAATTTCCAATCGAATGAGCATCGCGATTTGTAATCGAATGATTCTGCAGCCTAGGTTAAACCAACTGTGGTCAGATCCCTCAACTTGCGCCAACTTATTATGATTTGATTCCTCAATTGCTGCAACTTAGATAAACTTCGACCACCTTTAGGTATTTTTTAAACTTCTATATTTTTTTGTAAATTATTACCACTGCTGCAAATTATAAACCAACTGTTGTTTTTATGTTTGGTCGATCCTTTGATGATGCATTGCTCATCGCTCTAAACGATAATTCGCCATATTGTTAGTACTTCCACCATCAGTCAATGGTTTTTGTACAATCCCTAATTTCATTTCTAGGTTAGTTTTCAAACTGTATTTGGTATAAGGTGAACAAACAATGCATGTCTTAGAAACAATATCATATACAGCTAAATCCCAATTTATGTGCAATTATGTTACTATGAATTTTTTTAAGACAAAGTACTATATTTTGTATATTAACTATCCTGTAAATGGCAGTTAAAATAAGACCATAAAACTGCTATTATCACAAAGTGAAACCGCAACAGTACTGAAAAAATTGAACATATAAAAAAGATTGCTGGGAATCTTTTGTGTGTGCGTGCGTGTGCGCAAAAGGTTGAGGGTATAAAAGCACGATATACTAATATAAAAGCTTCATCCACAATAGAAATGGCGGTAGTCCCTATGCTTATTAGGATGATGTTTTTGCCAATAACTGGTTAAATTATTAAATTTTTTCGTGCCTTTACAGTCACTTTAATGGAAAAGATCATTCTTGATTTACTTAATTCTTAATTGAATGATTTGTATTTGACTAATTTTGTTATGTCAAATGGTTGCATTTTTTCCACATTCATGAGAATAGAATTTAACAATTGCCATTCCTAGATTCATTGTAATTATTGTTACATACTGAGTTCTACCTTCATTATTGATTTGTTTTGATGTGAGTATTTCAGTAATGTGCAGTTCAAAACCTATTTCATCTGTTTTGATTTTAGAAAATCACTTAGTCGTTGAATATCATAGTCATTGCACATTAGAGTTTCTACTATTTTACTATCTATGTGCATGATGTTTTTTTTTCCTTTCAAATATCGGTTTATAACATATATGTTATGCTTTTATCTGAGGCATATAAGCATAAAGATGGTGTAGCATATGTAATGCTTTTTAAATGTCAGTGCAGTTGTACCAGGGACAACTATTTGAAGTTTTGAACCCACATTTTGAAGAACATTCGAGGAAATATAGTTTGTAGAGTACTTAAATAGTAGCAATACTTAACTATAGGTTTATAATTAAACTTTTATCGTGTAAGTGAATTTAATCTACCATTTAGGAATGACCATGTACATAATTATACATTATGTTTATATACCAGATGGATAAGCACATTATAATGTGATGTTTGTAAAATGCTTTGAATCTCTGTTGAGATCTAGTAACTAATAATGGCACTAATTGTGAATTATTTTAGAATAGGCTTAGGTTTTGTTATAACGAATTTCATGGATTAGTAATTGATACTATTTTTAGTATAATATGTTAGTATATATGATTTGAAAGGAATCAAAGAGTTTTAATAATATAAATACTCCAACAGATAATTAAATATATACAATTGCTTTATTTTGTTTTAACTAGATTTCAAACCCAAGTTATAATAAAGATAACAATATTAGATTCAAAGGGTATCTTAAAAAAGTTAATCTCGTATTAATTTAGTTAAGAAAAATGTTGTATTTAAAAGTAGAGATAATAATAGCACCTTAAATATATTTTTAATTGATACTCATGCCAATGAATCCAACGTTATATAATATATATGAAATTATAGTTTTTAAAATGTTGTAAATTTAAAATGTTATAATTTTGTACATAGCATTCATCTCAAAACCTGTGATGTTTAGGAGTTGTAGTTTTACTTCCAAGTTTTAGTTGATTGTACGCATTAACATATTTGCCTATAAGGCAGTTTGTGTTATATGTAGGTCTTTTCCCTTACATGATTTACGTCATGCCTAGGTTACTGTTTCTCGTACATGTTACTCCTTCTCCTCTTGCATATATATGTATATAATAAACTTATATACATATATATGTTTAAGCCTCACATTGACTATTAAGTTTTTTTAGTTTTAGCTATTGATGCGGGATGTTCGACTTGGATGTCCTCATTCCTTGGATGAGCTGTGTAACGACCCAGAATTTTGAACAAATTAAATTGAGAATATTTTATTTATTTTAAATATTTGAACGATGATTTAATTTGAATCCCCGATATAACTTTGAAAATTTGCGATTAAACTTTAAAATTTAATCGATTGAATGCTGAATAAAAATTTGAATCTTCAATTTTAAGCTGAAGAAAAATATTTCGAAAGCTTTTAAAATTGGTATTGATATTACTAAAGATAATAGAAGCTTCAGAATCGAATTTGAAAATGATTTGTTCGGTTTTGAAATGACATCGTTTGAATTAATATTTAAAAATAGCCGTCCGAGGCGCAGTCTCGAAATTTGACGAAACCAGTTTCATTGGGTCCGTAATAGTTTGTTATTACTGGATTTCAATTTTCGTATTTTTCAGAGTTAATACGTGACCGTACGATATGCGCATCAGGATAAAATCAAATTCAAATTCATTTTTAATTTAAATTATTGGTCAACTCAGCCACCCTACTGCCTACTTTGTCTCCTGCCTTTTTCCAAGCACGTACGCATCTTGTCCCTTTTATTTCGTTCACAGCAGAACACTTCATCATTTCGTTGAAAAGAAAAATGGCCGAGCTATTCATTCCCTTCCCCTTTCGTTCAAAACAAATCAAACCAAATCAGAGAGAAACGAGTTTCCTTTTCCCCCAATTCAATCGTAAATAGCCGCATACAGGAAATCCAAATCTATTTCTTTCCCTCCTCTCGTTCAAAACCAAATCTACTTCGCTCAGGAAAAAGAAAAAGAAAAATCGACGTCGCTATCTCGGTCTAGGGCTTGGGTAGGCGAACTCGATGGCGAGCACGCGTGGGGTTTCGCGTCGAGCTCGTGAGGGCAGGCGGCGGCTTTGGCATGAAGCGGCGACGTGTTTTGTTGGTGGCAGTATCTCATCGGGGTCGCGTTCGATATCGGGGGGGTGGAGGCTCGCGATCGACTGGCGACTGAAGCATAGGGGCGTTCGCGATGGAATTTGATTGATGGGCCGGGGTCATGCGCTCGAAGGCAGGAGAAGGGCTCGAGTGTGGCTTAGTGGTCGTGGCGACTTGGTAATGATGGTTGTGAGGCTGCACTGTGTTGTTATAGGTTGGCTGCTGGGTGGGTTTTGGCGATGTCGTGAATGAGTTGCTGGGTTCAAAGCTCAGCTCGGCAGTGAGGTATTGATTTCAATTCATTTAAAATTTAAATAAAATTCACATGTGTTTTAAACCGTTGAAATTTTAAAGTAAATCAATATATATATACTGTTAAAAGAAAATATGTATGGGTTTCTAAATTTAATGGTAAAACAGATATATATATATATATATGTTAAAGTTGTTTACAGTAAAAGAAAATTTATACATGCAAATGGATTACTAATTTCTGAAGTTAAAAAGTGAAAATATTTATTTAAAAAGAACCAGTTCGAATTTTTGAATTTTTAGTTGAAAAGAAATCATTAGTTAAATAAATTTATTTAAAGGAGAATTGGTTTAAATAAAAACTATCAGTTAATTTAACTATTTAACGGTAATTGATTTATTCGATTGTTCAAATATTAATAAATTGTATAAAATGTTTATACAAGGTCTGAAATGGAGAAATAAACTGGAATGGAAATTGGATTGCAAATAAAAGCTAAGGTGAGATTTTCTCACTCAAATTGAATGTGGAATTTTTGCAGTTATTGACTGTTTGATTGTTATTTGGATGTGATATTAGATATGGTAGGATATATCTATATATATAGCAATATATACATATTGGCATATGTATATATTGGATTGATTGATTTCCCGCCTCGTATAGCGGATGAGACCCTATTGCGCCGTTAGTAAGCGGATATTTTTATAAAACCCATATACCGCGATATTCCACCTCGAAGTGGAATTGGTATTGTGCTAACATCTGTGGATGCAGGGAAACAGGTTGGAGGGATCCAACTGGATTCCTCAACAGTATTTATTTATTTACAGATATTGATGTATATTCTGTTATCATATTGATATATGATGTTTGATGTTGTGATTGACTAATTGGTGCTGTTGCATCATCGGATTCAAGTTTTGGAATTTAAAAATAACGACCTTTACTTTAAAAGGATTTTAAAGTGATTTTTGAAAGTAGACGTTTTATTGAATTGTTGAAGTGATTTATTTTAAATAAATAAACGTTCAAATTTTAAAGTTATAAAAGTTAAGATCTTTGTGAAATATAACCGAAAAGTGATTTTTGGAATAAATAGTTGATTGATTTAAAAAAAATGTTTTAAATTGAGATTTTTAAAAAATATTATAAACGGTTTACTTAAAAGGTTTATAAAGTTGACATTTTATAAATTAAAATGTTGGTATTATAAAACAAGTTTTTATAAGTGTTAAAATGAATTTTTAAGAATTTATAAATAAATGGAATTTATAAATTATGAACTTATAAATGGAAATGATTTGGTAAAATAAAGGAATTATAAGTATTTAACTTATAATATGGATTGTGGTATAAAAATTGAATTGTGAATTGAATTGGTAAATAAAGAAGATTTATAAATTGAAGTTTTTATAAATAGAAATAGAATTTATAAACGTTGTTTTATAAATTCAAAATCAATTGGATTTGATAAATTAAATATAGAAGATCATCAAAGAAGATATATTCGCGTTTTTGGATAGCGAATTTTTATTGAAATAAAATGCGTAGAAATGATTGAAATTGGGTTAAGTAAATTATATTCACGATTTTGGACAGTGAATGTATTGTTAAGTAAAATGGATTTATTTTTGAAGAAGTGATATTAAAAATGAAGTAAAACATTTTAAAGATGTTTTAAAATGTGTTAAATATCGAAAACATAGATTTCAACATTTATTGTTGAAATAGACGTTTTCGAGAAATAAGGAAATGATGGACTATAACACTGTTGTTATAGTAAATGATTTTCGAAAGAAAATGTTTTATGTAGTATTGAGATTTATATATCTATCTGAAAATCCGAATCCCTATACTAGTGATTTGAGTCATCGTAACGATGTTTTACGTAGCATTCGTTTTGACTCAAATAAATGTTGTCGAAGTAAATGATTTCCTTAAAGAATGAAATTTATACTTAATATTGATTTAAGTATATCGAATATTTTCCAAGTGTTGAAAATAAAAGATTTGTGAAATACTTATTATTAAATAAGTAAGGAAATACTTTTCCAATATGAAATGAACGTTTTGAGGTTTATCTCTGTAAAGATAAATTGAAAGTGAATATTTGAAATCGATTTGAAAATCGTATATCAGTAGATATTCGAAAAATGTAAATTCAATATGGAATTTATAAAGAAATGGAAACTGTTTAGAAAAATAAATATTGATTTATTTTTGAAGTGTGGAAATTTTATATCTAGTAAAGATATTTTGGAAAATAAATAATTTGGGAAAATTATTTGGAATCTGATGATGTTACGTATCTTTATTGATAGTTAAATAACCGACTATCAATAATTACCTTGAATAGGTATTTGTTGTGAATTGGATGAAATTGAATGCCACACTTATTTTTGAATAAGCGCTCACTATTCGGGTTAGCCGGGAAAGGACCATGGGGTCGTATAACCCATTCCGAATATGTGATACGTCGTTATGAATTGCATTTGAAGACCGATGTTGAAGACCGGATATTTTTGAAAACGGAAGGATTACCGTCGAGTTACTCTACATCGGCTGATCTCCGATTTAGAGGTTTTATCACCCTTAGTGACGGGAAGTCCGGACGTGATTAGAAATTTATCCGGATGTGCAAGGGCTTCGTGAGAAGTGCCTTCGGTTCTGTTCGATCCCGGAACAGACTTATATGGATTGTGTGTCTGACGTTACAATTTGAGATATAAAGCTGATTTCTTTCAAATACATATCTGTTGGTGGCGGAGAATTTATTCTCTTAGCTTAACACCCTTCTCTGAGACGTACGAGCTCAGAGGTTATGTAGTTGAAATTTATCAGCGATATACTCCCAATTTGGTAACGTGGCATACTGAGTGTTGCTGTGAAATGATCAGTGTTTGATCATTTGCGATATGATCATTTGTTTGATCTTATATCTTTGTGATCATAGGTTGATCATTTGTTTGACCCGAAGCATGGCTTTGTAGAAAGCGTAGCTTTGGGGACGAGACTTCGTCGAGCCTCACACCCCGGAAATGGTCAAAACAGGAAGGATGCAGCAAGGTTCTAGGGAGTAGCGCCCCTTAGTGTATGTCATTCCTTCTGGATAGAGGTGGTATCATGGTATGGAGCCCAGATACTTAACCTATGTGGTTGCTGCAAATTTATTACTTTGTGGTTGTTGGAAATCGGGGATCCTCGGGAAGATCGGTTACGATCGGGGGATGACATACGCATGTCAGTAGTTACCTACTTTTGCAGAGGTAACCCGACCTTGTGTTGGCAGAGATCTAACCGTAATGTTAGGTTATTTCTCGGGTCGTCTATTCCAAGGACGTACCCATCGTGGATAGGAAGTTCCTTAGCCTGACCATCTGTTGGAAATCCAAAGAAATAATACGTGACGTGTACAGTTTTAGTTGTATTACCTGCTATGGAATGTGGCGGTAACCTGCTATTGAACATAGTAGCTATAGTAGGCATAAGTGCGGAATGCCTATGCTGGCTAAGATTTATATTCTACTTTCGAAATGTTTTCAACACTATGCACTAATAATAATATCAAAAATGATTTGATTTTGCGTATCAAGCATCTTTAACTATCATAAGAAGAAATCTTCCCCAATTCTGCGTTTGCATTGTGTGTGTGGCGGGAGGTCTTATGGTAGTTTCATTTTCCAAAAGCATTGCGAATTGACTTTAAAATTATTTTGTTGTTATAAAGAATAACTGTTTTACAATCTCACACCAGTCACCATGACTGACTCGGAGTTTACTGTTTCCCTTCTAAACTCTGGGTGCCCACCAATTTCCACACGGGCAGCCTAGAGTTATGTTATCAGGATATTCTGGAGCTTTGGAGATAAGCTGGATGACGAGACGTAGTATTTGTATCTGATAGTATTTATTCCGCTGTGTATTCTGTATGAGGACAAGTTTATATAACTGTCCATTGTTGTATATTGACTCTGATTGATGTATGTATAAACTGATATAGTTCTTTGTTTTAAAAGACTAGTGTTTATCTATTATATATTGTTCCGCTGCGAATGTGAGATTCTGCTATTGTTTCTGTTTCTGTTGTTCTGTTCTTTCTTCTTCTGCTTTCTTCTTCTTCTCTTTTTCTTCTATCTTTTCTTCTATTCCTTTTTCTTCTATTTAAAACCCTCACTATTGGAGTTTCCGGCACTCGATTGCTCGGCAGTCGATAAAGTGAGTATCGATGTCGAATTTTCGAAAGTCGAAAATTTCGGTACGTGACAGCGTGGTATCAGAGCATATGGTTAAGCGACAACCCTGCTCTGTTGGGTGTTACTCATTAGAGATAGAGTCAGCAGTACTCTAGAATGAGTTTGAGTGTAATAATAGATACGAGCGCGTATTTGTTAGTGAATATGAAATTGTTTTGTATTGTGTTGACTTATCGGTTGATTGTTTATGGATTCTGGTCGGTGCAGTCTAGCTAACTGTAATCGATAGGGGTTTCTAAACTCTTAAACAAGATAAACCGACACAGTACTGTTTTAAAATAGGGTAAATGAAATAATTTTACCCAAAACTATTTTTGTATACAAAAGAAATAATTTTCTATGAATTGTTACAGTATATGGTTGCATGGATGTTAGGAAAGTGATAATGTTGAAATGTTATCATTATATGAAATTGGATAAGAAAGTGAAATTGTAACTCCAAAGTTAAGAAATGAATTCGTATACAAATGAAATTTGAGAATATAAATTATAAATGTGAATTGTAATTTAAAATGGAATTCTAGAGAAGTATTTGGAAATGTTTTGAAAAGAATTTGGAAATTTTGGAGATTTGGAAAGTTTAAATCCTTTTTGATTTGAAAATGAATTTCAAAGGTTTTGAAAAGTATTTTAGAGAGATGAAAGCTCTAAACTCTTTTCGGTCGCTGGAAAATAACTTCGATGATGATCGCGACATCACCGGTGTTCATTTTCGGGTTTCCAAAAGAGGAATTGCTGCCAAATTATTTTTAATGGAAGTTGTTTGGAAAATTTTGGGTCTTTGTTTTAGAAAATTCAAAAGATAAATTTGAATTGTTTTCAAAAATGGTTTTGAAAAGGTTGAAAAGACTCTGGAATTGAGTATTGAATTATGAAAATAAAATTATGAATGAATGAATCAATTTGCAATTGCAAGTACATGAATGTAAATTGAATTCGAATTGAAATCCAGTTTAATATAAGTGATTGTAAACCAAAATAGTGAATTGTAAATAAATTTTGGGAACGAACAAAAGTGAATAAAACTGGAATTGAAACTGAATGTTGAAAACAGATTTGAATTTGTAAGTGGATTAGAATTAGAAATGAATTAGTAATTGAAACTAATTTAAAATAGTATAGTTGTAAAGGAAAGATAATTGATAAATTCAATATTCAGAAGTTAAACTGAATCCAAATTAAATTGAAGGTGTAAATTGAATTCAAATGAGAATTTGAAATGTAAAATTGAATGATAATGAATATGTAACTTCAACAGTGAAGTAAAAATGTATAAGCAGTTTATATTGAAAATTTTATAATAGAATTTGCAAAATAGTTTGAATATGTGTAACTAGATATTATGGCTAGTAGGATATACAGGTGTAAAGGAATTGGAAATTTTGATTTCAAAGATAAATTTGAATTGCTCGACAAAAGGTAAGTATTTGAATTTCAAATATGAGATTTGATGATTTCTTGTCTAGCCGCTTGGCTTTTTCTTTTCTTTTTGAAATCTGAGAGTCCGTAGGGACGTTTTGTAGTCGTACCGTATTAGCCGCGCAAAGGAGACGCTGGCGAATTTTTTCGAAAATTTCGAGTGATAGAAAAATTTTGAGAAAATTTTGAAAGTTAAAATTTGAATTTAGATTTGAATTTGAATTCAAGAGGTTAAACAATGTTGTTTGGGAAACTATAATTGAAGTTAGAAATTTAGTTGAATTGATAACGAATCTTTAGTAGAAAGATTTGTTTTGATAAATTGATAAAACTAGTGGATTGTTGAAAATAGTAGACGAGTTAAGGACCTTTCTTCCTGACTTGTAATTTCGAGGACGAAATTCTTTTAAGGGGGGAAGTTTGTAACGACCCAGAATTTTGAACAAATTAAATTGAGAATATTTTATTTATTTTAAATATTTGAACGATGATTTAATTTGAATCCCCGATATAACTTTGAAAATTTGCGATTAAACTTTAAAATTTAATCGATTGAATGCTGAATAAAAATTTGAATCTTCAATTTTAAGCTGAAGAAAAATATTTCGAAAGCTTTTAAAATTGGTATTGATATTACTAAAGATAATAGAAGCTTCAGAATCGAATTTGAAAATGATTTGTTCGGTTTTGAAATGACATCGTTTGAATTGATATTTAAAAATAGCCGTCCGAGGCGCAGTCTCGGAATTTGACGAAACCAGTTTCATTGGGTCCGTAATAGTTTGTTATTACTGGATTTCAAATTTCGTATTTTTCAGAGTTAATACGTGACCGTACGATATGCGCATCAGGATAAAATCAAATTCAAATTCTTTAATTTAAATTATTGGTCAACTCAGCCACCCTACTGCCTACTTTGTCTCCTGCCTTTTCCAAGCACGTACGCATCTTGTCCCTTTTATTTCGTTCACAGCAGAACACTTCATCATTTCGTTGAAAAGAAAAATGGTCGAGCTATTCATTCCCTTCCCCTTTCGTTCAAAACAAATCAAACCAAATCAGAGAGAAACGAGTTTCCTTTTCCCCCAATTCAATCGTAAATAGCCGCATACAGGAAATCCAAATCTATTTCTTTCCCTCCTCTCGTTCAAAACCAAATCTACTTCGCTCAGGAAAAAGAAAAAGAAAAATCGACGTCGCTATCTCGGTCTAGGGCTTGGGTAGGCGAACTCGATGGCGAGCACGCGTGGGGTTTCGCGTCGAGCTCGTGAGGGCAGGCGGCGGCTTTGGCATGAAGCGGCGACGTGTTTTATTGGTGGCAGTATCTCATCGGGGTCGCGTTCGATATCGGGGGGGTGGAGGCTCGCGATCGACTGGCGACTGAAGCATAGGGGCGTTCGCGATGGAATTTGATTGATGGGCCGGGGTCATGCGCTCGAAGGCAGGAGAAGGGCTCGAGTGTGGCTTAGTGGTCGTGGCGACTTGGTAATGATGGTTGTGAGGCTGCACTGTGTTGTTATAGGTTGGCTGCTGGGTGGGTTTTGGCGATGTCGTGAATGAGTTGCTGGGTTCAAAGCTCAGCTCGGCAGTGAGGTATTGATTTCAATTCATTTAAAATTTAAATAAAATTCACATGTGTTTTAAACCGTTGAAATTTTAAAGTAAATCAATATATATATACTGTTAAAAGAAAATATGTATGGGTTTCTAAATTTAATGGTAAAACAGATATATATATATATATGTTAAAGTTGTTTACAGTAAAAGAAAATTTATACATGCAAATGGATTACTAATTTCTGAAGTTAAAAAGTGAAAATATTTATTTAAAAAGAACCAGTTCGAATTTTTGAATTTTTAGTTGAAAAGAAATCATTAGTTAAATAAATTTATTTAAAGGAGAATTGGTTTAAATAAAAACTATCAGTTAATTTAACTATTTAACGGTAATTGATTTATTCGATTGTTCAAATATTAATAAATTGTATAAAATGTTTATACAAGGTCTGAAATGGAGAAATAAACTGGAATGGAAATTGGATTGCAAATAAAAGCTAAGGTGAGATTTTCTCACTCAAATTGAATGTGGAATTTTTGCAGTTATTGACTGTTTGATTGTTATTTGGATGTGATATTAGATATGGTAGGATATATCTATATATATAGCAATATATACATATTGGCATATGTATATATTGGATTGATTGATTTCCCGCCTCGTATAGCGGATGAGACCCTATTGCGCCGTTAGTAAGCGGATATTTTTATAAAACCCATATACCGCGATATTCCACCTCGAAGTGGAATTGGTATTGTGCTAACATCTGTGGATGCAGGGAAACAGGTTGGAGGGATCCAACTGGATTCCTCAACAGTATTTATTTATTTACAGATATTGATGTATATTCTGTTATCATATTGATATATGATGTTTGATGTTGTGATTGACAAATTGGTGCTGTTGCATCATCGGATTCAAGTTTTGGAATTTAAAAATAACGACCTTTACTTTAAAAGGATTTTAAAGTGATTTTTGAAAGTAGACGTTTTATTGAATTGTTGAAGTGATTTATTTTAAATAAATAAACGTTCAAATTTTAAAGTTATAAAAGTTAAGATCTTTGTGAAATATAACCGAAAAGTGATTTTTGGAATAAATAGTTGATTGATTTTAAAAAAAAAATGTTTTAAATTGAGATTTTTAAAAAATATTATAAACGGTTTACTTAAAAGGTTTATAAAGTTGACATTTTATAAATTAAAATGTTGGTATTATAAAACAAGTTTTTATAAGTGTTAAAATGAATTTTTAAGAATTTATAAATAAATGGAATTTATAAATTATGAACTTATAAATGGAAATGATTTGGTAAAATAAAGGAATTATAAGTATTTAACTTATAATATGGATTGTGGTATAAAATTGAATTGTGAATTGAATTGGTAAATAAAGAAGATTTATAAATTGAAGTTTTTATAAATAGAAATAGAATTTATAAACGTTGTTTTATAAATTCAAAATCAATTGGATTTGATAAATTAAATATAGAAGATTATCAAAGAAGATATATTCGCGTTTTTGGATAGCGAATTTTTATTGAAATAAAATGCGTAGAAATGATTGAAATTGGGTTAAGTAAATTATATTCATGATTTTGGACAGTGAATGTATTGTTAAGTAAAATGGATTTATTTTTGAAGAAGTGATATTAAAAATGAAGTAAAACATTTTAAAGATGTTTTAAAATGTGTTAAATATCGAAAACATAGATTTCAACATTTATTGTTGAAATAGACGTTTTCGAGAAATAAGGAAATGATGAACTATAACACTGTTGTTATAGTAAATGATTTTCGAAAGAAAATGTTTTATGTAGTATTGGGATTTATATATCTATCTGAAAATCCGAATCCCTATACTAGTGATTTGAGTCGTCGTAACGATGTTTTACGTAGCATTCGTTTTGACTCAAATAAATGTTGTCGAAGTAAATGATTTCCTTAAAGAATGAAATTTATACTTAATATTGATTTAAGTATATCGAATATTTTCCAAGTGTTGAAAATAAAAGATTTGTGAAATACTTATTATTAAATAAGTAAGGAAATACTTTTCCAATATGAAATGAACGTTTTGAGGTTTATCTCTGTAAAGATAAATTGAAAGTGAATATTTGAAATCGATTTGAAAATCGTATATCAGTAGATATTCGAAAAATGTAAATTCAATATGGAATTTATAAAGAAATGGAAACTGTTTAGAAAAATAAATATTGATTTATTTTTGAAGTGTGGAAATTTTATATCTAGTAAAGATATTTTGGAAAATAAATAATTTGGGAAAATTATTTGGAATCTGATGATGTTACGTATCTTTATTGATAGTTAAATAACTGACTATCAATAATTACCTTGAATAGGTATTTGTTGTGAATTGGATGAAATTGAATGCCACACTTATTTTTGAATAAGCGCTCACTATTCGGGTTAGCCGGGAAAGGACCATGGGGTCGTATAACCCATTCCGAATATGTGATACGTCGTTATGAATTGCATTTGAAGACCGGTGTTGAAGACCGGATATTTTTGAAAACGAAAGGATTACCGTCGAGTTACTCTACATCGGCTGATCTCCGATTTATTGGTTTAATCACCCTTAGTGACGGGAAGTCCGGACGTGATTAGAAATTTATCCGGATGTGCAAGGGCTTCGTGAGAAGTGCCTTCGGTTCTGTTCGATCCCGGAACAGACTTATATGGATTGTGTGTCTGACGTTACAATTTGAGATATAAAGCTGATTTCTTTCAAATACATATCTGTTGGTGGCGGAGAATTTATTCTCTTAGCTTAACACCCTTCTCTGAGATGTACGAGCTCAGAGGTTATGTAGTTGAAATTTATCAGCGATATACTCCCAATTTGGTAACGTGGCATACTGAGTGTTGCTGTGAAATGATCAGTGTTTGATCATTTGCGATATGATCATTTGTTTGCTCTTATATCTTTGTGATCATAGGTTGATCATTTGTTTGACTCGAAGCATGGCTTTGTAGAAAGCGTAGCTTTGGGGACGAGACTTCGTCGAGCCTCACACCCCGGAAATGGTCAAAACAGGAAGGATGCAGCAAGGTTCTAGGGAGTAGCGCCCCTTAGTGTATGTCATTCCTTTTGGATAGAGGTGGTATCATGGTATGGAGCCCAGATACTTAACCTATATGGTTGCTGCAAATTTATTACTTTGTGGTTGTTGGAAATCGGGGATCCTCGGGAAGATCGGTTACGATCGGGGGATGACATACGCGTGTCAGTAGTTACCTACTTTTGCAGAGGTAACCCGGCCTTGTGTTGGCAGAGATCTAACCGTAATGTTAGGTTATTTCTCGGGTCGTCTATTCCAGGGACGTACCCATCGTGGATAGGAAGTTCCTTAGCCTGACCATATGTTGGAAATCCAAAGAAACAATACGTGACGTGTACGGTTTTAGTTGTATTACCTGCTATGGAATGTGGCGGTAACCTGCTATTGAACATAGTAGCTATAGTAGGCATAAGTGCGGAATGCCTATGCTGGCTAAGATTTATATTCTACTTTCGAAATGTTTTCAACACTATGCACTAATAATAATATCAAAAATGATTTGATTTTGCGTATCAAGCATCTTTAACTATCATAAGAAGAAATCTTCCCCAATTCTGCGTTTGCATTATGTGTGTGGCGGGAGGTCTTATGGTAGTTTCATTTTCCAAAAGCATTGCGAATTGACTTTAAAATTATTTTGTTGTTATAAAGAATAACTGTTTTACGATCTCACACCAGTCACCATGACTGACTCGGAGTTTATTGTTTCCCTTCTAAACTCTGGGTGCCCACCAATTTCCACACGGACAGCCTAGAGTTATGTTATTAGGATATTCTGGAGCTTTGGAGATAAGCTGGATGACGAGACGTAGTATTTGTATCTGATAGTATTTATTCCGCTGTGTATTCTGTATGAGGACAAGTTTATATAACTGTCCATTGTTGTATATTGACTCTGATTGATGTATGTATAAACTGATATAGTTCTTTGTTTTAAAAGACTAGTGTTTATCTATTATATATTGTTCCGTTGCGAATGTGAGATTCTGCTATTGTTTCTGTTTTTGTTGTTCTGTTCTTTCTTCTTCTGCTTTCTTCTTCTTCTCTTTTTCTTCTATCTTTTCTTCTATTCCTTTTTCTTCTATTTAAAACCCTCACTATTGGAGTTTCCAGCACTCGATTGCTCGGCAGTCGATAAAGTGAGTATCGATGTCGAATTTTCGAAAGTCGAAAATTTCGGTACGTGACAAGCTGAGCTTACTTGGACTTTTTTTATAGTTATTCATACTATTCACTTTCTCTTTGGGGGTCTAGACGAGGGTTTTCCTCTCATCCTGGCCCCTTCTCCAGTGCTACTTTCGGCTTTAGTAGCCATCATTTTTGTGTTTTGTTTCTTTTCATGCTTTTATGGAGGTTTTTTATTTTTATTTTATTTGTATGGGTTCGCGAGAAATAGTCACCTACCAGGCTTGTTGGTAGCTCCTTTTTAAGTGTGGAATAAAAATACACGAGTGTTATCATCTTCACGGAGGATCATGCTTCAATATATTATACCTAATTTTATATAAAGTGTATGTGTATGTTTGTATGTATGTATTATAAAATACACTTATAAACATTTAATAAAAATATAGATATGTTTTAGAATAGTTTTCGTAAATAAATAAATTAAATTTTTATTAAGATTTCAGTACGGAAATCTTTAATTAAAAGGAAAACTAATTTTCAAAACGGTAAGCTTTAAAAAATATTTTGATTAAGGGCGAATATATGTTAATATATATACATGTTTATTTAATCATTTATTCACATTATTACATTATTATATATAATTATTGTATATATTCGAAATATTATATATATATATATATATGTGTGTGTGTGTGTGTATTTATATGCAATTTAAAAAAAAATTATTTTCGAAATATGCATATATATATATATATAATTAATTAATATATCCGACTTGGTAATCACTAGATATTTTATAATATAGATCTAGATCTAAAAATTGAAATTTTAATTTTAATTTTGAATCTAAGTCAAAGTCATTTATATTAATATCTACAATTATTTTATATTATAATACCATATATATATATAATCTTCTGTATGTTACTAATTTTAGTTTATATTGTTTTAAACTATATATACGTATTCATACACAAACACACATACATGTATATATATATATGTGTACGTGTGTATATGTTTACGTATGTGTATATATGTATGTATATGTATGTGTATGTGTAGACACACACACATATGTACATATACATATACATATATGTTAGACAACATATTTGTATATAAACGTGAAAATATGTCCGTTGCGGTGTAAATTCCAGCACTTATATATGAGCATGCTAAACCATGTACACTATTTATGTTGTATGTGCATGTGCACACACATGTGTATATGATACGCATGTTAAAATATATATTATAAACATAACAATGAATACAACTTTGTTTATAAATAAAATAAAATATTGATTTTATTCAAAATATATTTAGATAAAATCTAAATAAATTTAGATTTCATAGGCCCAATAAGATCTGAAAAGAATAATTTTTTTTGAAATTTATCCATTTTCCCCGTTGTGTGCTAGTCCAATCCAACAGTCCAAGTCAACACAACTACGTTAATAGGTTTTCTCTGTGAATAAATTTCTCCTGCATTTGGGAAGATACTTTTCTGGCACCTAATTTATATTCCAAGTACTAAAATAACAAATTCCCCGTACCAGAAACAGTTTTTAGGGATTTGAACTATTCTAAACCCGCGTCACTTTTATTCATGTATTTCTACTTATTTCATACAATCTGCTTCATTTCTCATTATGCAAACTCTCCTTGTTCATACTTAGTGATTAAAGGTCTTACGAATCATCAATGCTCCGAGTTTAACAAAAGAATTCGTCAACAATATGATATCCTTATAAATAGGATCGCCAATGTCGAGTTTTGGTCCGACATTGACACGAACTAGCCCGAACCCATCCATTAATCAGAGTACGAGTTCACTTTTGATTACCGACAATTAAATTTGGATCCGACTAGGTCGGTACCATGATTATGTTCAACGCTACCTAACCCGATTCGAGTTTGACTTCAATTATATTTTGTTTATGGTCCAAAATACGTATGTATACTTTGTTTTTGTACCATTTTATTTGTCAGTTTGACTGTGTACTTTTGTTTGTAAATCTTGTTTTATCACCATTTAGTTTGATTGTTAGTTCTATTCATGTGACATTCATGAGAAAATTATGAATAAAAAATGATGATTTTAGCATGCATAGAGTATTTTAACTTTTACCGTAATACATGACAAGCTAGGTTTGGATAATAGAACTGTAATAACCATCAACTTGGTTCTGATTTGGATTATGCTTACAGTAACCGCATTTAAATCCGAGCACGACCCGAACCATTGATAGAGAATCCTTGCAAAGTCCTGAATCGTTTTGATTTTCGATAGGAAATCTATTATCTATAATAGAAAACAGGAAACCACCCCCGCTGACTTGGACAATCTAAAATCATTCCATCTTATCATTTCTGCTCATTTACGTGCTCTTTATTTCTTTCCCTCCTACTTTTTCTTTTCCACCGTTTGCCCTACCCCTTAATTAATTAAAATCTCCCAACCCACGTTCATCCCCTTCCCCCTCATTCGCACCACACACCTGCTCCTCCTCCACTTAATTCCTGCCCCAATTTCGCCACTCCTCCTCTTACTCAACCATACACTTAATTCCGCTTAGTCCACCCGGCTTCCCACGTTTTTTCCCTCCCCGTCCTCCTCTTTGCCAGCGCCCGCTGCTGCGACAGTCTGCGACAGTCCCATCCCCTTCCCCCTCATTCGCACCATACACCTGCTCCTCCTCCACTTAATTCCTGCCCCAATTTCTCCACTCCTCCTCTTATTCAACCATACACTTAATTCCGCTTATTCAACCCTGCTTTCCACGTTTTTCCCTCTCCGCCCTCCTCTTTGCCATTGTCCGCTGCTGCGACAGTCTCAGCAAGCCCTTCTATTTCGATTTTCAGGTATTTTGCTCTTTTATCCCATGTCCCTTCTCATAACTTATAGATCAACTGTTGCATTTGTTTACGTATTCTTAAATTTGATTTTGTACCTCTAGACTCTTCTGACAGATTCAGTTGTCTCATTGTTAAATTTGTTTACGGCATGCTTATTTCATTTCGCTTACACGAGATTTTGTAAATTTTATACTGACTGCTATTTGTTACCCCTGAGCTGAATATCAGTTATAAAATAATATGCAGTTACAATGGACTAGAAGAAGGCAATGCCAGTTATATCAAAGCAGTTCTATTTCGATTTTCAGGTATTTTTTGTGAGCAGTGGTTAAGTTTCTAGACATCCTAAGTTGAATTGCTTCCACTTTCTTTCTGGGACATTTGAATTTTGTTCTTAGTTTGTTTCAAAAATTTCGTACTTTGCCTTATACTGCACATATGAAGCATGCGGTACTCCCAAGCGATGTAAATATTATTTTAGTTTGTTATTAGTTTGTACCAATTTTTTTGAATATCCTACATTCCTTTTGCTTTGCATATGGATCATGCGGTATTAAGTCATTATCTGGTGGTCATTAAAAATGTGTGGGTTTAATCTTCCAAAAATATAATGTTTGTCATTAAATGAAGGTTTGGTGTATTTATGTCAAATAAATATGTGGATATAACCTTTAACTACTCATTTCAGCAATTTGATCCCTACAGAGTTTAGTAATCATATGTCCATAAGGATGTATAGTTCCGTTTTAGCATTGGATTTATACTCCATACTGTACATCATGTTCCAGTATCATTTTTAGGTATACATTTGCAAGACAGTTTGCACTGTTACAAAGTTAACTACTGTACGTTATTTTTGAATAAACATTCATTTTTGAGTAGTACTTGAGCATGTGTGATAGTTTCATGTCTTATTTATACTCGCCCTCCTGTGCTATCCCAAATATGTAGAGAAGCACTGTTTGGGAATTTAATACTAACTGAACTACAACGGAACCCATCCCATTTATGTTTGACATACGACATATGTTGATTGAGATGATATATAATTTTAGGTTATTTTGATGCTTAGCATGCTATACTCTACCAAAAAAAAAATCTACAAACATCGCATTTTCCACATTAGATTGTGGAGCAGTGCAAGCTGATGCTTTAACTGTTGATCGTCTTGCCTCTTTGCAGAAGTACTCGGAAACAGCTGTAGTGCCTCGAGAGTCCATTTTGGTTGCTGAAGTGCAGTGGCTACATTCCATCAAGGCTGATTTAGTGGTGTCTGATGTTGTTCCTGTAGCATGTAGAGCTGCTGCTGATGCAGGAATTCGCTCTGTTTGTGTTACAAATTTTAGTAGGGATTTTATCTACGCCGAGTATGTTGTAGCAGCTGGAAATCATCATCGCTGGACTGTTTGGAAGAGAGCAGAAGATTACTCTCACTGCGAGTTTTTGCTCCTATACCACTGATAACTTGAATATATATTGAAGGAGGAAAACTGCTTCTAACTGAGTTTCTACCAATAACACAGACAGATCCAACTGACCCACCGCCGGTAATTTTAGCCCAAAACAAGCTCGAACCACCACCATTGCTTCTTTTTTTGTGATGCATTTCTTGAACTACTTTCACAAGTCTATCTATCCCGTCTGAGCCAAGTCCACAGTCATTATAGCTATAATGACACTGCATCAACATTTCTGATACATGAGCTCACCAAGTGTTGAAAGCTGCTCATCAGTTGATGCAGCGGTCAATAATGCCTTCAAAGCCTCTACTCGGAATTTTTCATAAATCGGATGAATACTTTACCTAACCAAATTCAGTCAGAAAAAACTATATTTCCTATACTGTAAACTTTGAAACTCTTTTTACTGGTCACATGATTATTACACTCCAAACATAAATTTTAAAAAATTAATGTTTATTAACATGTCCCTTCTCATAACTTATAGATCAACTGTTGCATTTGTTTATGTATTTTCAAATTTGATTTTGTACCTCTGGATTCTTATGACAGATTCAGTTGTTTCATGCTGTTTGCAAAATTTAGATAACAGCCGTTGCTTATACTCCAATGTAGAGAACATAACACCTTATATGACTTTCTCTGCTTCTGAATTTAGATATCACTACTCTTCCTTGAACACAGTTTCCTAATTTATACGAATTGATTCTCAATCAAAATCCGAAGTTACTGTAAATTTATAATACATTGTCTGCAGAGCTGTTTTGGCTATGAACAACCATACAATTTTTTGTCCACTACTAATACCTTAACGTTTGTTGTATGTCTGCAGATTTTATAGTTTGAATAACAGCCGTCTATAGGTATTCTAATTTGGACAAAATCTGCTGTCTTTTTGTTCACCAACCAGAATGCTACCGATGATACAAAGAATAATTTCTGATTTGCACGATCACAACTGTCGTCGACTGGTAAGTAAACCTAAACCCTTTCAATACTTTTCTACAAAAATCTACTAGATCTTCCCCCTTTCGTTATAACCAACAAATTAAGTTTACCACGGCCACTCAACCCTACTACCTACTCACTGCCATCACATGATTATTAACTTTTGTGATATATAACTAATATTTTTGTTTGTTCTGCCTTTTACCCACAGACATCTAGACCATTGTACATGATTTACTACCATTAGCACAGATACACTCTTGATCTATACTTTTACACTCTTTATTTTACTATCTGCAGCATTGTCGACTGTTCCGTGCAAAAAGAAGATTGATATTGAGGGAAAAAAGAGTCAGACAACATGCCTACAGAACCTGGTTTGATTGTACAGCTTGCTCCTATAACTCTCCTACTATTGGTTTATCTGACTGCAGCAGCTACCTATGCAAAATTCATAGAGAAGCCTTGGTACGCATTTTCTGCCTACTAGAGAAACATAAAAGAGCAGGCGAGTATTTCTTTTTTCTTTTCCTCACTTCTACTGGATGACTATGCTGTATTTGACTGTCTGCTTTTGCAGTATGTAGAGTGAACCGCCATTTTAGGTACTCACATATAAAACATCGACGACACAGGAACTCTCTAGGTATTTTATCTTCTACTACTTATAGTACATAACCCTGTACGTTGTAAATTTTTATGTCAGTATGTGCAATATTCAAGTTCGATAACAGGAAACACTGTACGTACCCTTTTTCACAGACTGATCTACATTCATGTTCAACCTGTTATTAGTGCTATAGCGTATGGAACAATAGCATACCTTGCATTATGTGTTCAATCAGGGTTCATGTAATAGTACCATTTATCTATGAAAATTACTGAACAATAGCGATTGGCTGTTGGGATAAAAAAAATTACTTTCTGAATGTTTATTTATCACCTACTATACATTTTCATTTTCAACCAAAAAGGCCCTAACTATTTTTCTGCATGTCGCTTAGCAGGCGATCCTACGATGACTGTATGCCCAAAATTGTCCATCCCTTCTTTTGATTACGGCTCCATCAACTTTCACCCTCATTGTCAGGATCGTGTTTATTTGCAAACAAGTTCGTCCATTGGTGGGCATCTAACAGTTAGTATGTTGAACCTGTGGTTACTTTACTGCTTTCTTTTCTCTTGTCTCCACCCTATGCTAAATAAATGTAATATTTATTTTTCAGGAAAAATGTTTTCTGCGCAAAACCTAGGACCTCCTACCTGTACATGCAGCCATTGTGGTGCAATTTTGTGGTTTCACGAAAGGGTTAAAAAAGGAAGTACGGTTTCTAATCCCTTATTCTCTATTTGCTGTCGAAAAGGAAAAGTTCAACTCCCATTATATCAGGCCTGCCCACAATATTTGATGAATTTAGTACGGTACAACAGGGGCCAACGTTGTAGAAAGTTCAGGGAGAACATTCGAACTTACAACTCGCTATTTGCTTTCACATCAATGGGTGGGCACGTTGACAATTCTATAAACAACGGTCGATCAGCATACATTTTTCGTATAAATGGTCAAAATTACCACAGAGTAGGATCGTTGTTGCCCACGACCGGTAAACCTAAATTTGCGCAACTATATTTTTATGACACTGAAAACGAAGTTGAGAATAGGTTAACAGTGCATGGTGCAAATGCAAAAGACAGACTGGATGTAGAAATTGTTAATAGTTTAATACGCATGTTTGACCAATGCAATGTGCTAGCGCAAGTTTTCAGAATGGCAAGGGATCGATTTCATAACACCGAATACCAACCAATATGTTTGACGCTGTGTGAGAGAAGATATAGGGATGGTAGACAGTATATTCTTCCCACTTCATCCGAGATTGCGGCATTAACTGACATTGCAAATGTTGACTCCTGTGGGCACAGAGACATTATTATAGAGGAGCGAAGCGGTTTATTAAAGCGAATAAATGAGAAGCATCCTTCTTTTATGGCTATGCAGTATCCAATTTTATTTCCGCATGGTGAAGATGGTTATCGACCTGATATACAGTATAGGGCTTGTGATAACAGTAGAGAAATGAAGCGGTTGACGGTTACAATGCGGGAGTACTATGCTTATCGACTTCACCACAGAAATGAAGATGGATCCATACTGTTGATGGGTGGACGTCTTTTCCAGCAGTTTATTGTTGATGCATATACATGTATTGAAGAAGATAGGTTATCATGGGTAAGAGGTCATCAGGGCAAGCTAAGATGTGAAGTTTATAGTGGTTTGCATGATGCGATAGGCGTTGGTGACACATCTGCATATTGCATAGGGAAAAAGATTATACTACCATCTTCTTTCACCGGTGGTCCTAGGTACATGGTGCAAAACTATCAGGACGCAATGGCAATTTGTCGGTGGGCTGGTTCTCCCGATTATTTTTTAACATTTACCTGTAATCCAAAATGGCCAGAAATTGAAAGTGCGTTGGAACTTATTCCTGGTCAGCGAACAGAAGACAGACCTGATATAGTTTCCCGTGTGTTTCATATAAAGCTGATGGAGCTAATGAATGATATAAAGGAGAAACAACACTTTGGTAAAGTAAAATCAGGTAAATTTTTATTTTATCCATAACATTATTTTTCATGTATACGTACTATTATTTTTTCTCCTTTGCAGTAATCTACACCATAGAATTTCAAAAGAGAGGACTTCCACATGCTCATGTGCTTATATTTATAACTGCGAATGATAGGCCAAAGACGGTTGCAGATGTAGATGGAGTTGTTTCTGCCGAAATTCCCGATATAAATTCTGATCCTTTTGCTTATCAATCAGTATGTCAGTATATGATTCACGGGCCTTGTGGAGAGGCAAATCCTAATTGTCCATGTATGGTTAGTGGAAGTTGTTCAAAGCATTATCCAAAAAAATATTGTGAGCAAACAAATTTTGACAAAAAAGGTTACCCTTTATACCGTCGTAGAAATAATGGTAGGTACACCCCTGTTGCTAATGATTTTCGTCAAGACAACAGTTGGGTTATTCCACACAATGTTGATTTGGTGGTGAAATATCAAGCTCACATTAATGTCGAAATATGCAACAGGGCACGATCAGTTAAGTATTTGTTCAAATATATTAACAAGGGTCACGACAGAGCTAGCGTAATCATAGACAACAACGTTAACAGTGGTAAAACTTTTGTTTGTGAGGTTGATGAAGTTAAGACATATCTTGACTGTAGATACGTGTCAGCTTCTGAAGCAACTTGGAGGATTTTTAAGTTTGACATTCAGTATCGTACACCAGCCGTTGAGAGACTAATGTTTCATCTTCCTGGTGAGCAAACTGTGTTTTTCGATGATACGGATGATTTGATTGATTTGCAAAACAGGCCTAATTTGGAGAAATCAATGTTTACCGAGTGGATGCAAACAAATAGGTCTTGCGACAGTGCTCGTGAGCTTACATACATTGAATTTCCTACAAAGTGGGTATGGGATAAAGCAAAAAAGAAATGGAAAGTAAGGCAGAAAGGAGACATGATAGGACGTATATATTATGCTCATCCTACATCCGGAGAGAGGTTTTACCTTCGTATGTTACTAAACATAGTTAAGGGTCCAACTTCTTTTGAAGATATTCGGACAGTTGACGGTGTGTTGTATGATAACTTCAAAAATGCTTGCGTTGCTCGTGGATTACTGGAAGACGACAATGAGTGGGATGAAGCACTAAATCAAGCAGCTATATGGGCGTCGCCATCATCGTTGCGTGATATGTTCGTGATGATGCTTATGTTCTGTGAGGTATCTAAACCTGAACAGTTGTGGGAAAAACATTGGGAAAATTTATCTGAAGACATAATATGGAGAGAGCAAGAAAAGTTAGATAACAGTACCCCGCACGTTAACCATCATTTGAAATCTGCTTCGCTTATTGAACTGGACAAAATATTACATAGAAGTGGTAGAACTATTAAAGAGTTTTGGAATGTTGACTTGGAATATATTTTAACGGAGCATCGTACAGATAATGCTTTAATAGATGAGGAAGAGGGATATGATTCTCTGTTACTGAACGAGGAAGCAAACAGCCTATTGCCATGCTTAAACATTGATCAAAAAAATGTATTTGATGCTGTTTGTTCTGCGGTTCGTATGTCGTTGGGTGGTTTTTTCTTTGTTTATGGAAGTGGAGGTACTGGAAAAACCTTTTTATGGAAGACTATTATAGCTTGCTTACGAGCGGAGGGGAGAATCGTACTAGCAGTTGCTTCATCTGGCATTGCATCCTTGCTTCTTCCAGGTGGAAGGACTGCACACTCTAAATTCAAAATTCCTATTAATTTAGATGACTCCTCAACATGTGATATTTCAAAGCAATCTTCTCTTGCTGATCTTCTGCGTAAAGCTGATTTAATTATATGGGATGAAGCACCCATGATACACCGTAATGCATTAGAGGCTTTCGAGAAAAGTCTTAGGGATATTTTAAGCACTGATTCAAATGCTCCTAACAAAAATATTTTTGGAGGTAAGACAATCTTACTTGGAGGAGATTTTAGACAGACATTACCAGTTGTTCGTAAAGGATCTAGACAAATGATTGTGCGTTCTGCTATTAACCAATCTTATTTGTGGAGCCAATGTAAAGTTTTCACATTAACGGTCAACATGCGGTTGCAGTGTGGTAATTTAACTGAAACCGAAATTGATGACCTCAGCAAATTTTCGCAATGGATTCTGGATTTGGGCAATGGTAAATTACCCACTTTTTCTTTGGTTGATGGTGAAGAGCCAAATTGGATTGCAATCCCTCCTAAATATCTTCTTTCTTCCAGCGGAAATGCAGTAAAGGATATAGTTGATAGCATTTACCCTAATTTAAATAATACTAATATAATGAACCATGCGTACCTAAGAGATAGGTGTATACTGGCACCAACCAATGATTGTGTGGAGGAAATTAATTCTTATGTGCTAAGTGTTTGTGGTGGGTGTCTCACAAGCTATTTAAGTGCAGATTCAATTAGTTCAATTTCTGATTCAAATGAAGATATACACAATCTGTATCCAATGGAGTTCTTAAACAGTCTTAAAATTTCAGGTCTTCCTAATCATGAACTTCGTTTGAAAATTGGTGTTCCAATAATGTTGCTTCGCAATTTAAATCATAATTTGGGTTTGTGTAATGGTACAAGACTTATTGTCAACCAACTGTCAAAAAGGGTTATAGAAGCTGAGATCGTGACTGGGACCAATATTGGCAATAAAGTTTTGATCCCGCGAATTGTTCTTACATCAACTGATACAAAATGGCCTTTCATTTTACGACGTAGACAATTTCCAGTAAGGGTTTGTTTTGCGATGACAATCAACAAAAGTCAGGGTCAGACTTTAAAACATGTCGGAATATATCTGCCCCGTCCAGTATTTACGCATGGGCAACTGTATGTTGCTATATCCAGGACATCTTCTGAACAGGGGTTAAAGATATTACTAGGGCAGCACACCGACGAGCGTAGAAACTACACGCAAAACATAGTGTACAAAGAAGTCTTTGACAACCTGACAGGTCTGGTTTCCATCTATCTTATTACACTTCGTAATTGAATCCCCATTCCAGTTATGTTTTTCTAATATATATATATGCAGATCTGCCTCATACAGAAGACTGTGCACAACCAACTGAGCAAGCTTAGCAGTTCTCATACGATATCCACGCCCCTGTCTTTGTCTTCCGAGTTTCTTATGGTATGAAACCGATGACTTTTACTATGAGCTGCATTTTTCACTTCTTAAGTTTGTACATTTTAATATTTTCTGCATGGCACACAATGGGTAGACGGTC
Organism: Allium fistulosum; assembly: GCA_030737815.1. Lineage (NCBI taxonomy): Eukaryota > Viridiplantae > Streptophyta > Magnoliopsida > Asparagales > Amaryllidaceae > Allium > Allium fistulosum. The sequence goes on from CM060902.1 coordinate 218,333,597, forward strand.
CTTTTTTGGTTTTGTAAATTTCCCTTTTTTCTTTAGATGCCGGTTGCTTGACTGTTGACAGAGTACTTTGAATTTAACTTGATTTAACTAATCATCCAGTTGAACTATAACTATAATACTGTCACTTTTTCCATTATCATTTTGTTGCATTTTAAACAAATTTCTGAATATTACTTTCATCCAAATTACCGTCTTTCCTATTTTATTAACTGCTTGATGTCTGTGTTTATGCAACATAAAAATGTGCCGAGTTGTTCTACTTTTTCTTAGCTGAGCCTGTATTTTTGTTAAAATTATGCTTCTTCTGACAGTGGAAAATTTTGCTGTATGACTTACCAGCCATTTTTAACCCCTCATATTTGAAATATACCCAAACCTGGTGGTTACTGTATGTGTCTTTTTACTTCAAATTTACATTTTGAAATATTATCATTCAATCTTCCATGCATTTACTGCATAGAAATTAGAATAGGCTGCTTTCAACATGTTAATGTTTGTTAATACATTCTTTTAATCCTTGAAAATGATTTACACTTTGACCCAGACTTAATATTATATTTCTTTAAATTTGAAATTTTCACAGTTGGTGACTTTGACATTAACGTGGAAATTTATTTTCAAAGTTGATTTACACTTTGTCTATTTGGCGAGTATTGTTATGATAACATGATTTATTTCTTATGGGCATTAACGTGAAAATGGTAAAAATTAACTTTGTTAATTTAGGGAATTACTGATCTATACAACTCTTTCTGATATACATCTCTTTGATTTTCCAGATTTGCATGTAGTACGCTTACTACACAAGGAATGAAACAAAATATAGTTACCTTGGAATCACCAGAAATTTTATCGTTGGAGAAAGAGAATATGAGTAAGCAATTTGTAAGGTATGATATTGTTAACTCTCATGCCTTCTCATGTTGATAAATTTTCACGAATCACTATTTCAATTTTCAGGTATTTTGCTCTTTTATCCCATGTCCCTTCTCATAACTTATAGATCAACTGTTGCATTTGTTTACGTATTTTTAAATTTGATTTTGTACCTCTAGACTCTTCTGACAGATTCAGTTGTCTCATTGTTAAATTTGTTTACGGCATGCTTATTTCATTTCGCTTACACGAGATTTTGTAAATTTTATACTGACTGCTATTTGTTACCCCTGAGCTGAATATCAGTTATAAAATAATATGCAGTTACAATGGACTAGAAGAAGGCAATGCCAGTTATATCAAAGCAGTTCTATTTCGATTTTCAGGTATTTTTTGTGAGCAGTGGTTAAGTTTCTAGACATCCTAAGTTGAATTGCTTCCACTTTCTTTCTGGGACATTTGAATTTTGTTCTTAGTTTGTTTCAAAAATTTCGTAGTTTGCCTTATACTGCACATATGAATCATGCGGTACTCCCAAGCGATGTAAATATTATTTTAGTTTGTTATTAGTTTGTACCAATTTTTTTGAATATCCTACATTCCTTTTGCTTTGCATATGGATCATGCGGTATTAAGTCATTATCTGGTGGTCATTAAAAATGTGTGGGTTTAATCTTCCAAAAATATAATGTTTGTCATTAAATGAAGGTTTGGTGTATTTATGTCAAATAAATATGTGGATATAACCTTTAGCTACTCATTTCAGCAATTTGATCCCTACAGAGTTTAGTAATCATATGTCCATAAGGATGTATAGTTCCGTTTTAGCATTGGATTTATACTCCATACTGTACATCATGTTTCAGTATCATTTTTATGTATACATTTGCAAGACAGTTTGCACTGTTACAAAGTTAACTACTGTACGTTATTTTTGAATTAACATTCATTTTTGAGTAGTACTTGAGCATGTGTGATAGTTTCATGTCTTATTTATACTCGCCCTCCTGTGCTATCCCAAATATGTAGAGAAGCACTGTTTGGGAATTTAATACTAACTGAACTACAACGGAACCCATCCCATTTATGTTTGACATACGACATATGTTGATTGAGATGATATATAATTTTAGGTTATTTTGATGCTTAGCATGCTATACTCTACCAAAAAAACAATCTACAAACATCGCATTTTCCACATTAGATTGTGGAGCAGTGCAAGCTGATGCTTTGACTGTTGATCGTCTTGCCTCTTTGCAGAAGTACTCGGAAACAGCTGTAGTGCCTCGAGAGTCCATTTTGGTTGCTGAAGTGCAGTGGCTACATTCCATCAAGGCTGATTTAGTGGTGTCTGATGTTGTTCCTGTAGCATGTAGAGCTGCTGCTGATGCAGGAATTCGCTCTGTTTGTGTTACAAATTTTAGTAGGGATTTTATCTACGCCGAGTATGTTGTAGCAGCTACAGATATCTACATCATAACCCAGTGTTGTTTCACTGTATTACTTTACATAATTGCATGCCATAATTAAGTGGACGCACTGATTTACACGTTCAAAGTTCTTTGGTGGCAACTTATTACCTCCAATTCATATTTTCATAAGCTTATCCATTTTACAACTAAATCTGTATGTGACGGATAGATCTAATTCAACTTCCATGTAACTCGCATGAATGATTAAAACGTTTAGCAAAATACATTATCCTCAAAATAAGTAAGAGCAAAATAATACAGTTCAACTGTCCACGTACGCATGTGTTCAAAAATTTATATGTGAAGTTACTGTCATGTATATGTGATGTCGTGGTCGTCTACATGCAATGCATGAAGTTATAGAAAATAAAAGGGACAAAACAAATATTACTAATATAAAAACCTTTAGAAAACCTATTCTCTGTCATCCCAAATTTGCAAGTACCATTCGTACTTCTTGTGTGGACACAACGGTTTACACGTTCGTGATAATGTGCTGGCAATTATAACATACAGTTCAGATTTTCAGAAGCTCGGTTAATTTCTATAACCATATTTTTAACTGGGTATAATAATTACTTACAACTGTTTTACACTTTCAACATATACTGTGTTTCCATCATTTTAAAACTTGATGTGTTGTCAACATCTCAACTCAGAAATGGCAGAACATTGTTTTTTTTTCTTCTATAATAACACTGGCCTCCTCCAACTTTCAGCCACATTAGAATATAAAACCGAAAAATAGTTGGAACATTAGCGTCTAAAATTTTGTTTTCTATACAGACTACTGCAATTGGTACCTGAACATTTTTTACGTGTCACTAATAGAAGCACATGCAAATTTTTTGAAATTTTTAAGTGGTACTTTAACGTGTATACAACTGGTTGATGTCAAATTCTATAGTACAGACAAACCTGTGGTATAAATGCGTAAAACATGTTTGCTACTAAACAACGAATAACATATTTTATAACAGATACTAATTATAACTATAAAAAAAATATGCCCATACAATAAATCACAACGGGCCATGCTCAGTCATATGATCATACAATCACCACAACTTTTAAACAAATACGGTTTATATATGCTACAATAATTGGTCAGCCTATTTTTCGTTACTGCACTGACGTAAAATAATTGGTCAGCCTGTTTTTCGTTACTCCACTAACCGTTTCATTTTGTAATCTGTACTTCAAATAACGTTTTACACGCATTTTACCGTTGTATGGGTGACATCCACCATTATATCTACTTTATTTATGTCTACCCTACCATTCATAACAAACTGCTAATTAGCTTTCCAGGTAAATACTATTTTTTCTTTCCTGCTTGCACACTTATATTTATACGTCATTCTACTAATAAATTTGAAAAGTTGCTAACTTTCACTGCTATGTTTTCTTTATGAAGATACAATGGACAATAATTTTCAAATGCTTGCCAACTTAGTCTATGGTACCAACTGGAACACAATCAAAGTTCGTGTGGGAAGACTTTGGATTTTGGTCAGCCAGAAGACAAATGAACCTTACTCTCTAAACTTACAACTTCTGGACAGTGAGGTAAAATCTCCATCTACATTTATTAACACCCAACCTATCTATTCATTTATGTGTTTGTATGGACTGTCTTCTATAGGGGAATCAGAAAATGGCAGTTGTACGTAAGCACAATTTACATCGATTTGAAAATATGTTCGAGGAGCAGTCTATATATGAGATTACCAGGTTCAACGTACAAGACTCGGATAAAGATTTTAAGGCTATTGATGAGCCATTAACTATTATCATTAGGGTGGACACTCAAGTAAGGAAGGTACATGAAGATACAAACAACATTCCTCGCTACAAATTTGGATTTGTGGATGATGACATACTTCCCTCTCGAATTAACAAGAAAGGTCAACTTACAGGTTCGTCTACAATTTTTTTGGTTTTAAACTCTCTTAGCTCACCATTTGTCAGTTGGAATAGTACCTAACCAATTTTTTAACCGGATTAGACGTAGGAGGCATTCTCTGTGCTATTACCCCTGTTCTTCATATTACTAGACAAGATGGAACTCAATCGCTCAAAAGACAACTTCACCTTGAATTAACAAGGTTTTATATAGTTGTCTACCTACATTACAGTTTATCCAACATCGTTTTTTCAAAATATGTCCATCTTACTTATAAATAATTGATGTTCCTTTATATGCGCAGTGGGAAATCATCTATTGTATCTCTTTGGTTTGAAAAAAAAAATTTGATCGATGAGTCATTGCTTCAAACATACTCCCATCCAATACCAATAGTTGTTACATCTACCTCAGTTTCTGTTTATGCAGGTAAGTACTTGCTTATTTAATCATAGATATAATAATTATTTGTTCACTACTACCGTTACTGTGCTTATTACATATCTACTACCTTCAACTGCAGGATCGATAGTTTATGACTCCACTAAAGCAACCAAGATATACACTAATATAAAAGTCTCCCCCGTCTATGAATATTTTGAGAGGTATTTGCTTAAACCTTGATTATACTATTACTGCATTTACTATATTAGCTCTGCTTATAATTTTTTGTCTGGTTTTATTTTCCTCTCTCAGTACACAGTATGCCATCAACAAAAAACTGCTTCTTCTTAACAAGACTCCTTCTACGGACGAGAACGCTGATGTAGAAACTGTTTAGTCCACTATAGCACATCTTCAAGAAGAGGTTAGAGCTGCAAATTGTCGGGTATGTCTTTTTTTCTTCATCGAAACCCAACATTATGTTCATGATTACAATCACATTTGCCTGCTTACATGATGCAGTTTAAATGACCATAACACTATAACTGCTTCCTACATATTATTCCCTCCCTTACTTTTTTAAACCATTATAAATTGTTTTTTAATATATCTTTCCGTTATGTTTTTAATATTCGATCCTTTTGCCTATTTGTTAATGTACTGTCTTATATGTTTAGGGAAAAAAATACATTGTTCATGCTACGATCACTAAATTGAGGACCTCTTCACCTTGGTTTTACATGTCATGCATGATGTGTAAAGGATCTGCATATCTTGAAGGAACACAATACTTATGTTCCAGATGCCACCAACCGGTGAAAGAACCTCTTAATAGGTTGATATCTCTTTACCTTAGCCAAACTATCATTATTATATATTTTAATTACCTATTCTTCCACAGGTATCGTTTGAACATCGATATTGTTGATGGTACTACCTCATCAACTGTGACCGCGTTTGACAAAGAGGCAGAGAAACTTCTTGGTGTGAACGTGGATGAAATGATCAAAATCTCAAAGATGGTTAAAAAATTTCATAAATTAATATTATCTTTACCGTTACAATTTTCACCATTTTTTCATTTCCTTTAGTGCTTTTGTTTTTCTCTACTTCAGGAAAACGGAGATAAGAAGGTGGAAAACATTCTTCAACAGCCAGTAGGAATAGACGCTATTTTTGAATTTAGGCCGAACAACTACGAAATGAATAACAAAGATACAATCCTCACTGCTCGAAAAATAACAAAGAAAATCGTGTCTTCTCAGTTATCTTCTTCGGCATCACAGGTAAAAAGTTCGTGTAATTATATGTACAATAATATTTCACTACAGTTAAATTTTTAAAACAACTACCTTTTTTAACATTTTTCTCTTTTATGATTTGTGTACCATATTTTAGACCACAACCTTGACTACACAAAATACAAACGTTGATAATGGTTCAACCCAATCCACCTACAACACTTCAACTACATCTGATTACAAAGGAAAGAAACCGGTAATAAAACATTTGACAACTATAACAAAGTGGTTGAAGTTCTGTACTCAAACTATTTATGTTCGACATTAACTTAAAATTCATGTAGGCCGTTGATGATGTTCTCAATGAAAGTACTGAAAGCAATCCTCCTCCATCAACTACAAAAAAGGGTGGAAGAAGAGAAATTTTCATAGCTGTACGTCTGCTGACACACTTTGCATTAATCATTTCTACCATTTATATAGTTTTAATTTATTATTATTTTCAACATATATTTCACTGTCAACTTTTTATTATAATACTGTACAAGTCCATATTAACCTTCCCATTTCTACTATAAAACTTTCCTGATCTTTGTTTTTCCATAACTATAATTGCTGGTACTAAACATTTTATTTTTCGTAGGACGAAGAAGATATTGGCAGTCCACTACGCTCTGTCCGCACTCAATGTGGAGAAAAGCGCAGAAAGAAATAAATATAACCGCCCAGTAAATAAGTTGGAGAAAGGCGCGGGACAAAAAATAAATAATTCCATTGTTACATAATAAAAATCCTACTCTTCCTTCTGTATTTAATATTCTGTTTTTTTTTTCTCGCTCTTCTCTATCACTATGTACTCTTTCTTTGTCTTTTAATAACATTCATGTACCTATTGCTACTCATTAAGTAATTTTCCAACATGACTTTTTACCATCCTGGTTACAAAAATCAGATATATTCCAATTGATACAATTGCAATCATAACGAATACCGTATACCTTATTATTAAGCTTTGTATAATACCAAAACAAATACAAGACAACATAAATAATAACTCATATAATATACCTCTTTAAACCCTCCACGTACCCGTGTGCGAAGCACGGGCCTCAATCTAGTAGATCAACATATACAAGCACAACACGTCATTGGTGGAGACTCACTCCTTCGTACTGGGAAAATAAACACAAACTGATCCAAAATCGAAACAAAAAATGAACCACAGTTTGTTCTTCTCCGCTCCAAACCGTCTGCCGCCCACAAATCAAAGAGTCTATTCCTCAAACCCTAAAATTCCTCATCACAACCATCCAACCACAGCTCCATTTCGCAGTACCTCATCGCGACGGCAGAGGACCGTCGTCTGTAAACATACCGACGATAATGGTACCGGCCTCGCCATCACCTATAGCAGTGAGACCACTGACAGCTCCGATTCAGGGATGCAGACATATTCTCAAATTGAAAGGTCTGTTGCAATCCAATACTTGATATTTCTTTCATGCAGTTTTTATTTAGAAGTAGAGTAAACTAGACATGTCATCCAACCCTTTTCAATACCCAAAAAAAACAATTTATCTTTCCCCTCCCACCTTCTTTCCATGGCTCATTAGTCAAAAATACATCCTTATATAAGTTGATATTGATGTTTGAGTATAATTTATAAGAAATCGTTTTATACCAAATAAAGAACATGTATTGAATGGTATTTTGAAGCATAAATACAAAAAACAAGGATGCTTTTGTTGTTTACATGGTCAAAATAACTTATGAATTCTTCCATAAGCTATAAGCTTAAAATGGTTATTTCTCATATTTTTACTTCAAAGCAACTTATGTTCCCTCCTTATAAGTCGTTCGCAAACACTCAAATACAAATAAGTTAGTTCTAACTTCTAAGGTATTTTAGACTACTTATTATGAGTGGTCAAACATGTTCTTTGTATAGTTATACAATTGTAAATTTTGTAGATGGTGGATAGGTTTAATTTTGTGTAAGTGTGTCAAAATAAAAATAAAAAATAAATTTAAGACTCCTAAATGCTTAAGCTTCTCTAAAAGATTTAAGAAACAAAGTCCGTCCTCACAAAATATCAAGTTTACAATGCAAAGGCATTAGCCATGAAAAACCACCATTCTGTATAATCCTAGCATTTAAGCCCGTTTAGAAATAGCCTTTATACAATTTCTTAAGTCGTTTTGAGGTGTAATTTCAAGTAGTATTAAATGAATGGGAAGAAGTAAACTCATTTGAAAGGATAAGAAATTTTAATATAAAAAAATTATGAAAAATAAAATAAGTCATAAGCAAGTATGTGTTATGACTTATTAACTTCTTAGTAACTTATATTTCCTTCTTACAAGGTGTTTCAAACTTTGGAATACTAATAAATAAATAATAAATTGTTTTGACTGTTTTTGCCTACCAAGCTCTTCATTAGATTACTAGTTATAACTTGGAGTAACAATTTGTGTGAATGTTGGATTAACAACTGCAAATTTAATCAAGTGTTAAAGCTATAGACAGACAAAGAAAATGATTAAATGTGTTGAACTAAGTTTACCAGAATGTCACTTATAAACGACAATAATAAAACTTGCAAAGGTAGTGTAAGAATATAATAAATTATTTAAAGTTTTAAACTAAGAGTAATCGAGATGATGAAGTAAATTGAGGTGCATTTCCCCAAGACAATATTACCATCCAATAATTGTGCACATGAATAATGGTGGAAGTCTCCCAAAATGCAATAATTTGTCACTCACTAATTTGCACTAAAAGTGATCAATGAGCAAACTAAAGAGAACCATGTTTCAATAAGAGTAAGAGAATTAAGAGGAGAAAATGTGATTAGAAAAGTATGTGTTTGACACATCGACTCCGACAACAATCTTAGTGTCTATTTGCAATAAATATAGTTGTTTGACAATTAACTTCTTAAGAGAATAATCATAAGACCGTTTGTGGATACAGTCGGATGTTGATAGTTTATGTCCATATTCATATTCAAAATTGTTTTTTGGTACTAGATATTTGTGTCCATGAATATTGGATGGATACCGGATTTTTTGCTATCTATCGAAAATTGGCATTTAAAAAAAACATAGACAAATGTGACTCAAAGTAGAACCTTTTCAATGTCAATTTTAAAAGATATAAGAAATATTATGGTGATAAAAATAATGTTTAACTACAAATTTTTGCCTAAAAATTATAATAAGAATAAATAAACATGCATAATGATCCCGAACAGTCAATCCCAAACAAGAGCAGAGAGAGAACAAAGTAGGCCTTCCAATGTCTTTCAGAGATAGACATGCATAACGATGATGCGAGTACACGACATGTTGAATCTGTATCTCGGATGCATCTGAACATTAAGAGTTGCTACTTTTGTTCTATTTATCCACCTAATGATGCTTTTGCTATCCTAAAACATTGGTTATTAAGAATGTAACATCACCTACTTTGAGATTCGAAAATGAACATCAATGATGCTGCAATTATCATCAGAATTATTTTCAAACAACAAAATAAAATCAATTTTTTAAACAACATTAAGTAAACAGAACAACTAAATAGTTTTCATTACATATATTGTTTTTACATTTTCATTTCTCTGTTCGTGTTCACGTAAAAGTAAATATAATAATAAAACATAAATAATAGTCATGCCCAACATATGAAGATGTCGACATAAATACCAAACCAGTTATATAACCTGGTTTTACAACAGTGGAAATTAAAATAAATTTTATTAACTACTAAGTCTTCGCCTTCATCTTCAAAGCTTTTATTCGTCCTTCAAAATACTACATGTCTAATTCCATAAACTCAAGCTACTTGAATGAGTATCCATGAGTTTATGAGGAACAATAATAGTAACATGGATCATACATAAAGCATGATACGAATAATACATTTTCCTAATCGCATATGGTGAGACCACGCCGCAATGCGGAATAAATTTTTCCTCACTAAATCTTCAACAATAATCACATCACATCATGTAACATCACAACATCATATCATGAGCATACACATTTAAGCATCATTCAAACATAAGTATACACTATACTTAATATCATGTTATGAAACATGTCATAATTCATCGATTTTCAACATAAGTATATCTTGTATTGATTTACAATTTATGAACCATGTCATATAGTCATCATACACATGTACATGCATCACCTAGACTCTTATTTAGGCGGCAATTTACAAATAATTCTTAATTTTATTTAATTATTACAACACTATGTTTATTTATCATCAATTCATTTTACTCAAACGTTACAGGTGGAATGACCACTCATCCACCTTAGGAGCTATCCTGACTCTTCTAGAGGTTGAATGCAAGTGCCTTAAATACATTCTAACAATCGTCCTTACTAAGCATTTATAAACCCTCATAGTTCTAGAAATGCTTTCGTTTCACGCTGTTATTCGTTAATTCATTCGTTTGTTATATCTGTGTTAATGTTATTTACTCATACTAGAGCTAGTTTTCCGAATTAGACTTGTTAGACTTTCAAGGTCTTGGCACCCTGCTATATACCCATTGAATTTAGACTTCTCTAAGTCTTGATACTTTGCCATTCAATGACTCAATGAGTACATATATTTTAAGATTTTAGGTTCAATCCATCTCACATTTTATTAGTTGTGTACCTACACATTTCATAACTCTTCCTGTATAGGTTAAAATCTTCCAATATTTTTAGATAAAACGTTTTTATCCTTTTCATTACTCAAATGATTCTACTTATTATTCTATAACTTACCCTAAGCTTAATCATTTGCACCTTCATATAAGTTAACACATTTTATCTTTTCACAATAACTTCTTGTGCTAAAAAACATTCAAGTTAACCATCCTGAGAACTAGCTTCCAAAATGCTTTCGATAATTCACATATTTTGATTGATGGAAATAAACCATTTGCTATCGCATATGTAAATATGATTAGCTATCGCATGTACAAAAGTTGTCGTCTTCATAGTTATCGTACAAATAGGCTATCAACCATATAGCTATTGAGTATATAACAAAGCTATCCAATAATGCATTTATATACGTGTAATATAAACTATTATCTTAATGAAATAATGAATAGATATCACTGATCATAACAAAATGAACTATAATCTTGACAAACTTAGATAAATAATTTTCGGATGCAGATACCTTTATATCCACATCTATATCCCTTTTCTTCGGATATCGATTATTTATCGGTTTTTTGGATACAGATAGATTTTATATTTTTTGGGTATCTTTTGACAACCTTATTCCAATAAGTTTGTCAAGATTCCAATAAGTTGCTTTTGTAAAATTTGCTCGTGTAAAATTTGGTGTGAAGAAACACATTCTTCCAATTTGGTGTGAAGAAATACATTATTTCAATAAGTATCTTTTTGGTGTGAAGAAACACATTATTCCAATAAGTTGCCTCTGTAGACTTTGCAACCTAGTAGTTTTTTGTTCGCTAAGTTGAATCCGTGCAAACATTTCTTGGAGGCATTTTAGATGACAATTTCACATTCACTCGGAAGCCAAATTTGATGTATGAATGTACCTTTTTTTAAGAAAGGCGAAAATGTCGGGCTTATTTTGGTAGAATCAAACATCATATTTACGGTTAAGCTGCCTTTGAAGCATGTCATAGAAGCTTTTCCATAATGTGTGACTTGGTTTTCCTAACATGTGGTTACATATGATTTTCCATGACAAGATGCAATAATGCCACCTCTGTCCACAGATCTTGGTTATTTGGGATTGCTTTAAACGTGGTTGTTGTTATTGTCTTTAATAATAGTTGTAATAGTTTTGCTGTCACGCTTTTTTGGTATCAATGTGAACTATCAAAAACGCCCCTTTATATATTATCAAATCTTAATCACTTAAAAATAGGATCTAATATTAAACTTTTTTTACAAATTCAAACGCCCCTAAAAGTAGGATCTAACAATTAAACATGCTTTATAAATTCAAAATGCTTCTAAAAATAGGATCTAAAATTAAACTTCTTTTACAAATTCGAAATATTTTGTTACAAATATATAAATCTTAATATCACTTTAAAATAAAAAATCATTTTTTTGACTGATTTAAACATATACAATTTATAAGGAAAATAATTCACGCGAGAAGTGCGTGCCGTAACACTCATTATTATTTGGTTAATCCACATTTCCAACACACAGATTTTAAAGCTTAAATTGGTGTATTAATTCAAAATTGAATAGATTTATCAGAAATATCCGTACATGAGTGATAAACAAACGATTTATGAGATTTCACTGTCGTTTCGATTTACCAATTAGTTCGATATTTTGTTAGATAGAACCATGTTACTAATTTTTTTAAAGATGTTAAAAGGTATACATTGCAATGCTAATGTATGGAAGTCTTAATTTACAATCAGGTTTCGCAGTTTTTGCACAAACAATAGTATGGAGCTATTTGCTTCTTGCTAAGTTTCACTAATCAATTTTTGCATTTATTTGGAATTGATAAGCACTGAAGTAATGCCATGATAGTATGGCACTGTTGTTCTCCATTGAGCGGGTAATTAAAGTTCTTCACTCATGTTATCAGTTCTCTCACCACCAAAACAGATTAATTACTGAAACAGCAAAGCAAAATCAAGGGAGCCGGGGAACTTCAGGAGATTGGATTGAAATTGAAGTATGCTCTCATGCTTTTGCTGTGTGCAATTTTTGTATATCATTATCGATATTTCACACTACTTGACCGTAATAGAAGATAATGTACTCTGGCAGCTATACAAAAGTAATAAGAATGACCCCCTCATCCTGATTTAGATGTTACTCAACTGACTATAATATGAAATAAGAAATTTGTATGTGCATGTCACTCTGTTTACTACAATTGAGGCTAGATCAGCCTCGCTCATTTGTCTCTTGCTTATTTCTTACCCAATCACATAATCTTTACAATTAGGACAAAGGTTTTCTATTATGTTAACTAGATCTGTAAACTTCAACTGATTTTAATGTGATGTCAGAAACCAAACAAAAAAAGAGATAGCAAGTGACTTTTGTAACAAATTCAAGGGAGTAATATTTGATTGACGATGAATGATTGATGAAGTAAAAGTATAGTTAAAGATTAATTGTGAACTGAAACCAGTATTCATGCATGATGAACTCAAAATGAGTGCAATTTAGAGGTCTAACATGCACATATAGTGTTTTGATGATTGGTTGAAAGCAAGTAATGTGCTGCATCTTTGTTTTATCAGGGTGCATGGGTGCTCAAACCACAGAACATAAAGCCAACATCGGTTATTCATTTTATTGGTGGTGCTTTTGTTGGTGCTGCGCCTCAACTTACCTATCGCTTTTTCTTAGAAAAGTTATCTGAGAAGTAAGTTTTCTTTAAATAATATTCAGAATAGCACATCACATTCTTTATTGGTGGTGAAATTATGAGGTGGTGAAATTTCAGATAATAATGTTCACTGAAAAAAAGAAAAAGAAAAAAGAGCATTGGACCTTCAAATCAATTTGCAAACTGGCAGCCCATAACTTTTGTTCTATCATACAAATACAATATTATAACGATTCTTGCCTATAGCTATATTTATGTCAATTGTACTATATTACACAGGGGTGTTATAGTTGTGGCCACACCTTTTGCTAGCGGGTTCGATCATTTCCTCATTGCTGATGAAGTGCAGTTCAAATTTGATAGATGCATCAGATCGTTGCATGACACAGTAAGTGTGCAATTCTTTTATTGAATTTATTTCAAGAATTATTTTGTCAAAACCCCAAACTTAACTCTTTTGTATGTACAGGTCAATAATCTTCCAATATTTGGAGTTGGCCATTCTTTAGGATCTGTAATCCACCTTTTAATTGGTATTCAATTATCTTTCTGCTGCTACTTGTACTTATTCATGAAGAGCTAGTAGCAACAAATAAATCGTAATTTTACAGGGTCAAGATATGCTGTCCAGAGAAGAGGCAATGTATTAATGTCATTTAATAACAAGGTACGTGATCTGTTGTCCACCTTACATTTTAAAGTAATCGACCTTCAGGTTTTTGATTTTTTGTTGCTGCTCAGTGGTTTAAAATATAGTTATGTAATGGCAAAAGCAATCATGATATATCATATATTTGTGTTCACAATGATGTATTGTTAAATACTACCAATCCCTTCATTACTACTAACGCCTTCGTTACTTCATATATGACTAAATAATGAGTTGCTTGATAAACACATTATCATTATCCGAAAATTTAGCTTAATAGCGATGATAAATAATACGACTTATTGCAAGGCCATCTTCAACCAGGAACAGATTAAGATTGAATTTTCATATTTCTACAAAACAATGCTTCCAACGGTTTGATTAAGCCTTAATACTAAGCTTTGACGTTCAGACTTCAGTTTAAGAAACGGAACCAAAGATGCACACCTATTTAATAAGCACTTGATAATAGGCGTCTATTAAATAGGTGTCTGAAGTTAAGCGCATTTTTGATAGGCACCTAGCCATCAAGCTCTTATATTAAATAAGAGCATTATTTCAGACTTCTATTTAATAAAAGCTTGAAATCGGGCTCTTATCTAATAAGAGCATATGATGTGTAGACGCTTATTAAATGAGCTACTATCTTCAAATGCCTTTTAACAGGTGTCTATTGTCAAATGTTTATTAAATGGTCTTTTGGTTGTTGGACTTTTGTTGTTGTTAAATTTAGCTTCATAATCTTACGAGATGTAACATTACGGGATTGAGTTGGTTGGAGATGCCCTATATAAATTGTTCTATATGTTAACTACGCACTACCTAGTTTATTAAATGATACCAACTGTCACGGGCCGAGCCAGTGGCGACTGGTAGGCTTTGCAACCATCCCAGACCCACCGTGGCAAACAGTGATACCTCGAATTTGCTTTTACGGCCAGCCTCTCGACTCGCAACCAACCCCTCAATGGGACATGTAGGGGTAAGAGTCTCCCGTTCGCCACCAAACCGCGAAGCGAGAACCCCCTATCATGCTGTAATGTAGCAAACCCGATCCCGGTCTCATCGAAATCCAAAACGTATCTTTTAAGGCCAAGTTGTTTTAAGGGTAAAACAATTCAATTCATATCTATATACACAAAGATAGATAATTCAATAGATAATCTACATTATCATCCCAAACAGATAATTCACATTATCATTATAATTCAACCAAACATCCATATCATATATCAACACATATCTCATCAAAGATATCAACAATGCAAAGTATTCAATATAAATCATTTCTTGGCAGAGTAAACCGGGTTCAAGATTTCGGTTCCGTTGGGTCAATTAAGATTTTATAAAATTTTGGCCAATTTTAGAAAGAGGAAAATAGACACAATGATAAACTTCGAAAAAAAATTAGATCGAAGGACAACAAGGTTCTTTTAGATTGAAGGACAATTCTAATTATAACTAGCATTTTGTATACTGTAAATTGGATATAATGCTAGTTATAACTAGTATTCTGTATAGTGTAAAAATTAAATATAATGCTAGTTACGACTAGCATTCTGTTCTTCAGGGCAAAAATAAAACTTGATATTCTTCAGCAATTTTTTCTTCAAAATTTGTCCTTCTTCCTAATTCTCCTTTTTAGAAATTTAGGTCTGGTTCCAGTTTTGATTTTTGGTACTTTATTCACTAGAAATACATGAATAAATATTATATATTTGTATTTAATATAATAAGAGTGTATTATACAAGAACAAGGTTTTGCTTTTGATATTCTGAGATTTTAGGAATTTCGATCTCGTTGGAGAATTTCAGTTTCAAACTTTGTTTGTAATTTCACTTTTTTTTACATAATTACATCAATATGTTTTGAATTTATTAAAATGAAATGTATATGTCATTCTAACCTGAAAAGGTAGATATAAACAAACAACGTTGGTTAATTGTAATTTTTTTTTGATGTTAGTACTAACAGTGTCGATTAATTTTTATGTTTTCAACTTTTAAATTTTGCTATTCATGTACTTAGTATATTTGTTTGTTTTTCTAAGTTAAATTTTGGATTTTGATCAGTGCCAATAAGACTCAAGTTTTCATTTTCATACTTGTTCAACCAGAAGTACTTCCCAATCGAACCTTCCATTAGAAGTGTCTATAATTATTTTTGGATGATGTGATCACCTTGCATTTGAAATCATGGTTTGAATTTCAAACATTCAGGTAATTCGTTCCACTTTCGGTCACAATCGGAATTCCAGTTCCGGTCCAAAGTCTGGTTTTGACTCTTTATGTGCTGAAAAAAAAAACAAATAAATTGCAAAAAATGGAAAAATATATGCAATAAACATATAAAGAGCTGAAAATACAACAAATAAACCAAGATAACAAAGAAAATGCAAATAATAAATAGTTTTAAAAAAAATCGTGTCCTGTCAATTCCGATCCAATACGGCAGAAGTAACAAACGTCAGAAACCAATAATCAAATCATTTTTTTTTCATGTATGATATATATTTAATTTTCGTAAATACAATTATATACTATCTATTAATGTATTTTGACAAGGAAAAAAAAATCTGAATTGATCCAAAATTTGAAAAATCTTGAATGAACAAAACAGAAACGAAAACCAAAATTTTGAACCTTGATGGAAACATTAAGAAACCGATAATTCTCACTTAAAAAGGGTTGAAATTTCATTATCATTGTAAAATTACAAATTTTATTCTCGTTTCAATAAGATTTATAGTATGTTTTGGTGAAATTGTCTTTTGCAAATATGCAAAACTATTAGCGATGTAAAACAGAATTTGCAAACGTTTGTAATACATGCAAAATCAAAATATTTGCACTTTTCTCAAATGTAGTACATCTAATTGAAATTTTGTTTTCACTATCAAACCATTTTTATAATAGTTTGAAACAAGATTTATCTGTCATATAATTTGGTAAAATTTTGCATAGTTATCAAGGCACGCGCCTAAGCGTCAGAAAGTCGCACGCACTTAGGTATAACCTACTGCGCCTTTCTCGACATCGAGGTGCCTCCGCCACTGGAAGCGCATGAAAAGCGCATTAAGCATGACTTTTTTGAATCACCGAGGTGCAGTAAAGCGCACCTCGAGTAGGCGACCATGTTTTGCAAGCCAACCCCAAAAGGTAAACCCATCCGAACCCGTTTTCTAACTCGATATTGAAAGTCAACTACGGTCGATTGAATTTTAGGGTTTTCAAAAAAGTTCGAAAGGGAAAAAGTGAATGCAGCCATCCATCGTTGCTGCCGCCGCCCACCTGCCACCGCCATCTGCCGCCGCTGCCTAGCCACTGTTGCCGCTACTCCTGGTCACCTGAACCTGATCTGACAGCGCCTGAGAGTGATATTTTTTTTTCTTAACTGCTAGTTTAAATTAGTTAAATTTAATAGTAGTATTTGATTAGGTTTTTTAACTATAAACTTTGAAGTTGATTTTAATTAGTTTGAAGTTTAAATTTTGAAGTTAATTTTAATTAGTTTAAACTTTTAAAAGTTAATTTAAATTAATTTAAACTAGTTTAAAATTTAAATAGTTATGTTATAAATATGGTTTAAATTTTAAATTTTAGTTAATTAAATAGCTAAATTTTGAATTTTTGAACTTTTAAGTTAATGAAATAGTTAAATTTTAATTTTACTTAATAAGGTAGTTAAATAAATTATAAAATATGACTTAATTTAATTTTTGGTTTATAAAATAGTTTAATAAAATATTTAAATAGTTATATAAATTATAAAATATGACTTATTTTAATTTTTAGTTGTACAAAAGGCGCACAAAAAAGCCCAAAGCGCAAGCTTTGCACCTTAGCGCCTTGACTACTTTGAAATTTTGTTAAATGTTCTGCAATTTGAAGTAGAAATTGCAAAAAATTGCAATTACCTGTATAACATTTGCAATTCGAAGCAGGAATTGCAAATATATACAATTTGCTTGCAAAATACAAAATTTCATTGAAACATATAACTTGTGAATCTCTTAAAGAAGAGCATAAAATTTATGATTATACGGTGAAAACGAAATTTCATTTCAACTTTTCTACGAAAAGATATTTAGAGTTTTGTATGTAAAAGGCGATGATGATGTTTATAGCGCCACATGTTAAAAATATGAACTTCATTTGGAAGTTGTGGGTAGTAGGGATTTGAACTCTATTTTGAAAGTTTATCCCTATACTTGCAAACATTGAATTTAGATTAACCTGTTTTACTAAAAAATTTATATGTGAATTTTGTTTACTGGTTTTTTATTTTTTTAAAGAAAAAAGAAAAAACTAGGACCAGATTTCATACTGAATTCGTTTCGGTCTCTGCAGAAACTGGGATGGATTGACTGGAATGTTGGTGTTTTAGGCGAGACCAGGATGGATTGACTGTTACAATTTTCATTGTCCAGTTATTACGCCGAAGTTTTTCTGAACCAAGTGAAATTCATAATAAAGTAGGAAGCCAATAGTAACATTCTTTATAGAGGGAAATGTGCTAATCTCCAAAAGAAAAGAGACTGTAAATTGTTAAACAGCTATTTGCCTCCATTGCTCATATTTAGAATTAATATCATCTTTTTGATAGTTTCATAATGTGTCATTACATATTCAAAATGTTAACATTTATTTTATTTCAAAGTTGATGGTTTGACGTTAGCTTAACTTTGAATGTTTCCTCAGGAGCCAAGCCTAACTATTCCATTGTTCTCTCCTGTTATAGTACCGATGGCACAAAGTTTTGGTCCAATTCTATCTCAACTTATGTCATCCCAGACAATTCTACAAGGGGTGAGCATTTAGCTGTCATATTTGGATATTAGGTTATAAAGTGTGAGCATGTCAACTTGTTTTATTAACTTGTGTTTGGTTATATATTAATACACCTAGTTAACTAAAGAAGCGGCAACTTAATCAAACACAGTCCAAATATTTTTGTCATGCTCTGAACAAAAGATGTTTAATTAAGTGTTGATTGACATGTATGTATACTATAGAATGACATGATAATAAAATCTGCTAATTATAGGGTGAAAGTGCTGTGGTTCAGCACATAGGAAGATTTCATGAATTGTGAGTTAAGCTCTTTTATACGAGTTGTAATCTTTGAAGGACATATAGCGCCTCTCTCTTTATGTGCATTTTGACTGCTTATTTGTCTAATGTATTGAAATTTAGCACGATTTCATCATAATATCAAACACTTGATTCCTATTGATATCTAATAATCTCACACAGTTACAAATTAAGTGATTATGGCCTGAACATGAAGTTATTCTATACTTGTAGGATTCATAGGTTTCAAAAATTCATTAGCAACTATTGAAATGTGAGCTTAACAGTAATTTCCAACAAGATTAGATACTCCTAAACATGAACTCTTTTTGAATTTACTCCTGACTTTGTTTATGACTGCATTTTGTTGCCGAGAAGGAATATGTCATTTATTAAGAACAATGTTAGATGTTTATCTGTTTATTTTATTTTTACTGTTCTGTGCAGAGTGGGAGTTACCGTTATCTTTGTTATGATCCCCTTAAAATGCCTTGAGTTTTAACAAATTTTTCTTGACATCTTGACCTGATCATTTTCTTCTTCATTCCTTCACAAAAATGTCAACTTTTGTAGCATAAAATAATTCCCTATGGTTCAGATATACCATCAAAATTTGTGGTATAGCGTTTCCATTATTATAGTCATTCAAGTAGCTGTACTTTTATAGTTGATAATGATTTGTTCTAGGCAGAGATGGCAGTCAAACAACTAGAGAATATAAGTCCTCCGATCATGAAGCAAATTTTGCCTTTAGTAGAGCAACTTCCTCCTTTATATATGGATTTGGTCAAAGGACGTGAAGAATTTACGCCTAAACCAGAAGAAACTCGTAGGCTGGTATGTATAATGTCTCATGCCTGTTACTCCATTTTCCAGTTAAATAATAACTGAATTATTTTATTCAAAGCATGCTAGGATGTATACTCTGGTATGTTAGAAAAAATGTTTTGGCAATTATCATTGATTACAGCGCTACAAGAATGATTAGTATTTCTGTCTTTCATAAGACATTTCATTTTTCTCAATCACAGTGGAAACGATTTAACAATCTCTCTCAAGATACAGTTTGTTTGATTGTGATTGCTTGAGTCAAACAAAAAAGAATTACGATGCAAGAAGGTTTTGTTTGAACTTTGTGTAATTTCTTCCATATGTAGTGAATGTTTCATGATGGCATGGACAGTTGACGATTCATCAAAATGGATGCAATAGATCATTCCAAACAGCCATGACTGTCTGCAAATATACGATTTTTGTGTGTCAATAATCATATCCCAACTATTTGGAATTTGCAAACATAATGTAATCATTTTTTTTTTGAATGATATCGTTGCTCGACCCCATGAGGGGTGACTTCGCTTCGATCTCCGCAGCCTTAATTGTTAGGTTAACCAGGTCGAAGAGGCTGGCCCCTCGACCTTTGTAAATGCAAAAAATGTATTTCAAATAGATGTAATTCAGAAAATGATCCAACATAGTAGTGTTTTCTTAAGGTACGTATGCAAAAGTCATGACTGTATAGGCAAAAGATCTGTTCTTTGTTGGATAGTGATTAACTTCTAATCATACAAAGTTGATACCAACAATTGAGAAAAAGTCCGTTCTTTGTTGGATAGCGATCAACTTATAATCATATAAAGTTGATACCAAGTTACCAACAATTGAGAAAAAGTCCGTTCTTTGTTGGATAGCGATCAACTTCTAATCATATAAAGTTGATACCAACAATTGAGAGTTCCAAGTACAGTCTTTTTAGGTTCTGACTCATAAGAATTAGTAGGATATCATGATTTCACAAAAACTTAATTGCTTTAGTATACAAAATTTCAGAATGCAAGAACTTGTCCTAAAACAAAATGACGATGATGATGAATAAGTTTATATCTTGTTGCACATTAGTCGAACGTTTTTCAAATAGCTTGTAGTATTTTTCCTGCAGGTAAAATCTTATTATGGAGTTTCAACAAACCTCTTAATAAAATTCAAGGATGATCTGATCGACGAGACTTCAGTGCTGGCTCAGCTGTTGAGTGTTGAATCAACCATGAGCTCCTCGTTAGATATGTCAATTCGCACCATCCCAGGAAATCATGGTCTTCCTTTGCAACAGGTATTTTCTGCATAATTATTTTGATTCATCAATTCATTATGAGGGAAAGTTGTCTATACTGCTCTAGCGTAAATTCAGCAGCTACTTTTTTTCTTTCATGTCCTCATAAGTTGCAACAAAAAAATAAATAAACTATCATCTGTTTCTGTGTTTCCTACATGAGTCCAAACTCATAAATCGAATCCCTGCAGTTGGCAACTTAGTCTCAGAATTAAGCCAATCCATTAAAGGCTATATTTTAGGGGTTACATTGAAAGTACCATTTTGCATAAGTGATTAAGCTAATTGTTACCACTTACCACTAAAAATACGATAAGATTGTTGATGTATCAATCGCTACATCTGTGAATTTATCAAGCAACTATAGATTATACTAGAATTTTAATACAAATAACTATATTTGGTTTAAAACATATAAGAATATACCAGTGATCTATTTTTTCTAAATGAACTGACAAGAAGTCATAAACAATATAGTAACAAGCATATGTTAACATCAAATAAACATTAAACTGAACGCCAAGTCATCATTAACTTCAACATCAAAAAAGTTGATCATGAAATCTAATCTTGAAGTTTATATTACAAATATTATATATATATATATATATATATATTACCAGTGGTTTTGAATATGATGACCGTTATTTATATGTTGACAAAGGTATACCGATTCGATGTACCGGAAATGCTCATACTAGATTACCAGTGCATTGGCAATAATATATAATAATCATCAGTGGCATAGCTGGATATGAGAAAATCAACCTTTTAATATATTTTATGCATTTGTTTGTTCAGTTTAGCATTTTCCATTAAATCCAAAGTTTAGGCATTTTTTCCATCTTTATATATTTCAGTATTTCCACCTAAATTTGTATTTTTGAAAAATAACCATGCATGTATAGAAAGGGTAAAAAAAATGCACTGTTATACAAACCGATATTGTCAATAGTAACCTCCATATCCTACAAACCGTTTTTTGAAACGAATTTTGCTACTGTTTTGGAGATGTCAACTATGTACACAAGTATGTAATTTTCTTAGACCCATTGATCTATCAATTAATGTGCGGTAATGTTTGTTCTTTATTAAAGGTCGTTCCTGATGTTCCACCAGCAGTGGCAGATACTGTAAATCAAGTAAGCGATATCTTTGCAAATTTGACCACTGGGACACCCTTAGAAAACGTAGCCAAAGAAGTTAAGAGCACATTCAGTGCGGATACTATGTACACTCGAGCTCAGAATTCAAAAAACATCGACATGCTCGTGGATGCGATCTCAACATGGATTTCCTCGCATTCCAGTATAATTTAAACATGATGACAAAGTAATGATGATCTTAGCATAAGTGAAATGCATGGTGACAAAAATATAACTACAGTTGTACTGCCTCCAAATTTGTAGATTATGATTAATGGGCAAAGATCAAAATATATTCACAGGAATTGTATAGTTGTATAACCTTTATGCAAAGTTAAACTTTTGCAAGAGGAAACGTTTGTATACGGCGACAGTGTAAAGTATATTATAGTGGCATTATAGCAAAAATGGTGTTGATGACATTCTTGCAACTTCTCTAGTGCGTATTCTTAACTTATTTGTAGCTAGTTAAAATGGTGTGATGCTTTATATAAGAGAACAAGAACCCTGAAACACTGTGGGACTGATTCCCTGTCTTTTGTACCTAGTAAGATGAATATCAAATAATTGTAAATAGGATTTTTTTTTTCTTCAGTTTAGCCTAGTTTTTCAAATTCATTATGCAAAGTACCTTCAAAACTTATTTCAATTATAGTCCTGTTTTGGCCGGCTCAACGTTGACCTGACCAAAGTATAATGGCGTCATTCCAAATGGCGTCGGTATATATATATATTTAGTTTGTGAACGTATGGACGTCTTTTCAAAAGTCGTCCATACATTTTAAAATATAAATAAAGGGGTAAGTTTTGAAAAGTCATCATCCACTTTCCTGAACTACAAAACATCAACTCCTCCTCTCCTCTTTCATTCTCCTCTTTCATTCTTAACTTTACCAAACTATAAACAAAAAACTCAAAACACTCTCCATTTGCTTTTTTCAAATCTCTTACCGTTTGCATTAAATACAATCAAAACTTGTGTTTTTAAAGATCCGCTTCAACAATATCAACATCTCCTTACTTCGGATAAACTAAGTTATGAATTTGTAAACCCTAGTTTTTTGCTAGATTTGCAATTGAAAATTGCATAATGTTGTATCAATTGTTATCGTAGAATGACTCCTAATTTTATTTCAACTATATGTTATTTTGATGGTGATTTGATTATTGATGATCAAATGTATGGAAAGTACGTTGGTGGATCTTATAAAGCGGCAAAAGTTCGTAAATGATCTAACTTTGAACAGTTAAAAGAATCGGTGTACAAAGCAACTAAGATAAAATTGGAGGAGTTTGATGTTGATTTAGTTTGCAATTGCTAACCGATTCTGGATCCAAATCAATAAAAATAATCGACGATGACGACGTTGAATTAATGTTTTCTGCCGTATCAAAATCCATAGAGTTGTCTGTTTCGAAAAATAGAAAGTTGGTGGTAGAACAACCTATACCGGCACCTGTAGTTAACTATATTGTTGAAAATTATTCTAGATTGTTGGGGGCCATGAATACTTCACAAGGAATTCCATTTTCTAATTATAGTAATCCGCCTATGAATGTAGCACAATATGGGTAGCAACAAATGTTTTTAGATATCCTTCATTTAGGAATTTTCAGCCAAATGTACAATTTAGCTATCCATACCATATCCGACGCAGGATAGTTTTGCAGGCATGAGTCAAAGGTAACACAGAGTTGCTAATTTTCTTAAAGCGAATATTATCCATTGCTTTAGATATGATACAAAATTTTATTTTCATGTGTAGCTTTATTCCGCAGCAACATCTGATCCAAAATAGTGCTGGACCATCGAATAGATGTATGTCTTGTCTAATGCAGCCCACACCTTCCAAATTATATCATATGAGCCAAAAGTAAGTTGCGTTTTGTAGTGTTAATGAATTATGCTCCATTTTATAATCATATTAAAAATGTCGTATATTCATATTGCAGTTTTCTGGCACATGATATTGATACACAATCGAATATTCAACCAACAGCTGAATTAGAGGTTCCTAATGTATTCGATAATGATATGGATATAGATGCTGATGTAGATGTATAAGTATATGACGTTTCTACTCTTGATAGCATGATTGTTGTAACCAGAACGGAAAATGATACACCGTGGATCGACAACATACAAGTAAACAATGATCAACTAAACTTTGCTTTTAGAGGCGAAGACGATGCTTGTAGGGATAGTGATGAACCGGACATGGAGATACCTTTGGATGATAACTGGTGTAATGCACAAATGATGGTTAGATCCGTCGTTGCAAATCTGCAATTCAACAATGAAATATTCTCATCCTGTAGTGTTCAAAACGATTTCAAAGTAGGTATAGTATTTGAGAGCAAACGAAAATTTCTACAACATCTAAGTAAATGGTCAATTTTGCATGCAGTTTCTTTTAAGTGGAAATTAGCCATAAGGGCCTCTTTAGCTAGTGCAATTAGTTTCTAGGACGCATAACTGAAATAATTACTTTTAAGGACAAAATGCAAAATAATTAGTTTCTAAGGTCTAAAAACCTATGAAATTATGTCCTTGAAAGTAATTGGACTGCTGACTTTGTCCTTAAAAGTAATTATTCTACTGACTTTGGCCTTGAAATTAATTTCTATGGATGTGTGTCCTAGAAACTAATTGGACTGCAAAGTTTGTCCTTCTAGTGAAATGTCTCTTTTTTTAAGCCAATCAGGTCGAACAAAGCAAAATATACTGCCATTTGCAACGTCGACTTACATTGTCCGTGGAGAATACATGCTATAGATTCAAAAAAATCACAATCTGGATGGAGGGTTATTAAAAAATATTCAAGCGATCTTTCTTGCCCCAACAGTTAACTCCAATCATAAGCAAGCTACATCTACTTTTTTGGTTTCGAAGAACATGCCTTTCGTGAAAGCGGATTTGAACATAACAATTGGAATGGTGCATGTTTTAACGGAGGAACAACTTTTTATCAAAATCGGTTATATGAAAGCGTGGAGAGAATTGAGCAAGGCAATTGAACAGATATATGGTGCTTGGACAGAGTCATATTCCAATCTACGTAATATTTTGCTGAAATTGCTAGAATGAATGCATGTAGTGTTTGACACATAACAACCGATGAGTATGAAGTTTTCGATCGTGCTTTTTGGGCTTTTGGGCCTTGTATCAAAGGATTTGTACATTGTTGACCTTTGCTTTGCATTGATGGCATGTGTCTGTATGGCAAATACAAAGATACCTTACTTGTTGCAACTCCAGTTAGGGGTGGGCGCGGTCGGTTAACCGTTCAAATCGGTTAATTTTTGCGGTTAACCTAAACTATTAAACGGTTCGGTTAACCAATATGCGGTTAATCATGGTCAGCTGTATCGACCGAACCGCAACTTTTAAACCGCGGTTAACCATTCAAATAGAACGGTTAACCGATTGTTATTCACGGTTAAACGGTTAATCGATTAACCGGCCAAGTTACAGCGGTTAACCGACCAAGTTATAACCATAGCACTGAAATTAAAAGCATGCATTGAATAGAAAATGACAAATGTAACCGTAGAAATACCACGGTCCACAATAGAGTACAGACATAACAACATAGAACTGCCACATTACGAAGTACAAACAAATGTAACCATAGAAATACAACCACAAGTCGTTAACCAGTAAGGCAGCAACCACAACAGACTCACAGACAGCATTACAAAGCTACAAGCATTCGTATTTCATAGTTTATGCATTACATGCCTACATGCCACATTACAAAGTACAAACAATCAAACATTAGAACTACATGTCTACACCAATTTCATAAAAAATCAAACATTACAAGTACAACTGTAGTCTACACTCTACAGCAGCCATCAACTGATTCAACCCCTGTCTGCCATGAGCTAACAACCAGCGGTCTCCATTCTCCAAGTCTCTCTGCCCAAAGGTAAACAAATGGAAGTTAGCCAATAGAGTCACTGTCTGGGCCGTTTGTGTATTTGCACACTTTTGACATCACAAACATAATGATGGAGAAAAGCAGAAAGCAAGGTGAGACTTAATAGTCATGCAACAATGATTATCATACCAAATTAGTTATCCATCTCTTTACCATGTGCTGCCAACTGGAAGAAAGGGATGACATAAAGATATCATCATTGATGTACATATCATTATCACAGTAAACTTCGATTACATTTGCACCTTCCCTACTGAAGCATATACTACTAACTGTACAAATTTTACCCTGATTTGCTAATAACAGGATGTTGTAGAAGTTGCGATAAGTTATGATTCAAACAACAGCAAGCAACACAAAAAACATAGCAAGAGAGCTATTTGAAATACCGCAGTAACATACTAACTTACAGCCACTTATGCATCATCAGCAACTACATGACTTTAATTTGCTTACATGTTATTTTATTTCTGTACAACATTTTTAAGCCACTGTTAAATTGTGTTTGGTACTAATATCTGTATTTCACCTTTAATTTATGTTGTCAAGTACCTATTTGTACGGTTTTTAATAAAAAATTAAATCCAGTTATTGAACATACTACATTGTTTTGTATTTATTTACTTTCCAAACCATTTCACTTGCGCGTTACTCTAAACCTCCTATGGCAAGCAAAATAAATTTCAAAAAGGTTCTGTTCTGTACTCTGCCCGTGTGCGAAGCACGGGCATCATCCTAGTTTGATTTAGGTTTACGTAAAAAAGAGCGTGCGAGGGAAGTAAGACACACCATATCTGTTGTGATGGGTCAGTATAAGAATATACACTGTATAGATACGGTATTTTTGAGCCAGAGCCAACAATTTCATACTGAGTATTAACAATACGGTATAGATATTCACGTGCTACTTGATAATTTCATTATCAAAAGATACTTTCATATCAAATCTAATAGAATTGCTTGTAAAATTCAAATTGAAAAAATAATCAACCTGAAAAAATAATCAACCTGATGTAAAATTCAAATTGAAAATTGTGTTAATCATGATTGCAGCAAAAAATAGATTTCAAGAATGTTGCATGCATGTTGCTCCAGAAAAATAGCAACATCTTCAATAAAGGCCCAGGACACTGTTTGACATGTGGCTCTTATCATGATATAGATTCTATGAAGAAGACTTCTGAAACTGCTTTGATGAATATCAGAAAGTACATTACTTAAGGCCTACTAATTTTATAAAATTGTCAGTTTTCCCATGATTTTTCCATATGCGTAAACCATTTTTTTTAATTGACTACAGCTTTTCGCCTTTTATTTATGTTTAATGACAACAGATTGAAGGTTACCAAGAGTTCAAAGAACACATAAACTTCAGTGTTATGCAAATTGAGGTCTCTAAATCGCCTTAGATCTGTAAGGCATCCTTACAGCAAGATTGTTGCTATGGTCAGTTTCTCATGTTGAGGTTTCATATAATTCATGCTAATTACAGTTATTAAAAAAACACATTAGAATGTGTTCAACCTTGTATGGGGTTTGTAATTAAATGCACTTTAAATAAAAAATCATTTGATGAAACAAAAGAAAATAACATACTATTGCGATGCATATCTTCCGATTCTAAATAGTTTAAAAGTTATTTTGATTAACATGTGAAAGTGATTAGTGTGCATATCTTCGATTCTAAATAGTTGAATCCTGATATGCTTCCTTACAGATAAAGTCAAGACCTCTTTCCAAATCTTTTGGCTTCTTGATTTTATTTACTGCTGTAAAATTATAGTTCACTGACCATACGCTTTTATATTGGAAGAATAGTTAAGAATGTGGAGTTCACTTTCTGGCAAAAGCTTTCTTGCATATTATAACGATACAACACCGTCAAACTTTAAGACATTTCTTATGTTTATATTTTCTATATAAGGAAGCAGTGGTTTTTGGAATTTTATGCTCATATTGTCACTGCTTATACCATGTAAACTCAAGGATAAAAACACTTTTAATAATCCAAACATGCATAAGACTGAACATAACAAAGAGGGGATTGCAACTATTGCTCATAATCAGGAAGAAGTTAATAACCCTTGCCCTTAATCACAATAGGACTTCATAGTTCAGCAAACTCGAGAATATCAGGTTGTACTATCACCTTAACTACCAACTAACAAATCAAAAAAATCATTTGTAAAAAATAAATCAAACTCACGTTTTTCCTCTTCCTTTTAGCATTCATCATTGCTCAAATCGACGATCTGGATTGCAAAGATTGAAGAGCAAGGCGGTGGAGGATCGATTCGATTATGGCGGAGGATCGATTCGATTATGGCGGATTCAGTGATTATGATAGAAATTAGAAAAGTAGACAACTATTTTTGGATTCAGTGATTATGGCGGAGGAACAATTTCAATTTCTCTAAACTAAAGTACGAAGATAGTGAATATCGGCTGTCTTCTGAAGTGTTGATTAGGGTTCCCTGAAAATTTTTGGGCCGGGTTGCGAAGCGAATACTAATTGTTTTGGGTTTTAACGATTATTTAAAAATTGGTTTCGGTTAACGGTTAACCGATATATAACCGTGGTTAACCGTTAACCGAACCAATTTTGATCGGTTAACGTCGGTCGGTTAACCTAATGTTCGGTTAACCAATATTTTCGGTTAAAGCGGTTCGATTAAGGTCGGTTCGGTCGGTTAAGTCGGTTCGGCCGGTTAAATGCCCACCCCTAACTCCAGTAGATGCAAATGAACAGCTTTATCCTTTGGCTTATGCAATTGTTGAGGCAGAATCATATGGTAGTTGGGGTTGGTTTTTGCTTGCATGCGAAGGTTCATTCATAGTGTTAATGATCGATGTATTACTTTCATTTCCGATAGAATGAAATGAATACCGACAGCATTAGAAAACAAATGGGGATTACCTCATAAGCATAGATTCTATGCTAGATATTTGGAAGCAAAATTTTAAACCACTGGCTTCAGAGACAAACGTTCGATAGGTTTATTTTATGCTGCAGCATATGCTTTTGAGGAAGTTGAATATCTAAAAATTCGAAACGAAATTAAGCCCACCAATATTAGAGCGCACAATTGGATAGAGAGAAGTTTGGCAGGTAAAGAGAAAAACTGGGCTTTGTGTTAGGATGATGGTGGTCGATTTCATGTTATGACTACTAATGCGTCAGAAAGCTTTAACAGTGTACTTAGAAGTACACGATCGTTACATGTTAAAACTTTGGTTGTCCATACCTTTTTTCGATCGGTTGATTATTTTTGTCAAAGAAGAGAATTTACTAAGACTTCGACATCTCGATTAACTCCAAAGTGGGAAGCAAAGATAGCCAAGAGAGCACGTGAAGCAAGACGTTCAAGGATTGTTTGATTCAGTCAAGTCGAATGATAAGTAATTCACTACTTTGGTGATGAATTTAAAGTAACACTTGTTCTTGTAACGACTCAGAATTTTACTGCTTTGATTTGCGAATATTTAATTAATTTTAAACATTCAAATAATTTATTTTATAATGGAAATAAAACTCTTTTAAATAATGAATAATAATGGTGAAATAGTTTTTCAAATTTGTTTACAAAAATATTTAGTTCGAAGAAAGATCGAAAATGTGGCCGGAATTCGTTTTTCGAATTTTCGACTTTTCGTCAACTAAAAGTTATCGGAAACTTTGTGAACTCTTTAGCATAATTATACACATTTGTAATAAGTTAGTATATGTATATATGTGTGTACAAGTGTACGTATATGTGTATTCATATCTAAGTTTATAAAGTTTAAAATAAAAATATTAATGTCATATCATTAGAAACATTAAGTACAAAGAGTACTTAAACATGTTTGCATGGAAATGAGAAGAGGGAACAAGGGCGTGGGCTTGAGTACATGAGGTGGAGGAAGCTAGGTGAGGTGGCAAGAGGGTAGTGGAGGGTAAAAGACAAGGGCATTTAGGTAATTTACTTTTTCTCTTTCTTATAAATAGCCCTTCACTTTTTCAAAATTTTCCTTCCCTTTATTTTATTATATTTTCCTCATCTCTTATCCTAATGGAGAAATTCATTTTTTTGAAACCGTAGCAAATTCCAGTGACTACAACTTTCATTTGTACCACTTCTTCAAACTTTGAGCTTAGCCATACCAAAATATCATTTTTTGCAAAATGTTTTCGGGCCCATATTTTCAAGTCCGTAAATACTTCTTCTTCTTTTGACCATATCTCTCTCAAAACAAACTCAAATTAAGTAATTTTTTTCTTAAATTATAGAGAAGAGAATTTACAAGAACTTTCTCTTTGACAACTTCTCCAAATTCCAAGAGTAACATAGCCAAAAATCCAAGAGAAGATGGCTAAATTTTGGGTTTATTTTTGTGAATTCAACATTATCCGAAGTCCCTCCACCTCTCCAAAACAAGTCCTTACCTCACCTATACATGTCAAGGCTGGGCCATACTCTACCATGGCCGAGGCTATTTCCAAGTTTTAAATCCAAAGATCAAGATTTGCATAGTTTTAAAGTTATTTCAAGTTTTCAAAAGGTTTTGCATATTTTCGGTGAGTAAACTTCTAACTTTTGGAAAGATGTTGCCTTTTCATATATGATGGTTATGTGTTATTTATATATGATGTTAATGTTTGGATTATGATACGGTTTAGATGTATATGTATGTGGCAGCTTGAGTTTTAGCATTTGACTTGAATCGATGGATTAAAGTGATGTGTTTGGATTTAAAGTTGTGATCTTTATGATGCATGGTGATGATATGATTTAGTATTCATAATCTTGGATATATGATTAAATGGTTTGGAAGTTAGAACTTGAGATGTTGAAAAGGAATCGAGATCCATTTTGAAAATCAAATTGTTTGCTAGTTTTGATTTAGTAAATGTTTTGTTTTATTTTATTTTAGTTTCTAACTTTAGTTAAAGTTTCTAAAATTATTTTAAATTATGTTTTAAAAGTAAGAAAAAGTGGAAAGTTAAAGTTTTGGATGGTAACTTAGAAAAGTAATTCTAAGTTATTACATCTATAGCGATAGTCACTATAGATGTAGTTTGGGGAATTTATCGATTTTCAAGTTTTAAAAGTGTTTCTTTTAAATATTGTTGAAAAAAAACCATTTTCAAACTAAGGTAGTAAGCATATTAGTTAATTATTACTTAATTAAGTATGTTTTGATTATTAATTAATTTATTAATTAAGAATAATTATTTATTAATCAATTTAGTGATTCAGTTAAGTAATTAGTAATTAATTAGTATTAATTAAGTTTATTATTAATTAATTAAGGAAGTTTTATTTAATGATTAATAAAGTTAAGAGATAATTAAGTATTAATTTTTGTATTAATCAAGTTTAATTATTTTAATTAATTATTATTTAATTAGAGGTTAATTATTTAATTAATTATTATTTAATTGGAGATTAGTTATTTATTTAATTATAAATTAATTAGGTTATAGTCATTAATTAATTAAGGTATAATCATTAATTAATTAGGACTTAACTAAGATTAATTAACGTTTAATTATGATTTATTAAGATTTAATTAAGCTTTAATTTATAATTAAGCTTTAATTTATAATTAAGCTTTAATTTATAATTTAAATTAAGATTTAATTATTAAAAGTTATTTTAAACTTTACTGGTTATGTTTTAAGTCAGTTTCCTTTTATAAGTGAATTGATTTTAAATCAAGGGATCTCTTGTCCGTGAAATTTAGAATCAAACGAATGTGAATGAGTTATACTAAGTTGAATCAAATTGTGTGGACATCCATTTAACAGAATAAAACACCGTTCTGCTAAATTGTAAATTGTTTGATTGTGTGGACATTCATTAACAGAATAAATCACCGTCTATTATTTTAGTAACTTAGACATTTACTTATATGATTAATTGTTATTGACTGATTCCCTTATACATATCTACTTTTTATATAAATACCTATGTTATAACTTGAAAAGTAAACTCAGTTAAATGAGAACCATTGTGGTTACTAAGCTTCTTTCTGATTTTTAAGGTCAATCATACTTTAATAATGGTTTCAAGTTAAGTAAGGATTTTAGTAAAGGTTTTTTAAATAATCATTTTGTTTATCAAAGGAACCTAATTGATTAAGTGTATTAAAGAAGTTTTGTTTTAAATAAGGATAATTTATAAAAGAGTTTTTATAAATAATTTGGATATTTATAAAAGAAGTTTGATAAAAGGTTTTGAATATTTATAAAGAAATTCAATTAAAGGATTTTGAAGATTTATAAAGAGTTATATAAACGGTTTTGATATTTATAAAAGAGTTTTGTAAATTAACTTGGTGGTTTATAAAGAGTTTTGTAAGCAGGTTTGGAATTTAAGTAAAGGAGATTTCATAAACAAAAGAGATTTGTTAAAAGGATTTATAGAAGGAAATTTATAAAAGAATTTGAAATTTGATTTCCTTTAACTAACAACCTTAATTCTGGTGGTATGGACGTTCGTTCCACACTTAACACCGAAGGAATATTGTTTGAGGTTATCTTTATCTCCAATTTAAATAACATTTTGTTTTTATCCTTTAATATGATTTTGAAATAAAAAAAATTTCATAAATATTTTGTGAATATACTTATGTCAGTGAGATAGTATATGAATGTTTTGATAAACGTTTTGGAGAGAGATTTAAAATAAACGAAAGGTTTATTTTGAGGCTTAGTGATTGTTACGGATAATTAAATTTCTGAATTTGTTGTTGTTTGTTTATTTGATAGTTAAATAACTAACTATCAAATCTTAACCTGTTTTGACTCAGGAAGTATGATTGTATATTCGAGTTTCCTAGTGAGGACTCGAATATTTGTTGTATACTTCCAAAAGAACCGGTAATGAGTCAACCGAAAATTATCGTTGTTGGTTTGGAGAGACCGGGATCAGATATGTTATCCGAAACCACTCCGAACCAACATATGCGTTCAAATGGAAGACATCTTGAAGGTAATTGAAGACGATGCTCCTTGAAGAGCCTTTGGTTTCGTTCAGACCCAGAACGAACTTATATGGATGAATGCTAGCATTGCATTTCTTCCTAAAGGGCGGCGTTAGCATTACAAGATGGATTGCTAAATGTTAAGAACGTAGCACTCTCAAGGCTCATATCCTGGTAATGGTTAAAACATGATAGGTGCAGCATGGCCATATGGATCGCACCCATTAGGGTATAATCATCCCAAGGTCTAGTGTCGATATCTTTATGTATGCTTCGGGCCCATTTTTGGTTGTTGATCGCAACCAAGGAGTGATCATATTCGGTACTACCTAGTTCAGGGGTAGGTCAGTCCCGTTTTGGCAGGGGTCGAAAGGTTTTCGATCCCACTGTACATTTTATCTAGGGGCGTACAAATTTTCGGAAGGTAGTCCCTTACCTTTGCCATTTGTTGGAAATCCATTCTCCAATACGAGCCTATGATTTTTGATTGTATATCTATTATTGCTTATTAAATACTTTAAACCCTAGACAATATTATAATATCACTGGATTTTTATAACAAAAGTGTTTTGGTTATCGTTAGGTAAAAACCCGTATGTATTTATGTGCGGCGTGGTCTTACACGATACCATTGATTTTAAAACAGTTTTAAAAGTAATAATTCGGTTGTTTTGAGTTTACTCACACCAAACCTATGTCTGACCTAGAGTTTTATTTTCTTTTCCTAAAACACTTGGGTTGTCAAATTTGTATGGGCAGCCAAGTAGTTCAGGTTTCCACTGATGCATTTTGGAGGATCTTTGAGCAAGAGGCTCCATCGATAGCTAGTTACTATTTTGTTTCCATTGTACTGTATGTATATTGTATCAGTTAGGTAGGGATAGAAGGTTATAACTGTCCTAGGGTAGAATTTGTATTAGTATGACTTTGATGTATCTTTTTGGAAATGACTTTGTAAAGTATTATCTTGATTAATATATGTTATTCTATTACATTGTGAGAATCTGTGATTGTTCTAGTTTTTTCTTTCTTTCCCCCAACAATCTGTCTTTCCGGCACTTGGTTGTTCGGCATGTGAATACCGTGGATGTATTAGTGTTAACTTCTAGAGTTAGAAAAGGTGGGTCGCTACAGTTCTTGTACATGCAACATCCCGTTACTTCAGCAGCTGCCTTGGGCACATGTGATGGCTGCTTGTTCGTCAGTTGCTAATGGTGTGAATAGAGCTAATCATGACTTCGCCTCAACTTGGTACTTGGTTCAGAACTACCTGACGGCTTACACATCAGAATTTCATCCCGTTCATGATAAACGGTATTAGAGTGCACATGAAGGACCGATGGTTCTGCCTTCGACGGCTCGTAGAGCACCCGGAAGGCCTAGTTTTACAAGAATTAAAGATACTATGGATGAGATGTAAGCTCCAAAGGCAGATGGTGCAGCACATGTGGAGTCACGACCATAAGAGGAATCATTGTACTTCAACAACTTAGCTTTTATTCGTAGTTGGTAGTAACTCACTTTGTTTGTGTTGGTATTAGATGTGTTTGTTTGAAGCGTGTTGTTTGTACTAGTACTTGTTATTCACTTTGTTTGTGTTTGTTTGAGAACATGTGCTATTTGTGTTGTTTGTGTTGCTTGAGAACCCAATACTACATACACCAAATTACCATACAATACCATACAATACTGTTGATATGCAAGTATATGATTTTTGTTTGATGATAATAAACATATATATATATATATATTCATTTAAATGTATTTGTTAATGTACTATTTTATTTTTCATAATTAAATAAATATTTGCTGAATAAAACAAATAACACATAATTTAAATTCAAACATATATTTTATTCAGCAAATATTTTATTACAATTTTGAATAGTACAAAGTTGTGCTCTCACTATATATATACACAAATTTCAATTACATTACAATTTCAATCACATCACATTATTTACAACAGCACCTCACTACATAGCACTCATTCACTCTTATTTATCTTCAACTCCATTACAAATTGAATCCAGCATCTGAGTTATCTGCAAAAATAAACACCGACGCAGTAAAATTGAAAAGGAAATATTTTTGCAGTGTGAAATAAAATGATTTTTGAAAATATTATTTGCCTCAGTTATTTGGGTTGTTCATCATCATTTAATTTTGAATTCATCAAACACGAACAACTTGTGACATGCACAGTGTATCACTGTACATACCACAAGGCCGTGCACACCGATATACACTTGATAAAATTATAGGGACAGGTGAGCACAAGGTCAAACCAAATCAAAAGCCGGGTTCAACTCAAGTGCAATACAAATAAAGTCACGACACGAGCACAAGGTCAAACCCGAGCTATAAGCTGGATTCAACTCAGGTGCGATGTCAAAAATCAACATGAAGTTCAAAGTGAACCAGACTCAAGTGGATATACAAATAGAGCATATACATGAACCAAATCAAAACAAAACAATGAAGTTCACATGAACACAATGAACTGGTTCAGCTCAACTAACACAAATACAAAATACACATTGGTGACTGCAGTTGCAAACAAGCTCAGAGACATTAGAGGTAAGATCAAAATAAATAAAGACAAATGCAAATACAGTGCATCAGTGCACATGAGCTCAAAAGATATACAACACAAAACATAAGTACAAACCAAGTGCACAATAACTATCAAATGAAGACTAGAATATCAATGGCACTGCCTCAACAGTCAGAGCATCATCAACAAACTGAAACAACACTGCAGCCATATGCAATGACCAGAGGCAGTAGACAGGGAAGTGCAGACTAACCAAGTTAAACAATGAATGCCACAGTGACTTCAACAAGTTGATATGCAGACAGTACAGTACAAATGCATATGGTCAAGCAACCGAGTATGCTACAAGTTCAACAAGATATACATATGCAATGTCGACATGTATACAGCAGTATGCATCGAACCACAATTAAGTACATATCTATATAAACAACAAGTAACATATATATGCTACAGAGAACAGTGCAACCAAGCTACAGACTTCAAGAACAGATCAAATGAAAACTACCAGAGTTCATCGAGCAATACAAAACTGTCAAGTAAGAGAGAATATACGAATATAAACAAGCCGTGAGTCAAAAATCATTCAAATGAGGAAATGTTCCAGGTTGAACATTTTTGCAAGTAGTAGTTTCGAATAAAGACAGAAGTGTCTTAAATATCATCGCATAAACAAAGTCAAGGCCGAAGTCAAAGGGAATAAAGAATGGAATCGAACAGTTCAAAATCAAGCCGTGGTAGCCAAGGGATCAAACACAATTCAGAATCGAGCTGTGATATTCAAGTAAACTCAAATTATACGAATTTGAAAAGGTCAGGATAAATCTCAAGCATTCAGCAAAATCAATGGCCGAGCTAAATTAAATGACAAATTCAAATGAACAAAATTATAGGAATTCGATTCCTATTTAAACCGTAACATCATCGGCATATGAAGGCATTCGAGTTAAAGCAACAACAGAGCAAACTTTATATCAATAACACGAATCATCGATCGAGTTCAAGCATATCAACCAGAAAAGCAAAAAGGAAAATAACATACCAATTTTAATTCGAACTCGATCGAATTGAAGTAGCCGCAAGCAATCACTGATAGAAGAAAGAATTCGAAGCATCAGCAGTTAATTCAACTAAGCGGCGACTTCAATTTTACAGAAACCCTAAAGTTGTGGAAAGAGGAAAACGAACGAGCAAAAAGGAAGCAGACATTATCTTTCAAGAAAAGGATACCGACCTATATTACAAAATGAACAAAGGAGCTTCTTTTAACTTGGGCCGGTGTTTTTTTTATTTGGGCTTTAATATTTAAAATAGGGTTTCTAGTTTTTTAATTGTTTTGTAATTTTTCTTTTAAACGATTATTTTTTCTACTCATGTGACTAGGGGACGAGCTATGGTGGTGTAGTTCGAGAATTCGCAACTCAGTGGCTGAGTTGTGGCATGGTTTTGAGCGTAGAGTTAGGTTAGTCGGTAGCGGGTGTCGCGAGTTTACGTGTGTAAGCGTCTGACTACTTAATTTCTAGTAGAAATCTTGGGGAAAGCACGTAGGCAGAGTTTTGCTGAAGCTGGGTAAATCTGTGTGTTCTATTTTCTGCTTTTATTCTGCTATTATCTGTGCTGCTATTATTCTGCTATATCTGTGTTGAAATTATTTTATAAACTTCCGCAATAATTTTTATAATTAATAGTATCACCTTATTCACCCCCCTCTAGGGTGAAATCGATCCTACAAATACAAGATACAATACAACATACACCAAATTACCATACAATGCCATACAACACAACATACGATACAACATACACTAACATACCATAAATTGCTTGTTAGGATACCCAGCAGCATGATAAAGTGCTTTTTCCAACCGTGAAACTTCAGCCTGCATCTCAAGTGCATATTCAAGTCCTCTACGACACATTGGAGGATCTATCCACTGAAAAAAATTACAACAGTCGAACGATTGAAGCATTTGTCTACTCAACCTATAACGTGCGCATGCGTAGAACCTACGACATGCATTCATTTTATTTCTTTCCACGATCACATCGCACGTAGATCTACAGTAGCATATTCTCAATTGGGGGGCATTTCCAATAGCTAGTGCTTTACCGTGATTCTTCCACTTACCACCATGTATAGCGGGGTAATATTGTTGCAAATTATCATTGACGTGTCCCGATTCTTCAACAACTACTTCCGATTCGATGCAAACTTTTTTACTCGACCTACATTGATTTGCTTCAACATTTAATTAGGTATGGGGTACAAATCCAATATGTTGGGATTGTGGTGATAATTGAGTTTCGGGCACATATTCAACATCACCCACGTTTACACTAGAATCGAACTCCAAATGGCCACAATATTTCATTAAAGTCTCATCATTAATTTCTCATTGATCCATTGCAACTATAGGTAAATAAGAACTTTTATTAAGAAATCTAAAAAAATTGAAAAGCAACTCTAAGTATTGCAAATTACCGTGGATTGTTACGCAAATCAACTAAAATTACAGAATTTAGATGAGAAAAGATGAAATGTAGAAGGGAAGAGTAGTTTTGGTTTTGGGTTTTTTTGTTTAG
Source organism: Allium fistulosum (assembly GCA_030737815.1). Classification (NCBI taxonomy): domain Eukaryota; kingdom Viridiplantae; phylum Streptophyta; class Magnoliopsida; order Asparagales; family Amaryllidaceae; genus Allium; species Allium fistulosum. The sequence continues at coordinate 218,371,866 of CM060902.1, forward strand.
AGTTTGGTAAAGTAAAGAATGAGAGGAGAGAGAGAGGAAGGGATGAGGTTATGTACTTGTTGTTGTACAGGATAAGATTTCTAGGTTTCTGTTTGAAACCTGGAAACACTGGGACGACCTTTCAAAAGGTGCCAACGGGCGACTTTTCCAAAAGTTCCCCACTGGCGATTTTTGAACGGTTGCCCCACTGTTTCCAGGTAGGGCTGTCAACGGATGCAAACGGATGTGGATATGGCTGTATCCGCATCCGCATCCGAAAATCTAAATCCGCATCTGAATCCGCATCCGATATCCGCGGATATCTGAGAATTAACATTCGTGTCCGCATCCGCGGATATTTTTCGGATATCCGAAAATATCCGCATCCGAAAATAAAAAGCGGATATTTCCGGATATCCAAAAATATCCAAAATATCTGCATCCGAAATTGAATAAATTTTTTATTATACTAATATTTTTGAACTAAAACAATCACTTTCTCAAATGACAATACACACACTACAATACTAATCAGTTTTTCAAATGACAAAATGGCAACACACATAATATCAAACAAGTTTACACGATATTACATCAATTCAAATGATAACATAGCAACATACATAATGACAAAATGGCAACACACATAAAATTTCGGATCGGACGGATGTTTTTCAGATACGGATATGCCTATATCCGCATCCGCATTCGATTTTCATTTCGGATATCGGATATCGGATATCTACATCCGCTTTTTGGATATCGGATAATATCCGTTTTTTCGGATACGGATCCGGACGGATTTCGGATTTTTCGGGTATCCATTGACAGGCCTATTTCCAGGTTTCAAATAGAAAGCCGGAAATTTTTATCCTACACAAGAACAACATGTACATGTTTTCAACAGCAACAATTCATATCAAATAAACCAAATTACAACATCTGATGCATCAATATACAATCCAACGTGTTTTCGAGATTCTAACATCCGATACATCAATAAATCCATAACATCCAATACAACATTCTATTCTGACACAACATCCAACAAAACGATAAACCCATAATACCAATATACTACAAATAACATTAAATCCATAACATCAAACCTAATATCGTAGGTTGTGGAGTTCCCGAAGTGTTCCTTTTGGCTTCCTCTGTGATAATGGAACATCGTCCGGTAAATCCTCCTCCTCGCTTGGTTGCATGATCTCCGTAGGTTGTGAAGCCCCGAGAGCAAATTCCACTTGCAAAGGTTGCGAAGATGAAGTACCTTGTTGATGTTTATGTCTTTGGTTTATGAAAGTCGTAGGAGGAGGACCAAACTATGGTGGTGCTTCTATAGGCGCAGGATGAGAAGGAGGAGGCGGTGCGAGTCATGATAGCTTGTTCTTCCCCAAGATTGTTTGTAAAATATGTTTCGCACTAAAGTATTTCCCTTAGAACGCTCCGGTACTTCTTCCAATAGCTCATCAACCAACTCCAGTGCATGGTAAATGCCATCCGCCTGCCAAAACAAAGTATTTAAAACATATATAAATTAACTATGCTAAGTTAATCAATGACTGTAAATACCACATTCCTCTCAAGAGGAGCTCTAGGAATGTATGACTCTGTCGCAATAGGAGGTTCTTTGGCACGAAGAACATAGTGGTGCGTGATGTTCCAGGACCAAGTATAATATTCTTCATCCGTTAACGTGAGGTCCCATTCTTGTTGCGTGTGCAGATGGTTTTGATTCCATGTCTCAATCACCATATCATACTCCTCGGATGCAATATCAATCCTGTAATGCGGAGCTTGTTCTGGCAGATGTTGTCGCATGCCAAATTGCCGCATCACTATGTCGGGAAGATGATGCGCTACGTCACTCAAACAAATGAGTGGAACCCGTGCTGTCCATAACTGAATAGAAGCAGTGCATAAATTTGGAAGCTCTCCAAGCACCTGTGTGTATGGGGTCCATGTCATAGAATCATAATCGAGTACATCGAACTCGTTGTGGTAGAATGTAACATTGTGCCTGGGAGACTTTGTCGTGCTTTTCGGTCCTACGCATCTAAAAGAGGAGAATACTATGAAATATTGTATCATACATGTGTATGTAGTCAGATCACGTGGTAAATATACCTTGCACCATACGGCAGAGATAAATCGACATCTGTCCTCTTCATCGATATTCTCCCGATCGGAAGGTATGTCCAACACCATAACTGTGAACGTATATACACATAAAATTGCAATGTATATGACTATACGAAATGCATATGGAGGGTAATAATGCTAATACATGTACTAGACTCAAACAACCACCAATGGATATGTTCACTAGCAAAGAAAGCATCGTCAGCTCCGTGTATGTATAGGCTAGAACTGACTATCCCATGAATACTGGTGGCAAACATCAAAGTCATCTAGAAATGGAAGCCATCTGAGCCAGATACAGGTCTTCGAATGATCACAAATCAAACGTGAAGTGATGATATGCAATACAATGGCTCGAGCATGCTGCTCAATCTGAATCTCCGAGGCGTCTACTGGAATCTCTTCAGCAAGCTGCTCCTTGAACCATGTAGTAGCTATCATCTTATTACCCCAACACTGTTTAGCAAGAGGAGGTAGACCCAACGTACTGGCTCTGGGTTGCTCAACGAAGCACCGTCTAGGGGTAAACCAAGCAAAACAGCAACATCACCCAACGTGATGGTCATCTCCCCAATCCGAGTGTGAAATGTAGACGTCTCTAGCCTCCATCTATCCACCAAAGCGTTGATAAAATGATAACCCAATTGGGTGTACCCCAGCCGAAAGATAAGTGAGAAGCCAGCTTGATCGATCTGCTCTAGCACGGCAGGATGAGACGAAGTCACTTTCTTCAATTTAGACGAATGATCAATAGTCCCATCTGGAGTATTGCGCTCTCAGAAAACAACAAAATATAAGCACTATGTATAACCAATATCGATGTATATTTCTATCCATAAGAAAGTGTATTACCTCCATCCAAGCATGGTTGTCCGTTTGATGATGTTCTTGCAAGTACAATACGATTCCATCGATTGGTCAGGTAACTTTTCGGAGTAATCTACAAAAAATTCAACTATTTGCTAATCACAATTTTTATTTCAACTAAAAAACTAGCATGTTAAATAATGTTAACTATTTTTGTGTTAAACAACGTAAAATCAACAAATTTCGTGTTACATACATATTTCTATGTTAAATATCTAGTTAAACAACTTCAAAAAATTAAATTTATCAAATTTAACAAAACCCTAATTTGTAAAAAAATTGGATATTGATTGTAGAATTGAAACATAGAGGAGCCTCCTGTAATAAAGAGCAAGCCATGCTTCGAATTGACGAGGAATCTGCGAAATTTGCAAAAAAAAATTTTGATTTTGGTTTTTTTTGGAACGGTTAAAGTGAAAAGAGGATGGGAGGTGGCTTCTGTTTTTGAGCAGAAAACGACTGGATGACTTTTCAAAAGTCGCCCGTGACGACTTTTCAAAAGTCGCCCCGTTATTATTTTTTAAATTCGTATGGGTAAGTTCTCAAAAGCCGCCCATACGTTTACAAAGTAAAAAAACATACTAGCACCATTTGAAATGGCATCAGTATAGTTTGGCAAGCTCAACGTTGAACTCGTCAAAACAAGACTATAACTGATTTAAGTTTTGAAATGAGGCTATTTGCTTAATAAGTTTGAAAAACTGGACTAAACTGAAGAAAAAAATCCCTGCAAGTATGTTCTATAACCATAATTGGACGTATAAAAAATATGAAATTGTTATAGAATAAACAATAATAGAAACTGTTAAAGTGAGAATACATTTTTATTCATACAGATCTATCTATAATACAAATGAGCTCTATATTTATAGACTCTAAATGCAACAAAGATTACAATAATTTCCTTTGCCATTTAGCATATTCACCCATATTACTAATATATATTACAACACTTCCCCTTGAATATGCGTCTGATAAGAATAATTGCCTCATTGAGAGCCTATATTATGAAAAACCAGTGGGAAAATCATAAGAAAAGAGTGCAATTTTATTTCATTTTTAGGTAACATATTTTACAATGTTATCATGAGGGTTGACGCTTCTGGATCAAGATAATGCCTCATCAAAACCTTACTAACAAAAACCCGGGGGGAAAATATTAGTGAAGGAAAAAGAGTACATTATAGCATACTTTTGAATGCTTCCCATGATTTATAACGCATTATTCAGTTAGCCTGTTGATGCACCCGACGCATACCAATTTTATACACCATCTTTTGAAACGTTGATTTTGAAAGTGCCTTTGTGAATAGATCTGCTGGATTTTCTTGGGGCTGGATTTGTTTCACCTCTATTTTGTTGTCCTTTTGTAGTTCATGTATGAAGAAAAACTTAGGAGAAATGTGTTTCGTCCTATCACTCTTGATGTAATCCGCATGAATCTGAGCTACGCAAGCTGCATTGTCTTCATAAATAATAGTTGATTCTTCTGTAGCTGAAGGGAGTTGGCACGTATTTCGAATATGCTCAATTAATGATCTTAACCAAATACATTCTCGACTTGCTTCATGTAGTGCTAGTATTTCAGAATGATTGGATGACGTTGCTACCAATGTTTGCTTCATAGATCGCCATGAAATAGTTGCATTACTGCTACTAAACACATACCCAGTTTGTGATCTTGCTTTATGTGGATCAGAAACATAACCTGCATCAGCATGCCATTTGAAAACCATAGGCATACTAAGTGGATATCCAAAAGATTTGAAAACCATTTGCCAACATTTTCATCATCTTCTTTTAGGCGGTAAGGGTCCTTTTTAATATCCAAAAGATCTGACAACCATAGGCATACTAAGTGGATATGTTTTATCCATTTGAAAACGCTTCAGGATTATCTCAATGTAGTTTGATTGATGGATCAATATGCCATTACTACTATGCTCAATTTGTAGACCGAGACAATGTTTAGTTTTTCCAAGATCTTTCATTTCAAATTCTTTCTTAAAGTAATTTATTATTTCATCAATCTCTTCTGGAGTCCGAATCAAATTTATATCATCAACATAAATTGCTAAAATAGCAAATCCCTTTACCGATTTCTTTATAAAGACACATGGACAAATGAGATTATTTCTATATCCGGCTTTTACCAAATATTCACTAAGACGGTTACCACATTCTTCCAGATTGTTTCAAACCATATAGTGATTGTCTCAGTTTTAATGAGTACATCGACTTTGATTTTTCTTTAGGCAACCTATATCCATCTGGGATCTTCATGTAAATACTGGTATCTAATTCATCGTAAAGATAAGCTTTCACAACATCAGTTAATCTTATATCTAGTTTTTCAGAAACTACAAGGCTTATCAAGTATCGAAATGTTATGACATCCATAATAGGAGAATATGTTTCTTTAAAATCAAAACATGGTCTCTACAGAAAACCTTGTGCGACAAGTCGTGCCTTGTATCTCACGACTTCATTTTTATCATTTCGTTTTCTAACGAATACCCATTTATAACCTACTGGTTTCACATTTTTTGGTGTTTTCTCTATTGGTCCAAATACACCATGTTTTTGGAGTGAATATAGCTTAACTTGGATAACATCTTTCCATTTTGGCCAATCATGTCTTTTTCGATATTCATTTATGCTAGTTGGTTCATTATCATTATTCTCATTATAGTCATGACTTTCCTTTATTTCAGTAGTTACTGCGAATGAGAATACATCATCAATTATTATTTTACTTCGATCCCACATTTCTCCATAGTTTGTATAGAATATTGAGATCTCATTATTGTTAGGTACCATTTTATTTTTAGAAGCCTCTATTATTTCTTCTGGGATAATAGTTTCTTCGGCATTTTTAGGAGAATTGAGATTTTCATTTAAGTTATCTTTTAGATCATTTATAACCTCTTCGGAAGGTTTATCAATTGATGATTTTTCGTTAGACTTTCTTTTTCTAGGCGCCAAGTCTTTTGAACCAATTGGTCTTCCACCTTTTTGCCTTGCTTTAAATTCATTTGCTGCTTTTGGTCCTTTTGGGATTTCAATTCTAGCTGGTGCATTTGCTGCTGGAATGTGAGATTTAGTTATTTTTGCAGCATCACTAAATGCATCAGGCATTTGATTTGCGATATTCTAAAGATGCAAAAAAATTTGTACCTCATATTGGCATTGTTTGGTACGCGGATCCAAATGAGACATAGATGGATTATTTCATGATATTTCACGCCGTTCTACTGGAACGGTCTTTCCTCCCCCTAACGGTGGGAAGATTGTCTCATCAAATTTACAGTCTGAAAATCTTGCAGTGAAGACATCACCCATGAGAGGTTTAAGATAACGAATTATCGAAGGTGAATCAAATCCCACATAAATTTCCAACCTACGTTAAGGACCCATTTTAGTACGAAGTGGGGGACTAATTGACACATGCATAGCGCAACCAAATTTTCATAAATGTGAAATATTTAGTTGGGATCCCGTTAAAAGTTGTGATGGTGAAAATTGATGATAAGCCATTGGTCTAATTTTAATCAATTTTGATGCATGCAAAATTGCATGTCCCCAAGCTGAAATAGGTAGCTTTGATTGCATAAGCAATGGTCTTGCAATAAGTTGCAAACGCTTAATTAATGATTCTGCCAGACCATTTTGAGTGTGAACATGAGCTACTGGATGTTCAACTTCAATTCCCAATGATAGACAATAATCATCAAATACTTGAGAAGTAAACTCTTCTGCATTATCTAGTCGAATTGATTTAATCTGATGGTCAGGGAAATGTGCTCTTAATTTGATTATTTGAGCAAGTAATTTGGTAAATGCCATGTTTCTTGTAGAAAGCAAACATACATGTGACAAACGAGTTGATGCATCGATTAATACCATAAATATTTAAATGTCCACATTATGGATGGATTGGGCCACATATATCACTTTGAATTCTTTGTAGAAATGTTGGAGATTCAGAAGTGATTTTACTATATGAAGGTCCAATGATTAATTTTCCTTGTGCACATGGAGCACATAAGTAATCACTTGGTAAATTCAATTGATTTGATAAATCATGTCCATTTGAATTTTTAGCGATTTTACGCATCATGGTTGACCTAGAATGACCCAAGCGATCATACCATAGAATCAATGTCTTTGTATTTGTGAACTTCTGGCTCATGTTTATAGAATGAGATTCAACTATGCCAATTTTCGTGGAATATAATCTAGTCGAAATTGTTTCAAATTTTTCTAAAATAAGCTTCTGGCTTTCAATTCTAGAAATGATACAAAGATATTCTTTATTATTTTCATTTATAGTTTCAATATAATAACCATTCATTCTTATATCCTTAAACTTAGCAAATTTCTTTTAGAATTACTTGAGTATAATGCATTTTGAATGAAGACATGTGTACCATTTGGTAATACTATATGGGCCCTTCCGGACCCTTCAATTATATTAGCAGATCCACCTATGGTGTAAACTTTAGCTGAAATATTTTCAGATAATTCAGAGAAAAACTTCTGGTTTTTCAAAATCATACGAGTAGTTGCACTATCTAGTAGGCATATATCATCATTCAAATATTGATGGTCTATACCTTAAGAATTAAAGACAATATAGTTAGTCAATTATTGAAAATAATTATAAACAAATGCTAATGTTTTCTAAAAAGGATTACAAAGCAAACTACTAATTCAAATCAATATCCATCGGTACACATTATTTCAACTAGTTCTAATAAAATAAACAAACAAACATCAACTTCAAACTAACTAAAATAAAATGGAAAAACCACATAGAAAGCTTCAGGCTACTTCTAGTTGATCAGATCGGTCATATCACAATCATCGCATTGAGATTTTCATCATTTATGAAATTTCCATCATCATCTTCGAAGAAATCATCTAACTTCAAGTTAGTGTTATCAAACAATCCTTAAGTGTTATTTGTTTCAATATTCTTCGAACGTTGGTATTCTTCAATTGTTTTATTTGATGATCTACATGTACGCGACCAATGACTAGAGTGTCAACATCTACAACAAACTTCCTCATAGTGCTTTTTATTTTCTGAAGTAAAATCATTAGTCTTTTCAGGCTCATTTTCTTTTGTTGCTTTTTAAAGTTGGTAGTTTTGTTGCTTTTAAAACCACCATAACCGCCTTTGCTGGAGTTATATCCACGTCCACGGCCACGTCCTCTACCTTGCTCTACCTCTTTCGGAGTGGGCAAAATTAGCATTAACTTATAGTAACGCAGCCGAACCAGTTGGCCTTGAGGAGTGATTTTTAATAAGCAATTCATTGTTTTGCTCAGCAATTAATAAACATTCTATGAGTTCAGAATATTTTGTAAAATGACGCTCTCGATATTGCTGCTGCAGGAGTATGTTAGAGGCATGAAACGTTGAAAATGTCTTTTCAAGCATTTGTGTATCATCTACCTTTTCTCCACATAATTTCAATTTGAAAGTAATTCTAAACATAGCAGAATTATATTCCCTTACAGATTTGAAGTCTTGAAACCTCAGGTTCAACCGTTCTTGCCTAGTATTTGGAAGTATGACCGTCTTCTAGTGGTCATAACGCTCATTCATAGAGTTCCATAAGTGGAGATGATCATTTTCCGTTAAATATTCTGTTTTTAGATCATCGTGGATGTGACGTCTTAAAAATATCAGAGCATTTGTTTTGTCCTTCTGGGATATATTATTACCATTTTTAATGGCATTTTCTAAGCATTGAGATTGCAAGTTGATCTCAGCATCCAGTATCCATAACAAATAGTTGTCTTCAGATATGTCCAAAGCTTTGAATTCAAGCTTAGCTATGTTTGTCATGTTATGAACTGTTAATGAAAAGAAGAGAGAGAGAAATTTTTATTATAGTAGATATAATAAGAATTAAACGTTGTCTATGAATACATCATTGAAAAAAAAATTTACATGAATATTGAAAACGCATGTAACCATTAATTATCAATATCAACTGATTTGAAGTATACTACCATGTCAAACTAGGAGAACCATGTGCACTAAATATTAATATTAAATTCATAATGAGTTTTGACTAACTATGAACATTGTCAAAAGACAGTGGAAAATATGAATCTCGTCACCCATCCAAAAGTAAGCATACAGAAAATGATTTATAGTAAAACGTCAAACAACAAATGTCAACTAAGCTGATTAATGAATAAATTACCTCAGGTTTATTTCAAAGTACTTCCGAATATATCTCTACTAATAATGCAAATACCTTAGAATGGTGAAGCTTTTTTGAACTTCCCAAACAGCCAATTCACATGATTACAGAAACAACTAAATAGGAAAAAAAGCAAAGGGCATATGTGTAATATTGTGATCCCACTAAAACTGCACGATCCAGTCAATCGGTTCTCACATCTTTCCCTTTTTTTAACTGTTCTCCATGTTTCTTCTACCAGTGTCTTCTTCCCCAGTAAAAGTCCCAAAGTTCAAGCCCCGATTTTCCCCTTCCTCCACCCCTCTCAGCCAGCGCAAGCCTGCCGTTCTAGTGGTTTTTTCTGCCCTTTAAACCCCTACACTCCACCTACCCTCGTATAAACGTTCTTCCCTTTCTCCACCTCTACGACCTTTCACAAATTACCCCTCCAAAACTTGCATCTGCTCTATTTCCTGTCGCCGTCGCACTCCACCTGCCCTCGTATAAACATTCTTCCCTTTCTCCACCTACGAACTTCCTTAAATCACCCCTCCAAAACTATAGAAAGGAAGCGGATAATATCTGTGATGATCCAGATTTTTAACGATTGTTAATTAGTAATTAATGGAATTTAATTATTGAAATATTGATATTGATTAGTCAAACAAATAAATTTCTAACGATTAAAAATATCTGAATCAATATATTAATTTAAAAGTATATAAATTTGGAACTGGTACAATATTAGGATATACACATAAATTTAATTGATGATTACAATAAATATATTGTTTTAAATACTTTAGATAAATGTTTTAAGTTGTTTTAAAAGCTTATTCTAACTTTGGTTTGGATTTTATAATTATTAATAAAAGAATTACATTTTTTTTTCTTTTCTTTTTTTGAAAGAATAACTTGTTAATTTTAGTTTAAAAATATATATAAGTTTTTAATTCAATTTGTCAAATGTTACTTTGGAGTATATTATAAAATAAATAATTTAAAATACAAAAAGGGATAATTTCTTTTGTTTAATCTTTTTAAAATTTGATAAACGAACTTTTATAATATTAATAAAAATATAATGTCTTTTATGAATCGTTTCAAATTTATAAATGTGTAATTTATTTTAAATGATATTATAAGGAAAAATATAAAAGTATTCATATAGGAATACAATACGATAATACGAGTAAAAGTTTACATAAGCGAATTTTATAGTTTGTAAAAAATAAAACAAGTATACCAAATAATCAAACAACATATTAAAATAACAACCACTTACATTTCATAATTAAAAAAAAATATTAGAATAACATTTCACTTACACTACATTCTTTTATCAAACTAGTAGCATGTTTGTATAGCACATAAGAAAGGAATGCAAGCTAGGAAAAGAAGACTTCCCAGCCTAATACAAATCTGCATAACCAATTGAAAAATATTAATAACTAAGCTTGCATTAATATAAAAACTGATGGTTCGAATGCAGGCAAACTTAAGAAACACAAAGAATCAAAAGAAAGCAAAGTAAAATTTATAATGTTTGTAGCTTGTAGATGAAGTCTCAGGCAAGTTTATAAAATATAGATAAGTATCAAAGGGAACACAAGGTACAAATGGCATTAAATGTTCATTTATTAGCAGCATACAAAATCTATACGAATTGCATCAAAACTTCTTTCAGCCTCCATCTTTACAAAAAATCTCTGACAAAAATAAAGAAAGAAAAATATAAATATAAACCCTGTAAAACAGTTTATACATAAGCCTATAAACAACCTTCTCTTATCATTTCCATTTCCAATTCGAGCCAAGTGAAACTGAGCTAAAACTTCTTTTAAAACTTAAACAAGATTTCATTTAAACATCAACAATCAAGCAACTACCACTACAACAGGATGATTGGCAGAAGATATAAATGAAGACATTTTTCCCAGTTCAAAACAGATTCCAACATAGTGCTCTGTTCTTTTATCAAGCAGGTGAGTAAACTGTTTTTTACTTTAACCTGTTTGAAAAACTGATGCATGTGAATAAGCATTTAAACAAACTGTTTTTACTTTAACCTGTTTGAAAACTGATGCATGTGAATAAGCATTTAAACAACCTTGTGAGTAACTCCATTTTTTTTAAGTAGGTAAAGGTTGAGTTGCATGTTGATTTATCTGAGATGAAGTTTATATTGTGTTTACATGACTTTGAAAAAAAAAAGTCCTGTGTATGTATGAATGAATAAGTGATTTGCTGTTGATATTGCTTTTACCAGTTCTTAGTTAAAGTTAGATTCTAAAACAAAAGAATCCAATATCTTTCGATTTATTTGCTGTTATGATTTTATCCTTGAATGAAATTTTTATTTACAAGATAAAGTAAGTTTTAAAACTTTATATAAGTTAAATAAAATTGTGTATTACCTGGAAATAAAATTAACAGTGCAATAAATTGTATAAGTAAAAATTCAAATATTACAATTCAATGTTTCAGGATTATGAATCAAAACATCATGCAAAATTTTGATTTTTAAAAGTAATATTACAATTTATAATGCTTAAACCTGAGAGCAGTTCCATGTCCACTGTATTTCACCTTTTTGGTTAGCATTGATGATATTTATGTTCGATTGGGTTGAAATTACTTCTGGAGGTGGTGAAGTGGTTAGGGATGTTAAGAAATTATGGGTTTGGGTTGCTTTTCATTTTTGATGTTGCAATTGGGATTTTAAAATTAGAACCCTAGTTTTTTGGGTTAGGGAAGAAGTGTTCAGTTCGACAGGCATAGTTGATCGAGTTCAACTATTTCTTGGGTATTGGTAGAGGGTGGTCTGAGGAAGTCTTCACCGGAATTGCAGAGTCAACGGTGGCCGGTGGCGCATGTACGTGACTTTGACAGGTTTGGAATGAAGTTGTTGTGTTTGTTCCAGGTTTGGGAAATTCTGGACTCGATCTTGATTTCGGGTATTAATTGATGAGATGGGTGTATGGATGGTCTGTGGAGTTGAATGTCGACCGTGGGGAGGTCGCGTAGTTGGCCAGCGGTGGCCGGAGGCAGTGGACATGTGCACAGAGCAAAAGGGGATGGTGCTGGTGAATATTGGTTACAGGATTTGGTGCCTCGCGTGGGTCTCGGAGAAATCGAGTTTTAGCTCGAAGTTGGTGGTGATTTTACTCGAAGTAACACATAAGGTTGCTCAGGTATATAGAGTTGTTTCAGGTTTTAAAATTTAAAACAGCAAACCTGTTTTGTTTTAAGTTACAAAAGCAAGTTTAAATATAAACTAAAATTTAAACTAAGATTTAAAATCTGAATTTGAATATGGATTCAAAGTAGTTTGAATGTGAGATTTGATATAAATTAGGTTTTGTGATTTTGAAAATAAATTGTTTTTAAATGCTTAATTAAATAAGAAATGATTATCTTAGAGATAAATAAAATTTAATGATTTGGATTCATTAAATAATTAAGTTGGATAATTATTTATTTAATTAATAATATGGATGATTAATTTTTAATCAATGGTTATATAAGCAGGATTTATGGATTGAAGTAATTCATTTAATTTACTTTAAATTAATTAGGGATGATTAACTATTGGCAAATTAAGGGTGGTTGATTGCTGATGTTGTTAATCAAGGGTGATTAATAATTATAGTTAGTAATTAATTAATAAAGTAATTAAAGGTTAATTACTGTATTAGGTTAAGAATGATTAAATTGTGAAATTAATTAAGGGTTAATTACTTAAATGTAATTAAAGGATAAATAGAATGACATTTAAAGCCTTTGATTTATTGTTATTCCTAATATGTGGGTTGTGATGCTATGTGGTAAGAGATGTTTGATTTAAATTGTGATAATGTGGTTATCTATTGTTGATGAATTAGGTGACATCATGTATTTAAAATTTAATTGTATTCACTTGAATAATTTAAGTTTAGATGATGTTGGTTTCGAAGAAACTGGAGTGGGGTATTAGTAAATACCTGAAACCACTTCGATTCTTTATAAATTGATGGGTGAAATCAATAGGCTGTAATGGAAGGATTTAAGTATATGGGACCATTTAATCTAAGTTTTGGTACTTAAAAATTGATGTGTGAAATAAGTTGAGTCTAACGACTTGTGAAGTTGTAAATCTATGTATGAGTTACCCCGGGTTTTAAATAAGTTGTATGTTTTGGTATTCCTTGTTAAATGAGTTTACTCACGCTGAATTCCAGCCTGACCCGGGTGTTACTTTGATGTAATGCTCGGGTCAGACCGAGTATTACAGATTTTTCAGGTAAGGACGTTCTGGAGCTCGAAGGTGAGCTGGATGGCAGGAACATATATAGTGTTTCCACTATGATATATTGTTGTATATCTGGGATATGTTGATTATATATGTCCAGTGTATGTATAAATGTCGTAACTCTGATGTAATGATATAAATTAACAGATATAGTAATCTTTGTATAACTTTTATTATTTGATATTATATTTTATCCGCTGCGAATGTGAGAATCTGGGTTGTGTTTTCTGTTTCTCCTTCTTCTATCTCTTTCTTCTTTTCATAACTATCTGGAATTTTCGGGATTGAAAATTCCGGGTCGTTACAGTTGGTATCAGAGCGAAGGTTAAGCGAAAACCTTGGCTCTGGTGGGTGTACTCATAAGGATAGGGTTAATAGTACCCTAGAATGAGTTGAGTGTATATATATGTGAGCGTACTTGTTACTTTCTTATATAAAGATTTTAAATGATTTTAAAGATAAATGATTTTCTATAAGAATATATTTTGATATATATAAAGCCATATTTCCTACCAATAAATGTTAAGGTAATTTGTTGTTAAATTATTGGAATTAAGAAATACAACCAAATTAAATTGAATAATAATAAGATTGAAAAAGATTCAAACCGAAATTAAATTTGGATAAGAATTTCTAGAATAAGATAATAATGAATTGGTTTCCAGCTATAATAACCATAATGAAATGTTTTAAGAAAGTAAACATTTTGATGAGTATGACTTCTAAATTGAAACTAATGGTGATAAAAGAATGTGAAGTTTTAAAACTGGGTCCAGAATTTGAAAATTTTGTTTCAAGGTGTTAAAGAAACTAACAAATAATATAATTCAGACTATTTTGAATATAGTCTTATTTAAAAATAAGAAATGTTTGAAGATTTTAAGGGATTGTTTTGAAATTAAAACCAAGGGTGGGTTAAGATTTAAAAGTAGCCTGGTGTGTAAAGGAAATAAATATGAAATGAACTCTAAGGTGGAGTTTTAAATTTTCCTTGGAATGTGATGTGAAACCCAAAGTGATAAGTTTTTGAACTTATAAGATTATTAATATGAAGTTTAAAATTTGAAATGGGAATCCAAATTAGGTAAGGTTGGTTGGGTTAAGAAAATTGAATTTAACTTTGGGAAAGTTAAATAGGTTAATAAGAACAACCTAAATTGGAAATTTCAAGATGAAATTAAAATCTTACTTAGTGAAGTTAAATGGGTTGTTTTGAAATGGGAGTTATGTGTGATCTCAAACGAATTTGAGATCTGGAAATGGGAAATGTGTGTTATTGATGGATGCTGTTTTAAATAATCTGGATGTTTATTTACTTTGGCTTATTCCGATATCATCCTTTTATTATTAATAATCCATGAAACTGTGAATTGGATTATTCTAATTAAATTTAGACGTGGATTGAGGTAATATACATCCATTGCAGAAATTTAATGAAACCACTTTGAATTTAAGGTTTAAATGTTTAAAAAGAATTGGAAATTTAAATTGTAAAATGAAAATTGTTTTGAACTCTTATTGTTTTGAACTTGAAAATTGGGTAATAAATTGAATTTTTAAGGTAAAATTGTTTTGAACTCTTATTTGAACTTCGAAATAAGTAAAATGAAGATAATTTAAAATGGAATTTTGAGAATTGGACTCAGAATTTAAATTGTTTAAAGATTGGGATTATTGATTTAAAAATAAAGGTTAATTTGATTTAAAGGATTAAATCAACATTTAAAGATTTAACTCGAATTTATATAATTCGAGATGGTGTAAATTCGGAATTTAAATTGAATTGGTCCAAATGGAATTGAATGGAATTATGATTGAAAATGGATAGGTTTAAAAATTCAAATGGAAAATTTGAATCGGGTTAATTTGAAATAAAATTGAAGATTGAATGAGTTCAAAATTCAAATGGGAATTGGGATTAATTCATATAGAAATTGAAATAATTTGAAATTGAAGTGGATTCAATTTGAAATTGAAGTGGATTCAATTTGAAATTAGTCTAAATTAATTTGAATAATTAGAAATTGTAATTAAAGTAAGTATGTTTAAAATCAAATGGAATTTGATCTGAACTTGGAAAGATGTTGAGGTAAATTCAACTTGATTGGGGATAAATCAAGTTCAAGGGAAACTGAAGTTATTCAAGTTTGAAGCGAGTCAATTTAAATGGATTAAATTGTTGGGAATTGAACAGTTTGACTCTGGACTATTTTCAAAATGAATTGTTTAATCTATTTTTCAAACTATTTACTATACAACGTTTCTTTTTAAACCTAAAACTATCTTCAGCTTGTTTTACAATTACTTTTGAAACTATTTAACAATTTTACAACTGTTATGTAAACTAATTACTATTTCTCAACTATTTTACAAATTAATTACTGTTTTACAACTATTTTGCAATTATTTAAAAATTCCTATAACTATTTGATTATTTTTCAACTATTTACAATTATTTAACTATTTTGCAGCTATTTTACAAACTAATAATTATTTTCCAATTACTTATCTATTTTAAAAAAATTTCAAGCTATATTTCTAAATATAAACTGGTCGGAGTTCAAACTGTTATTGGTTAAATACCCAACTGAGATAAGAATTGAGTGATAATCCAAGTGGGGATTAAAGCAAATGTGAATAAGTGAATGAAAATTAAAGTGAATGTGAATAGGAAGGAAATTGATTTGGTTAATAATCAATGAAGTTAAATACGTAGGATGTACGTATATTATTCTATTCGCATAATGATTTGATCCAGATTCGAGCACAGAATTTCGAGATAGTATTATCGATCCGAGTTGGGATTTTCCGCTCGATTTTCGACGGCGAACCTGGATATGGAGTTTTGATTGATTCTGGGTATTCTCTATCATAGTTGTGACTATGCAAGGAGAATGGCGGTTTCTGATCAAGAAACCAGATTTGAGTCCGCACTAGGAAGTCGGGTGGACAATACTAGTTCGGAAGTGAAATTGTGTGATCGAGTGAGCGATCAGGTTGATTTTGCGTACGGATGGTATGGATACATCGTACGGGTTTCAATAAAATTGATATTGAAAATTTGTGGATAAGAACTGTAAATGATTTTTGAAATTGAAAGTGCATTTTATGAAATATATGATGAAGTAAAGTGGGAATTGAACATTTCTACGATTGAAATTTACTTTATGAAAGCAAACAATATAGAGAATGACTTTACCAAAGAGTAATCAAGATTTGAATATTGATTTGGGCTAAACAAAGTTATATATCTTTGTTATATATGGGAAACTCCCCTTGTTGAATCTATTGCTAGAAGAAAATGATTTTTGAAAATATTTGAAGTATAAAAATGAATTTATACAAATACGAATTGAACCAAAGATTTTTCAAAGATTATTATATATATGTATTTTTGTGAAAATGATTTTGGAAGTGATTTTGAGGAAAGGTTTTGAGAACTTATGGATTGAGAAAGGCTTTTGATTTTTGGGAAAAATCAATATTGAGATTTGGAAAGCCTAGTTTGTGGATTATCGATTTTGAGAATCGATTTTGTGTAAAGGCATATATTTGAAATTCATACTAGGTGTATGATTTGGAAAATACTATATGTGTATAGTATAAAGTGTTTTGAGATTGGCTCTGGGGAAAAATGCGCTCCCTTGAAATGAACTTCTCAGGAGTGCCATAGGGTGGCACTGCCTTGAGCCTCTAAGGGGGAGGTTCTAAAGTTGATCCTGTGAGGAGTCCGGACAAAACTAGTTCCTGAGGATTATTGTGTAGCGAAAGTCGAGGGGCTGGTGCCCACAGAGGCATTTGGGTTATGCTGTGACGACAGTGTAACTCGATGTCACTGCGATCTACTGCAGACCATAGCGAAAGTCGTGTGTGCCGCTGAGAGCCAACAGTCTACGTTTGATTTTATATCGGTAGACTGCGACACTATGGTAACATAGCGAAGGTCGTGTGTGCCGCTGAGAGCCAACAGTCTACGTTTGATTTTATATCGGTAGACTGCGACACTATGGTAACATAGCGAAAGTCGTGTGAGCCGCTGAAAGCCAACAGTCTATGTTTGATTTTACATCGGTAGACTGCGACCTATGTAGGAGTGGAGAAGTTTCATTTTGACAGCGTAAATCGTGTGTGCCGCTGAGAGCCAACAGTTACATGGACTTTTGCTGCGACGGCAACGTAACCCTGGATGTAACTACGATCTGTTGTGGGTTCTATGGTGTAATCAGTTACATGGACTTTTGCTGCGACGGCAACGTAACCCAGGATGTAACTGTGACCATGGATGGGTGTGATGATTTCCAGAGCATTCTCACCAAAGATATTTCCTCTATTTTCAAAACTGTTTCTATATTTTCAATAAAATTATTTTCCCAATATTTTCACTGGATGTTGGAAACGGGTCTGCCAAGCACTTATAGATTTTCAGTCATACGCCTGATCAACGTATGACCAAATTTCTGTGAGAACGAGGATGGACTTGTTGAAACATCGAGTTATTAAAGTATTTTTATAAAACGACTTTAGAATAATATTATATAGATATAAAAAAATGTTTTAAAATGATCAAGAATATGTATTTGATTTTAAGCATTTTAATAATTCTGGCTTCGTTCTTTTCGAGGACGAAAAGTTCTAAAGGGGGGAGGAATGTGATGACCCAGATTTTTAACGATTGTTAATTAGTAATTAATGGAATTTAATTATTGAAATATTGATATTGATTAGTCAAACAAATAAATTTCTAACGATTAAAAATATCTGAATCAATATATTAATTTAAAAGTATATAAATTTGGAACTGGTACAATATTAGGATACAGGCTTTTAAATCTCCCCGAGATGGCCGAGATGAAAAATCCGAGATATCAGCCAAAATCCGAGATTTGGCAGCCTATTTAGTTATAAGTGTTTTAAATATCGCCCGAGATAGCCGAGATATTTTCCCGAGATATTGGCCAAAATCCGAGATTTAAAACACTGTTAGGATATACACATAAATTGAATTGATGATTACAATAAATATATTGTTTTAAATACTTTAGATAAATGTTTTAAGTTGTTTTAAAAGCTTATTCTAACTTTGGTTTGGATTTTATAATTATTAATAAAAGAATTACATTTTTTTTTCTTTTCTTTTTTTAAAAGAATAACTTGTTAATTTTAGTTTAAAAATATATATAAGTTTTTAATTCAATTTGTCAAATGTTACTTTGGAGTATATTATAAAATAAATAATTTAAAATACAAAAAGGGATAATTTCTTTTGTTTAATCTTTTTAAAATTTGATAAACGAACTTTTATAATATTAATAAAAATATAATGTCTTTTATGAATCGTTTCAAATTTATAAATGTGTAATTTATTTTAAATGATATTATAAGGAAAAATATAAAAAATATTCATATAGGAATACAATACGATAATACGAGTAAAAGTTTACATAAGCGAATTTTATAGTTTGTAAAAAATAAAACAAGTATACCAAATAATCAAACAACATATTAAAATAACAACCACTTACATTTCATAATTAAAAAAAATATATTAGAATAACATTTCACTTACACTACATTCTTTTATCAAACTAGTAGCATGTTTGTATAGCACATAAGAAAGGAATGCAAGCTAGGAAAAGAAGACTTCCCAACCTAATACAAATCTGCATAACCAATTGAAAAATATTAATAACTAAGCTTGCATTAATATAAAAACTGATGGTTCGAATGCAGGCAAACTTAAGAAACACAAAGAATCAAAAGAAAGCAAAGTAAAATTTATAATGTTTGTAGCTTGTAGATGAAGTCTCAGGCAAGTTTATAAAATATAGATAAGTATCAAAGGGAACACAAGGTACAAATGGCATTAAATGTTCATTTATTAGCAGCATACAAAATCTATACGAATTGCATCAAAACTTCTTTCAGCCTCCATCTTTACAAAAAATCTCTGACAAAAATAAAGAAAGAAAAATATAAATATAAACCCTGTAAAACAGTTTATACATAAGCCTATAAACAACCTTCTCTTATCATTTCCATTTCCAATTCGAGCCAAGTGAAACTGAGCTAAAACTTCTTTTAAAACTTAAACAAGATTTCATTTAAACATCAACAATCAAGCAACTACCACTACAACAGGATGATTGGCAGAAGATATAAATGAAGACATTTTTCCCAGTTCAAAACAGATTCCAACATAGTGCTCTGTTCTTTTATCAAGCAGGTGAGTAAACTGTTTTTTACTTTAACCTGTTTGAAAAACTGATGCATGTGAATAAGCATTTAAACAAACTGTTTTTACTTTAACCTGTTTGAAAACTGATGCATGTGAATAAGCATTTAAACAACCTTGTGAGTAACTCCATTTTTTTTAAGTAGGTAAAGGTTGAGTTGCATGTTGATTTATCTGAGATGAAGTTTATATTGTGTTTACATGACTTTGAAAAAAAAAAGTCCTGTGTATGTATGAATGAATAAGTGATTTGCTGTTGATATTGCTTTTACCAGTTCTTAGTTAAAGTTAGATTCTAAAACAAAAGAATCCAATATCTTTCGATTTATTTGCTGTTATGATTTTATCCTTGAATGAAATTTTTATTTACAAGATAAAGTAAGTTTTAAAACTTTATATAAGTTAAATAAAATTGTGTATTACCTGGAAATAAAATTAACAGTGCAATAAATTGTATAAGTAAAAATTCAAATATTACAATTCAATGTTTCAGGATTATGAATCAAAACATCATGCAAAATTTTGATTTTTAAAAGTAATATTACAATTTATAATGCTTAAACCTGAGAGCAGTTCCATGTCCACTGTATTTCACCTTTTTGGTTAGCATTGATGATATTTGTGTTCGATTGGGTTGAAATTACTTCTGGAGGTGGTGAAGTGGTTAGGGATGTTAAGAAATTATGGGTTTGGGTTGCTTTTCATTTTTGATGTTGCAATTGGGATTTTAAAATTAGAACCCTAGTTTTCTGGGTTAGGGAAGAAGTGTTCAGTTCGACAGGCATAGTTGATCGAGTTCAACTATTTCTTGGGTATTGGTAGAGGGTGGTCTGAGGAAGTCTTCACCGGAATTGCAGAGTCAACGGTGGCCGGTGGCGCGTGTACGTGACTTTGACAGGTTTGGAATGAAGTTGTTGTGTTTGTTCCAGGTTTGGGAAATTCTGGACTCGATCTTGATTTCGGGTATTAATTGATGAGATGGGTGTATGGATGGTCTGTGGAGTTGAATGTCGACCGTGGGGAGGTCGCGTAGTTGGCCAGCGGTGGCCGGAGGCAGTGGACATGTGCACAGAGCAAAAGGGGATGGTGCTGGTGAATATTGGTTACAGGATTTGGTGCCTCGCGTGGGTCTCGAAGAAATCGAGTTTTAGCTCGAAGTTGGTGGTGATTTTACTCGAAGTAACACATAAGGTTGCTCAGGTATATAGAGTTGTTTCAGGTTTTAAAATTTAAAACAGCAAACCTGTTTTGTTTTAAGTTACAAAAGCAAGTTTAAATATAAACTAAAATTTAAACTAAGATTTAAAATCTGAATTTGAATATGGATTCAAAGTAGTTTGAATGTGAGATTTGATATAAATTAGGTTTTGTGATTTTGAAAATAAATTGTTTTTAAATGCTTAATTAAATAAGAAATGATTATCTTAGAGATAAATAAAATTTAATGATTTGGATTCATTAAATAATTAAGTTGGATAATTATTTATTTAATTAATAATATGGATGATTAATTTGTAATCAATGGTTATATAAGCAGGATTTATGGATTGAAGTAATTCATTTAATTTACTTTAAATTAATTAGGGATGATTAACTATTGGCAAATTAAGGGTGGTTGATTGCTGATGTTGTTAATCAAGGGTGATTAATAATTATAGTTAGTAATTAATTAATAAAGTAATTAAAGGTTAATTACTGTATTAGGTTAAGAATGATTAAATTGTGAAATTAATTAAGGGTTAATTACTTAAATGTAATTAAAGGATAAATAGAATGACATTTAAAGCCTTTGATTTATTGTTATTCCTAATATGTGGGTTGTGATGCTATGTGGTAAGAGATGTTTGATTTAAATTGTGATAATGTGGTTATCTATTGTTGATGAATTAGGTGACATCATGTATTTAAAATTTAATTGTATTCACTTGAATAATTTAAGTTAAGATGATGTTGGTTTCGAAGAAACTGGAGTCGGGTATTAGTAAATACCTGAAACCACTTCGATTCTTTATAAATTGATGGGTGAAATCAATAGGCTGTAATGGAAGGATTTAAGTATATGGGACCATTTAATCTAAGTTTTGGTACTTAAAAATTGATGTGTGAAATAAGTTGAGTCTAACGACTTGTGAAGTTGTAAATCTATGTATGAGTTACCCCGGGTTTTAATAAGTTGTATGTTTTGGTATTCCTTGTTAAATGAGTTTACTCACGCTGAATTCCAGCCTGACCCGGGTGTTACTTTGATGTAATGCTCGGGTCATACCGAGTATTACAGATTTTTCAGGTAAGGACGTTCTGGAGCTCGAACGTGAGCTGGATGGCAGGAACGTATAGAGTGTTTCCACTATGATATATTGTTGTATATCTGGGATATGTTGATTATATATGTCCAGTGTATGTATAAATGTCGTAACTCTGATGTAATGATATAAATTAACAGATATAGTAATCTTTGTATAACTTTTATTATTTGATATTATATTTTATCCGCTGCGAATGTGAGAATCTGGGTTGTGTTTTCTGTTTCTCCTTCTTCTATCTCTTTCTTCTTTTCATAACTATCTGGAATTTTCGGGATTGAAAATTCCGGGTCGTTACAATATCAAAGAGGTGGACGAGACTGGAGTTGGGAGCATCGAGTACTAGACTGCTGCTGCAGCTTGAGTTATTTGCTGTGAGTTCATTTGTTGCATTGTTCTTTTTTTCTTTTGTATAATTAGGTATTGTTTTATTTTGGTATTAGTTGTTTTTTTAAGTAGTTTCTAGGGGCTTTGGGAAATGAGATTCTTTCTACTTGCTCCATTCTGTAGCAATAAGCAAAACCCTATTTAGTTATAAGGTAATAAATACAGACAATTCCATAATTAACCAAGTCATGAAGTGAGCGTTTCATTGTTTACCCAAAGTTTATTAAATCTTTCTGAAAAAGAGCAATAAGTTTACATGAAGCGAACTTTTCACTGTTTACCCAAATGAATTCAGCAGCATTTTCTATTTTTTGTTTTTTTTGTTTTTCTTTTTTCAAACTTACCATTGGATTAAATTAGTGGTTTTTTCCTTTATTTCCACCAGTGTAGTAATCTAATTAAGAATAGCATGTTGTGATATTCTTTGGGCATTGGTGTAATCATTTGGGAGATTTTATTTGTCAGATTCATATTTGAAAAATGAGATATAACATAACATGGTTAAATTCTTTTATAATGGAAAATTAAACTTTTCTTATACTAAGCAATGGTTTGTTAAAACTGGAAATACACATAAGGCTTTTTTTCATCAACTGTTGACACACTTTTCCAACTTATATTGTTTTAAATTTGTTGACTTTTTTCTTTGTCAACTTTGAATAGATAGTTTACGTTATTAGAGGGAAAAAATAGAAGAGCTATTATGAAAGGTATATTACTTGCCACTTTTGTTAAACACTTCATTATCTTTTCAACAAATATTTCTTCAAATGACACTTATATTTGACATCCCAGAATTGTTTATGTGTATTATATAATGACTATTTGTATGGACATAACTATTTATTTTATTATTATTATTTGTTCCCTTTTTATATGGCATCATGTAAACTTGGTGAGATAATTCTATACAGTGCTATTCTATATTTTCAACAAAGCTATCCATATTTTTATTTGTTTTGATGTCTTAAATTTAAAATTATGCACACTATTTTTCTGTATATGGAATAAACATGAGTTGGTGAGATAATCAAATTTTTATGAAATATTTCAGATTTAATGCAAGCAGTTATATCAATAAGAAATTTGTTACTTGGATGCTCTGAATGTTAAAAGAGGCTGCCAAGAATTGAACGTGTTAGTTGACAAGATGATCATCTCCTTCATTATTAGTAAGTTGATCTTTTTTTCTAATTGAGGCATAAAACTTTCTTCTTTAATCCTTCGATTTGCAATCAGATGGATTACTGACAACTTACCCATAATTAGATGGATTAAAGACCGAACTCAAACCCTTGATTATTGAAAATTATATTCAAGTATGTACATTACCTAATTCACATTTGTATTTGATACTCTTCTTATTTTGGTTGATTTGTATGTAATCATGCACGTGGCAGAGTAAAAAAAAATCTAAAATGGTGTTGGAAAAGGATGTCAAGGTTTTGTTACCTGGTGCATGGTGCTTAGAACTGCCAAAAGCATGAAGTTTAACAATAGCTAAAAAAAATCAAAATATCAAATCCGGTAAAGAAGGAGAGAAAATGTTTTAGTCCCAATTTAATTAAACAAGTTAGCTGCCTTTATAATTTTATTTAAATTTTTGCACAAATTGTTATTTTCACTAATAAAGATTGTTACATTTTCATGGGCAGGATCAACCACTTTCAGCTCTGCTGCTTACCACAACCCTACAAACAATGTATGCTTCAAGATGGTAATACTGTCGTTAGTTTATTGTATTCATCAAATATACACGACATAATTACACAATGTGGTCCACAGGTACAAACATTTTGCCTGACTTTCATTTTTACATACATTTTTACTTCTATACTTTTTTTGCAGATAGATTTTATGTGATAAACAGTTTTTATGTAAGCAGTATTCACTGCTACAAAGGTAATATATGTTTGCTTAACTGAGTAATAAATGGATAATTTATGTTCAAAATGTTTTGGTTTTTTTTATACAATGACGGTCCGGATTTATGTCACATTACCCATATACATTTCCAACAACTTAAATAGCTTTATGTGTATTCTACCATCTCAACAAATACCGTGTTTTGTAGATCTGCTGTTACACATTTTTTTGTTCCACTCATAGGCTTCCTATAAAAAGCATTTGATCATTTTACAAGGAATCACGTACGTTTAACATTTTATGCTTGGACCTACTTTCACTTCAAATTTCAACTGTCACCGCTGCTTTTGCGTTTCTGGATGTACAATAATTATATGTTTTCATCCCCTACATCAATTCAACTTTTCAATATTGTAACATAGCAACAGAGAATTACCATTTCTGGATTTAAACTGATTTTTTTTCCCAAAATTCATTTATTTTTTGGAACCCTTGCTATCTTTTCAACATATAAAAGTTCAAAAAATCGTTTTATGAAATTCATAGTTTCCTACTGAAATATTTAGTCCATCGAATTTACATTATATTAAATGCATTTCAAGGATTTTGCTTTTTACAAATCTGTATTTACAGCATCGGGCCATCGAGATAACGAAGAAGGATTTGAGATTTAAGAGTTGGTCTCCATGGAAACTTGGATGATGCGATATAAGATAGGACATGACTTTGTTGTCTCTGCAAAGACTTTAGAAGATGGAAACGGGTATTCAAACTTTGATATTTATCAGTAAATGTTTCAGTATTGGTTATTGTTTGTTTGTATGATAAGTTTGGAGATTTGAATCGGGTTGATTGTTGCATTTGCTATAATAGTTTTGTTGATGAATTTTCTTTTACAGGATCAAAATAATGGTTAAAGATGGTGAAGACTCGAGTAAAGAAAATGAATGATTACAACCATGAAATTAGAGAGTGGGGAACTGTTGGCGTTTCATTCTCAAATGGGAAGATGCAAATTCTAAATTAAATTTTACAAAAGTTCTCGGATGAACACTTATCTATAAGGGAGCATTTTATTCTATTGTGGAACCTAATACTTTGTTCTGTATACTACACCGAAATCATCAATTTGGTATTATACTTTAATGTATTGTTCTGCACCTTTTGATATTTGTGTGGATTTTCAACTGTAACTTTTCTGTATAAACTAAAGAGGAAAGCTATGATAGTGTATTGTTTAATCAAGTGCTGATTTTGGAAACTTCGGAACATTGTATGAAAATTTTGATGTGAAGTATTTAGAAAGTAATAATAAATGATGATAAATACTCTTAACCATATAGAGAATATGATAAAGTAACATACATGAAGAGATTAATAAAAAAACCAATAACGAAATCAATACATCTTTATGGCGAGAATCATAATGTCATCATCACTTCTCTACATCATGCCCAATTAAATTAGTGGCCTCTGTATTGCTTCATATTTTTACCATGATGTTACATCCTCACTAAACGCCGTTCATCTGGGTAATGATTTGCACTTATAAATTTTCTTCAGATCGGTATGTTTGAATGATATTTGTCTATTATTCGATTGTGTGTGTGTGTGCACACACACATATGTCTCTTTAATATGTTGTTATTATTCCCTACCATAAATTTTTTTCTACTTGCAGATTGAAGAATATGATAGGGCTGTTGAGCTTTTTCTTGCAGATCGTTCACACTAATGCTCCTACTGCATGCATCTTTTTTTCCTCACTTTTCATCTTTCAGAATCTATTTAAATTAATTTGTAACCTATTGCGAAGTTATGTATTTTTTTTCAAATTAACCACTGTAATTTTCATCCTTCCTTTAAAAATTGTCAAACTTATGTTCTGCTTTTCATATTTTTGTTTAATATTGAAGGCGATCATCAATGAAGAGAAGTGAAAACGTGAGACAAGTTGGAATGTGATTAATGCAACTACTATTTGTCTATATATTTTCAATTTTAGTACACAGTACATTATTAAAAAAGAAGTTGTTCATCTTTTGTAAATCAACTATTGTACTTCATCCAAGTCAACTATTGTACTTCTGCCCTTCCAATACAACTCTTTTAATATGTGCAAACTTATTACATATCATTTTGTTACGATGAGTACTAAAAATATATATGTTGTACAATTTCAATGTCTATTACCATTGATGTCTCTTCACACTAACTTATCATATAAATAATACAAATTATATTTATCATCACTACAACTGCAAACGGGCGAAGGAACAAATGGAAGATAATGGTAGCAACAATCCAACTTGCAACTCAAATCCAGCTTTGGTCATGGTTATCTAGGCACACGTCCATCAGACGTGCCTACGTACTTGTATATATAAACAGTAAAATCTATGACATCAAACCATCTATCAAAGAAATATATGAGCTTACTTGGCTATAATATAATGTTGCTTGTCACAGTAGCTTGTAAAAAATGAAACAAAAGTATAAAAGTAAGTTATACCTTGATCTATAATATATATATATATATATATATGCGCGCGCGAGCAGTAATGTATACAAAACCAAGTACAGGACAAAACATACTAATAAAGCACCATGTGACTTCTTAGTAAAATTAATATAAAGCATAATATAAAAATTGAAAAGTGTATTTCAGAGTGAGAAGCTAAAAGTTAAATAATAATATACATAGAGAGATGTGCTGTATTCATTTACCTCTTACTAAAACTGAAAGATAATAACAAGTAGTATTTTGTGTTTTGCTATTAACAAGAAGATACATGGACTTTTTCGTATAAAATAGATATATAATAGAACCGATTATGCGTGCTGAGTTGTGGCTAGAGAATAGTTCCAAGCTAATTATTAGGTAGTACATAATTGATATAATAATATTTAGCGGTTTGACTAGGTAAAAGGAAATAAACCGTTTATGTTATATTATATCAGAAACAATACATACGGTGTACTGAAATTACTACTTTCAAAATAGAAAAAAGTATCGTGCCATTCATACAGATCTATCTATAATACAAATGAGCTATATATATATAAACTTTAAATGCAACGGAGACTACAATAATGTCCTGGAAATACGAATATGATTTTTTCGGAGAGTTTTTGCAAAGCAGGCTATTCGAATGAAGGATGTCATTGCCATGGAAACGGGCTTCAGCTTAGGGGGTAAAGCCTAAAAGGCGTTTGACAAAATAAGATTATTTAAAAATGCTGGCTATGGGGTTCGAACCCATGCGCACTTATGTGCAGAAGATCTTAAGTCTTCCCCCTTAACCTCTCGGGCAAACCAGCTATGTTGAAATGCTGTCTTCTTTTGCTTATAAGACCAGATGAAAAAAAAGCGTAAATTTAACTGCTAGTTTTGTAAATTTTTTTCACATTTACACCATTTAAAATTAAAAGAACTGAAGCAAAATTCTGTAAAAGAAGTCCTACGGTGTAATGGCTTCTGTGCTAAATATGTTGGCATGTTCTTCTAGGTATGAAAAAGCAATAAACCCCAGTCAGTTTATTCAAGTGCTATCCAAAATCAGACTTATGGAACTTTAATTTCTAGGTGCATAAAAGTTTTTATACTAAGAAAATTAGTGTGTAGTTAACAAATATTGTGTTGTTATAAATTGCTTTAACTAATGCTAGCATTGATATTTTGAAACTATCGATCACTTGAATACCAAAACGTGTGCATACACACACGTGTGTATATATATTCCAATATCACTCTTCACCTATCAATGAATGCATTCATCTATAAGTTTCGTTAACAATACAAATGTGGTTTTAAAAAGAAAAAGAAAAAAAACCCATAACAAAATCCGAAGTACAAATAGAAGTAAAAAAGATTTCTACTTTTATTTCCAAGATGTGTTCTACTTCTATTGCTTTTGAAGTTTAATAAAAATCAACTTCAAATACACTTACAACAAAAAGCCCTAGCAAATAGAAAAATAAATAAATAAAAGTTACAGTGTAGAAATGCTTAATATTACAAAAATCTAGTGTTACATGTTACAAGTAATCATAACTTCCACAAGGACAAAATCTATAAAACTAGAACCTTATGAATAGACGACAGGAATGAATAAATCTCCATGCATCCTATGTTAGCATATATGTAAGTAACTACTTGGGTTAATATTCATCCTAGTATGCCAATCAGTCAGTTCGAATGCAGAGTCCCCAATTTCCTATGATATATCATGTACACTTCTTCCCTGACGCTTTCTATTTCTTTGGCATAGTCACGATATTCCTCGTTCGATATTAACTTCTCTAGTCTCCCTTTTATTGTATCCAAAACTCCATCTAAGGCACAGAAATCTTTGAAATCCAAGGCATTTGTGTTGGTAATTCGGAGAAGACTTTTAACTGCCTGTAAAGCCTACAAGTAAAAAAAAAAGAAATAGACAAGTCCTATTGTATTAGTTAAATAGGGTAAAATTAGCAAAGATTGAACTATATAAAATTGGAAATTTTACCAATATAAGCTTGTTTTAGAAAGTAATAACAAATTTAGCCCAGTTTTAAAAGTAATTACAAAAATAGACCACTTTTTTTTTCTGGTCTATTTAGTTGGCGATTTTTCAAAAATCGCCCAAAGAAAAAAGATTTCCCACGTTGGCGATTTTCTAAAAGTCGCCAACTAAGAAATATGTTATTTTCTTTGGGCGATTTTTGAAAAATCGCCAGTTGGCGACTTTTGAAAAATCGCCAACTAAATAGACCATAATAAAAAAAAGTGGTCTATTTCTGTAATTATTTTTAAAACTGAGCTAAATTTGTTATTACTTTCCAAAACAAGCCTATATTAGTAAAAATTCCTATAAAATTCCCCTATTTTTTTTATATCTACTTTTCCAAAGTTATTACAAATTTAGTCATAATTCAAAACATCTTACAAAATAGAACACTTTCTGTCAACATAGAAGGATGTGGTTGTTGCCTATTAGTACTGGGTAAAATAACACTACTACAATAGCGATAATGCAGTTAGTCACTTTCTACCACGCTTGGTGAAAGCAGACTATATTCTAATTAATTTATAAATTTACTTGGACATACTATGACTTTTCAGAAGTGGTATAAACTGATTAAAAAAACCAGTTTAGAAACCCAAAATAAATAGCCTATAAGCTTGACATTTTCTCGCTCAATATGTTCCTGAAAGCATGTTGTTCTAAACTTTTTTACAGATTTTAATAAACACGACTGAAGTAACTAAACATTTCTACTATTTCATACATCTAAATTAATTTCAACCAGAGCGGTCGATTTGGATGAAACAATAAAATTCCAAAACCACAATTTTCAGGGTCGTTGAGTGTATCATCTTATAAAAATATGGATTTCCAAGTAGAACTGATGTAACCTTTTCTATTACTACTTTGAATTTAATGCATTCAGACTAGTACCATTTCTTGAAGATCCAGATCAAATGATAATGCCAAATCAACTACAGATTTCAAGAGAAGGCGGTCAGTAAGAAAAGAAAGCTTCTTGTTTTCTTTACTGTGAAACTGATAATCCGCTAAATCTGCCACTAGGAGAGTGGCTTTCTTTTGAAGCCTTATATCAATAGAAGAGTTTTTCATCACATCCTGCAAGTTATTAATATGTTAAAATAAATGAAAATCACAACCTAAAGTCTTAATCTTATTTTGTGCGCTTACATGCAACATTGCATCTCCATTTGCGATAAAGAACAATTCTTGGCCATGTTCATTATTTCTAATCAAAGATGAAATGGCATAAAGTGCCTTGATGGCTTCTTCTGTATAGCTGGATTCAACCATCTTGATTAATACTTGTAACACCCCTAGCTCAAGTATCTACAACAATAAATGAATAGGAAATTTAGCATTAAAATAAAAAACAGATTGATATCAACAATGTCTTTTTTTCTCTCCATATCAACATCTTAGTACTGACTGAATATCAGAACTGAACAAACATTTCGAACCCAATCAAAATGTCATAATAAAGTATGGACTCAATAGTTCTCACTGTAATGTCATAATTCCCAGTTACACAAAACATCATATGTTAATGGGTCTTAATTTTTTTTTATCGAATTATTGATCGTTTAACGAGATAAAAAAAAACAGCATCTCTACGTTTTTTAATCAACGATGTCCTAGCAGCAGTAGAACACTAAATTTCTTTTGCATATAAAAACGATAGTCACCTGATTTTGAACGAGGATGTTATTTTGACTGGCTTTGCCAAGAACCCAGGCAGATGTTTGCCTTATCTCCGGTATGCTACTATCAAGTTCCCGGACCACGGCAACTAGGCCTCCAACTTTGTTAAGATCTATCGAATTTAATAAACGAATTTAGCGGTGCAAGAAAAAGAAACTTAAAAAATATAAAAATATAAAAAATATAAAAAATAAAAAGAAAACCAAGAATAGCATTACTACATATCATGTAAGAGTTATTGATCTCTCCGTGATGTAGCCTGTATATGTGTTCTGAGTATATGTGTTCTGTTGTTTATCATGCATATTTTTAAGGTAAATATCAAGATCCAATTTGCATTTGGATAGCATGAGTTTTGGGGTAACCTGTTCTAAACTGAGTTAAATTTTAGGATTTAATGCAAAGATACCTCACCATGTGTAATTAAACATACTAGAAATGCATCATGATAACTAAAAAGCTCGATTTAACTTACGATGTTCCAATGTACAAAATTCTTTTATATACAATAATTTGGTGCCAACGAAATAAATTCAATGTCCGTAAGTATTTTTGTATTGGTCACTTTGATGCATTATTACAGAGTTTGTTGATGATCTATCTGCTGAAAGGAATATATGCATGCCTGATAGATAGCATCATAATTTATAGTATCTTTAATAAATAAGAAAAGGTGTAACAGGTATATAACTATAGTACCACTTGTTTTGTAGGTCTGACAGGCATAAGACTGTAGCACATTTTGTTTTATTTACAATTCATAAAGGGGAATTAACATGAATGTGTGTTACTACTACATAGTACTCAAAAGGAAAAGCAATATTGTGACATCAGTTTCCATAAAAAATTACTTTATAAATACTGGTAAATAACTCACACGGTGCGCATATATGTAGGAATGAAAGAAGTGATGAGAGATTTGTACATTTGTAATGATACAAAATCATTGAAAACAGAGGTATATGGGTATTTGTGGAATTTAGAAAGGACACTCTGAAACCATATTCATCCAATTTCTTTTATAAATAGTGGAGATAATCATGGTATATAAAAATTCAAACATTCAAAAATAAAAATAAAAATGTTTGATTACAGTGTAAAAACTTTGATGAATCAGACTAAGGAGGCTTTAAGCTTAGCTGAGTATTTTCTTTTGGATGTCAAGTGAAATCTTTTAAAATCCAGGAACTCGTTTATTATTTGTATTCAAATTTCTCCGGAAATTTGTTTGTTATTGTACTCGATATAAATCCAATAACAAGTAGAAAAGGATAAAAAATATATTGGAATGGACGAAATAAGCAATAACCGTTGAAATTGAATGATGACTTAAGTAGATCTAAAAAGTAACAAGTAAAAAAGAGCAGAAAAGTATACTAGAATGGATGAAATAAGCAATCTTCGTCAAAATCGAACGATGATTTGGATGATGTCAAAGATTGATGAAGATATTGTAATTAGATAAATGGTTCTCTGCCTTGTAAACCTGAGTGTCCATTGGTTGTGCCAAATATTTGTACAATCTTAGACGAAAAGGTTAGAAGTTATTCCTAAATCACAAGTGTACATGTACATCAAACTTCAGCTAGACAAGGCTTCTAAATGTTACTGTATCGGCCAATCTATACATAAGGTTTGAACAGAAAATATGTAACCAGAATTCAGATTTGAATTAGTCCCAACTGCTAACTAAGATCAGAAATGTTACTGCTACTACATGTGGTGTCTAAGGACAAGTTAGACCGAAGTCTAAGGTTACATGTAGGTAGCCAAATTAACAAGATCAGATATGTACTGCACAAACTAAAATTTTAAAATCATCAGAAAATAAAATAAAATAATTGTGCGCTCAGACATAGTTTTGTTTTCATAACTACCATTTGCATTGTCGATATGCTCAACGAGGACTGACAGTTCATCCAATGCACGCTGCCGATCTTCCACAGAAGTGGAAGAATTATTTAAATCTGTGATAGCTATTTTCATCAAATCTGCATCTGATGGTGTTTTTAACCTCTCCATCAACTCCTGCAACAAATTATGTCATTTACCAAATGATTCTAGTTAGACTAATAAAGTGATGCCTGCTATGAGATAATTAATTCTAAACCGAATATTCCAAGAAAAACAGGTATAAACGGAGAAAATCAGGACAATCCGTTGAAGGTGTGGGGCAGAGCTTTGTGTTAAATTTTATATTAATCTAAACAATAAAGTCAACAATTACACAGGCTTACCTTTAGTTCTAGCTGACGTTTTTGCAGTTCGTTTGCAGATAGTCTTTGAACATCTTTTGCTTCTTCCTTCAGCTTCTCAGGATCAGAATGACCTATCAATCAGTTAATGGTAATCAATCAAGGAAATGCATACAAGCTTATAGCTTGTACAATATATTTTAGGCAGTATATATGAGTCTCATAAAATCTTCAGCTACAAAAATGCTTAGAGTGTTAACTGTTATACGTCTAGTATACCAAAACAGAGAATAATCAATTATAAACTCGTCGCACAAGTTTATAACTCAGATTTCCACTACACTGGAATTCTGTGTTAATTATTATAACAATATGATTGTTGTAAATAAATTACAACAACAGCGTTATACTATTTTGAATAAATAGTACAACCAAAATAAAGGATAGAATATAGAATTCTAACCGGAATATGTCTGAGGCTCGTCGTAACGATTTCCTTAAGAATTTTATTTCAAAATTCTCCCAAGATACAACAGACGTAATCTGCACGAGATTGTAATGAGTATGTCTACTCTGTGATATATATGGAATGTTGAGCAGTAGAGCAAAGAAGCAGAAGAAATTAGATTGGAATTGGGGTGAGAATGTGATCAGTATTCTCTCCTATTTATAATTTCGTCCGCACCCCTTCGAACAGTCGCGTCTGCCTGAAAGGTTGCACCCGTTTCCTTTCATTGCTGCTGTTCGTTTAACGGGCCGCACCCGTTCGCTACTGCCTATGTTCGGCCGCGTCTCTTCAGTCGGGCCGCACCTGTTCGCCTCTAACGGGTCGCACCCGCTTCTGTTCGCCCATGCTTCTTCAGTCAGGTTGCACTCGCTCGCCGCGTCCGCTTATGAACAGTCGTGTCTGTTCACATAGCCTGCAACTGTTAAAAAACCCGGCCCAGTTTTGCAGCAAAATTAGGATCATATTAGACCCAAACCCAAACCCAAACCCGAGCCCGGCCCGGTTCGGTTCGGTCGGACGGACGGCGGCGGCGCGCGCGCGTGTGTGGTGGAGATGCATGATCTCCCTCCTCACAACGAAGCATACATTTGGGTGCCCCTAGGCCCCAACATCTTCATTGCAAAGCCATATATAAACTAGTATGGCTTAGCAATTTTGGCGATGTGGGACTTTATGTATGTTTCATTCATTTTGTTCTTTAGGAATTCCAACAATCCCCCACATGAATGATAATATACATATCCCCCACACAAAGCGAAATATCACAGAGTACATATGGAATAATGCTTTATCGTGGATAAGTAGATATTTCACTTTGAACTTTCCCTAGTTAAAACTTATCGGATCTACTTGGCTAATCGGTGAATTATTTCATCTTGAACCGTCGGCCTTTATTGTATATCCAGACAATAAGCTTTACGAAGCATTGATTCCCTTCTCATCCAATCTCTTGGTTGTGTTCATTTTGGTCCTGAACAATTTTTGGTTCTGCGAGTGTTTTTAGAGAATAAAAGCCTTTTATTATTCTCATAGAGCCGACCCAGCTCACACTAACATAGGTGATCGCAACCATTAAGAGTATCCTACATATACCCCACTTGTTATTTCCAAGATATGGTCATCATTAAAAAACATAGTTTTAACCTTTAAATACTTCTGTAGGCATGCATTTATATTGTGCACCATAGGAATGGAGTTGGACTATGTCCACGCAAATGCATTACGTCTTGAGTTATTCAGAACTGGTTTGCCTATTGATCCTAGTCCGTGGGATCTCCAGTCGCTAGGATAGGTTTCCGTATAAGATAACTCTTGGTGGTTTAGGCTTTTAAACCCATTCCCCTCGATGCGCAGTCAATTTTCTCTCTTGATAAACCTTTAGTAAACGGATCCGCTAGGTTATCATTTGTTCTCACATAATCTATGGAAATAGTTCCATTAGAGAGTAACTGCCTAACTGTGTTATGGCGTCGTCGAATATGTCGTGACTTTCCATTATACACAAAGTTGTGCCCTCTGCTTAGCGCTGCTTGGTTATCGCAGTGTATGCATATGGCCGGTACAGGTTTAGGCCAGAATGGAATATCTTCCAAAAAGTGACGAAGCCATTCTGCTTCTTCGCCTGCTTTATCTAAAGCGATGAACTCTGATTCCATAGTGGATCGAGCTATGCATGTTTGTTTGGTAGATTTCCATGACACTGCTGCCCCTGCTAAGGTAAAGACATAACCACTTGTCGATTTTGATTCCTCTGAATCTGCAATCCAGTTTGCATCACTATATCCTTCTAAGACGGCAGGATATTTTCCATAGTGTAAGGAATAGTTAGCGGTATTTTTTAAATATCCAAGCACTCTCATTAGTGCTTTCCAGTGTTCCTTTCCTGGATTGCTTGTATACCTGCACAGTCGACTTACTGCATAAGCTATATCTGGTCTTGTGCAATTCATGAGATACATGAGACATCCTATTACACGAGAGTATTCCAGTTGCATTACACTCTCATTAGTGTTTTTATGCAGTACTTCTGATGGATTAAAAGGTGTTCTCACTCCTTTAATTCCATAGTCTTGGAATTTTTCAATCACTTTGTCTACATAGTGTGACTGAGACAATTCAATTCCATTAGGAGTTCTTATTATTTTGATTCCCAAAATAACGTCTGCAACTCCTAAATCTTTCATATCGAAATTGTTAGTTAACATCTTCTTTATGGTCTCTATTACCTGAGTATTTGGACCAAATATTAACATATCGTCTACATATAAACAAATCATCACATATGATTGTCCAATTTGTTTATAATAAACACATTTATCGCATTCATTTATACGAAAACCATTTCTCATCATGACACTATCAAATTTTGCGTGCCATTGTTTTGAAGCTTGTTTTAGTCCGTATAATGATTTTACTAATCTACAGACTTTGTTTTCATTTCCTTTGGAAATAAAACCTTCAGGTTGCTCCATGTAGATCTCCTCATCGAGATCTCCATTTAAGAATGCTGTCTTTACATCCATTTGATGAATTTCTAGACCATAAATTGATGCAATTGCTATTAGCATTCTTATAGAGGTTATTCGTGTTACTGGCGAATATGTATCAAAGAAGTCTACTCCTTCTTTTTGACGATATCCTTTGGCTACTAATCTGGCTTTATACTTGTCGATAGAGCCATCTGCTTTCATTTTCTTCTTGAAAATCCATTTGCAGCCAATAGGTTTTATTCCTGGTGGAATATCAACAATTTCCCAAGTTTTATTACTTAGAATTGAATCAATCTCACTTTGGATTGCTTCTTTCCAACATGAAGATTCAGAAGATGACATTGCTTCCTTGTACGTTTGAGGTTCATGTTCTAACACATATGTGAAAAAATCCGAACCAAATGTCTTGGAAATTCTAGCCCTTACGCTTCTTCTTGGTTCAACTTCCTCAATCTCATGATGGGGTTCATCTTCATGTGAATTGCTTGATTCTTCTCTTGTCCTTTTAGGGACATTATTCCCTTCATTCCTTTTGTGCGGAAACACGTCTTCAAAGAATGAGGCATCTCTAGATTCCATGATTGTATTTACATGAATATCAGCTATATCAGACTTGAATACCAAAAATCTATAGGCACTACTATTTTGGGCTGGCCCTAAATAGTAACAATCTACTGTTTTTGGTCCAAGTTTGACTTTCTTGGGAGGCGGAACTGGAACTTTTGCCAAGCACCCCCACACTTTGAGGTATTTAAAACTTGGTTTGTGTCCTTTCCATATCTCATATGGAATTGTTCCTGTTTTATTATGAGGGACTTTGTTTAATATGTGATTAGACATATTTAAGGCTTCCCCCCACAAGTTTGTCGGTAGACCAGAGGTTAAAAGCATGGCATTAATCATGTCTTTTAACGTTCTGTTCTTCCTCTCGGCTACACCATTTTGTTGTGGTGAATATGGAGCTGTTGTTTGATGAATTATACCATTTTCGGCACAGAACTGTTCAAATGGTGATTCATATTCTCCACCTCGATCAGATCTCAATATCTTGATCTTTTTATTTAACTGATTTTCTACCTCAGCTTTGTACTTTATAAATGATGTAATTGTTTCATCTTTACTATTCAAAAGATATACATAACAATATCGCGTATAATCATCAATAAACGTGATAAAGTACTTTTTCCCACCTCTTGTAGGTAATGATTTAAAGTCACATAAATCTGTATGAACCAAACCTAGTGGTTCGGTGCTTCTATCAACAGATTGAAATGGTTTTTTAACCATTTTTGCTTCTACACATGTCTCACATTTGTAGTTCTTATCTACTTGGAATTTTGGAATTAATCCCAAGTTTGATAATATTTTCATTTTTCGGAAATTTATGTGTCCTAATCTATCATGCCATAGTAAAATTTCGTGCTCAAGCAAGTAAGAAACTTCAATTTTATTAATAGCACAATCAGAATACATAGTTTTATTGCCGATAACGGCTACATTTGCCTTAAATAGGCCATCACATAAATATCCCCTTCCGATATACATTCCAGCTTTGGACAGAACCATCTTGTCTGACTCGAACACCATTCTGAATCCTTTCTTTGATAATACTGCACCAGAGATGAGATTCTTGCGTATGTCTGGAACGTGGAGCACGTCATTCAACTTGACAGTTTTTCCAGAAGTAAACTTGAGGATAACTGTGCCACTGCCTTCGATCATAGATACTGCAGAATTACCCATATAGAGTTTCTCTTCATGATCGAATTTCTTGTATGTAGAAAACATGGATTTGTCAGAGCAGACATGACGAGTAGCGCCTGTGTCCACCCACCATTGGTTAGGATTCTGAACCATATTGCATTCAGATACAACTGCCGAGAAGTTGGACTCATCCACTTCCATGTTGTCTACTAAATTTGCCTCTTTGTTGCGGTCCTTTTTGAGTCTGCAATCTCTAGCGGCATGTCCAACTTTTCCACAAACCCAACATTCACCATTAAACTTTTTGGTTCGTTTGTTGTCTTTTGGTTTGTTGTCTGGAGCTTTCCTTTTCTTCTGGAAATTCTTCTTTTTGTTTTTGGTCTTTGAATCTTCAGCCACAAATGCCTCCTCGCTTTGTTTTGTAATTCCACGGTTATCTGCCTCAATTTTCAATCGGACTATGAGATCCTGTAAAGAGATTTCCTTCTTTTTATGCTTCAGATAATTGCGGTAATCTCTCCACGACGGTGGCAGTTTTCCCGTGATGGCTTCAACCAAAAACGATTCTCCAACCTTATGACCTTCCGCCTCGAGTTCATGAATAATGATTTGTAGTTCATGCAGTTGAGCAGTCACCGGTTTGGAGTCGATCATCTTGTAGTCCATGAATTTGTCTACAATGAATTTCTTAAGACTGATATTCTGCGTCTTATACTTCGTAGCAAGTGCATTCCAGAGTGCTTTTGCTGTCTTTAGAGGTTGATATACTTTGTATAGCACCTTGTCGAGACAATTCAGAATATAGTTTCTGCATAGAAAATCGGAATGTTTCCATGTAGCAACATCTGCTTCCTTGCCTGGTGAAGAAACCGGTTCCTCCTCCTCGAGATACCGTTGCAGACCGAGTGTGGTGAGGTAGAATAACATCTGATTCTGCCATGTTAAAAAATCGTCACCATCTCCCTTGAACGGTTCAGGTCTGTTGTGAGTAGTAGTTTTTGAAAATTCTACTGTTGCCATCTCTGTTTTAGTAAGAAAACAGAAAAATTCTTAAGATGTTATACGTCTAGTATACCAAAACAGAGAATAATCAATTATAAACTCGTCGCACAAGTTTATAACTCAGATTTCCACTACACTGGAATTCTGTGTTAATTATTATAACAATATGATTGTTGTAAATAAATTACAACAACAGCGTTATACTATTTTGAATAAATAGTACAACCAAAATAAAGGATAGAATATAGAATTCTAACCGGAATATGTCTGAGGCTCGTCGTAACGATTTCCTTAAGAATTTTATTTCAAAATTCTCCCAAGATACAACAGACGTAATCTGCACGAGATTGTAATGAGTATGTCTACTCTGTGATATATATGGAATGTTGAGCAGTAGAGCAAAGAAGCAGAAGAAATTAGATTGGAATTGGGGTGAGAATGTGATCAGTATTCTCTCCTATTTATAATTTCGTCCGCACCCCTTCGAACAGTCGCGTCTGCCTGAAAGGTTGCACCCGTTTCCTTTCATTGCTGCTGTTCGTTTAACGGGCCGCACCCGTTCGCTACTGCCTATGTTCGGCCGCGTCTCTTCAGTCGGGCCGCACCTGTTCGCCTCTAACGGGTCGCACCCGCTTCTGTTCGCCCATGCTTCTTCAGTCAGGTTGCACTCGCTCGCCGCGTCCGCTTATGAACAGTCGTGTCTGTTCACATAGCCTGCAACTGTTAAAAAACCCGGCCCAGTTTTGCAGCAAAATTAGGATCATATTAGACCCAAACCCAAACCCAAACCCGAGCCCGGCCCGGTTCGGTTCGGTCGGACGGACGGCGGCGGCGCGCGCGCGTGTGTGGTGGAGATGCATGATCTCCCTCCTCACAACGAAGCATACATTTGGGTGCCCCTAGGCCCCAACATCTTCATTGCAAAGCCATATATAAACTAGTATGGCTTAGCAATTTTGGCGATGTGGGACTTTATGTATGTTTCATTCATTTTGTTCTTTAGGAATTCCAACAATCCCCCACATGAATGATAATATACATATCCCCCACACAAAGCGAAATATCACAGAGTACATATGGAATAATGCTTTATCGTGGATAAGTAGATATTTCACTTTGAACTTTCCCTAGTTAAAACTTATCGGATCTACTTGGCTAATCGGTGAATTATTTCATCTTGAACCGTCGGCCTTTATTGTATATCCAGACAATAAGCTTTACGAAGCATTGATTCCCTTCTCATCCAATCTCTTGGTTGTGTTCATTTTGGTCCTGAACAATTTTTGGTTCTGCGAGTGTTTTTAGAGAATAAAAGCCTTTTATTATTCTCATAGAGCCGACCCAGCTCACACTAACATAGGTGATCGCAACCATTAAGAGTATCCTACATATACCCCACTTGTTATTTCCAAGATATGGTCATCATTAAAAAACATAGTTTTAACCTTTAAATACTTCTGTAGGCATGCATTTATATTGTGCACCATAGGAATGGAGTTGGACTATGTCCACGCAAATGCATTACGTCTTGAGTTATTCAGAACTGGTTTGCCTATTGATCCTAGTCCGTGGGATCTCCAGTCGCTAGGATAGGTTTCCGTATAAGATAACTCTTGGTGGTTTAGGCTTTTAAACCCATTCCCCTCGATGCGCAGTCAATTTTCTCTCTTGATAAACCTTTAGTAAACGGATCCGCTAGGTTATCATTTGTTCTCACATAATCTATGGAAATAGTTCCATTAGAGAGTAACTGCCTAACTGTGTTATGGCGTCGTCGAATATGTCGTGACTTTCCATTATACACAAAGTTGTGCCCTCTGCTTAGCGCTGCTTGGTTATCGCAGTGTATGCATATGGCCGGTACAGGTTTAGGCCAGAATGGAATATCTTCCAAAAAGTGACGAAGCCATTCTGCTTCTTCGCCTGCTTTATCTAAAGCGATGAACTCTGATTCCATAGTGGATCGAGCTATGCATGTTTGTTTGGTAGATTTCCATGACACTGCTGCCCCTGCTAAGGTAAAGACATAACCACTTGTCGATTTTGATTCCTCTGAATCTGCAATCCAGTTTGCATCACTATATCCTTCTAAGACGGCAGGATATTTTCCATAGTGTAAGGAATAGTTAGCGGTATTTTTTAAATATCCAAGCACTCTCATTAGTGCTTTCCAGTGTTCCTTTCCTGGATTGCTTGTATACCTGCACAGTCGACTTACTGCATAAGCTATATCTGGTCTTGTGCAATTCATGAGATACATGAGACATCCTATTACACGAGAGTATTCCAGTTGCATTACACTCTCATTAGTGTTTTTATGCAGTACTTCTGATGGATTAAAAGGTGTTCTCACTCCTTTAATTCCATAGTCTTGGAATTTTTCAATCACTTTGTCTACATAGTGTGACTGAGACAATTCAATTCCATTAGGAGTTCTTATTATTTTGATTCCCAAAATAACGTCTGCAACTCCTAAATCTTTCATATCGAAATTGTTAGTTAACATCTTCTTTATGGTCTCTATTACCTGAGTATTTGGACCAAATATTAACATATCGTCTACATATAAACAAATCATCACATATGATTGTCCAATTTGTTTATAATAAACACATTTATCGCATTCATTTATACGAAAACCATTTCTCATCATGACACTATCAAATTTTGCGTGCCATTGTTTTGAAGCTTGTTTTAGTCCGTATAATGATTTTACTAATCTACAGACTTTGTTTTCATTTCCTTTGGAAATAAAACCTTCAGGTTGCTCCATGTAGATCTCCTCATCGAGATCTCCATTTAAGAATGCTGTCTTTACATCCATTTGATGAATTTCTAGACCATAAATTGATGCAATTGCTATTAGCATTCTTATAGAGGTTATTCGTGTTACTGGCGAATATGTATCAAAGAAGTCTACTCCTTCTTTTTGACGATATCCTTTGGCTACTAATCTGGCTTTATACTTGTCGATAGAGCCATCTGCTTTCATTTTCTTCTTGAAAATCCATTTGCAGCCAATAGGTTTTATTCCTGGTGGAATATCAACAATTTCCCAAGTTTTATTACTTAGAATTGAATCAATCTCACTTTGGATTGCTTCTTTCCAACATGAAGATTCAGAAGATGACATTGCTTCCTTGTACGTTTGAGGTTCATGTTCTAACACATATGTGAAAAAATCCGAACCAAATGTCTTGGAAATTCTAGCCCTTACGCTTCTTCTTGGTT
Organism: Allium fistulosum; assembly: GCA_030737815.1. NCBI lineage: Eukaryota > Viridiplantae > Streptophyta > Magnoliopsida > Asparagales > Amaryllidaceae > Allium > Allium fistulosum. The sequence goes on from CM060902.1 coordinate 218,413,495, forward strand.
CAACTTCCTCAATCTCATGATGGGGTTCATCTTCATGTGAATTGCTTGATTCTTCTCTTGTCCTTTTAGGGACATTATTCCCTTCATTCCTTTTGTGCGGAAACACGTCTTCAAAGAATGAGGCATCTCTAGATTCCATGATTGTATTTACATGAATATCAGCTATATCAGACTTGAATACCAAAAATCTATAGGCACTACTATTTTGGGCTGGCCCTAAATAGTAACAATCTACTGTTTTTGGTCCAAGTTTGACTTTCTTGGGAGGCGGAACTGGAACTTTTGCCAAGCACCCCCACACTTTGAGGTATTTAAAACTTGGTTTGTGTCCTTTCCATATCTCATATGGAATTGTTCCTGTTTTATTATGAGGGACTTTGTTTAATATGTGATTAGACATATTTAAGGCTTCCCCCCACAAGTTTGTCGGTAGACCAGAGGTTAAAAGCATGGCATTAATCATGTCTTTTAACGTTCTGTTCTTCCTCTCGGCTACACCATTTTGTTGTGGTGAATATGGAGCTGTTGTTTGATGAATTATACCATTTTCGGCACAGAACTGTTCAAATGGTGATTCATATTCTCCACCTCGATCAGATCTCAATATCTTGATCTTTTTATTTAACTGATTTTCTACCTCAGCTTTGTACTTTATAAATGATGTAATTGTTTCATCTTTACTATTCAAAAGATATACATAACAATATCGCGTATAATCATCAATAAACGTGATAAAGTACTTTTTCCCACCTCTTGTAGGTAATGATTTAAAGTCACATAAATCTGTATGAACCAAACCTAGTGGTTCGGTGCTTCTATCAACAGATTGAAATGGTTTTTTAACCATTTTTGCTTCTACACATGTCTCACATTTGTAGTTCTTATCTACTTGGAATTTTGGAATTAATCCCAAGTTTGATAATATTTTCATTTTTCGGAAATTTATGTGTCCTAATCTATCATGCCATAGTAAAATTTCGTGCTCAAGCAAGTAAGAAACTTCAATTTTATTAATAGCACAATCAGAATACATAGTTTTATTGCCGATAACGGCTACATTTGCCTTAAATAGGCCATCACATAAATATCCCCTTCCGATATACATTCCAGCTTTGGACAGAACCATCTTGTCTGACTCGAACACCATTCTGAATCCTTTCTTTGATAATACTGCACCAGAGATGAGATTCTTGCGTATGTCTGGAACGTGGAGCACGTCATTCAACTTGACAGTTTTTCCAGAAGTAAACTTGAGGATAACTGTGCCACTGCCTTCGATCATAGATACTGCAGAATTACCCATATAGAGTTTCTCTTCATGATCGAATTTCTTGTATGTAGAAAACATGGATTTGTCAGAGCAGACATGACGAGTAGCGCCTGTGTCCACCCACCATTGGTTAGGATTCTGAACCATATTGCATTCAGATACAACTGCCGAGAAGTTGGACTCATCCACTTCCATGTTGTCTACTAAATTTGCCTCTTTGTTGCGGTCCTTTTTGAGTCTGCAATCTCTAGCGGCATGTCCAACTTTTCCACAAACCCAACATTCACCATTAAACTTTTTGGTTCGTTTGTTGTCTTTTGGTTTGTTGTCTGGAGCTTTCCTTTTCTTCTGGAAATTCTTCTTTTTGTTTTTGGTCTTTGAATCTTCAGCCACAAATGCCTCCTCGCTTTGTTTTGTAATTCCACGGTTATCTGCCTCAATTTTCAATCGGACTATGAGATCCTGTAAAGAGATTTCCTTCTTTTTATGCTTCAGATAATTGCGGTAATCTCTCCACGACGGTGGCAGTTTTCCCGTGATGGCTTCAACCAAAAACGATTCTCCAACCTTATGACCTTCCGCCTCGAGTTCATGAATAATGATTTGTAGTTCATGCAGTTGAGCAGTCACCGGTTTGGAGTCGATCATCTTGTAGTCCATGAATTTGTCTACAATGAATTTCTTAAGACTGATATTCTGCGTCTTATACTTCGTAGCAAGTGCATTCCAGAGTGCTTTTGCTGTCTTTAGAGGTTGATATACTTTGTATAGCACCTTGTCGAGACAATTCAGAATATAGTTTCTGCATAGAAAATCGGAATGTTTCCATGTAGCAACATCTGCTTCCTTGCCTGGTGAAGAAACCGGTTCCTCCTCCTCGAGATACCGTTGCAGACCGAGTGTGGTGAGGTAGAATAACATCTGATTCTGCCATGTTAAAAAATCGTCACCATCTCCCTTGAACGGTTCAGGTCTGTTGTGAGTAGTAGTTTTTGAAAATTCTACTGTTGCCATCTCTGTTTTAGTAAGAAAACAGAAAAATTCTTAAGATGTTATACGTCTAGTATACCAAAACAGAGAATAATCAATTATAAACTCGTCGCACAAGTTTATAACTCAGATTTCCACTACACTGGAATTCTGTGTTAATTATTATAACAATATGATTGTTGTAAATAAATTACAACAACAGCGTTATACTATTTTGAATAAATAGTACAACCAAAATAAAGGATAGAATATAGAATTCTAACCGGAATATGTCTGAGGCTCGTCGTAACGATTTCCTTAAGAATTTTATTTCAAAATTCTCCCAAGATACAACAGACGTAATCTGCACGAGATTGTAATGAGTATGTCTACTCTGTGATATATATGGAATGTTGAGCAGTAGAGCAAAGAAGCAGAAGAAATTAGATTGGAATTGGGGTGAGAATGTGATCAGTATTCTCTCCTATTTATAATTTCGTCCGCACCCCTTCGAACAGTCGCGTCTGCCTGAAAGGTTGCACCCGTTTCCTTTCATTGCTGCTGTTCGTTTAACGGGCCGCACCCGTTCGCTACTGCCTATGTTCGGCCGCGTCTCTTCAGTCGGGCCGCACCTGTTCGCCTCTAACGGGTCGCACCCGCTTCTGTTCGCCCATGCTTCTTCAGTCAGGTTGCACTCGCTCGCCGCGTCCGCTTATGAACAGTCGTGTCTGTTCACATAGCCTGCAACTGTTAAAAAACCCGGCCCAGTTTTGCAGCAAAATTAGGATCATATTAGACCCAAACCCAAACCCAAACCCGAGCCCGGCCCGGCCCGGTTCGGTTCGGTCGGACGGACGGCGGCGGCGCGCGCGCGTGTGTGGTGGAGATGCATGATCTCCCTCCTCACAACGAAGCATACATTTGGGTGCCCCTAGGCCCCAACATCTTCATTGCAAAGCCATATATAAACTAGTATGGCTTAGCAATTTTGGCGATGTGGGACTTTATGTATGTTTCATTCATTTTGTTCTTTAGGAATTCCAACATTAACTACACGATCCTCTAACAACACATAAAATCATTAAGAAATTTTGAAGAAACATCTAGTTGATCCCCAGCACAACCCAATGGTGATTGAAAAATCGTCAAAACATTCAACAAATGTTCTCATATTTTTTTATTGTTTCTTGATAATGCAACTAAGGGGAAGAAATATATTTCAACTGTCAATTTCGATGTGTGAGTATTAGTCGTTAGGGAAATTCAACTACCACTTTTGAAAAGCATAATGTTCTCATTGGTACATGAGCAATCGCAAATATGAGCACACTCCATCATGGCAGTGTATCTATAGCTTCTGTCAACTCTAGTGACAGTGACATATGCAGAAATATTGAGCAACCAAGATGGAAAATTAAAGCTGCAAAAAAATAAAAGAACAAAACCCAAAAACCAATACCAAAATTTAAACTTTCAACACATGTGTGTTATCAATTGTTATCCTTTGTTATTTCTTATACCCTTTATTAATAATTAACAATCAACAATGGAATATTTGGCATTCTTGTATGATTGTATCTTTATTTGGTTGTGTTATTATTTATTTCTATTATAAGATGCATAAAAAAACACTTTGTTACACACATGAATCATGATTTAATTGTGATTTGTGTCTATATAGCACATGACTACATAAGACCATTGTATGAAACCACCAAATCACTAGTATAATCATTACTAAAATTACTAGAAAATTAGATGAAAATTTGCGACATTTTCAAATTAAAAAGAAAACCATCTTTTTTGTTTCCTATGTTGTTTAAGACGGAACGGAGCACAAGGCTCAAATTAATACACTTGGCTGTTTGACTAGCTTTAACATTCTATTTACCTAAGCATTTGTTCAACTAAGATAATATACCTGGAAATAGGCTTGATGAAAGGTAAGTGGAAGTGATCGGTAGTTGATTCTGTGAGACAGTGTAAGCAATATTAGGGTGAGAGCTGGCATCATGGGTGTTTATCCATGGTGCCATTTCACTATTTTTTTGGCTTGCGACCAATTTATATACCATAAAAACGGGAAGCCATTGTGTAACGGTAGGCCGGTACCATTGGTAGTGAAATATCATAAGTGAGGTGCGTAGCTAGTCAATCCCCTGGAAATAGGTAAAGAGACGAAAGAAATGACCCAGATTTCAAGCGTAGTCCAAATAGAACCTTGGTGGAAATAGACTCTTGCCATGTAAACTTGACACTTCTTACATTAAGTATAAAAACAATAATTGCATATTATATGATATTTAAAATGTTTTGATATGCTTGACATTTATTTGTTAATTTATTGAGTGATATATAAACATGCGTGTATATATTGTTTTATCAATAACTAAATAGAATCAAACGTTATTATAGTTTATAGAAATTACACAGTTTATACATTATATACATATACATACATATGGGGGAAGGATCAGCAGCGCCCTCTATTCAGCCACCAATGTAACCCCTTAATTTCAGTCACTCATTCCGATTTTATATATATATATATATATATATATATATATATATATATATATATGATAACTGTAACCAAATATTTTACATGACTATATAAGATTATTGTACAAAACCATCCAATAACTAGTATAATTATTACTAAATTACTAGAAAAATAGATGTACGACATTTTCCAATTAACAAGAAAAACATCTTTCTGTTTCCTATTTTGTTTTAAGGCGCGACGGAGCACTAGGTAATAAGAATGACCCCAGAATTCAAGCGAATAGAACTTCGGTGGAAATAAACGCTTGCCGCATAAATTTGACACTTTGACATTAAGTATAAGAACAATAATTGCATATTATACGATATTCAATATGTTTTGATAAGACTGGCATTTATTAATTTATTGAATGATACAGAAACATGTGTGTGTATATTTAGTTGTTTCGTCAATAGATATATACCTAAATAGAACCAAACATCACTATAGTATATAGAAGTAACATAATTGATATGTTATACATTACACATGCACACACCAAATATTTTGTTAACAAAGCAAACAGGAAATATGACAACGAACAATTCATTTTTTATTGATAAGATTACTTCAATTCATATTCAAAAATAATAATAAAAAACAAATAGAACAAAAAAGAAAGAAGCGAGAAATCGAAAACCTGCTTTTTCTTTGCCATTATTTTAAATTATGGAGAGGAATAGTGTTTGAATGATTGCGTATATAATTTGAAATATAAAATAAAAAGAATAAAGTTTTGAAATACTACTAGACCATGAAGAACTTCAACAAATAAAAAAGTAATTACTGCTTTTATGATAATTGTACTTAGTTTGATCAAAAAAACAATGCTTAAAAGTGCTTATTTCCATACCGCTTCGAGAAGAAAAAAAACTTCCCGCTCTAATGGTGTCTTGGTTGCGGGATGGAACAAAACGTTGAAGTTAAAAGGTATATCATCAAAACTGTGAAGTGGAGTCTAAACGGTGCTTTGTCGCACCACAAACATCATAGTTTATTTCTTGCATTGATTAAATAAAATTTACAACTCAACCTCGTAAAATTTTATAGCAGTGACCATAAATTGTAACAATAGAAAGCAAAGAAAAAACAAAGAAATTTTATCACTCCTTTTTAACCTAGAGTCAATATATCATGCTCATTTTACTATTGTTTTGTTTAAATTAGTTTCAGATATTTTCATACGATATTTTTATGTATTATTTTGAATTTATTTTATGTGTATTATTATTTTAAATAATACTTAACGTCACTTTTTATAAATTCAATAACTTCTAGTTATTAATATTATCCATATTTAATTTTTAACTTCCAATGTATATAAACCAAGGGTCAAGATCTCGGTTTTAGTCCTTTGTAATTTTAGGGATTTCGATAAATTTTGGTTCCTGTTTCGGTTTAGAATTTTGTTATTTATTTTTCATATAATAACACATACATTTGTTAAATTTATTGAAATAAAATGTATAATTTATCTTTGATTGAAATACAATATAAATGAATAACACTGATTAATCATAAATATTTATAATGATTAAAAATGTTAGGCAATATCTCATTTTCAACCTTTTTTAGTTACACTATATATATATATATATATATATATATTATATTGATTTTGTATGTTTTATATGTTAAAATTTCTTATTTTGAATATTCATATATTTGAAACCGAAATTATTATTTTTGAGTTACTTCTGAATTTTTTAGTTTAATAGTTATTTTATTGCATCAGAGTTTCGGTTCAAAACGGAATGTTTGAAATCTCGGTGTCTAATTCGGTCAAAACCTCAAATCTTGATATAAACTTATTTAACTACCTCTTTGTTATATAGTGTCGATAGTTTTGTTTCATTTTTATTTTCATGTATACAACTATCTTCCACCGTCTTTGTTTATTGCAGTCAATATATTATGTTCATTGTATTTTAATTATTTTCCTTTCAAAGTATTTATTTTAGATATTTTAAAATGGTTCGTGTAAAATACTTTCCATTTCTATTATTTGTTGTTCATCAATGTTTACGATATTTTCAGGTCAAAAGGAACTTCTATTTTTGTTTATTTCATGTTTAAAAGTAACAGTTACGACATTCACCTATTTCAAGATCCAAATTTACCATACATGAGAAATTTAATATGTTGAAAATTGGATGGTATTTATCTTTTATCATTTGATTTATCTTAAATTAGAGATGATAATAGGAGTATTTAGTCTACTTTCGATTTGCAAATTTTATTGTGTCACTCTGTTCTTAAGCATATGGATTCTATCTTGGTATATGTTAATGTAGGAGGTACATCGATGCTACTTTCTAATAATACTACTTATGTTTCAAGAATCGTGTAGACTATCATTGGTTAGTATTTTAATAATGTTGTTAAGTTTAGAAACAATCTAATCTTTTATCAACTTGTGAATGGACATAGGCTTAAAATTTTGAAGAACGGTAGGAAACTTTTTACTGCAGAATGTAATCAACCTAATAGCATCTTTCAACTTCAAACATCTTCCCCCGTTAGTGATCTGAATTAGTTATTATTAAAATTATAAATAATATTCATACTAGTGACGATGAAGTTTACTATGTAAACCGTCCTCCTATTTCTAGTAAATATGTTAAAAAATGATCGTGATATATTCATTCAAATCATTCTATGAAGACTAAAGATGTTATTTTGACGCGCAACTCTGAGTTTAAGAGTGTTCATAGTTATTATTATGCTTATAAAGGAAAAGTTTAACCATTAGGAAGTTACATGGGACTTCTAATTTGTCTTATCATTAGTTAGTAGCATTTATTAACTATATTAGTAACACTAATCTTGGGAACACTATTGTTTTGAAACGAAATCCTTTAGCTAGAAGATTTGAGCATGTTCTTATTGGGTTAAATACTTGTTCATATGGTTTTCAATATTGTATCATATCATCTTGATTAATGTTACTTTTATAAAAGAATTTTTCTTCAAGATATTTAATGTCAACGCTCATAGTTACCAACAGTGCAAGGTGCAAAATGACACGAAAACTTCTTGAAGCCTTACGCACAGCACAATGAACGATGCGCGCTTTATTGATTTACTATACATGTTTAGAAATTTTTTTATTATACATCACTATTAATTGAAAAAAATCCAATATAACAAATATTTATTTTAACCAAAACATAGATAGCAAAGATTTTTTTGATCATTAAGCAGAAAATGTCATTAAACATAATGTCATAAACATTGAACAATAGTCTAGTTAGAAGCCAAAATTATATACGTGTGCACACGCGCATATATGTGTGTGTATGACAGGTCTTATATTACAACTCGCTTTGGGAATATACTACATAAAAAGAACTAGGTTTTCCACGTCAATTACAATATATTCTTGTTCAAGCAAAAAGAATTACAAAAAAATCTATTTATTAGAACATGCAAAACGACAAGCACCAACCTTTATGCATTTTTTGATTGTAAAGAAAATTAAAAAAAGTTAAAAAGAAGCACATTTTTTGTATTGTGTGTCATGTGCATCTAATGCACATTTTGCGGTATTCCCATGGTTTCAAATCTTGTTAATCACACCCAGGATCTCGCTCGAGATCTCATTTTCGAATTCGAGAGACGAAATTTAGTGAAGCGAGACATCAAATTTTGTTTATATATTATTTGTCACACATCTCGTCCAGGATAATGAAATTTGATGTGAAAACTAAATAAATATTCAATTGAGTATAATTGTTCGATTATTACAAAATCGATCGTGTTATCACTCTGATCTAAAATGTAAAATTAATATTATGATTCTATATATATTATGTATGTTAACAAGTTTATACCTAGATAGCAATAATCACAAACATCTTTGAAATATCAAATTTAGACGCTTAAGTTACTTTGAGATAGTTTCGAGATAGATTTTAAAATCTAAGACGTCAATCTAAGATGTACACTCGAGATACATTCATTTCACCCAAGGTCTAATCCGATACGAGATATTGTGTGTAAAATTCCCGAAACGAGATGCAATCGAAACCCGAGACATGAAACCTTGGTTATTCCGAGTGTCTTTCTATATGCGTCATGCCTCAGGGTGAAAAAGCGTAATCGTTGCATCGTGTCACGTCGTGCGTCATGGCGCATGCCTTTTGTAACTATGTTAGTATCATCGAAGACATTAATGAAGGTAAGTAAAATGAAATTTATTTACACTTTAAACTTTGTTTTTTGATTTTAATTTAAGGATCTTAAAATAACTATTTATCCTAATGCAGTTAATAATCATCGTTTTTAGTACCAAGTATAATAACCTTTTTTCAATTATTTCTTATTTTTCTGAGACATTTAAATACAAATTGTAACAATTATTTTTAAACTGCATTATAGTAAATCGGCTACATATTTACTCATTTTGATTATGTAATTATATCTATTATCTTTTATTGATGTTTTTTCTTATATGCATTTTAGGTACGTTTGTTATATTAGCTATAATTTCTTGTTAAAATGCAAATAATTGGTATTAATTTTTTAATCATCTTTGTGAAATGCTTGTTAATGGTAATAGAAGATATATTTTTATGTCTAAAAGGTATCATCGTATTAAGTTGTTTATTCCAAAAGTGTTTTCAGATCTTATAATTACTTACCATTTATATCATTTGAAACAAAATTTAGTTCTTTGTTGAGAAGTTCTCGAAATGAAAAGGGATGGATGGTAAGGTTATTCACAAGTGTACTTGTGTGCTTATGCTCTAATCGTTTCTCCTTATGATAAAGCTATTAATTTTTTAGATTAAAGGTAAAATTATTAAATACCTTTTTAATTTAACTAAAAAACGTCGGTCTTCAGCTCTATTTCTCGTTGATCGTTATGGATAAATAATTGCAGATATGGCTAAGCACTTTAGTAGTTGGATATTCAAAGAAATGAGTTTCCCTATAATGTCAAATCAACATGAGTAAGCAAAAAATCAATATACTATTCAATGTCCAAAAGTTGAAAGAAGACTGAAAATATTATTTCATGCAAGTGTTGGTTGAATAGTGAACCAGTCTTGTAATTGAATCATTATAAATAAACTAACTATATACAATAACTCTGTTTTGCATTTTTTTCAAGAGAAAAAAATAATAAAGTTAAATCAATGATAAAAAGATTCGCAAGAAAAAAGGGAAATTTTGTGCAAAATGAAGAAAGATGGGGCACTTGACTTACCACAATGTTAGCAACAATAAATGTTCTCTCAATAATATTCGAAGTGTTAATGTTTTGTTTTAATAATTATTTTTCAATACTTACATCTGGTTACAAATGCAAAGTTGACTGTACCTTATATGGTATATGTTATGAGGTACATGCTAAGTCAAGTTTGGTGTCATTTCGAATGATTTGGAGCATGAAGGTATTACTTTGGATAGCTTCAGATTCGTCTATAAAACGCTCACGTATTACTCAAGAAGTTGGTGAATATCAAACATGAATTATGAATAGTGAGATGTCCACATCTAATTCTGATTTACAAAATAACAATGACACTAAGTAACTTTATTGTTTATTTTTTGGATTTAATGGAATATTTGTTGGATGTTAGTTTGATACTGGTTAGTTGTTTTAAAAACAATGTTAGCTTGATGTTAGATTTTTAACTTGAATGTTATTTTTTATCGTAAGTTACAGAATGTTAGCTTGATATTGGTTAGATGATTCTTCTGTATGATATATATGTTTTGACATTGATTAGATATTCTTCTGTATGGCGTATATGTTTTGACATTGATTAGACGATTCTTCCATAAGATGTATATGTTTTGATGCAAAATTTCTACATATTATGAGGTGTTGTTGAATTGGCTATGCAAGTAGTTTTGTTAAAGATCATTCAACTGTAGTGATAAAAGGCAGCTGGATTTTGTTATCAAGTAATTTTGAAAATATTGCTGTGTAAATTTGTTTTGAGTTATGGTTAAAACTGTATATTGTAGATTACTTTTTTGGCTTAGGTTGAAAAATCAAGTTGTTGTTGTTTTGAATTGTTGTGGCTTACTTTGAAACTGTAAGATATATTTAGCTGCATTTTGGAAATGGAGTCACTTACGTTAACATGTTTCTTCTCATGGTCTTGTTCTCTTCAACCATTCAGTGACAAATTTAAACAAGTTCAGTTTTTGTATCAATCTAACATTCAACTGCTATGTAGCATCAGGATAGCAGTCAAAACCTAATGCCACAGTTAATACTGGATAAAATTGGTAGCAATTAAAATTGCCCAAACATAAATTGATAAATACCATCAAACCAATCAGTAGAACAAAAAATACCTATAGCCCATTGAAGCATGCTATCAAGAGAAGAAAAACCTCCATCGATCTTATCAGAATCAATATCAAAATCAAATGGATCATTTTGCTCCGTTATTCCGCCACTGGAAGTCGTCTTGTTAAGCTTCTCCTCCTCCGTCGCCATAGACATGAGAGATATTAGGGCTATTGTGAAGTAGATGTAAACCAAGAGCTTGGCCATTAAGTTGAAAATTAAAGAAGAGCGGTACAATAAGCGTGTGGTTTGAGTATAAAAATGAGGAGGAAGTAAATGCTCCTTTATAAAAGACGGAATATGCGAGAGTATATTAACGCATTCTGACGTGGGACACCAATGACTTGAAGCCATGTGTCAGCGTCATTAGATAAGATGCTCTAACACTCTTAGGTGTATTTTTTTGCACAGAGGGCACGCGGAAGAAGATTCTGATACAAGCACGAAAGTTGGAAAGCTATCTACTGTGTTCTATATTTTACAAAGCTGAATCATGACCCCTCGCTTTCCTTTTTCAGAATTAAATCTTAGCATTCTATGTTCTTCACCGTGGGATCCTTACTGGTACTGGTTTGTGATATTATAAATATAAAGCCCGAACATTCACTTCAACCTTATTTTTTCTTTTCCTTCTTCTTCAAAAACCTTCCTTCACAGAGTTAGATCTTGTTATGGTGGATTTCGATCGAGACCGCTCAAACTAAAATCTCCAAACGCACGCGGAAAAGCTAGATCGTGATAGATAGTGCAAAACAACCAAACACTCGAAGAATTCAATAAAACCAAATCCGAACACGATCACAATAACACCGCAAGCAATAGAGAATAATAAACAATAACGAAACAATAAATCACAAACTGATTTATAGTGGTTCCACTAACGTCGCGTTAGTGTACATCCATTTTGAGAGAGATCTTTTATTATCACCAAAAGAGAAGAGTACAAGAGATTGATTACAATGTTCTATTCAATAAGAATCAATGTTTGTGGAGATTAGAATTGAAGAAATAGAGTTTTGTCTAAAACCCTAATTAATGGAGGACTAAACCCTAGATTAGATTGCTTGATTGCATACCCTTTCAGACCTGAAGAGAGTATATATACTAATAGAGAAAACCCTGGCGAAAGACCACTTCGCCCTTCAACAAATCACAAAACAGCTCAGAAACCCGGCTCAGGAAAAAAATCTCATACCAATACTCTTCCTCATCTACACAAGTATCTCTCTCAACCGTGCCACCCCGTGGCACCTAGCACTTCTCCAAGCGAATCAAGTCCGAGCAATGCTCGAACTTCCCAACCGGCAATGCCTTAGTGAACATATCTGTCGCGTTCTCCTTTGTGTGCACCTTTCGAAGATATACTTGTTTATCTCCATCCATGGCTACCAAGAATGACTCCCTCACTTTTATATGCTTAGTCCGTGAGCTAAATGCCAAATTCTCCGCCAAGTGAATAGCACTTTGGCTATCACATTGAACATCAATGCTATCGTGTTCAATCCCCAAGTCACACAACAATCGCTTCAAATAGAGTGCTTCCTTCGTCGCTTCCACCGCGGCTATCAACTCCACCTCCGTAGTGGATAAAGCTACTACGGTTTGCAATCTCGATCTCCAACTTATGGCCGTACCACCAAGTGTGAAGACATAACCGGAAGTTGACTTTCTCCTATCTCTATCACCGGCGTAGTCCGAATCACAATAACCAACCAAGTTGCAATTCATTTTCCCACTACTGCAAAAAACAAGACCATGAGATGACGTACCCCTAAGGTATCTCAATATAAGCTTCACAGCTTCCCAATGCGATTTTCCCGGATTAGACATAAAACGACTAACCACCCCGACGACATTTGCTATATCGGGCCTTGTACACACCATAGCGTACATCAAGCTTCCAACCGCACTTGCATATGACACCTTTGCCATATAAGCCTTGTCTTTCTCCAAGATATGTGACCCTTTACTCGAAAGCTTCACATGCAAAGGTAAAGGTGTATTTGACGCCTTTGCATTCTCCATGCTAAACCGGCAAAGCACTTTCTTAATGTACTCCTTTTGAGTCAATTTCAACTCAAAACGCTTTCGATCTCTTTCTATTTCCATGCCCAATATCCTCTTTGCTTCTCCAAGGTCCTTCATTTCGAATTCCGACTTTAATTGCAATTTCAACTTGTTGATTTCATTCTTATCCTTCGAAGCAATGAGCATGTCGTCCACATACAAGAGTAAATACACCCAACTTCTTGAAATACACACAAGCATCCTTGATGCTTCTATTGAAACCGTTTTCAAGCATAAAATGATCAAATCTCTTGTACCATTGTCTAGGTGATTGCTTCAACCCATATAGTGATTTCTTCAACTTGCACACCATATTTGACTTACCATTTACAACAAAACCTTGCGGTTGCTCCATGTAAATATCTTCATCCAAGTCACCATGTAAGAAGGCGGTCTTCACATCAAGTTGCTCCAACTCCAAGTCGTGAATAGCAACTATGGCAAGTAATATCCGTATGGAAGTATGGCGCACGACCGGTGCGAATATCTCATCATACTCCATACCCTTTCTCTGTGCAAACCCCTTAGCCACTAGCCTAGCTTTGTATCTTCCATCGTCCTTCACCTTGTAAATCCATTTGCACCCTATAGCATGGTTTCCTTTAGGAAGCGGAACCAAACTCCAAGTTCGATTCTTCATCAATGATTGCATCTCTTCCTCCATGGCACAAATCCACTTCGAGCTATCACTCGAATTCATGACGTCATCAAGGTACAAAGGCTCATCTTGGACTACATGAAGCGCATAGTCCAACTTATCACAAAAGCTAAGATAGTTCCAATCACCATATCTTTCGGGTGGTCTTATGGGACGACGCCCAACCCGAGTAGCAATATTTTCACCCAAACTCCTTTCGGCTCCACCTTGAACCGAAACTTCTCCAGGCTCGTGTACATCACCAACACTACTAGAGGCACCACATGGACTTTGTGATGTAACATCAACCGCATTTTCTTCACAATCATCTTCAACTACTCTACCTCCTCTACCACTGGGACGAAATGGTGGAATAATTTCCTTCTCCTTCGATTCATCACGAACCAAGACCGGAATATCCGATGAGCTCTCATTCTCCTTTAACAATGCCGACTCATCAAAAGTAACATGATGAGAGTTTGTCACCTTCTTCGTTTCCGGATTCCAAATCCGATAGCCTTTCACTCCATCCGTATAGCCAAGCAAAATCCCCTTGAAAGCTCTAGGTTCAAGCTTATCATTACCCGGATCATGCACATAAACCGGACTTCCAAAGACACGAAGATAGCTCAAGTCAATACTCTTTCCCTTCCACACTTCCTCCAGAATTTTGTTATCAATAGCCGAGCATGGAATTCGATTAATGATATGCACCGCGGTTGACAAAGCTTCGGCCCAAAATCCCTTAGACAAACCCGATGTCAATCTCAAGCATCGAGCTTTCTCTAGTAGAGTACGATTCATCCTCTCCGCAACTCCATTTGATTGCGGATCTCCCGGTGTAGTAAAATGTCTCCGAATACCATGATGCTTGCAAAACTCTAAGAATTCTCCGGAAACATACTCCCCGCCATTGTCGGACCTAAGAACCTTCAAAGACTTTCCACTCTCATTTTCAACAAGAGCCTTCCATGCTTTGAACTTTGCAAATGCCTCCGACTTAGCCTTCATTACATACACCCAAACTTTACGAGAAAAATCATCTATAAAGGAAATATAATATCTTGCTCCTCCCAAAGAAGCTACCGGTGCCGGTCCCCATACATCCGTGTGCACATACTCAAGAACATTTCTTGAATCATGTTTTCCTTCACCGAATGATACTTTTGTTTGCTTCCCCAAGACACACTCTTCACAAAACTCCAATTTGTTGAAAATCCCACCATTGATCATCTCCCTCTTCCGAAGAATCTCCTAACTCCTCTCCGAGCTATGACCCAACCTCAAATGCCACAACCTTGTTGCATCCAAGCCATGAGAACTATCAACACCTACACAAGTTTCACCTTCTACGGTCTCTCCACGAAGCAAATAAACACCATGAGCCCTAGCACCTTTCATGACCACAAGTGCCCCTTTCGAAACCCGTAAACAATCACTCTCAATAGTGATCTTACAACCAAGAGAATCCAATTGCCCCAAAGAGATAAGAGACTTCCGAAGTCCCGGAACATAGCGTACATTAGTGAGAGTACGAACCACTCCGTCAAACATTCGAATTTGCACGGAACCAATGCCTTGAGACCTACACATAGCACCATTTCCCATAATAATTGAATTTCCCTCTTTAGCAACAAGAGAAGAAAAACAATTCCTATTAGGCGTCATATGATACGACGCCCCCGAGTCGAGCACCCACTCACTATCGGAAACATCCGATGCTACTGCCGTCAACACATCTACGTCTTCCTCACCAACATCTCTCTCCATCGCTACAGATGAAGATGCTACTTCCTTTTTACCCTTCTCCTTGTCCGGACATTCATTTCTCCAATGACCGTGTTTCTTACAAATATAGCACTTGCCTTTCCTCTCCTTTGATTTTCCTCTCCAACCGGGATTCCTTGATTTAGAACGCCCCCGGTTGTCCTTCTTCACATATCTTTCCTTCTCCACAAACAAACCTTGACCATTACCGGCACTACTACCACCAACACTCAACTCCTTCATTTGATCTCTCAATTCCTCACTAAGAAGACCCGTCTTGACATCATCTAACGTCAATGTATCCCGGCTATAGATCAAAATATTTGAGAAACCCGTATAACGGTCCGGCAATGAACATAACAATATCATCGCCTTTTGCTCTTCCTCAATCTTCAAATCTACTGCCTTCGTCTTCATTAGCAAATCATCAAACACATTCAAATGTGCCTTTAGCGAAGTTCCTTCTTTCATCTTATAGGTGAAAAATGATCGCAACAAGATCAAACGATTAGTTAGAGACTTCTTCATATACAATTCTTCCAACTTGTCCCAAATTCCCTTAGCGGTGGTCTCACCACTAATTTCGGAAATCACATTCTCTCCCATAGCAAGTTGAAGTGTAGTAAATGCCCACTCTTCCATTTCCTCTCTCTCGACATCCGAGATGTCCGCCGGCAACAAATGTGTATCAAACACTACTCGATGTACCCGATTCCTCCATAGAACCGCTTTCATCTTCCATTGCCATTTTTCAAAATCATTATCGCCATTCCACTTGTCGATAACCAATTGCGATCCCGACGCAACATACGAACCACGTACATACGGCGCTATACCACTTGAACTAGCCATTGAATTTCCAGAGTTATCCGTTTCCGGCATTTCAACAACCACCTACCAACTCCAAAGCTCTGATACCAAATGTTATGGTGGATTTCGATCGAGACCGCTCAAACTAAAATCCCCAAATGCACGCGGAAAAGCTAGATCGTGATAGATAGTGCAAAACAACCAAACACTCGAAGAATTCAATAAAACCAAATCCGAACACGATCACAATAACACCACAAGCAATAGATAATAATAAACAATAACGAAACAATAAATCACACACCGATTTATAGTGGTTCCACTAACATCGCGTTAGTGTACATCCACTTTGAGAGAGATCTTTTATTATCACCAAAAGAGAAGAGTACAAGAGATTGATTACAATGTTCTATTCAATAAGAATCAATGTTTGTGGAGATTAGAATTGAAGAAATAGAGTTTTGCCTAAAACCCTAATTAATGGAGGACTAAACCCTAGATTAGATTGCTTGATTGCATACCCTTTCAGACCTGAAGAGAGTATATATACTAATAGAGAAAACCCTGGCGAAAGACCACTTTGACCTTCAACAAATCACAAAACAGCTCAGAAACCCGGCCCAGGAAAAAACAAGTTAACACCGCCTCAGACGTCTGACCTCTAACCTCAGACGTCTGAGGCCAGGTTCAGTCTGGCTGAAACAGACAGGCCTAGACGTCTGGCCAGAGGGACCAGACATCTGCAGGATGTTTCGGGAGACAGCCTGAACCTCGTCAGACGTCTGGCCCTCTCAGCCAGACATCTGACCTCTAACAGCAAAAACAGCACCAGACATTCCCTCCTATCTTCTTCCTCCGGACTCCGATTTGCGAACCGTCTTCTCCGACATCAAGCTACATTCATCCTCTTCAATTCTCCATCATATAGTGTCACAAAATTTAACAGATCTATCGTAAATTTGGAAGACTGTAATGAACTTTAATTTGTCTGCATCGACTTTAATGAACCAAAAATTCAATGTATTGTCCTCTCTTCTACTCATCGTCTTCAATAAGAGACTTACTAGGTGATTGAGAAACTTTTTACATGGTAAACCTCCTTCTTTAATTGTATTGTATCACCGTATAACATAATTATCACCTCATCCTCCAAAATTTGTATTCGCTTTGAACAACGATTTCTTATTTGATATCACTCAAACTATCTCTTACTTAGTAGTACTTTGGGATTGAAGTGCATCAAATACCGTTAATATGTTTCTACCAAATGATGATGCGACACAGAATTTTACTGATGATGGACATAGGCTTTTAAGAGGCCTTTAATCAAATCATGGTTTTGTTTAGGTGAGTATGTATTATAGATGATACCTTGAATAAGTTGTCTATTAGACATTGTCTCATGGAATATATTTAGTTCTATGAAGTAACAGTCCATTTGTATAATAAAATAATAAATAAATAACAGCGATTCATTAATAATAATTATTTTTTATACAAATTCCTAAAGTGAAAGAATTATTTTTCTTCTTCTACCGGCATGTCATTTTTTATCATATTTTCATGATTTAAAGTTCATGCACATTCTACATTAGTTGAAAAATAACATGAACCAACATGCATTTTATCATATGGCAAAGAAGTATTAGCTGATTTTGCTATTTTTAGACATGCTTATATGAGGTGAGATGAATTTGGATTTTACTGTTAAACACGTTTTATGATTTTTACGCTCTAATTTGGATTATTATAGAGCTTGAGGGTTTGACCATTCAAGTTTTATGTGATGCATTCTGGTCCATTATTCATTATTGGTTATTTCACTACTCAAGTTGTTTTTAATATAAATTTGCATATGCATCTTGTTTGTAGTTGTAAGTAATTGTAACCAGAGTCGGGATGATAATTGAATTCTTCCTTTTTTAATTATGCTCTTCGCATTTTTATCATATGTTAAGCACAAATTTCCTTACTGAATTTGAATTTTATTATCAATGCTTGCCAATCTATATAAGAATACCTCAAAATGAAGTTGCCATTTGAATTAAACATCAAAATTGATGGATAGCTGTCTTTGCTTATAATTTTTTTCCCACTTCTAAAATTCTACACGATTTTTGTGCCAAGTTTTTTATTAATTAAATTATTTGTGTTGTGATTTTTTACTTGATTATCATGAACTACGACATGGAAAACAAAAGGATTGAGCTCATTGTTGGAATGAATGAGTAATATATTGGGAAATGTGAGACATTTAATGCCTTGGGAAATGAATAGTCTCACATCTTAGAATAAGATATACATTGTGTATTTATATACTAAGATGTTGACACTGTTATAGTTACTATGAGACAAAGAGAGACATGAAAGCATAGCCATCTTGGCAGGTGGTGCAACACACCACCCCGCACGTGCGCGCCTGCGCCCGCAGTGCGGGAGAATGGACGTATTCGTAACATTTTTGCAACATACCTGTAACAGTTTTGAAGTTGTAACAGTTTTGCAACTTAATCGTAACAGTTTCGTAACAACTTTGTAACGTTCTGTTAACAATCTTGAAACAATATTGATTTATTATTGGTTGTTTCTGTAGACGACAATGTCTCATGAAAGCAACACTTCTGCACCAACACAGAATGTGATTACTATTCAGTCTGCAATTATGGTTCCAACGATGGCGTTGTCTCATGGAGAAAGGCCGAAATTTTTTACAGAGATGGACTTCAAAAGCAGCCAGCAAAAGATGTTGTTCTATTTGACAACTTTAGGTCTTGCAAAGTTTCTTATAGAAGTTGCTCCCATAGTTGAAGAACTGGAACCCAATGCAAGAAAAGTTGAAGCCTTGAATGTCTGGAAAAGTTCTGATTTCATGTGCAAAAAACTACATATTAAATGGACTCGACAATAGCCTATACAATGTATACTGTACCGCTCGAACTTTCAAAGAACTCTGGACGACATTGGAGAAAAAGTACAAAACCGAAGATGCGGGCATGAAGAAATACATAGCAGGAAAATTTCTTGACTTTAAAATGATTGATGCGAAGACTGTTATCAACCAGATTCAAGAGTTACAAGTCATCCTCCCTGAACTGCACAATGAAGGAATGACTCTAAGCGAATCCTTTCAGGTTGCCCCTGCAACTGAAAAGCTTCCTCCATCATGGAAAGGTTTCAAAAACTACCTTAAGCACAAGCGCAAGGAGATGACAATGGAGGAACTTATAGTTCGATTGAGAATTGAGGAAGATAACAGGAAATTTGAGAAGAAGACTTCGCATACCATGATTGCCAAGGCAAATGTAGTCGAGTCAGAGAAACTCAACAAAAGGAAACGTGAGCATGCTCCTAAGAAATCAAAGAAATTTCAAAGTTCAGGCCATAATTGTGGAAAGAAATGGCACAAAGCCGCCGAATGTTGCGCACCTAAGAAAAAGAAATCAGAAGCAAATATGACTGACATTTCAGAAGGTGCGTCTGATATGGACTTATGTGCAGTAGTGTCCGAATGCAATCTTGTTGGTAACTCGAAGGAATGGTTTGTAGACACAGGAGCCACGCGACACATATGTGCAAATAAGTGGATGTTTACAACCTACAAAACCGCTACTGAGGAGAACGATTTTTATGGGAAATTCATCCGCCTTAAAGGTCGAAGGCAAGGGAAAGGTAGTACTGAAAATTACTTCTAGAAAAGAACTAACTTTGGCGGATGTTCTTCATGTTCCAGAGATCCACAAGAACTTGATTTCCGGATCGCTGCTTAGCAAGCATGGCTTCAAACTCACCTTTGTGTCTGATAAGTTTGTGTTGTCAAAGAATATAGTGTATATGGGAAGAGGATATGTGTGTGATGGTTTATTTAAAGCAAATGTAACCACTATTGTACCAAACAATGATATGAATAAAACTGAATCTTCTGCTTATATTGTTGACTCTTCTAACATATGGTATTCTAGATTAGGCCATGTAAATTTTGATAACTTACGAAAATTGATTAATCTAGACTTTATACCAAAATGCAAAATAGATTCCAACTATAAATGTCAAGTTTGTGCATAAGCAAAATTGTCAAGAACCTCGTTTCACCATGTTGAACGAGAAACTGAACCTCTAGACCTAATACACACATATATATGTGACTTAAAAATGTGTCAAACTATAGGTGGAAAAAGATATCTCATTACCTTCATTGATGATTATACAAGGTACTGTTATGTGTATTTGCTTAGAAGCAAGGACGAGACATTCGATATGTTTAAACAGTATAAAGAAAAATTTGAAAATCAACTCAACAAGAAAATAAAAGATTTAAAAAGTGATAGAGGAGAAGAATATCAATTTCCCTTTGAGGAATTCTGCACCGAGCATGTACACAAAACTACAGCCCCGTATTCACCTCAATCCAACGGTATAGCCGAAAGGAAAAATAGAACTCTTAAAGAGATGATGAATGCCTTACTAATTAGTTCTGGCTTGCCAGATAACTTCTGGGGAGAAGCTATTCTTTCTGAAGATCATATTTTGGATAAGATACCATGAAAGAAAACATCTAAATCTCCCTACGAACTTTGGAAAAATAGACCATCATCCTACAAATAGTTAAAAGTGTAGGGGTGTCTTGCGAAAGTAGAGGTACATAAACCAAAGAAAGTCAAAATTGGATCAAAAACAATTGATTGTGTATTCATTGGATATGCACAAAACAGTGCAGCTTATCGGTTTTTGGTACACAAATCCGAAATTGACGATATTCACGTAAATACCATCATTGAGTCGATAAATGCTAGATTTTTCGAACATGCATACCCTTTAAAACATAGTATTAAAAATTATACTCAAAAGAGGCCAAGGAAAATTGTAATCTCTAATTCTCTTGAGGATACTGAACAAAATGATCATCAAAATAGTGCTGATCAATAAGTGGAGGAACCAAGGAGAAGCAAAAGATCAAGGACCTCAAAAACCTTTGGACCAGATTTCTACACATTTATGTTAGAAGACGATCCATTAACATACAAACAATCTATGTCTTCCACCAATGCCCCCTTATTGGAAATAGGCCATTAACAATGAGATCGAATCCATTATGGCAAACCATACATGGGAGTTAGTTGGTTTACCTCAAGGATGCAAGACCTTAGGTAATAAATGGATATTTAAGAAGAAATTGAAACCTGATGGTTCAATAGACAAGTATAAAGCTCGACTTGTGGTTCAAGGATTCAGACAAAAAGAAGACCTGGACTATTTTGACACATACTCTCCAGTAACTAGAATAACATCAATAAGAATGCTAATAGCAATTGCATCCACACTTGATTTAGAAATACATCAAATGGATTAGAAAAAGAAATATACATGAAACAACATGAAGGTTTTCTAAAAACTGAAAATGAAAGTAAGGTTTGTAGATTAAGAAAATCACTGTATGAGCTTAAACAAGCACCTAAACAATGGCATGAAAAATTTGATGAAAATATGATACTAAATGGATTTCATATAAATGAATGTGACAAATGTGTCTATTCTAAACATACAAATATGGGATTTGTCATTGTATGTTTATATGCAGATGATTTACTAATATTTGGAAGCAACAAGGAGATAATAAAATATACAAAAGATATGCTCTCCGCCAGATTTGACATGAAAGATCTGGAAATCGCTGATATGATACTTGGTGTAAAAATACATAAGACCAACCAAGGATATGTGTTGTCCCAATCACACTATATTGGGGAAATACTTGAAAAGTTTAAACAACACAATATAATATCAGTAAAATCACCCGTAGATTTGAACCAAAACTGGGTTAAAAATAGCGGTGATAGTATTTACCAACTTGAGTACTCTTGTATACTGGGCAGCATTACGTACGTAATGAACTGCACTAGACCTAATATAGCATATGCTGTAAATAAACTCAACAGATATACTAGTAACCCAGGAAAGAGTCACTGGAAAGCTATCATTCGAGGACTAGGATACCTAAGGTATACACAAAGTCATGGACTACATTATGAAAGATACACATCTGTAATAGAAGGGTATTGTGATGTAAACTGGATAATAGGTTCATTAGATGCAAAATCCACTAATGGATATGTGTTTACCTTAGCTAGTGGGGCAATATCTTGAAGATCCTCTAAACAAACTTGTATAGCAAGATCAACCATGGAATCAGAATTTATTGCCTTAGACAAAGCCGTAGATGAAGCGGATTAGCTTTGAGGTTTTTTCAGAAGATATTCCAAATTGGGAAAAACCTATACCTCCAATAAGCATACATTGCAACAACCAATCAGCTATTGGAAGGGCCAATAGTTAGCTTTACAATGGCAAGTCTAGACATTTTCATCGTAGACATAAAACTGTTAGACAACTTCTCTCCAATGGGGTTATCACAATTGACTATGTAAGATCAAATGATAACATTGCGCATCCACTAAAAAAGGTTTACTTAGAGGGAAAGTTAATATCTTATTGATGGGAATGAGGTCAACGCCCATAAACTAAAAAGTTTCTTTAAACGGGAACCCCATCTAGCTGACCGAAGATCACAAGATCTAGGTTCAAAGGGACAATTAAGTTTAGATAAACTTGATAGCACTGTAAATATTAAAACCATTCCTATGATAAGTTAGTGCACTACTCGTCGGAGAATGATAAATTTTGGTACTTTTAATGATGTCTATACTTGGTAATACTAAGAACTAAGTGGGGTATTGTGAAATACCCTTTATAGAATCACCTACGTGAATGCGAAGGCGCCTCTTTAAGGAGAATTGAAAGGTCAAATTCTCCAAGCACTCATGAGACCAAGCCGGTGTTCATGGAAAAAACGAACACAAATAGAGAACTAAGGAAGATAAGAAACATTTATTATGTGTTATCTTTTTTGACTTACACAAAAATGCTTACAGTTCAAAGACAATCCAAGTTCATTGATTCGTCAGTAAATCAAGAAGATAAAACACCAGGAAAGTTCAGAGCCTGTGTGCTACTTTAACCGATACGATAAAATGTTTTGTAAAATTAAGAACAAGTGAGCAACTACTCATTCATGTGGGGAATTGTTGGAAATGAATGATTAATATATTGGGAAATGTGAGGCATTTAATGCCTTAGAAAATGAATAGTCGCACATCTTAGAATAAAATATACATTGTGTATTTATATACTAAGATGTGGACACTATTATAGTTACTATGAGACAAAGAGAGACATAAAAGCATAGCCATCTTGGCGGTTCGTGCAACGCACCACCTCGCACGTGCGCACCCACGCCCATGGCCGCGCTCGCACCCGTGCCCGCGGGCGAATGGGCGTTTGAGTTGTATTAGAGGTACTTTGCAGTTGGCTTAGCTATTCAAACCGAATAGTTTTTTTGTTGTTGTCCATTCAAACTCAAACGGTAATAAAACGGTCGCACCACTTGGTAAAGGGCACAACCTTTCCAACTTTCGCAACCGTTCGAATATGCACCTATTACCGAATAGGTACCTCCCCGCGCCTATATATAGGCAGAAAGAAAACAGGAAAATTCACTTATTTTTTCCTACACTTCTTCCTCTCCCATGAAACTCTGTTCTTACTTAAATTCTCTTGAGTTCATCGTTGCTCTGTGATTGTTGCGCAGCATCACAAAGACAGGTCCGCTTCATCTTGAGAAACAATTGCTCGCTATCCTTAAGCGCCGTAGAGGGAGCAATATTGTTTCAAGGAAACAAAGTATTCTGGACTCGGACAATCTAATTGGTATTATTTCTATTGCATAATCTGTTTACTGCATAGTTCTATTCGTAACAGTGTTTGTAGCATAGTTGTAACAGTTCTGTAGTTGTAACAGTTTTGCAACGTATTCGTAATATTTTTGCAACATAGTTGTAATAGTTCTGTAGTTGTAACAGTTCTGAAGTTGTAACAGTTTTGCAACGTAATCGTAACAGTTTTGTAACACCTTTGTAACGTTCGGTTAACACTCATAATATTGGATAATTTACCTTTATTCCTTTAACAAGGTGGAAGCTCTTGAAATACTTATATAGCTTACATGATATTATTTATGAAGCAATCAAAGAAATCAGATGATGTGGACATTTGGAAGGATAAATGACCATCACGTTAAATCCCGTCATGTTGAATGGGCTAAAGTTCATTGTGCATTGTATTTGAACCAATTAGACCACCTTGATTACTACAAGGCTTGACGTTTATTGTTCATAATTACTCTTGTGTAATTTTTGAATGTTTTTACAGGTTTCTTATATCATTTTATGCACATATGTTTAATATACAAAGTTATAAAACTATAGCAATTTTTTCACATTTGTTTAAACTAATTTCCAATCAATAAACATATTTAATATCTTTCTATCAACATATTCCCTCGACAAATGGGTCAATTGTTTCTAAATCAATGATTCCCTCGACAAATGGGTCAATTGTTTCTAAATCAACGATTCCCTCGTGTGGAAGTATAATGCAAAGAAAGATGCATTGTTTCAAGTGACAAGGAAGAACAACTTGACCTGCAACACTACAAGCCCTTTGCGAGAAAAAAATCTACTCTATATTTTATAAAGTTGAATCATGACCCCTTCACTTTTCTTTTTTTCCTTTTTTTTCTTTTTTTTTCAAAATTAAATTTTTAAATCTTAGCATTCTATGATGTCCACCGTTGGATCCTTACTGTTATTGATTTGTGAAATAAGCATAAAGCCCAAACATTCTCTTCAACCTTATCTTCTCTCTTCCCTCTTCTCCATAAACTTCCTTCACAAAATTAGATCTCCCATGAAACGGGGAAGTGGTAATGATAATTTGTATCTATCGGCTCTAGTGGACCAAAATTTTCATGTATTTTCCTCTCTTCTATTTCTCCAACAAGAGACTTATTAGGCGATTGAGAAACTTTTCCAATAAGCCCTGAGAAACTTTTCCAACAAGAGACTTATTAGGTGATCGAGAAACTTTTTACAAGGTAAACCTCATTCTTTGATTGAATTTTATCACAATATAACATAATTGTCACCTCATCCTCCAAAATTTGTTTCACTTTGAACAACGGTTTCTTGTTTAATATCACTCAAACTATCTCTTACTTAGAAGTACTTTGGGGTTGAAGTACATCAAATATTGTTAGTACGTTTCTACCAATTGATGATGCGACATAGACTTTTATTGATGATGGACGTAGACTTTTAACACACTTTTAATCAAAAAATGGTTTTGTTTAGGTGAATATATATTATATAGCATACCTTTGAATAAGTTGTCTATTAGATATTGTCTCATGGTATATAGTACAATCTTCATAACAACTTCTATATATACACTCACATATGCAGTTAAAGCCCCGCAAAATCCCCGATATAGAGCATAGTGCTCTTCAACTGCTATGTTATTTTAATTTCACGTTATTAAACAGTAGGTCCGCTTTAAACCCTGCTTTTTTCTGCTCCACCCGCTAAATCAAGACTTTTTAGCATCCATTTTAAAATTAATATACAAAAGTTGATTTGACTAGTTCTCTTTTAAACCAAGTTAACAAAGTTAGGGTAAAAGCCTAATTTTAAGGCATAAGTGCTTAATATATGTTAGAAATTTATTAAAGTCGTCAAATCTAATCTATATAAATCATGATATTCTTCGGTTTAGTTGTACAAGATTAAACAATATTTATTTTTTTCTACAAAAATGATGTAAGAATGAGATTGAATTAACTTCAAATATTTGGTTTTATATCTAATGATGTTTTTTTGCACCTCCATTATTTTCTAACATATCCCTGATTTATCCTCACTATAACTTTTGCATCTCCATCGCTATAGAACCGCTAAGTGCTTTAACTGCACAAACACCCACACACACGTATGCAAACATATATTATAGAAATGGGATGAGATGTGACTCTTACCTTTTGATGATTCATTCAATTTCAAAAATTGTTTTGCATTTTCATGAATCATTTCTAGCTGCTGTGGTAGCAAATGACTAAAAATTAATAATAGCCCATCTGTATAACAAAAGAGTAAATAAATAAATGTGATTTATTAATAATTATTATTTCTTATACAAACTGTTACAGACAACAATATGTGAATCGTATATGTTATTTTTCTTCATTTAGAAAACAAATTCCTAAAGTAATAGAATTATTATCTTCTTCTACCATTATGTCATTTTTTTCATATTTTCATGTTTAAAGTTCATTGACATTCTATATTAGTTGAAAAATAAAATGAAGCAGCATGCATTTGATTAGATGACAAAAAAGCATTGGCTGATTTTGCTACTTTTAGACATGCTTATATGAAGCGAGATGAATTTGGATTTTACTGTTAAACATGTTTTATGATTTTTACTTTCTAATTTGGATTATAGAGCTTGAGGTTCAGTTTTGATTTACAAAGTTAATACTTACAAATATTGGCTTGCAGGTTTTGATTGGTGGTTGTGTAGCAAAGGAATCAACGTCTAAACAAGTTCATCAACTATCATGTTCAAATGTTAGAGTTCCTTTCATGCGTAACTAAATATAACTGATTATTTTCACATGTTTGAACTTTTAAATGAATATGTATTGCATATCCATTCAAAATGGATAGCAGATCTTAAACCATATCATGTAGTCATCGGTTATATGATT
This sequence comes from Allium fistulosum, assembly GCA_030737815.1. Classification (NCBI taxonomy): domain Eukaryota; kingdom Viridiplantae; phylum Streptophyta; class Magnoliopsida; order Asparagales; family Amaryllidaceae; genus Allium; species Allium fistulosum. Next base: position 218,440,524 of record CM060902.1, read on the forward strand.
TATTGTTGCTTGAACTTTGGGTTTCTGAACTAATTAAATTTCTAATTAAATAGCAGATCCTTAAGTTGGGAAATGTTTTTTTCACTATCATTCAACAAAACTTTTTACTATTAAAGGTAATTTTTTTCAAATTAATTTCTCTTATTCATACTATTTTTTTACAATAATCTAAAATTACTAAGCAAAAGTCCTAAGATACTTTATAATTATATTAATTATATTGACCAACCATGCTACTTGAAATAAGTTTTATGTGATGTATATTGGTACATTATCCATTATTGGTTATCCCACAACTCAAGTTGTTTTTAATCTAAATTTGCATATGCATTTTAGTTGGAGCTAGAACTTGAATCTTCCCTTTTTAATCATGCTCCTCGCATTTTTATCATGTGTTAAGCACAAATTTCTATATTGAATTTCAATTTTATTATCAATGCTTGCCAATCTTTATAAGAATACCTCAAAATTAAGTAATGGCTCCAAGGAAATATATTCATGGAATTGCTCATGTGCCTTCTTTGATGGTTGAATGACCTGCTTTGGTCCCTAGTGTTGTGCAACTGGGTTGAGGATGGTGGTCAATTGGATTTATTTTCATTAGGTTTTGATTGTGGTTGGATTATCGTTTGTTTAGGATGAGTGTAAAAGCCCTTATAATAATTATTTAATTAATAAATGATTAATAAATTTATTTATGGATTTAAAGATTTAATTAAGAAGTTAAATTTAAATTTAGACAATTGATTGGAAAAAAAAATTGATACTAAAAAGCAGGCTTTTAATTGAAATAGGAAAATTCTTTTATTTTAAAATCTTAGTTAGGTAATAATATAACTAAAAGTATTAGTAAGTTGTATAATTAAATTTACATTCTTCAGTGGACTTTAGGCCTTGATATTCAAACCCCTTAACCTTAACCTAATGCCTAATCCCCTAGCTCCTTAACCAAAACCTAATCCAACTCCTCACAAATTCTTTTACGTTCTCATTTTCAGTTTAACAAACACTACAAGGATATTTCTGTTTAGCGTCGGCCTATAGCAGACTCCGGCCGACTCGAGCCGTCGCTAAATGTCGACGCTAAACAGGTCGTCGCCAAGTGAAATGGAGATGGCAAAAGCGACGGCAACGTCCCCATATTTAGCGTCGGCTAGAGTCGGCTAGCCGACTCCGGCCGACGCTAAATATAGTCCACGTGTAAAAAAATAGGTGACCAATAGGCCGACCCTAGCCGACGCTAGCCGACTCCAATCTAGGAAAAAAATTCTGTATTTCCAGCACCCCTTTCTCCCATCCATCCACACAATCATATATATTCCACAAATATACTACACCAAACAACAATATACATCAAAAATATGTCCAACTAAGAACCACAAAACATCAATATACATCTCCAAACGTTCATCATCACAAAAATCCATAATATTTATAAAATTCAACCAAATGTTCATCAAAAAACATATATAAAAACATGCTACCACTCACCCCAACCATCATCAGCGCCAGATCCCTGTGATGGCGGCATATTCGTCCCGTGCTCTGCCAAGTAAGCAGCAATCGCCTCGTCTAGTTGCTGCTTCAATCCAGTCTTCCTCCAATCGTTCAACTCGGCGACTTGTGCTTGCAGGGCCGCTATTGTTTCTTCAGCCTGTTGCTTATTGTAAGCGGCTTGCGTTGCGGCCTGTATATTAATAAATTCATAGTTATAGTTTATACGTAATATTTAATAAAATTTATAAACTGGTTAATGAATTAATTAAATTCAATAAATATTACCGCTTGATTGCCATATCCATACTGTCTATTTCTGGTCGGCGGGTCGGTAATACGAGCGAATATCCTGTCTGTCTCCTCAACGGTCAACTGCTCCCTGCCAGACTCTGCAAGCACGCGAGCAATCTCCTGATCGCATCTGTCCTGTGTTTAGAAATATAATTTTGAGAAGATGAATATTCAATTTAATGTACTGTTAAATAAGAGGAAAAATTTATAGTCGTTACCCGGATATTCGCTGATTTGGCATCTGACCATTCATATGTTGCGTTGCCATGTTCATCTGTATGCTCGACGGCGTGTGTTCGGGTGAAGACGTCCAAATGAGACGGTGCAACACCACCTCTCTCCCTCGTCTGAAATTAAATATGATTAAAGAATGTATATAAGTAAATTACAAATAACAATTTTTATATTTACCATTTCTTCTCTATATTGCTGAAAAGACTTGGATCCACCGCGGTGTGTTGCAGGATTCCTAAGCCTGTTTGCGGAGTTCCTCGATGCTACCGCCTGTATAATTTAACTATTATATAAATATTTAAACGAATTATAATTACAGACATATGAAAGTAGAAAATTTACCTTCGCGTCTTCGCTTTCCCAATATTGCAGAAACCGCGCATACAGATTTTCACTCATCCAGTTTGGCTTTTTACCGGTCTCTTTTATCTTGGAGAGCGTACCTCTATAGTTTTTCCTCATCTTCCTCTCCCAGTGCGTCCTGAACGTCCTGAGATCTTCGGGATCCACAATAAAGAACGCATGCACGTTGAAATTTAAATGAATTATATAAATTGCATATTAATTTTCAAAGATCAAATATGTCAATCTCAAATTAATTAGAATTTTATACTTACCTGGAGGTTAGCCCATATGGCATCTCTGATATAAAGTGGGATACTATCCCAGTGCTCCCACAAGTCTGTCATCCTACCACGGTAGCTGTTTCGAGACACAGCTAGAATGGGCTCGGATGGCTGTAAATCAAAACCCTTGAATACATTTTGATATTGTCAGTTACTAAATCATAAATATACTAGTAGCATGCACTAAATAATATAATGAAGTTGCAGTAAATTAAATACTTACTCTCCATCGGTCTTCGGCACTAGGTATACTCTCTGGCGATGATCGGCCATACCACTACTACCCTCGCCATGATCATGGCCTCGTGAACCTTGGGACCGCCTGCTGTGTGACATAATATCTGCTAGAAACATGCATATGTATATATATATATATATATATCATTTCATATAATGAAAAAACATATATCATTTAATAATTAGAAAACATGCTTGATTAATAATCACATACACATAGCTCATAGCAGAATAATAAAAGAATAGTACAACAAATGATACGATTTTCATTACATTAACATAGGTTCTAGAATTGACATAATACAACAAAAGATACAAATTTCCATCTTATATACATTACATCATCACTAATTAATAATCAATCTTCGTCGTTTTCTGATTCTGACTCGGTCTCGCACTCTATATCGTCATTTCCCACTAAATTCTCAAATGCTTCTATTAGAATATTTGATTCATCGTTCAAAGGCCCTATATCATCATGATCATCGGTTATTATTAATTCATTATTTGTCTCAAGATCTGCTTGATAAGCTGCTTCATCTGGAATATTATTTCCGTTAAGTGTAAATCTTGCCTTTGTTTTAAAAACAGCTGACTAGTCTGCTTTATCTCGTTTTAGTGATGGATAGGGAGCAAAATAAACCTGTAATGCTTGTTTGGCAAACACGAAAGGATCATACTTTGAGTAACGTGAGTTATGGTTTATTTCAATAAGTTTATAGTCTTTGTGCACGTTGATACCAGAGCCCGGAACATTGCTAAACCAACTGCATCTGAATAAAAATACTTTTTCTGCAGATTGGACAGAATATGTCAATTCCAAAACCTGTGTTAAGACGTCGTAAAAATCTTTTTTATGTTCATCTGGATCATCAGTCCCTTTGACAAATACACCACTGTTATAAGTCGTTTTTTCAGCACCGTATTCCTTGGTGTTGAATTTAAATCCATTCACGAAGAATATTGGATAAGTGTTGACATTTCTTTTTGGTCCTATCGCAAGACGTTTCAATCCTTCATCACCGACACAATTTCTTTGATCATAAACGTATTTCGTAAACCAATTAGCAAATTCTTTGCTGAGATCGCCAAGTGGATGTTTTGATTCGTAAATACTGCAAATAAATGTATACGTATATTAAGCGCAAATTCAATTTAAATTGGGTAACTCGTAAATAATGCAAATATGTACTATTATAGAGAATTATCATTCAATATTTACCTAATAAATGGTGCAACTTCAACACAATTAAGAAGAACGTACGTGTGTGTTATATGGTAATCTCTATCGTCTAACCATATTTCCGCACATTTTCCAGCAGCTCGGCCATTCTATCTAAAAATAGAAAACATTGATTTGGAATAATCTTGTTCAACGGTTTCATCATTACGCGAAACACTTGCAAACGATAAGTTCACATGGTCACTGAAATAGTGAGAGAAAAAGAATGAAGCTTCTTCTTCGATATATGATTTGCAAATCGAACCTTCAACTCGTGCTTTTTGTCTAACTTTTTTTTTGAGATGATTCAAGTACCTATTACAAAATTTATTCGATTAAAATTTACCTACATCAAATTCAAATTTTAATTATTATTTCAAATATTCATAATTACCTCTCGAATGGATACATCCATCCATATTGTACGGGACCTCGAAGAAGTGCTTCATATGGAAGATGAACAGGTAAATGCTCCATTACATTAAATAATCCTGGAGGAAATATTTTCTCAAGTTTGCAGAGCAGTATAGGGATGTCATTTTCAAGTTTACGAATACGCTCAACTTTTAACGTGGTCGAACAAAGCTCTGTATAAAACAGACTTAATTCTGTTATAGCACTCCACACATTTACGGGCAATAGTTCTTTGAAAACAACGGGTAAGAAATTTTCCATCATGACATGGCAATCGTGACTTTTCATCCCACTCAATTTATTGTTTTTTATGTCAACACATCTACGGAGATGTGAAGAAATCCCATCAGGACATCTCAGCCCTTCAATCCACTTCAACACAAGTTTTACTTGATTGCTGTCTAGCTCATAGCATGCTTTGGGTTTTTTACTGTCATTAGGGTTTATATGAAGTTCGGGACGTTTACAATATTGTTCTATATCACGTCTTGAATTGAGATCGTCCTTAGTTTTACCCTTGACATTCAAAACTGTATTAAACACATTATCAAACACGTTTTTCTCATTGTGCATCACATCAATATTATGTCGTAGTAAGAGATGCTTCCAATAAGGTAACTCCCAAAATATACTTTGTTTGCACCAATTATGCCAGTTCGATTTACCTGGAATTTCAGTCTGTACTCCAGTTTCATGTATCTTCGGATATTCTTTAACTAGTTCATATAATTCTTCACCTGATAAAGTCGTTGGTCGTTGTCTGTTCTCTGCTCTATTTACTACAAAGTTTTTCTTATCTCTTCTAAAAGTATGATTAACATGGAGAAAACATCGATGACAATCAAACCATGAAAATTTCCTTCCATGCGGTAATGAAAATGCCCCTGTATCTTCCATGCAGTAAGGACAAACCAGATGACCGGCCGTACTCCAGCCTGAAAGCATTGCGTAAGCCGAAAATCACTAATAGTCCATAACAAAGATGCAAACATACGAAAATTCTTTTTTTTGACACGTCGTATGTATCCACCCCTTCATACCATAATGTTTTCAACTCTTCGATCAATGGCTGTAGATAAACATCGATTCCTTGTGTCGGATCATCAGGACCAGGGACGACAATCGTAAGAAACATATATGGAGTTTTCATACACATCCACGGAGGTAAATTATAAGGTGTAACGATAATAGGTCAAGATGAATATTTACTACCAAATTGAGAGAATGGTGAAAATCCATCTGTACATAAACCAAGTCTCACATTACGACTCTCTGCGGCAAACGCAGGATAAGTCTTATCCAAATGTTTCCATGCTTCTCCATCCGATGGATGTATCAAAGTCCCCTCTTCCTGCGTTCTCACACTGTGCCATCTCATATGTGATGCTGTCGCAGACGACGCATATAACCTTTGAAGTCTGGGAGTGATGGGTAAATAATGCATTCTCTTGTATGGAACTTCCTTTCCTTTTTTTTCTTGGTTTGTATCTTTCCTCATTACATATTCTGCATTTCTTAAGATTAATGTCATCTTTCCAATACAACATACAACCTTTTATACATGTATCTATCTTCTGGTAGGGCAAACCGAAAGCAGACATTAGTTTTTTCACTTTATAATGACTATCGCACATCAGATTATTGGGTGGCATATGTCGTTTTGCAGCTTGTACAACTGCTGTAAATCCAGCTTCTGTAAAATTGAATTTTGATTTCATAGTAATGTATTCGGCAGTAACTGACAATTCTGTTCCGCTACTACAACCTTCCCACAACGGTCTTTTCGCAAAATCCAGTAAATCATAAATTCTTTTCACCCCCTCGATCGGTTCTTCTTCGACATTTACATCATTAACTTGAACAGTAGGGAACATTGACCGTGCTGCATCTTCCACCATATCTACTATTGGATTCGTCGTAACATTATTGTTATTCACCTCAACCTCGAGCATTATAGAATTAGATGCACCAATTTTTTCTCCATGACGATCCCAGAAAAAATAGTTTGGCACAAAACCGGATTTACACAAATGTACAATAACTAAATACGGTTCCCGATAATGCAAATGTCGACATTTACGACACAGACAACGAATTTGTGTGCCTCCTTCTTCATTATTAGCTTTAGCGAATTTAACAAATTCATGTACACCATTCCTTAAAATGTTTTTTCGTAGAACCTTTCGTTCCTGTTCGACTTTCATACATCCAGGAACGGTCGAGAAGATAGTTGAACATTTTTCCTAATTTAAAAACATATATATATTAGAAATTTCGACAGCATTTCTTTTCTATTCCTATACGCATATATACTTTGCATCTGAAGTTTTATGTGATTATTATCGTATTTTCTAATCTACCAAAGCCTTTTGGGACTAAAGGCTTTGTTGCTGTCTTACTTTCGTTTAAATTATTTATATTAACTAGAGATAGACTAAAATACCTACATCCAATTATTCCCAATTCACGCTTTCACATTTTCAAATTCACACTTTCACACTTTCAAATTCCCAATTCCCAATTCACACTTTCAAATTCTAAATACCTACACCCCAATTATTCTCAATTCACACTTTCAAATTCAACGATTTCATACTAATTAAAAATAACCTAATACACTAAATTAGCAGTGCCTACACCCAATTATCATCACAATAATGTACATTTAAACCTAATTAAACAATTTAATTCGAAATTAGGATTTAGAAAATTACCAAATTCAAGAAGAAGAAGAGATTCCGGCGGGTTCCGGCGAGTTCTAGGCGTCTACGGCGACAACGACGAAGGGTGACGGTTGGAGTGGGTCGGAATCGGTGATGGGGAGGAGTAAAAATCTTTTTTTTTTGGGTGAGAAAAGAAAGTGAGGAAGAAGGGTTCGGCTGAGACCTATATTCGCGACATGGCGTCGGCCTGCATCGGCCCGTAGGGCGTCGGCTTGCATCGGCCATGCATTCTTTTTTTACAACTATTTCATTTAAAAAAATAAAAAACACTACTACATTATAAAATAAAATAAAATTTACATTTAAGATTATTAATATTCACCCAATGACGGGTCGTGATAGGTTAGATTGGTATTTTCGATGATATATGTTCGTGTAATTCGAAAAGTTATCGTTGTTGAAAATCTAACTCGCACGACCAATCGATGCAACTTTTAGTCGATCCGCTATACAAATTCGATAAAGGTGGTTATATGTAACATTTTAAAGAATTAAAATAATTTTTTAAACCGTTGGGTAATCAATTATGAATTTTTAAATGTATTTGGTATAATAAAATTATATAAAATAAATTATGCGGCGTAAAAATAAATTCTTTGTATCTTATGTCGATCTAAGGTATTTTGGAGATGTTTCCTGAATATGGTTAAAAAATACACGAATCTGGGGTGTCGATCTTGAATTTCAAATTTATGGCCGTTCGTGGACTTTCAGACAAAAAACCCTTCGTTCGAAGGCCGAACGACCTTCAAACGAGACCAAATTTGAACCAGCGATGCTTTGTAGTGTTTTAATCTATATACCTTTCGAAGGAGTCGAAAGCTATCACGCAATACCTTCTGACAAGGTTAGAAATAATCAAACAAAGCTCCTTCCAACGAATTCGAAAGGAGTAAAGCAAGAAGAAAGGAAGCCCAGTCTTCAACGGTAGGGAAATGACGACCATACAACCCCTTCACCTTTCGACTAGGTCGAAAGCCATGACTTAAGAGGTTAGCATGAAAGCAGGAAAGCATGCCTTTCGACCGTGTCGAAAGCACTTGGTCGAAAGGTGCCGACTCGCACCTATAAATAAGACCCCAGGGGTCTGGTTTTGGGGATCCGTTTTTTCACTCACTTCTTACTTATACTTTCTGAAGCTTGTAAACCCTAATTTCCAAATCGAATTGGGGATTTGATCAACTTGTATATCTCATTTCAATAAAAAGAGAGATTATGATAATTTTGACTATGTTGTGGCTATGAAGTTCTTATTCCACATGATTACTGTCATTCGAAGTCTCGATCTAGTCGGAAGGTTACCCTTTGACTGAATCAAAATCTCAAGTATACATACTTCCTTTGAGTTGTAGCTCAGATTCGCAAGATAGAGATAATTTACCCTCTCGATGAAGTAGAAACCCCTCACTTTTCCAATACCTAGATTCTTAACTCTCAACCACTACTTACCTTTCGAGTGCGTCGAAACCAACAACCCTACTAATTAAGACGTAACTTAAGCCCTCAAAGAGATTAGCTTTCGACATGCTCAAAGCCTTTCCACTCAAACCTTATCCCTAGATGTCTTAACCACTTCAAAAGGTGGTTCCGACAGAGTCACAAGCTAACTAATTTGAAAGGATCTTCTGAAGTGAAGTCAGCCTTCCGATTGGGTCGAAAGGTGTTACACCAGTGTTTTCAATTATTTTTATTTGACCAAAGGGTATAAGCTATCTTCATTTACTTCGAAAGGAGGTTTTGAGGTAGATATTCATTCTTCAAACTCCACTTTAAGGTGTTGATAAGTTTTCTTGTTAACATTTTTGGCACTAGAAGGAGGGCTCGAACCTCTGATCTTGTAAAACTTACATCATAGATTAATAGAGTTCTTCATTCAAGAGAAGAAAATGGAAAGAGCAAAGAATAACAACAATGAAGAAGCTACATTACAATCAACTCTGAAAAATGATATAATCCCGAACTTCAACTTAGAAAATACAGAGATTGGACAGCCTTCAACCCTGATAAACTACGAGATTAAAGTCTAAAATCTACAACAACAAATGATAGCAATGCGAGAATTGCTTGAAAGGGTTCCATCTCAAGAATCATTAAGGATTGTGGAAGGAGAAGATGAAGCACAACCACCAAATGAAGATCAATATGAGAATCATGGAAGTCAGGCTAAAAGGACCATTGAGCAATCAAATAGTTTAACCATAAAAGATAGTGAAGATCACCATGACAACATTCACAACCAAGTCACAGAGGATATAACAAAAAATGTGCTCAATGAATTAGGGAAATATATTATCCTGCAAAAGGCTCCTTTTTTAGAAGAAAATAAGGCAGTTAGCATTCTCCCTCACATTCAAATTCCTCCACCAAAGTATGATGGAACTACTGATCCAGATGATCACCTTGCAGCTTTTGAAAATTGGATGAACTTATATAATGCTCCTAGGCCAGTTTGATGCAAACTTTTCCCGGTTACTTTTCAAGGAGCAGCTATCAAATGGTATAGGAATTATCAAGAGAAGACCATCCATTCTTGGAAACAATTTTCTTATGAATTCAGAGCACAATTTCACATACATAGAGATCTAGTAATAGATTCCTACATGTTAGCTAATATCAAACAAAGACCAGAGGAATTTCTTGGTGAATACATTAAAAGGTTCAATGTAAAAGCATTGAAAGCAGAAAACACAACCGATAGAGACAAGTTGATAGCAGTTCGGTCAGGGCTAATCGAACAAACTCCTTTTTGGAAGGAACTTCATATTCATGGGTGTAAGGATCTACATCATTTTTATCTCCAAGCTAAAAATTTTATTCAAATGGATGAATTGCATCATGCTATGAAGAAATCTCGGCAAGAACAGAAGATAGAAAAATTAGAATTTAATCGTCCCAGCAGGAAATCCAAATGGGAGGAAAATAGAAAAGACAACCAAATGGTAACATCCAAATTCAGATCAGTGGAATTAAACAAATCCCTTTCCTATACCTTTTCCATAACAAAATATGATGACAATTTCTCCATTTCCTATAAGACGAGAACTCCCGCTGAACCTAAAAAGGAAGGAATTACTTTGATTATCATAAAGTAAACGGGCATGAAACTGATAACTGCAATGTTTTGGCAAAAATAGTTTAGAACCTAATCAAGTCTGGATGCTTAAAAAAGTTTGTAAAAAAGGATTAAAAGATTTCCTACCTCAAATGGAGTAACTCAATTATTTTAAAGCCCTGGTAGAAAATCAGAATAATCGCTTCACCTGCAGACACTAATCAAGCTACAAGGCATAACAACATTTGTCTATTATAAATTTCTTTGCTTATAATTTCTTTAACTTGAATTGCACTTAGAGTTGTACATATATTAATACAAAAATCGAGTGTCATTACAGGTAAAAATCAAAACAGTCCATGGCAATCAACATACTCTTGGAGCGCAACAAATCTCTAGCTACTTGGGAAAGACAGCTCAAATGCCTCATACAAAGTAACTTCCAACGTTGGAGCCAATGCAGTACAAAGATTTGCTCTCAAGAAACCCCGGACTACTATTAGTTCTTCATCAATTTTTGTAGAAAAACTTACAAATAGACCATTTTGTTACAGAGCAATATTCACCAAGGTATGGTAACCTATCTGAAGGAGAAAACAACGCACTACAATTCAATCTTTGACAAATTATTTTACTAAGAAGAAATTTCCCAAACATATCTTCAAAGAAAAATTATTTTCGATTATCCTGCAACCTGGGGAAAAATAAGTATCTATCTATTCCAAGAAACTGGCTTATACAATCTTCCAAAGGTAATATATAGCATTAGTGAATGCACACAAAGGAAAACCAACTAAACAATATCAATCTTTCAAAGTTTTCTAAAAAAGAACCTTGGCATGGACAAGCCTATCCATACTTTTTCAAGAAAAGTTTCAAAGCTGTTAAAAGCTTATGGATAAAAACTCAGATTAGAGAATCTAATTCTTGGCTAAAAGACTACTAGTTCATGATTCATGACCTTCCAATCTCTTGTTTGAGATCCGTGTCTCTGCTTTGAGAGTGATTTTAAAACCCTTACAGAGGGTAGCACAAAGAAAAGACTGTCACACATCCAAACTCTATTTCAGAATATAATCCCTCAATATATTAGAAGGGTTCATCTATAAAAATTCTTTCTCGGAGAGAAACCGATATTCAAAAATATTTTCAAAGAACGTTTTAGTTGGCCAAAAATGATTTTTATACACAAAGTTTTAGCCTACGGCCAATCCGTAGCACCTCCTAGAGAGAGGGGGTCATGTACCCACCAAAAGTCTACGACCAATCCGTAGCACCTCCTAGAGGGAGGGGGGTCCTGTACCCACCAAAAGCCTACGACCAATCCATAGAACCTCCTAGAGGGAGGGATAAAACCCATAATGTCCATATCACCTCTTAGGGGAAGTGTCAAGATAAGCACCTATCAGCAACCTTCTGGAGGAAGGACAACCTAACATACACTACATCCTTAGAACCAAGGGAAGCCCAGAAGAGGCACCAAACAAATAAAGAAAGACAAAGATGACTACAACTCAAAGCAAAAGTCAAAACCTAAAAGAGCAAAGGGTTAAAGAAAGAAATCTATTCACTATCCAGGATAAAGATGAAACCCAAGAGAGGGGAATAAATAGAAGCAAAATGATAAAGATGTCCCACGACATAACCAAGAGCAAGTAAGACATTCGAGACTATAATCAAGAAGGACAAAGGATCAACTCAAAACCTTAAAAATATATGGTTTCTAAGAGTAATTACCACAGCAGAGGACTGAGAAATCTATATCCTAAAAGGAAATACAAGACAAGTAAATGGATAAAGAGATTCGCAATTTGAAATGGGAAATCAAGATCTGTACCGGAGTCAAAAGAGCGGAATAGATAACAAATTCTTACCAAGATGAAAGTGACTTCATTCGAAGAATAGATAGACTAAACCATTCCCGAATCCTTAGAAATAAGGTGACCCCTTAAGATAGAAGAGTCTATATATATATATCAATGGGTTATTTGGACCATTGCACAGTTGAACAGCCAGTCAACGAAACAGAACTACTCGGTTCCAATATAGCAATAATATTACTAACTTATAGGCACTTTAGGAATCACACATCAGTTAAGTTTACTATTACCGGGAAGGTTTCTGATTTTATGTTGAATGAGATTTTGAGTAGTTTATTCGTCAAATGAGATCCTAACAAGATTTTGAGTGGATTTCTGATTTCATGAACTTTCAATTTCTTTGGTTCTTCACATGAAGATTTCATACTGAGTTTTGTGAATTTTTGAATTTCCATGTTGACTTCTACGATGATTTGTGAATTTTATATTCCTGGATTCCTTATAAAGATTTCGTAGTGACTTCTTATTGAATTTTGATTTAGAGAATTCTAAATTTCCACGTTGACTTTTATGATGATTCGTGGGTTTCATACGCTTGATTTCCCTATTAGATTTTCGTAATGATTTCTTGTTGATTTCTTATTTTCATGAATTTTTGATTTCGTAACTTCTTTGTTGAATTTCCATGATAATCTATAGTTTCTTATTGAATTTCTGACTTTGTAATAGAAAGATTTTTGTGTAGATTATTTAATAGATGACATCCTAACAACTTTCTTATTACATTTCTAGATTCTTGGATTTTCGGGTTTCTTTTCGTAATGATCTTATGTATTTGTGAATTTTGAGATTTCTTATTGAATTTTATAATGAAATATGAATTTCATATTTGGATTTTTGATGATTTCTTATAGGATTTATGATATCTTCATTGAATTTTTATAATAATTTACGAACTTTTTATTGAATTTCAAAATTTGAATTCTATACAAGACTTTCTCAATACCAGTTAGACTTTCATCGATGTGTAGGGATGAAAATAAATTCGTAGCAATGGAACAAGATAAAACCGCCAAAAGTGAGGAATTAATCCTCGATGGCTAAAGAAAAATAATTTGAGAACAAAGGATTAGGCATATGCAATGGTCTTTTGGGGAAGGTCTATTTACTTAAATTAATGATAATAGACCAGGTGATATCGTTTCATACATCTATTAAAAGAATTGGGTCATAAAATTACTTGAATGCTCTACCCAACAAAATAACCAAATAGCGTCTGAAATTATAAAGTTACCCTTCATGGTCTTATAACAAGGTTATGATCCTAATAGTAGTCATTATCTGTTTTACAGAAAACAAAGGAGGAAATTCTTTGGATTTTTTGTCCTAAAGAACAAAAGCTTCTTTCATACTAGTGGGGCTAAATGTTATCCAAAAAATATTCTCAAGAGTAAAAGTATGAAAGAAGGAGTATGAGAATTGATGAAGATCAGAAGGCATTAGGATGGTCTATCTTAACATCAGATAAAGCTTTCGACAAGAGGATAATAATGCCAACAACACCTTTCGAAGAGGGAAAAAGGACACTTCAGCAGCATTATGGATAGACAAAAACCTTTCATCGAGGTCGAAATGTATCCCTTGAAGGCAATGACTAATATATGTTCATCATATACACCAAGCCATTCAGAACTAATGGTTTCATCCTTGTCTACTTTCTCCAAAGGATAGTTCAGCCAAAACAACCCTCTCGAAAAGCATGTGTTAGACTTTCAAATCAGTTAAGACCATCCTCATCTATGAAAAGGAATCATACGAATTCAATGAAGCATTCTCCAGCATACTAAAACATAAGGTTTCGCATTAACCAGATAGAGTGCTTTCAAATGGTGTCACCTGCAACCAACACATTAACAGTGTTTCGACCCCTTCGAAACCCACAAAGCATAAGTTTCGACAGCATTGGAAGCCTACTCCTTATTCAATTCACAATGGCACATAAGCGGATAACTGGAAAGCGCATCTATATACCTTTCGAAGGAGTCGAAAGCTATCACACAATATCTTCTGACAAGGTTAGAAGTAATCAAACAATGCACCTTCCGACGAAGTCGAAAGGAGTAAAGCAAGAAGAAAGGAATCCCAATCTTCAGCGGCAGGGAAAGGACGACCATACAACCCCTTCAACCTTTCGACTAGGTCGAAAGCCATGACTCAAGAGGTGAGCATGAAAGCAGGAAAGCAAGCCTTCCGACCGTGTCGAAAGCACTTGGTCAAAAGGTGCTGACCCACACCTATAAATAAGACCCCACGAGTCTGGTTTTAGGGATCCGTTTTTTCACTCACTTCTTACTTATACTTTCTAAAGCTTGTAAACCCTAATTTCCAAATCGAATTAGGGATTTGATCAACTTGTATATCTCAGTTCAATAAAAAGAGAGATTATGATAATTTTGACTATGCTGTGGCTATGAAGTTCTTATTCCACGTGATTACTGTCATTCGAAGTCTCGATCTAGTCGGAAGGTTACCCTTCGACTTAGTCGAAATCTCAACTATACATACTTCCTTTGAGTTGTAGCTTAGATTCGCAAGATAGAGAGAATTTACTCTCTCGACGAAGTAGAAACCCCTCACTTTTCCAATATAGTTAGATTCATAACTCTCAACCACTACTCACCTTTCGAGGGTGTCGAAACCAACAACCCTACCAATTAAGACGTAACCTAAGCCCTCAAAGAGATTAGCTTTTGACATGCTCAAAGCCTTTCTACTCAAACCTTATCCCTAGATGTCTTAACCACTTTGAAAGGTGGTTTCGACAGAGTCATAAGCAATTAATTCGAAAGGATCTTCTGAGGTAAAGTCAGCCTTTCGACTGGGTCGAAAGGTGTTACAGCAGCGTTTCCAATTATCTTTATTTGACCGAAGGGTATAAGCTACCTTCATTTACTTAGAAAGGAGGTTTCGAAGGAGATATTCATTCTTCAAACTCCACTTTGAGGCATTGATAAGTTTTCTTGTTAACACTCATTTTTAGCTTAACAAATGGGATAACGGAAACAAATTTCAGCCCTAGAAATTATCATAAGAATTCAGCAAAAAATCTACAAATCATAAGAAGAAAAGGTATGAGCTCTTTGCCATCTTATCTATCTCCTCATGCAATTAATTTAGTGTTTTTAATCAGCAATTAATCTCTGAAATTTGAAATAGGGGTTGTTTGAAGTTGTTTTGGAGTTGTAGATAATCAAAGTAAGGGTTTGAAGAAGGAGGAGTTAGTACCCGTTAGACTAACCAATTTCAGTTCATCTCTTCATCTTTTTGGATTCAAGGTGAGAGTTTTATCACACAAAACTATACCTATAAGCTCTGAGATGATTTACTATTTTGTATTGATTACATAAGTGGATAATATGATCAATTTGAATAGATTAGTTAAGCTTAACCTCTGAAAACTATATACTATCATCTGAAATGAGCAGAAACACACACATAGAGCACCTAAATGAATAATTGTGAATTTCGAAGGGTTAGTAGGATCTGATATAATCTTTACTACATTCTGCAATTCATCAGAATCGATGAACGTCGACCATTTGACTGGAATCGACGATCACCTAAAAATTTACTGCCAGAAAATCATCGATCAGTCGATTGAATTGCTTATTTAGTCGACTAAACCTGAAGCAAAGCTGCTTCAGGAATTCATAACCAGTCGATTGAATTCAGTGCTTCAGTCGATTGAAACTTGGAACATTATTGTTCCAGGAATACTTGAAACAGTCGACTGAAGTACATTTCAGTCGATTGGCAATGTAAAACCTGAAGCAATAAGCTCTTGGTTGAACCCAACTTTGTTCAACAACTTTTCTTATCTTTGATAGCTTTGTCTTGTGGGTTCTTGAGTTTATTTTTTTTATATTGCCTTTTGACTTTCAGTAGAAAATGGCACCTATGAGTTGCAATTCTTTTGAAGATTCATTTTAAAGAAATATATCTACCTATATGTGTGTGTGTGTTTGTGTATAAAGATTTGTTTTAAAATGAATTTAGAGCCATTGTGAGTTGAAATGCCTTTGATGTTTATTTTAAAGAAATTATATCTACTTATACACACACACATGCATAAAACTTTGTTTTGAATGAAAATAATAATAATAAGATTTTTAGGTTTCTAAATATTTATGGAAAGTAATTATATATATAAGTTATCATTCAAAAAGAAAACATTGGTTTGATTTAAAATTTATTGGTGAGTATATTTTATATTTCCATTTGTCAATATTAATTCAATTTATTTGTATATTTTAATTGATAAACGTTTATTAATTATATTAAGTGCATAAATTTATCACTATAGATTATTATAACTTTATGTAGCAGATGTTCTTACAATATTAGAAAATTTAAATGTTACCATTTCGTTTTTCTAATAAGGATCCCACCAGTCTTTTATGTTTCTCTAAACCCTAAAACAAAACATAGAAGTCTTTTGAATTTATTAGTGGGTGTTAGGACTCGTCTGTCTTAAGATTTTGACCTTGCGTTTACTTAACCAGTCATAGCCCCACAAACGATGGATAACTCCTTATCGATTGTATCATACACCACTCCTAACCTATGGTTCCTTATCCCAATCTTATTTCAACCTTGAGTTTGCTCAACAAATCAAAAGAGATTAGTCACTCGTACCTACCATTTCATGATGGCCTAAGTATAGTATGTACCTTGAGTTTCTTCAACAAATACATATAGTTATCTTACCTCATCTATTCAATATATTAATAATACTGCACATAACATCTCTAGCTTGAGTTCGCTCAACAACCAAGGAGTATGCAAGTAATTTATTAATATATAAATGGTAGAGGATAACATTTATATTAAAGATTCATAATCTTTAATATATTTAATTAAGTGATAGCGACTTATGGAATAATGTATTGCTTATGAAATACCCTCGTAATCCAAGTGTCAGAGACATCAGAAATCACAGTACATGTACTTTTACGTATGTATTTATTCCTCGAGTCTAATTGGGTTTCTTATCGTTTCACCTTTAGTTTATATATTTATATTATATAAGTTTTATTATTATATAACTTTTATACTTTATTTAACTTATATAACACTTTATGCATAACATTATATTAATTAAATATTATTTAATTAATTTTAATTAATTTGATATTAGTATTCCTGTACAACTTTAATATTGGACATATCTATTATTTCCTTTATACTGTACACTATAACCTTTATAGTAATACATATTTATTATATATATGTGTGCACATATGCTATAATGTTCATAGTATATATCTTATATATGTATATTTTTATTTATTTAATTAACCTTTAATTAATTTATTCAATTAATTAACCTTTAACTAATTAATTTAATTAAACAATTTTAATTAAATTATATTAATTTTGAAAATTTAGTTTATATGCATACATGTATACTTATGTTATCTTAAACACTTTAAAATAACATAACATATCAATATATATAATACACGTAAATAAGTACTAATTAATTAACCTATTTAATTAATTCATTTTATTAATCTTATTAATAAATTTTAAGTTTTGAAATTAGTATGTAAATATTTTTAAACAGTTTGAAAATATCATCATCTTTTCAAACATATAATACAACTTATGTTGTATTATAACTTTTATAATAAACATGCTTTTATTTTAAATTTAACTTCTAAATTTAAAATCTTTTATTTTGATATTCAAAACAATTTTGAAAATTAGCCCATGGCCCAATTCAAATTGGGCCTTTTTGTTAGGGGCAACCTTTGGGCTCACTTCACCTTTCAGGCTAGACCGATAACCAGGTAGGATAAGGTACTTGATTACCCAATTCCAATCCCAGACATTACCTTTCTAAACACTGTACAAAGTGGATAAGCTTAATTATCTTGCCCTAACATGACTAATTTAGATCACATAGGCTATTGGGCTCTAATACCAATGTTGGAACTGGGCCAACCAACAGCGGAAGAAATGAGTGAATTTCAATTTTTTTTACCATTTTGGATCTTCATTGGACCTATGTAGTCTAAATGTATATTAGATCCAATTTAATAAAATTTCAAATAAAATCTTATTTTGTTTAAATTGTGAAAATGGAGATTTAAATATAACTTAAATTTATAGGTATTATAATAAGTATATAAAATACATTTATTTATGTGAAGTGTAAGTGCATTATATAAATAGTGTTTATATGTGTAAAAGGAACATGTGTAAATGAATTTTAGAGAAGAAAACCTTTTGTTCCCTCTCTTACCCTATGCTATTAATTAAGGGAAGGTATGAAAATATATGAGGAGAGAGAAATCTTTCATTTCTCTCGCTCTTTAATTGTCATAATTGATATATTAAATGACATTTATAACTTATCAACCAAATTTACACATGCTTTTGTCGTCCGAGTTTTGATTAATGAAATATATGCATACGTCCACTATGATTATACATACATACAAATATATAGTGTGTAACGATCCAGAATTTTGGGTATATGAAATTGGGATATTTAACTGATTTTAAATATCGAAAAGTAAATTATATATGTTAAATAACTTTAATTTCAAGTATAACGAGTTATTGGATAATTTAATTATTAAATTTAATATTGAAAATTGGTTTAAATATGGAATCTTGAGTTCTAAGCTGGATAAAAATAATTTCAAAGCTTATTTAATTTCTATTTACAAGAAGGAAGATAATAAAAAAATTAAATTGGATTTACAAGTGGTTTACTCAATTTTAAAAATAACTTGTTTAAATTGACGAGTAAAAATAGCCTTCCGGGGGACAGTCTCGAAATTCGACGAAACTAGTTCCATTGGATCCGTAATAGTGTATTATTATCTGATTTCAAATTTTGTAGCATTTGGAGTTATCGTTTGGTCGTACGGAATAAAAACGTGTTGAAATTAATATCGAAAATTCAATATAATAATTGGATCCAAAAAGCTACCTTCTACATATGATCGAAGTAGGACTCGAAACCTTTTCCATTGCGTTCGGAATAGGGGAATAACATTATGAACACCTAGGGGCATGCCTCGATAGGGGTTCGAAATTTTGAGTTACCATAAATCAAGACATTTTGAAAATTAATTTATATATATTGTCAAGTCGACCTTTCTTTTCAACTGTCTATTCTATCCAATCAGCCACCCTATGATGTGATTTGCCTATTACTTCTTCAAAACATTTCCTTCCCTCTTCTTTTCTATAACAGCCGGGCACAGTTAAGAGGAAAAAAAAGAAAATGCAAGCTTCAAAAATTCATAACTCCTATTCTACTCAATAAAAAAATACAAAACCACTTTCTAAAATCATGAATTGCCAAGAGCTTTGACCTGGTGTGCATATTGATAGGTGCGACGTCATTTCTGGTGGTCGACATTTTGGGCGCATCTGCTAGGCTTTCGATTTTTTGGAGTTTGTGCCATCGATTGGCGAGTTAGAGCATGGATTTGGATTCGCAGAAGCAAAAGACACCTTGGCATGGATTTTTGCGAGTTTCGGTGGGTTATTGAGTTGCACGAGCTGATGGTTTTCGCGTCCAGGTGGTGGTGTCGCGATTCATAGTGGTTGACCGGAACTTGGGGGATGGGGTGCAAACGTATAAGGAGGAGAAGGGCAACCCGTTGGTGGCTTCGTTGGGTCGAAAGGCAGAGCTGAATGGCGGTGCCCATGTATGCATGCACGCGCATATGTTCAGGGAGGAGCGGTTCCAGTCGTGCACGAGGAAGTATTTGGGGAAGAAGGTTTCGTGGGCTTTGGGCTTAGTTAATGGGTAATGGATTTTGAAAGTGGTGACTTAATTTGGTATAAATTATTTAATAGATTCAAGTTCTTAAAAATTTCGTATCACATTCATTTTAGATCCAAATCCAACGTGATCAGTCGCGTTGGATTCGTTTTAACAAGATCTTGGCTATGGAAACAGTTTGGTTGAAATTAGAGCTTGTTGAATTTTCAGATAAATTCAAAGGCGTTCGAATTTAATCGGAACCAGAACGCGAAAGCGACAATAGAAAATAAATATGAATAAATCTCACTCATTTGGATTGCTAGTTTAATTTTATAATTAATCATTGGATGATTGGATGAATAGATAAATTATATTATTTGTTGGATGTTATGTTATATATATATATATATATATATTAGCAGTTGGATATATTCCCGCCTATTAGAGCGGATGAGACCCTATGCGCGCCGCATAATAGCGGATGACCCTATATTACCGCGATCTCCCGCCTCGAAGCGGGATTGGTATTTTATGTTATCTAACATCTGTGGTTGCAGGAAAACAGGTTGGAGGGATCCAACTGGATTCCTCAAAAATGTTGAATTTAATTTCTTATATAGTGATATATGATATGTTTGGATAATCTATGATAGATTATAATGTGATTTGAATTTATTAGATGCTATGATAACACTGGCCAAGATTTTGGTATTTTAAAATACCATAAATATGTGTATTTTGAATTTGAAAAGAAATTAAAAAGGGATCTTGGAAGTGAAGTATTTATATAGAGTTTTGGATTAGTTAAAAGAAAATGATTGGGTAAAATAAATGGTTTGACTTTGTGGTTGACTATTCATGATATTTTAAATGGAGATTTTGGAATAATGTATATAAAGGATTTTAAATAATAATTCTTAAGTGGTACTTGTTTAAATATAAAAGGTTTTTAAAATCGAGATTCTTAATAGTTTGGAGAATAAAAGAAAATTTGGAAATAACTATAAAATTGGTTATACTGGATCTTAGGCAAGATTTCTAAATTACGAAATGGAAGTAGAATCGAGATTTGGTTGGTTTTGGAATATAGTTTGGGTTATTTAAGAAATTAATTATAAATGGAATTTAATTTAGAAATCGATTTATAATGGATTTAAGTGATGTGAAACCATTGTAAACGGGAAATGAGACTATGGGATTCATAAACAATATTTATAAATAAAGTGAAATCATTATCATTTGATAAATTGAAGATATAAATTCACGGTAAGAATTTATAATGAGATGGGTAAATCGGTTTAAAAAGAAATGATAGATTTTACTTTTGGAAATGTGAAAAAAGGGATTTATGAAATTGGGGACGTAAATCAATTGGTTATAAATCGAGAGAGATTTATAAATATTAGATTGGTTATATTGGAATTGAAAAAAAAATTATCGAGAAGTTGAGTTTGTTTTAAAAGAGTATTTTTAATTATTAAACTAGGTAATTTAAAAATGTTTTTGCATAAAAATATTTCAAAAAGTTAGTTATTCGAATATTTTTAAATTGTCAAATGAATTATAAGTTTTATAAAAATGTCATGTAAATCGATTTGAATTTTATTAATAAATCAAAATTAATTATTGTTTCAAAGTTATGTAATTATTTTAATTGTTTAATAGTATATTAAATTATTAAATAAAGTTTTCGGAAGGTAATGGTATACTTTCGTGGTGGAAATCGGAGGCGGAGATTGCCTATAGTTAAGTTTGGATTTCTTTGGGATAGAGACGTAATCATTGAGCTGCGAATCCATGGTTGATACCACGGGGTGCTTTACATATTTATTTTAAAAGGTTCTTCAAATATTTTCGAAGAGAATGGTTTGTGAACATACTTGTTCCGATAAGATAAGTATATACCTTTTTGATAAAGAGATTTAATTTATTGAAATTTAAATTTAATAAGGCTTAGGGATTTCAGTGGGAATTGAATCTTTGATTGAATGATTGTTTATTTGATAGTTAAATAACCGACTATCAAATCTGGACCAAAAACATAACTTTAGGAATATATAGGAGAAAACACAGGAATTATATGGTACAATTACCGTCGAAGGTGCTACACTATACGTATAAACTCATTTCGTTCTTCTAGGATGATGATAAGGAAATCTGTCCACTAACGGTTAGGAGATAATCTCCGATCTTATTTTCGTTTGTTTATTTCCTAAAGAACCAGGTTCAGTTTACCGGAAATATCGAACGTTGTTTCGAAGAGACCGGGATCAGATAAGTTATCTGAAAACCACTTCGATCCAACGAATACGTTTTCGAAGTGAAGACAAGGGCATGGAATCGAAGTTGGAGCATTTAAGTGCAAGGGCTAATCGCTACTAATCTTGAGGATGATTTCAAAATGGATGTAGTAGGAATAGTGCCTTCAGTTTCATTCAGACCCAGAACAGACTTGTATGGATGAATGCTTTCAGCACATTGTCATTGGAGGGCAATGAGCATTCTAAGTGAAAATTCCTTAAAAAGGTAATCGTAGCCTCAAGCCTCATCAACCGGAATGACTGAAAATCAGGGGAGATGCAGCAAGGCTAAGTGGCTCACACCTAATTAGGGTATGTTATCACCTTTCTAGATACCCTCGGATATATTATTAATTATGGATACGGTGGTGCATGAAAAAAAGAGCTCTCGATAAGGGTGGGAACACCCGAGGTGGTAACATATTCGATACTATCCAGGTTAGGGGTAGGCCGGTCTTGTGTTGTTGGGGATCCCGGCGAGGTCCTCGGTACATTTTTCTAGACGTGTACTATGATAGGTGGTACCCCAGTTCCTAGTCATTGTATGGAATCCATTCTCCAATACGTGCCTTTACGGTTTTGGTTGTAGAGTATAGTATGCTGGAATTTAATTAATGTAACAATTTCGGCTATTTGAATAAGTATTTGTATTTAGACACTATTATAATATCATTGGATTTTCTATAAAAGTGTTTTGGTTATCGTAAGGTAAAAACCCGTCGTGTTTATATGTGACGTGGTCTTACGAGATACCTTTATTTTCAAAGGATTTTGATAACATTAATAATTCAAATTGAATGTGTTTTCTCACGCTGGTTTTCGAGACTGACTCGGGTGTTATTTTATCATAATGCTCGGGTCGGACCGAGTATTACAGATTCAGGTTAGGATGCTATGGAGCTCAGGAGACGAGCTGGATGACGGAGGCGTATTCCACGTACTTGATTATATTCCACTGTGTGTGTTAGACTGTATAGTCAGCACTGGTGAGGACAAGTTATTATAACTGTCTAATATTCATTTGTTGATTTGTTGTACTCTGATGATGTTATGTATAAATAACAGTTATAGTTCTCTTTGTATAAAGACATGTTATTATCTATTATATATTGTTCCGCTGCGTTTGTGAGATTCTACGTTGTTGTTCTATTTTCTTCTACCTCTTCCTTTTCTTTTCCCCTAACTATCGGGTTTTTTCCGGCATTCAATTGCTCATGTAATACAGTGGACGTATTAGTGTCAATTTTCAAGGGTCGAAAATCCCGACCATCACATTTGGTATCAGAGTTGAAGGTTAAGTAAGAACCTTGGCTTTGATGGGGTAACTCATTAGAGATAGGGTCAATAGTACCCTAGAATGAGTTTGAGTGTATTAATAGATATGAGCGCGTAATTGTTAGTGAATATGAAATGTTTTATATTGTGTTGATTGATCTATTGTGTTTTTTACGGGTTCTGGTCAATACGAGTAATTAACATTATTGATAGGGATCTCTAAACACTTGAACAGAGCAGCTCGACATGGTATTATTTTGAAATGGGGTAAATGAAATAATTTTACCCAGATTATTTTTACATATAAAAGAATAATTTTTCAGAAAGATTATTATAGTTGTATATGGTATGCTTGGTTGTTAGGAAATGATAATATTAAACCATTATCATTTGTTGTTGCGGTGATTGAATAAAAGTTGATATTATAGTCAACGGTTAAGAAATAGTTTCTTATAATGAAAGGGAATTATGTAAATGTGTTTTATAATTTGAAATGAAATGAAATTCCAGAAGTATATTTAAATAGGATTTGTTAAAAGGGTTTGAAGGTTGGGAATTTGGGAATTTAATTCCCGTTGGTTTTGAAATGTTTTTCAAAGTCTTGGAAAATAATAGTGATATTATTTGGAGAATATTTTTGAATTGGAAATATTTAAAAGGAATTTTAAAGGAATAAAAGCACTGAACTCACTTCGGTCGTTGGGAAAATAATTTCGGTGATGACTGCAGCATCATCGACGTTCATTTTCGAGTTTCCAAAGGAGGGATTGCTACCATTGGAGGTTGTTTGGTAAAACTGGTTTTGGTTTGAAATGCAAAAGAATGATTTGATATACCAAGGGGTTGTGTGTGTGTGTGTATATATGATTTCAAAAATGGTTTGAAATACTTGGAACAAATTGTTTAAACTCTGGAATTTCGATTTAAAATGTTTTATGGAATATGGGTTAGTTTGATAACTTATAAAATTTGAAATTTGAACCGTGGAATAAAAATTTAACTTGAGTTAAGTTAGAAAATGTGGAATTTGCAAATTTAGCCTAAGTTAGGCTAAATGAAATAATTATTGGAAATGGGATTTATTGAGATTTGGAATGCTGATTGATAAAATTGATTGTTGAAATTGGGAAATGAAATTTAATTTGAATAAAAATGGATATAAACTTAAGTGGTGAAGTGGTAATAAACATAAGAAATTTTGTGTAAAATGTTTATAATTGACTTATGAAAATTTGATGGTGAAATTCTTAAGTGGAATTGGTATTAAGGGATATACCAAGTAAATAGGTGAGTGTGAAGTATAAATGTGAATGATAACTGTGAATAATTGAATGGAAATGAAGTAAACGTGAATAAAAAGAATTTGATATAGTTAAGAATCAATTGAAATAAATACGTAAGTCGTACGTATATAATTTTATTCGCATGACGGTTTGATCCAGATTCGAGCACAAAATTTCGAGATAATTTATATCGATCCGAGTTAGGATTTTTCGCTCGATTTTCGACGGTGAACCCTAGATATGGATTTTTTATTGATTCTGGAACTCTCTATCATACCATATGGCTATGCAAGGAGAATGACGGTTTCTGATTAAGGAATCGGATCTGAGTCCGCACTAGAGAATCATGTGAACGATACTAGTTCGGAAGTGAAATTGTGTGATCGAGTGAGCGATCAGATTTGATATGGCGTACGGATGGTATATGTACATCGTACGGGTTTTGGTGAAGTAAATATTAGAAATTGGAAATTTGCTAAATAAAATGATTTTTAATAATATGGTTGGATATCATTAGTAAATTAGTTATAGATATATGGAAGCAAGAGCTAAATTGATGTCTTCGATATTAAAAGAGAATTGGATTGCCCGACAAAAAGGTATGTGTTTAAATTGTTGTTTGAATTTGATAGTTTTATGATTTAGCCACTTGGATTTTGTTTTCTTTTGATGGTTTGGGCCCCTTAGTGGTGTTTTGTAGTTGTTCGGATCTAGCCGCGCAAAGGAGACGTTGGCTAAATTTTTCGAAAATTTAAAGAGTTGGAATTTTTTTGAAGAAAATTTTAATAACTAGAAATCTAATTTTGAATTATAACTTGAAATGATTGAGTGGGTAATATTATTTAGAATCTATGAATGAATGGGGAAATTAGAAGAAGTGATAATGAAGTTTCAACAAATTATTTTGGGAAATTAATGGGTTTTGGACCATTCTTCTTACCTTGGCAATTTCGAGGATGAAATTCTTTTAAGTGGGGAGGAATGTAATGATCCAGAATTTTGGGTATTTGAAATTGGGATATTTAATTGATTTTAAATATTGAAAAGTAAATTATATATGTTAAATAACTTTAATTTCAAATATAACGGGTTATTGGATAATTTAATTGTTAAATTTAATATTGAAAATTGGTTTAAATATGGAATCTTGAGCTCTAAGCCGAATAAAAATAATTTCAAAGCTTATTTAATTTCTATTTATATGAAGGAAGATAATAAAAAAAATTAAATTGGATTTACAAGTGGTTTACTCAATTTTAAAAATAACTTGTTTAAATTGAGGAGTAAAAATAGCCTTCCGGGGGACAGTCTCGAAATTCGACAAAATTAGTTCCATTGGATCCGTAATAGTGTATTATTATCTGATTTCAAATTTTGTAGCATTTGGAGTTATTGTTTGATCGTACGGAATAAAAACGTGTTGAAATTAATATCGAAAATTCAATATAATAATTGTGCCCAAAAAGCTATCTTCCCCATAAGAGCGAATTAGGACACGAAACCTTTTCCATTAGGTTCGAAATACGGGAATAACATTATGAACGCCTAGCGGCTTGCCTTGATAGGGATTCAAAATTTTGAGTTACCATAAATTGAGACATTTTGAAAATTAATTAATATATATTATCAAGTCAACCTTTCTTTACAACTGTCTATTCTATCCAATCGGCCACCCTATGATGTGATCTGCCCATTACTTCTTCAAAATGTTTCCTTCCCTCTTCTTTTCTATAACAGCCAAGCACAGTTAAGAGAAAAATAATAATAAGCAAATGCAAGCTTCAAAAATTCATAACTCCTATTCTACTCAATAAAAAAATACAAAACCACTTTCTAAAATCATGAATTGCCAAGAGCTTTGACCTGGTGTGCATATTGATAGGTGCGACGTCATTTTTGGTGGTCGAAATTTTAGGTGCATCTGCTAGGCTTTCAATTTTTTGGAGTTTGCGTCATCGATTGGCGAGTTAGAGCATGGATTTGGATTTGGGGAAGCAAAAGACATCTTGGCATGGATTTTTGCGAGTTTCGGTGGGTTATTGAGTTGCACGACCTAATGGTTTTCACGTCCAAGTGGTGGTGTCGAGATTCACGGTGGTTGACCAAAACTTGGGGGATGGGGTGCAAACGTAGTAGGAGAAGAAGGGCGACCCGTTGGTGGCTTCGTTGGGTCGAAAGGCAGAGCTGAATGGCGGTGCCCATGTATGCATGCACACGCATATGTTCAGGGAGCAGCGGTTCTAGTCGTGCACGAGGAAGCATTTGGGGAAGAAGGTTTCGTGGGCTTTGGGCCTAGTTAATAGGTAATGGATTTTGAAAGTGGTGACTTAATTTGGTATAAATTATTTAATAGATTCAAGTTCTTAAAAATTCCGTATCTCATTCGTTTTAGATCCAAATCCAACGCGGCCAGTCACGTTGGGTTCGTATTAATGAGATCTTGGCTATGGAATCAGTTTGGTTGAAACTAGAACTTGCTGAATTTTCAGATAAATTCAAAGGCATTCGAATTTAATCGAAACCAGAACGCGAAAGCGACAACAGAAAATAAATGTGAGTAAATCTCACTCATTTGGATTGCTGGTTTAATTTTATAATTAATCATTGGATGATTGGATGAATAGATAAATTATATTATCTGTTGGATGTTATGTTATATATATATATTAGTATATATATATATTAGTAGTTGGGTATATTCCCACCTATTGGAGCGGATGAGACCCTATGTGTGCCGCATAATAGCGATGACCCTATATTACCGCGATCTCCCGCCTCGAAGCGGGATTGGTATTTTATGTTATCTAACATCTGTGGTTGCAGGAAAACAGGTCGGAGGGATCCAATTGGATTCCTAAAAAATGTTGAATTTAATTTCTTATATAGTGATATATGATATGTTTGGATAATCTATGATAGATTATAGTGTGATTTGAATTTATTGGATGCTATAATAACACTGGGTTAGATTTTGGTATTTTAAAATTCCATAAATATGTGTATTTTGAGTTTGAAAAGAAATTAAAAAGGGATTTTGGAAGTGAAGTATTTATATAGAGTTTTGGATTAGTTAAAAGAAAATGATTGGGTAAAATAAATGGTTTGACTTTGTAGTTGACTATTCATGATATTTTAAATGGAGATTTTGGAATAATGTATATAAAGGATTTTAAATAATAATTCTTAAGTGGCACTTGCTTAAATATAAAAGGTTTTTAAAATTGGGATTCTTAATAGTTTGGAGAATAAAAGGAAATTTGGAAATAATTATAAAATTGGTTATACTGGATCTTAGACAAGATTTCTAAATTACGAAATGGAAGTAGAATCGAGATTTGGTTGGTTTTGGAGTATAGTTTGGGTTATTTAAGAAATTGAATTATAAATGGAATTTAATTTAGAAATCGATTTATAATGGATTTAACTGATGTGAAACCATTGTAAACAGGAAATGAGACTATGGGATTTATAAACAATGTTTATAAATAAAGTGAATGATTATTATTTGATAAATTGAAGATATAGATTCACGGTAAGAATTTGTAATGAGATGGGTAAATCGGTTTAAAAAGAAATAATAGATTTTACTTTTGGAAATGTGAAAAAAGGGATTTATGAAATTGGGGACGTAAATTGATTGGTGATAAATCGAGAGAGATTTATAAATATTAGATTGGTTATATTGGAATTGAAATTTTTTTATCGAGAAGTTGAGTTTGTTTTAAAAGAGGATTTTTAATTATTAAACTAGATAATTTAAAAATGTTTTAGCATAAAAATATTTTAGAAAGTTAGTTATTTAAATATTTTTAAATTGTCAAAATGAATTATAAGTTTTATAAACAAGTCTTGTAAATCGATTTGAATTTTATTAATAAATCAGAATTAATTATTGTTTCAAAGTTATGTAATTATTTTAATTGTTTAATAGTATATTAAATTATTAAATAAATTTTTCGGAAAGTAATGGTATAATTTCATGGCGGAAATCGGAGGCAGAGATTGCCTACAGTTAAGTTTGGATTTCTCTGGGATATAGACGTAATCATTGAGCTGCGAATCCATGGTTGATACCGCGTGGTGCTTTCCATATTTATTTTAAAAGGTTTTTCAAATATTTTCGAAGGGAATGGTTTGTGAACATACTTATTCCGATAAGATAAGTATATACCTTTTTGATAAAGAGATTTAATTTATTGAAATTTAAATTAAATAAGGCTTAGGGATTTCAGTGGGAATTGAATCTTTGATTGAATGATTTTTTATTTGATAGTTAAATAAACGACTATCAAATATGGACCAAAAAAATAACTTTGGGAATATCTAAGAGAAAACACTGGAATTATATTGTACAGTTACCATCAAAGGTGCTATACTGTACGTATAAACTCGTTTCGTTCTCCTAGGACGATGATAATGAAATCTGCCCACTAACGGTTAGGAGATAATCTCCGATCTTATTTTCGTCTGTTTATTTCCTAAAGAATCGGGTTGAGTTTACTGGAAATATCGAACATTGTTTCAAAGAGACCAGGATCAGATAAGTTATCCGAAACCACTTCGATCCAACGAATACGTTTTCGAAGTGAAGACAAGAGCATGGAATTGAAGTTCGAGCATTGAAGTGCAAGGGCTAATCGCTAGTAATCCTAAGAACGATTCCAAAATGGATGTAGTAGGAATAGTGCCTTCGGTTTCATTCAGACCCGGAATGGACTTGTATGGATGAATGCTTACAGCACATTGTCATTGGAGGACAATGAGCATTCTAAGTGAAAATTCCTTAAAAAGATAACCGCAGCCTCAAGCCTCATCAACCGGAACGACTGAAAATCAGGGGAGATGTAGCAAAGCTAAGTGGGTCGCACCCAATTAGGGTATGTTATCACTTTTCTAGATACCCTCGGATATATTATTAATTATGGATACGGTGGTGCCTGAAGAAAGGGCTCTCGATAAGGGTGGGAACACCCGGGGTGGTAACATATTCGGTACTATCCAGGTTAGGGGTAGGCCGGTCTTGTGTCGTAGGGGATCCCGGTGAGTTCCTCGGTGCATTTTTCTAGACGTGTACTATGATAGGTGGTACCCCAGTGCCTAGTCATTGTATGGAATCCATTCTCCAATACGTGCCTTTACGATTTTGGTTGTAGAGCTTAGTATGCTGGAATTTAATTAATGTAACAATTTCGGCTATTTGAATAAGTATTTGTATTTAGACACTATTATAATATCACTGGATTTTCTATAAAAGTGTTTTGGTTATCGTAAGGTAAAAACCCATCGTGTTTATATGTGACGTGGTCTTACGAGATGCATTTGTTTTCAAAGGATTTTGATAACATTAATAATTCAAATTGAGTGTGTTTTCTCACAATGGTTTTCGAGACTGACTTGGGTGTTATTTTATCATAATGCTCGGGTCGGACCGAGTATTACAGATTCAGGTTAGGATGCTATGGAGCTCAGGAGACGAGCTGGATGACGGAGGCGTATTCCACGTACTTGATTATATTCCACTATGTGTGTTAGACTGTATAGTCAGCACTGGTGAGGACAAGTTATTATAACTGTCCAGTATTCATTTGTTGATTTGTTGTACTCTGATGATGTTATGTATAAATAATAGTTATAGTTCTCTTTGTATAAAGACGCGTTATTATCTATTATATATTGTTCCGCTGTGTTTGTGGGATTCTGTGTTGTTGTTCTATTTTCTTCTACCTCTTCCTTTTCTTTTCCTCTAACTATCGGGTTTTTTTTCCGGCATTCGATTGCTCGGCATGTAATACAGTGGACATTTTAGTGCCGATTTTTTAGGGTCGAAAATCCCGGCCATTACATCGTGAAAACCTGTAAGGACCACCCTACACCATCGACACCCAATATACATAAGATGGTGCACTGCTGACATGGCCGATCGATGTAGAACAATCATCAAGGTTTTAAAAATGAAATAAACATCACAGATCTATCGTATATCTCACATCATATGGAATAAAATATAATATACACCACAAATATAAAACAGGAGAGACATTAATAACTAAGTAATCTAAGTATTAGAGTGCAGATTCATAGAGTTATACAATGAGTAATAGAGTTTATACCACAAAAATAAACTTAAATAACTGTCTCATAATAATAAGCAAACACTGCCAAGGCTCCATAGTGTTGCACAACATAATAAACATAGAAATACATATAATACGAGATAGCTCCGTCCAGCTCATCCTCTGCACAGCTACTGCATCGTACGTAGACCTGCTATCTAGTTTACTCATTTAAGAGCACCTTAGATAATAAGAAGCAAAGCATAAAACCTCGAGTCGGACAAAAGTTTGGTGTGAGTGGTAAATGAATCTTAAAATACTATATAAGTCGATATAGTATGGAACAAGGGTTTACGAACCATACATGACCTATTCCTGCAACCAAAGAGTTAGCACATAACGAACAAAATATTCTATTCTACAAATATAGTAAAGGTTCATTGCAAACCAAACGTGATGACGGGTGTCCAGGCATCCCTATCTCCAATACCTATCTACCATAATAAACCTACAGTGATAGACTGCGGAAGAACTATCAAGACAGCCATAGCATCCATCAAACAATCCTCACTATCACTCAATGTGCTCTGGATATATGATAATTCGTATGACCTTTCAACTGCCACTAATGGAGATCCTGGTTTTCAGTGTACTCCTGGAAGGTTTCCTCCAATCCAGCTCATAACTTTGTACCGAGTTAAAATAACCCCGCATTGACTTATTTACTTAGCCAATCTTGGCTAAGTTCATTCTCTTGCTTCAAGTACTTTATTTCCCAAATGCCTAAAACCTCGAACCATCCTCCAAAATAGCTCGGCATCACTCTAAAGCTCTAATCTCCAAGTTCCAGGAATAACTAGGTATGGTGACTAATACTTAGCAAGTTTCCAAAATCTAGCCTTTGTATATTTCCTTTAACCATTCCCTACCGAGCTATCAAGTCATCAATCCATTTTGGCTAATAAAAATAACTCGGCATCGACTAGAATAACTCAGTGCCGACCTATTTCCATAGCCCCGTTTTTGCTGCGACTTATAGCTTGGGTTCCTCCTATGCTCCAGAACCTCTCCTCCAAGTTTCATCCAATGTAGATCATCTTTGCCTTAGATTTGTCGAATTCACCAACCTATTCTCCAACTACTTAAAATACTAGCATACATCAATCAAAGCACAACATACAATCATAAAAAACCATGCATATATACCCATTCATACAAGCAATACATGAGAATGTGGTGATAAAGCAAATCCTAATCCGGATCTAACTTTTACACTAGTATATGCATAGGAATACAAGGGATTGCAAAACCATTTTAAACATTTAAAATTCATCCTTAGATATGTATAAACGTGTGATTAAGGTTAGAAAATGTTTTAGGTCAAAATCAAATTAAAAACATCATTTTTAACTATATAAACATGCATAGTAGAGTGAGAGGTCAAGAGACACTCACCAAATACCCAAAATACCAATTTTCCTCCTTAGATCTGAGGTAGACAGCAAAGGAGATGAACCTAAATCGGAAAAAATGATAATCTAAAGCTTTCTTATGCTAATCACCCCTCTAATAAATGATTTGGCTAAGATTAGTAAGGCAAATGTGTGATTTTTGATGAAATTAAGGTTAATGGAGGTTTAGAACTATCTTGGGGAAGATGGAAATAACTTAGATCAATTTCTACAGCCTTCCCTTAGCACAATTTTCAAGATGAGATAATGGGCCTAAGCACGAGCTTAGTTAATTACCCATTAAAATTGGCCAGTAGCAACCAAAAATTAAAACAGCTATAACTTTCAAACGATAAGTCTGTTTTTCTATTATGACCACTCCATGGAATGGGAAACCTTTATCCTAAACCAATGGAAGAGGTTTGCAACCCTAGTTTAGCTCCTATCAAAATTTATTGCCGAAAAAAAAATTAGGGTCGAAATGGTCACATAGAAATTCGATAAAAATCATAGTTGTTGAAAATATTCCTAAAAGTCGCTTTTCAAAATTTTAGAGTCATATGACCTCATATGACTAAAATAAAAATATTTTACGATCCTCCGATACATAAAACACGGGTCATTACACTCTCCCCCTTAGAAATTTTTCCCTTGAAATCCCCAAATAAATCATACATGATTACCCTGCATGCCTCACAATCATATGCAACCATCATACATATCAAATAAGCAACCATGCAATTCATAATGTAGGTAAGCCTATCTTAGCATGCAATATACTAAACTACCCTACATATTGTCAAAAGTGAAAGCAAATGTGTTAAACAGTAGGTCTTACCATATAAAGAGCTCCGGATGAGTAGCCCTCATGCTCTCCTCGGTTTCCCATGTGCAATCGCCTTCAACTTCGCCCCATTGAACCTTCACTAACTTCACCTTCTTCCTCCTAAGCTGTTTCGTATCGCATCCGACAATATGAACCGACCTACGAGGTCTCGAAGCTTCTGGTTCAATCTCGATATCATCTACTTGATTCGGTGTAACCATCACGCCTTAGTCATGCACAACTTCAGCAAGTGAGTAATGTAGAAGACATTGTGCACACCTGTCATCTTCTGAGGTAAGTCAACCCTATATGCTAGATTCGCAAACCTCTCTATTACCGAAAAAGGATCTACGAATCTCGATGCCAACTTCCTCTTACTACTAAATCAAATAACATTCTTCAAAGGAGAAATCTTCACAAATACCATATCACCAATGGAGAATTCGATATCTCTACGTCTCCTATCAGCATAGCTCTTCTGCTATCTTGAGCAACTTTCATTTGCTGTCAAATGATTTCCATCTTCTCCGATGTTTCTATAATCATATCTGGCCCAAGTATCAGTTTCTCGCCCGCTTCCCTCCAATTCGAAGGGGTATTACATGATTGGCCATATAATGCTTCATACGGTTCCATACCGATACTAGACCGATAGCTATTGTTGTATGCGAACTCCACCAAATGCAAATGATCATCCCATGAGCCTCCAATATCAAGTATGCAAGCCTGTAGAAGATCCTCCAATATACGATTCACTCTCCTGGTCTTCCCATCCATTTGCGGGTGATGAGCTGTACTCAGGTGCAGGTCGGTACCCAACACCTCTTGTAAGCTCTTCCAGAACCCACTAGTGAACAATAGGCCTCGGTCGCTGACAATGCTCTTCAGCACACAATGAAATCGTACAACCCATTTCACACACAACTCGGCTAGTTTAGCTGCAGTCTTACTTGACTTGATGGGTATAAATCAAGCACTCTTGGTCAGTCGATCTATTATGACCCAGATGCTGTCATACTCTTGAGTCCTCGGCAGTCCATCAATGAAGTCCATTGATACTTGCTCCCACTTCCATTCGAATTTCAAGCGGTTACAACTACCCACTAGGCTTCTTTTGCTCTGCCTTCACTAACTGGCAGTTCATTCATTTCGAGACGAATGTCTCGACATCCTTCTTTATCCCCTCCTAATAATAGGTCTGCTTCATATCATAGTACATCTTATTACCGTCAGGATGTATGGTTAACCTAGAATGGTGGCACTACAGTAACACCTCATCTCTTAATCCATTAACTTCGGGAACAAACATTCTCCCATCCTTATGGAGCCAACCTTCTCGGTCTACTTCATATCTTTAGACTCTACTCCCCTTTCTATTTTTGACATGATCTCTACTAGTCTAGCATCTCGCCTCTGACTAGTACCGATCCGCTCAATTAGAGTAGGCCTGATAGTCAAACTTGCCAATATCTCTAGTTCTAACTCACAATGGGGTCTTAAGTCATAGCCAGCAATAAAATCCAACCGCTTCCAGTCCATAAACATCGCTTCCAAACTGGCATGTCTTCTACTCAATGCATCAACGACCGCATTTTGCATTTCCTTTACCAGGTGTATAATAATTGCAGAAATCATAGGAGGCTAAGAATTCCAACCATCGCTGTTGGCGAAGGTTGAGATTCTTCTAAGAGAAAAGGTACTTTAAGGATTTATGATCCGTGAACAGCTTGAACCTTTCTCTTAATAGGTAGTGCCTCCAAATCTTCGAAGGA
The DNA here is from genome assembly GCA_030737815.1 of Allium fistulosum. NCBI lineage: Eukaryota > Viridiplantae > Streptophyta > Magnoliopsida > Asparagales > Amaryllidaceae > Allium > Allium fistulosum. The sequence goes on from CM060902.1 coordinate 218,475,389, forward strand.
AACACTATAGCCGCCAACTTCAAATCATAAGTTGGATACTTCCTCTCATGCGATTTCAACTGTCGACTAGTGTAGGCGACAACTTTTCCCTTTTGGATCAACACCGCACCTAATCCAGTACCATAGACGTCTGTGTATACTGTTAGCTCCTCATTCCCGCTCTAAATGGTCAGTACTAGTGCACTCATCAATCACTCTTGTGGACTTACAAACGCTTGTTCATATTTCACGTCCTAAACAAAAGTTTGATTCTTCTTAGTGAAATTGGTCAACAACGCTGTTTGTACCAAAAATGGGCACAACACTCTTCGGGAGTTATTTGAAGAGATAAAATGAAGATTATAAATGTAAAACAGAGGTTATCTAACAAAAAATCCAACAAACAGAAATATAAAATGCGCAGACAAACAATTTAGAGTGGTTCGGCGTATGGCCTACGTCCACTATGAAGTTTTGATGATTTTATTGATTCTCTTTCAATGATTACAAGCGGTTACAGCAATGAATAGCGGATTACAGATTAGAATTCGAAATTGACAGCAAAAGTAGGATGCAAATCTCAATCCGGCAGAGTCTGGACGTTTCAGAGAAAAAAGATCCTTTTTCTGTTGATTCTGGGGCTCTATTTAGAGGCGTAGGAGGCTCAAATCTCGCTCAAACTCCGGGAGACTTGGTCTGGCACGTGAGGGGACCCACTCGACCAACCTCAGAAAGTTTCGAGTCGATCTGTGATCGATATGAAGTCATTTCGTATCGATCAAGATGATCTCCAATTGAGCTCAAATTTGGTGGACATGATCCTCAGTATGTATGCAAGCTTCCCTGAAAATATCATTGGATTTGGATCAGTAGATTGGAAGATATGGTCGATACAAACTGAGATTTCTCGAAGGCTGTCTGGTTCGTCTCCATGATTTCGACTCCATCACCTCGTGTCAATGACCGCGCGTGTTCTCAAGATGATGTGGCGCGTGCGGTTCGCTTCGATCCAGTATTCGCTCCGCATTGACCGTTTCGATTCCATGGATCTCGCCTCGTTTGTTTCGATGAATGGAACGTCATCCTAGTTTATAGACTCGTTGAATATGAATGGCACGTCACCTGTTAATGGATACGAGTCTAGACCGATGCGAACTCGATGGGTTCGAATGAAGGAGGTCCGATGGATGCGAAGAAAACGTTGGCTAATGGATACGAAGCGCTTCAACCGTTGACGTGTACGAAATCTATCGATACGAGCTCGATGGATTCGAACATGGCCGCTCCTGATTGATACGAACTCATGGGAGGTGATCGATACGAAGTAGGTGATCTGCCGATGGACTCGAATGAAACCGAGTCGAACCTGGGTACTTCGATGGATTCGAAGTTGATCGACACGAATCTTGATCGATTCGAACTAGAGCTTCAGTGATGGATACGAATGCGCCCAGAGTGATGGAAACGAAAGAGCCCAGAGTGATGGATACGAAATCTGGGCTTCTCCCTTCAACTTGAATCGATCATAACTTGAGCATGTGAACCCGGATTGATCCGAAATTTGAGATGTTGACTTCTATGATATTTCTTGTCATGTCCTATCAATTGTAGCTCAATCTGGCATCAAACAAAATTCAGCGATATCCATGGCGAGCTATCCCTGTCCTCTAGTCGATTCCTTGGTGTCCTGGCCTTGCCAAAAGGCGGGATAACATTTGCCCCCGAAGTACGTCTTGTGAAAACATGACGTGCTTTGAAAAGCACAAGTTTGCGAGTCGTCATCAGCATTTGTCGTCATTGAACCTCGCATTGATTCCTTCTTGAACTGGTTTGAAACTTGAGTTGAAACGATGTCTGATGATCGCCTTTTACCACCTTCTTGTATTGATCCCCTCATGAATCGATGTTAAAAGTTAGGAAACCTTTCTTCGTATCGATGCGGGCTGATTCGATGGATACGAAACGATTATTCGTATTGATGGATTATAACAGATACGAATTTTGTGATCGTATCGATAAGCCTGCATCGTTGAGATTGATGGTTCACAAAACATGTGCTTCGAATCGATGGGGTCCATTGTCTCCAGGTGGCTTCTCTGCGCATCTCGAATCAGTGAAGTCTGGTGGGTTCGAAACGGGCCTTCGCTTCGACGCGCCGTTTGACGGGTTGCGACCGGTCAGGTTGACTGGGAGTCGAATCGACTCGGTTCCACCCTAGACTCCATATAAATACCTGGGACTTAGCCCATTTTTCACTTTTACTTTTTACTGTTGCCTCGTACTTTCTGCGTTTTCGTATCGATCTACGAACCCTGAGAGAACAAACCGTTCTTACTTTCAAGTCGATCCCATCCTTCAATCCTTCAAGCCTAAACATTAAATTCAAGTAATTAAATGATAGAATCGTGTTAAGAACGGCGAGATCTGAAATCTTAGCCATCCTTCTTGCTTTGGCAACCGATTTAAAGGAATCTAAGATCTGGACGCGAGGGAGCAAGATCGTGGATGGAGCGTGGCCATGGAGTTGAGGCCCTTTGGAGAAGAAGGAGATGCGGAGAAATTACTTCAGCTTCGTTTTGTATCGACCTGGAATGGGAGCATTCGAATCGATCTGAAGGATGTGATTTCGCACTGGTACAGAGATGGGAGCGGCGACTGATGCGAAGCCACCGTTTTCAGATTGGTTCGAGATCGGGGAACCTGATCGAAGCGAATTGGTCTGCCCTTGATCGATACGACACGTATCGATTCGAACCTGATCGATACGAAACATCTTGATCCCAGCCTGATCGATACGAACGTATCGATTCGCACCAGGTCGATACGAAACACTCCTGTCCCAAGACGAACGATTCGAATGTATCGATTCGAACGCTCCCGGTTTTGAAAATGCGTGGTCCAGCTATCTTGATACGAAATTGAGATGCAGCGATCGATTCCATCTTAAATTTTGCCAGACTTAGGGAAATTTTGCATACTTGAACATTTGACTCCGACAAGCTTCCGCCTTGCATAATCAGACTTAATAGTAGAACTGTATATTTGACCGACTTTCGAAGCTTGTCGATGAAACTGCTATCTAACCAGAAATTGAAGTATGGTGAACTTTATCTTGAAACGATCGTTAGCATCCAGATGGCGCGGTTGTGACGGTCAGCAATGACAGTCATTTCCAGCCCGACCCTCATAGTTTTGTACTTTGCATATTTTAATTCTGTAGAATTCGCTTAACTCATGCACGACACTAGCACTGCACGACTCATTCATACACTTTACACTGGGGAATGCACGGGCTTTTTATCGTCCGATGATAGTTTCTCGTGAGTTAGCCATTTATGGAACCATCAAGTTCGCAGCAACAAGAAACTCAGAATCCAACCCCTTCCAGACTTGAGATTCCGGATATCGAGGCCGAAGTTATCGGTCCAGCTCCGGACGAGTTGCTTGACGCATCCTTCATCAATAGTCCACCTGATTCTGTTCCGTCCAATATCTCCGAAGATACGTTAGGGAGAATATGCTTGAGGCATGGCTTATCGTTGGACGACGTAATGTTGCCTGGACCGGACGACAGACCACACAATCCCCCGGAGGGGTATACTGCCTTTAATCGACATGCATGTGCAGCCGGTACACTTCCTCCGTTCAATGATTATATAAGAGAGGTGTTGGCTTACCTAGATATTGCTCCGTCTCAGCTACATCCGAATGGATATGCTTCACTCAATGGCCTGTTCATCGCATTTATGGAATACCTCTACCGGCCTCCCCGCCCGACCGAGATAAGATACCTCTTCAACTTCAAAAGTCGAACTGACAGCCCATCTTTTACATTCTTGGAGTCTGTAAGAAACTGCCAAGTTGTCACGGGGTCGTGGACTAGGCTGAGCTACTTCAAGTCAGAGTAGTTCTATGTCCGATGTCCGCCGGGGTTTGCCAGAAGATGGCTGTTTAGACGTAAGCATTGTCTTTTTCCCAAGTAATTGACGGGGCAATTTTTGAATGAAACTAAACTCATATCTCCTATTCTCTTTCTTTCAGCAATAAACCAGCGACCTGAAGGCGGCTACTATAAAGAGATAGTTCGTGTCCTTCAAGAAATCCCTAGCGAAGAAAGGAATATCGAGTTGCTACTGACGGACCAGAACCTTAGAGTTCTTGGGTTGATCGGGCGGAGGCAGAGCATAAGGCTCGATGGTGCATTAAAGACCGCCTCCAGAGAAAAGGTCAAGCGGAAGAAACCCAGGGTTGTGATAATTGAGGAACCCGATTCCGAGAGAACTCATACCGACGAGGAACCGTTGGTCGGACCCGCTAATGCAACCCCGGATTCCGATGCAAAGAGGAAAGGCAAAGCAGTGGCCTCAAAACAGCCTAAGTCTGGGAGGCGGAAGTCTATGGTTTTACACCGTCCTCTGCCAGGAGTTAGGATTACGGAAGCACCCTCCCTGCCAGCTGAAAATCAATTCGAAGGGCCTGCTGACCCTCCAATCCCGGACATCGAGCCCGAGCAACACGATGTTGAATTGGGTGGACCGCGACATATCATCGATGTTAGCGAGTCTCTTCCTGCTAGTGCGATTGACACTTCTAGTTGGTCCGGGGGGTTACACATTCACACACTCTTCACGGCACAACACATTTTCCTAACCGTAAACAACATATTGCAAACGGCTACTGATTTTTCGTGGTTTGCTTTTCAGGTACGATGTCTGGGCAAAGTTCTGTGCTTGGTAGTTTGTGCAACAAGCGCCGTTATCATGAGCCACGCAGGAGAGAGGGTGAGAGGGATTACGACTCAGGACACTCTGGTCAGGAAAAGTCTGACAGAGACAGGGGATACGTTCACCGATCCCGATCTTGCTCTCCTCCTCCCAGGACCTCCGCACCTCCTACGGTAGCGGTTGTTCGTCCTCCTGAAAATTCACGGCCTAGGCCACCTTCTCAAGCTCCGAGGCCCGATCAACCGCGCAGGACTGAAATAGCCACCTCCTCGGCTACCACACCGGTCCCGACTGATGCATCCAGTGAAGGAGCGCTTAAATTGGCACAGATGAGGAAGGAATTTCCCGACATCTGCTTTGATGGTTATGTCTTCCCTCCGCATTTGAGGAGAATTCCGCCAACCGCTGAAATCACTATCCATGATTATGTTGCGGACATCTTTTTCCAGTACAGGGAATGGGGACGGGCCGCGAGGAAAGCGTCCAAAGTGGCATTCGATCGGGGCGTCACCATTGAGAAGCTTGAGAAGGAGTTGGGTCACAATGACCGAATCATAAAAGCGCTCAACGCGGAGGCTGAGTCTTCTCGTAAATCTGAAATGGAGGCCCTAAAAAAGGTTGATGAAGTAAATGCTACCATGACCAGGATGAAGCAAGAGCATTATACCGCCATCGAGGACATGGGTCATAGGAACACCACCATTACCGCCGAGAGGGATGCCGCTCTTAAGGAGCTTAACGAGCTGAAATCAAAGTTCTCCGAGATGGCGAAGGAGAAAGACACAGCCAATGTCTCTGCGCAGGAGGCCTGTGATCAGGTAGTGACGCTCCGAAAGGAGAAGGAAGCGGCTATGCAACAAGCTCGCGAAGCTGAAGCTGGGGTTGACGAGAAGGTACGGCAGGCGGAGGCCAGGATTGAGGCCGAGGTAGAAGAGCTACTCGTCACATACAATGCCAACGTGCTAAGGCACCGAGATTTGACATGGCTTGACGATTACCCCACGCATCTCTATAACGCCTGGAATTTACTGGTTGATGAGGAGAAGTCTGGGCACCCTGATGAAGCCCTTGATGAATTCGAGCTGGAGAACCGCATTCTCAATGATGACGAAAAGAAGGTTCTCCATGACTCCATGATTTCCCACGATAAGGAGAGGCTTGGTGCCCAGACTCAGAAAGTCGGAGAGAGCTCTGGTGTAGAGCACCATGTTATGAGTTCTTAGATAATCGTGTCATCTCAATCTGAGCCAACTCCGATGATCGACTCCCAGCCTATTCCGGCATATGACCCAGACCGACCGCATCTATCTCCTATTAAGGAGCATCCTTCCGAAGTCGTTCAGACGACCCCGAGCCAAACCGAGGAAGGTACTCTGAACTAACTTCTTGTATATTTGGATTGCAGGGTCTGTGTCGAAGTGTACATTAACGACATGTTCTTTTTCTTTGATCAGTGACGGAAGTTGCACCAGCTGCGCCTTTCACCGCCCAAGAACCAGGCCAAGTGCCAGAAGCCATCATTTCTGAGGCGACTTCCGTCGCGGCAATGGCACCAGTCGGAGTAACACAGGGGAGCTCACTTTCTTTCGATGAACAGATGATAAACGAGCTCCTCGGCCGTCAGAGTGATCCTTTTACGGACCTGCCGTTTGGCCTGGGTGGATTCTCGTCTACTTCTGACACTTCAACTCAGACTATCACAACCCATAGCGAGGCCAGAGCACAAAGGGAAGCGGCGATGTTGGCCGAGATTAATGCCGAGATGGCGGCCGCGGCGCGTGGTGGCAGCGTAGATGGCGGAGCATCAACACAGTGCCCCACTCCTCTTATGATTGTGTCTCCTGGGGGCACGCTTATTGATACTAATGTACCAGTCCCTCCTCCGGCTGCGGAGTCTGTTCCTCCAACTCCTCCTGTGGGAAGCATTCCCATAGAGTCCAGCTCGGACGAGGACGTCGACATTATGCCTTCACCCGAGGGGAGCCTGCCTAAGGAGAAAGGTTCCAAGCGAAAGGGTACTGGTGGTTCCAGTAGCTCCTCGAGGAAGAAGAAGTTGAGGAAGCAGAAGGATTAGACACTCCTTTTAGGCATACTTTTCTTTTTTGGTAGTCAGGGATTTTGTCACTTTTCTTTGTTCCCTTTTGTAGGCCGTGTTTAGATGCGGGTTCGGCCCCTGCAAGTAGGAGTATTTTGGAAAGGCTCATGTATGAACCGTAGCTTTTGATTTAGTTGAAAATAAGATTTTGTCTTCTAGTTTCAGCTTATGTTCCTTTCTATACTTGAATATTGCAGTGTTCGAACTTTGGTCCGGTGTACTTGCATTATCTTATTGTTTCAAGAATAGCTCATTTTACTTGTTACGTATGGAAATCTCGGACTTGAGTTGTGATAGGGGATCGCATCGGAGCTGAGCATCGCATAGTTTCGGGTAATGATTAACATTTGCCTCTGCCCCCAGTTCCAGGGTTAAGTTGTGATGATCAGCTTGTGATTGCATCAAGCGAGGACCGAGTGGTCGAACTACACTTGTTCTCTTATGAATCGTTTCATCCACACTCCGGGAATATAAGTCATCTCGTAAGCGGTTGTTCGCACTCTTGGAACACGGAGTTGACTGATGTTTGTACTCCGTCTTGCACTCTGGGAGCACGGAGTTGGTCGTTCATACTCCGCTTCGCACTCTGGGAACACAGAGTTAGTTGTTTATACTCCGTTTCGCACTCTGGGAGTACGGAGTTGAGTGTTTATACTCCGTCTCGCACTCTGGGAGCACGGAGTTGAATGTTTATACTCCGCTTTGCACTTTGGGAATGCGGAGTTGGATGTTTATACTCCGCTTCGCACTCTGGGAATGCGGAGTTGGTTGTTTTATACTCCGTTTCGCACTTTGGGAACATGGAGTTGAATGTTTATACTCCGTCTCGCACTCTGGGAGCGCGGAGTTGAATGTTTATACTCCGTCTCGCACTCTGGGAGCGCGGAGTTGAATGTTTATACTCCGTCTCGCACTCTGGGAGCGCGGAGTTAAATGTTTATACTCCGTCTCGCACTCTGGGAGCGCGGAGTTGAATGTTTATACTCCGTCTCGCACTCTGGGAGCGCGGAGTTGAGTGTTTATACTCCGTCTCGCACTCTGGGAGCGCGGAGTTGAGTGTTTATACTCCGTCTCGCACTCTGGGAGCGCGGAGTCGAATGTTTATACTCCGTCTCGCACTCTGGGAGCACGGAGTTGAGTGTTTATACTCCGTCTCGCACTCTGGGAATACAGAGTCGAATGTTTATACTCCGCTTCGCACTCTGGGAATACGGAGTCGATTGCAGGATTGTCGTGTGTCAAATCCATCAATATTGGTGTAATGGCTTGCCCCCGAGCTCGGGTTTCACTTAGTGAGTGGCCGGTCATATTGCAGCCACTCTCCATTTGAATAAGTCCCATAGCGTGATGGGATTTAGCTCTTCATGCATCGTGATGTCGTATATCGTACTTAATGAATCACAGCTCTGGCTCGAAGAAGTGGCATTTTATTGCTGAAATAAGAAAATGCGGCAAAGTCAGTTGCCTTATTACAAAATTCAAATTTCGAAATGCAGAAATAAATTGCTAAATAGAATGAAATAAATAAAGCCTGTCATATGTAATAGCGACGGAGACTTTCGCTGTTCTAAGCCCTTGGCAAATCGAGACCGTCAACGGTCGACAGCTTGAACGTGCCATCTCCGAGTCTTCGCGTAATCACATACGGCCCTCCCCAGTTCGGCTTCATGTGTGAAGGAACGAGGTAGACTCTCTTGAGCACAAGGTCGCCGAGTTCAAAGGTTCGAGGTCGAACTTTGGTGTTGTATAGTCGGGCGACCCGACTTCGATGTGCGGCTGCTCTCAGATCAGCCTCTTCCCGTTTTTCATCCAATAGATCCAAAGATTCGGCCAGAAGTATAGCGTTCGTTTTCGGATCATAGTAAGTCACGCGATGAGAAAACACTTCCGTTTCGACCGGAATAACAACCTCTGAGCCATAAGATAGGGAAAACGGAGTGTGCCCGGTCGCGGTTTTGTGAGTCGTTCGATAGGCCCATAACGCCATAGGAAGTTCGTCGACCCACTTGCCCCCAGCCTTTTCCAATCGTTTCTTCAGGATTGATTTTATAACTTTATTGACAGCTTCAACCTGTCCATTCGCTTGGGGGTGTGCGACAGCCGAGAATTTTTTGTGGATATGAAACCGTTGACAGAAATTTTTGAATTCCGCACTCTTGAATTGGGCTCCGTTATCAGTGATGATGGTATGCGGGAGTCCAAATCGACAGATGATGTTGCGAACCACGAAGTTTATCACTTTCTTTGTCGTAATGGTTGCAAGGGCTTCAGCCTCAGCCCACTTTGTGAAGTAGTCAACGGCAACGATGGCGTATTTCACACCGCCTTTTGCCAAAGGTAAAGCGCCGATGATATCGATGCCCCACATTGCGAATGGCCAGGGACTGACCATTTGGGTTATTTCAGTAGGCGGAGCTCTTGGAATTCGGGCATGTATCTGGCATTTATCGCACTTCCGGGCATAGTTCGCCGCATCTCGGTTCACTGTCGGCCAGTAGTACCCGTATCGGAGTATCTTCTTAGCGAGAGCTTGTCCTCCGGTATGATCGCCACACTCTCCTTCGTGTACGTCATGTAACACTCGTTTGATTTCCTCGTGGGCGATACATCTGAGGAGAGGAACGGAATAACCTCTCCTGTACATGACTCCGTTTTGGATGACGAACCGCGAAGCTTTCCGCTGGACTTGTCTCTTCTCATTTCTAGGTTCAGGCAACGTCCCATTCTCAATGTAATTCCGATACGGAGTCATCCAAGATTCTCTACTGGGAGCGGTTTCATATACAGAGTTCATTTCTATCCGATCGATGCTCGGGGAGGCCAAAGTTTCAACAGGGACAAGTCCCATTTGCTGCGCTTCACCTATGCTGGCTAACTTTGCCAGTGAATCGGCTTTCTGATTGTGCTCCCGAGGTACATAATAGATGGCATAATAATCAAACTGGTTTAGTATTTCCCGAACTCGGGCCAGGTAAGCAGCCAGACTTCGGTCTCTTGCCTGATATTCTCCTCGTACTTGACATACCAATAACTGTGAATTGCAATAAATTTCCACCGCGATAATTCTCAAGTCTCTGGCAAGTTTTAGGCCGGTTAGGAGGGCTTCATATTCAGCTTCATTGTTAGTTGCACGAAAGTCGAACTTCAAAGCATAACATATGGATCGGCCCTCGGGAGTCTCAAGTACAACCCCAGCGCCCGAACACCGGTCGTTTGACGCACCGTCAGTATACAGCTTCCAGACGTATTCGGGGGATTCACTGGTCTCGGGCAAGTTTTCTGGAACGGTGAATTCAGCTATGAAATCTGCCAGGACTTGTCCTTGAATGGCTCTCCGCGGGGCGTATGCGATATCAAATTGGCTTAGCTCAATGTTCCACTTGAGTAACCTACCGGACGTCTCAGGCCATGTGAGGACCTGTCGTAACGGCTGGTCGGTGTACACAGTAAGCGGATGAGCTTGGAAGTAAGGGCGGAGCTTTCTTGAGGCAATGACCAAGCAATAGGCCAGTTTCTCCAGTCTCGGATAATTTCTTTCAGCTCCTGTTAGCCGCTTACTAACATAGTAGACCGGGTTTTGCACTTTGTCTTCTTCCCGAACTAGGGCAGCACTAATCGCATGTTCTGATACTGCCAGGTAGAGATATAGTTGCTCGTGGTCAACTGGTTTTGACAAGATCGGAGGTGTGGAGAGATGTTGAACTAGTGATCGGAACGCGCCTTCACACTCCGTGGTCCATTCAAAGTTTCGTTTTCCCTTCCGGATCAGGTCGAAGAAAGGAATGCATTTATCGGTGGACTTTGAAATGAACCTGCTCAATGCTGCGACCTTTCCGTTGAGACTCTGGACTTGCTTTATGGTTCTAGGGGTTTGCAAATTTCTTATAGCCCAAATCTTCTCAGGATTCGCTTCTATCCCCCGAGCATTGACGATGAACCCAAGGAATTTTCCGGATGTGACGCCGAAGTGACACTTGAGCGGGTTGAGCTTCATTCCGTATTCCCGGAGGATGCTGAACATTGAATTCAAATCTCTGACGTGGTCTGTGGAGAATCGGGACTTCACCAGCATGTCATCCACGTAAACCTCCATGGTCTTCCCGATCTGATCGACGAACATCCGGTTGACTAAGCGTTGGTATGTTGCTCCAGCATTCTTTAGACCAAACGGCATGACTTTGTAACAATAGAGTCCCAGATCGGTCACGAAGCTGGTATGTTCCTGATCAGGCAAATGCATGGGTATTTGATTGTAGCCGGAATAAGCATCCATAAAGGATAGCAGCTCATGTCCGGCCGTTGAATCTACAAGCTGATCAATCCGTGGAACTGGGAAGCTGTCTTTTGGACAAGCCTTGTTTAGGTCAGAGTAATCAACGCAGGTTCTCCACTTTCCGTTAGGTTTTCGGACCAGCACGGGGTTAGATACCCATTCTGGATATAGGGCATCTCGAATAAACCCATTCGATTGTAGTTTGTCGACTTCCTCCTTAAGGGCGGCAGATCTCTCTGGATCCATACCGCGCCTTTTCTGCTTTACTGGGACATGTCGCGGATCTATATTCAGGGAGTGACTTGCAATGCTCGGCGAGATTCCGCACATGTCAGAGTGTGTCCAGGCAAAGACGTCGAGATTCGCCCGAAGAAACTCGACCAATTCCTGCTGTGTCTGCTGGTTCAACTAAGACCCGACTTTCAGCATCTTTGAATCATCATCCTCACTGATTGGGACGTCCACAGTCAGTTCGGCTGGAGAAGCTTGACTCTCCGTAGATTCGTCTCTATCCTCGTTGTCCCTAGGGTCCAGGTCTTTCAAGAATTGGTCGTGGTGCCCGGGCCGAGGCCCAGGCATCAATTGTCAATTATCAATGGAACGGACGCAGAGAGATTCCTCTACGCCCTTCCCCTTCTCTTTGCGTTGCGCCCCGCGCAGCTCAGCAACATAACATGCCCTTCCCGTGGCCTGATCTCCTTGAACAACTCCAATCCCATGATCGGTGGGGAACTTCAGAGTTAAGCACCATGGGGCGATAGCCGCCCTGAATTCGGCTAGGGCCGGTCGGCCCAAAAATGCGTTATAAGGTGAATCAATCTCCAAGACGACAAACTGTAGCATCCGGACCCTCCGGCGTTCTCCAACGCCTAACTCAACTGGGAGTTCAGTTATTCCGATGGGTATCGTGGCACTTCCGTTGAAACCGTGGATTCTGGATAAACAGGGTTTCAAATACTTTGTCTCCATTTTCATTAAGTCGTAAGCCCGTTTAAGCAAGATATTCACAGAGCTTCCACTGTCAACCAGGATCCTCTTCATCCAAGCAGGACCTACCTGGGCAGATATGACTAGTGGGTCGATTGTAGGGGCTTCGACCTTATCGGCGTCTCGGCTCCTGAACACGATATCATCAGATATTATCTTTTGTTGTTTCACCGGGGTTCCGTCTTCGCAATTACTACAACATTCGAAGTCCGCATGCCTGATAGAACTAGCATACGACTCCATTTCCCCCCAGCTTCTGTCTGCCGGATGGGGACCACCACTTATTGTGTTAATAACCAATCTCCCGCCCGCACGGGCGGGTTCCTCCTCTCTTTCTTGATTTTGTGAACGATTTTGATTCGAAGGGCCCGCTTTGCCAGACTGCGGCGCCCGTACAAACTGATCTAGCTTCCTCTCTCTAATCAACTTCTCGATGAGGTCCTGCAAATGTCGACAATCATTGGTATTGTGACCGTAGCTTTCATGGAATCTACAGAACTTTCCTGTTTGAACATGTCTATCCGATGAGGGCTTCGGAGCAGGTTTCTTATACTGTACAGTGTTACAAGTCTGTAAGTATACGTTTTCCAATGACGTGTTTAACGGCGTATAACTGTCAAACATCTGAGCTCTACGTCGCGGACCTCGGTTCTCATCTCTCTTCTTATTCTGGCCATTGTTTCCTCTCTGCTGGGTTTGCTTGTTTTGTATATTCAGTTGAACTTTCCCGGAACTCTCACCGGACTGTTTAACTGCTACATTGCTCTGTATTCCCTCGATGCTGGGCCTCGCATCGTCCTGCTTCCTAGACTGTTTTGCGTCCTCTTGCCGCAAGAATTGAGCAGCCTTGGAGTAAAAACGGTCCAACGATGCGGGCGGTTTTCCAGCTAGCCAGTTCCCGAATTCAGAATCAGGATCAATCCCCTTGGTCAGAGCCATCAAGATTGAATTATCGTTAGGATTGGTGATCTCAACGCATGCTGCGTGGAACCTCTCCAGGTAACGCCTGAGCGTTTCTCCATGAGCTTGAGTGACGCTGGACAGGGTATTAACGTCTTTTGGCCTGGCAACATGCATACGGAATTGTTCTACAAACCTCTTGGCCAATTGATCGAACGAAGAAATTGATCTAGGTGGTAGGCGTGTAAACCACATTGTCGCGATTCCCCCCAGAGAGATGGGGAAACTTCGACACTTCACTGCATCGTCGGCCCTTGCAGCGCTCATCGACCATTCATATTTCAAAATATGCTGGTTGGGGTCACTATTTCCTTTATACATCGGGAGAGTTGGCATTCTGAATCGCCTAGGGGGTTCAGCATGTAACACTTCGTCTGTAAAAGGGGTATGACTACGAGAGATCCCCCAATCATCATTAGTGAGCCCCTGACTCTCGCGGATCATCTGACGTATCATGGTTGATATATCCGACACTGGAAGATTCTGGGTATGATGAGCTAAGGCGTGGTCGGGTTCCACGGTGCGAGTCTAGATCGGGCGCTGTCGACGATCCGTATCTTGCCTCCTTGGCTCAGCGTCTTCTGGGACATATGGTTCAGGAGTATGTCCATGCTGTTGATTGATCCGCTCTGATTGATTTCGGGTATCAACCCTCGTTTCTGCTGCGGCGGTTGTAGCGCGGTTATCCGTGGTGTACTGTGGGGCAGTAGTGTACTGTAGGGCAGTGCCTCCTCGTGCCGAGGGACCTGTTTGGAAGCTGGTCGATGGTCCTACCCTCAGTTGCCCAATAGTTAAGGTGGGTTGATATTCAGCAGCTTGAGCGCGACTTCCCTCTAACCGGGGACGGGTAGTCCGGTGGTGATAGTCAGATGAAGCTGAGCTTTCGGTAGATGCTCTGGAGGCATCATCTCTCCTGGACCTTCTGTGGCCCCGGCGGTTTAGCTGGTTGGTCAGCTCGATATTGACGCGCAACTGTTCCGCCAACTGCTGACGGCTTTGGGTCAGCTCCTGGAGCAATACTTGAAACTCCTGTCGGGTGACTAGCCCCGTCGAATCCGAGTGAGCGGTATTGTCTTGATTAGAAGAAGGCTGCTGTGTGGGATTCTGCCTATCTCGGCCTTCTTGCTCTGTAGCGGTAGCGCCAGTTCTTGTGCTGACCATTCTCGGTGGCGGAGTCCTCTCCTAGATTTTGAGCAAATCTGAATAGAATGGAAGGATTCCGGACTGGATATCTGGATCTTCCTCTTGGATTTGTGCAATCCGGTATCGATGGCAGATCCAAAGAGCAGGAGAAAAAACTGGTTTTCTCAGTGAAAGCACCAAAGTGTTTGTACCAAAAATGGGCACAACACTCTTCGGGAGTTATTTGAAGAGATAAAATGAAGATTATAAATGTAAAACAGAGGTTATCTAACAAAAACTCCAACAAACAGAAATATAAAATGCACAGACAAACAATTTAGAGTGGTTCGGCGTATGGCCTACGTCCACTATGAAGTTTTGATGATTTTATTGATTCTCTTTCAATGATTACAAGCGGTTACAGCAATGAACAGCGGATTACAGATTAGAATTTGAAATTGACAGCAAAAGTAGGATGCAAATCTCAATCCGGCAGAGTCTGGACGTTTCAGAGAAAAAAGATCCTTTTTCTGTTGATTCTGGGGCTCTATTTATAGGCGTAGGAGGCTCAAATCTCGCTCAAACTCCGGGATACTTGGTCTGGCACGTGAGGGGACCCACTCGACCAACCTCAGAAAGTTTCGAGTCGATCTGTGATCGATATGAAGTCATTTCATATCGATCAAGATGATCTCCAATTGAGCTCAAATTTGGTGGACATGATCCTCAGTATGTATGCAAGCTTCCCTGAAAATATCATTGGATTTGGATCAGCAGATTGGAAGATATGGTCGATACGAACTGAGATTTCTCGAAGGCTGTCTGGTTCGTCTCCATGATTTCGACTCCATCACCTCGTGTCAATGACCGCGCATGTTCTCAAGATGATGTGGCGCGTGCGGTTCGCTTTGATCCAGTATTCGCTCCGCATTGACCGTTTCGATTCCATGGATCTCGCCTCGTTTGTTTCGATGAATGGCACGTCATCCTAGTTTATAGACTCGTTGAATATGAATGGCACGTCACCTGTTAATGGATACGAGTCTAGACCGATGCGAACTCGATGGGTTCGAATGAAGGAGGTCCGATGGATGCGAAGCAAACGTTGGCTAATGGATACGAAGCGCTTCAATCGTTGACGTGTACGAAATCTATCGATACGAGCTCGATGGATTCGAACATGGCCGCTCCTGATTGATACGAACTCATGGGAGGTGATCAATACGAAGTAGGTGATCTGCCGATGGACTCGAATGAAACCGAGTCGAACCTGGGTACTTCGATGGATTCGAAGTTGATCGACACGAATCTTGATCGATTCGAACTAGAGCTTCGGTGATGGATACGAATGCGCCCAGAGTGATGGAAACGAAAGAGCCCAGAGTGATGGATACGAAATCTGGGCTTCTCCCTTCAACTTGAATCGATCATAACTTGTGCATGTGAACCCAGATTGATCCGAAATTTGAGATGTTGACTTCTATGATATTTCTTGTCATGTCCTATCAATTGTAGCTCAATCTGGCATCAAACAAAATTAAGCGATATCCATGGCGAGCTATCCCTGTCCTCTAGTCGATTCCTTGGTGTCCTGGCCTTGCCAAAAGGCGGGATAACAAACGCTGCTATCTTCGAGAAGTCCTTGATAAAACATCTATAATATCCTACCAATCCTAGAAAACTCCTCACATCCATAGCATTCTTGGGCTGGTTCCAATCCTAAACCGCTGCCACCTTGATAGGATCTACTACGATGCCCTGCTCTAAGACGACATGGTCCAAGAATCACACTTCCCTCCTCCCTAAGTGACATTTCGAAGGCTTTGCTTTCAACATGTGCTTCTTCAACACTTCTAGCATAATCCTTAAGTGCATCCTGAAATCTTCCTCTATCCTAGAATAGATCAAAATATCATCCACGAATACAAACACGAACTTGTTTAGGTATCCCTAAAGACATAATTCATAAGATCAACAAAGTATGCCGGAGCATTGATTATCCTGTACGGCATAACCAACCACTCATAGAAACTAGACAGCGTATGAAACACGGTGATCTACACACTCTTCTTCACTACTCTTGGCTAGTGAAATCTCATCGCAAGATCTAATTGAGAGAACACCTTCGCACCATGGAGCTGATCGTACAAGTCATCAATACATGGGAGTGGATACCTGTTCATCTTTGTCGCTTTATTCGGCTCATTATAATCTACACACAACCTCAAAGAGCCATCTTCCATAGTGGCGAATACTACGGGTGCATCCCACTTAGATATACTCCTACGAACGAACCCCTTCTTCAATACGTCATTTACTTGCACCTCCTACTCCTTTTGCTCTTAGGTGCTATATGCCTCAAAGGAATAACTATCGACCTGACATCCTTTACTAAGTCTATTTGAATCTCAATCTCTCTATGCGGTGGTAATCTGGTCACTTCCTTAAACACATACGGATACTCTATAACAATAGAAACAGATAACAATCCATCATGTGGAGTCTCAAGCGAATATAAAAAGCTAAACATAACCTCATCTTTTAGTAGGCAGCCAATAATACCGTCCGCCCCTCCATAGACCCAATCGTCACTAACATCCTCTCGTAATCCACTACTACTGCATACTTCCTTAGCCAGTCCATTCCCAAGATAATCCTAAACCCAAAAATATTCAAAACAAAACAATTACAAACAAAAGAGCATCCATGATTCGATAAGGTCAAACCACGACAAACCATGCACAAGCTAGTGGAGCCACTAACAGGGTTCGTCACAATCAAAGATCGATCAACTATTTTGGGTTTCAATCCAAGCCTGTCTACCAAATCACTAGATATGAAGGAATGTGAATCCCCGGTATCGAATAAAACACGTATGGGAAAATTGTAAATAGAAAACATACCTTGAACAACAATGCCCTTTCCCTTCTCTTTTGTCAAGAAGCACTCGACGAAGTCGGAACAACGTCCAAAGCATATGCCTTCACAACTTGTTTCTGCTATGGGGGTTTTCGACAATTCTTCAATATATGTCCAGGTTTTCCATAGTTATAACAATTCTTCTTTTCATCAGATTTGCAATCTTTGATTAGGTGACCCTTATCTCCATAGCCATAACAAATAGGATCCCATTTAGCCTTCTTTTAAGTGTTCTTTCCCTAAGACTGCTTCCTCTTTCTGTTCCACTTCTTACCTCCACCGCTTTGTTGTAGTTTTGACTCTTCCTTAGAAACAATAGCTGATTTGGACTTGGGGTATAAACTCTCCTGGCGAAGAGTTTTCTCGACAAGTCTTTCGAATAGCTCATCGATATGACTAACCAACTTCTCCCCCGGGTAATAGTCCAAAACCATAATGAACTTCTTGTTCTTTCTTAATGGAGTGTTGATGAAAGCCATCCCATACTTCAAAAAAGCATCAAACTTAGCTATATATTCGGAGACAGACTTATCTCCCTGCTTTAAATTAGTAGATTTCCTAAATAACATTGACTTTTGAGCAGTCAAAACGAACTTCTCTTCAAACCTGGCCTTGAACTGGTCCCAAGTAAACAGATCCTTAGGTGTAGCAATGTTAATGGCATTCCACCAGTTCATGGCCGACCCTTGAAGCTGTCTAGAGGCCAGCTTCCTCTTTATGGCATCATCTATTTCCATATCACTAAAGATACACTCGTGGGTGTCCAATCAATCCTACACTTCGATAGCCGACTTTGTTCCAAGGAATGGTTCGCCTCCCTAGGTGGAGTAATCTTTGCAAAACTTGGCAAAGTCAGCTCTTGGCACCTACACTTGAGCACCACCACCAACAACAACATTTGGAGCATCCGCTTCAGCATTTTGAAGTATGTTCGCCATCATCGCATTGAACATAGCTTGCAAGTTAGGGTTAGCAGCCCTCGAGCCCGCCCCTTCCTCAACTTCGGAGATGGAGTTCCTCAAAATGTTTCTTGTTTGCCAGCTTATTCTTGATCTGTAACAAGATTGATTAGTCTCTCAAAAAGAAAACCGTGTTAATGGTACTCGAGTGTGCACGTGGCTTATATACTATATATACTGCTCTATAGTTTTGAAATCAAAATATATAACAAGTACGAACTCTCTCTCGTGTGTGTGTGTGTGTGTGTATATATATTTATTTATTTGTTCTCGATCTAGTCTAGGGTGATAACTCCTTCCCTATCTCTACTGGACTGCAATATCAACTCGGGTTAATCACGTAGCCTAAGCTTTGATACCAAACATGATGATCACGCTACACTACCGGCACCCAATATACATAAGATAGAGTGCGCTGCTGACATGCCCGGTCGATGTAGAACGATCATCAAGATTTTAAAAATGAAATAAACATCACAGAACCTGTCGTATATCTCGAAACGCATGGAATAAAATATAATATACATCACAGATATAAAACATGAGAGACAGTAATAACTAAGTGATCCAAATATCAGAGTGCAGATTAATAGAGTTATACAACGAGTATAGAGTTTATGCAATAGAAATAAACTTAAATAACTGTCTCATAATAATAAGCAAACATTGCTAAAGCTCCACGGTTTTGTACAGCGAAATAAGCATAGAAATCCATATATAATACGAGATAGCTCCATCCAGCTCATCCTCTGCATAGCTACCGCGTCGCACCTAGACTTGCTATTTAGTCTACTCATTTAAGAGTGCTCGAGATAATAAGAAGTAAAGCATAAAACCTCGAGTCAGACAACAGTTTGGTATGAGCGGTAAATGAATCTCAAAATAATATATAAGTCGATATAGTATGGAAAAAGGGTATACGAACCATACCTGACATGTTCCTGCAACTAAAGAGTTAGAACATAACGAACAAAATATACTACTCTACAGATATAATAAAGGTACACTGCAAACCAAGCATGATGATGGATGTCCAGGCATCCCTATCTCAATACCTATCTACCATGATGACCCTAGAGTGATAGACTATGGAAGAATAATCAAGACAACCATAACATCCATCAAACTATCCTCACTATCACTCAATGTGTTCTGGATATATGATAATTTGTATGACCTTACAACTGCCAGGGACTAATGAAAATCTCGGTTTTCAGTGTATTCTCTTTAACCCGAATCTGATACTAGACCCACTCAACCGGTATAGTACACAGATCCATTCAACCAATTCAGGGTAGCCTTTCAAAGTACCCATGAGCATCCTTACAATACCCTTGTTTTGAGTATATCATAAAACACTTTGAGTATAAATGATCCCTAAGCACGTGTATCCAAGGCCATTCCTTGCTCCATCTAATTTCCATCACTCTCGAGGAACCATTTCACATTCCTCTATTACATGATAGAACCATTCAACCATTCTATCCAGGGTCACCTTTCTTAGAACCTACACTTTGTGGATAGCCATTCTCATGACTCCATTCAACATCAAGCTGTCATCATTGGAACCTAACTTCTTTCACCATCGAGTTGCCACCAAAGTCCCAAAACTATCATCGTGCTACTATGTCACCATCAAACACTAAGCGAGGAAACAAACACCTTCAACATGATCTATAGAGCCTTCACTTCCCCTCCTTGAAAGTTTCACTCCAATCCAACTCAAAAAAATAACTCGGTACCGAGTTAAAATAATTCGCCATCGAGTTAAAATAACTCAGCATCGACTTATTTACTTAGCCAATCTTAGCTAAGTTCAATCTCTTGCTTCTAGTACTTCATTTCCCAAGTGCCTTAGACCCCGACCCATCCTCTAAAATAGCGCAGCATCACCCTAAAGCTCTAATCTCCAAGTTCTAGAAACAACTTGGTATGGTGACCAATACCTAGCAATTTTCTAGAATCTAAACTTTGTCCATTTCCTTTAGTCATTCCCCACCAAGCCATCAAGACGTCGACCAATACGGCCAATAAAAATAACTCGGCACTGACTAAAATAACTTTCTATCGACCTTTTTCCTTAGCCCTATTTTTGCTGCGACTTGTAGCTTGGATTCCTTCCATGCACTAGAATCCCTCCTCCAAGTTTCATCCAATTTTGACCACTTTGCCTTCGATTTTTCAAATTCGCCAATTTATTCTCCAACTACCTAAAATACTAGCAAATAAAAATGGAAGCACAACCTACAATCATAGAAAACCATGCATATACACTTATTCATACAAGCAATACATGAGAATGTGATAATCAAGCAAATCCTAACCTAGATCTAACTTCTACACTATCATATGCATATGAATACAAGGGATTGCAAAACCATTTAAAAACCATTCTAGACATTTAAAATTCATCCTTAGACATGTATACAAGTGTGACTAAGGTTAGAAAATGTTTTACGGTCAAAATCATGTTTAAAACATCGTTTTTAACTATATAAACATGCACAGTAGAGTGAGAGGTCAAGAACCACTCGCCATACCCTAAAATACCAATTTTCCTCCTTAGATATGAAGTAGGCAGCAAAGAAGTTAAACCCAAATTAGAAAAACGACAATCTAAAGCTTTACTATGCTAATTACCCTTCTAATAAATGATTTACCTAAGATTAGTAAGGAAAATGTGAGATTTTTGATGAAAATAGAGTTAATGTAGGTTTAGAGCAATTTTGGAAAAGATGGAAATGACTTAGATCAATTCCTACAGCCTCTCCTTAGCACAATTTTTGAGATGGGTTAATGAGCCTAAGCACGAGTTTAGTTAATTACCCATTAAAACTGGCCAGCAGCTTAAAACAACTATAACTTTCAAACGATAAGTTTCCTATTTGACCACTCTACGGAATGGGGAACCATCATCCTGAAGCAATGGAAGTTGTTTGAGGCCCTAATTTGGCTTCAGCAAAAGTTATAGCCCAAACAATATTTTCTGGGTTGAAATGGTCGAATAGAAATTTGATAAAAATCATAGACATGGAAAATATTCCTAAAAGTCACTTTCCAAAATTTTAGAGTCACGCGACCTCTACGATTCTTTGATACGTAAAACACGAGTCGTTACAAAACCTATTAGTTGTTTTAAATTACTTGAAATCCAAAATTAACACTAACGGGAAAGATTCCAACGAAAGAAAGGTTTGACAACAAAATGTCACATTATTGCACAAAAACTCTTACAAATTTGAATTAAACTAAAACATGTATATTTCATTATGCATGTTTATTACAATTTAATAATTTAGATCAGACAACATATATTTGCAAACATTGTAGCATATGATATATGTGTGTATATATATATATATATATATTGCTGTCATGTTTGGAAGCTTAAAGGAGGTCTTCGGGTTCACTTCGTCGATGATATGTACTATCTCAAATTTTCTAGTGTTGAAGAAAGGTGACATGTTCTAAAAGCAGAGCTGTCTATCATTGCTGGGAATCTATTTACAATAACGACATGGAGTCCTTCTGTCAATGGTGTTAGAGATCAAGTATTATTATTCCTGTCTGGGCTCCTTTTACTCATATTCTATCGGTTTTGCAACCTTTGATAGGGCTTAGTTGGTTAACTAGTCTTGTTGGATAGTTAAAATGTTTTGATGCTAACATGGTGGCTAGAAGGAAGTTTGTTTACGCTAAGGCTTTGATTAAAATAACTCTGGACATGCATATGCCTTCTAAGCCAAAGGTTCGTATTGCCGAAGGCCGGGATGTTTATGTTGATGTTAATTGTAGTTGGAAACCTGATATTTGCACGGTTTGCCACTTCTTTGGACACATTGCCAAAGCTTTTAAGAATGTTTTAGATGATTCCCCTATACCTATACCAGATAAGATCCCGCTTCCTCACCCTCTTGTTAGGAAGTTGATGCCTAAGCATTTGATCGTTGTCACTCCTTTTGTTGCAGCTGATGTTATTTCTTCACCTATGACCGAGTCTCATCCAGACTTCCCTTCAGCTGAAGGTATTGCTTCCCCTGTGATTTTTCCTTCTATTTCTTTTGTTGAACTGAGACATCTAGTGCCGCCCAGGCTAATGTTATTTAGTAGAATTCTTCTGAGAAATACATGAGCCGTCTGAGGTGAAGTATGACCCTGTTCGAAATGATTTCCATATGTTCGTCAGTGAAATTGAAGGTGAATCCAGGCATCTTCATTACTCTATTGATGAGGAAGGGCTTGTTCTTTCATGAACATACAATAATGGAAGATTATGAACAAACATAGATCTGACTCCAAACAATACAATAAACATGTTTTAATCAAAATAGACATAAGGGAGATTTAATTTACATATGGCAAGATAAATAATTAAAGCATAAGGTGAATCATAGACAATCTAATTATATCAATCATATAAATACATGGGTGAATTTAAATAAGAAAATTTTCTTTAGATGTAGCCAATAAATCACACCTTAAACAATGAATCAGAGCTCCTAGATTCAAAAATCAGCCTCTAGATTTTGCAAGCATCAAGGGGGATAAACCACCTTTAATGGATAGATTTGATTTGTATTTGGTTTTAGGAATTTATGAAGCTATGGAAGCTCTCATGTTTTCAACAATTAGATAGGAAGGAGAGAACACGAAAAGTTACAAAAAGGAATGAATAGCCAAAAGGTTATGAAAAAGAATGAACTAAAGAAGGTAATCAATGCCAACTAAAGAAAGACTTTTTCCTTCTTTATATTATTCTTTTCCCTTTATTAATTCTTTTGAAAATTTATCCTCTCTCTCTCTTATGTGGGCTACCAAATATGGTGGAATTATAGGCCTCACATGATCCCAAACCCATTTAGCATTTATTTCATCTAAATCCAATTTAAACAATCTATCGATATCGTATATCGATACGTATTTACGCACTTTATTAAATACTAATGGTATATAAACAAATCAAATTGTAACGATCCATATTTTTAACTGTAGGATATTTAAATAATTGATTTAATTATTTAATCGTTAATTAAATGAAGCCCCAAAAATACAATTTTTTGCATACAGCCGAATCAGGACTCGAGATTACTTCCATTGAGTTTGTATTGGCATTGCGAATTAAATGAGTATAGAATCATTATATATGGAGATTGGACAATCTGATGGCTGAAACGATCTTGAAATGCATGAAATTAGCATCTTGGGGCGCATCTCAGATGGCGACAAGATTTATACCGTTGGATCCCGAAAAATGAGGCGATGTATGCACACGAGTTTCATTGCGATAGGACGGGTCGTGTGATCATAAGGACTCAAAATGTATGACCATTTATTTGAGAAAATTGAATATTATAATATTATTAATATCCCCAAATTAGATCTCCCTCTCATTTTTTAATTGCCTGGTTACTATTCCGTTAAGAATTCCATAGTCACTCCTCCTTTCTATATTCAAAAATCAAAATATGTTGATTTAGACCATTAAAAATCACGAGTTCAGATTTAGTGAGATCGAAGCGATGAGAGCTTCGAATGGCGGTGCCGATCTGGGATGCGATTGTCGTTAGCCGACTTCGTCATTTTTCTATAGATCTAGGTTTTTTATTTGATAGATCTTGAGGCAATAAGGGACAGATCAGAGGTTACGATTGCATTTCTCTCGATGAGACACACCTCTCCTCAAAATTGGGGTGCCTTCGATTGAGCATAGTCGAGTGCGACTTTGGCATGAGATGAGAGCAGCTCGACTGTCGCATTCTTATGGAGATGATCGAGAGCATCTTCTTTAGGTCGAATGCAGAGAGGTCGTGTATTAGAATTCATTAGCGAAGATGATTCAAGATTTCATCGATAAATGAAGGAGAAATTAGGGATTAAATCATGCGGCCATGGTGTGCATATTCCTCGTGCACGCGTACAGATTTTGTTGAGGGAGAAGGAGAATTAGATTAAGTAAGGTAATTAACTATCTAATTAGTGAATTTCTTATTTAATTATTAATCTCAAATCATATTTGATCCATATCTTTTGCATATGATGTCCAATTTGGATGTGGTTTCTTGCGTTGTGCTCACGATGGAGAGATCTACGCTTTGGCACCAGTTTGGACATATTTTATTGAGGTGAGTGATATTTTCTCTTACCATACTATGATTTGTTGTATAGTATTAGATCGACGTTCTGGAATGATTTTTGGTTTTAAAATGTGATTTTCCTATACTTATACACCTACTAGATTTTTATAAAAGAAAATAAAAGTATTTTAAAATGATTTATATTGAATACCACATATTTTCTATCGACGTGCCATTTTTAAGGAATTATTAGATTTGGGCTATTTTTGATATGATTTCCCCATTGGTTGATATGGATGTATTATACATGTTATATGTATGTTGTTTTGGATGTATGTATAGTTGTTGGTTGCATGGTTGTTTGGCTTGTTTGGTTGTTTTTGGTTGAAAACACCGATTTAGCGATGATCGAGTGTTGAGTAATATCTTGTGTGTTGGGATTTCATACACGTGGAAGTTCAGCAAACGAGATAAGTTATAAAGGAGGGTTGGGATACGTGTCAATGGATCTGTAGGTGGAAGATGATGCTTTGGACTTCAGGATGGATGTCAGACGTTTCTATTTGGTTTGTACTTATCTGTTTTGGTTAAGTATAAAAGCAAGGTGGTTGGTATTGACTACTGTAGAGTAGTCAATGTCCATCACCATTGTTGATTGGCGATTTAGCCGATCTTTGGCTTGGATGTTGAGGAGATTTCATGGTGCATGTTTTGTTGATTTATTCGTGCCCGACTTAGAGTCTTGATGTTATTGCTCTAGGGCGAGAGATATAAATGGTGAGGCGATGATGTGGTGCTTCGACATGAGAGTTGGTACTTCAGATTATGACTTGATGGTGTATGGAGTAGGTTCCAAGGTAGATGGTTCAGGACTCTGTAGATCGTGTTGGCTCGTTCACATTACTGGAGTACGGTGATGTACAACATGATGAAAAGCCTTATATCTTTGGTTTATGACTCATGGGAGTAGTAGGCACCGAAGATTAAACATTGTGTATCTTCGGTTTATGACTCGAGTTGAGAGTAGGTACCAAAGAGGCTCATGGTGGGAGTGGAGGTCATGGAGTGGAGGAATGTGGTGGGTTCCATATAATGGAAATTTTATTGAGATGGTAGGGCTCAGATGGATGTGCTGTGTAAGGGTTTCGTTGATGACTTGGAGAGTTTTCTGTTATACTCGAAGCAGGGGTATTGCATAGTGGGGACGCCCATGGATTGGTAGCGAGGATCTGTATACCCTGGACCTGTGGCCTTAGGTCTTGTGTCTAGCTTTAGGCTACAAGACACATATCCGGCTTCGGGCTGCGAGATACAAGAGTATGATGGAGAACCGAGATTACCACTACTCCCTGGCTTAAAGTTCATACGAGTTATCATATATCTAGAGTACACTGGGTGACAGTTAGTATTGTTTGATGGATGCTATGTTTGTTATGGTTGCTTCACTAGCCACCTGTCACCCTAGGGATGTCACATGAGGTAGGTATTTTTCATAAGGATGGCTAGACTCCCCGAACAGTTTACTTAGTATGGAGTAGGTATTGTGGATGGAGATACCTAGGCACCCCGACAGTTTACTAAGTATGGAGTTCCCCTTTTATGATGTTGTAGAGTAGCATATATCCATGTTATGTGCTGACTCTTTGGTTGCAAGGACAGGTCAGGTATGATTCGTATACCCTCCGTTCCATATACCATATCGACTTTTATAGTATTTTGAGATTGTTAATCGCTCACATCAGGCTGTTGTCTGACTCGAGGTTTTATGCTTTGCTTCTTATTATCTCGGGTACTCTTAAATGAGTAGATTAGAGAGCAGATGTGGATGACATATGGAGTTCTACAAATGGACTAGCAGGAGGTGACGTTTACTCATACTTATATTTGAGCTTGTTATTGTATATTCCGCTATGTGACATTATAGAGCCTTAACAGTGTTTGACTTACTATTATTAGAGTCAGTTTATCAGTTGAGTTTATGTATCAGTTGTATAAACTCTTTTACTGTGTTGTATAACTATGTGGATCTTCTGCTCCGATGATTAGTCCATATTGTTATTACTGTCTCGACTGTTTTATATCTATGATTATTAATATATTTTAACTACTGAGATGTGAGATATACAACAGGTTATGTGATTATTTGATGTTTTCATTTTCTTCTTTTCCATTCTCCTCTCTTCAATTTCCTCTTCTTTACTTCTTTTCTTTCCTTTGACAACTGTTATGCACCATAGGTGTAGAGCGATCGTTACACAAATAAAATATAATAATCAATATATCAGAAATATTGACTAATTTAATTAATTTACAACGATTATAAATCAATTAAATTGTGTGGTTTATTCGGAGTATTCATCATTACGGTTATGCGACTCTAATGTGTAAATTTAATCAGCGATTAATACCAGACAATTCGAATATTAACGTTCACACGTCACCTTAGCTAGTGGTCTAATATTTGGCTAAATTTATCGCTTACACACCTTTTGGTAAAATCCTATTTTACTTATTTAAGCGTTACCTAGTAGTGACAATCATTTACACCAAAATCTCTTCATTAAAACTATATCACTTTATATTTATGGAATTTGTTAATGGTCATAATTCCAATCATATTCAACTCTATAGTCCAAACATAAAGTCCTTGTTTCAATAGTAACAATTATCATTAATCAAACTGCTCTGTCCAGAGACTTTGGCTTTGAGATGACATAAGTTGACTGTGATACTAATCTCATATAATTGAGGACAAATCCTCTCTTGAATAGTTTGTTTCACTTCCAGTGCTTCCACTCGACACAACTATAGTCGTTCGATGGACGTTGTGCCATGATTTAACTACAATTAAAGCGAAGTCTCCATATTGAAACCAACAACATTCTTAAGCCAAGAGAACTGTGTAATTTTGTCACATCGATATTTTCTATTTAACCTTAATTATATTAACCAACAGAAAATTATCAAGTTAATCATTCCATAGTTATCCAGTAACTATCAGTACATAACCCCTAGATGTCCCAGTAGTAATGAGTAATACACCGCCCAACATCTAGAGTGCATTACATACTCTAGTCTCAATCGATGTATCGATATCCAATTTCGATACATCTTGACTATGAATATTTAAAACAGTATGTTTATTTCACTGTGATAAATCACTCATGTTTACAACACCTTGTAACTATTATCACAAAACATACAATTTTTGGATTTTCTATTAAATATACTTTTAACTAAATTAATTAATTAATATAACTCATTACATCAAGTATATAATAGAAATAAAACACATTTTATTTCGAACAAGATTAGTTGTTGAGTTAGATATGTGTAACAAATTATATAATTGCTCATAGGGGATATTCCTAACTCTATCAGTACCTGAGGTCTTGAACATCTTTGAGATTATTGTACATTCAACTGCCTGGATATGATAGGTAGATGGTTTGATAGTCTACGAATAGGGTGCGATTGATGTGACTCATCCTTGTATGTAGCAATGGGCGAGAATGCAACATCGATTGCATGTGAATCGTGAAATATAATTTGCATTAACTCTACATTTTTTAAAAGATCTCACATATACTTGAAAAGAGTATTATCATTAAATTCCTTAACACGATCACCAACCATTCCTTGGTACTAGATATGTTTTCCTTTATAGGATCCCACCTGGCCTAGTTTTATTACACAAACTTTGTCGCACCATCCATTGTTTTTTAAGTGTACTGTATTTGTGCTCAACATACTTGTCGGTCACCTTTGGTTCTACAATACACTCCTTCAAGGTGTTATCGAGCATTATGGTAATTTCTTATGCACTTCTTTGTTGTAATTTCTGACGACAACATATGCATTTATTGTGCATCGTAAGAAGTATGAAGTGACAATAACAGACCAGATTTTTGGACTTTTACGGTAATTTTATGACATTTTTGAGGAGGTGAAAAGGAGTGAAATTGGTGTGGAAGAAGTAATGAAGGAGAGGTAATGTTGTAAGGGTGAATGAGGTGATATCAATTGGGTAGAATTGGACCGTGTCGACCTACGATGATAAGGTTCCCTCGCATGGAGGAAACAGGTTAAAGTGGCTACCTGCCCTATTCCCAATTCAGAGTGGGCATTTAACTAACTAACCCGACCTAATCGACCATAAATGAACTGACTTAATTGATAGTAGTGGTAAAATAAAATAATTGGGTAAACTACTGACATTTACCATTAACATCATCTCGATTAATGATTAATAATTTTATAGACATCGATAAACCATTAGCAGATTAACTATTTTCCCATCAGCCTAGCATAAAAGCCAAAAGACCAAAGCCCCAACTATTTATTCATCTCGTTTTCATACAGCTTTAATTCAACCCGATCTTGCTTGTATTTTACGGTTGATACTTTGATTAACGGCGGTTAACCGATTAGTTGTTAATTTTTTAAATTAGAAAGCTAACTACAGTCAAAGTCATATGGTTTGGTTAATATGCACTACCTAAAATTAACCGTAGTTCGATTGACCGAACAATCTGATAGAGTTAAGGGTATGCTCTAAGGGAAATTCTGTAATTTAGTATAAATCATTAACTCTACAATCGATTCTCGTTTGTAATAAAAGGTGTTTTGTTTCTGTTATATGCTTGTTATAATATGCTATATTTATTTATTTTAAGTATATTTAAAGAAAATCCATAAATGGTGTATTTGTGTAATAATTACAAATAGTTGTTGTGGCGTCCCGCACCTCCCAACACGCCGATCTGAAACCTAGGGTGACTTTCGAACCCGTGTCAGTGCTAAGAAGTACAAGCCATCGAGTTATTAAACATTTTAGAGACTAAAAATATAAGGATGAAATTTAGAACATTCTACTCTTTCAGATCTCAAAGCGGAAGGCATAAAAATATGAGTACAGAAAATAGTCATCTCAAAAAATATCCAGTAACACAGTCTAAAAACAGTACGTAGTCAAATTCAAAATATACAAAAATATATCAAGTTGTCTGATAAAATAATAAATATGATAAATAGTTACATAGAGAGTGAAAGGAAATATAAAAGCAACTCTTATGCCAAGATCGCCTCTCCATGTACTATCACTAGGCCTATCACTTGCTATCCTATCCTCCTGTAGTTGGGGAAAAAGAAGGGAAAATGGGTAGGTTAGAGAAAAGCCTGGTGAATGAGTTACATTATTAGTAATTGGTGATCACATGCAATTGATTTTAGTAATCACTAGATGACCTAGGATGTCCTATAAGGCTACAAGTGCCCGTGAATTACTTATTTCATTTATCTAAGAGGTATAGTCTTAAACACACCTACACTAACAGCTTGTAAAGGCACATGCCTAGAGTCGAACAACTAATCAAACTTCAAAACAACTAATGAATGGTTAATAGCTATTGGAATTATTCCAACATAGGATTACCCTACCATTTCAATCATGGGACCGCTTTTCCCACAATATGACTATGCATAACTACTACAACATAGGTTTCCCTACAATTTCTACCATGGGACGACATTTCTGACACTATGACTACACATATAATATTTACGCATTGAAGGGGAGCCTACAATGCCGACTCATGCCGATGACGTCAAGGTTTGTCACATCCGTGTCCACCTCTCAATGGTAACATGACACCCTTTTATTGAACCGTGCTAAGATCCATCACAACACAGTACCTCGCCGTGCCCGTAGATACCAAAGAACTCCCATTAGTGCCGGCCCACACACTCCATCAGGCATCATCATTGGTGTTGTGTATCCACCGTAGAACCTCCTATGAATGCAATTTGCGATAAAATCGCACCTAGTCAAATATCGACCCCACTAGCTAAATAGTATTTATCCAATCCCGTAAGGTCCTAGCATCATCATCATAGGGAACTAACTTCCCTACAATTACTAACATCCATATATATCTACTATACATACTATATAATTTAATTTATAACTTGGGCCCTGGGCAGTGGTTTAGGTCGTGCCCATAAATGCTAACCGGTTGACCGCTTGTCACTGGAGCGATCGACCGCTTGTTGTCGACCGGCTCCAATGAACGGTCGATCGCTAGGTATAAATTTCATGTTAATTTAATTACTGTCCTCAATTATTAATAATTATTGTTGTTCCTAATTTCAGACTATAGTAATTTTTCATATAGAAATCTAACTACAGTAAATTCCTTATTTGTAAATCTAAAATTTTTAATTGCCCAAACTCATATTCAATCTAATTTATAACATATCAAATTTCATATATTTAGCATAAAAGGGTGTATAGGAATTCATATTTTGTTGGAAAAACAAAGAATTATTAGTTTGCATAGGTAAGACAGTTTTATAATAGTCATAATAGTTTACAAATTTAATACAGGTGTAAGGCAAAGATGCCTCATCAACTAGTAGAATGACTAAACTGACTATAGCACAAGAGTTAGGAAACTTGCCTAATCCACTAAACAATAATAAAACTAGTCGTCCTGCGTAGAGGAGGATTCATACTCATTCTTAGACGAGTCGGTACCAATAACATTAACATACTCACTAAAAAGTAATGCAATTTTGGGATCGAACACCTACGAAACACTATCGAAAATGTAATGCCCATCCCAAGTCTCATCCGTTAAGATCTCGCTATTTTGTCCACCATATTTTCTATTTGCGGACATGATAAAGGAATCACCATAAATGCGATAAAACAAGGATATATGCTCGCCCTCTAGATTATAGAGGAACTTGAAGGATGTGTCAGCCAATGGGGAATAACAAATTTCTGTCGGTTCATTTACCTGTGTCTTCTCTTTAGAATTCTAATCAAAGTGGACGACTATAGAGCTAGTACTAGAGCTAGGCAGAATAGAATCAACGGTAGAACCTACATAGGTAAGAGGGATCAAGCATTTGGGAACCTAAACATGCTTCATGACTTTTGGAAGTGGGATCTTCTAAGCGAAAAGAAGCTTCACAACAACTTCCTCGTTGTCAGGTGATGACATAGGAGCAAGGGCGTGCTTACAAGAAGCAACAAGATGACCAAAGGATCTACAATTTGTACTTATCAGTGGTTTCCACTTGTAACCAACATCTACCACAGCTATAAGTCCAAGAGTCGGTTCAACCTGTAATATAGATGGTAAAAGTCTATCGGGCTTTATCTTAATCAAAGCTATTGCATAACGTAGTCTGCCCCTTCTCACCATCGCCTCATCAAAACAAACTAACTCACCGATCAGGTTTTCCAACCAACAAATTCCAACCATAGATTGAAATATAGAAGGGATGTTTGTGTAATAGACCCAAACAGGGATAGAGAGTACCTGTTTATGTGCAGTGTCAACTGATGGACCCTATTTGGTAATAATAAATGGCTTTCCTAGATTTATAGCTGTCTCTGATTCAAGAATACAAAGTCTGTCCTTAGGGCATGAGAAAATATAACATAGATTTATCAAACTGCACAGTAAACCTTTCCTTTCAATCTCCAAAAACTCCTTAGATGTGATTTCACAACAACCAATAAGGGGTTATCATCAAGGAAGAAACCAACAACTTGTTCGCACCAAAATAATTTTCCTACATCAACAACTTCAGGAGGAGGAATATTGATTCAATTTTTGGTCTTAAGATCAAACATCTCAAAATATAAACTCCAGTATTTCGCAGTTTATTGGCAAACAAGGAGGACCAAGTTGGGATAGGAGCACTTGCAACTGCAGTAGAAGGCACTGCAGTGTTTTGATTTGAGGACCCTGAAAACCCACTGTGTTTAATTAGAGATTTTAGATTCGACGACACATTATTTAGCAGGTTATTTTGAAAAATAATGTTACAGACAGGCGATTCTGTAACAGGCTTCAACTAAGATGCAAGATCAACCCCCACAACTGTAGGATTTCAATGCAGGGACTAATATTAACGTTGCCATCATTTACCTCATTTCCATTAACACCAATTTCATATTGATGGAATCAGCGAGAGCACGCAAGACAGCGGAATCATCAACATTGGACGATGAATTACCTTGTGGTGTAGACAAAGTATTTAAAATGAGTGTATGTTCACATAGAGGATCACATTCTACAATATTACAGTCAATCTAAGCAACTTCCTCAATAACTAGGTTGAGCGGAGCTGAAGATTCCCAAGTCGGAGAGGGCCACTTAAGATGAAACTGACTTAGGCGACGTTGAGTAGAGTTGGCCACTTTGAATATTAGATCCACCTAAATCATCAACTTGCTAAACCGCGTCTTGCTCTTACGATTCTTTGCTATCAAACGAACCCATATCAGCAATTTAGGAAGGAGGAAAGGGGAGGCAAGATAGGCGAGAGATGTGACATGAAGAAAAAGTGGGAGAAGTCGAACGAAGAAGCCCTAAATCGAGGATTTGAAGAAAAAAGAGGAGGCCATTATAGGAATTCATATTTGATTAGGTAAAAGGGTTGTAATTTAGGTCAATTCTTATTTATCATGTTCACAATAACTAGATCTAGATTATAGTTACCGTTAAATCCCAACTCTAACTAAAGAGGATTATCAATTAAATTTTTGAACAATCTAGATCAAATAGGGTATACAAAAATTAATTATATATAAATCATCTTACGAACAATGAACACTCACCTCAAACAAAAGTTATTTCCTTCGTAATCCTCCTGCAATCCTCTCCAGTTGTCATAGATCACCCTTGATTTGCTTTGTTTTAATCTTCTTATATTTCTCTAGTTTGGTTTTTAATTTAATTTTTGAAGAAAATTTGATTTGAGGAGAAACAGAATTTTAGATTTCAAAAGAACGTAGTTTGGACGTATAGTAAATAATTTAGAGTTATGATAATTAGCATAGGGTTGTAATTATAAGGGTAGGATCTCTTCTCAACTTTTAGATCAATTATATCAAACCTGGGCTGCTCGGGCGCTCAAAACCCAAGTCCCGAATCGATGACCAGTCGATAGCTAGGGGTTAACCAGTCCTAGTCTAGGTATCGACCGATGGGTTTCCTTATTTAATTGTATTGATTTCCAATTTTTGTTTATTTAATTATTTTTTATTTCTAAATTTCAATTGTTAATAACTTTTCATATTAGCTCCATTTTCAAAAAATTATATATGGAAATTTTCTTGAAAATCACTACCAACCCAACAGTGCAAGTTTCATAGCCAAATTCAGATGTTTGTAAAAAAATCCATTTTTACCCATGTTATCTTTAAATTTAATTCTTTTATTAAATTTTCGGGGTGTTATATTCTCCCCCCAAAAGGATTTCGTCCCCGAAATCTTTAAGGATGGAAAAATGTAACTCATGCGTACAACAATTAATACTACAACCATCTACTCATCGACCAACCACTAGCGATCATTATCCTTAATTTAAATTATAATGCAACATGTACATATAGGCATGGAATGCATATGAACCATACTATTGCAAAGATTTGGCATTCACTTGATCTATTTGACCTCTTGAAATACTAGTGCTTATGCCATGTGTCCAAAATGTGTGCAACGTCCTATGTAAATATACTAGCAATTCTATATGTATGCGCAACCATTCAATCTATATGCAACAACCATATGCACATAACTCAATGAAATAAACAAGTGATGATGTGTGTTTTCTTACTCAAGAATTAATTTTCCTAAGTGCAAAGATAATTTAATAAATATATCTATTATCATCCATCATCCAAAATATGTCCTAATGACATGTTTGCAATCATTCCTAACATCCAATGGGCCCTATATATAGGGCACTCTAAGCCAAAACCTAACACAAAATTGGTTTATGCTTATTTAACTAAGATGGAAACGTATCAGAAAAGAGTTTTGGATGGGTAGCTCGAATCTTCTCCTCAGGCTGCCATGCTCTTTCTACTATTAGATGAGGAGAATGGGTGCATGGCAAACAAGTGACTCCCTCTCTACATCTACCTGCTCCAACTGACTCGGCTCAACTATGGCAACTCTGTAACAACCCGCCTCGAGACGAACCTAATTTTGACCCAATAAAAGCCCATTGAAACTTAGGCCCATCTCAAGGCGAGTTGTTAAGTTGATAAAATTAGATATTACATAGTACATAGAGCTATCTATCTATACTTTCAGAATCTCACAGTGGAATGGATAAAATATAATATCAGGAACAAATACCAATTTCATAAGAAAAAACCATTCCAGAAACATAACATGCTAAATATCACAACATGTCTACATAAGAACTCCATCGTACAATAGTCCAAAATAACATAACTGTATGAACTGGGTATAA
Source organism: Allium fistulosum (assembly GCA_030737815.1). Classification (NCBI taxonomy): domain Eukaryota; kingdom Viridiplantae; phylum Streptophyta; class Magnoliopsida; order Asparagales; family Amaryllidaceae; genus Allium; species Allium fistulosum. The sequence continues at coordinate 218,509,762 of CM060902.1, forward strand.
ATAAAATATTTAAAAAGCATGAATAGATAGATAACCACCACAAGCCTTCATCTCCACATTCGTCTCCTAAATCAACATTGCCTCCTCTAACCCATGTGTTGTAATGAGGAGTAGGCCAGAACAACAAATGTCTAGTGAAATAAAAATATCAAGCTTTACCATAATCATACTTGGGCAGTATTATTTAGATAAAAAATATGTCTTACGTATTTAAAACAATAACATACTAATAAATCTAATTGTAAGCCCAAAGGCCTTTCTAGTCCAATTCCAAAATTCCAACGCAACTAACCTCAATGATGCTAGAGAAAGCACCCAAACCAATAAATATCTTTTATTGGAGATTAGGAAGACTCTAACCATTTAGTACCTATAAAATAGGCAGGCCCATGTCATTTAATACCTAACTCATTTCCAAATTCTAACGCAACTATCATTAACTATGTGAGAGCAAGAACCTCCAAACCACTTAATACCTCTTTCCTAAGAACTTATGCAAACTATGACCATGTAAGGTCTATAAAATAGGCAGATCCCCATCATTTAAGACATAACCGAAGGTGAGTCTCTACATGGTTGTCACCAACTGACATTGTAAGAAATCCCATCAGGTCACTTAATACTTCTCCTAAGAAAGGGACATACCCTACCATAGACACTTAATACCTTTAACCCAAAGTGGACCCCTTCTAAAGATTTCACCTACCGTACCAATAGCGTGATTATGACCCATAACTCAACTCGTGATGTCACACATTAGTCCGGCTATTCGTAGGTACTGTAGCTAGATTGACTGGGCAGACTTACTCTATAGAATTTAGGACTAACCTCATGTCCACTGAGGTTATTTATTATAGGTAATGTCCCATGTCCATACCGCTGGTAGTCATATTTACTAGGCAGACTTCTATGCAACTTTGGACCGACCTTGCATCCCTATAACTTAGTGATACTTCATATGTATACCATTTGTATACACTCAACATCCTAGTAATTAATAATCAAGGCCATATAAGGTAACCCCTTATTACGCCTTGATTTATGGATTAAATTCCATAATTAACATTAACCACCTTCCTACAAATTAATGCTATCTAACTATTCTATTAATATGTTCAATATGATATAATTATTACATTATTAACTTTGATAATCAATACATTAATATTACATACACACACATGCACGAGTTTCAAATAGAATATTTCTAGTCGCACACAAAGAAATGGCTTATTAATTTAAACGTCAAACTCATACCAGTCCCAAAATCTAAACAAAATTAAAGCTAATATCCTTATCCAATAACTAACTTGTATACAAAAAGGAATAATACCAAACCCATCTCATATTAACATAGTAGAATTTATCTCTTCTATTCCAAGGAAAACCAGTTTATAATTTAGATCTTTTATATACTATTCAACTTTTACACAAAGCACCTTGAAGCGGAAAAGTGTCCATACATATTTAATTTACAGAAATAGGCAGTGCAAACTACAATATAATAAAATTCATACTTTGTACACCATTTCTAACTTTATTTGCTTTTAGAACCCTTTTCTACTATGAGTGAAATCAAAAGAAATAAAGTGGAATAGACTATAAATTATCTAAATCTCAAGTACAGAGTTGGTTCTACTACGTTAATACAAAATAACTTAAATTCTAACATATTCAAAGATTGACATTTATTTAAGGAAATTTTTGGGGTTTTAGACATTATGTTTTGACGCAGCGGATTAAACAAAACAATCTTCAATCGGTGAAAGTAGTAATCGGTGGATTGGAAGATACTGAAATGCCCAAATTCGTTGATCCGAAGATACCGAATTCTAGCTATCCCGAACTCGTTGATCGCGCACGATATCGGGTTCAAAGATCTTCAATTCTTCAAGCGTTGATCAAGCGCACTTGATTCCGCGAATCGGCTTCTACAATCGTTTAATCGAGCGCACTCGATTAACCGAAAGAGGAGATAGGAGATTACACTCAACTACCAATTTAGATGAAAGCACACAGCAATCAAAAGAGAATTTTATTCAAAAATCAACAACCATTACAAATGACCCAACTTGCCTATTTATAGGCTACAACTCACGCGGTACAAAATATGCACAAGTCCTAAGTCGGAACCGACTTATCACGTACGACTCAAGAACTACAGACGACATACGACTTAAAATTTACAACACAATACAAGCCTTGCCAACCTATGACTCAAAAGCTACGACCTAAACATCAAACGACTCAAGACATGTACAGAACGACTTACGAATTGTCGACTTAAACCCATGCCGACTTACGACTTATAACAGAAATTACAACAGACAGTTATTCACTTAGGTCGTTGCCGACTTAACAACATATCACGACTCATCAATAGCAGTGACTTCAGAAACAACGGTCCAGATTAACTCGGCAGGAAATCCATGGCTTCAGGTTTCAGCTACATAAGATGGTTCGCTTTAAAACTGTGCGACTTAACTAAGTCGTAACTCGGTGACGACTTATCACTTGTTCCGTTAAGTCGTTCCCAGCACTTGCTCCTATAGCTTTTAGGTCGTAACCCAGCACTTCCCTTAGGTCGTAAGCCGGTAAGTCTTCCTGGCGACTTAATATCTTTGATAATCTGCACCTCTCCACTAGTTAGGTCTTCCACTCTCTTAAGTCGGTCACGACTTAAGTCTCCCATCATGTTAAGTCGGTCGCTTATGTCTTCTGCTTCCTTGAGTCGGTCACGACCCATAACTCCTTCCATAAGTCGCGTACGACTTATGCCTTCATTCCTGGCCTGAGCTACATCATCCTCCCCAGGTTGAGAGAAATTCGACCTCGAATTTGTAAATTCTTCCACATCAGTTCGTTCATCCCCATGATATGGTACAAGATGTTTTACATTGAATACATCCGACGTGTACACACCCTCTGGCAGCTTCAATTTATAAGCGTTTTCATTAATTCGTTTCACGACTTCCACCGGACCAATTTTCCTGGCTTTCAACTTGTTATAAGCGCCTATTGGAAAACGATCTTTTGTTAACACTGCATAAACTAAATCACCTTCATTAAAGTTAACACTTCTTCGTTTCAAATCTGCAGATTGTTTGTACTTCTCATTTGCTTTCTTCAATCGTTCTTGAACGATTTTATGACATTCCGTCAACCCGTCAACAAAATCAGCAGCTTTCTTAACTGTCCCCCTTGAATGTGGCATTACCGTTAAATCCAACGGTCCTTTTGGCATACTAGAATATACAATCTGGAATGGACTGAACCCAGTACTTCGATTTACAGCATGATTATAGGCAAACTCTGCCTGGCATAACTTCACATCCCAACTCTTCAGATTGTCTTGAACAAGACACCTCAACAAGTTTCCCAATGATCTGTTCACGACCTCGGTCTGTCCATCCGTTTGCGGATGATAAGCACTACTAAATTTCAGCTTCGTTCCCACCATTTTCCACAGACTCAACCAAAAGTGACTCAGAAATCGAGTATCTCTATCCGACACAATAGATTCTGGCAATCCATGAAGTCGATAGATCTCCTTGAAAAACAACTGAGCAACATGAACAGCATCCACCGTCTTCTTACAAGCAATAAAATGTGCCATCTTCGAAAATCTGTCCACCACAACGAATATAGAATCATTTCCCCTTTGAGTTCTAGGCAAACCCAAAACAAAATCCATACTGATATCCACCCATGGTTTTACAGGCACGGGTAACGGCATATATAAACCAGCATTAGTCGCAGTTCCTTTCGAAACCTGACAAATATGACAACGCTCCACAAACTTCTCTACCTCTTTCCTCATTGATGGCCAAAAGTAAGACTGTGAAATCAACTGTAAGGTACGGTCTCTCCCAACATGTCCCTCTTCGTGTAACTCCTTGATAATCTTCATTCTCAGACTACCCTCCGGTATGCACAATCGATTTCCTTTAAAAAGAAAACCATCAACCATCATAAACTCATCAGTCTTCCCTTCATTGTCCCTTTCAACAAATTTCTTAAAATAAGAGTCTTCTGCAATCTGCTCCGGCAATAATTCAAAACCAGTCACCTCAACTTTCATTGTCGTCAACAAATGACTCCTCCTACTTAAAGCATCAGCCACTCGATTCGTCACCCCTGACTTGTGTTTAACAATGAAAGTAAACTGTTGCAGGTATGCAATCCACGATGCATGTCTCGCTGAAATCTTATCTTGCCCTTGCAAATGCTTCAATGCTTCATGATCAGTATACAGAACAAACTCTTTCTGAAATAGATAATGTCTCCAGTGTTTAATAGCTTGTACAACAGCATAGAATTCCACATCATATGTACTGTATCGCATCTTCGCTCCTGACAACTTCTCACTGAAATATGCAATAGGACGACCCCTTTGACTTAACACTCCTCCAATCCCAACCTTTGACGCATCAGTATGTAATTCAAACAACAACTGAAAATCAGGTAATGCTAGGATTGGTGCTGTCGTCAACAATTCCTTGATTCGTTCAAAAGCAACTCCTTCTTCCTCCGTCCATGTAAACTGTTTACCCTTCATACAATCAGTCACAGGCGCCATCACACTACTAAAGTGTGGAATAAACCTTCGATAAAATGAAGCCAACCCATGAAAACTACGAACTTCCGTTATCGTCTTGGGCTGTGGCCAATCTCTAATTGCTTCAACTTTACTTTGGTCAACCTGTATTCCTTCCTCCGACACAACGTACCCCAGAAATAAAACACTATGCGTCATGAACATGCATTTCTTCGTTGCAGCATAGAATTGTTCTTGTCGCAATACCATCAGCACTTCTCTAAGATGATTCAAATGTTCCTCTGGACTCCCACTGTAAATTAGTATATCATCGAAATACACCACCACAAACTTCCAATGAACGGTCTAAAAATCTGATTCATCACCCTCATGAAAGTACTTGGTGCATTTGATAAGCCAAATGGCATGACCAACCATTCGTATAGACCCTCCCTGGTTTTAAAAGCAGTCTTCCACTCATCTCCTGGTCTGATACGAATTTGATGATATCCGCTCTTCAAATCAATCTTCGAAAATATAGTAGCTCCGCTTATTTGATCTAACAAGTCATCCAACCTCGGCATTGGAAATCTATATCTCACAGTAATCTTATTCAATGCTCGACTGTCAGTGCACATCCTCCACGTTCCATCCTTTTTGGGTACCAATAAAGCTGGTACAGCACAAGGACTTAAACTCTCCTGCACATGCCCCTGTTCAAGCAATTCTTCCACTTGCCTCCGCAACTCTTCATGTTCCTTCGGACTCATTCGATAATGTGGTCTGTGTGGCAACATAGCACTTGGAACAAGTTCTATCTGATGTTGTATATCCCTCAACGGTGGCAATTCCATTGGTAACTCCTCTGGAAATACATCGTCAAATTCTTTCAAAACTGGTTTTACTTCTTCTGGGATTTCAACCTCTTCCTGACTCTCTCGCCCAATCAACAAGAACACTTCAGGCTCCTCCTCTACTTCCTTCACAAACTCCTTCAAAGATAACAAGGTTTTAAGCTCTTCAATCTCCTCCATCTTGTTTTCCTCCTGTTGTCGCTTCTTTGGAACTAGAGTAATCTTTGTGCCCTCAAACATGAAACTGTAACTGTTGGTACACCCATCATGTTGCACCGCCCTATCATACTGCCACGGTCTCCCCAGCAACAAATGAAAAACATCCATATCTACCACATCGCACCAGATTTCGTCTTTATATTTCTTTCCAATTGAAAAATTCACACGAGCCCTTCGTCCAACCTTCACCTCCCCGCCTTTCCTCAACCAAGCTAGCTTGTATGGTTTTGGATGTTTCTCAGTCTTCAACGCCAACTTTCTCACAGCTTTTGAAGAAATTATATTATCACAGCTTCCAGCATCAATAACAAATTTGCAAACCTTCCCCAGAATAGTACATGTTGACTGAAAAATATTGCTCCTTAACCAACTACAATCCTCCTCTTGCTTTGGTGTTAAACAGGACCTCTTCATCATTAGATTGTAACCTTCGTCTCCCGTCACTTCTTCTTCCTCCTCATCAGGTGGTGAATTGGAACATTCAGCTTCTTCATCCTCATCCTCAACCTCCGCTATCATAGTTCTCTTCTTCGGCTTTGGACATTCACTACTTTTGTGACCCATTTCTTGGCAATTATAACACTTGAAACCATTATTGACTTTCATCTTTCCAACCTCATTCACAACTGGTTTTGCAACAGCTTTTGAAACATTAGAACTCCCACTAGGATTGTTGGAATTTGTAAACACACCTCCTCCTCGTCTTCCCTGTTTCTCCCAAACCAACGCTTTCTGGTGTGCTTCCGCTACAGATCTAGGATCAAACATGTTAACCATATCCTGAATCTGCATTCGCAATCCCCCAATGAATCTAGATGTCAATTGTTCTTCTGTCTCCATAATATCATTCCTTGCTATTAGTTGATAAAATTCGTCAGCATAGTCGTTCACAGATTTCGTCCCTTGTCTTAAATTTTGCAATCTCTGATACATAAGCGATTGATAATTGTAAGGTAAGAACGTTGCTTTCATCAATTTCTTCGTCTTCTCCCAAGATTCAACTTTTGACTTTCCCATTCGTTCACGTGTAAGTTTGGTTTGCTGCCACCACGCCAAAGCTCTACCCCTCAACCTTGTAGCAACCAACTTCACTCTACGATGTTCTGGAACTTCTTTGAAGTCAAAAATCTCCTCAACATTAGCCACCCAATCTAGAAACTCCTTCGCTTGCATACCACCTTTGAACTCAGGAATTTTAGTCTTCATCCCCGACTCCCACTTGTGATCATACTCAGAGTGATTTCTTCCTTGTCCTCGTCCTTGTCCTCGAACACTACCACCATCATACTCCTCGTCATAATCAGAAGTATATCGTTGTCTATCTCGTCCACCCACATCTCTACTACCTTCTCGTCTACCACCATCATCCCTTCTATCTACATTCCTCCGTTCATGATCATTCACGTTCCTCCCACGCCCTTGATCATTTTCAACACTTCTGTCTCGATTGGAATGTGGCGAGACTCTACTACCCCCATGGTTAGATTCAGGTGAAACCCTTCTCCGATTTTGATTCATCTTCGTCATAAGCTTCTCTAACCGGCCAATTCCTTCGTTAAACTTTTCACTAAAGTTTTCATTGATTCTTTGCTCCATCTCATCAGCTTCTTCTCTTCGATACAAAGCTTTTACGTTTTGGTGGCGATTAGCTCTTCTTGGCGGCATACTTGAAATCTTCACAAACTCTTCAACACTTCAAAATTCAAACACTTTTCGGACTTTGATCCAAAATGAAACGGATCGAAAACTTCCACTTTGTTGCAAATCGCGATGAACACGATGGACAAAGTTTTGGCCTCCCTCTCAAATCCGATCAAACAACTTCGATACAAAGTCGAACACTTCAACTTAATCACGGTTCAACAGTTCAAGCTCGGCAAATCACTTCAAACTTCAAACTCTCGGCTCCAAGACTCGATCTAACTATGATTGGTTAGAACAAGCTCTGATACCAAAAACTGACGCAGCGGATTAAACAAAACAATCTTCAATCGGTGAAAGTAGTAATCGATGGATTAGAAGATACTGAAATGCCCAAATTCGTTGATCCGAAGATACCGAATTCTAGCTATCCCGAACTCGTTGATCGCGCACGATACCGGGTAAAGATCTTCAATTCTTCAAGCGTTGATCAAGCGCACTTGATTCCGCGAATCGGCTTCTACAATCGTTGAATCGAGCGCACTCGATTAACCGAAAGAGGAGATAGGAGATTACACTCAACTACCAATTTAGATGAAAGCACACAGCAATCAAAAGAGAATTTTATTCAAAAATCAACAACCATTACAAATGACCCAACTTGCCTATTTATAGGCTACAACTCACGCGGTACAAAATATGCACAAGTCCTAAGTCGGAACCAACTTATCACGTACGACTCAAGAACTACAGACGACATACGACTTAAAACTTACAACACAATACAAGCCTTGCCAACCTACGACTCAAAAGCTACGACCTAAACATCAAACGACTCAAGACATGTACAGAACGACTTACGAATTGTCAACTTAAACCCATGCCGACTTACGACTTATAACAGAAATTACAACAGACAGTTATTCACTTAGGTCGTTGCCGACTTAACAACATATCACGACTCATCAATAGCAGTGACTTCAGAAACAACGGTCCAGATTAACTCGGCAGGAAATCCATGGCTTCAGGTTTCAGCTACATAAGATGGTTCGCTTTAAAACTGTGCGACTTAACTAAGTCGTAACTCGGTGACGACTTATCACTTGTTCCGTTAAGTCGTTCCCAGCACTTGCTCCTATAGCTTTTAGGTCGTAACCCAGCACTTCCCTTAGGTCGTAACCCGGTAAGTCTTCCTGGCGACTTAATATCTTTGATAATCTGCACCTCTCCACTAGTTAGGTCTTCCACTCTCTTAAGTCGGTCACGACTTAAGTCTCCCATCATGTTAAGTCGGTCGCTTATGTCTTCTGCTTCCTTGAGTCGGTCACGACCCATAACTCCTTCCATAAGTCGCGTACGACTTATGCCTTCATTCTTGGCCTGAGCTACATCATGTTTTCATTTACCAAAATTTTCCAAGCCATACATCAAATCCAAATAAATACTATTCAATTACAAAATATGAAAAACTTAATATTTCCACTCACAGGGAATTGTTTGCTTCCTAACTGGATTTGATTCCACCACGCCTAATTCTCTTTCAGATCTCCCTCTTCTTGAATATACAACAAAGCGAATTGTATATAGAAATTAGATTTAGAATCAGAAATAAGAGAGGAATAAAACCCAAAATCAAAGGAATTAAACATCTAAACCCCTTACCTAAGATCCTAACTGATTCTGGAATCTAAAGAAGAAGAAGATGATGAAATCTGATTTATACCACTCCTAATTCTTTGTTAGATCTTCCCCTTTTGAATATACAATAAATATATTGTGTGTATGTCTATATATATATATTAGATTTCATAAATCAGAAGGTAGAGAGTAGAAAGATTAGGAATTTAATTTAAATTGGAGATTAGAATTACTTACGAGAAAATTTACTATTTCTGAAAACCTAAGGGGAAAGAATTTTGACAGAGCTTCGTCATTGCTACAGAATTTTATGAGGAAAAGTAAGTGGTCTAAGGGTCTATTTATAGAGGTAAGAAGAAAGTAGAACCTTCAGATTAAAAATTATAAAATCCGGATCATTAAAATAACAAAACCCTAGCTGTCAGCACTCCACCGGTCGACCGCTCACCTACAAGGGGTCGATCGCTTGTTCCTAGGCGGTCGACTGGTCCTTGCCTTTTGACCATGAATATTTCTTTCCATTTTATTATAATTATTACTCAACTAATTCTTTCGTTATTGTTAACTATGATGCTTAAGCAAACATTAAGTAACCCTTAACGTTAATCATCTAAATTCAAATTTTAAACTTTTCAAAATTCAAATATTTAAAATTTTAAATTTAAGTTCGTTTGAACTATTTTGTATTCGAAAATTTCAAATTTCCATAACTAATCCGTTTGAACTCCGATTTCAACATATTATACGTGGAAATTGATCAGAAAATTGTCACGGATGTAATGGTTCAACTTCTATCATCAAATTTTGACATTTATAAAATTTTCATTTTTAACTTTATTTAAATTATTTAATTTCTTATTAAATCTTAGGGGGTGTTACATTCTCCCCCACTTAAAATGGATTTCGCCCCTGAAATCACCAAGGAAAGATAGTGTAATGCGCACTCAACAACCATGTTATACCACTAATTTATTTACAATAATCGGCATATTAGCAGCATTTTGGTACCGGTATCGATTTTTGATCGGATAATCGTACCACTGACATCTGTAATTTTTCAGCGTATTTCTCGTAGTTATTCTTTTCGTATTTATTTTCATATTTTAATTGTGTTTTGGGTTTGAATTTATTTTGATTTTTGCTTGTTTATTTGAACGGGTAGACCAATGGACTAGAATACTAAAAGTTCACTTGAAATTGATGTTAAGGGAAATGAGAAGCCATTCATTGCAATGCACGTACATTTTGTGCCCATTCATTTTTATGCATTCATCTTTTATTTGCCTGACTCCACTTCTCATTCCTCATTCTCGTTCAAAATTTTATTTTTTACTATTCTTTACATTTTTCCTCTGCCCATTTCTTCCTTATCTCCTAACCTTTCTTTTCTTTCTCCTGCACAAAAAAATTCACACAGTAAGCTTTAATATTTTTCTCCTCCCTCTTTACATTTTCCACTTTCTTCCCTTTTGAGTTCGGCCACATCCCTCCTCCAACCATAGCCGAACACCTCCTCATCATGTTGCCATCACCACTCGACAAAGCCATGGCCGAACCCTTGAAAGCATCTAGTCGAGCCTTCATAACCATGCCTTGATCAAAAACTGGCCATGCCGTGAATACATGTATTGATAGGTAATATAATTTATGGTAACACAATTTATGTTATACATTGTTTTATTTCATTATATCATCTTATATATACATAGATCTGTATATATATATAACAGTGAAGATGTATATGTGTTTTGTCACTTATAAAAGCATATAAGTTAATTTGTTTAGCTTATATATATATAGTCGTATGCTGATTTTGTTGAGTACTTGTTGTAATATAAATTGAAGTTTTATATACAAAGTTACAGATTATAATATATATGTTATATATATAGATTATATAGTGTAATCTGTTCTGCCGTGAGAAAAAGAAAATTTTATATATACAAGTTATATCTCACTAACTTAAGTTCATTTGCAAAGTTCAAAAACAAAAGAAAAAAACGTGTCAGGTTATAAGCATAATGAATATTAAGTTATAATATATATGTACCAAAGCATGTAAATATGTGTCAGGTTATATTTTTTTTTCAGGAGAAAAAGGTGACAAGTACCAATGTACAAAGCTAGCCTCAACAAAATAAAAAGTGACAGGCTTCATATTAAAATTGCAAGATATTAAATACTACCTATATTCCTATATACTAGGCTAGGCTATTATTTTCAAAAGCAACAATGTGTCAGTTTATTGATTTTTATATACAATAGGTGTTAGTATATATACATATGTTTGCAATTGTTTTGTATAGTGTTTAAATCGGTTGTCGTATATATATAAGTATTTAGTGATTTTGAACGGTGATATTTGTCTGACTGTTCATATATATATATTATATTAGTGAAGTAAGATTATATATAAATGTAAGTAGCAGCTCCTCTTATTTCTTTGTTTGTAAACTACTATATGTCTGTTACTTCATTTTATCCTTTAATTACTCACAGTTTTAACAGTTAATATATGTTTTGGCAACATTTAATTTTATGTATTAGTTTAAAGGATAATGTTCATATTTATATATTAGTTTATGTAGATAAGTAGAGATGAGTTTGGTTTTCATATATATGTTTGAATATATGTTTTAAATTGATTTTGAAATATGTGTGTGTATAAAACATATTTCAGTTCGGTTTATATCAAGCTGGTTCTGATTCGCTTTATCAATTTCTTTTCATCAGCTTTGTTGTCAAAATTAATCCAATTTAGCTTTGTTTTGGAATTCGTGCTTAGATTCGTAAATCATCTCATTCTCATTCATCTCTAGCCTCGAAAGGTGAGCAATCACTCACGATTAACGTTCTTATATTTATTAAATTTGATTTCAATTGAAACGACAATTGAAATATGCTGTTGTTAATTATTTACATTGCTATATATATTCTATTATCTGTATTCGTTCACTTGTGACATCTGACACCATCATCTGTTATTTATATTGATGATATATGCCTGTTATATTATTATTATATCTGTTATCACTCTGCTAGTTTCCTATTAGTATAGAATTCCCTATGGGTTGAAATGATACATACCCGAACGATCTATAGAATAGGAGAAAATCGTTATGGGTTGAAATGATAAACCCAAGCGATTTTCATTTGAATTGAAATTGAGATTGCGGGTTGAAATGATATATATCCGTATTTATATCTAAATTGCGAATTGAAATGATAAATATCCGTATCACTTGACCATAGGATAGAAAATTATATACAGACACCGTTGGTCTATATATAAATATTTTGAAAATGATTTCTATAGTTTTGGGAAGAAATGTATGATTTTTATAAATATTGATTTTAAGATATCATATATGTATAAGTTATTTTTTTATAGGTTTAAATTTTAGGTTTTTAAATTTATATGTTTTGAAAATTTTAAAGTTATAAGTTAGTTTTGAAATTTTAAAATTTAAAAATTTTTCTTATAACTTTTCTATTTTAAAATATATAAAATAAATTTTAACGAAAATAAGTTTAATAATAAGATTTAATTTAATAAAGTTTGACTTAATTAATATATAATATGTTTAAGTATTTATTGAAAATTTTATTTAAATTAGATTTTTTTATAATGATTTTTATAAGTTAAGGTTGGGAAGATAAATTTAAATTTATTTGAAATTGTATTTAATTAAGAATTTTATTTAATTAAATCGATTTGAAACCTTTTGAATTTGAGATTTTAAAAGATATGATTTTATAACTTGATTTTGGTTTAAGGTGATGAAATGAATATTTCAAGATAAAATAAATTGAAGCAAATATTTAGTGATTTGAAATTTGGGGTTTTATTTAAATGATATCAGATTTATTAAGTGAATATTTCAAAACTAAATAATAATGAAGTTAAATTTCGATTTAGATATATATGAAATTATCAAATTTAGTCTTGAAATTGTGGAATGTTTAAAGCTTTGAAATATTTTGAAATAGAAATGGTTTATTTTGTGGTTCAAACCTGTAGTTCAAAATCGATACAATTTGAAATGGTTTATTGAGAAACTGAATTGAATTGAAATTGATGAATTGAGATTGAATTAAAGTTGAATTTTGGAATTCAAGTTGATTTGAATCGATTTGTGAAATTTGAGGAAACTATTTTATTATATAAAGTATTTTTTAAATTATATTTAAAACTATTTTTATATTTTACTTTATAAATTATTTTATATAAACTATTTTAATATAAACTATTTTAATATGCTAATTATTTCAATATAAAGTATTTTAACTTATAACTATTTTTATATAAACTATTTTATTTTATAAACTATTTTATTATATATACTATTATTAATATCTAAACGGTTTAAAAGAAATGTTATGATTTCAAAGTGTTATGATTTACAAAGTGCTATGATTTCAAAGTGTTATGATTCCCAAAGTGCTATGATTTCAAAATGTTGCAAAGTGTTATAATTTTAAGTGTTTTGGTTTCGAAAGTGTTATAACTTTGAAAGTACTATGAATTTTGGAAGTGAATATGTTTGAAATGGAAATGATATCGTATTGATTTTTTGAAATGGAAATGACATCGTATTGGTATGGTTTTTGAAATGGAAATGATATTTTGGTTTTGAATTATAAACTATTTTGAAATGACCGCGGTGTTATAATAACGTTGGGTTGTTAAAGAGACCGGGATCGGTTATTGTCATACTCTCTGCCAATGCCGAAAACCACTTTAACAACCGTGTACGCGGTGGAGATTCCGGAATGAAGTAGGATGGTGGCGACGATCCTATATAAGGTATACATACGTGGAACTAACTCCCGTGAGTTAGCATAAGGTGGCTAAAACATGAGCAATTGACGGACCAAGTGAGGTAGCTCCTCCGATTGGACACACTTCATCGTTAGCCATTATATTACTTTGTGATTGATTTGGTGCGCACTTTTGATTCGGGAGTGTGGATCGAGTTGGGCGGTAGTTGCGGCTATGCGTTACCAACTGTCTGGAAGTGTAGTTGGTATATCTACTCTGGCATTTCCTAGTTGTGTCGTGTAACCTACCCTACCACGCCTTCTACGAGTTTGTTTTATGTCGTAGCTATGGGGTATCCTCTGGCGGCCCCGTTTACGAGGAGTTACGGTACTATATAGACTAATGGCATTATAAAATGTGTTAAGGGGGATATGGGTAATGCCTTAACGCTATTTTAATAGTTTACTTTACTTTAGACATTATTATAATAGCGTATATTACTACATAGTAGATAGTTCCACGGATCCTTAGAGGATGGCTATCCCAAACATCTTTTAAGTTACTTGTATTTCAGTTGATATTTCACTTGAGTTGTATTTATTATTATAAGAATGTTAATCCTGACTCGAGTGTTTTGTGTCTTTGCTTTACGCTCGGGTTAGACTGAGTGACATAGCATTTGAGACTCACCTTTAGAGTTTGGAGCTTCGCTTGGAGATCCAACCATCTATTCAGCTTTCAGTTTCAGTTGACTCCAGTGATATATTTAGATTTTATTATTTGACCATTGTATTGAGACTTCTATGTATTTGAGACTTCTGTTGTATCTTGTTTAACTTTGTTATATATATAGTAGCTTCATGAACTACTATTCTTTTGTTTCCGCTGCTTATTGTTATATTACTATGTGTCTGTGATTCCGTGATTATTTTATTTACTGTATATCCTGAGTTTTGCCAAATATAAATTAACAATCTGATATTTTGAGTAATTCAAGTCCGACATGTGTGGATGCGAATAGTTGAAAATACCAAGATGTTACAGTTGGTATCAGAGCCAGGTTTTAGGCAAAACTCAGCATATGTAGTAAATTTAATTACAGAATCACTTTCGTCCAAGCTTGAATCTCTTCCTCTTTGACTCGAATTTCATTTGAAATTTTGGAACGTTCCCCTCAGTTCTAAAATCCATTCTTTCCTCTCATCCTGTTCGTATTTTCTTGATTCTGGAGTATCCCATAGCTCCACTGCATATTTTGTAAAGGGGTGAAACTCCTTTACAATAGCATTGATTCACCGAAGATTTCTGTATCCTCGGTTTAGACGCTGCAATCTCTTGCTATGCCCAAATTTTATCTTGTGCGATCGGATGCCAAATTGCCTCATAATTCTGCATCGATCATATTCATAAAGTTTTGGTTGACCCGGTTAAAGTCGCTCGCAATTTATATAAGTCTATCCATTCTTTTCTCTCTTTGTTATCTATTTATCTCCTTATCGAGCTTATCCCTTGGTTAAAATTCTCTAAATTAGGGTTTCTTTAATTGGGATTTCTATTCCTGTTTTGAAGTCTATTCTTGTATCATCGAATAAGGGAGTGTATTTGTAATTAATATTAAAATGTTTTATATATTATGTTGTACGAGTTGTTCATGTTGGTTTGGAGTTTCGACCGATTCGTCTGATCAACGCTATCGATAGGAATTTCAAAACACTTGAACAGAGCAAACTGACACAATATTATTTTCAAATTTGGTAAATGAAATAATTTTTTATGATTATATTATATATTATATAAGTATAAATTTTTCTGAAATTTAATAGTTAACTGAATTGGTTGTTAAAAATGGTAATATTTGACTTTCATTTATTTTTCTGTAAACCATTGATTATTGCCACATTAGAAATAAATGAAAATATAAACATGGTTTATAAATTTATTCGAAATTGAAATAATTTTAAATCAAGGATTTGAGAATTAAATTTCCGATATATTTTGAAAATTTATTGTAAAATTTTAAGGGTATATTATTCAAAAGTATTTTCGAATAGAAATCCTTTCCAAAGGATTTTAAAAGTTTTAAATCAGTACTCTTCTCTTTTGTCGCTGGAAAATTATTTCAGTGATGACGGCCGCATCATCGACATTCATTTTCGAGTTTTAGAGTGGAGAGACCATTCAGTAGCTTTGCTACACTTTTATTTTGGAAAAAACAAATTTGATTTGAAATTCTTAAGTATGACTTGATTTATATTATATATAGGTATATGATTTTAGATTTGATTTGATAAATATATACATTATATATAGTTACATATGTATACATTTATCTCTAAATGGTTTGAATTGAAATTGGAAATTCAACTCTTAAATTCTTGTTAAGAATAATTTCAATTATAAAATGGAACCAGAATTTTTAATAAATATTTAAACTTGAAATAATTGAATTAGGAAAATTTTACTTGTATAATACTCAATTGTATTCCAATATAACTTACCAAAATTATTCGGAAGTTAACTATGTAATTGAATAATAATATACAATATAAAATGATGTTAAAGGAATTTTAAATAAAATTTGAATGGTTGTAATAAGTGTTTATACACTAAATCTATGATTATAGAAAAAGTTAATTTAGATAATTGAATAATAAGATAGTGAATAAATAAATAATTAAGATTGAATTTTAGTGAAATTAACTTAAGTGAAATCAAATGGACTAAATAAATAAGTTAAATAAATAAATTTTATTCTGAAAGAAATCTTTTGTAACAAACATTAATAAATTGAAATTAAATCAACTTAATGAAATACCTTGAATTTAAAATCAATTGTTGAATATTAATTAATTCAAATTGAAATTTATATGGTTTTAAATTAATTGTTTATTTTGTTTTTCAATCTATTTTCTTTCTGGTTGTTTCTATTCTCCTACCTCCTTCCTTTTCGAGGATGAAAAGTTTTGAGTGGGGGAGAGTGTAACGACCCGTAAATTTTTATTAACGTATTTAATTAAAATTTTGTGAAACTTTAAACATTTGAATTCGGAAATAAAAATTTGATATTTGGAATACGTCTACTTTTATATAGCAAATGGTAAATTTTCATCTGAAAATATTGAAGTTTATTTTGTTGTGTAATTTTATTTCAATTTAAATCAGTTAATATTTGTCGATAATAAAATGTTTTCCAAACCTGAATATTTTTATACAATAAATTTGTAAATCATCTTCTGAGTGAGACGTCATATTTCGTTTCTTCAAATTTGGGCCACTATTGCTTCATTTATCTTATTTTCGGCATATTAGCAGCATTTTGGTACTGGTATCGATTTTTGATTGGATAATCGTACCACTAATATCTGTAATTTTTCAGCTATTTCACGCAGTTATTCTTTTCGTATTTATTTTCATATTTTAATTGGGTTTTGGGTTTGAATTTATTTTGATTTTTGCTTGTTTATTTGAATGGGTGGACCAATGGACTAGAATACTAAAAGTTCACTTGAAATTGATGTTAAGGGAATGAGAAGCCATCCATTGCAATGCACGTGCATTTTTATGCATTCATATTTTGTTTGCCCGACTCCACTTCTCATTCCTCATTCTCGTTCAAATTTTTATTTTTTTTACCGTTCCTAACATTTTTCCTCTGCCCATTTCTTCCTCGTATCCTCACCTTTCTTTTCTTTCTCCTGCACAAAAAAATTCACACAGTAAGCTTTAATATTTTTCTCCTCCCTCTTTACATTTTCCACTTTCTTCCCTTTTGAGTTCGGCCACATCCCTCCTCCAACCATAGCCGAACACCTCCTCATCATGTTGCCATCACCACTCGACAAAGCCATGGCCGAACCCTTGAAAGCATCTAGCCGAGCCTTCATAACCATGCCTTGATCAAAAACTGGCCATGCCGTGAATACATGTATTGATAGGTAATATAATTTATGGTAATACAATTTATGTTATACATTGTTTTATTTCATTATATCATCTTATATATACATAGATCTGTATATATATATATATAACAGTGAAGATGTATATATGTTTTGTCACTTATAAAAGCATATAAGTTAATTTGTTTAGCTTATATATGTATATAGTCGTATGCTGATTTTGTTGAGTACTTGTTGTAATATAAATTGCAGTGTTATATACAAAGTTACAGATTATAATATATATGTTATATATGTATATAGATTATATAGTGTAATCTATTCTGCCATGAGAAAAAGAAAATTATATATACAAGTTATATCTCACTAACTTAAGTTCATTTGCAAAGTTCTAAAACAAAAGAAAAAAAACATGTCAGGTTATAAGCATAATGAATATTAAGTTATAATATATATATACCAAAGCATGTAAACATGTGTCAGGTTATATATTTTTTTCAAGAGAAAAAGGTGACAAGTACCCGTGTACAAAGCTAGCCTCAACAAAATAAAAAGTGACAGGCTTCATATTAAAATTGCAAGATATTAAATACTATCTATATTCCTATATACTAGGCTAGGCTATTATTTTCAAAAGCAACAATGTGTCAGTTTATTGATTTTTATATACAATAGGTGTTAGTATATATACACATATGTTTGCAATTGTTTTGTATAGTGTTTAAATCGGTTGTCGTATATATATATAAGTATTTAGTGATTTTGAACGGTGATATTTGTCTGACTGTTCATATATATATATATATTATATTAGTGAAGTAAGATGATATATAAATGTAAGTAGCATGTGACGACCCGGAATTTTTGTATATTTGAAATTGGGATATTTAATTAATTTTAAATATTCAGAGATTAATTATATACTTAAATTTCAAATATCGCTGTTCATTGAGTAATTTAATAATCAAATTAAATTTATTTGAAGTTGGATAAAATAGTAAATCTGGCATTCTAAGCTAATTAAAAATATTTTGAAAGCTCGTAAAATTCGTAATGATAATACTGAAGATAATAGAAGCTTCAGAATGTAATTTCAAACTGTTTTGTTCAGTTTTGAAATTATATCGTTTGAATCGATATTTAAAAATAGCCTTCCGAGGCACAGTCTCGGAATTCGACGAAACCAGTTCCATTGGATCCGTAATATTGTATTATTATCGGATTTCAAGTTTCGTATTTTTTTTGAGTTGTTATGTGAGCACACGGTGAGTAAACGCGCTGAGGTTAAATCGAAAATTTAAATTTGTATTTGGTGAACATCAGATGAAAATCTCGTACCCTCTCTCCTCTCAGTGTTCCCGTTAGATACGCCTAAAATCATGGAAATAATCGTGCAAAGCTTACCCCTTTCATTTCAAAGAATGACCGAAAGCAAATATCTTTTCAAATAAAATCTCGTTCTCCTTCCACTTCTTCAGTTCATTCGAACGAAATCAAAATCTCCATCTTCTTTGAATTTTATCCACGCGTATTCCTCTTCCTTTCAGTTTCAAATCGAACTCACCTCATTCCAATCCACCGAACGATAAATCAAGTCGTTCAATCAAATCAAGACGCGCGCGAGTAGGGGTTTCGCGACCTTGTCGTGAGGTCGTTCTCGAGCAGGCGAAGTCGAGTCGCGTGGGTTTTGGGCAGCTCGACGTTGACGGGTGGCGTCGCGAGGCGTGGTGGGGGAACGAGGCTGCAATTGGAGACGAGTGTGTGTGAGGCAAATCGATGTGCGACGTGGTGAAGCTCGCGTATAGGAAGATGATTTCAAGCGATTGTCGAACGAGGCTCAAGGGGAGAGGGCAACGACAAGTCCTGTTCTCGGCTATGGAGGCACGCCGCAGTGAAGCCTTGCTGGGTCGCGATTGTCAAAGGCGGTGGCGTGATTACGGGATGCACGAGAGGGAGTGGGGCAGGACGAAGTCGAATGGGTATTGCTGTTCGTTGTTGAGCACGTGGCCGAGCTAAAATTTGGTTCAGGCAGTAAGGTATTGCAGTAAGGTATAGTTCTTTGTTTTAAATTTATTTACAGAAGAAAGAACAGCCGAAGTATATTTATTCTTTACTGGAAGAAGAAAAAGAAATATACATGTTTTAAAATTGCAATTTCATTTGAAATAATGTGTTGGTGATAAACGGTTTAAGTAACTCATTTAACTATTTTGGTTACTAGGAAATTGGTTATCATAGGAAAAATTCATTTAAAATTTTAGATTACTGGTCTAAATTAAAATACTAGTTGATTAAACTTATTTGTAAGGAAAATTGATGGATCGGTTATTTAAGAATGTTAATAAATTGTTCAATTAATTCAAATATTATTAAACTATATAAATATTTTTACAAGGTCTGAAATCTTGGAAAATCAAGGCGGTTTGGATTGGATGGCAAATTTAAAATCAAAGGTGAGTTAATCTCACTCAGTTAAATTATAATTTAAATTTAATTGGTTAAATTTAAATATTGATGGATGATTGAATTGATTGATATGGTATATAGTAGTATATACCAATATATATATATTGGCATATGTATATATTGGAGTTGTTGATATTCCCGCATTATATAGCGGATGAGACCCTATGCGCCGCATAATAGCAGATGATATTTTATAAAACCCATATACCACGATATTCCACCTCGAAGTGGAATTGGTATTGTGCTAACATCTGTGGATGCAGGGAAACAGGTTGGAGGGATCCAACTGGATTCCTCAAAATATTTAATTTTGTTTAAATATTCTGTGATATGATTGTTGATATCATGTGATGATTTATATTGGATAATCTGGTTGGATTGAATTTCCCAGTATAATGAGTTATCAAAAGCAATTGAATTGGATTTTGGAAAGAAATAAAAGAGTAAAATTAAGTTAAGTAATTCTAGTGAATTCGAATAAATTAAATATGGAAAAGAGGAATTTTGAATAAATAGAGAAATATTGAATTTAAAGAAAACTTATGTGATGTTATTTAAAGGAATAAATAATTTATTTTAATTCAATGTTTAAATGTAATTAAAAAGAAAGAAAGAATTTGGGAAATCTGAAACTTGTGTTTCGGTTTAAAGATTTTAAATCATAATGAGAAATAAAATCTGGAAGTTAATGAACTTGGAAATAAATGGATTAAGTAAGGAAATTTATTTCAAAGTAAAATAAATTGGGAAATCAATTATAAATTGATTTAAATACTTTGGGATTGGAAATTTAAAGAGAAATGAGATTTTGGAGATATAAACTGGGTTTATAAAGTGAAATGGAATATCAGTGGATATTTGAAATATAAATTCAAGGTGGGAATTTATAAAAGGATATGGTTTGGTTTAAAAATAAATGTTGATTTATTTTTAAAAAGATGGAAATGAGAAGTGTATTTCTCTGGATATCCAAGTACGTTTTCAAAGCAATTTTTAAAATAAGTTAAAAGTTCTAATTGTGTTTTTAAAAGCATGTTTTAGAAAATTGATTATTTCTAAATGTTAATTTCCTAAGTAAGTATGTTTGGAAAAATCTATTCTTTTTAAATGTTTAAACTTTAAAGTAAGATTTTCAAAATCTATTATTGTAGTAATTATATAAAAGTGATTTGCTATTATGTTTTAAAAGGAGAAATTTAGTTTATATTATAAAGTGGTTTATTTAAAAGTATATATTTTTAATAAAGTATTAAAGTAGTTTAAGTTCAATATTATAAAATATATTTATGATAAGTGCTTTTAAATTATTTTTAAATCTAAAGTATTTTGTACTTGGTGTTTCAGAGAAATAAATATTTGGGGAAATGTATTCCGTAAGCGGAAACTGTTTGAAATGGTTTTCAAAAGGAGTTTGAAAATAGAAATATATCTTGGAAAGATATTTGAGGTTAATAAATAATGTGGGAAATTATTTATTGTGTGATGGTTGCTTGTGGATGTTAATTGATAGTTAAATAACGGACTATCAATATTGGCCAAATGCGCTGATCGTTTCGAAGAGACCGGGATCGAGATTTATTTCTCGAAAACCACTTCGATTCGGTTTGTACGTTGCGTGAAACGTGTTCGGAGTCGAAGATGGAGCAGTGAAGTGCAAGGGCTAGTCGCTACTAATCTTAAGGATATTTCCAAAATGGATGTAGTAGGAATAGTGCCTTCGGTTCCGTTCGGACCCGGGACGGACTTGTATGGACGAATGCTTTCGTGACATCGTCAGGTGGACGATGGGCATTCAAAGTGAAATGTTCTGTAAAGGTAACGCTAAACCTCAAGCCTCATCAACCGGGAATGACTGAAAATCAGGGGTTATGCAGCAAGGCTTCGTGGGTAGCGCCCACTGGAGAGTGTGGTCATCCCTGTCTAGATGTCCCTTTTATTTCGGCTTAGTGGTGCGGTTGCTGATCCCAACCGCGGGGTGATCATATTCGGAATTACCCATAGGTGGTTCCGGCCTTGTGTTGCAGGGGACTTAGGGTGGGTCCTCGGTACTGTGATCTAGGCCACGTACTGTGACAGGTGGTACCCCAGTGCCTAGTCATTCGTTGGAAATCCATTCTCACGTGCCTTGTACGGTATTTGTTTGTATACCTAGTATGCTGGAATTTAATAAATGTAACAATTTCGGCTATTTTAATAAGTATTTGTAAATAGACACTATTATAATATCAGAGGATTTTTATAAAAAGTGTTTTAGCTATCGTAAGGTAAAAACCCGACATGTTTATTTGTGGCGTGGTCTTACGAGATGCTTTTGTTTTCAAAGGATTTTGAAACTTTAATAATCAATTGAGTGTGATTTTCTCACGCTGGTATTCCAGACTGACTCGGGTATTGTTTTATATGATGCTCGGGTCAGACCGAGATAAACAGGTTTAGGATATGATGCCGTGGAGCTCAGGAGACGAGCTGGATGACGATACGTACTCTCGTACTTGCTATTATTTTTCCGCTGTGTATTCAGTTGTATGTTATGGATGTTGATGTACTCTGATGATGTATTCTGATGATGAATTGTATAAACAGATATAGTTTTTGATTTGTGTAAAGATCTGTTGATATATATATTATATTTTATTCCGCTGCGATGGTTAGATTCTGATGTTGTTTTCTATTTTTCTTCTTCTACCTCTTCTTCTTAACTAAAATGGTTCGATTTTCCGGGTCTGGAAAGTCGGATCGTTACACTTGGTATCAGAGCTTAGGCTAGCAATAACTTTGGCTCTGGTGGGAATTTTGAGAGTATTGATAGATATGAGCGCGTATTTGTTAGTGAATATAAAATGGTTTTATATTGTGTTGACTTATCGGTTGAGTGTTTATAGATTCTGGTCGATGTGTGGGACGCCACAATATCGATAGGGATTTCTAAACCCTTAAACTAGGTAAATCGACATAGTATGGTTTTTAAAAAAATAGGGTAAATGAAATAATTTTACCCAAATTATTTTTGTATATGAAAGAAATAATTTTCAGAAATAATTATAGATATATATGGATGCTTGGTTGTTAGGGAGTGATAATATTAAATCATTATCATTTAAGTGTAAAATTGAATAAGAAATTGAAATCATAACTAACAGCTAAGAAATAAGTTCATATGCAAATGAGATATGTTAATGTAAACTAAATGTCATATATAATTGAAATTAAGATGAAGTCCCAGAGAAATATTTAAAATTGGAATGAGATAAAATTCCAGAGTAACGATGGATATAAAACTGGATGGGTTTTAAATTTTGAATTTTGTGAAGTTTAAAATTCCTTTCAGTTGGAAATGGTTTCAAAATGGTTTTGGAGGGATTTTAAAGAGATAAAAGCATTTACTCTCTTTCGGTCGCTGGAAAATAACTTCGGTGATGACTACAGCATCATCGATGTTCATTTTCGAGTTTCTAGGAGAGAAATTGCTACCGAGTTGTTTGAAATGAGATTTGTTTGCGAACTGGATTTGGTTTTGAAAATTCAAAGGAATAGTTGAATTGCCAAAGAATTTTGGGATATAGTTGATTTCAAAGGGAATTTTGGAATTTTGAAAATTTGTAAAGCTCTGGAACTTTATTTAAAATGTTTATGGGATAATAAATAAAGTTTGGACACTTACAAAATTTGAAGTAAGTAAGAAAATGAAAATAAGTTAGAATATAAGCCAATTAATTGTAGTAAATTAAAAGAAGTAAATAAATAGAGGATAAGTAAATTGGGGAACTTATAGAAACTTACAAAATTGAATTGTAATAAATAGATTTCGATGGCTTATAAAATAATTGAAACTATTGGAGTAAAGGTATACATGGCTAAATTAGATGTATAATTCCGAGTGAAAAGGATTTGAATGGAAGTTGTTGAATAAAATAAACTTATGTTATTGGGTGGAATTGTTTGAAGAAAATAAATAACTTAAGTAAAATTGTGTGATGGTTATTGATATATTGGTGGCTGAGTTTAATAAAATGGTTTGGAATCAAACTTTGGGTATGGAAGAAATACAATGAAAGTTGTGAATAAATTTAAAATGGAATGGGTTAAATGTAAGTTAAGTTGGATTTAACCTAAATGGTTCTAAAGCTGAAGTAATCATTTATTCACATTGATATTGTCGAATTGTATTAGAAGATGGATCGTTTGATGTAAA
The DNA here is from genome assembly GCA_030737815.1 of Allium fistulosum. Taxonomy (NCBI): domain Eukaryota; kingdom Viridiplantae; phylum Streptophyta; class Magnoliopsida; order Asparagales; family Amaryllidaceae; genus Allium; species Allium fistulosum. The sequence continues at coordinate 218,533,970 of CM060902.1, forward strand.
ACGAGGTTAAATAAAATTCTATGAATTGATAGAAAGGAAATATAATTGATTTTTAATCAATCGTAATAAATACGTATTCATTTGGATTAAAATGAATAGAATGTAAGTAATGAAGTGTAAACCATTTAAATGGAAGCATTTAATTTGTGTTAGGCCTAATAAATTCACTTATGGAAGTGTTTAGTGAATATTGCTTATGTTGTATGTGTTAGCTATTGAAATTAATTGAAATGATAACAAACTTTGAATATTTGTCACTAACCTGTTTAAATTGAGTTAGTACAGGTTCAGGAAAAACCGTTTGGCTGGATTTGACAGCGCTAATTGCTTAAATAAATAACCGCTTGCTTAAAAATGCTAAAATAAGGTACGCTTACCCAAAAATTCAAAATAGGAAATATGAACTGTTTATATTGATATATATATATTGCGATTTCCGGCCTGAGGCCGATGTATATATATATATATATATATATTTGTGCATCCTGCGATATCGCAGAAGTCCCTCCGTACAAGGGAGACTCTGCCAAAAATTTTCATAAATTTTGGGAGATTAGAAAATTTTTGAAAATTTTCATTAATGATAAATGATTTAAATTTGCTAAGCAAATAAATTTATATCGGATATTGAAATCTAATTCAAATCTGAATGTAAAGTGAAGTGCAATCGAAGGAACTAAGAAAAGTAAAGTGTAAATAAATTTTAGTTGAGATTTAAATTAATTAGTAAGTGTAACCAATTGAAACTTCAAAGTAGGAACCAAATTGTATTCAAATGGAATTGTAAAGACAAAGGTGAATAAAATTGAATATAAAATTCAAGAATGAAGTGAAATAAATCCAAGAAGTATATAAAATGTTTATCTTGAACTTAAGAAATGAATGGTGAAATTCTTAAGTAAATGTGGTACTGAAAAAAAATTATTCTAGGTGAATAATTGAATAAAGATTTAAAATTGGAAGTTGTGAAATGAGGAAATTGTGGATAAGTGAATAACAATCAAATGAATATGAATAAAGGAGAATTGATGTAATTGATAATCAATTGGGCTAATTACGTAAGGTGTACGTATATTATTTTATTCGCATAGCTATTTGGTCCAGATGTCGAACACAGAATTTCGAGATAGATATATCGATCCGAGTTGGAATTTTTTACTCGATTTTCAACGGCGAGCCTGGATATGGATTGTTGATTGATTTTGGATATTCTCTATCATAGTTGGTGGCTATGCAAGGAGAATGACGGTTTCTGATCAAGAAACCAGATCTGGGTCCGCACTAGGAAGTCGGGTGGACGATACTAGTTCGGAAGTGAAATTGTGTGATCGAGTGAGCGATCGAATGTGATATTGCGTACGGATGATATATATACATCGTACGGACTTAGGTAAAACAAATATTGTAAATTTGTAAAGAAAAGTATAAAATGACTTTGGAATTGTGATTGAATATTATTGCTTAGTAGGACATACAGGTGTATAAAAGCAATGGATAATTGGGATTTTTGATTTTAGAAGATAAAATTTAATGGCCCGACAAAAAGGTATGTATTTGAATTTCTATATGAAATTTGATTGGGTTTTTGATCTAGCCACTTGGCGTTTTGTTTTCTTTTTGAGATTGGGAGGCCGTAGAGCCATTTTGTAGTAGTACCGAGCTAGCCGTGCAAAGGAGACGCTGGCGAAATTTTTCGGAAATTTAGGGAGTTAGAAAAATTTTGAGAAAATTTTGATAATTCAAAATTTGAATTCAAATTTAAATTTGAATGGATAAGTAGGTGATATGGGATACGACTTATGGATAGGTTTGGGAATGTTAGTAAGAGGGATAGTGTGTCTCTATTTAAAGAATTGTTATGGAAGGTTGTTAAAACTATTTGGATTGGGGAGATAGAACGGGTATCGAATCATTTCTCTTAACTAGTAATTTCGGGGACGAAATTCTTTTAAGGGGGGAGGAATGTGACGACCCGGAATTTTTGTATATTTGAAATTGGGATATTTAATTAATTTTAAATATTCAGAGATTAATTATATACTTAAATTTCAAATATCGCTGTTCATTGAGTAATTTAATAATCAAATTAAATTTATTTGAAGTTGGATAAAATAGTAAATTTGGCATTCTAAGCTAATTAAAAATATTTTGAAAGCTCGTAAAATTCGTAATGATAATACTGAAGATAATAGAAGCTTCAGAATGTAATTTCAAACTGTTTTGTTCAGTTTTGAAATTATATCGTTTGAATCGATATTTAAAAATAGCCTTCCGAGGCACAGTCTCGGAATTCGACGAAACCAGTTCCATTGGATCCGTAATATTGTATTATTATCGGATTTCAAGTTTCGTATTTTTTTGAGTTGTTATGTGAGCACACGGTGAGTAAACGCGCTGAGGTTAAATCGAAAATTTAAATTTGTATTTGGTGAACATCAGATGAAAATCTCGTACCCTCTCTCCTCTCAGTGTTCCCGTTAGATACGCCTAAAATCATGGAAATAATCGTGCAAAGCTTACCCCTTTCATTTCAAAGAATGGCCGAAAGCAAATATCTTTTCAAATAAAATCTCGTTCTCCTTCCACTTCTTCAGTTCATTCGAACGAAATCAAAATCTCCATCTTCTTTGAATTTTATCCACGCGTATTCCTCTTCCTTTCAGTTTCAAATCGAACTCACCTCATTCCAATCCACCGAACGATAAATCAAGTCGTTCAATCAAATCAAGACGCGCGCGAGTAGGGGTTTCGCGACCTTGTCGTGAGGTCGTTCTCGAGCAGGCGAAGTCGAGTCGCGTGGGTTTTGGGCAGCTCGACGTTGACGGGTGGCGTCGCGAGGCGTGGTGGGGGAACGAGGCTGCAATTGGAGACGAGTGTGTGTGAGGCAAATCGATGTGCGACGTGGTGAAGCTCGCGTATAGGAAGATGATTTCAAGCGATTGTCGAACGAGGCTCAAGGGGAGAGGGCAACGACAAGTCCTGTTCTCGGCTATGGAGGCACGCCGCAGTGAAGCCTTGTTGGGTCGCGATTATCAAAGGCGGTGGCGTGATTACGGGATGCACGAGAGGGAGTGGGGCAGGACGAAGTCGAATGGGTATTGCTGTTCGTTGTTGAGCACGTGGCCGAGCTAAAATTTGGTTCAGGCAGTAAGGTATTGCAGTAAGGTATAGTTCTTTGTTTTAAATTTATTTACAGAAGAAAGAACAGCCGAAGTATATTTATTCTTTACTGGAACAAGAAAAAGAAATATACATGTTTTAAAATTGCAATTTCATTTGAAATAATGTGTTGGTGATAAACGGTTTAAGTAACTCATTTAACTATTTTGGTTACTAGGAAATTGGTTATCATAGGAAAAATTCATTTAAAATTTTAGATTACTGGTCTAAATTAAAATACTAGTTGATTAAACTTATTTGTAAGGAAAATTGATGGATCGGTTATTTAAGAATGTTAATAAATTGTTCAATTAATTCAAATATTATAAAACTATATAAATATTTTTACAAGGTCTGAAATCTTGGAAAATCAAGGCGGTTTGGATTGGATGGCAAATTTAAAATCAAAGGTGAGTTAATCTCACTCAGTTAAATTATAATTTAAATTTAATTGGTTAAATTTAAATATTGATGGATGATTGAATTGATTGATATGGTATATAGTATTATATACCAATATATATATATTGGCATATGTATATATTGGAGTTGTTGATATTCCCGCATTATATAGCGGATGAGACCCTATGCGCCGCATAATAGCGGATGATATTTTATAAAACCCATATACCGCGATATTCCACCTCGAAGTGGAATTGGTATTGTGCTAACATCTGTGGATGCAGGGAAGCAGGTTGGAGGGATCCAATTTGTAATGACCCAAGATTTTAGGAATTTATCCTGAAAAATATAAATGAATTTAAAATAATTTTTAAATAAATTTTAAAGGAGGAATTGATATAGCTTGATAGTGTATCAGTGTGTGTACATGAGTGCACAGGAAATGCACATGAATATAAGCTAAAACCCTGAACTCCAAGAATACATACATATTGATGTGTATGGAAATATATATATATATATATATATATGTAGATTAAATTCTTAAAAGTAGTATGCATAAGTAAATGTATATATGAGTGCTACTGAATAATTTGAGTGTACATGTGCATATGTGTGTGTGTCAGTATAGAATGATGTAGGGATATATAGGAGGGTATACTAATTATTTCAGAAAGACTTATATACAAATATATATGTGTTAATAAAATACTAGAGTTTAAACTAGTGAAATAAAATATACAGACACATTTTAATATAAGCAGAAATGAAAAGAATGGAGATATAAAAAGGAATAATTCTCTTATAAATAAATGAAGGAAGTACATACCATTTGCATGAAAGCTAAAAATAGAAAAGAGTATTTAATAAATAACAAAACCAAGTCACATTTTTAGCATGATTGTAGACAAGGGGGAAAAGTATTTTCTGAAAAGCAAATTTCTGAAAAAAAATGTGTAACCACTTTTCTCTTCACCCAAATTAAGCCGGGAAGGGGTAAAACTTTGGGTTTAAAATGCAGATAACATGATTTTTCTGGTGGGCAAAAATGGACTTAGCCAATACCCAAAACCCTAAGAGAGACCCTGTATATATATACATGTATATGCAGCAGCCTCCTCTTCTCCTCAGAAAAGAATTTTGAAAAAAAAAAGAAGAAAAACAATACCACAGAAATCATAAGACAAGGGAAGAAAGAGAGCTTGAGGATAAGAGCAGGAGTTCATCAGTTAATTAAGGAAACAAAGGAGAGAGCTAGGTGAGAAAACTCACTCAAAAATCTAAGGCAATAAGTCCTAATGTAGGCAGCCAGTTAAAAGTATTTTCTTAAAAGAGTATTTTCATATATGAATGTTTATCTGTGAATTTAAATCTGAAAATGTTTTGATTTTCTTTGATTGATTACTTGTTTTATTATAACAAAGTTTCATGTGTTGTTGGTATACATATCTGGTTTATACACTCAGATCTCTGATATGTTAATGTTTAGGGATATAAACAAATACCCAGAAAATATAATGTTGAGAATAGGCAAGTAGTATTGGTTTTGGCTCAACCCAGAAAGATGTAAATAATGTTGAGCTGCAATATACTCATGTATAAGTGCTGAGGCTTGAAATAGAAAGGAATTAGGGGTGCAATAGGGTTGCCTATGTGCTGATGCTCCTGATTCAATAAAATGCATAGCAAACAAAATTTTGTGATTCAGTGAAACCAGATTATTCTGAGTTTAACTCAAGCACAAATGGTTGCAAAAAGAAAAACTCCCCCAGAAGCCATAAACCAATGTTAGCTGCCTAAACTCCTTTAAAGAAAAATATACCAGGATGAATATCTATATATATATACAGAACCTTATTTTGTAGTCACCAATGGTTGTTTGCTTGTTGTTTCTGTATGGTCATGAATAATATGAGATACCATGATATAGATGTTTTCAGTTAATGGATCACTGAATGGTTTTGTCATGAACAATCAAAAGGGGTTATTATTAACTAAAACCTGATTAGGAAATTGGGGTCAAGAACACTGCAGGAATGACTTGTGTGCTTGAGTAACATAAGTTGACACATGGCTTGTTTAAGTCCTGAGATCTTTGTGTAATGGAGTGAATTAGTTCATTACAGTGTGTCCATTGATTCATAAATATTGCAGATGAGACCAAGGATAGATAAATATACCAAGGAAATAATACTTGAGCAGATGAGAAAACTAGAGTTTTTCCCAGATTTGAAATATGAGAATTGAATAAATGATTTAACTCATATTAGTTATTTTCCTGTTTGGTATGAATGATTGTTTGTCTATGATTGAGTTGTATGCTTGAATGTATGTGCCATATTCATATGTGTAGTCTCTGGAAAGAAAGTTAAAGTGTGCACATGCACAATGACACAGAGCATGCACACAAGTATTTACCTGATTCCAAAGGACAGAACCTTATGTATTTGTACTTAACTTGATTTTAACCTAATTAACAAATTGCTTTTGTGAATTTTCTCATACCAGACATGTGTCTGACCCTAGTGTGCTAATGGCATCTGGGGTGTCTCATTTAAAATGAGGCAGTTTCAAATGCTTTTTCAGGGATTGCAGCAACTAAATAGGAGTAGGAGCAAGGCCTTGAGAAGAAGATATAGCATGCTAAACTTAGTTAGATAAGAGCCTAAATGTTGAAATCTGCATGTATTGATAACTTAAATTGCTACTTGTACTAAGTGTTGAATATTGGAGGGATATTTTGTTAAGTATTTTGTTAAGAATTTGACTTGTATCTGGAATCTATGAACCTAGTTAAATTTCTGATATGTTTAAAAGTTAATCGAAATCTTGTAAGTGGATTTAGCAAGAACACCATGTTAAAATTGAATGATTACCTTTTTTTAAATGCATTAGTAAATCATGAATCTTTGGAAAGGATTTAAGTTTGGGAAAATCAGGATAGTTGATTTTTCAGAAAATTAAATGGTTTTATTTTCTACTATGGCATATGTATACAAAAGAACTAGGCATAGGTTGAATGTTTTTATTTGGCTGCAAGGTTTCCATAATTAAACTTGTTCCATACAAATGTTTCCTGTCCTATTTTTAATTAAAGAAAGGATTTGTAATAAGGGAATTGTAAGCCGGATCCAAATAGTTGCAGATATATATGCACATAAATATGTTTAGTGCAAACATTACCACATCTTTTCCTTTGCACTTGTAATAGGAATCTGAATTTCACTCAGATTTTAACCAAATGCATTTTAAATGCCAGACAGATCTTATAAGAAGAAATACAAACCTGAATAATGATAAACACCTCTATCATCCTCAAAACCCAAGAACCAGACTCTTAACTCATATCAATCCTGAAGCCTTCCAGGTTATAGGGATGGGTTTCAAAAATAATTAAGCAAGAATTATTGTTTTGTATGATGGAATATAGGCAAAAATAAAGTATATATATATATATATGTGCAGATATAGGTAGATAATAGATTGCAAACTGTACAGGAGAAAAATGAAAAACAAAAATTGTGTTTGAACCAACCAGCATAGTACTCGAACTCGTGATCTCTTGTGTATAAGTTAGGCACGTTTCCATTACGCCTAGATGTTGCTTGTGTTCACTTAGGATCCACTTCTTTTTAGCTTGATTTTGTCACTATTCAGAGCTTAACACAAACATCTATATTAAAAGCTTGTTTACTACTGATTATTACTTGATCACTTCTTAGTTAGTATAAACAGACTAATGTGTATGTTTCCAGTGGATTGTTTGGTCAAAAAAATAAATAAAATAAATTAGCAATCCAACATCCTCTTGTTTTCCAGAACTCTGATTCAAACAAGAGAGGCATATACATCCTCACATGTATGTGCTTATCTTTGTGAATGTACTGATATATTTATATTGGTTGATTATTGTGATCCTGGATATATTTTGGTTTATTGGAGAAAGATATTGACCCTGAGAATTATATTTGCAATGGATGATATATCTATATATTTATATATCCTCTTTACCTTAAAAAAAAAATTCCTTATGAAATTAGAGTAGAAATAGGAGGGTCATTTCAGTTGGTATCAGAGCTATGTTATTTAACATAGAAGAAGTAAGGATCAAGTTCTTAGATAGAAATAAAATTAAAAGGAACTAAATATATATATAACAATGTGCTCAGTGTGAAAAAAAAACCACTGAAATAATAAAATTACTAATCAAACTAACCAGCTATGTAAATTATTATTAGCAAACTATGGTAGGGAGACCACCAAATCAGGGAGCAGGATCTTCCCATGCACCACCAATGGTCAATCTGCAAGACTTGGTGAGAGCATTTAGGGATGGGGCAGGACAAAGGCAAGAAAATCCCTATGAAGAACTCTCAAAATTACTTAAAACATATACTCATTTAGGAGGCAAAAGCTTTGAAAGGACAGAGAGTGTCATGGAAATTCAAACATGGTTGAGAACATTGGAAAGAATTTTCAATGACATGCAACTTGATGATCAAAGAAAGAGGCAAGTGGCTTCAAGACAGCTAAAAGGAGTAGCTTTAGGCTGGTGGGAAGTAATCATAGCAGGAAGGAATGAGAATGAAATCACTTGGAATCAATTCAAAGAGATGTTGGAAGCAAGGTTTGTACCAGCATCAGCAAAGACTACCTTGCTAGAAGAATTCATTAGACTTAGACAAGGAACCATGACTGTCACAGAATACACTCAAAAGTTTGAGGGGCTTTCCACATATGGAGCAATGCTTGTGGCAGATGAGGCATCTAAAAATGATAGCTACATAAAAGGGCTGAACCCAGGACTTAGCAGAGCCATGTTACCCTATGCAGACAAGACTTTTGATCATGTGATAGACTTAGCTTTGAGGTTGGAACAGCATGACAAGGAAAGGGAGAAGTTCAGAAATTTTAAGAGCAATAATAACAAGAAAGGTAAGGGGAGGTATCACCCTTATGATAAGAAGAAAGAAGAGGCTAGTAACAAAAGCACTGGAGATGTAAAAGCTAAGGAAGACAAGAAAAAAATTGTGTGCCATCAGTGTGGAAAGGAAGGGCATATCAAACCAAGATGTCCAGAATTGAAAGGAGGAGCTTTCAAATGCTATCTATGTGGGAAAGAGGGGCATATGAAGAGGAATTGTCCTGAGTATAAACAGCAAGGCAAATTGGCAAATTTGGAAGGGAAAGGCAAAGCCACAGTGGAAAGTAACACTGTAAACCATAGCCAAGTGGAAGGTACATTACTAATTTGTACCATACCCATAACAGTAGTATATGATACTGGGGCAACTCACTCTTTAATTTCTTGTGAATTGGTTAAAATGCTAAAACTGAATTGCATATTGGTTGAAACCCCATTGCATATACACAGTCCATTGGGGAGTTCTAGTGTTTTAAATATGATTTGTGTGGATGTGGAGTTAAACATAGGGGGAAATATTTTTATTTCCAATTTATATGTTTTGAATTACCCAAATATAGGTGTTATATTGGGGGTAGACTGGTTAAGACAATTTAAAGCCATAATTAATTTAGACTCATCCACCATATCATTGCAAAATTCTAGAGGCCAGAGAATCACAGTTTTATGTGAGGTAGCTAAGGAAGGAAAACTATATCATTTAGTTGACTCAGAGAAAGATTTCAGTGAACTAACCATTGAAGAAATTCCCATAGTCAATGAATATTTGGATGTGTTTGGTGAGGTCAAGGGTATTCCACACCATAGACCAGTAGAATTCCAGATCAATCTAGTTCCAGGAGCAAGCCCAGTGATTAAAAAGCCAACTAGAATGGGGCCAAATGAACTAAAAGAATTAAAGAAACAGTTAGAAGAATTGGAAGAAAAGGGTTTTATAAGACCAAGTAATTCTTGCTGGGGAGCACCAGTGGTATTTGTTAAGAAGCAAGATGGCTCCTTAAGACTCTGCATAGATTATAGAGAATTAAACAAAGTAACTATTAAAAATAAATACCCATTGCCAAGAATAGATGATCTTTTTGATCAATTAGCAGGGGCAAAAGTATTTTCTAGACTATACTTAGCATCTGGTTTTCATCAAATGAAGGTGGAAGAATCAAGCATCAAGTACACTGCCTTTAACACTAGGTATGGGTTGTATGAATTTTTGGTTATGCCATTTGGCTTGACCAATGCACCATCTTACTTTGTAGATTTAATGAACAGAACCTTTAGAGATTGTTTAGACAAGTTTGTGCTTATTTTCATAGATGACATTTTGATTTATTCCAAGACAGTGGAAGAACATAAGCATCATTTGCACCTGGTTTTGTCTAGGCTAAGGGAAAAAGATTTAAAGGCAAAATTTTCAAAATGTGTGTTTTGGAAGGAGGAAGTACATTTTCTTGGCCATGTTATATCTGCCAAAGGAATTTCTGTGAACCCCAATAAAGTAGTGGCTATTCAAGCATGGAAGAGGCCAAGCACTGTGAGTGAAGTGAGGTCATTTATGGGGATGGCAGGGTATTATAGAAGGTTTATAAAAGATTTTTCAAAAATTTCTACACCACTCACTAACCTAACCAGGAAGAACCAAGCTTTTGTTTGGTCAGAAAAATGTGAAAAGTCTTTTGAACAATTGAAGGAGGCATTGGTGAATGCTCCAATTCTAAAGGTACCACATGGAAATGAAGAATTAGTGGTATACACTGATGCTAGTGGATTTGGCTTGGGTGCAGTGTTGATGCAACAAGGCCAAGTCATTGCATATGCATCCAGACAACTTAAACCCCATGAAGTAAGGTATGCCACACATGATCTCGAATTAGCAGCTGTGATATATGCTTTAAAACTTTGGAGACATTATTTATTAGGCACAAAGTTTGAACTCTACACTGACCACAAGTCTCTAAAATATTTATTTTCACAAAAAGATTTGAACATGAGGCAACATAGATGGGTGGAGTTCTTAGCTGCCTATGATTTTGACATACTCTATACACCAGGCAAAGCAAACAAAGTTGCAGATGCTCTAAGTAGACAGCATGCTAAATTGGCTATGATGATGATAGCAGAATTTAAAGATTTGTCTTTGCTAACTGAGTTAGAGATTGAGGAGAATGGTTGTGTGCAGATGCATGGTGCACAAGAAGATAAAGGGAAGTTAAGCTTAATGACACTTCAACCAGATTTAATTCTGAAGGTAGGAAAAATGCAAGAACAAGATGCTCACTTATTAGAGAAGAGAATGCTCCTCTCAAGAGGGGAGGAAGTAATGAAACACCACATTGATAAAGATGGTTATGGGAGATACCAGAATAGGATGTGTGTACCAGAGGACATAGAATTGAAGAGGGAGATATTGAATGAATATCACAGGAGTAAATACTCCATACACCCAGGTAACACAAAAATGTATCAAAATTTGAAAAGAGACTTCTGGTGGAAGGGGATGAAATCTGATATAGCCAAGTACATTGCCAAATGTATGACTTGCCAACAAGTCAAGGCTGAAACTCAAAGACCATCAGGGTTGATGCAACCTCTTAGTGTACCACAGTGGAAGTGGGAAGACATATCTATGGACTTCATAGATGGACTGCCTAGATCTAAGAGAGGTAATACAAGCATATGGGTGATAGTTGATAGGCTAACCAAGGTAGCACACTTCATTCCAGTCAAGTCAGAAAGAACTGCACCAAAACTAGCTCAAATTTTTATAAAAGAAGTGGTAAGGTTACATGGCATTCCCAAAACCATTGTGAGTGATAGGGATACCATCTTCACTTCAAAATTCTGGAGAAGCTTTCAAGAAGCAATGGGAAGTGAACTATGTTTAAGTACTGCCTACCATCCTCAATCAGATGGGCAGACTGAGGTGGTAAACAAAGTTTTGGAGGACATGTTAAGGGCATGTATACTGGATTTTGGGGGCAACTGGGAAGATTATCTTCATCTAGTTGAATTTACATACAACAACAGCTACCAAAGCACCATAGGAATGGCTCCATTTGAAGCCTTATATGGTAAACCCTGCTTGTCACCTGTTTGCTGGGTAGAAGCAGGAGAAAGGTCTATTTTAGGACCTGAGTACATACAAGAAACCAAGGAGAAAATTGAGTTGATAAGAAGAAGAATGACAGCAACTCAAGATAGGCAAAAGAAATTTGCAGACATGAGAAGGAGGCAGGTAGAATATGAAGTGGGAAATTTTGTTTTCATCAAAATCTCACCCATGAAAAATGTGTTGAGGTTTGGAAAACAAGGCAAATTAACCCCAAGATATATTGGACCATACAAAATTCTGGAGAGAATTGGTCCCTTGGCATATAAGTTGGAATTACCAGAAAACATGCAAGGCATACATGATGTTTTTCATGTATCACAATTGAGAAGGTGGGTCCATGACAAGGCAGAAATTCTTGAAACCCTAACCCAAGTGCAGATAAATCCTAATTAGATTTATGAAAAGGATCCAGTGGGAATTTTGGCAAAAGATGTGAAGAAGTTGAGGAATAAATCCCTGAAACTTGTGAAGGTACAGTGGAGTCTAGATCCTAGTGATTGCACATGGGAATTAGAAGACAAGGTTAGGATGAATTATCCTAAGCTATTTTCAGATTAAGGTAATTCTGATTTTTGATTGTTTTCTTTATTTTGGATGAATATATTTTTAGTTAGTATAGAACTAAGAATCTATTTAGTAGAGAATATACTTGTTCTCTGAATTAAGTTTAAAATTTATTTTAAGCTTAGGAAAATTGTGGGACACAATTTCTAAAAGGAGGGGTGTATGTAATGACCCAAGATTTTAGGAATTTATCCTGAAAAATATAAATGAATTTAAAATAATTTTTAAATAAATTTTAAAGGAGGAATTGATATAGCTTGATAGTGTATCAGTGTGTGTACATGAGTGCACAGGAAATGCACATGAATATAAGCTAAAACCCTGAACTCCAAGAATACATACATATTGATGTGTATGGAAATATATATATATATATATGTAGATTAAATTCTTAAAAGTAGTATGCATAAGTAAATGTATATATGAGTGCTACTGAATAATTTGAGTGTACATGTGCATATGTGTGTGTGTCAGTATAGAATGATGTAGGGATATATAGGAGGGTATACTAATTATTTCAGAAAGACTTATATACAAATATATATGTGTTAATAAAATACTAGAGTTTAAACTAGTGAAATAAAATATACAGACACATTTTAATATAAGCAGAAATGAAAAGAATGGAGATATAAAATGGAATAATTCTCTTATAAATAAATGAAGGAAGTACATACCATTTGCATGAAAGCTAAAAATAGAAAAGAGTATTTAATAAATAACAAAACCAAGTCACATTTTTAGCATGATTGTAGACAAGGGGGAAAAGTATTTTCTGAAAAGCAAATTTCTGAAAAAAAATGTGTAACCACTTTTCTCTTCACCCAAATTAAGCCGGGAAGGGGTAAAACTTTGGGTTTAAAATGCAGATAACATGATTTTTCTGGTGGGCAAAAATGGACTTAGCCAATACCCAAAACCCTAAGAGAGACCCTGTATATATATACATGTATATGCAGCAGCCTCCTCTTCTCCTCAGAAAAGAATTTTGAAAAAAAAAGAAGAAAAACAATACCACAGAAATCATAAGACAAGGGAAGAAAGAGAGCTTGAGGATAAGAGCAGGAGTTCATCAGTTAATTAAGGAAACAAAGGAGAGAGCTAGGTGAGAAAACTCACTCAAAAATCTAAGGCAATAAGTCCTAATGTAGGCAGCCAGTTAAAAGTATTTTCTTAAAAGAGTATTTTCATATATGAATGTTTATCTGTGAATTTAAATCTGAAAATGTTTTGATTTTCTTTGATTGATTACTTGTTTTATTATAACAAAGTTTCATGTGTTGTTGGTATACATATCTGGTTTATACACTCAGATCTCTGATATGTTAATGTTTAGGGATATAAACAAATACCCAGAAAATATAATGTTGAGAATAGGCAAGTAGTATTGGTTTTGGCTCAACCCAGAAAGATGTAAATAATGTTGAGCTGCAATATACTCATGTATAAGTGCTGAGGCTTGAAATAGAAAGGAATTAGGGGTGCAATAGGGTTGCCTATGTGCTGATGCTCCTGATTCAATAAAATGCATAGCAAACAAAATTTTGTGATTCAGTGAAACCAGATTATTCTGAGTTTAACTCAAGCACAAATGGTTGCAAAAAGAAAAACTCCCCCAGAAGCCATAAACCAATGTTAGCTGTCTAAACTCCTTTAAAGAAAAATATACCAGGATGAATATCTATATATATATACAGAACCTTATTTTGTAGTCACCAATGGTTGTTTGCTTGTTGTTTCTGTATGGTCATGAATAATATGAGATACCATGATATAGATGTTTTCAGTTAATGGATCACTGAATGGTTTTGTCATGAACAATCAAAAGGGGTTATTATTAACTAAAACCTGATTAGGAAATTGGGGTCAAGAACACTGCAGGAATGACTTGTGTGCTTGAGTAACATAAGTTGACACATGGCTTGTTTAAGTCCTGAGATCTTTGTGTAATGGAGTGAATTAGTTCATTACAGTGTGTCCATTGATTCATAAATATTGCAGATGAGACCAAGGATAGATAAATATACCAAGGAAATAATACTTGAGCAGATGAGAAAACTAGAGTTTTTCCCAGATTTGAAATATGAGAATTGAATAAATGATTTAACTCATATTAGTTATTTTCCTGTTTGGTATGAATGATTGTTTGTCTATGATTGAGTTGTATGCTTGAATGTATGTGCCATATTCATATGTGTAGTCTCTGGAAAGAAAGTTAAAGTGTGCACATGCACAATGACACATGCACACAAGTATTTACCTGATTCCAAAGGACAGAACCTTATGTATTTGTACTTAACTTGATTTTAACCTAATTAACAAATTGCTTTTGTGAATTTTCTCATACCAGACATGTGTCTGACCCTAGTGTGCTAATGGCATCTGGGGTGTCTCATTTAAAATGAGGCAGTTTCAAATGCTTTTTCAGGGATTGCAGCAACTAAATAGGAGTAGGAGCAAGGCCTTGAGAAGAAGATATAGCATGCTAAACTTAGTTAGATAAGAGCCTAAATGTTGAAATCTGCATGTATTGATAACTTAAATTGCTACTTGTACTAAGTGTTGAATATTGGAGGGATATTTTGTTAAGTATTTTGTTAAGAATTTGACTTGTATCTGGAATTTATGAACCTAGTTAAATTTCTGATATGTTTAAAAGTTAATCGAAATCTTGTAAGTGGATTTAGCAAGAACACCATGTTAAAATTGAATGATTACCTTTTTTTAAATGCATTAGTAAATCATGAATCTTTGGAAAGGATTTAAGTTTTGGAAAATCAGGATAGTTGATTTTTCAGAAAATTAAATGGTTTTATTTTCTACTATGGCATATGTATACAAAAGAAATAGGCATAGGTTGAATGTTTTTATTTGGCTGCAAGGTTTCCATAATTAAACTTGTTCCATACAAATGTTTCCTGTCCTATTTTTAATTAAAGAAAGGATTTGTAATAAGGGAATTGTAAGCCGGATCCAAATAGTTGCAGATATATATGCACATAAATATGTTTAGTGCAAACATTACCACATCTTTTCCTTTGCACTTGTAATAGGAATCTGAATTTCACTCAGATTTTAACCAAATGCATTTTAAATGCCAGACAGATCTTATAAGAAGAAATACAAACCTGAATAATGATAAACACCTCTATCATCCTCAAAACCCAAGAACCAGACTCTTAACTCATATCAATCCTGAAGCCTTCCAGGTTATAGGGATGGGTTTCAAAAATAATTAAGCAAGAATTATTGTTTTGTATGATGGAATATAGGCAAAAATAAAGTATATATATATATATATATGTGCAGATATAGGTAGATAATAGATTGCAAACTGTACAGGAGAAAAATGAAAAACAAAAATTGTGTTTGAACCAACCAGCATAGTACTCGAACTCGTGATCTCTTGTGTATAAGTTAGGCGCGTTTCCATTACGCCTAGATGTTGCTTGTGTTCACTTAGGATCCACTTCTTTTTAGCTTGATTTTGTCACTATTCAGAGCTTAACACAAACATCTATATTAAAAGCTTGTTTACTACTGATTATTACTTGATCACTTCTTAGTTAGTATAAACAGACTAATGTGTATGTTTCCAGTGGATTGTTTGGTCAAAAAAAAAATAAAATAAATTAGCAATCCAACATCCTCTTGTTTTCTAGAACTCTGATTCAAACAAGAGAGGCATATACATCCTCACATGTATGTGCTTATCTTTGTGAATGTACTGATATATTTATATTGGTTGATTATTGTGATCCTGGATATATTTTGGTTTATTGGAGAAAGATATTGACCCTGAGAATTATATTTGCAATGGATGATATATCTATATATTTATATATCCTCTTTACCTTAAAAAAAAAATTCCTTATGAAATTAGAGTAGAAATAGGAGGGTCATTTCACAATTGGATTCCTCAAAATATTTAATTTTGTTTAAATATTCTGTGATATGATTGTTGATATCCTGTGATGATTTATATTGGATAATCTGGTTGGATTGAATTTCCCAGTATAATGAGTTATCAAAAGCAATTGAATTGGATTTTGGAAAGAAATAAAAGAGTAAAATTAAGTTAAGTAATTCTAGTGAATTCGAATAAATTAAATATGGAAAAGAGGAATTTTGAATAAATAGAGAAATATTGAATTTAAAGAAAACTTATGTGATGTTATTTAAAGGAATAAATAATTTATTTTAATTCAATGTTTAAATGTAATTAAAAAGAAAGAAAGAATTTGGGAAATCTGAAACTTGTGTTTCGGTTTAAAGATTTTAAATCATAATGAGAAATAAAATCTGGAAGTTAATGAACTTGGAAATAAATGGATTAAGTAAGGAAATTTATTTCAAAGTAAAATAAATTGGGAAATCAATTATAAATTGATTTAAATACTTTGGGATTGGAAATTTAAAGAGAAATGAGATTTTGGAGATATAAACTGGGTTTATAAAGTGAAATGGAATATCAGTGGATATTTGAAATATAAATTCAAGGTGGGAATTTATAAAAGGATATGGTTTGGTTTAAAAATAAATGTTGATTTATTTTTAAAAAGATGGAAATGAGAAGTGTATTTCTCTGGATAGCCAAGTACGTTTTCAAAGCAATTTTTAAAATAAGTTAAAAGTTCTAATTGTGTTTTTAAAAGCATGTTTTAGAAAATTGATTATTTCTAAATGTTAATTTCCTAAGTAAGTATGTTTGGAAAAATCTATTCTTTTTAAATGTTTAAACTTTAAAGTAAGATTTTCAAAATCTATTATTGTAGTAATTATATAAAAGTGATTTGCTATTATGTTTTAAAAGGAGAAATTTAGTTTATATTATAAAGTGGTTTATTTAAAAGTATATATTTTTAATAAAGTATTAAAGTAGTTTAAGTTCAATATTATAAAATATATTTATGATAAGTGCTTTTAAATTATTTTTAAATCTAAAGTATTTTGTACTTGGTGTTTCAGAGAAATAAATATTTGGGGAAATGTATTCCGTAAGCGGAAACTGTTTGAAATGGTTTTCAAAAGGAGTTTGAAAATAGAAATATATCTTGGAAAGATATTTGAGGTTAATAAATAACGTGGGAAATTATTTATTGTGTGATGGTTGCTTGTGGATGTTAATTGATAGTTAAATAACCGATTATCAATATTGGCCAAATGCGCTGATCGTTTCGAAGAGACCGGGATCGAGATTTATTTCTCGAAAACCACTTCGATCCGGTTTGTATGTTGCGTGAAACGTGTTCGGAGTCGAAGATGGAGCAGTGAAGTGCAAGGGCTAGTCGCTACTAATCTTGAGGATATTTCCAAAATGGATGTAGTAGGAATAGTGCCTTCGGTTCCGTTCGGACCCGGGACGGACTTGTATGGACGAATGCTTTCGTGACATCGTCAGGTGGACGATGGGCATTCAAAGTGAAATGTTCTGTAAAGGTAACGCTAAACCTCAAGCCTCATCAACCGGGAATGACTGAAAATCAGGGGTTATGCAGCAAGGCTTCGTGGGTAGCGCCCACTGGAGAGTGTGGTCATCCCTGTCTAGATGTCCCTTTTATTTCGGCTTAGTGGTGCGGTTGCTGATCCCAACCGCGGGGTGATCATATTCGGAATTACCCATAGGTGGTTCCGGCCTTGTGTTGTAGGGGACTTAGGGTGGGTCCTCGGTACTGTGATCTAGGCCACGTACTGTGACAGGTGGTACCCCAGTGCCTAGTCATTCGTTGGAAATCCATTCTCCCTACGTGCCTTGTACGGTATTTGTTTGTATACCTAGTATGCTGGAAATTAATGAATGTAACAATTTCGGCTATTTTAATAAGTATTTGTAAATAGACACTATTATAATATCAGAGGATTTTTATAAAAAGTGTTTTAGCTATCGTAAGGTAAAAACCCGACATGTTTATTTGTGGCGTGGTCTTACGAGATGCTTTTGTTTTCAAAGGATTTTGAAACTTTAATAATCAATTGAGTGTGATTTTCTCACGCTGGTATTCCAGACTGACTCGGGTATTGTTTTATATGATGCTCGGGTCAGACCGAAATAAACAGGTTTAGGATATGATGCCGTGGAGCTCAGGAGACGAGCTGGATGACGATACGTACTCTCATACTTGCTATTATTTTTCCGCTGTGTATTCAGTTGTATGTTATGGATGTTGATGTACTATGATGATGTATTCTGATGATGAATTGTATAAACAGATATAGTTTTTGATTTGTGTAAAGATCTGTTGATATATATATTATATTTTATTCCGCTGTGATGGTTAGATTCTGATGTTGTTTTCTATTTTTCTTCTTCTACCTCTTCTTCTTAACTAAAATGGTTCGATTTTCCGGGTCTGGAAAGTCGGGTCGTTACATAGCAGCTCCTCTTATTTCTTTGTTTGTAAACTACTATATGTCTGTTACTTCATTTTATCCTTTAATTACTCACAGTTTTAACAGTTAATATATGTTTTGGCAACATTTAATTTTATGTATTAGTTTAAAGGATAATGTGCATATTTATATATTAGTTTATGTAGATAAGTAGAGATGAGTTTGGTTTTCATATATATGTTTGAATATATGTTTTAAATTGATTTTGAAATATGTGTGTGTATAAAACATATTTCAGTTCGGTTTATATCAAGCTGGTTCTGATTCGCTTTATCAATTTCTTTTCATCAGCTTTGTTGTCAAAATTAATCCAATTTAGCTTCGTTTTGGAATTCGTGCTTAGATTCGTAAATCATCTCATTCTCATTCATCTCTAGCCTCGAAAGGTGAGCAATTACTCACGATTAACGTTATTATATTTATTAAATTTGATTTCAATTGAAACGACAATTGAAATATGCTGTTGTTAATTATTTACATTGCTATATATATTCTATTATCTGTATTCGTTCACTTGTGACATCTGACACCATCATCTGTTATTTATATTGATGATATATGCCTGTTATATTATTATTATATCTGTTATCACTCTGCTAGTTTCCTATTAGTATAGAATTCCCTATGGGTTGAAATGATACATACCCGAACGATCTATAGAATAGGAGAAAATCGTTATGGGTTGAAATGATAAACCCAAGCGATTTTCATTTGAATTGAAATTGAGATTGCGGGTTGAAATGATATATATCCGTATTTATATCTAAATTGCGGATTGAAATGATAAATATCTGTATCACTTGACCATAGGATAGAAAATTATATACAAACACCGTTGGTCTATATATAAATATTTTGAAAATGATTTCTATAGTTTTGGGAAGAAATGTATGATTTTAAGATATCATATATGTATAAGTTATTTTTTTATAGGTTTAAATTTTAGGTTTTTAAATTTATATGTTTTGAAAATTTTAAAGTTATTAGTTAGTTTTGAAATTTTAAAATTTTAAAATTTTTCTTATAACTTTTCTATTTAAAATATATAAAATAAATTTTAACGAAAATAAGTTTAATAATAAGATTTAATTTAGTAAAGTTTGATTTAATTAATATATAATATGTTTAAGTATTTATTGAAAATTTTATTTAAATTAGATTTTTTTATAAAGTTAAGGTCGGGAAGATAAATTTAAATTTATTTGAAATTGTATTTAATTAAGAATTTTATTTAATTAAATCGATTTGAAACCTATTGAATTTCAGATTTTAAAAGATATGATTTTATAACTTGATTTTGGTTTAAGGTGATGAAATGAATATTTCAAGATAAAATAAATTGAAGGAAATATTTAGTGATTTGAAATTTGGGGTTTTATTTAAATGATATCGGATTTATTAAGTGAATATTTCAAAACTAAATAATAATGAAGTTAAATTTAGATTTAGATATATATGAAATTATCAAATTTAGTCTTGAAATTGTGGAATGTTTAAAGCTTTGAAATATATTGAAATAGAAATGGTTTATTTTGTGGTTCAAACCTGTAGTTCAAAATCGATACAATTTGAAATGGTTTATTGAGAAACTGAATTGAATTGAAATTGATGAATTGAGATTGAATTAAAGTTGAATTTTGGAATTCAAGTTGATTTGAATCGATTTGTGAAATTTGAGGAAACTATTTTATTATATAAAGTATTTTTTAAATTATATTTAAAACTATTTTTATATTTTACTTTATAAAATATTTTATATAAACTATTTTAATATAAACTATTTTAATATGCTAATTATTTCAATATAATCTATTTTAACTTATAACTATTTTTATATAAACTATTTTATTTTATAAACTATTTTATTATATATACTATTATTAATATCTAAACGGTTTAAAGGAAATGTTATGATTTCAAAGTGTTATGATTTTCAAAGTGCTATGATTTCAAAGTGTTATGATTCCCAAAGTGCTATGATTTCAAAATGTTGCAAAGTGTTATAATTTTAAGTGTTTTGGTTTCGAAAGTGTTATAACTTTGAAAGTACTATGAATTTTGGAAGTGAATATGTTTGAAATGGAAATGATATCGTATTGATTTTTTGAAATGGAAATGACATCGTATTGATATGGTTTTTGAAATGGAAATGATATTTTGGGTTTGAAGTATAAACTATTTTGAAATGACCGCGGTGTTATAATAACGTTGGGTTGTTAAAGAGACCGGGATCGGTTATTGTCATACTCTCTACCAATGCCGAAAACCACTTTAACAACCGTGTACGCGGTGGAGATTCCAGAATGAAGTAGGATGGTGGCGACGATCCTATATAAGGTATACATACGTGGAACTAGCTCCCGTGAGTTAGCATAAGGTGGCTAAAACATGAGCAATTGACGGGCAAAGTGAGGTAGCTCCTCCGATCGGACACACTTCATCGTTAGCCATTATATTACTTTGTGATTGATTTGGTGCGCACTTTTGATTCGGGGGTGTGGATCGAGTTGGGCGGTAGTTGCGGCTATGCATTACCAACTATCCGGAAGTGTAGTTGGTATATCTACTCTGGCATTGCCTAGTTGTGCCGTGTCACCTACCCTACCGCGCCTTCTATGGGTTTGTTTTATGTCGTAGCTATGGGGTATCCTCTGGCGGCCCCAGTTTACGGGGAGTTACGGTACTGTATAGACTATTGGCATTATAAAATGTGTTAAGGGGGATATGGGTAATGCCTTAACGCTATTTTAATAGTTTACTTTAATTTAGACATTATTATAATAGCGTATATTACTACATAGTAGATAGTTCCACAGATCCTTAGAGGATGGCTATCCCAAACATCCTTTAAGTTACTTGTATTTCAGTTGATATTTCACTTGAGTTGGATTTATTGATATAAGAATGTTAATCCTGACTCGAGTGTTTTGTGTCTTTGCTTTACGCTCGGGTCAGACTGAGTGACACAGCATTTGAGAGTCACCTTTAGAGTTTGGAGCTTCGCTTGGAGATCCAACCATCTATTCAGCTTTCAGTTTCAGTTGACTCCAGTGATATATTCAGATTTTATTATTTGACTATTGTATTGAGACTTCTATGTATTTGAGACTTCTATGTATTTGAGACTTCTGTTGTATCTTGTTTAACTTTGTTATATATATAGTAGCTTCATGAACTACTATTCTTTTGTTTCCGCTGCTTATTGTTACATTACTCTGTGTTTGTGATTCTATGATTATTTTATTTACTGTATATGCTGAGTTTTGCCAAATATAAATTAACAATCTAATATTTTGAGCAATTCAAGTCCGGCATGTGTGGATGCGAATGGTTGAAAATACCAGGATGTTACAGCTTAGCTTTAATCCTTCGGCACATCAAACACCTGGAAACAAATTCAGTGACCCTCCCTTCATCCTTGACCAATTAGAAAATTCTCTTCATATATTTATAAACCTTATCAAATTCGGGGTGAATGGCGACATTCTACAAATTTTGGGTTTGAAGCATTCTAATCTAATTTCCTTACTAACTTCCAGTCTTATCTTTGGTTTATTGCTAGTTAAGTGTCCTTATAAAATTTCTTCATTTATGATGTTCCTTACATATATTTATTTAGCGGTCTAATCCCATCCCTAAAATCAACACAGTGATAAAACAAGATCATGCTTTATACCATGTCAA
This sequence comes from Allium fistulosum, assembly GCA_030737815.1. NCBI lineage: Eukaryota > Viridiplantae > Streptophyta > Magnoliopsida > Asparagales > Amaryllidaceae > Allium > Allium fistulosum. Next base: position 218,556,199 of record CM060902.1, read on the forward strand.
ATACTTTTACCTAAAGGAAACAAGTAGCCATTTCAACCTAAAAGCAAAAAAAATTTTTTTGCTGGAAACTGTCCTTAATCATTGACTGGTGTTAATAATGTTGGGATCCTAATGCTCCTTACCAGTTTAAGGTGGACATTCCTAGAATATCATTCTACCATTACCCACCTTTCTTAATTTATTTTCTTAGTTCTAATAAATATCTATTACCCATAATAACTTGTCATTAATATCAAAATTGATAATCCTAATTTAATCCATTTCAATATATTACCAGTTTCAAATTTTACTTGTTATGAGTATTAAATTCCTCCATAAATACCATATTAGCTTCCTTAATCAGTCCCTTATTTAATCCTTTTTAATCTTCTATTAATTACAAATTTATTGCCCACTAAATCTATAATTAATGTCCATAAATCCTAGTCCTATAATTACTATGCTATTTATAATTAATATGAATACCATTGTAAATTATGCTATTTATATTTTTCTTATTTCTAATTATTAATCACTAAACTAGAACATTCCTTTACATATTTTATTTTTTCAGAGCCATCCTTCTAAATAGGGTTACTGTTAAAAATTCTCATAAATTAACCACAAATGATATTTTTGCTTTGTTTGAAATTACAAAGGATTATTTCTTTTTTCTTTTAATGAAATAGACATTGTAAATTACAGAAAAATATCCAAATCTTACACATCTCTTTCCCTTTTTGGTATATCCCTTTTCAATTCAAACGCCGCACTTTTATACATTTAAGGAATTAGGTAATTTATGAAAATTTCATGGAGCCTGCTCCTAATAAATAAAAATATGGAAATTCACATTATAAGGGCAACCTAACTTACAACCCAATTATAGATCTGGAATACCTTTCAACCTTACCAACTTTCTACAAATAAATGCTTAGGACCGATTTCAAATTTCCAGATCAGGTTATACGTACTATTTTTATTAAATTAATATCCTGAAAATTTTAACTTTCTTTCCTAAATAGCGATCACTATTTACTCCATAAAATATAAACTTAGAAACCTATTACGCTAGTACGCGACATTTGAAATTCAAACATGCAAAAGAATTTCCACATCTCGAAAGAAAACCTTTAAGCATACTTTCCAAAAGAATTTTCAACTTATAAAAACAGTTTGGGGAATTGAATTCCCAAAAGAATCTACAAATCATATTTTATTTTATTCCATATATCTATTACATTTTTATTAAACATTTGGACAAAACCTTCCAAAAATATTTAAACCCAACTTTCATAATTTTTGAAACTTTTACTGCTTTATTCTTAATCCCAAATTTAAAGATTCTAAAATTGCTTAGTAATATAATTTCCCTTCTCATATGCTTTTACTTCAAAGACTTACTTCTTTAAACTAGGATCCTTAACCCAAAACATTCAAAAACTCAATTATTAAACTAAACTATCAAAATTTCAAAAAGGCTTCCATAGTCCCAACAAGAAGCAAAATAATTTTCTTTTTACAAAAACTTTCTTCATTAAGGATTTATTCCTTTAAATATTTGTCTTTTAGCTCAAAACATTCAAAAACATCTTCTATAACTGTAAATATTGAAAAGTGGAGTAGACAAGGTAAACTCTTATCCCATCATATCCTATCCCATTCTCATCACTCCTCTCCTACTTTATCTCCTAGATTATTAATCCTATTTTATAAGTTCCTAATGCTACTACTATCCAAATTTACTTATATATCTTCTATTTATATTTCTCCTACTTAAATTGCTCCTACATTATTTTAATTATGTTCCATTTCCATTATAAAAAGAAATTTAAAGAACTTCCAAATTCATGAAATAGGATAAATCATCAAGTCCAACCTACACTCTATTTTACATTTATTTCAAAAAGAAAAAAAATCCCTTTACCGAAAATCTTTAAACTGAAAACTTTTTGACCCAACCAAAATTTTAAACTAAGAGTTTCAAAAAATGAAAAACCCTTATTACCTAAATTTTTTTCTTCACAAACTTTTGACTTAACAAAACTCCTAATTTATGAATTTCCAAATTTTCCATTTTACTTTCAAAACAACAACTTCTCAATATATACTTTGAAAAACTTATTCCAAACATTTCAAGAAAGTTTCAAAAAATCATTTATATAACAGGGTTGGATTTTTAGAAATTGACTTTAATTGTCCTCTTTATTGCATTTTCTTCTTTTATCATTACTTACTCCGGATGTTTACAACTATACTATCTTATAACATTTAATTACTACATAATATACCTATTAGATATTCCTATAAATGTCGATTGTCCGTAATAAATGATTATTATTCTAACCGGACAATTTCTAAATACATTTATTTATTCATCCAACTTTTCCTACTAAATTATTTTAACTCCCTATTTATTGCACACCTATTGCCCTATTAAGTTTAGAGTTACAATCTCTCCTTCTAGATTCCTTATAGTACGATCTCCGTCCTATATCCCTTACCTATTTACTTTTCCAACTCATAGTTGGCCCGCCCATCCTTTTGGAATATAGTTGCGACTGCTTCTTAGTTGGAATTTATATAGTAAATTCAAATTAAGTATACATATAGTAGATTTTTGAAAAATACTTTCAGAAATAACAAGTATGCCACTTATACGTATACCTATTCCCATTAATCGAGTAGCTTTGATACCAAATGCAATAACCCACCGCAAAACGGACTCAATTTCGACCCAATAAAAGCCCATCGAACCTTAGGCCCATCTCAAGGCGGATTGTTAAGTTGATAAAATTAAACAATACATAGTACATAGAGCTATCTATCTATAATTTCAGAATCTCGTAGCGCAATGGATAAAATATAATATCAGAAACAAGTACCAATTTCATAAAAGAAAACCTTTCTAGAAACATAACATGCTAAATATTACAACATGTCTACATAAGAACTCCATAGTACAATAGTCCAAAATAACATAACTATCTGAACTGGGTATAAATAAAAATATTAAAAAAGCATAAATAGATAGATAACTATCACCAGTCTTCATCTCCACCTTCCTCTCCTAAATCAGCATTGCCTCCTCTAACCTATGTGTTGTAATAAGGAGTCGGTCAAAATAACAAATGTTCGGTGAAATGAAAATCTTAAGGTTTACCATAATCGTACTTGGACAGTATTATTTTAAAAAAATATGTCTTACGTATTAAAAACTATACCATACTAATAACTTTAACTGTAAGCCCAAAGACCTTTTCAGTCCAATTCCAAAATTCCAACGCAACTAACCTCAATGATGCAAGAAAAAGCACCCAAACCAATAAATACCTTTTATTGGGGATTAAGCAGACTCTAACCATTTAGTACCTATAAAATAGGCAGGTCCCCATCATTTAGTACCTAACCCATTTTCCAACTCTAACGTAACTATCATTAACGATGCGAGAACGAGAATCTCCAAACCACTTAATACCTCTTTCCTGGGAACTTAGGTAGACTATGACCATTTATGACCTATAAAATAGGCAGGTTCCTGTCATTCAAGCCCAAAGACAAGGCGGGTCCCTCTCAATAACTAACATCACATGAAATCCTATCAGGTCACTTAATACTTCTCCTAAGAAAGAGGCGGACCCTACCATAGCCAGTTAATACCTCTAAACCACAACAGATCCGTTCTAAAGATATCACCTACCATATCAATAACGTGGTTATGACCCATAACCGAACTCGTGACGTCTCACATTAGTCCGACTATTAATAGGTATTGATAGCCCGATTGACTAAGCAGACTTACCTATAGAATTTAGGACTAACCTCACGTCCACTTAGGTTATTTATTATAGGTGATGTCCCACATCAGCCCTTAAAGCCACACCGCTGGTAGCCAGATTTAACTAGGCAGACTTCTATGTAACTTTGGACTGATCTCGCATCCCTATAACTTAGTCATACTTCATATGTATACTATTTATATACACTCAACATCCTGCATAATTAATAATTAAGGCCGTATAAGATAACCCCTTATCACGCGTTGATTCATAGATTAAATTCCATAATTTACACTAATTACCTTCCTATAAATTAATATTATCTCACTATTTTATTAATACTAATCAATACGTTCAATGCACTATAATTATTACGTTATTAACTTTGATAATCCATACGTTAATATTGTGGTGTGTGTGTATAGGCACATGAGATTCGAATAAAATATTTCTAGTCACATGCAAAGAAATCGCTTATTAATTTAAATGTCAAACTCATACAAGTTCCAAACTCCAAACAAAAATATAGATAATATCCTTAGCTAACAAATGACTTTGTATACAAAAAGGAATAATACCAAACTCATCTTATACTAACATAGTAGACTTTGTCTCTTCTATTCCAAGGAAAACTAGTCTTATAATTTAGATCTTTCATATTCTGTTCGACCTTTAAACAAAGCAACTTGAAGCGAAAAAGGATCCATGTGTGTTTAATTTACAGAAATTGGCATTGCAAACTACAGTTTAATAAAATTCATACTTTGCACACCATTTCTAACTTTATTTGCTTTTAGAACCCTTTTCTACTATGAGTGAAACCAAAAGAACTAAGTGGAACAAACTATAAATTATCTAAATCTCAAGTACAGATCTTGTTCTACTATGTTAATACAAAACAATTGAAATTCCAACATATTTAAATATTAACATTTATTTAGGGAAATTTTGAGGGTTTTAGCTGTTATGTTTTCGTTTACCAAAATTTTCCCTAGGAATACATCAAATCCAAATACTATTCAATTATAAAAATGTGAAAAACTTGATATTTCCACTCATAGAGAATTGTTTGCTTCGTAAATGGATCTGATTCCACCATGCCTAATTCTCTTTCAAATCTTTCCCTTTTGGAATATACAACAAAGCAAATTGTATATAGAAATTAGATTTAGAATCGAAAACTATAGAGGAATACAACTCGAAATCAAAAGAAATAAACATCTAAACCTTTTACCAAAAAATCCTAACTGATTCTGGAAACTAAAGAAAAAGAAGATGAGATCTGATTTATACCGCTCCTAATTCTCTATTAGATCTTCCCTTTTTGAATATACAACAAATAGATTGTGTATATATATATATATATATTAGATTTCAGAAATCAGAAGGTAGAGAGGAGAAAGATCGGGAATTTAATTTAAATTAGAAATAGAATTACTTACCATAAAGTTTACTATTTCTGAAAACCTAAAGGGGAAGAATTTTGACAGAGCTTCGCCGTTGCTACAGAATTTTATGAGGAAAAGTGAAGGTCTAAGGGTTTATTTATAGAGGTAAGAATGTAGCAGAACCGTTAGATTAAAAATAATAAAATCTAGATTGTTAAAATGACAAAACCCTAGCTGCTAGCACTCCACCAGTCGACCGCTTGTTCCTTGGTGGTTGACTGGTCCTTGCCTTTTGACCGTGAATATTTCTTTCCATTTTATTATATTTATTACTTAATGAATTTATATGTTATTGTTAACTCTGATGCTTAATTAAACGTTTAGTAACCCTTAACATTAATAATTTAAATTCAAATTTTAAACTTTTCAAAATTCAAATATTTAAATTTCCAAATTTAAAGTTATTTGAATTATTTTAAATTCGAAAACTTCAAACATCCATAACTTCTTGGTTTGAACTCCGATTTCAACATATTATATATGGAAATTGATTAAAAATTGCCACAGATGCAATGGTGCTATTTCTACGATCAAATTCCACCATTTACAAAAATTTCATTTTAACCTTAAATTAATTACTTAATTTCTTATTAAATTTTACAAGATGTTACATGCTGTATCATTTAGACATTTTCGCAAGCGTGACACATGGAAAAGATCATGTACTCCTACTAACTTCTTAGGAAACTTAACTCTATAAGCTAACTTCCCTACTCTACCAATGACCGTAAATGGCCCTACAAATCTCGGTGCTAACTTTTCCAAACTACCAAATCTTATCACGTGCCAAAGCAATGAGACCTTTACAAAAACCATACCGTCCATTGCGATCTCTAACTCCATGCGTCTCTTGTCAGTGTAAGACTTTTGCCTATCTTATGCCATTTTCATCCATCTATGGATAAAGTCTACCTTTTCTGATGTCTCACTTAGCATATCCAGTTCAAGAATAATCTTATCCATAGTGTCCTACCAACAAGATGGTAATCTATAAGGCTTCCCGTATAACGCCTCGAACAATGCTATCCTAATACTTGCTTGATAGCTGTTATTATAGGTAAACTCTACTAAAGGAAAGTGATCCTCCAAAGAGGCTTGAAAATCCAAGATACACATATGAAGCAAGTCCTCCAACACTCGGTTCACCCTCTCCATCTGTCCGTTCGTCCGTCTGTGGTTGATAAGTGGTACTCAAGCTCAACCCAGTGCTTAGGGCCTTCTGTAGACATTTTCAAAACTCATCAGGAAAAAGTGGATCTCGACCGCTAATGATGTTAGAAGGAACTCCATGCAACATAACCATCTCCCTCACATATAATGTTGCCAAAGACGCAGCAGTCCTCATACTCCTAACTGGAATAAAATGAGTGCATTTGGCCAGTCTGTTGACTATGACTCAAATACTCTCATTCCTCCTCCTACTACTCCTAGATGGCCGGTCGAAGAAGTCCATAAAAACACTCTCCACTTTCACTGTAGAATATCCAACGGTTATAATAATCCTCCCAGTTTTTTCAGCTCCGCCTTTACCCTTTGACAAGTCATATATCTGACCACAAGCTTCTTCATACTAAGTGTTACAACCCGCATTTTACATATTGAAGGATTGTAAAATATTTTTATTTTATTCGTATGAGGTCATAGGATTCTATAATTTTAGGATATTACTCTTAGGGACATTTTACACACCTAAGATTTTTCTTGAATTTCTATATGACCATTTTGATTCTAGAAATATTGTTTGGACTATAACTTTTGATAGGAATTGAATTAGGGTCTCAAACCAATTCCGTTGCTTCAGAATGATAGTTTACCATTTCGTAGAGTAGTCATGATAGAAAAATGATCTTACAGTTAGAAAGTTATGCCTATTTTAAGTTTTTAAAGCTATTGACCAGAATTATTATGTAATTAGTGAAGCTCATTAGTTGGCTCAATAGTCTAACTAGAGAATACTATAAATAGAGGGCTGAAGAGTCAAGTTAAAACTTTTCCCTCTCATTCTAAATCAGGTCTAAACCCTAATTAGCCCTAGATCCATCCTAATTTTATCCAAAATCACTTAAATTGCTCTCTAAATCAACTTGGATTGTGGATTAGCAATTAGATCATCAACCAGAAGATAGAGATCATCATTTTGCTTGATTTGAAGTGCATTCCATTGCTGTTTGGATTGGATTTCATTCATATTGGTTGAATTTAATAATTGATGAGTGGTTTATGCCTTCACAATATACTATGCATGTTTATATGGTAGAATTATAGGAATTAACATGTTTTAAATCAATTTTTATCCATAAAACATTTCCCAACATAAATTACTTGTTAAACTATGTATATTATTTAGATTGATTAGAAATCACCCTTGCTCATGTTCATATATTCATGCTATATGTAAATCTATGTTAGAAATTGACTTGTTTGTCTTACTTTGATGGATTGCATGTTTAATTAGATGAAATTGCTTATTATTCTACGTTGGATAATATGATTTGATGTTGTTTGTTAATGCTATGATTGCATGGAAAGTTACGTCGGAGAATTGAGCAAATCAGAGGCAAAGTTGGTCGAAATTGGATGAAACTTGAAGGGGAGGCTTTGGATTATTGGAAGAGCTCGTGGTTCAAGGTGAAAGTTCTAATTCGTTAACTACACAAGTCAGCATCGAATTGAGAGGTCGGCACTAAAATTTGTAGTTTGGTTCATGGTGGTGGCGATTTTGGGAAGAGCAAAGATGTTGCTAATAGAGGTTGCCTAAGATAATGGATAGGCGAATGGCTAAGTGTTTGACGCTATGGCGACTTGTTTCTAGAATGTGAAGTAGGGTGCTTTGAAGAGAGGTCTTGTTCTATGATGACTTGATTTGTGTAGAGAAGTTGAGGTTAAAGCATCTGGGCATGGAGTACTAGAAGCAAGGGATGAGTGGAAGAAAACTTAGCCATCAATTAGCTAAGTGAAGAGGTCGGGGCCGAGATCAGAGGTAGTTGTCGAATACATAAGTTAGGTCCAAATGGGATGAAACTTCTAGGAAGTGAAGTAGAGGTCCTATAGATCGTGCTGGAGGTGTTTACTCATTCGTATCAGGTGGGATGATGATATAATAACATGATGAAAAGCTATGGTCTTCGGATGTTGGCTCGTGTTGGGAGTAGGTTCCGAAGATGGCAGCTCGCAAAGGGGGTAGGCCATATGATCGGAGAATGTAGAAGGGTTCCTCATGAATAATGGAAACTGGATTGAGCAAGAAGGGCTCAGTATTCAAATGGAGCAAAAGGGGGCTTGGGTGTATATGCTAAGGAATCATTGATGCTTGGATGTTTTCTTTTGTACTCGAAGCAGGGTTATTGTAAGTGGGGATGTCCATGGGTCAACGAGGATACCTGTATACCCTGGACCTATTGCTTTGGGTCTAGTGTCCAGCTTTGGGATGCGGGACACGTATCCAGCTTTAGGCTGCGAGATACAAGAGCACAACGGAGAACCGATATTTCCATTAGTCCCTCATAGAAAGAAAGCCATACGAGCTATCATATATTTAGAGCACATAAAGTGATAGTTATGATTTTTTGATGGATGCTATAGATGCTATGATTGGTTTAGTTGCTCTCTGTAGTAGGCTATCACTCATAGGTATCAAGAGAAGTAGGAATTGGGGATAGAAATACCTAGAAGACTGATATCCTTTATCTGGTTTATGGTATATCTTTATGATATTGTAGAGTAGCATATTATAGTGTTGTATGCTAACTCTTTGGTTGCAGGGACAGGTCAGGTATGGTTCGTGTACTCTTGTTCCTTACCATATTTACCTATTTAATATTTTAAGACTCATTTACCACTTACACCAAACTGCTACCTGACCTAACGTTTTATGCTTTGCCTATTATTATCTTGAGTACTCTAAAATGAGTAGACTAAATAATAGGTCTAGGTGACGTAGAAGCTGTTCGGAAGATGAGATGGATGGAGCTATGTCATATTATATACATATATGAAGTCTATGCTTATTCCACCGAGCAATGCTATGGAGTCCGTGACAGTGCTTACTTGTTAATATTTGTATCAGAGACAGTTATTGAGTTTTGTTTCTATTGTATAAACTCTACTATTGATGTATAATTTTGTGGATCTATTGCCCTAAAGATGATTTGTTCACTTGGTTATTACTGTCTCTTTTGTTATATCTGTGATATTATATTTTATCCATGCGCTGTGAGATATGACAGGTTATATGCTATATTGGTTTATTTCAACCTTGATGATCGTCCTATATCGACCGGGTATGTATAGCGCACTATTTATATACTACCGGTGTTGGTGGTATTGGGCGGTCGTCACACCAGTCTAGTAAAAGACTCTCTTCATATCACAATAAATCTTGTCTCCATTGGTATGAATGGTCATCCTAGAATGATGAGACTCAGCTAGTACCATGTTAATCAAATCCATTATAAGAGGAACACATAATCTGCCATCTCTTCATAACCACCACTTCGAGTCAATGGTATAGTGCCTCAAATGATTCGACTGCTCTCCTTTACGAAGCTTCTCAAAAATATCCAATAGCACATTGTCATACTTCTGACTTGCCCTAATGCGGTCCATAAGTGTAGGTTGCACATCCAAAGCTGCTAACAATCCTGGAGTGATGACTGAAGATGGTCGGAAATCGAACATAGAAATGAACTCCAAGTTCTTTCACTCTAAGAACATTGGACTTAACACTGCATGCTTCCTACTTAAGGCATAGGCTACAACATTGCCATTACCTAGAGTATTGGGGTTATTGAAGTCATACGATACCAAAACTCCATCCACCTCTGCTGCCTTAAATTCAAATCCTTCTGGAAGAATAAATACTTCAGATACTTATGATGTGTATACAGCTTAAATTGCTCTCCTAATAGATAGTGTCTCCATGACTTAAATGCAAAGCCAATGGCCCCTAACTCAAGATCATGGGTAGGATAGTTTCTCTCGTGGAATTTTAACTATCGACTAGCATAGCTTACCACTCTCCCTTCTTTCATCAAAACCACACCCAATCCTATACTTCAACTGTATGCATACACTATGAATGCTTTCATACCATCGAGTAATACTAGAATAGGTGCACTAGTCAATGCCTCATTCATCTTGATGAAAGCATCCTCACACTTTGCATCCCGTGAGAAAACCATATTATTCTTGGTGAGGCGGGTCAGAGGGGCAGAGATTTTAGCGAAGTCCCTAATAAACTTCCTACAGCAGCCCACCATACCAAGGAAACTCCTCACTTCCATGGCATTCTTTGGCACATGCCAATCCTATACTACAGCAACTTTTTGAGACAACGTATCTTAAAAAGCGTAACTCCTCGCGCCAAAAGTGTAACGACCCTGGATTTTATATAAGTTTAAATTGATAATTAAATTAATTTTTGAATAAAAATTGTGAAATTAATTAATAAAGTGATGCGAGTTTCCCCGAACTCAAATAAATTTTTGTATAAATCATTTAAATTTAAAATATTGTATATATATGTGAATGTGTATATATATATATGTATATGGGCATATATGAGTAAATTTGAAATTATATATATATATAGATATATATATTTGATTTGAGTTTAAATCTAAAATAAATGGTTTAATAATAATAATTTGAGTTTATAAAAATATATTTATAGAATTCAATAAGTGTTGATGTTAAACAAATATTTCAAATAAATTTATAGTTATATAAAATGTGAAATGAACATATTAAATAATTCTAGAATTATATAAACTATAAAAATGAATATTATAAAGTAAAGAAAAATTAAAATAGAAATTTATATTATAAAGTAATATTATTAAAGACAAAGTTAAAAAGAAAGAAAAACATATTCAAGAATGAAACAAGACAAGAGATAACATACAAAGTAGAAACATACAAAATAATAAATATTAAGTTAGAGATTGAAATAGAAATGTATATAAGATAAATTATATAGATTTGTAAAATAGAAAAAAAAATAAACACATAGATAATATGAACACAACATAACTTCATTTATATAAATAACAAAGGAAAAAGAAATTCAAACAAGTAAACAAATGAAACAAGAATACATGTATAAAGCTTGTAAAAGAAGCCACCACCATCTCAAATATTTTGTACAGCCGAAAGAAAAATTATAAATGAGATATGGTACAAACTAATTAATGCAAGATCTCTCTAACACACCAAAGTCAATTCGAAAATGTACAAAATGTTTTCAGCCTCCAAGATCTTGCCTGGTAAACAAAAATGGTACCAAAGCAATTAATGCCATCTCACTTCAGCCACCACTTGAGAAAAATCACTGTCTTAATTTGTACAAACAAATAATAATATAGCCTGTACACATTTCTTTTTATATGTACCAATCTTCATCTCAGTTCGACCATCTAAAACTGAGAAAATATGAAGTAAACATCACTCTCCATCTCAGTTTCGTTCCTTCAAAACTGAGTAATATCTGAAGCAAGCTTCAGTTTAAAGAAAATTAAAAACAACTTAAACAAATCAAAACCAGAGAATGGAGGGAGATTTCAGCTTGCAATTTTCACAAGCCTATTTCAAAATAAAGAAAACTCTGTTTCATTCTAGAAAACAAGGTGAGTAAACACTTTTAAGAACCCTGATCTATGTTTGGGAAGTGAATCTGTGAAGAATATTTTAGTATGTGAAAGGATGTTTATATGCATACAAAATATGTATATATGTGGCTGTGCATGTTTGGACACAGACATATGTGTCTCTGTTCTTTGTTTACAGGATACCAAACTTATTAAAATACAAATCCTCATCCTCTAGACTTTTCCAGGTTAAGATCTTCGAATGAAATATGTTAGTTTCAACTAGATCCTATTTTTAAAAATAGTTTCAAGAAATTTTATTAAGTAATTAAATGGGAACTTAAAATATACAGTGGAACCTTTGGAAATGATAGAAATCAATCAATTTAAATTTGAATTTGGATTTCATAAACTGAATTGTATGGTAAAACGATGAATTTTGGTAATGATGTCAAGATTTTTAAATTATAAAATGGGAATTCTCGAATTTATCAAATTTGGTACTTTTATCAATATCGGATGAACGGCGATGACTGGGTGTTCGAGTTTTGGCAAGGGGGAGGCTGGAGTATGGAGGATTGATGGAAACATATGCATATATTTTTCTGATGAACGAGGTTGCGGTGCGAGTTCAACTTAGGGTTTTAACCCTATGTTTTGTTGGTTGAAATCGTGAGGCATTTGCGTCGTCGTCATCGCGTTTCAGACGATCAGACCAGGGGCGATGAATTCATGGTTGAATGGTGGAGCTCTGGTAGTGATCGCGGGGTCGCTGATGATCTGTGGTGGCGGTACGAGGAAGTTTGTGGTGATCGAATTTTGTTCCAGGCTGGATTAAGTTCCTCGATTTTGAATTCATCGTGGATTCGACGAATTGGTTGGCCTGAGGGTCTGAGTTGATGGACGACGACATGTGGGAGGTGGTAGCGTCGATCGCCGTGGCTCCGGCGTCTCGTGCACGTGTGGGATTGTGTATATGAGAAAAATTTTTGTTTGGGGAAGAAGCATAGTTCTTGGGTACGACTCGAAGTAATTAGCGTGATGTCTCGGGGAAAGGAAGGTGGGAGAAAGACTCGAAGTCAAGCTCGGGTTTAACCAGTGTTCGCCTCGGGTTTATGATTTTACAAGTTTTAAAAAGGTTAATTTATTTAAAGGTTTAAGTTAATGGAATGATGATAATTTATTTTCAAAGTTATGGAGTAATTAATAAAGATAAATTGGTTTATCTTTTAGTTAATTAAAGATCTTAGGTTGTTAATGATTTATTAATTAATGAAAGTAATTTAAAAGGATAATTACCCAACGTATTTAAAAGAATTAATTTAAAGGTTAATTAATTAATGAAGGTGATTAAGGAATGATAATTAATTGAGGAATAATTAATTAAAGTAATTAAGTAAAGATAATTAATTAAAGGATAGTTAAATAATTAAAGGTTAATTATTTAATAATTAAAGGTTGATAAATTATAAGTAAAAGATTAACTTATAAAATTTGAAAAGAGGATTTATTTCAAATAATTTGAAATTAACTTATGATAATTAACCTGGATTAATAATTAATACATCTGATTTAAATTAATCAATTGATTAATAAATTTTACTTGTGAATGTTTGGACCTGACTGAATGATTGAATTGTTGATATCCCATGATCTATGATGCTGTGTGATATATTCTGATTTGTGTGTGTTCTGTACTGTAGTTCATTTATCTGGGATGAATGTAATATATTATATGTAATTTATATATCTGTGATCTGTGAATGAAAGATAAGCGTTATAGTTATACCGCTTATCAATTATATTTCTGTATTTTGATATGTGATGATTGAATGATGTTGCACTATTGTGTTAAACCCCTGGACTACACTTTCACACACACAAATATGGATTTCACAAGGAAATCGGTTAAGTCACAGATGATTTAAATTTAGGGGGAATTAATTTAAAGGACAAAGATTTGTATATTTTTTGCCTCAAGGACACAACCTCAATATTTTTACCATAAGGACAAACATTCTTCTAAAATTTATTCATAAGGACAAATATTTTCCAAAATTATTCATAAGGACAACAAAACTGCTACCAAGCTAAAAACTGGTACCTAAAAACTGCTACCGATAACTACAAACTGATACTATCAGTGACTAAAAACTGATACCTAAAGAAAGTTGTCCTTTAGGATAAAATATTGAAGGCCTGTCCTTGAGGCAAAAATGCTGAAAATTTTTGTCCTTTACAATAATTTCTTGTTAAATTTAATGTTTTTGAAATTGAAATTTTAATTTCAATTGAATTTGGAAATAGATTTGGGTTAAATATTAAAGCTTTTGAAAAGGGGCATTTCACTAGAAGGACAAACTTTGCGGTCCAATTAGTTTCTAGGACACACATCCATAGAAATTAATTTCAAGGCCAAAGTCAGCAGAATAATTACTTTTTAGGACAAAGTTAGCAGTCCAATTACTTTCAAGGAAATAATTTCATAGGTTTTTAGGCCTTAAAAACTAATTATTTTTCATTTTGTCCTTAAAAGTAATTATTTCAGTTGTGCGTCCTAGAAACTAATTGCACTAGCTAAAGAGGCCCTTGTGGCTAATTTCCACTTTTGAAAATGAGTTCAAATGATTTAATAAAATTTGAAATCTAAATGATTTGATTTAAATTTGAATTCAATATTTGAAATTGAATTCAATAATTGGAAACTATGGTCTAAAAGACCATACCAGTTATAAATGTGTTTTATATGAATTTAAACCATTTTAAAAGTATTGGTTTGGGAATTTAAATTTAACCCAAGGATTTTAATTCGTATTAAAGAATCAGATTTTCCGGAATGAAAACTGTTTGTTTTCAAATGATAAAAGCTTTCATATAAGAAATGAATTTCCAATTTGAGTTAAAGGAATTTCAAGTTTGAATTGAAAATGGTTTTCCAAGTTGTGAGTGAATTCTTTTTGAAGGCTATGAATTGAATCTGTTTATTTTTAACAGATTTAAAATGGTGATTTGTTTAAACCATTCGAAATGAAATTGTTTTTGAAAGCTATCAGTTAAATCTTTGTTTTAAAGATTTAACGAGTTAATCCAAATTGAAATGGAAAATTGATTTGGAAAATCTATGAATAAATCTTTGTGAAACTGGGTGAACTTTGTGAATGAATCTTTTTGTGTAAAAGTTTAAAATGGTAATTTTTTTAAACCATTTGAAAGAGAAGTTTTGGGTAATAAGTTGTGACTTAACTAAAATCCCAATATCCATATGTTTTAAAATATTACGCTCACTTTTCAGTTTAGCCGGGAGAGGACCTTTGTGTCACATAACCCATTCCGAATAAGTGATACGTCGTATATGGATAGCATTTGAAGACCGGTGTTGAAGACCGGGTATTTGCGAGAACGATAGGATAACCTATCGATTGTCTCTGCATTGGGTAGCTCCCGGTATAGAGATTCCCTAAGTGATGGGAAGTTCGATCGGGATTGTGAATACCCGGATTGCAAGGGCTTCTTCGGAAGTGCCTTCGGTTCTGTTCGAACCCGGAACAGACTTATATGGTTACATGTCTGACATTACACTTTGAGATATAAAGTAGATTTCTTTCAAATACATATCTGTTGGTGGCGGAGAATTTATTCTCTTAGCTTAACACCCTTCTCTGAGACGTACGAGCTCAAAGGTTATGTAGTTGAAGGTTATCAGCGATATACTCCCAATTTGGTAATGTGGCATGCTGAGTGTTGCTGTGTGTTGATCATTTGTGATCAAAGCATGGCTTTGTGAAAAAGCGTAGCTTTGTGGACGAGACCTCATCGAACCTCACAGACTGGAAATGGTCGAAACAGGAAAGATGCGGCAAGGTTATGAGGGTCGCGCCCTTTAGGGCATGTCATTTCCTTCTGGAAAAGGGTGGTATCATGGTATGGAGCGCAGATACTTACTCATGTGGATACACTATATTTATTACTGTGTGATGTTGGTTATCGAGCGCTCGGATAAAGGTCCCAAAGGACCGGGGGGTGGCATACTCGAGAAGTAGTTACCTAGTTACAGAGGTAACCCGGCCTTGTGTTAGCAGAGATCCGGTTAGGTTCTCGGGGCATCCCGCCAGAGGCGTACCCATGTGGCAGTAGGAAGTTCCTTAGCCTGACCATTTGTTAGAAAATCCAAAGAAACAATACGAGCCTTGTACGGTTTTAGTTGTATTACCTGCTATGGAATGCGGCGGTAACCTGCTATTGAACATAGTAGCTATAGTAGGCATAAGTGCGAAATGCCTATGCTGGCTAAGATTAATATTATATTTTCGAAATGTTTCCTACACTATGCACTAGTAATAATATCAAAAGAGTTTTGTTTGCGTAGTAAGCATGTTTGACT
The DNA here is from genome assembly GCA_030737815.1 of Allium fistulosum. NCBI lineage: Eukaryota > Viridiplantae > Streptophyta > Magnoliopsida > Asparagales > Amaryllidaceae > Allium > Allium fistulosum. The sequence continues at coordinate 218,572,370 of CM060902.1, forward strand.
ATCATAAGAAGAAATCTCCTCCAATTCTGCGTTTACATTGTGTGTGTGGCGGGAGGTCTTATGGTAGTTTCATTTTCCAAAAGCATTGCGGATTTCAATGTTTAAAATCCTGTTGTTGTTTTTTTAAAGGTAAACTGTTTTGTTGCTCACACCAGTCCCATGACTGACTTGGAGTTTATTGTTCCCTTCCTAAACTCTGGGTGCCCACAATTTTCCACACGGGCAGTCTAGAGTTGGGGTTTTTCAGATAGTCAGGTTTAGTAGATTATCTGGAGCTAGTTCAGTTTTGGAGTTCATTGATTGCACTTGCTTATCTTTGTGGTTTGAGCTTGATGTTGGAGTTGTTGGACTCATTCTCTTTTTCAGATCATTGGAGTTATCAGTTATGCTGTTTCCGCTGTAGCATTATTATTTGTCTCTGATATTGTTGTATCATATTGATATCATTGTTGTATATCATTCTGGATATTGTATTCATTGGAGTTGTATATGATATCATTTATTTCTTTCTTCCGCTGTGTTGTTATACTTAATGTTGTTATAAGCATCGGCAAGCCAGATTCGGTGTTTGAATCTACGGCATTCGAGTACAAGTGAAGTACGGGTGCCAATTTTCGAACGCTGGATTTCGGATCGTGACAAAAAGTGACACTTGGAAAACTTCGCCTTCAACTTATGCTAATAGAGTCTATTAAGCACTTCTTCTAAATGCAACCTATGCGCCTCCTTGCTTTTTGAATAGACATCATCCACAAATACCACCATGAACTTATTAAGCAATCCTTTAAAAATTCGACTCATCGAATCAATGAAGTAGGCGAGTTCATTGTTCAGTCTAAAAGGCATAACTAACTACTCATATAGCTCGTTGGGTGTACAAAAAGCAGTCTTCTGATTACTATCCTCGGCTACATGCAGCTGGTGGAGTCCGGTAGCCAGGTTAAGCTGTTAGAATGCCTTTACTCCAACCAACTGATCAAAAAGATCGTCTATGCGAGGCAATAGGTAATGATTCTTTTTTTCTTGTTTACTCAGCTACCGATAATTAATGCAAAGACCTAGAGAACCATCTGCCTTAGTGGCAAAGACAACTAGTGCTCCCCACTCTGAAATGCTCCTTCCAATGAAGCCCTTCTCCAAAAGCTCATTCACTTTTTTGCTCAACTCACGTCTCCCTTTCAGAACCATATGCCTCAAGGATAAGACAACAGGTCTAGCATTCTCCATAAGATAAATTCGAAACTCGATCTCTCTTTGAGGTGGAAGAACGATGACCTTGGAAAATACATCTGGCTAGTCTCTAATTACAGACATTAAATCTAACTCATCATGTGATAGGTCTAATGAATATAGGTAACTCAACATAACCAAACCTCTGGGATTGCAATAAACCTCTAGACTACGTCCACTACAAGTACCCAACCTACCAATCTTCCTATCACAATTTAGGATAGCCTTATACATTGTCATCCAATCCATGCCCAAAATCAAACCAAACCCAGAAAACCCTAATACAAAAGCATCGCAATCGAACTCGACTCCCAAAATAAACAATTTGAAACCCCAATATATCATAAATAAATAAGCCGATACTCCAATGGGGTTTGATACAGCTACAGGATCGGTAACTACGCTACTGTCTAAGTGTAACTCATTTACAAGTCTACTCGAGATAAAACATGTGATGCTCCCATGTCAAATAAGGTACGAACAAATAAATTAGATATAGTTGACACACCTTCGATCATGACCTTCTTCCCCTTGTCCACAACTGGAGGCAAACTCGAGCTAGGAACAACGTCTAGTGCATAAATTGAAACCACCTGGGCAGAGGTCTTTTGAGGCACTAGACACTCTCGCCTCATGTACCCATGTTGATTGTAGTTATAGCACTTGATCTTAGAGCTATCTTTCTTGCATTCCTTAGCCAAATGCCCTTCTTGCCACATCTCCTAAACTGCATCTCTTACTTCTTAATCTTCCCTTTGGATCTTATTCCACCCTTGCATTAGTTCTACTATGGTGCCTTCCTCCCGACTTCTTAGGCTCATTCTTCACTTCTTCCAGGATCTTATTCCACCCTTGCATTAGTTCTACTATGGTGTCTTCCTCCCGACTTCTTAGGCTCATTCTTCACTTCTTCCTTATAGATGGTATTTAGCAAGGCCATCTCCATCAAACCATCATAAGTCACACCAATGGGAATATGACTAAGGGCCAAATCTTAAAGAGTTTAATTCAGCCTCTTTGGAAACTTCAAAGCTTTCTTGTGAGGGGTATTTATTAGCTTCATCCAAACCAAGCCAACTCATTGAACCGATTCATGTACTCCTTCACCGACATCTCTCCTTGCTGCAAATGTATGAACTTCTCCAAATGTACTCCCTCCTTTGCTTTAGAAAGAAACTTAATCTCAAAACGCCTTCTAAACTCTTCTCAAGTAATCTCTCCCTCATTGGTCTCTACCACTGCCACATCCCACCAATTTAGAGCCTTTCTCTGTAAATGACAAGCAGCAAGCTGTCTCTTAATATCGTCTTTAAGACCTATCAATCCAAAAATCCTCTCATAAGTATAGATCCATGCCTTTGAGTCTACACAAGACTCGATCCCCGCATATGGCTTCTCTCCTAGATTGGCAAATTCCTTACATAGCTTGGCGAAATTAGAGACAGGTGGGTGAGCTAGAACAAAACCTGGCACCTACTATGTGGGTATCCTATTATGGTTAAGCTCAGCTTGTCCCATTGCTTGTACATACCAGCGGAACCAAATCAGGACATTTACACCTAGAGTCTTAGTTGCATCGCCTAAGCTCCAACCAGTAGGACCGCTCATCCTTTCTATCTGTGAGATAGGAAATTATTAGCAACTTTTCCACAAATAGTATTGACAAGAATAAAGGAAAGAGTTTACGTATCATATATATATATATAAAACCTTTGAAAACTTGTATCTATATATATACTTTGGGAACCTATTTTGAAAGCCTTGAAAAACATTTTGGGAAAACTTTTGAAAAACCTTTTCTTTTTGAAAAACCTTTCAAGTACGTTCTCTTAGTACACCCCTAATCCCTAAAAAAATTCAAACTTAGGCTCTGATACCAAATGTGACTGCCACCACCTCCCGACACATCGATCTATATCCTTAGGTGACTTTCAAAATTGTGTCAGCACCAATAAGTACGGTTTATTGAGTTATTAAACATTTCAAAGACTAAAAATATAAATATAAAATCGAAGGCATTCTGCACTTTCAGATCTCACAGCGGAAGGCAGAAAAATATGAGTATAGAAAATAGTCATCTTAGAAAATATCCAGAAAAATAATATAGTCTCAAAATAGTGCGTAGTCGAATCCATAATATACAGAAGCACATCAAGCAATCTGATAAAATACTAAATACGATAAATAGTTACATGGAGAGTGAAAGGAAACATAAAAGCAACTCTAATGCTTAGATCGCCTTTCCATGTGCTATCACTGGGCTTATCACCTGTTGTCCCATTCTCTTGTGGTGGGGGAAAAAGAAAGGAAAAAGGTTGGGCTGGAAAAAAGTCTGGTGAATGAGTTACATCATTAATATATAGTGATCGCATACAATTGATCTTAGTAATACTCTATGCGACATAGGATGTCCTACAAGTGTCCATGAATTACCTATTTCATTTATCTAAGAGGTAAAGTCTTAAACACACCTATACTACTAGCTTGTAAAGACTCGTGCTTAGCGTAGAACAACTAACCAAACTTCAAAACAATTACCGATTGGCTAATAGCTATTGGAACTATTCCAACATAGGATTACCCTACCGTTTCAATCGTGGGACTACTTTTCCCACACAGTGATTATGTGTAACTACTTCAACATAGGTTTCCCTACAATTTCTACCATGGGACTACGTTTCCCACATTACGACTACTCGTATAATATTTACACATTGAGGGGGAGCCTGCAATGCTGACTCGCGCCGAAGGCATCAAGGTATGTCGCATCTGTGTCTACCTCTCAATGGTAACATAATGCATTATATCGCACCGCCTCGGGATCCATCAACAACACAATACCTCATTGTGCCCATGAATACTAAGGAACTCTCATTAGTGTTGGACCACACACTCCATTAGGCATCATCATCGGTGTTGCGCATTCACCGTAAAACCTCTTGTAGGTGCAATTTGGGATATAATCGCCCCAGTCGAATATTGACCCTGCTAGTAAATAGCATTTATCCAATCCCGTAACGTCCTAGTGTCGCCATCATAGGGAACTAACTTACCTATGACTACTAACATCCATATATATCTATTATATATACTGTATGGTTTTTATAACTTGGGCCCTAGGCTGAGATTTTGGCCGTGCCTAAAAATGCTAACCGGTCGACCGCTTGTCACTAAAGCAGTTGACCGCTTGTTGTCGACCGGCTCCAGTGAACGATCGATCGGTCCAGGTGTAAATTCTGTGTTAATTTAATTACCGTCCTCAATTCATAATAATTATTATTTCCAATTTCAGACTATAGTAATTTTGCATACATAAACCTAATTACACTAAATTCCAAATTTGTAAATCTAAAAATTTTATTTGCCCAAACTCATATTCAATTTCATTTACAGTATATCAAATTTCATACATTTAGCATAAAAGGGTTTATAGGACTTCATATTTTGTAGGCAAAACAAAAGTATTATTTTTTTGCACAGCCAAGCTAGTTATATAGTGGCCATACCACTTTACAAATTTAATACAGCTGTGAGGCAAAGATGCCTTAGCAACTAATAGAATGACTAAAATAACTATAGCACAGGAGATGCCTAATCTACTTAACAACGACAAAACTAGTCCTCCTACGCAGAGGAGGATTCATACTCATCCTCAAACGAGTCGGTACCAATAACATTAACATACTCACTAAAAGTAATGCAATTTTGGAATCGAACACCTCCGAAACACTATCGAAAATGTAACGTCTGTCCCAAGTCTCATCCTTTAAAATCTCACATTATGTTAACCATATTTTCTAACCACGGACAAGATAAAGGAATCAACATAAATGCGATAAAACAGGGATCTATGCTCGCCCTCTAGATCAGAGACGAACTTGAAGTATGTGTTAATCAATGGGGAATAGTGAATTTGTGTCGATTAATGTACCCTTGCCTTCTCTTCAGAATACCAAACAAAGTAGACGACTATAGAGCTAGGCAAAATAGAATCAGCAGCAAAACCTACATGGGTAAAAGGGATCAAGTGTAACACCCCTAATTTTAAATAACATTATTCAGAAGATTTAATTAGATAAATTAAATATAATAATGCAAAGACTAAAATGGTTAAGGGATTAAGATTTGTATAATCATAGGGTATCCGTTAATTAATGTATAAACAAATGAAAATTTAAAGTGAAGTAAGGGGAACAAGATAAGGGCAAAATAGGAATAAGCTATGTTCTTATACCCTAAACCCTTATTCCATTTTCATTTACAACTGTCACAAACAAAAATAGATATATAGAAGCTTGGCTGGCCACCATTAAAAGAAATCAAAAGGAAGATAAGCAAGGAAACAAGTAGGAAGCTTTAAGGGATTAGACAAAGAACAAATCTCAGCCTTCTTAACCCCAAGCTAAGGTGAATAATGATTCTTACATCTTATTTTTATTACTTTTGTTTCTAGATAAGATCCGAATAGATTTTTCAAATAATATATATGCAATGATTTGATTGTTTAAATGGATATACATGCTTGCTAATGAATTATGTTGTTTCTTATGGATTTTATGATAATTTTGGATTTGAAAAACCTATTAAATGACATTCAAATGGCTTGCGTTTTTTATATATGGTCAATAACATTGTTTTAGAAGCGGGTTTCAAGTTTTATAATTTTCTAAGTTATTGTGGATTTAATATGAATTTTCTATGAAAGAAAATGGCTAAAATTGGGTTTAAATTATTTATGGTAGTTATATGTCAGCCTTGGGTCTGAAATTTAAATATGTTAGAAAACATATTAAAAGTGATTTATGGGAATTTTTGGAGAATTTTCCTAAGTATTTTATTATGTATATAAAATTATTTAAGGTGTGAGACTTAAATGTTTTATATGTTTCGAAAAGGTGAAGGGCTAATTTGTTAAATATTTTAAATTGCTAATTATTGAATTCGACAGCACTTTTAGAAAAATATTTTGAAAAATAATTGGTAACCAATTATATGTTGACAAATAAGGCAAGTTAGTTGGAAAGAAATTACTTTAAAAGGCTAATAATCAGTTTTGCAAAAAATTACTGCTTTGCCACTTCTTTCAGCTACCTTTCGACCCCATACTTCCACCCCTAACCAAGTTGAAACCAATACACATGGTTCAACTATTTGGTACGTAGTGGATTGGAGAAAGTCGGAAGGTATAGGGTCGAAACCAGACTTTCGAAGGGGTAGAAGTCAGTTTTATTAACTTTGAATTATTTTGTTTACAACAGATACTTTCAAAAGTTTGGGTTAGCTTTCGACTTAGCCAATTTGCTTTTTTTTATATAAGAAGGGCTTTCGAAAGGGTTGTCACCTTTTTGTTTAAAATGAAGCTTTCGAAAGGGGTCGAAACCCATGCTGCTGCATTCAACCCTTCGAACCAATGCTTTCGAAAGGATGCTTTTGCCTTTAAACTTTGAAGTTGCTTCCTAAATTTTCGAAATGGTTGGTTTTGAAACCACCCTCTTTCTTTTACTTAGGACCAAAGCTTTCGCTTATGTTCTTTTAAGACCCTTGGTATATTAAAAGTTAAACCCAAAGGTTTCGAAAGGAATGATTGTAAATGGTTTCGAAGCTATGTTCCATAAACTTTTACTTGAACCCAATACTTTCAAAAGGTATGTTTTAAGTGAGGAATTTTAATGTTTTCGAAAGGTTTATACTGTGAGTTTCGAAGGGGAGATACTCCAAGGTTTTTGAAAGGTTTAATTTGAGTATTTGAGTGGAAGGTTTCCAATGCTTTCGAAAGGCAAGTTTAAAGGGTTTTGAAAAGAGGATGTCTAAGGTTTTCATAAAGCTTTTGAAGAGTTATTCTCAATGATTTCGAAAGGTCTATTTTCAAAGGTTTCAAAAGGTATGTTTTGGCCTTTCGTCTTAATGTTTCAAGGTATAGTAGTTAACTTATTAGAGAAAAGACTGGGGGTATGGGATAACGCTATAATAACGTACTTGTATTTGCCATATATAAGTATACGCTTTACCTCGATTCTCCCAACTCTTTTAGGCTATTCTTCTGTATCTTACAAAGACTCGAATGTAGATTTTACAGACGTAAGATATGGACATTAGAAGTGGAAAAGTTAACATTGGTGGGGGAAGCACCATCACTAACAAAAATGCCCGACCCAATAGGAGAAACCCGGGTCGACCGGCAAATGCTAACCTAAATGTAAATGCCAATGCAAGTGCTAGAGTGCCGTAAGCTGATATGGTAGCTATGTATCAATTCTTCATTAATATGATGCAGGCTGGAGTTGCTACGGGATTAGTTGGAAGAAATGTTGAAGGAGGAAATCAGGGGGCTCCAGTGGTCAATAACTACTCAATATTGAGCAGAGACTATGCCGGGCTTGGAGGAAAGCCGTTTATAGGGACTGAAGACTCAATTGAAGTGAGAATCGGTTACTTCATTGCAAGAGGATCTTTGCTGATTTGGGGCTTAATGATGAACAGAAGAAGAGACTTACTTCTAGACAGTTGCAAGGAGTAGCACTATACTGGTGGAACAGTGTTACCGTGGGAATTAATGAGGAGACCATGACTTAGGTTGAATTTAGAAGGAGGTTTGAGGAAAGATTCATGTTAGAAATGGCTAAGTCAACTTTTCTCAGGTAGTTTATGGAATTGGAGTAGGGAGATATGACAATGCTGGAGTATGCTACCAGATTGAAGAATTATCAAGGTATGTGTATGCTACGGTTGATATGGTTCTCAAAAGGAACGAGAAATTCATCCGCGAACTGAAACCTGAACTAGCTAAAGCGACTCTGGCACATATTAGGGATCTGTGTGTTGTAGTTGTTAAAATGACTTTAAGGCGGGAGGATATGCTTACTTTTCATGATGGTAGCAAACCAGGGGAGGCTCAGAGTAGGCGGAACCAGAAGAATTTTTTTTTCCAAAAGAAGGGTGCTCAGAAGAGTGAAGGAGCCAAGAAAGGAAAGGTTGATGTAGTTTGCTATAAGTGCGATAAGAAGGGACGCTATGCCCATGAGTGTCGGATAGGCAAAGGGAAGAAAGATGTTGATAAGAAAGGAGTACGATGTTTCAACTGCGATTAGATTGGATATTATAAGAAGCAGTGCAAAGAGCCAGCTAAGGATGGAAAAGGCAAGATGTTTGCATTGGAACCAGCTACCTCAAGGCCAACAGCCGAGGAGAAAGGAAAAGCTATGTTGGGAGGTTCGCTTTTGATTCATGGCGTATCAGTTAGAGTTTTATTTGATATTTGTGCATCGCATTCTTTTATATTTTATTGTTTGGTAGATAAGCTTAACCTAGAACCCTCGTACCTAGTTACTTCCTTAAGGGTTGCAAATTCGATAGAAGGGTATGTGAATCTTAGGATGAGATGTGACCACCTAGAGTTTGAAATGTTAGGTCATGTATTTGCTTGCAGTTTGCATGTATTTAATTTAGTAGGGTTCATAATTATTTTGGGTATGGATTGGTTAATAAATACGATGCTAGGATATTTTGCCATGATAGAAAAATATCACTTAGACACCCTAGTAGTAGTGATCGGAATATATACACCATAGAAAACCCTAGATTTGAGCTAAATGCTTTGTTGGGTGTTAAGGTAGAAGAAGATGGGTTAAACCGAGTTTTCGTTGTTAGAGAATTCGTAGTCGTCTTTGAGCCTGTAGTAGGACTACCACCGAAATGAGCTATTGAGTTTTGGATAGATTTAGTACCAGGAGTAGAGCCGGTGAGTAGACCGCCAAGCAGAATGATACCTACCGAGATGAAGGAGTTAAAGGTGTAGTTGGTGGATTTAGAAGGCAAGAATTTTATCCGACCAAGCAGTTCGCCCTGGGGAGCAGCTGCAGTGTTTGCAAAGAAACCGAACGGATTGTTAAGGTTGTATATCGATTATCGTAAGTTGAATGAGAAAACGATAAATAACTGATATCCATTACCTAGAATTGACAAATTGTTCGACCAGTTGAGTGAAGCCAAAGTATTTTCCCAGTTGGATTTGGCAACAGGTTTCCATCATCTTAGAGTGGCTGAGGATAGTATTCCTTTGACGGCGTTTAGAACAAGATATGGATCATATGAATGGTTAGTAAAGCCGTTCGGACTAACCAACATACCAGCATTTTTCGTGGACTTGATGAACTGGATCTTCTAGGAGCATCTGGACATATTCGTGTTAGTGTTCATAGATGAAATTTTGATATATTCTAAAGATAAGAGAGAGCATGAGGTTCATCTTAGAGTGGTGCTTGAGACGTTGAAGCACCATAAACTAAAAGCGAAAATTTCAAAGTGTCATTTCTGAAAAAAGAAGTGAAGTTTCTTGGTCATGTAGTCTCAGAGAAAGGGTCGCCGTAGATCCGGCTAAGATTGAGGCGGTGAATAATTGGAAGAGACCCGAGATAGTGACTGAGATAAAGAGTTTTCTTGGATTAGCTAGTTATCATCGGACATTCATTAAGGATTTTTCGTGGATAGCGGCACTGATGACTAAACTAATGCAAAAAGATGTGAAGTTTATCTGGACTGATAAGTGTGAGGAGGCATTTCAGAAACTGAAACACTTATTGATGAATGCACCTGTGTTAGTTGTTCCAGAGGGGAACCAGGACTTAGTAGTACACACAGATGCATGTGGAACAAGGTTAGGAGCTGTGTTAATGCAAAGCGGTAAAGTGATTGCCTATGATTCTCGACAGCTCAGACCGCATGAGGTTAGATATCCAACTCATGATTTGGAATTAGCTGCAGTAATTTTTGCATTAAAGGTATGGAGGCATTACCTTTTGGGAGAAAGATTCGAGTTGTATACGGATCATAAGTCACTAAGGTATTTATTCTCTCAGAAGGAGTTAAATATGAGACAGCAGTAGCTAGATTTTTTAGCCGCTTATGACTTCGGTATTGAATACACACCAGGAAAAAAGACAATAAAGTTGCAGATGCACTTAGTAGACTACATCAGAATGTAGTATTGTCAATGATAGCTAAGTGGAAAGATTTAGAAGCAATATTGACCACATGCGGAGTACAATGGAGATCTAAGAGTAGTTCTAGCAGAGAAACTGCTAGTTGTCATGTCTAGAAGTTCGACTAGTGATGATTGAAAGGATTGCTTCTAAGCAAGTGGAGGATCCATTATTAGCTGAACATATCAGAAAGTTAAGGAATGGAATAGAGAGCAATGACTTGAAAGATTTCAGTCTTGACCAAAATGGGTGGTTAAGGAAGAAAGGAAGAATGCGTATTCCGAATGTAGGAAACATTAGGAAGGAAGTTCTTGGTGAATGCCATCGTTCAAAGTTCACCATTCATCCGGGAGGAACTAAGATGTATCGGGACATGAAAAGAAGTTTCTTTTGGGAAGATATGAAGGGAGATGTGGGCTTATGGGTGAAGCAGTGTTTGAACTGTCAATAGGTAAAAGATGAACATCAGAAATCAAGTAGTTTACTTCAGCCTTTAGATGTTCTAGTTTGGAAATGGGATTATATCTCAATGGATTTTATAGACAGGTTGCCGAGGTCAAATCGAGGAAATAAAAGTATATGGGTCATAGTGGATAGGTTGACCAAAAGTGCCCATTTCATTCCAGTTAAATCAATCAGGACGGCACCTATTTTGGTTAAATTATTCATGAAGAACATAGTCAGACTGCATGGAATTCCTAGTAGTATAGTAAGTGACAGAAATTCCTTATTGACTAGCGAGTTCTGGAAGATTCTACAGGAGACTTTGGGTACCAACTCAAGATGAGTACCGCTTACCATCCGCAGACAGATGGAAAAACAGAAATAGTTAACAAAGTCTTAGAGGATTTGTTAAGGGCTTGTGTGCTAGATTTTGGAGGATCATGGGAAGATGACCTACACTTAGTCGAGTTTTCGTATAACAACAGGTATCAGGCTAGTATAGGGATGGCACCGTTTGAAGCTTTGTATGAATGGCTATGCAAATTTCCCATTTGTTGGTTAGAGACCGAGGATAGGTTAGTTCTTGGTCCAGATTTGTTTAGAGAAGCTGCGGAAAAGATTGAGTTAATTCAGGTTAGAATGAAGGAAGCTCAGTCTAGGAAGAAGAGTTATGCTGATAAAAGATGGAAAGACTTAAAGTTCTCAGTTAGAGATCATGTTTTTGTTAAGGTGATGAAAGGTGTAATCATATTTGGAAAATCAAGAAAATTGGCACCAAGATTTGTTGGACCATTCCCTATTGTAGAAAGGATCGGGAAACTCGTATATAGAGTAGAGTTGCCGAACAGTTTGGCAGGAGTCCACAATGTATTTCATGTTTCTCATTTAAGGAAGTGTTTTCGAGATCCAGGAACTACTATTGCACCAACCGTGTTAGAATATTTAGTAGTGGAACCATATATGACTATAGTTAGAAAACCAGTTTGTATAGTCGCAAGTGATGAGAAGAGACTAAGGAACAAGACAGTCCGATTAGTCAATGTCCAGTAGAGTGACGACAAGAGAGACTGTACTTGGGAAACTGAGAGCAGGATTAGAGATACTTATCCTGACTTGTTTCATGGTATGTTTTACCTTTATGCTTGATTGTTATAGGTACCTTATCGTAATTTCGAGGACGAAATTCTTTAAGGAGGGAAGCATGTAACACCCCTAATTTTAAATAACATTATTCGGGAGATTTAATTAGATAAATTAAATAGAATAACGTAAAGACTAAAGTGGTTAAGGGATTGAGATTTGTATAATCATAGGGTAGTCGTGCCTTAATTAATGTGTAAACAAATGAAAATTTAAAGTGAAGCAAGTAAGGGGAACAAGATAAGAGCAAAATGGGAATAGGCTATGTTCTTATACCCTAAACCCTTATTCCATTTTCATTTACAACATTCACAAACAAAACTAAATATATGGAAGCTTGGCCAGCCACCATTAAAAGAAATCAAAAGGAAGATAAGCAAGGAAACAAGTAGGAAGCTTTAAAGGATTAAACAAAAAATGTAACAACCCTAGATTTTTGCATATATTTTAAATTTGACTTTATTTTATTTTGAAATTATTTTTAAACTTGTTTTATTTTCAATATTTCATTTTAAATATAAATCTTGATTATTATGTGAATTTTAATTTCAAACTGGTATAAATTGAACATTTTCCTGAAAAAGGGATTTCTAGTCAAACTGGTCAAACTTTGATTTTTAAACCTGAAATTTAAATATTTAAATTCTTAAATTTTATCTTTTATTATGAAAATAGATTTAATAACTTGAATACTACTTTTCGTTTCATTGAAAACGGATTTGAATTGTAAAAGTTATGTACATTTCAATTTGTAGTGCAATTTGATTTATTTAACAATTTTGTCTATTTTAAATTATATAAATTACATTTTCTTTGTCATATTTTATTTTAATTTGTGTTAATATGTTATTTTATGGATACTTTGTCCTTTAATATTTTTAAAAGTGATAATAAAATTTTTCCAAAAATTTATTGCATTTATTTCCTATTTTTAAAAGGCTAGTTTTTATTTTTCTGCTATTTTCTTAATTTAAATTATATTTAATTAAAATTTATTTATTTACTTTTGCGAAAGCATTTTTATTTTATGTTATTATCTTTATTTATAAATATTTTCTAAGTCCATATAAATCTTCCAAAGTTTATCCTGTTTATTTTCAAATTTTCTAGACTAGTTTTCATTTTGTACTATTTTCTTATTTTAATCATATATAATTAATATTTATTTATTTATATTTTATATATTTGTTATATTTTCGAATTTTAACTGAAATTATATGTATTTTCATGTATTTAAACTGATAAAAACGAAAATATGGAAATATGAAGAGTTTGTGACCTTTGTTATTCCTAGTCTTTTTGTATTCTTGCCTTTTCATTTTCTAACCAACACTTGCATTTACTATTGGCTGACCTTATCATTTTCTAACCAACACTTGCATTTACTATTGGCTTACCTTATCATTTTCTTCAGCCGATTACTTCCTTCCATTTTCACGTAAAAAAATAGCTTCTTACTCCAAAAATTTCGACCTCCACACCTGAACAAAAATTTGGTAAACTTCTTCTTCTTTTCTACTCTTTTTCTTCTTGTTTCTTATGATTTTTCCACTTGCCTTCAACTTTAGGTAGGTTGACCTTGCTCCTCCATCACCAAGGCTGCCTCCACCACCACCACATCAGGCCACCATCTTCTCCAGCCCACTGACCATCCATGGCCATGGCCATATATGATGTAGATCCACCAAAAATTGAGCAAACATCCACCTAAAACCCTATAGCCTAGCACCTATTGCCTTCCCCACTCCAACCACCACCTTGGCCGCCTCTTGCATCACTTCCACCAGCACCTACCTGACCAAAAGCCACTGCCACACCATTCTCCAGTCCACTACAGGCCTGGCCGTGCCCATGTTGCATAGGGTCGAACCATTTGTGGCATAGAAACCACTTGTAGTTGCCTTGTTTTGAAATTCAAGCACATATCCTTCATCTCCTCCTTATATTGCTATGGCCAACCCCTATATGGCTTTAACCTGATCCAAAACCATCCCATAACTATGCTTTTCCAGCCTATGGCTGAAGCATATGATGTTGAATGCAAGTGCAAAAGCTCTAGCTTTGAATTGGGTAGTTATTCCTAGCATTGTTTTGTAATATTTCGGTTTGTAATTCATGTTTGTATTTGTTTTGTTTGATATTTAACAAGGAAATTAGCTTTGGCTCTCCCACTCTCAAATCATTGTCGTGTTATCGTGCCTTTGAAGTTCCTTGTTTGTGCAATTGGTTGTCATCTCCAGCTTATACAAGTGAGTAATTCTCACCAGACGATGTGTACTTATATAACTGATAAATTGACATCACTTGAATCTGTAAATGCATATCATCCTGTTATAACTGCTATATTATAATCATATGATGTTCATACATGCTTATACACTTGTTATACCATATGTTACTATTATACGATGCTATTATGTTATTTATATCAGTTTATCACACTGCAAGTTCCCTGTAGATTAGAAATCACTATGGGTTGAAATGATACATACCCGAACAGACTTTAGAATAGGGAAAAATCGTTATGGGCTGAAATGATAAGCCTGAACGGTTTTTATTTATTTTATTTAACTTGGGATTGCGGGTTTGAAATGATAAAACCCGGTTTTCTTTGTAAACTGCGGATTGAAATGATATATATCTGTATCACTTGACCTAGGCTAGAAAATTATATACAGACCCGTGGTTTATATATTTTTCTGAAATTTTAAAAATATTTTAAAAATATAAATATTATGATATTTTGATTTAAATTTTATTAAAATGATTTCTAAAAAATATTAGTGATTTTCTACAAATTAAATAAGTAAATTAAGTAAATGGTGAAGTAGAATTTGAAATATAAGTTAATTTTGGAATTTATGATTTTGTTTTTAAATGGAATTTATGTAAAGTAAAAATATATGACAAATTTTGATTTAAAAATGAATTTAATGATTTTATTAAGAAATAATGATTTTATAAAGTGTTAATGATTTTGTATAACTTAAAATATGAAATAAATGAATATTTAAGTTGAATTTGGAAATATAACTTAAATTGAATTTTTGTGAAATTTGTTTAAAGGTGAAATTAAATAAGTTGTATTTTGGAAGTTTAAACTTAAGTGTTAAGTTAAATTTTTTATTAAAGAAATGAAAATTTAATACTTGAATTTAAATAAGAAATTTTTTATTTAATTTGGATTTTTTATGGAAATTTGACTTTATAAAATCAAAAGAATAAGGGTATATAAATGATTGTTTAAAGTGTGAAAATATATGATTTTATAAGTTAAAATGATTTATATTAAAAGTTAATTATGTGTGAAATTGTAAATAAAACTCTGAATTTGATTTGACAGCATTTTTGAAATGTAATGTAAAGATATTACAACATTGGAAAATGCTGTAGTTGTTTTAAATGAACCAAATAGCAAATTTGAACTAAGGGTTATTATAGCACTTTGTTAGTGCTATAGTTGTTAAATTTAACTAAAATTTTAATTGAAACTAAATTAAGATATTACAGCATTTTAAATGCCGTCTTTTGTTAATGAACTGTTTTTAAACATAACATTTCGTAGCATTTTCTAAGTGCTGCGAAAGTTGAATTTTCTTTGTTTAATAAATTCAAATGAATAAATGATCTTTGAAAAAGATTAAATTTTGGAAATTAAATATTTAATTATTAAATATAATGAATTGACTTTAAATGATTTAAATGGAATAGTTGATTTGGGAAATACAACTATTTTGAAATGTGATTAAATGGTATTTAAATTTAAATTAAATAAATGATGTTTTATTTTGAAATGAATTTTAAATGATATTAAATCTTGGAATGAATAATTGAAGTTTATATTAGTATGAAAAATATTTGGTTTACTTGTAATTTGAATCTATTTAAAGGATATTGGACTTATGAAATATAGGATAATAAAGCTTTGGAATTTATTTTATAATTTGAATAGTTATTTTGTGGATTAAATATATATTTGAAATTTATAAGATTTGAAATGGTCTATGGAAATTTAATTGAAATAAATGATTGAATTGAATTGAAACTTCGGAAATATTAATACTTGGTTTGAAAGTATAATAATTACACTTTTAAATGGTTTAGATGAATTATTTTGATTGAAATATAAACTATTTAAAAGGTGACTTGAAATGATATTAAATGAATGATATATTTGAATTTAAAAAGGTATTTAAAGTTGAATACTTGGATTTGAACTCAAATGATGATTTGAAATGAAGTTTTGAAAGGATATGATATTTTGATATATTAAAATGATTTGAAATGAAGTTTTGAAAGGATATGATATTTTGATATATTAAAATGATTTGAAATGAAGTTTTGGAAAGATATGATATTTTGATATATTTAAATGATTTGAAATGAAGTTTTGAAAGGATATGATATTTTGATATATTAAAATGATTTGAAATGAAGTTTTGAAAGGATAGGATATTTTGATATATTAAAATGATTTGAAATGAAGTTTTGGAAAGATATGATATTTTGATATATTGAAATGATTTGAAATGAAGTTTTGAAATGATATGTTATTTTAAATATATTGAATGGTTTGGAATTGATTTAATCTTTATTTTGATAAAGATTTGGATTTGAAATGATATTCTATTTTGAAGTATAAATACTGTTTTTAAATTTATAACCACGGGTTATAATAACGATTGGTTGTTAAAGAGACCGGGATCAGATATGGACATACTCTCTGTCGATACCGAAAACCACTTTGACAACTGTGTACGCGGTGGAGTTTCCAGAATGAAGTAGGATGGTGACGACGATCCTAAGGTATATACGTGGACCCAACTCCCGTGAGTTGGCATAAGGTGGCTAAAACAGGAGCGACTGACGGACCAGTGAGGTAGCACCTATGATCGGACACACTTCTTCGATACCATTCTATTACTTGTGATTGATTTGGTGCGCACCCTTGATTTGGGAGTGTTGTTCGAGGTAGGCGGTAGTGGCTGCTATGCGTCACCACCAGTCCGGATGCGTAATTGGTATATCTACCCTGGCATTGCCTAGTTGTGCCGTGTCACCTACCATAGCGAGCTTTACTACGAGTTTGAATATCTCTCGTAGCCTGTGGAGTATCGAGGATAGCCCCCATTTTGGGAGTATGCTAATACTGGATAGACTACTGGGACTATTACGTGTTAAGGGCTATATGGGTAACCCCTTGACGCTATTAAAAAGTATGTTTATTTTATATTAGACATTATTATAATAGCGAATATTACTACATAGTAGATAGTTTAACGGATCCTTAAAGAATGGGCGATCCCAAGCATTCTTTAAGTTACTTGTACCTTATTACAGTTCAGTTGAGTTGGTTTACATTATATAAGTATATATTGTCCTGACTCGAGTGTTTTGTGTTTTGCTTTACGCTCGGGTCAGCCTGAGTTATTCACAGATTTGGATTTCCACTCTCTTGGAGATTTGAATTGCTGAAGATTATCTGCTTGTCTTGTCCTATCTATTTCAGTTCCATTATTATACTCAGCTTGTACTTGGTTATTTTATTGAGACTTCTGTTGTACTATATTTCTTCTGTTATATCTTATGTAACTCTGATATATTTATATAGTAGCTTCATGAACTACTATTTCTTTTACTTCCGCTGCATTATTTTACTCTGTGTCTGTGATTATATTTATTTACTGTATATTCTGAGATTTGCCAAATTTTATTTACAACGCGGTATTTTGAGCAATTTAAGTCCGACATGTGCGGATGCGAATGGTTGAAAATATCGGGTCGTCACAAAAAACAAACCTCAACCTTCTTAACCCAAAGCTAAGGTGAATAATGATTCTTACATCTCATTTTTATTGTTTTCATTTCTAAATAATATCCAAATAGATTTTGTCAATAATATGCCATGATCTGATTGTTTAAATGGATATATATGCTTGTTGATGAATTATGTTGTTTCATATGGATTTTACGATAATTTTAGATTTGGAAAACCTGTTAAATGACATCCAAATGGCTTGCATTTTTGATATATGGTCAAAAACATTATTTTAGAAGTGGGTTTCAAGTTTTATAATTTTCTAAGTTATTGTGGATTTATTAGGAATTTTCTATGAAAGAAACGGCTAAAATTGGTTTTAAATTATTTATGGCAGTTATATGTTAGCCTTGGGTCTAAAATTTAAATATGTTAGAAAAATATTAAAAGTGATTTATGGGAATTTTTGGAGAATTTTTCTATGTATTTTATTATGGATATAAAATTATTTAAGGTATGAGACTTAAATGTTTTATATGTTTCGAAAAGGTAAAGGGCTAATTTGTTAAATGTTTTAAATTGCTAATTACTGAATTCGGTAGCACTTTTAGAAAAAGATTTTGAAAAAGAATTGGAAACCAAGTATATGTTGACAAATAAGGCAAGTTAGCTAGAAGTTAAATTTTTGGTTATGTCTGGTAGGCCCGAATCAGCCAATGGTTAATAGTTAGCCAAGTAAAACAATAGTGTGGATAGATAGTCCATTGATTTCTTGATTTTATGCATATGTGTACTTGCTACTATTGTTATAATTAGTTTGATTGCAGGTTTTTGATTTGCAAAAGTATGCTTTTTAAAGGGATATTAGTGAGGAGAAACCCGTTTCGCTAAGCGGCATGGTCTCACTTAATATCAGTAAACCGAGATGTAATAGTACTATTCACACCAGGCTTTATGTCTGACTCGAAGTTTATGTTTCCCCTTAAACTCTCGGGTGCTCAAAATTTAATTTGAGTAGATTGAGAGTTAAGATTTTCAGGTTTAGTAGGTTGGATGAAAAAGCTTCCGAAGACGTGCAGGAGGCAAAGTTAGCTATGTAGGAGCTACTTAGTTTTATTTCCGTTGTGAAGTATTTATGACAAACATGTTCATTTAGTACTCTGGTCATCCAAGTGGGAATTTTCATATGTCGCTCTTGGCGTAATTTGTAATAATTATATTTGATCAAAACCTAGGGAACATTTTGGGATTATGTATCTGAATATGAAATATGGATTTGAAATGTAATCAGAAAAGATGTTTTAATTCTATGTTGATACCATTAGCATTACCGTATTTTGTCATCAGAAGTTAATACTATAGATGACTGCAGCATCTGTAGCGCTTAGCTTCTTGCCTCAAGACAGAGGATTTTACATCAAGCATTTGGGAACCCAAACACACTTCATGACTTTTAGAAGTGGGATCTTCTAAGGGACAGAAGCTTCGCAACAAGTTACTCATCGTCAGGAAATGGCATAGGAGCAAGGGTGTGCTTATAAGAAGCAACAAGATGACCGAAGGATCTATAGTTTGTACATATCGCTGGTTTCCACTTGTAACCAACATCTACCATAGCTACAAGTCCAGGAGCCAGTTCAACTTGTAATATAGATGGTAAAAGTCTCTCAAGCTTTATCTTAATCAAAGCTCATGCATAACGTAGTCTGCCCCTTCTCACCATCACCTCATCAAAACAAACTAACTCACTGATCAGGTTTCCCAACCAATCAATTCCAATCAAAGATTGAAATGTAGAAGAGATGTTTGAGAAATGGACCCAAAAAGGCATAGAGAGTACCTGTTTACGTGCACTGTCAACCGATGGACCCCATTTGGTAATAATAAACGGCTTTTCCAGAATTATAACTGGCTCTGATTCAAGAATACGAAGTTTATCCTTAGTGCATAAGAAACGAAATAGAACATAGAATTATCAAACCGCACAGTAAATCTTTCCTTTCAATCTTCAAAAATTCCTTAGATGAGATATCACAACAACCAATGGGGGGTTACCATCGAGGAAGAAACCAATAACTTATTCGGGCCAAAATAATTTTCTTGCTCAACACCCTCAGAAGGATGGATATTGATTCCATTTTCAGTATTTAGATCAAAACATCTTAGAATTTAAACTCCAGCATTTCGCAGTTTATTGGAAAACAAGGAGGACTAAGTCGGGATAGGAGCACCTGGAACTGCGGTAGAAGGCACTGCAGTGTTTTGATTTGAAGACCCTGAAAACCCATTATGTTTAATTAGAGGTTTTAGATTCGACGACACATTATTTAGCAGGTTATTTTGGAAAATAATGTTACAGACAGGTGATTCTACAATAGGCTTCAACTAAGATGCAAGATTAACCCCTACAACTGCAGGATTTCAATGCAGGGACTAATATTACGCTGCCATCATTTACCTCATTGCCATTAACACTAAATTTCATATTGACAGAATCAGGGTGTGCACGCAAGACAGCAGAAGCATCAACATTAGACGATGAATTACCTGGCTGTGTAGACAAAGTATTTGAATCGAGTGTATGCTCATATAGAGGATCACATTCTATGGTATTACAGTCAATCTAAGCAACTTCCTCAATAACTAGGTTGAGTGGTGCTGAAGATTCCCAAGTCAGAGATTCACCAGAATTGGCTACTTGAGATGAAATTGCCTTAGGCGGCGTTGAGTAGAGTTGGCCACTTCGAGTACTAGATCCACCTAAATCATCGACTTGTTAAACCGCGTTTTGCTCCTGTGATTCTTTGCTATCTAACGAACCCAGATTAGCAATTTAGAAAGGAAGAGATGAGAAGGCAGCATAGGTGAGAGATGTGACATGAAGAAGAAGCAGAAGAAGTCGAATGGGGAAGCCCTAAATCGGCGATTTGAGGAAAAAAGAAGTGGCCATTATAGGAATTTATATTTGATTAGGTAAAAAGGGTGTAATTTATGTCAATTCTTATTTATCAGGTTCACAATAACCAGATCTAGATTATATTTACTGTTAAATCCCAACTCCAACTAAAGAGGATTATCAATTAAATTTTTGAACAATCCAGATCAAATAGGGTATACAAAAATGAATTATATATAAATCATCTTACCAACAATGAACACTCACCCCAAACAAAAGTTATTTCCTCCATAGTCCGCCTGGAATCCTCTTTGGTTGTCGTAGATCTCCCCTTGATTTGCTTTGTTTTAATCTTCTTATATTTCTCTAGTTTGATTTTTAGTTTAATTTTTGAAGAAAGTTTAATTCGAGGAGAAAGAGAATTTCAGATTTCAAAGGAACGTAGTTTGGATGTGAAAGTGTACGTGTAGTACTAAGGATCGTGTAATATGGTATATTAATGCGGAAACTGGTAATAACAGTAAAGTAAAAATTAAAGTAAGCACACCAGGAATTTTTATACTGGTTCGAACTTCCCGTTCTACGTCCAGTTCCAGAATACCCTCTGGATTTAAACTAAACCCCTCACTTAACCCGGAGGAATAGGTATACGACACCTGAGCAGCCGAACAGGAATTTTTCCGCCTCAACAACCGAAGAGGACTTCAACTTAATACAAAATGTTTGTTGACGAATGTGTTCTAAATAACACTGATTGTCTTTTGATAGTACAACTTTCCTATAATAAAATCCTCAAGAATATGTATGTGTGTGAAGATTTAGAAGGAAGATAATCACGTAGAATCGAAGTATATGAATAAATTCAAGGATTCTAGTGATATTGAATAAGAGTGAATGCTTTTATTTGCAGAAATGAGAAGAGATTAGATTTCAGAAATATAAACAAGAATCGGTGATTGTAGAAGTGAATTGAATATGTTTATATAGTTGTAGAAGAGTTGTAATCTTTCATGAATAGTTTTAGTCAACAGTAGTGTCCATACCTCTTGAAATAGAGGACATTACTCTTCATGAAAAGATCGCGTCTCTTCAGAAAACTAGTCGTTTTTCTCTGGTCGGTCGACCGGAAAAACTGGTCGGTCAGCTGAGTTGAAAAACGTATACAAAACAGAAAGTCACTGTGCATATGATACAGGGTCGGTCGACCGAGGATCCTGGTCGGTCGGCCGACCTGGTGTTATATGCACAGTGAACATATTTTTTGATATAAAATGTTTTGTGTGCGTGTGTGATTATTTGAGGAATGATTTTAACATTGTTCTAAGACTCAAATAAAATAAAATATCCATACTAATCTCTGAATTGTAAGATTATCTTCTTTGTAGTGCACGGTATGCACTTATTCTCTTTTTGTCGCTTTCATATAGCATTCTCGTCGTATGATCTCTGAAGCTTGTGTCATGAATCAAAACTCATGAATCAACATTCTCCCCCTTTTTGATTGATGACAATACTTATGTGACGAAGTAATATTGACATATATATTATAGTTCTCCCCCTGAATGTATGGCGACTTTTCTGCAAAAATTCGTTAATTTGCATACATTTCTCCCCCTTTGTCATCGACAAAAAGGAATACTTATAACAGACTGAAGTAATGCAAAAAACATTTAAATTTACATGGTACATTCTTTGAGCTTAATTAGAAATAATTTAAAGATGTTTGCTTAGAACATAACATAACAATTAATTAAGAAACAAAATAAACTACAAGAGATTCTTGAAAGTTAAAATAAATTTAAAAAAATACTACAATTACTCCTCATCATCGTCGGTATCCCACTGTTCTGGATGAAGATTTTCATCGAGAGGAGCCGGTTCCTTACCCCGTCTGTGAGTGGTAGGTGCGGGAGTTGCCGATGTGCTGGAACTTGTGTTCTCGGATGTAGACCAAGAGAAATTTGGTGCGGGTCTTTTTCCAGGAGCAACAAATGAAGCACCGGCTTCAGAAGAGCATGATAAGGCATCCCATAAATTTACGAAGAAGCCTTTGATCTTTTTGAAACGCCCATCAATTTTTCGAAGGCGAGAATCCAAAGCTAGTTGATTTTGGGCTAAAATATCTATGGCAGCCGCTGTGCTAGTACCGGGAGGTGATCTTTGGATAGAGGTTTGACGAGTTAAACGTTCTGTGGAATGAGTGGAGGGTTGAGGAGTAGAATAGCTACGACGTAGTTGTTCTCGTGGAATGGTACGCCATTGCTAAAAGGTTGTGATTTGGGATGGTGCATCGGGTAACTTCATCAATTTTATTGTTCGTGAGTCAAAGGTACGAACTTTGGATGTTTCGGATTCCGGTGCATGAGTGACAAAGTTGTTAATCAACCGCATTATGTATTCTCCATAGTAAATATGGAGCATTTTTCCTTGGTTGAATGTAAGGAATTCATCCATAAGAAGTTGTGTCCAATTTACCCGAATGTTTCCACACATAGCATATAACGCCTTGAAGTTTTCGGGATATACTAAGTGGTACGACCCTCCTCTTGGAACAATAGACTTCATCATGAATCGATGAAAAAGTCGTGCTTTAGGTCGGAGAGATGAAGTTTGCCTTAAGTCGGTAGCATCATCTTCAAAGAATAAGTGACTTAGGCGGTCACGAGTTGATGGATTACAATCTACATCATGTAATGAGATTCCACCCGGTCGAGCATTTAAAATATGATTCATTCGATCAATGGAGAGAAACATCGATGTGCCACATACCGAAGTCCAAACACAATTTTTAGTGTTTCTAGGTGGATTGACAAGATTGAGATTTGCTAAGAATAACTTGACCATTATATGATTAATCTTCAAGTTGTTTTTCCTATGGTCAAGAAAAGCATCAAGACCACTTTCAAGAGCGGTGTTTTCAACACCGTAGGCGGTAAAATCAGGATAACTTACAAACGACTCCTCAAAGATTTTTGCATCTTGAAGCTTTATCCATCTTTCTAAAGCTTTTTCACTTACTAACCAAGAAGCAATTTGAGAATCTACAGGAGTTGAGGAAGATTGGCCAGCGGTAGTCTTAGATTTCTTTTTGGGAGCCATTTTTCTTGAAGAATTTGAAGAATTTTTAGAAAGGTTGTAATGGGGGATAGGGTTCAAATCTGTTGTGGAAGAGTAAAGTGAAGAGGTGAGATAAAAAGGTGAAGGGTTGGGTTAAAATATGAAGACAATTTTAGCAGAATAACACGTTCGGTCGACTGAAGGACCTGGGTCGGTCGACCGAGTGTAGGTTCAGAACAATGCTGAAACTTTCGGGAAAAGCTTCGGTCGACTGGTGCAGGGAATTCGGTTGACCGAGTTTAAAAAATATTCTACTGTTATTCGGGAAATACGTTCGGCTGACCGAGTCAAGTATTTCGGTCGACCGACTTGGAAGAAATCTGTTTTTAAAAACTTCTCGGGACAGCTTCAGTTGACCGGTTCAGGCATTTCGGTCGACCGAAAGCATGTCATGTTGTTGTTTGTTTTTTTTTAAATAAGAATTATAGAAATATAATCATATTATTACATCATATTTATTTATACAGCTTATATAAAAAATAACATATATATACTAAAATATAGCCATGATGAATTAGCATCGACGTTCCCATGAATTTGGAGATGGAACGTTTTCTACCGGTGACCATATTGGAGCTATTGGAGATTGAACATGGTTAGAGGGAGATGGAGTTCTATAAGAAGGTTCAGCAACATCATCCTTCTTAGATGAACAAAATTTCATGGCAATCTTTTCAAGGAAGCTTAAACGTCTTGCCGTGACTTTCTGTTCGTAATAAAGTTCCCTTTGCATATTCATCTGTTGTTGTTGGTAGTGATGAATTTCATCAATCTTTTGTTTGGTTGATGGAGTTACTACCATTTCCTTTTTCCCTTTCTTTTTATCAGGTGTATAACCTGTATGGGAGTCTTCCCATGGTTTCCACCTGTGTCGGGGATCATTATCTGGAGAGGGAAATTCTAAAACACGATTTGGCATTGGAAATGTAGGATAAGGACCACCTTCGGGGATACGATCAGAATAGTCGTCGTCCGGGGAAGTATAAGAGAGATGAGAATTTTCAGAATTGTAGACATCATTATTAGAAGACATTTTTGTTTTAAGTTTTTGTTTTGTATTTGATGCTCTATTCAATAAGCATATGTATGTATATATATAACCATATTTTCTAAAAAAATAGTGGTCTAAAATCAAATTTTAGTTTTAATCACATAATTCTTTAAACAAAAACTGTTTACAAATGAATGACATACAATGCTTTAGAGTTAAAAAATAGTATATTCTGAAATCAAGTTTCAATGATGTAAATTAGAAACAGAGCTGGAACAAGAAACACCCATAGCCCAAGTGGCTATACTACAACATCTTACATAAAAGTCAGAAGTCATGAGTTCGAGTACCGCTCTGGTCAGAAAAAATAATTTTATATTTTTCATCATTTTATATATATATATATATATATTTTTATTATAATAATTTTATTTTATTCATAAGTCTTTAAACGACATTATACCTAAATCTCGTCTTAGTTTTATAAAAGAAATTTCATTTAGTGGTTTAGTAAAAATGTCAGCTATTTGATTTTCAGTATTGATAAATTCTAGATTTATTAATCCTTTTTCCAAACAATCACGAAGAAAATGATGACGAATATCTATGTGTTTTGTTCGGGAATGATTGACCGGATTTTTTGAAAGGTTTATTGCACTGGTATTATCACAATAAATTATTGATTTTTCAAGATGACAATTAAAATCTTGTAATGTCTGTTGCATATATACGACTTGTGCACATGCCAAAGCAGCAGATATATATTCTGCTTCACATGTTGATAAAGAAACACAATTTTGTTTCTTACTAAACCAAGAGACTAAAGAACGTCCAATGAAGTGACACATTCCGCTCGTACTTTTTCGATCCGTCCGACTTCCTCCAAAATCAGCATCACTGTAGGAAACTAATTCAAAAGGACATTCTTTCGGATAAAATAGTCCGAAATCTTTGGTTTTAGTTAGATAACGAATAATGCGTTTAACTGCTCTCATATGTGATTCTTTGGGATTTGCTTGAAATCGAGCACATAAACAGACACTCATCATAATATCGGGGCGACTCGCTGTTAAATAAAGTAAAGAACCTATCATACTACGATATAACTTTTGATCAACACTTTTGCCATCTTCATCTCTATCGAGATGAACCGTTGTACTCATAGGAGTTGGTTTGGCAGCAGTATTTTCAAGACCAAAACGTTTGATTAAAT
The DNA here is from genome assembly GCA_030737815.1 of Allium fistulosum. Taxonomy (NCBI): domain Eukaryota; kingdom Viridiplantae; phylum Streptophyta; class Magnoliopsida; order Asparagales; family Amaryllidaceae; genus Allium; species Allium fistulosum. The sequence continues at coordinate 218,598,137 of CM060902.1, forward strand.
TATAACAATATTTTTCTTGAGTAATAAAAATTCCATTTTCAATTTGTTTAATTTGTAATCCAAGAAAATATGACAATTCTCCCATATGAGACATTTCAAATTCATTTGTCATTATGGTTGAAAATTCTTGACATAATTTTTCATTTGTCGAGCCGAAAATAATATCGTCAACATATATTTGAATTATTAAAATATCTTTATTAGTTTTCTTAATAAAAAGTGTTTGATCTACTTTACCGATTTCAAAACCAGATTCTAATAAATAACTTTTAAGACGATCATACCAAGCACGTGGTGCTTGTTTTAAACCGTATAACGCCTTTTTAAGTTTATATACATGATCCGGAAATTTTTCATGATTAAACAAAGGTGGTTGTTCAACAAAAACATTTTCTTTTATGAATCCATTTAAAAATGCACTTTTAACATCCATTTGATATAGTTTAAAATTATGAAAACATGCATTAGCTAATAATATTCGTATTGCTTCAAGTCGGGCGACTGGAGCAAACGTCTCTTCGTAATCAATACCTTCTTCTTGATTATATCCTTGTGCAACTAATCTAGCTTTATTCCTTGTTATATTTCCTAGTTCATCTGCTTTATTTTTGAAAACCCATTTAGTACCGATGACTGATTGATCACTAGGTCTAGGAACGAGTTCCCAAACTTCGTTTCGTTCGAATTGATTTAATTCTTCTTGCATGGCAAGTATCCAGTAGTCATCAGTTGAAGCTTCTTTTATATTCTTAGGTTCTATGTTAGAAAGAAAAGCAACATGACCAGCTTGATTTAATTGATGTCTGGTTTTAACATTCGTATTAACTTCTCCAATTATATTTTGCACAGGATGATCTTTTAAAATTCTAGGTGGAGATTTTATTAAATTGGAAGTTACATTTGTATTGGTTTCATGAATATCAAGATTTTCATTTGTACTAATATTCTCATTCTGAGTAGATTCATCATCAGAATCAATAGTAACACTCGGATTTATATTTTTAAAATTTTCGTTGAAAGAAACATGTAAACTTTCTTCAATAATTTGAGTTCGTTTATTATAAATTCGATAGGCCTTGCTTTGTTCCGAATATCCAACAAATATACCTTCATCGGATTTTGGATCGAATTTGCCTAGTTGATCTTTAGTATTTAAAATAAAACATTTGGAACCAAAAACTTTTAGATATGAAATATTTGGTTTTCTTCCATTTAGAAGTTCATATGGTGTATTTTTAGTTAATGGTCGAATAGAAACACGATTCAGTACGTAACAAGCAGTAGCTACAGCTTCTGCCCAAAATTGTTTCGATAAAGTTGTTCCATTTAGTAAAGTTCTTGCACATTCTTGTAACGTTCTATTTTCCCTTTCTACAACTCCATTTTGTTGTGGTGTTCTAGGAAAAGAGAAATTATGGTTAATACCCTTTTTGTTACAAAATTGTTCAAAAACTTCATTTTCAAATTCGCCTCCATGATCACTTCTTATATTTTTAATTTTCAAAGTTTTAATATTTTGAATTCTTTTAACAAAAACTTTAAAATTATCAAAAGTATCACTTTTATTTTTCAAAAAGAAAATCCAAGTATATCTAGAGAAATCATCTACAATAACAAAAACATATCTATTATGATTAATAGATTGCACTTGAGTTGGACCAAAAAGATCCATGTGTAAAAGTTCAAGTGGTTGTTCTGTAGATATTACTTTCTTTGATTTAAAAGAAGATTTTGTTAATTTTCCTAATTTACATGCATCACAAAATATGTTAGTTTTGAATTTTATATCGGGTAACCCTTTAACTAATTTATTTTTAGCAAGTTTGTTGATGGTATTAAAATTTATGTGACAAAATCTTTTGTGCCAAAGGCAAGAATCATTCTCTTTAGCTACTAGACACAAATTTGAATCATTATTAACATTCATATTTAGTATATAAATATTTTTATCTCTATTTCCTTCGAAAATAATGTTGTGATTTTTATCAAAAATGTTACATTTATTTTCTGAAAAAGTTATATTAAAACCTTTGTCGCATAGTTGACTAATACTTAATAAATTATGTTTTAAATTTTTACCTAATAAAACATCAGTAATGAGAGGTAAATTAGATGTACCATTGCTATTGACATTGCCTTTGCCGATGATATACCCTTTTGAGTTATCTCCAAAGGTGACTGCTCCTCCATTTGAGTATATAATGTTTGATAACATTTCTTTGTTTCCAGTCATGTGTTTTGAGCAACCGCTATCTAAAATCCATTTTCCTCTCTTTTTATGTGGTACCTGCAAAAATTATAAAAAGTTGGTACCCAATCTTTTTAGGGTCCTAAGAGTTAGATCTTAGGAAGCCAAACCATACGGGTTCAGAATTCCCTTTATAAACATAATTCTTGTTATTATGAACAGTTTCCATAAAACTTTTGATATGTTTATTCCTTATCAATGTATTATTGGTTTTTGGAATCCATATCTTAATAGTTTTAGTATTTGAATAAACTGTTTTCCTAATATCTTTCTTAATTTTATTATTAATTTTACTTTTAGCATAATTATTTTGTTTCTTAAATCCTAGTCCAGATTTATTGTTGGAAGTTTGAGAGTTTTCTAGTATACTAGAAAGATTTTCTCTTCCTTTATTGAAATTAGAAACATTTTTAGAAATATCATCAAATTTTATTTTAAGACTAGATTTTTCTAACTCTAAATCCTTAATTTTAGATATTAAATCATTATTTTCAAAAAGTAAAACATCATTTTTATTTTTCTGAATTTCTAGTTCCTCAGATATTGACGTAATTTGAGAAGATAAGTTAGAATTCGATTGTTGAGAGATTTCAAGTTCTTCTTCCAATATTACCTTCTCATCTTTTAACATATCTACTTCTAAAACTGTTCTATCTAACTTTCTTTGCAACTCCTTATTTTTCTTTTTAAGTTGTTTTGTTAAATTTACTAATTCAGAATTTATTTCAATTAAATCTTCAAAAGTAAAATCACTTACATCGTCTGACGAAGCCATGAAGCATACATTTGCTTGTTCATTATCACTTTCACTCTCTGATGAGGATGATGAGTCAGTGTCGTCCCAAGTGACTGAAAAAGCTTTTCGTTTGTTTTTGTCCTTCTTGAAATTGTTCTTTTTACGATCTGGACAATCTTTCTTCATGTGTCCTTTCTTGTGACATTCATAACATTCCATTGTTGAAGATGATGGTTTGCTGCTATTAGAATTGTTGTTGGAATTATTTTTGTTTCCCTTGAATTTGTTTCTGTTGAATTTCAAAAACTTTTTGAAATTTTTAGCGATCATTGCCATATCTTCATTATCTGAGTCGGAATCATCTTTTTCTGCTTGGAATGCTACATTTTTCTTTTCTTGTGCTCCATTTCGTTTTGCCTGCAAATTTACTTCGTAGGACATTAAATTACCTATCAATTCTTCTGGTTTTAATGTTGACAAATCAGTTGCTTCTTCAATAGCTAGGACTTTTCGTTCCCATTCGTCCGTTAAAGAATTCAAGATTTTTGTAACAACATCAAAATCAGTAAACTTTTGTTCTAGAGACAATAGAGCATGATAAATATCCTGAAATCTAGAGTACATGTCATATATAGATTCATTTGGCCTCATTTTAAAGTTTTCAAATTGATGTTTCAGCATAGAAATTTTGCTCAATTTAACTTTGTTCGTTCCTTCATGTGAAACTTTAAGAGTTCTCCAAATTTCATAGCCGGAAGTACACATACTAACTCTATTGAATTCATTTCTATCTAATGCACAAAATAAAATATTCATAGCCTTAGCATTTGATGTAGCATCTAGTTTTTGTGTGTTACTCCAAGTCGAGTATTCTCCAGTAGGAATTGTGTATTCCCTTTGTATAATATTCCAGATATCAAACCCACTTGATTGCATATAGATTCTCATTCTAGTTGACCAATAATTATAATTTATACCATTGAAAAGTGGAGGTCGTGAAGTCGATTGACCTTCTGTGAAACTAGAATTAGTGTGAGTGTTAACATCGTTAATTTGTGTGGTTGCCATATTACTAAAAATAAGTAAATATCAAATAACTTTGTGATGGTTATAAGATAACCTTGCTCTGATACCAAATGAAAGTGTACGTGTAGTACTAAGGATCGTGTAATATGGTATATTAATGCGGAAACTGGTAATAACAGTAAAGTAAAAATTAAAGTAAGCACACCAGGAATTTTTATACTGGTTCGAACTTCCCGTTCTACGTCCAGTCCCAGAATACCCTCTGGATTTAAACTAAACCCCTCACTTAACCCGGAGGAATAGGTATACGACACCTGAGCAGCCGAACAGGAATTTTTCCGCCTCAACAACCGAAGAGGACTTCAACTTAATACAAAATGTTTGTTGACGAATGTGTTCTAAATAACACTGATTGTCTTTTGATAGTACAACTTTCCTATAATCAAATCCTCAAGAATATGTATGTGTGTGAAGATTTAGAAGGAAGATAATCACGTAGAATCGAAGTATATGAATAAATTCAAGGATTCTAGTGATATTGAATAAGAGTGAATGCTTTTATTTGCAGAAATGAGAAGAGATTAGATTTCAGAAATATAAACAAGAATCGGTGATTGTAGAAGTGAATTGAATATGTTTATATAGTTGTAGAAGAGTTGTAATCTTTCATGAATAGTTTTAGTCAACAGTAGTGTCCATACCTCTTGAAATAGAGGACATTACTCTTCATGAAAAGATCGCGTCTCTTCAGAAAACTAGCCGTTTTTCTCTGGTCGGTCGACCGGAAAAACTGGCCGGTCAGCTGAGTTGAAAAACGTATACAAAACAGAAAGTCACTGTGCATATGATACAGGGTCGGTCGACCGAGGATCCTGGTCGGTCGGCCGACTTGGTGTTATATGCACAGTGAACATATTTTTTGATATAAAATGTTTTGTGTGCGTGTGTGATTATTTGAGGAATGATTTTAACATTGTTCTAAGACTCAAATAAAATAAAATATCCATACTAATCTCTGAATTGTAAGATTATCTTCTTTGTAGTGCACGGTATGCACTTATTCTCTTTTTGTCGCTTTCATATAGCATTCTCGTCGTATGATCTCTGAAGCTTGTGTCATGAATCAAAACTCATGAATCAACAAGATGTACAGTAGATAATTTAGAGTTCTGATAATTAGCATAGGGTTGTAATTTTAAGGGTGGGATCTCTTCTCAACTGTTAGATCAATTATTATCAAATCTGGGTCGTTCGACTGCTCAAAACCGAAGTCCTGAATCGATGACCAGTCGAAAGCTAGGGGTTGACCGGTCCCAGTCTAGGTATCGACCGGTGGGTTTCCCTATTTAATAGTATTCATTTCCAATTTTTGTTTTCTTAATTATTTTCAATTTTGAAATTTCAAATGTTAACAACTTTTCATATTAGCCCCATTTTCAAAATATTATATATGAAAATTTGCTAGAAAATCACTATGAATGCAACAGTGCAAGTTTCATAGCCAAATTCGAATGTTTGTGAAAAAAATCCATTTTACACTTGTTATCTTTAAATATAATTCTTTTATTAAATTTCTGCTTAAATTTCTAGGATGTTACATTCTCCCCCCTTAAAAGGATTTCGTCCTCGAAATCTTCAAGGATGGAAAAAGGTAACTCATGCATACAAAAATTAATACTATAACCATCTACTCATCCATCAACCAGTAGCGACATCGTCCTTAATTTAAATTATAATGCAACATGTACATATAGGTATGGAATGCATATGAACCATACTAATGCAAAGATTAGGTGGTCTCCTGATCTAGTTGACCTCTTGATATACAAGTGCTTATGCCATATGTCCATAATGTATGCAACGTCCTATGTAAATATACTGGCAATTCTATAAGTATGTGCAACCATTCAATCTATATGCAACAACCATATGCACATAACTCGGTGAAATAAACAAGTGATGATGTGTGTTTGCTTACTCAAGAATTTATTTTCCTAAGTGCAAAGAATAATTTAACAAATATATCTATTATCTTTCATCATCCAAAACATGTCCTTATGACACATTTGCAACCATTCCTAACATCTAATGGTCCCTACATATGGGGCACTCTAAACCAAAACCTAACACAAAATTGGTTTATGCTTATTTAACTAGGATAGAAACATACCAGAAAAGAGTTCTGGATAGGTAGCTCGGATCTTCTCCTCTGGCTCCCATGCACTTTCTTTTGGATCGTCTCCCTACTGGACCTTAAAAAGCACGATGACTTTATCGTGGAGTTGCTTTGTACCATGCTCTAGAATACGAGTGGGTGCACAGCAAACAAGTGACTCCCTCTCTACCTCCACCTGCTCTAACCGACTTGGCTCAACTATGGCAACTCGTAACAACCTGCCTCGAGACGAACCTAATTTTGACTCAATAAAAGCCGATCAAACTTTAGGCCCATCTCAAGGCGAGTTGTTAAATTGATAAAATTAAACAATACATAGTACACATAACTATCTATTTATACTTTCAGAATCTCACGGCGGAATGGATATAAAATATAATATCAGAAACAAGTACCCATTTCATAAACAAAAACCATTTCAGAAACAAAACATGTTAAATATTACATTCTACATAATTCCTCTATAGTATAATATCCCAAAATAACATAACTGTATGAACTGGGTATACTTAAAAATATTTAGAAAGCATAAATAGATAGATAACCACCACAAGTCTTCATCTCCACATTCGTCTCCTAAATCAGCATTGCCTCCTCTAACCCGTGTGCTGTAATGAGGACTGGGTCAGAACAACATATGTCTAGTGAAATAAAAATATCAAGCTTTACCATAATCGTACTCTGCCGTATTATTTAGATAAGAAATATGTCTTACGTATTTGAAACTATATCATACTAATAAATCTAATTGTAAGCCCAAAGGCCTTTCTAGTCCAATTCCAAAGTTCCAATGCAACTAACCTCAATGATATAAGAGAAAGCACCCAAACCAATAAATACCTTTTATTCGAGATTAGGAAGACTCTAACCATTTGATACCTATAAAATAGCAGGTCCCTATCATTTAATACCTAACCCATTTTCAAATTCTAACACAACTATCATTAACGATGTGAGAGCAAGAACCTCCAAACCACTTAGTACCTCTTCCCTAGGAACTTAGGCAAACTCCGACCATTTAAGATCTATAAAATAGGTAAATCTCCGTCATTTAAGACCCGACCGAAGGCGAGTCTCTGCATGGATTTCACTAACTGACATTGTAAGAAATCCCATCAGGTTACTTAATACTTCTCCTAAGAAAGAGACAGACCTTACCATAGACACTTAATACCTCTAACTTGAAGTGGACCCCTTTTAAAGATTTCACCTACCGTATCAAGAGCTTGATTATGACCCATAACCCAACTCGTGACATCTCATATTAGTCTGACTATTAATAGGTACTATAGCCAGATTGACTGGGCAAACTTACCATATAGAATTTAGGACTAACCACACGTCCACTAAGGTTATTTATTATAGGTGATGTCCCATATCAGTCCTCAAAGCCACACCGCTGGTAGCCATATTTACTGGGCAGACTTCTGTTGAACTTTGGACTGACCTTGCATCCCTACAACTTAGTCATACTTCGTATGTATACTACTTGTATGCACTCAACATCCTACATAATTAGTAATCAAGGCCATATAAGGTAACCCCTTATTATGCCTTGATTCATGGATTAAATTCCATAATTTACATTAATTTACATTAACCACCTTCCTATAAATTAATACTATCTAACTATTCTATCAATATGTTCAATATGATATGATTATTTCATTATTAACTTTGATAATCAATACATTAATGTTACATACACACACGCACGAGTTTCAAATAGAATATTTCTAGTCACATGTAAAGAAATCGCTTATTAATTTAAACGTCTAACTCATACAAGTCCTAAACTCTAGACAAAAATAAAGCTAATATCCTTAGCCAACAACTAACTTGTATAAAAAAAAGAATAATACCAAATCGATCTTATATTAACGTAGTAGAATTTATCTCTTCTATTCCAAGGAAAACCAGTCTTATAGTTTAGATCTTTTATATACTATTCAACTTTTACACAAAAAACCTTGAAGCGGAAAAGGGTCCATATATGTTTAATTTATAGAAATAGGCAGTGCAAAAGACAATATAATAAAATTCATACTTTGTACACCATTTCTAAATTTATTTGCTTTTAGAACCCTTTTCTACTATGAGTGAAATCAAAAGAAATAAAGTGGAATAGACTATAACTTATCTAAATCTCAAGTACAGAGTTGGTTCTACTATGTTAATACAAAATAACTGAAATTCTGACATGTTCAAAGATTAACATTTATTTAAGGAAATTTTGGGGGTTTTAGATGTTATATTTTCATTTACCAAAATTTTCCAAGGCATACATCAAATTCAAATAAATACTATTCAATTACAAAAATGTGAAAAACTTGATATTTCCACACATAGGGAATTTTTTGCTTCCTAGCTGGATTTGATTCCACCACGCTTAATTCTCTTTTAGATCTCCCCCTTTTGGAATATACAACAAAGCGAATTGTATATAGAAATTAGATTTAAAATCAGAAATTGGAGAGGAATAGAACCCGAAATCAGAGGAATTAAACATCTAAACCTCTTATCTGAGATCCTAAATGATTCTTTCTAAAAAAGAAGAAGATGATGAGATCTGATTTATACCGCTCCTAATTCTCTATTAGATCTTCCCCGTTTTGAATATACAACAAACATATTGTGTGTGTGTGTATAATAGATTTTAGAAATCATAAGGTAGAGAGGAGAAAGATTGGGAATTTAATTTAAATTGGAGATTAGAATTACTTACCAGCAAATTTACCATTTCTAAAAACCTAAGGGGAAAGAATTTTGATAGAGCATCGTTGTTGCTATAGAATTTATGAGGAAAAGTGAGGGGGCTAGGGGTCTATTTATAGAGGTAAGAAGAAACTAGAACAATCGGATTAAAAATAATAAAATCCAAGTCGTTAAAATAAAAAAACCCCTAGCCGTCAGCACTCCATTGGTCGACCGCTTATTCCTTAGTGGCCGACCGGTCCTTGCCTTTTGACCGTGAATATTTCCTTCCATTTATTATATTTATTACAAAATTAATTCTTGCATTATTGTTAATTATGATGCTTAAACCAATGTTTAGTAACACTTAACGTTAATCATTTGAATTCAAATTTTAAAATTTTCAGAATTCAAAAATTTTAAATTTTAAATTTAAGCTCTTTTGAATTATATTATATTCAGAAACTTCAAATGTCCATAATTTCTCCGTTTGAACTCCAATTTCAACATATAATATATGGAAATTAATCAAAAAATTGTTACGGATGCAATGGTGCAACTTTTATGGTCAAATTTCGACATTTATAAAATTTTCATTTTAACCTTATTTTAATTATTTAATTTCTTACTAAATTTTAAAGGGTGTTACATTCTCCCTTGTTTAAAAATGATTTTCCCCCCTGAAATCGCCAACGGAATATAGTGTAATGCACACTCAACAACCATGTTATACAACCAATTCATTTACAATAATCTGCACAATCATTTACTTAACCAAAAATGCAATGTGATTATGTATGTAAACATACTATAGGTGAGCTTAATCCTAGCATGAATGCAAGGTCGTGGCATATAGGCATGTATGCAAGCAACCAAAATATACATAAAATTTTATAGGAGTGCAAAAATATTAGTAAAAAGTGTGTCAATCATCTCCTACCATCCAATCCAGCTAACATGATTCAAAGTCATTGTCAAAGCAAATTGCAAACTCCTCCAAAATTCCCTAGTGAAAAAGGGCTTCTATCACCGACAATGCTAATTGGAACTCCACGTAGTCGCACCACTTCCTCGACATAAATTAAAATATGGAAATTCAAATTCCAAGGGCAACCTAACCTACAACCTAATTATAGATCTGGAATACCTTTACAATCTTACGAACATTCTACAAATAAATGCTTGGGATTGATATCAAATCTCCAGCTCAGGTTGTACATGTTATTTTTATTAAATTAATATCCTGAAATCTTTAACCTTTCTTTCCTAGATAGTCCTTATCTACTCCATAAATATAAACCTAGAAATCCCCATTACGCTAGTATGCAAAATTTGAAATTCAAACATGCAAAAGAATTTCCATATCTCAAAAGAAAACCTTTAAGCATACTTTCCAAAAGAATTTTCAACTTATAAAATAGTTTGGGGAATTGAATTCCCAAAAGCATCTACACATCATATTTTATTTTATTCCATATATCTATTCCATTTTTATTAGACATTTGAACAAAACCTTCCAAAAATATTTAAACCCAACTTTTCACAATTTTCGAAATATTTACTGCTTTATTCTTAATCCCAAATTTAAAGGTTCTAAAATTGTTTAGTAAAATAATTTCCTCCTCGTATATTTTTACTTCAAAGACATACTTCTTTAAAGTAGATCCTTAACCCAAAACATTTAAAAACTCAATTATTAAACTAAACTATCAAAATTTCAAAAAGGCTTCCTTAGTCCCAACAAGAAGCAAAATAATTTAATTTGTCGAAAACTTTCTACATTAAGGATTTATTCCTTTAAAAGCTAGTCTTTAAGTTCAAAACATTCAAAAACATCTTCTATAACTTTAAATAATGAAAAGTGGAGTAGACAAGGTAAACTCTTATCCCATCATTTCATATCCCATTCTCATCACTCCTCTCCTACTTTATCTCTAACTAGATTATTAATCTTATTTTATAAGTTCCTAATGCAATTACTATCGAAATTTCCATATATATCTTCTATTTATATTTCTCCTACTTAAATTGCTCCTATAATATTTTAATTAAGTTCCATTTCCATTTAAAAAAAAGAATTTTAAAAAACTTCCAAATTCATGAAATAGGAAAAATCATGAAGTAGGACCTACGCTCTATTTTACATTTATTTCAAAATGAAAAAAAATCCCTTTACCAAAAATCTTTAAATTGAAAACTTTTTGATTCAACCAAAATTTTAAACTAAGAGTTTCAAAAATGAAAAAACCCTTCTCGCCTAAAACTTTTTATTCACAAACTTTTGCCTTAACAAAACTCCTAATTTATGAATTTCCAAATTTTCCATTTTTCTTTCAAAACAACAACTTCTCAATATATCCTTCGAAAAACTTATTCCAAACATTTCAAGGAAGTTTCCAAAAATCATTTTTATCAAACTGTTTTGCATAGGGTTGGATTTTTAGAAATTGACTTTAATTGTCCTCTTTATTGCATTTTTTTCTTCTATCATCCCTTACTTTGGATGTTTTCAACTATAATACCTTGTAGCATTTAATTACTACATAACCTACCTATTAGCTATTCCTTTAAATGTCGATTGCCTATAATAAATGATTATTATTCTAAGCGGACAATTTCTAAAGACATTTATTTATTCATCCAACTATTCCTATTAAATTACTATAACTCCCAATTTATTGCACACTTATTTCCATATTAGTTTTAGAGTTACAATTTCTCTATCTACATTCCTTATAGTACGACCTCCGTCGCATATCCTCTAACCTATTTCCTTTTCCAACTCATATTCGACTCGCCCATTCTTTTGGAATATAATTGCAACTACTTCTATAGTTGGAATTTATAAAGTAAATTCCAATTATGTATATATAGTAGATTTTTGAAAAATACTTTCAAAAATAACAAATACGGCACTTGTAGGTATACATATTCCCATTGATCGGGTAACCTAAGCTCGGATACCAAATGCAACAACCTACCCCAAAACGGAACCAATAAATGCCCATCGAACCTTAGGCCCATCTCCAGGCGAGTTGTTAAGTTGATAAAATTAAACAATACACTGTACACAGAGCTATCTAACTATACTTTCAGAATCTCCTAGCGAAATGGATAAAATATAATATCCATAAAAAATACCCATTTCATAAAAGAAAACTATTTTAGAAACATAACATGCTAAATATTACAGCATGTATACATAAGAACTCCATAGTACAATATTCCAAAATAACATAACTGTCTGAACTGGGTATAAATAAAAATATTTAAAAAGCATATATAGATAGATAACTGCCAAATTTCTCCATCTCCACCTTCGTCTCCTAAATCAGCATTGCCTCCTGTAACCTATATGTTGTAATAAGGAGTCGGTCATAATAACAAATGTTTGGTGAAATGAAAATCTTAAGGTTTACCATAATCGTACTTGGACAGTATTATTCAGATAAAAAATTTGTCTTACATATTTAAAACTATACCATATTAATAACTTCAACTGTAAGCCCAAAGACCTTTCCAGTCCAATTCCAAAATTCCAATGCAACTAACCTCAATGATGCAAGAGAAAGCACCCAAACCAACAAATACCTTGTATTGGGGAATAGGCAGACTCTAACTATTTAATATCTATAAAATAGGCAGGTCCCCATCATTTAATACCTAACCCATTTTCCAATTCTAACATAACTATCATTTATGATGCGAGAATGAGAACCTCCAAACCACTTAATACCTCTTTCCTGGGAACTTAGGCAGGTCCCCGTCATTTAAGACCTAACCCAAGGTGGATCCCTCTCACTAACTGACATCATAAGAAATCCCATCAGGTCACTTAATACTTTTTCTAAGAAAGAGGCGGGCCCCACCATAGCCACTTAATATCTCTAACCCAAAGCAGACCCCTTCTAAAGATATCATCGTATCAATAACTTGGTTATGACCCATAACTGAATTCGTGACGTCTCACATTAGTTCGACTATTCATGGGTAATGATAGCCAAATTGACTGAGCAGACTTACCCTATAGAATTTGGGACTAACCTCATGTCCACTTAGGTTATTTATTATTGGTGATGTCCTACAACTGTCCTCAAAGCCACATTGCTGGTAGCCAGATTTAACAAGGCAAACTTATGTGTAACTTTGGACTGACCTCGCATCCCTATAACTTAGTCTACTTCATTTGTATACTATTTATATACACTCAACATCTTGCATAACTAATAATTAAGGCCGTATAATATAACCCCTTATTACACCTTGATTCGAGGATTAAACCGAGATGCAAGATCAACTCCTGCAACTGCAGGGACTAATATTAACGCTGCCATCATTTACCCCGTTGCCATTAGCACCAAATTTCATATTGATAGAATCGGGTAGAGCATGCAAGACAGTGGAAGCATCGACATTGGATGATGAATTACCTGGCTATGTGGACAAAGTATTTGAATCGAGTGTATGCTCACATAGAGGACCACGTTCTATAGTATTACAGTCAATCTGAGCAACCTCCTCAACAACTAGGTTGAGCGGTGCTGAAGATTCCCAAGTCGAAGATTTACCAGAAGTGGCTGCTTGAGATGAAACCGCCTTAGGTGACATTTAGTAGGGTCAGCCACTTCGAGTACAAGATCCACCTAAATCATCGACTTGCTAAACCGTGTCTTTCTCTTGCGATTCTTTGCCATTCAACGAACCCGGATTGACGATTTAGGAAGGAGGAGAAGGGAAGGCAGGATGGAAAGAGATATGACATGAAGAAGAAACAGAAGAAATCGAACGGGGAAGCCCTAAATCGAACTTCAAAACAACTAATGATCGATGAATAGCTACTGGAACTATTCCAACATTGGATTACCCTACCGTTTTAATCGTGGGACCACTTTTCCCACATTATGACTATGTGTAACTACTTTAACATAGGTTTCCCTAAAATTTCTACCATGGGACTACATTTTCCACATTAGGATTATATGTATAGTATTTACGCATTGAGGGGGAGCCCGCAATGCCGACAAGTGCCAAAGACGTCAAGGTTTACCGCATCTGTGTCTACCTCTCAATGGTAACGTAACGCCTCTTATCGCACCGTGCCGGGATCCATCAAATACACAGTACCTCGTTATGCCTGTGAATACCAAGGATCTCCTATTAGTCTAGGACTTACTCCATCAGGCATCATCATCAGTGCTGCACATCCACCGTAGAACCTCCTATGTGTGCAATCTGGATAGAATTACCCCAGTCGAAAATTGACCATGCTGGATAAATAGCATTTATCCAGTCCCGTAACATCCTAACGTTGCTATCATATGGAACTAAATTTCCAATGATTAATAACATCTATATATCTATTATATTTACTATATAATTTAATAATTAACTTAGGCCCCAGTCGAAGGGTTCGGCCCGTGCCCATAAATGCTAACTAGTCGATCATTTGTCACTGGAGCGGTCGACCGCTTGTTGTCGACCGACTCCAGGGAATGGTCGACTGATCAGGGTGTTAATTCTACATTAATTTAGTTACCATCCTTAATTCTTGTTAATTATTATCATTCCTAATTTTAGATTACGGTGATTTTGCATAAAGAAATCTAATTACAGTAAATTCCAAATTTGTAAATCTAAAATTTTTGTTTTCCCAAATTCATATTTAATCTCATTTATTGAATAATTAATTTCATAAAATTAGCATAAAAGGGCTATAGCAATTCATATTTGATTAGGTAAAAAAGGTAAAAATTAGGTCAATTCTTATTTATAAATTTCATAACAATCAAATCTAGATTATAGTTACCATTAAATTCCAACTCTAACTATATAGGATTCTCAATTAAGTTTTTAAACAATCTAGATCAAACAGGTATACTAAAATTAAGTACATATAAATCATCTTACTTACAATGAACCCACTCACCTTAAACAAAGCTATTTCCTCCATAATTCGCCTGCAATCCACTCCAGTTGTCATAGTTCTCCCCATGATTTTCTTTGTTTTAATCTTCTACGGTTTCTCTAGTTTGATTTTTAATTTAATTTTTGAAGAAAGTTTGATTTGTGGAGAAAGAGATTTTCGGATTTTAGAGGAACATAGTTTGGACGTATAGCAAATAATTTAGGGTTATGACAATTAGCTTAGGTTGTATTTATAGGGATAGGATCTTAACTTAACTATTAGATCAATTATTATCAAATTTAGCTTATTCGGCCGCTCAAAACCTTTGTCCCAAACTTATGACTGATCGATCGCTTTAGATGGGAGCGATCGATCACTAGGGTTCGACTAGTCCCAATTTAGATGTCGACCAGTGGGTTTTCTTATTTAATAGTATTCATTTCAATTTTTTTTATTTAATTATTTTTGATTCCAAAATTTCAAATGTTAATAACTTTTTCATATTAGCTCTGTTTTGAAAACATTATATATACGAAAATTGTCCAAAAATTCGCTACGAACGTAATGCTAGAAGTTTCATAGCCTAAAATTGATATTTGTTGAAAAATAAAATTTTACCTTTGTTATCTTCAAATTTAATTCTTTTATTAATTTTTTGCTTAAATTTTCGAGATGTTACAGTTGTAATCATGAGTATTTTATCATAATATAATAAACAGGTCATTTTAAATATTTCAAATTAAGATGTATCGAGATTGGATATCGATGTAATTGTTTAGACTAGAGTATACAATGCTCTCCAAATGTTAGACAGTGTATTACTCAGGACTCCTGGGGGCACGAAGGGGTTACGCAGTGCTAGTTATTGGATAACTATGGAATGAATGTCTTGATGGTTTTATGTTGGTTAATATAACTAAGCTCAAATTGAAAATATCGATATGACAAATTCACACAATTCTCTTGACTTGATAATATTATTGATCTTCAATATGAAAGCTCCACTTTGATTATAGCCAAATCGTGGCACGACATCCATAGAATGACTATAGTTGGGTCAAGTGGAAGTTTTGGAAGTGAAACACTATTCAAGAGATGATTTATCTCATCAGTTATATGAGGTTAATATTATGGTTAACTGAAGTCAACTCAAATTCAAAATCTCTAACCAGAGTAGTTCGGTTAATAATAATTGTTATTATTGAACTAAGGACTTCGTGTTTGGATAATAAAGTTGAATATGGAAGATATTGGAATTTTGACCGCTACCAAATTCCGTATGTCTAAAGAGATATAGTTTTGGCGAAGAAAATTGGTGTAAATGATTGTCATACCTGGGTAGACCAGTCAAAATATGACCCAATCCATTAGCCTAACCCATTTACCCTAATTATAAATGGATTGGGTCAACCTATATATGAATCTTTATTGAATGGGTCATAAATGGGTTGATCCATTTTTAAAAGGGTTATAAATGGGAATCCCATTTATTAAAAATGTAAAATTCAAAAATATAAATTTGAAAATATAAATTTTGAAAATAAGATTTTTGAAAATTGGAAAATTTTCATTGGGATACTTCAACTTGTGAACGCATGCTATAGTTCTTTATGGTGACTAACAGGTGTACTTAACAAATAATAGATCACATCCCTATATTTGAACTCTGACTAGGCAGAAGCCGCTATTTTTTTGTTCAAACTGTAATAACTTTTTCATACTAACTCGGAATCAGGCGAGACTTCGATCGATAAACTCCCACCTAAGTTATAGACAATATGGAATACTTAGATACTTCATCTTGTGAATGCAGTTATACTTAAAAAATAACAAGCCGCATCCTCATATTTGAACTCCATCTAGGTAGAATTTTTGTTAAGATCGCAGTAACTTCTTCATTCTAACTTGAAATCAGGTGGGATTTCGATCGATGAACTCCCACTTAAATTACAGATAATATGGAACACTCGGATACTTCATCTTGTGAACGCACACTATATCTCCATAAGGACTAATAGTAGTACTTAGAAATAATAGGCTACATCCCCATAATTGAACTCCGTCAAGGCGAAAGTCATATATTTTTGTTCGGACTGCAGTAACTTCTTCATACTAACTCGGAATCTAGCGAGACTTCAACCAATGAACTCCCACCTAAATTATGGACAATATGACACACTCGAATGCTTCATCTTGGGAATGCATACTATAGTTTTTCATGGTGACAAACAATTATACTTAGAAAATAATAGGCTACATCCCCATATTTGAACTCCACCTAAGTAGAAGGCACTATTTTTTTGTTCAGACTACAATAACTTCCTCATACTAACTCGGAACCAGGCTAGACTTCAAACGATAAACTCCCACCTAAATTACGGGTAATATGGAACAATCGAATACTTTATCTTGTTAACGCATGCTGTTGTTCTTCATGGTGACTAACAGTTGCACTTAGCAAATAACAAACTACATCTCCATATTTCAATTTCAATGAAAATTGGAATTAAAATTTTAAATTTTGATTTCTATCAAAATTCAAAATGTAAAAATTAGAATTAGAATTATTTTACATATGTTTGTTTTTTATTAGTCAAATCAAATTTAAATCTTTAAATAGGTTAAATAGGTAACCAGTTTATTAAATGGGTTAGGTCAGACCAACCCATGTATTAAATGTATCAAAAAGAATGGGTCATAAATAGGTTGACTCAAAATCGACCCAACCAATTTTGACCCAACCCAACCCATTTGATTGGTCTACAACTGGGTAACGCTTAATAAAGTAAAATTGGATTTTACCAAAGCCAAGTGTAATGAACTAAAGAATTAAATAAAATCAAATAATGTAATGATTAAGGTAATGCCTAATTTTTAGTAACATTATTTAGGACATTTAATTAGTTAAATTAAATAAAATAATGTAATGATTAGGGGATTGAGATTTGTGGTTAACAAGGGGTAGCCATGCCATGTATATAAATGAACTAAAGAATTAAAATGAAATAAGGTGTTAGGGTAAGTAGACGAGGGCAATATAGGAATAAGGTATATCCTTATACCCTAAACCCTTAACCCCAATCATTCTCACATTCATTTTATACATTCACAAAACAATAACATAAGCTATAGGTCGGCCACCATTAGAAGATATAAGAGGAAGATAAGCAAAAGGAAGAAGCTAAATCAACTTAATCCATTCTCAAATCTCAAACTCCTTAATCATAAAGCTAAGGTGAATAATGACTACATCTCACGTTTCCTATTATTTTCGGTTTTAGGATGAAATTCGAATTTTATTACAAAGTTATTTACCATGTTTAATTGTTAAAATGGATATATATATATATATGCTTGTTGATGATTTATAATATTTTATATGGATTTTATGATATGTTTTAATGTGAAAACCCTATTAAATGACATCCAAATGCCTTGCGATTTTAGATTTAGATTAGAAATGATATTTAGAGATGGATTTCAATTTTCGTAATTTTCCGAATTAATGTGGATTTTATATTAATTTTCTAGTGAGGAAAATGGATATTTGGGTTTAAAATAATTTACGACTAAAATATATATGTTCCGGGTCTAAAACTTATATATGTTATAAAACATATTAAAAATGATTTACAAGAATTTTTGTGGAATTTTCCTAAGTGTTTTAATGGATATATAAAATTATTTAAGGTATGGGACTTAAATGTCTTATATATTTATAAAAGGAGAAGGGGTATTTTGTAAATTATTTACATTAAATACTTCTGAAATTTTGGCAGCGCTTTTAGAAAAGAAAACTAGCAATCAATCATATCTTGACAGACAAGGCAGGTTAGTTGAAAAGAGTACTTTAAAAAGCTAAAAATCAGGTTTACATGTTTTTTTCATGCTTCACCACTTTCGGCACCTAGGTTCCGACTGGGTACTTCCGCCTCCATCACCATCGAAACCAATGCGCCTGGTATCAAAACTTGGTACGTAGCGAATTGGACTGAGGTGGAAGGTATGAAGTTGAAAAAGGGGGTTTCGAAGGAGGTTGAAGCCTTGCTTTGATTTTAAATAAAAATACGCCTACTTTACTTTCGAAAGGAATGCTTTCAACTAGATAGCTTTCGACTCAGTTAAAATGTTTTTAAAGGAACGGTTGCACCCTTTTGTTTTGAGTAATGGCTTTCGACTAGGTCGAAACCCTTTGCTGTCGCTTTCTACCTTTCGAAGCAAATGGTTTCAAAGGGATACTCTGTTTTTAAAAAAACCTAGCCACTTCTCCAATGCTTTAGAAGGGTTGGTTTCGACACCATTACTTCTTTACATAGGAATTGTGAATAGAATACAATAGCTTATGATTTTTGTTTGATGATAATAAACAAATATATATATATATTCGTTTAAATGTATTTGTTATTGTACTATTTTATTTTTCCACATAACTAAATAAATATTTATTGAATAAAATAAATAACTCAGAATTCATATTTAAACAAATATTTTATTACAAATTCGAATAGTACAAATTTAAGCTCTCACTATACAAGTTTCAATTACAACACAATTTTCAATATAATTTTTTTATACATATTTCACCTCACTACATATTCACTCTTCACTCGTATTTTGATCTTCAACTTTGTTCTAGCCTGTATCCAGCATCTGAACTATCTGCAAAATAAACACTAACGCAGTAAAATTGAAAAAAGAAATATTTTGCAGTGCACAATGAATTGTGTGTTATGAAAATATTATTTGCCTCAGTTATTTGGGTTGTTCATCGTCATTTTTGTTAATTCAGCGAACAACTTATGACATGCACAGTGTATCATTGTATATGCCACTCGTGCACACCGATATACACTTGCTTGTTAAAATTGCAGGGATAGGTGAGCACAAGGTCAAACCCAAGAAAAAACTGGATTCAACTCAAGTGCAAATGCATAAACACAGCTTCAACCAAATGGTCAAGTACATGGCAGTGCATATGTACAAAAGTGGTGCATGCAACATGTCAATCCAGATTAATGAAATGGAGCAATGGAGCAATGCATCAAGCTACTTTCAGGCATGAACAAAATGGAACAAAACAACAACATGACAAAGTGGTGCACCAGATCAACATACAACCACACTCAAGTGAACCAGAGGTGAACATGTCAAAACAACAAGACAAGAAAACTTCAAACGCCAAACTGTAAGCAACCATCATTCAGGCAAACACAGACCATCATAACCCAGCAAACAGTGGAATAAACATATGCAACATATGAAGACCAACCAGACTCAAGTGAAACATTGAGGCAAGAACATATGTACATGGAGCTACATTCAAGCATGAACACCATGAGTCATGGATTCAATAACAAAGGCAACAAGAACATACCAGCATCTCGAGAATCAGTCAAGTGCAATGCAAAGTCATATGAACATGTATACAACCAGAGTACAAAGCAAAATGTTCAAGCAGTTCAACATGACAGCAAGTATGCACATTAACAAAACAACATGCATCGTTTCAGTTCCCAGAAACATGCTCACGAGGTAAGAGAATGTCAAGTGCACAGAAATGTATGGACTCAAGGCAGATGGAAACAGTGACGGTGATCAAGTGCAGGCACACATACAACAAATCAAAATAAAGCCACAATGCAAGCACTCAGGTAGACAAAAAATTGCCATAACAATCACACACATATATACATACATATATGTATATACGAGTATACATGGAGATATCAGTTTCGAGCAATAGAGTAGTGGATACGAGAAACAATCTCACCATATCAATACAACAAAGGCAAGATACCAATGACAAACAAGAAATGCACATAACACCAGTGAAGACACACACACACACAACAAACAATTCAAACCAGAAACATCAAGCAAGATACAACATGAACAGAGTTCATCATCATTGGACAACCAACAAACAGCAAAGCACACAGAGGCAACTCAAAAATACAAGCATCCAGGTCGTAAATGTTCCAGGTATAGGAAACAAACATCAGCATTACCAAAGGCGAAGTTAACAAGTCAAGGCCGAGATAATAATCAGAGGTCATAATGTAACATCCCGCTATTTTGGACCATTCAAATTGACAATAAATCCACACATGTCAGACTTGAATAATTCAAAACAACAGATTGTTAATAAAATTTGGGGCAAATAAAACCGATCACAGAATCACAGACACAGAATATCAGAATAACTCGCAGCGAAATAAAATAAACATAGTAGTTCATGAAGCTACTAGATACAAAGTCTCAAAACAAATACAAAATACCAGAGTCTGAAAACAGATACAACAGAAAATCCAAATACATAGGTTCACTAATACATAAACAATGCTGAATGGAAATAACTGAAATAGAAATGACAGATAGATAAATAGCTAAATCTCCAGCAGATCTCTAGCTCCAAAAGATGAATCCAAAGCTGTGATACTCATGCTGACCCGAGCGTAAAGCAAAACACTTGAGTCAGGACATACATACTTACAAAGTGTAAATCAAATCAAGTGAACTGTAAAAGAAATGCATCAGTAACTTAAAGGATGCTTGGGATCGCCCATCCTTTAAGGATCCGTTAAACTATCTACTATGTAGTACAATACGCTATTATAATAATGTCTAAAGTAAAGTATTAAAATAGCATTAAGGCGTTACCCATTTCCCCCTTAACACATTTTTATATATTCCCATAGTCTATACAGTACCGTAATCCCACCCGTACTGGACGTCGTTAGAGGGCACTCCATAGGTATGGTACAAAACAAACTCGTAGAAGGCGCACTAGAGTAGGTGACACGGCACAACTAGGCAATGCCAGGGTAGATAAACCAATTACACTTCTAGACTGTTGGTAACGCATAGCCGCAACTACCTCCCAACTCAATCCACACTCCCGAATCAAAGGTGCGCACCAAATCAATCATAATGTAATAGAATGGCTAACAATGAAGTGTGTTCGATCGGAGGAGCTACCTCACTTGGCCCGTCAATTGGTCCTGTTTTAGCCACCTTATGCTAACTCACAAGAGTTAGGTCCACGTATGTATACCTTTAGGATTGTTGCCACCATCCTACTTCTTTCTGGAATCTCCACCGCGTACACAGTTGTTAAAGTGGTTTTCGGTATCGACAGAGAGTATGCCCATATCCGATCCCGGTCTCTTTAACAACCAAACGTTATTATAACCCCTGGTTATTCCAATTTCAAATGGTTTATATTTCATATCAAACATATTCATTTCAAAACCTCATAAATCCAATGTCATTATTCTTTAAAATATTATTCATTTTTCCAAAGTTGTAACACTTCCAAATTTCATCTAATTATAACCCCTTGAAAACGTAAAAATTTAGAGATCATAGCACTTTAAAAATGTAACCTTTAGAACCATAACATTCAGAACTATAACCCTTTAGAAAATTTTGTAGCATTCTGGAAATGTCACTTTTAAGAAAATGTAGCAGTATAGAAACGTTACTGTAAGCATTCGCAGCAGTGCAGAATTGTTGCTGTAAGAAATCGCAGCAGTGCAGAATTGTTACTGTAAGAAATCGCAGCAGTGCAGAATTGTTACGGTAAGAATCATAGCAGTGCAGAATTGTTACTGTAAGAATTTGCAACAGTGCAGAAATGCTACTGTAATACTTCCTACTACAATAGTTTATAAAATCAAATAATATATATATATATATTTACAGATTTTATCATAGTCATTATATCATTCCTATTATATTACTCTAATTTTAGCTATTTGGTCATTAAAGAAACCACACCTTTAGTTAAATAACTTTGTTACTATAATGTCAAAATTTAAAGCTGAAATCCTTATGCTAAGTTAAAAGTACGTTATTAACTTACACTTTATTTTCCTTTCAGTAAATAACATTTATCATTTTTATTACCCTAGTTATACCATTTACATTAGTTAAAACTTATATGTCAAATGTACGTTTTAACTTACATTTTTTTTCCTACAAAAAAAAACCATTTATCATTTTAATCACTATTACATGAATTAAAACTTACAATTTATAGGTTAGAATAAAATACCATTATTAAGTCAAATCGGATTATTAAAATTCAATTAACCTTCATTCTATAAATTAGATTCCAAAATTTACATTTCCAACTATTTATTTCTTATAAAAAATTTAACTCATGTAAATAAATTCACAGAAATTATTACATTAAATTTTAGTTGAGATTCATATATAGAAATCCAAAATACTTAATAATTTTTAAAAAATCATTTTAAATCAACCACGGAGTCTGTACAAAATTCTCTACCCTAGGGTCAAGTAAATACAGACATATATCATTTCAATCCGCAATTTATTAATTTTTCGGGTTTTATATCATTTCAAACCCGCAATCCCAAGTCAAATAAAATTGCTCAGACCTATCATTTCAGCCCATAACAATTTTCCTTAATCTAAAGATCATTCGGGTATGTATCATGTCAACCCATAGTGAAGGAACTTGCAGTGTGAGAACAGAATATGAAATAAACAGAACAATAAATAACATATCATGGCATATGATCACAACAGGTTTAATATCATAGTAAATAACATAATAAAACATAGGTGAAATTTCTAACTTGCATATACATATCCATACAATTCAATTATCGTCAATTCACCAAAATATAATTATGTTGTCAAGAGTGATTACTCACCTTCTTTGGTTAGAGAAGTGATTCCAAACACAACACAACGACTACAACAAGCACGACAATTACGGACAAGCTTGAGTAGGAGGAGAATCCAAATCCAAAGCTTTGAAAAAGTAAAATAAATTTCATATGTAAACAAATAGAATTCACATAGAAAATAAAAGTAGATTTTTTTATATTGGTAAACATATGAAAGGGCTTGTCAAAGGGACACATAGGTTTGGTCTAGGGTTTGTTTTGGTTCAGTCTAGGCTAGATTTGGGTGGGGTTTGGTTCGGCTAGGGCTAGGGTTTGGGTTCGGTCTAGGCTAGGGTTTGGTTGTGGAGAAGGTGGTCACGGCCAAGGCAAAGCAAGGGGAAGGGTGAGGTGATGGTTCGGCTATAGGGTTTGTGGTGGGAAGAAGAAGAGTGGAGGCCGAAATTTGTTGAAGAGGAAGGGAAAAAGGAAGTAAGAGAAGTGGTTTTGGCTAGGGTTTTTTTTGGAGGAAGAGGAGATGGGTGTAGTGATGAGCATGGCCGAAATTTGAGGAAGGAGGAAGGAGGAAGGAGAAATTTTAGAGGAGAAGTCTAGGGTTTTGAGGAGGAAGAGGAAGAAGAAAACTTACATTAATTTCTTTCTACGGAGGCACAAATGAAAATGAAGAGTCTAACAAAACCCTAGGATATTATATAGTCATCTCAATCATGTGGCTTCTCATCTACTAAAGAAATTCCTAGCCCAATAGTACAAGCCCAAAATCAAAATGTAAATAAGATAAATGTTATAGGAAAATAACTACGTGTGATACGCCAAAATTTGTAAATTTTGAGAAGTAGAAATCAAAATTTACAAACGAAGAACAAAGAAAATGTTAGAATTAAATCCATCTTCATAACAAAAAGTAAAAGTTCAAAATTTAAAATTTTCACAGAAAGTCAAACTTTGACCAAAATTGACCAAAATTTGCATTTTAAGAAAAATCTTTATTTTCTTAAATTTGGAAGAACATTTCACATCAAATCCCAAAATATTACATTAAATTTCCAAATTTATCAAATTTTAAAATAATTATATTCAAAGTTTCAAATGAATTTTCATTTAAAATATTTTCAAAATTTGCGGGTTGTTACACATAACGAATTGAACAAAGTCATGTTTATCTCAAAGTCAAATGATCAACCTAAAAAATTCAATCAGAGGTCACAGTGAACGATGAACAAGTCAAAGCCAGCAAAGAATAGAACCAGAACAAAGAGAAAGTCGCAGTTGATAACATGATGAACAAGTCGGATTTTCAACAACTCAATATATATCTTAAATTCAAATGCCAAGCTACGATTGAGGGATGAACAAGTCAACAATCAGAGATCGTTCATTACAAATCAACGCAAGTGATAAAATCATGACAAATTCAAACCAAAATATACGAACGTAATCATAGGGTTTCGTTCCCTATAAATTCCCAAACTCATTATCGGCACAAAACATCGAAGTCGAGCATAATCAAAATCGAAAAAGGGAAAATCACATACCAAGTCAAACCAGCCTTCGAGCTCGACATTTAAAGCGACCGTGAGCACTCAAAGCCAAGAAGTTGATTGACAAAGCAAATCGAAGAAAATCATCACTTCAATCAAACAATTTGTAGCGGCGACTTCAAATTCACCAAAACCTTAATTTTTGAAGAGCAAAAGGAATCGGGCGAAGAGAGTATACAAAAGAAAAGGGAGACGTCTTTTTTATCGAGTTATATTTTAAAGTGCGCCGGTTTAGTTTATGTTAATTTGGGCTTAGTTTATAAAAATAGGGTTTTGTTTAAGTTTTAATTTTATTTTGTAACTTTCTATTTTAAATTGTGTAAATCTCTAGTTGTGTAACTAGGTACAAACTATGGGGCATAATTTGAGAATTCGCAACTTGGTGGCTGAGTTATGGCAGGGTTCTGAGCTTAGAGTTAGGTTAATCGAGTTAGCGGGTATCGTGAGTGTACGTGTTTTTGTAAGCGACTGATTACTTAATTTCTAGTAGAAACCTTGAGGGCAGCATGTAGGTAGGTTTTTGCCGAAGCTGGGTAAATCTATGTGTGATCTCTACTGCATTACTTTCTGTCTTTATTTTTATTTCTGTATTAATATTTATTAGTACACCCTATTCACCCCCCTCTTGGGTGAAAACTATCCTACAAGTGATATCAAAGCTAGGAACAAAAACCATTTTTTTATTTAATTTTTTCGATTTTTTCTTTCAATGGCTTCTTTTAATAATTCTTTTGTTGAAGGTCAGTCCATAGCTAGACCACCCATGTTCAATGGTGAATATGCATATTGGAAAACTAGAATGAATTTTTTTCTAAAAACCATAGATGCATGGAATATTGTTAAAACGAGATATAGTACACCAACTGTAATGGTAGATAATCAAGAAGTTGAAAAACCTATGGATCAATGGACAGATCTTGAAAATAAACTGCAGAATGCTAAAGCTATGAATTCTATTATTTGCTCATTAGATCAAATTGAATTTAACCGTGCCTCACATTATCTAACTGCGCAGGAAATCTGGCACACACTTGAAGTGACTCATAAAGGAACCTCCCAGGTTAAAGAATCTCGCCTTGCCATGCTTAGTAGCGAGTACGAAAACTTCACAATGGCAAAGGATGAAAGTGTCAAAGAAATGTATGGACGACTTTCTAATCTTGTATACAAATCAAAATCCCTAGGAAGACCCGTACATAGAAATGGAAATAGTCCGAAAGTTCCTCAGAATTATTCCACGAAATTTTGAAGCAAAGGTGACTGCTATTCAAGAATCAAAGGATCTGAAATAGGTTAAAGTTGAAGAACTTATCGGAAACCTCACCATTTATGAGCTGGAAATCAAATTCAAGGAAGAACGTGAAGGAGGAGATACACGAAAGAAATCAATAGCTCTCAAAGGAACAACAGAAAGTGAAGATGATGGTGATGATGAAGGAGCAGCTGAAATGGCACTGATAATAAAGAGATTCAAAAGGTGGAACCGCAAATATAGAAATTCAGCCATAAATCAACCACTAAAGAGCAGAATCGTCGAAGCTCTAGACAACTCAAAAAAGTAGGAGATCATTTGTCACAAGTGTAATAAACCTTGTCATATCAAGCCAAATTGTCCTCAAAATCGATTGAGCAAAGGAAAGAAACCAAAGAGGAGAAGTTTTGCAGCTACTTGGGAAAAAGTGATGAAGATGATAATGAAAGCACTGACAGTGAGAGTGAAAAAGAAGATTTGTGTCTTCGAGGAGAAACAAGTGACAGTGATGACGACGAGCCAAGCAAGGTATCAAAACTTACTCACTCACAATTACTTATATATTGTCATGAAGTAAATGGCTGTTTTGAAAGACTTAAGGAGAAGTATGCTAAAATTGAGTCATAAAAGGATAGTTTGATAGAACTAAATATGCAGCTTAATCAAATGGTTCAAAACTATAGAAATAAGTGCCCTAAGTGTGATAAGTGCCCATCATTTGAAGAGGAAATAAAAAAATCAGAAACTAAAATCTAATCGCTTGAAAATGAAATTCTGATTTTGGAAGAAAGTGAAAATACTAGGAGAAAAAATTGTATTAAAAAGTGCACTCTGTTATTAAATGAAAAAGAATCTCTCAAGTCACAAGTCCAACAATTGTCTACAACCTTAGGAAAATTCTCTAAAGGAGAAAGATCACTAAATATGCTAAGGAAACAAACTGTTAATACTGTTAGACAAGGAATTGGGTATACTCAATCTAAAAGGGGTAGAAGCGAAACTAATCATGTCAACTCCAAGTGCACGATTTGTGGAAAAATTGGGCACATTCAAAACAATTACTGGTATAGACCCAAACACACGAAAACCATACCAATTTGGGTTCCTAAAGTCACGAATGTAAAATCCCTTAGAATTAAACAAATTTGGGTGCCAAAAGGAATAAACATAAACTGTTTTGGTTCTACGCAAACTTGTTTTTCAAAATTTTCTGTCACTAATAATCATGGACCTATAAAAACAAATAGGTCATAAAAATCTTTTCTCGTGTAGGTGTATTGGCAGGCTAAGGAACAACAAGAGTGGTACCTAGATTCTGGCTGTTCCAGGCACATGACGGGCGACAAATCAAAGTTCCTTAGCCTAGAGCAATACAAAGGTGGCAGAGTCACAATGGCCAACAACGATGTATTATATGTTGAAAATCTGCACCATAATCTGATTTCAATCAGCCAATGATCAACTGGAAATTTTTTTAAAATCATCTTTTCATGCCGAAAACACTATACACATGGGTATAATTCTTTATCTTACTACTTCTAGACCAGACATTATGTTCTCTGTTTGTTTATGTGCACGGTTTCAGTCAATCCAAAGGAATCTCGTTTAAAAGCTATAAAAAGGATTATAAGGTATCTGTTGCAAACCACATGCTTTGGTCTATGGTATCCAACTAATGATAACTTTGAGTTAAAAGGGTATTTAGATGCAGATTATGCTGGTAGTCTAGCTGATAGAAAAAGTACTAGTGGAACATGTTTTATGTTGGGACATTCGTTAGTTGCATCACATTTCTAAAGAAAATATCTGCATAAATTTCATTTCAACTGATTTTCAATTGGCAGACATTTTTACAAAACCCTTTCTAGAAAATAGTTTTTTTGTCGACTTCGTCTCAGTTTAGGCATTTTAGAATTTTGATTTTATATTTTTGGATTTGATCTTAAATACTATGTTAACTAATATGATTCCCTATTTATTATAGAAAAGATAAATAGTGACTAACAAAAGTGATGAGTGTTGATATTAACCATACATTATGACTTGAGATAGTATATTTAGTAAATTTCTTTAAAAATTTAAACAAAATTTGTAATAACTTTGGTTGGTAAAAATTCCATGACCATCTCTATTCTTATCATATTTCTATGACAATTACTTATTAAAATCCAATATAGTATGTCAAAATGTGGTATTTAAACAGGAAATTATTCATTTTTTTAAATTAATTAGCAATAAAATCATCAAAAAATACTCACTCTTATTTAAAAGTCCTCACGGTTATGCATGGGTGAACTACTTGGAATCTTTGATTATGTGCTTTCATGCTCATTTAAAAGTCCTCACGGTTATGCATGTATGGAATACATATCAAAATTGATTATTAAATAGGCGAGTTGATTCTAACCCCATTTAAAAGTCCACATGGTTATGCGTGGTTAGAAGATACTTGGGATTCATTTTTTAATAAAAATTAGGAATACTACTAATCTCATTTAAAATCCTAACGGTTATGCATGGTTAGTAAGTATTTAAATTCCTGTCATAAATATACCACAAATGGACACGACTATATGATTTTTTATCCCGACATCACCCCTATCACTCTAGAATGGAATATGCGCCTAACAGAGTATTTATGATTTTTGTTTGATTTTTTATTGAAATTTAATATTTATACTCGATTAAGTATTAATGTTGTATTAATGTCTATCACTTTATCTCTATATTTCTAACACTATTACTCTTTTGCTGATAACAAAAGGGGGAAAGAGAATTTAAGATTTTGGCAAATAAGTTCAAATAAGTTCAATTTTTTATTTGCATATTCTCTCATCTAGGTTCATTGCATTTTTTTATTGATTCTTATTTTGCATATTTTTATTTATTTTCATGCATATTTGAAGGGGGAGTTTCGTTGTAGGGGGAGTATTCAAATAGTGGGAGCAAATAGAATTCATCAAGACCAAATACATTTAATAGAGTCAAAATCTTAATATATGTTTGTTATCATCAAAAGGGCGAGATTGTAGAATACAATTTCCTATCATTTTTGTTTGATGATAATAAACATATATATATTCGTTTAAATGTATTTGTTATTGTACTATTTTATTTTTCCATATAATTAAATAAATATTTGTTGAATAAAATAAATAAATCAGAATTCATATTTAAACAAATATTTTATTCAAACAAATATTTTATTACAAATTCCAATAGTACAAATTTATGCTCTCACTATACAAGTTTCAATTACAACACAATTTTCAATATACAAATTTTCATACATATTTCACCTCACTACATATTCACTCTTCACTCGTATTTTGGTCTTCAACTTTGTTCCAGCATGTATCAAGCATCTGAACTATCTGCAAAATAAACACTAACGCAGTAAAAAAAAGAAATATTTTGCAGTGCACAATGAAATGTGTGTTTTGAAAATATTATTTGCCTTAGTTATTTGGGTTGTTCGTTGTCATTTTTGTTAATTCATCGAACAACTTGTGACATAAACAGTGTATCACTGTACATGCCACTCGTGCACACCGACATACACTTGCTTGTTAAAATTGCAGGGACAGGTGAGCACAAGGTCAAGCCTAAGAAAAAATTGGATTCAAATCAAGTGCAAATGCATAAACTCAGCTTCAACTAAATGGTTAAGTACAGGGCAATGCATATGTACAAAAGTGGTGCATGCAACATGTCAACCCAGATCAATGAAATGGAGCAATGGAACAAAACAACAACATGACAAAGTGGTGAACCAAATCAACATACAACCAGACTCGAGTGAACCAGCGGTGAACATGTCAAAACAACAACAAGACAATAAAACTTCAAATGCCAAACTGTAAGCAACCATCATTCAGGCAAACACGGACCATCATAACCCAACAAATAGTGGAATACACATATGCAACATATAAAGACCAACCAGACTCAAGTGAAACATTCAGGCATGAACATATGTACATGGAGCTACATTCAGATATGAACACTATAAGGCATGGATTCAATAAAAAAGGCAACAAGAACAAACTAGCATCTCAAGAATCAGTCAAGTGCAATGCAAAGTCATATGAACATGTATACAACCAGAGTACAAAGCAAAATGTTCAAGCAGTTCAACATGACAGCAAGTATGCACATTAACAAAACAACATGCATCGGTTCAGTTCCCAGAAACATGCTCACGAGGTAAGAGAATGTCAAGTGCACAGAAATGTCTGGACTTAAGGTAGATGGAAACAGTGACAGTGATCAAGTGCAGGCACACATACAACAAATCAAAATAAAGTCACAATGCAAGCACTCTGGTGGATAGAAAATTGCCATAGCAATCACATACATATATACATACATATATGTATATACGTGTATACATGAAGATATCAGTTTTGAGTAATAGAGCAGTGGATACGAGAAACAATCTCACCATATCAATACAACAAAGGCAAGATACCAATGACAAACAAGAAATGCACACAGCACCAGTGAAGACACACACACAACAAACAATTCAAACCAGAAACATCAAGCAAGATACAACATGAACATAGTTCATCATCATTGGACAAACAACAAAGCACACAGAGGCAACTTAGAGATACAAGCATCCAGGTCGCAAATGTTCCAGGTAAAGGAAACAAGCATCAGCAATACCAAATACGAGGTTAACAAGTCAAGACCGAGATAATAATCAGAGGTCATCACGAATTTAACAAAGTCATATTTATCTCAAAGTCAAATGATCAAGCCGAAAAATTCAATTAGAGGTCACAGTGAACGATGAACAAGTCAAAGCCAGCGAAGAATGGAACCAGAACAATGATAAAGTCACAGTTTTTAAAATGATGAACAAGTAAGATTTTCAACAACTCAATATATATCTCAAATTCAATTGCCAAGCTACAATCGGGGGATGAACCAGTCAGCAATCAGAGATCATTCAATTATAAATCAATGCAAGTGATAAAATCACGACAAATTCAAACCAAAATATACGAATGTAATTATAGGGTTTCATTCCCTATAAATTCCTAAACTCATCATCGGCACAAAACATCGAAGTCGAGCATAATCAAAATCGAAAAAGGGAAATTCACGTACCAATTCAAACCAGCATTCGAGCTCAACATTTGAAGCGACCGTGAGCACTCAAAGCCAAGAAGTTGATTGACAAAGCAAATCGAAGAAAATCATCACTTCAATCAAATGTTTTGCAGCGACGACTTCAAATTCACCAAAACCCTAATCTTTGAAGAGCAAAAGGAATCGACAAAAGAGAGTATACAAAAGAAAAGGGAGACGTCTTTTTTCTCGAGTTATATTTTAAAGTGGTCTGGTTTAGTTTATGTTAATTTGGGCTTAGTTTATAAAAATAGTGTTTTATTTAAGTTTTAATTTTATTTTGTTACATACTATTTTAAATTGTGTAAATCTCTAGTTGTGTAACTAGGTACAAACTACGGGGCATAGTTTGAGAATTCACAACTCAGTGGCTGAGTTGTGGCAGGGTTTTGAGCTTAGAGTTAGGTTAATCGAGTTAGCGAGTATCACGAGTTTACGTATTTTTGTAAGCGACTGATTACTTAATTTACAGTAGAAACCTTGGGAGCGGCACGTAGGCAAGTTTTTGCCGAAGCTGGGTAAATTTGTGTGTGATCTATACTGCATTACTTTCTACCTTTATTTTTATTTCCGCATTAATTTTCATTTGTACACCTTATTCACCCCTCCTCTAGGGTGAAAACGATCCTATAAATTGCTTTCGACTTAGTTGTTTTATGACCCTTTTCGTCTGTTAAAGGTAGAACCCAAAGGTTTCGAAAGAAAAGTTTTTTAAATGGTTTCGAAAGGTTTCTACATGTTTTACTTGAACCCAAAAGCTTTCGAAAGGTTTGATGTTTACAAAGGATTTTAATGCTTCCTAAAGGTCTAAATGAAGGTTTCGAAGGGGTGGTTCCTCATTTGTTTCGAAACGTTTAAAAGGAAGGTTTCTAATGTTTTCAAAAGGCAATGTTAAGAGTTTTAAAGGTAGGATGTCTAAGGTTTTAAAGCATTCGATGGTGATGTTTTTAATGGTTTCGAAAGGTTTATTATAAAGGGTTTCGAAAGGGTATGTTTTGGCCTCCAGCCTAAGGTTTTACTTGTATCGAAAGGGGTACTTTCAATGGATTCGAAAGAGGTACTTTCAAAGGTTAAATGTTTTCATCAACAAAGTTTTGTGTAAAGTATATATAACATGGCAAGGTGATTTGAGTAAAGCATAGAGTATATTTTCCTTGTTTAAAGTATGATTTAAAGGATTAAATCATTTTAAGAGAAAAGGTTTTCAAGGAAAATTTATGGGTAGTTAACCCTAAGTAAAATGACTCGGATATTAGAATAACAGATGTGACTGGTATAGGGTCGCGCCCAATACATTAGTTATTAGCCCCTAGCTAATGTAGTCCAAAATTCCAGTGTGTAGGGCTTTATCACACGTAAGGCTAAAATGATGTTACACATAAAAAGAAATATATATGTACAGCGATAGGTTATTGGTGAGCCTACAAAACCATTAGGATCAGTTGACCCTAGAGAAGTAAGTTAGGGACAAACCGTCTAGAAGAGGAGTATCTAACAGAAGTTAGATTATTTGTTTATTTTATCTGGTAGGCCTGAGTCAGCAAGGTCAGTAGTTAGCCAAACAAAACTATAGTGTTTGGATAGATAGTCCATTTGTTACCTGAGTTATATGCATATATGATAAATGCTTTATTGTTTTAACCAGTTTTGGTTGCAGGATTATGATTTGCAAAAGATATATTTTAAAAGGGTATCAGTGAGGGGAAACTCATTCCGCTAAGCGACATGGTCTCACTTAATATCAAATAAATGAGATGTATAGTATTATTCACACTAGGCTTTATGTCTGACTCAAAGTTTATGTCTTTCCCCTTAAACTCTCGGGTGCTCAAAATTGATTTGAGTAGGATGAGGGTTAAAGGTTTACAGGTTTTAGTTGGTTGGCGAATAAAGCTTTCGGAGTCGAGCAGGATGCTAATGGATAGCTATTTAGGAATTGCTATTTTGTTTATTTTATTCCGCTGTGTTGTTTTAAGTTAGTTATGACTATATAGTACTCTGGTCATCCAAGGGGGCATCTTCATATATCGCTCTTGGCGTATTTTGTAATAATTATATTTGATCTATACTTAGGAAACGATTGGAATTATTTAACTTGGATATGAAACTATGTTTTGAAATGTAATGAAAAAAGTTGCTTTTTAAAATATGTGATTTCATTTCATATTCAAGTGCTTCTGATATTATGGATACCATTAACATTACCGTATTTGGTCATCGGAAGTTAATACTATGAGTGACTGCAGCATCTGTAGCGCTTAGCGTTGGGCCTCCAGATAGGGGATGTTACACCAAGTAAGCAATAAATTTAATTATAATGTCATAACACCTGCTAAGTGACATGTAAATGTTAATATTCGATTTATTAGATATTGATCGCTTGTCGAATTTACACCTAAGAGTTACAATACTGAAACATATATCTTTAATTTAAAATTAAATTTATATGCACATAAATAATTGCATATAAAATTACATAATTTATTTATGAACACTGCAATATAACATATAATTTTCTAACCTATTTTCAAATTATAATACTTTATTTTTTTAATTTTTAATCATATTTCTACACAAATATATATGAATAAAAAAGTATATTAAAAAAATTAAGTATGGCTGAAAGAAATTTTGATATTTGTATATATAAAATTTAATTAATTCTTTTGAAATATGTTATATTTATTTATGTTATAACTAAATACATATAACATTTAAACAATGCTTGTATATATAATATTACCTTATGGATTTCAAATATTATATATATATATTGTATTATACTTATAATTGTTTTAAAATTTATATAAACACTTAAATTAATTTATTGTATTAATATAATGTCAATATAATATGCACATAAAAATGTATGTATTATTTTATAAATTAGCATATTACTCCTAATTTAGCAACATATAAAATTATACACACACATAGAGATCCACATGCACATATATATATTTATATATACTGGCAACACTTATATATATATATATATATATTGGGGCTAGCATTGTCCATTGCGGTGTAAATCCTAATTTTATATATAGGCATGTTAAACTATGTATACCTTATTTTGTTACACGTACATATATATATATATATATATGTGTGTGTGTGTGTGTGTGTGTGTGTATGATACATAGATCATATAATATAATATAAACTTAATTTTAAATAAAATTTTATTTATAAAATTAAATAAGTTATCGATTTTATTTAAAATAAAGTTAGATAAGATCTAAATAAACCTAGGCTTCATAGGCCCAATAAGATCCAAATGAAAGAATTTATTTAAAATTTACCTATTTACTCCACTACGGGATGTCTCAATTCCAACAATGGTATTAGAGCCCAATACCCTATACGGTCTAAATAGTCATGTTACGGTTAACTGATTAATCTTATAACCCAATTAGTAGGGTGTCTAGAAAGGCATTGTCGAAGGATTGGGTTTCGGTAATCAAGTACTCTGCCCTACCAAGCTACTCGCCTGGTCTAAAAAGCTATGTGAGCCAAAGTTTGCCCCTAATAGAAAAGGCCCAATTTGCATTGGATATTGGGCTAATTTACAAAATTGTTTTGAAATAAAATTTAAATGTTAAAAGTTAAATTTAAAATAAAAAATAAAAAATACATATTATAAATGTTACAATATAATTTTTTTAAAATGTTTTGAAAATAAAATAAATAAGTTTCAAAGATTATAAATGCATTAATAGGATTAATAAAATAAATAAATTAATTAAAAGGTAAAATAATTAAAAATAAATATAAGTGTATAATATATGTAAGATATATGTCATGATGTCTTGAAATGTTTTAGATAGTGTAAGTATATATGTATATAAAAGAATTTTTGAAATTAAAATTATTTAATTAAGTAAATTAATTAAAAGTAAATTAATAAATAAAATAAACATATATTGATATATGTGTATAACTGTAAAATGTTATAGTATACAGTTAAATATAAAATGTTATAACTGAATAATACATAATTAATTAAAATGCTAATTGATTAAGTTAATTAAATAAGATTTAATATATATAATGTTATATATAAGACTATTATATAAGATTAATTAAAATATAAAAGTTATATAACGATAAAACTTATATAATATGAATGTATAAATTAAACATGGAACATTAAGAAACCCTAAATAGACTTAAGGGATAAATACATACGTATTGTACGTATATTATGATTTTTGATGTGTTTGACATTTGAATCACGAAGGTATTTTATAAGATACACATTATTCCATAGGTCAATATCACTTAATATAATATATTAAAGATTATGCATCTTTAATATAAAGTTGTCCTCTACCATTTATATACTAATAATTACTTGCATACTCTCTAGTTGTTGAGAAAACTCAAGCTAAAGATGTTATGTGTAGTATTATTAGTATATAAAATAAACGAGGTAAGGTAGCTATATGTATTAGTTGAGCAAACTAAAGGTACATTACTATACTTAGGTCATAGTGAAATGGTAGGTACGACTGAATAATCTCCTTCAATGTATTGAGCAAACTTAAGTTTGAAATGAGATTAGGACAAGGAACCGCATGTTAGGAGTTGTATATGATACAATTGATAAGGATTTATCCATCGTCTATAGGGCTATGACTTGTTGAGCAAACTCAAGGTTAGAATTTTAAGACAGACGAGTCCTAACAGCCACTACCAATGTAAACTTGTAAAAAAATGTCTACACCAAAATTGTTTTCTAAAAGCGACAAGCGTCCCTATCGAACTATATCAGTCGGATAAGAGCGATTAAGATAGCGTTGGCTTACGAGCGTTTTCGGTCGTCTATTACCTATGATCCTAAAGAACAACCCATTGATGGTGCGGACTCTGAACTTAGACTGCTTATGAGAAATGAGTTTTGGACCTAGAGATCGCCCAACTTTTCATGTTGTCTATGTTAGGCAAGTCGTTGTAAAGTTTACACAAAAACATGACTCACCATGAGACATTTGATAGTCTTAAGGCCCTATTTGGTGAACAGTCACGTTTCACAAGGTATAAGTTTATGAAGAAGCCGTTCGATACCAAAATGACTAAAAGACATAAAGTGGACGATTACGTACTAATGATAAAGAGCTATATTAATGGGCTTTCACAATTGGACGTAGCGATAAGCAATGAGTTACAGGTTAATTTGATCCTTTGTTCTCTTATGCCTCAATATAAACCGTTCATACTGAATTTGTGATGACCCACCTTTTTGGATGATCAAAGTCGACAATAAACCACATATGTCTAACTCAAACCATTCGAAAGGGAGGATTGTCAATGGGGTTTAATAAGAAAATAAGAGAAAAGAAGGAAAACAAAATACAGAATCTAGCAGCGGAATGACAAAATATAATAATCAAATAAACAATTCATGAAGATGTTTAACAATATACATTTGATTACACAATTTTTTCAACATAATCAGAGTACAATCAACAAACATACCAAATTGATGCAGCGGAATAATACTACTAATATAATATACCAAACTCCATCTTCGTCCTCCAGAAATAATGTCTTCAAACACTGAAATGCTCAGGCTGACCCGAGCGTAAATAAAAGACAAAACTGAAACACCCTACATCCCTTAGTACTCCCAAAAAGGGCACACCAAAGGATGTGGTGCGTTATAGGTATAGCTAAAGCATGAAAGAGACAAAGATTCAGAAGACAAATAAGTAAAAGCAGTGGAAAACATTTAAATAATAACTTATCATTCAGAATTAAACTTCATCTCAAAATAAGTCATAAAAACATAACATGTCTCAAAAACTAAAAATCTCTCATGTCTCATGAAAATACATCTCAGTCTCACATAATTAGAGTACAAAAATAACAATAATAATCCCTCTCACAAGTGCCAATCCATCATAAGCCAAATGAAAAAGATGAAAAGCAGAAGAATACATCTAAAATGGAGAAAATTTTGGAAATGAATCTCCAAGCAACCTGAATCAACTGTCCTCAACCCTGCTGGCCTATTGGGGAAAAAGGAAAGATAGAGGAGTGGGTCAGACAATAAGTCTGATGAGTGAAAGTAATTACTAGCATTTCTAAGCAATATAAAGATAATAAACTAAGCAATAGTTCTAGCATGAAAGGAAGATACAGAAAAGATAAAACTTGCGTAAAATACTATTTCTGATTCTATTTGACCGTTTGCTTTGATTGTTTGCACTTGTGTTAAACTGCTGTGATTAGGCTGAAACCCTAATCCTATCTCAACTGCTAACTTGATTAGGCTAAAATCCTAATCCTATCCATTGATCGGCCTTTCCTATCTCTATTGTGCCATTGTGAACCAATCCTTTTGGTCCTACGACAAAAAACACCTCTTAGCGTTTAGGACGCAGTAGCGAATTATTTACCCTAATCGATGCCGCATGCTCGGTCATCGTCGGACACACTAACTGTCGCCCCTTATTTGACCCTTAATTTACCCTAATTAGCATAAGCGTGCCCAGCCTCACCTACGTGTGAGACCATCAGCCCCCGACCTGAAAGGGAATGCTGCCGGTACTGGTCCTAACAAACAAATCTTTTAACTTTGCGCCCCTGGCCTAAATCCCCAAATTTGAGCCTCTATCTATTGGCCACTTATTTATCTTAATCAGCATAAGCGTGCCCAGCCTCACCCACATGTGAGACCATCAGTCCTAGACCTCAAAGGGAATGCTGCCGGTACGGGCCACTACTGCTTTATTTGCTTATTAACTTAATCCAAGATCTAAATTTTAAAATAAGCCCTTTCTGTTATTTCTTTCTTTCTAATTATAACCTACATGTTATAATGGTTCTTGCAACTGTTACTCTTCTATTTTCTCTTTTTAGTTATAACCACTTGTTATAATCATGCTTGTAAATATCTCAAATTTGCCTATTTCAGTCCATCTCCATTTTATTTCAGTTTTTCTCATTTTACATCTGATTTCTGTAAATTTAGTGTTTTTCTATTTTAATCCGTATTTGCGAATTCTTCTCTTTTTAATATTTTATTCGCGTAAAAAAGGATTAAAACTTTATAAAAAGAAACTAACATTTACAGCTAAATTCCAACTTTAAAATAGATGTAAATAACTGTAAATAACTGAATAAAATAGCTGAATAAAAATAGACTGAAAAGAACTTCTGAAATTTACTTAAAAATCGACTTTAAATAAACTTACATAAAAACTGTCTCAAAATTGTAGAAAAACTACAACTATTGAGAACCTTATTATTTTGAATTTCTTACAAATCTAAAATAATTACAAAACACTCATATGTGGTCCTTAGCTCTAATCCTAGGCCTTCTTGGATCCACTTCTAGGGTGTAAAATATTTTTATTAAAAAGATTTCCTTCCCAGAAATATTTTCTATTTAGGGTTCAGCCTTAGGCAATGAACCCAATTGGGAGAAAATCTGAATGAGAAAAATAGCTAGGCCTAGGGTTCTATTTATAGTGTGGCTTAGGGATCTCAGGCCGTCGGATTTGTTTAATTATATATATAATTCTGATTTTCTTTATTTCTCTCTTAACTTCTCCATACCGACTCGGATTTCAACAAGTTATATATGAAAATTGCTCAGAAAATTACCATGGACTCAATGGTGCAACTCCCGTAGCTCAATTCTGACAATTTCCCAACCTTATTTTATTATTCAATTAATTTTTTAATTACTTGTAACAACCCGCATATTTTTACGATAATATATTTAAATGATTTATTTAAATATAGCATCGTTAGTTGAATTTAAAAGTCTAAAATGTGACTTTTTGTAAACCATCGAATCCGGACTCGAGACTACTTCCATTGAGTCCAAAATGGCGTTAGCGACCTTTTTGAGTATAAACATCGATATGTTTGGAGTTGAGTATAATTTTGCTATTTTTCTATTGGGCTTTGGGTTTGGATATCAGCCCACTAACCCAACATAATACCCTAACTTCTCTACTCTTCATCCATTCTACTCTTCATTTCCTAACACTCAAGCCAAAGAGAAAAATGGGGGAAAGAAAGGGAAATTAAAATTCCTAAAACCCTAGATTACTAGGAAATTCAAATTCAAGTTCTAGAAATCAAAGAGAAGCTTAGGTAAGCATCCTCTTCATCTTCTCCATCTCAATCTCTCTTCAATTTTCAGAAATTCCTAAACCCTAACTTAGGGAATATTTGCTTATGAGCTTAGATTTGGAGCTTCTTGAGTTGAAGTTGAAGAGTGGTTGATCTTGCCTTGTTTTAAAGATTCTCATTCATTGTTTTTGGGTTTAAAGGTGAGTTCTTTAACTCACATCTATGTCTATACCTTTGATAGTTGTTAGGTATGAATTCCTAACATCTATTTCTTGTCCATGTGCTTTTGAATTGAATTGATGAATTTTCCAATTTTTGGTATTTTGAAGTCAAAATCTATGGAAATCCTAATGAGGATGTTTGGACATGTTATTTGGAGTGTATTGATGAGTTTATAGGGTTGGGTTGTCCCTTGACATCGATCTCTAGCCATCGTCGCTCATTCGTTTGCTTTGAATTTGATTTGGCCATTAATGGCCTTGGCAAAAATTGCCCTGAGCTTCAGCTCAGACGTCTGGTAATAAGCTCAGACGTTTGATGCTACGGGGATAAAATTCCAGTCTTTCAGCTCAAACGTCCGAGCTTACTTCCCAGACGTCTGGGCGATATGGAATTAAATTTCCAGTCTTTCAGCTCAGACGTCTGAGCTTACTTCCCAGACGTCTGGGCGATCTGGAATTAAATTTCCAGTCTTTCAGCTCAGACATCTGGGAAGTCTACCAGACATCTAGAGCTGCTTATTTCAGCCAAATTGCCTATTTTGAGTGGATTTCCGTTTTAATCGATTTTTGGTTAATCTGATTAGTTGTTATCACTTATTATCAACTTTGATGACTTATTTTTCTGGATTTTTGGGAATATCCATTTGATGGATTTGATATCGATTTCTATGGTTTTGATTCACATCATCGAATGTGAATTTTTGGTTGATTGATTGTTTCTACAATCATTTATGTGATTTGTCACTTTTAAAAATACAAAGGTTTCTATACTAGTAGTAAATATTCAAACGCTTTCACACAGATGATTTCAATACCAATTTTAATACAAAACTTGTTTTTAAATCCGTTTTCCAATCTATTAGAAAATACAAACCTTTACCTCATTCGTATGAGAAATCTAATTAAATGACTTAGCAAAACAGGTGGTATGAAACGTTTGCGTTTACTTCGTCGGTTAATTCTTAGACTTGTTCGATTGAAATCTTGTGACAATTTTCGAGTGGAAATCTACAATTTGTTCATAAATATTTAAGTTAAGCTAGTGGTTACGGGACATGAAGCTAAACTCATTTATTTACTGGCTTAGTGTAATCTACACTTTTCATTGATCAATGGTGATCATTTTATTGTTTAGACTAGCGATATGTGATGTCTCTTTGTCCACGTGGGGGACTGTACCTCGTTTTATGGAGCTTCGTCTCAATTTTTATAGGCTAGCGACCTATGGTTTTATGGAGCTTCATCTCAATTTTTATAGGCTAGCGACCTATGGTTTTATGGAGTTTGGTTCATCGGGCATACCGTTGTTGTACTACGTCGTTGTTCCAGCTTATCAGGTTCATCGGGCGTACCATTATTGTACTACGTCATTGTTCCAAATTGTTCAAGTTTCAGGTTCATCAGGCGTACCATTATTGTACTACGTCGTTGTTCCGAATTAATTGATTTTCAGGTTCATCGGGCGTACCGTTATTGTACTACGTCGTTGTTCCGGCTCATTTTAGTTTCAGATTCCTCGGGCATACCGTTATTGTACTACGTCGTTGTACCAGCTCTATGGTTAGCGACCATGGGATAGCGACCCGTTTGTG
Source organism: Allium fistulosum (assembly GCA_030737815.1). Taxonomy (NCBI): domain Eukaryota; kingdom Viridiplantae; phylum Streptophyta; class Magnoliopsida; order Asparagales; family Amaryllidaceae; genus Allium; species Allium fistulosum. Next base: position 218,639,415 of record CM060902.1, read on the forward strand.
ATACAGTGTTGGTGAGTTTTCATACTCCCGTTTATGATAGGCCTCCCCCCTTTTTGTGATTTCTGGATTTCTAATTGATGAATTCTAGAATTTGTGTTTCACCAATTTTTGCGATTGGTATTGATATGTTTTATCAATATTTGTGGTTTGGTGAATACACTAAAGAATGTGATATTCTTTTTGGATATTTGACGAGATTTGAGATATTGTATGGTTTTTGTTGTTATCTGATGTATACTTGTCACAATATGTCATTATTGTTATCATACGTTTTTGTCATATCTCTTATCCTATCTCATCTTATATGATATTTATAGCCAGACTGATCCGTTTATTATTTCTCTTCTTAAATAATACTCGGGTCAGACCGAGGTGTTACAGGTGCTTCCACTTGACTTCTTAGCAGGGGCTAGCTTCTAACTTTTGGCTAACTACTCTAGTTTAGTAGTTTTTGTTTTTATACATTCGAGATAGAGACTCCTTGATGTATACATATTCTTTTGCTTAGCACTTGTACCTATTCTTTTGTGATGTAGTGGATCTTGTATGACCACTATCTTGATGTACACTTTTATGTGTTATATTCATGTCTGTTTCCGCCTTTGTGATATGAATATCTGTAAATGATTTGTGTTATGCTTATTTCTATATTTGTTTCCGAAGCCCACATAGCCACTGTGTAGTAGCTTTGAGTTTGTATTTGATATGTCGGATTTCCTCTTGAAATGAAATGCATGATATACTATTTGACATATCGGTACTCGCACAAAGCAATTACACAGATGGTCGCTCCTCAACAGCCTTACTCTTCGTGCTAGTCGACGGCATTACCCAGTAGTGTCCTTTGCTAGTGTGAGTATAGAGGTGGGGTGTCACAGCTTGGTATCAGAGCCAAACTTCGAAACAATGTAGAATAATCTAGCAAGGATCATTGTCCTAAGTCTCTCTTAGGAATCGTGCCTTATGATTTAATTCGAGTCATTGGACCCGTTCTATCCTATTTTCTTTTGTGATGCCTTGTTTTATCAATCAAGTTTGTTTGATATTCATTCTGAGAATAACCTTTTTCCTCTTCTTTCTTTCTTTCTTAAAGAATAGAAATGGTTAGACCTGGCTGTCCCAACGTCGATCAATCCAGTGCTACTCCTCAGGATGGAGTATTCATGTCTGCTCAACAACTTTTAGACCTTGTAAAGAATGCCCAAGCTGCCGGACCCATTCCAGAGCCTACTCATCCTAAATCTGGGTTTTCACGGTTGTGCTGTGATTATACCAATTTGGGTGGAAGGCCATTTAATGGTTCCGAAAGCGTCATAGAAGTCCAAGCTTGGCTTAGAACATGCGACCGCATCTTTTCTCGCATGAATCTTGTGGATCTATATCATGTCCAAGTGGCATATAGCATGCTCCAAAAGAGAGCATTAGATTGGTACAAGCTTCTGATCTCGGAAATTATTGAAGCGGATCTTACTTGGGAGCAATTCCGGGAAAGGTTCGAGTTAAAGTTTGTGCCGGAAGCTGAAAAAGTAACTTTGGCCCGACGTTTTATTGACCTTGTTCAAGATGAATCTTCTATGACGGATTACGTCGCATCTTTTGAATCTCTCTCTAAATATGGGGTCGAGTATATTAATACCCCATTGAAGAAAAATTAGAGGTTTGTATATGGGTTGAATAAGAACCGCAAAAAAGCCTTTACTTTTGAAACTAGAAGTTTCTTTTAATCAGCTTGTTGATATCGCTCTTCGGCTTGAAGAGGCAGATAAAGAAAGTGATGTTGAAGTTGTGGGTGCCAAACAGAACTTCAACAACAATAACAAGAGGCCTATTAAGTTCAAAGGCCCTAATCCCAACAAGAAAGGGAAGCAAGCAACTTCGCTAGCAAAGATTCCTACCTCTAGTCATGGACAATGCTACAATTGTGGTTCTAAGGACCATTATGCAAATAGATGCTCAAAACCTCTTTTTTGTCGTTATTGCAATAGTTTGGGCCATCTTCTATCTTCATGTTCTAAACTTCAAAGCAAAAATGAGGGAAAGCTAAATGTTGTGCAAGCCCCTACTAACACTTCTCTTGGTCAAGGTATTTCTCATTCTATCCTTAATGGCATTATTATGTTTCGTGATCATCCTATTCGAGTTCTTTTTGATACGGGTGCATCCCACTCTTTTATATCAAAAGAACTTGTTGATACTTTTTCTTTAAATGCTACGTGTTTGATGACTTCACTGAAAATTGCGAATCCGGTTGGTGGGTTCGCAACACTCAGTTTATTTTGTAAAGATGTCGAGATTATTTTATGTGATTATGATTTCCGAGCCGATTTGCATGTCATGCGTTACCTTGGTTTCGGAATGATTTTGGGAATGGATTGGCTTAATCGATATGAAGCCCATATCCTATGTCCCGAGAGGACTATTTATCTTCGACATCCTCAATCTGTTAAGCAGATTTCTATTATTCTTAGAGATTCAGATTCCAATTTGGTAGCATCCTTGTATTCTTTAAATCCTAATGATGATGATGATGATGATGATGTGGAAGATGTTATTTCTCTCATTCACATTGTTCGTGAATTTCCTGATATATTTGAGCCCGTTTTAGGATTACCACCTAAGCGAGCAATTGAGTTCAGAATTAATCTAATCTTTGAAGCTCTACCTATCACTCGTCCTCCTTATCGTATGTCCAATAAGCACTACACCAAACAGGCCATTTTGTCACACTTTTTTCGTTTCATTTTGTCACGGTTATTATTGTTGGAAATTTGTAACAGTTATTATTGTTATATTGTTTTGTAACGGTTATTTCCATGACAAAATTTGGGCTTTTCGTAAATAAGTAGAAGACATTGGGCAGAGTTGTCATTTACGTTCCACTCCCTAGCTTCAGATGTTTGTCACGGTTCTGGCTCGTATCTTTCTTCCTAAAATCTAATTAGGTTAAAGCCTTCCTTCATTGCGAGTAGCCCTATCGCCCGCCGATTGCAGCCTACTTCCGTTTGTATACAAACCTACTTCCTCATCGCAACCTTCCTTCATTCCGATTTCTTCCTAAATCTTCCTTTGCGAGTCGCCCGCCGATCGTCAAGTAATAATTTTCGTTTTTGATTTGCTTTTGTATGTTTTAATAATTCTTTCTCCTCTAATAATTACAACAGAAAACAAAATATAAAAAATCGAAATAGGCAAACACTTATCGCTGAATTATTGTAAAAAAAATTGATAATGGGTTGCGATTCGAAGTCTAATTTTGGTCAAAAGGCTGAGGTTGCGGCGGTTGATTGGGTTGGGCGTAGATGAAGGAAGGTTGATTTGGTGATTGATTTGTGATTTGGGGTTGTGGGAGTGTACGATGTAGTGAGGAGGTAATTGTGGTGATTGTTGCTGGTGCTTGGAGATGGTGATGTGGACTTGGGAGGTGGTTCGAGAAGGACATGAACCGAGGCTCGTTGTGGTTTTTAGTAGTGGTTGTGTGCAGTTTCAGTTGGAGATGATGATGGTGGTGGTGGTTGTTGATGGTATGATTAGTAGGCAGAAGTGCAGCAGGTTTAATTTTTGTAGTCGGAAAGGTTGGGTTGCGGCAGACAGTGGGTTGTTGTGATGTAAGTAGGGAGGGATGTCTGGTGGGGATGTTGATATGCAGTTGTAAGCAGAGGTGAAGCAGCTATGGTTTGGGTTGGTCGGTTGCTGGTTGAGATCAGGGTTGTAGTCTACTATATGGTGATTTGCGTTGAAGCAAGGGTTAGAGGGAGGTGATTGTTGTGAGATTGTGAAGGTAATACGCAAATGAAGTTGTGAAGGCAATATGAGTTGAGATGATGGTTACAGTAGTGATGCAAGGTGATGGATGTGATGAGGAAGGTAGTGAGTTGTGCAATGGCTGTTTGATGGAGGTGCACTGATGAGGCAAGTGGCAAGTGGTAGTTTGAAGAGGATGGTTCTGAAGGAAGTAATGGACGTTGCAGTGAAGGTTGTTGGAAGTATAGTGGTATTGGCGGTGAAGTGGTGAGGTGGTGAAGACAGTGAAGTGTCAATGTGGATCAGTTGGTAGTTGAGATTGTAAATGAAGATGTAACAGAGAAATGAGATTGTGCACAGAAGCAGTTTTTGTGTGTTGAGAATGTGCACAGAGGGAAATGAAAATGTACAGTGAAAAAATTTATGAAAATGAAACGGTGAAAAGTAGCGAACAGTTGAAAAATGTAAATGTAAATTTTTAATGAACAATGATTGTATCTACGGTATGAAAAATACAATATAACTAAGATTGTAACCGAGATTGTAATTATAATTTATTAAACGATTTTGAATCAAAACGTATTAAAAATTTAAAACGGAGCCGATAAAGTTATGATTGAAATATTTTGGTTAATTTTGATAAAAGATTGAAATACTCCTATGAGTATAATTTATGCGTTGTTTAGAAAAAAACAGTATTAAATGTGTTATTCAATGACAAAAATGCAGCCCCAGTCCATGTTTTTCAAAATAATATTGTATTATATGTACAGAAAGACAAATAAGTTATCGACTTCACAGAAATGACTTTGCAGTAATTTGTTAGAAAATTAGTTATTTACCAATGTTAGTGAAATGTACATTTGCCGCTGAATGTTATTAAGAATTGGGTTAAACTGCTACACTTAAGGTAAAATTTAGTTCTAGTTCATGGCATCAAACTACATATGTATTAGAGCATTATAGTTTGATGTTTGATTGTATATTCACACCAAGAGTAAAACCTAGAATGGAAAGAAAAAGGAACAAAAACAAACGTAAGAAATTGAAAAAACAATAAAAAGAAAAGGAAAAAAACTAAAATAAAATAGAGAAGTATTATTAAGACTCAAATGCACATTGTGTGGAAGGAAGGAGAAGTTGTTTGTTGTAGACTGCAGTGGTTGTTTGTTGTATACATTATTTTTTAGCGAAATGTTATGTTAGCATGTTGTTTAATGCTTCGTTTATGTATTAATGTTGTATTTACTTAAAATTGTAGGAACAAATAAATTTTCTTGCTAATGTCGAATCCTACATCGAGAGAGTGGATTAGAATTCGGCATAGGAATACCAATGAATAAATACAAGGAGTTCGATATTTTATGGAATTCGCGAAGAGTCATTCACCACCGGACTTTGGACTATGCAGCTGTCCTTGTATAAAGTGTAGGAATTCAAAAAAGTTGGCTTTTAAATTAGTAGAAAAACACTTGATCATTCATGGTATGGATCCAACATACGACGAATGGTTTTTCATGGCGAGAGAAGCGACAATGATGTGGTGGTCAATACTACGCGACATAATACCTATGAGGCTTACAACTCTGATCAATTTCAAGAACAGAACCATGTAGGAGATGCGCTTGAAGACCTTGTTGATGATGCATATAGAGTATATGGTAACGTTGAAGGCGTCGGTGATGGTAACCATTGGAAAAAGTATCAGGAATACAAAAGAAAAGAAAATGAAAAATTATACCCTTCTTGTGAAGATGGTCTTACAACATTAAGTGTCATTATAGAGCTTCACAATTTAAAAAAATATTTTAATTGGTCAGGAAACAGTATGACCGAGCTGTTGATACGATTGAAGCGGTGGCTTCCAAAGGAAAATACAATACCGGAGAAGTACTCGACAATGAAACAAATGTTAAAGGATTTGGGAATGAGAGTAGAGTGTATACATGCTTGTGAAAATGATTGTATATTGTTGGAAGGAATACAATGATGCGTTGGAATGTCCACGTTGTCATACGTCCAGATTTAAAGTTAAAAATCAAGGGGAAGTGGTAAAAATGACAAAACAACCTCGAAAAGTTTTGAAATATTTTCCAATAACTCCGAGATTAACAAGGTTGTATACTATACCATGGATAGCTCGAAAGATGTTATGGCATAGTGAAGCAAAACCTTGCTGGAATTCCATGCGTCATCCTATTGACTCAACCGAATGGAGATCGTTGAAGAACAAGTGGCCAGAGTTTGGTAAAAATGGACGAAATGTTTGGCTTGGTATTGCTACTGACGGGTTTAATCCTAGTGCAACACAATCAAATAATTATAGTTGTTGGCCTGTGTATACGGTTCCTTATAACTTACCCCCTTCATTATGTATGAAGTCGGAGTTTCAAATGTTATGCTTGTTAATTCCTGGACCAAGAGCACCTAGTAAAGATATTGATGTGTATTTGGAACCCCTTGTCAATGAATTGAAGCAGCTATGGACAGAGGGAGTGCCTGCATTTGACATGGATAAGAAAGAGCATTTCACTTTGAGAGCAATGCTATTATGGGGAATTCATGATCTACCTGCATTTGGAAATTTATCTGGTTGTGTAACACATGGTTACAAAGCATGTCCTGTTTGTGCTGTGGAGACTGAATCAGAACGCATTGGAAATAAGATTGTTTATACGAAGTATAGAAGATTTTTAAAGAATGGTCATCCATATAGGGCATTGAAACATGGATGGTATAAGAATATAGAGGATAAGGAACCTCCAACACGATTGACGGGATCAACTCTTTTAGAAAAGCTTGCTCATATCAAATATGTACCCGGTAAAATAATAAAAAACAAATAACGCATAGTAGATGATATCGACCTTGACGATGAACATTTTGTAAACGAAAATGGCGATGATGAAAGACCAGCATGGTATAAGAAGTCGATTCTTTTTGGCTTAGAGTATTGGAGTAGTCATAGAGTGCGACATACTATTGACGTGATGTACACTGAGAAGAATGTATCGGAGCATTTCATTAACTTGTTGTTTGATAGATACAAACAATCTTCCAAATTTGCATTTGATAAAACATACAGGATGCAATGTTGTCAAGTTCTAAAAGATGCAAAACTTCCATCATGCTTTGGAACTAAGTTAAGCAACTTAGTAAATATTCAACCACCCAGTTTGAATATTAGAAAGTCATATGACTATCATGTTATTATCCAGTATTTTTTGCCTATCATGGTTCAACATGCTTATCCAAAGTGTCGTGACTTAAGACGTGCGATATTACAAGTATGCTTGTACTTCAATATTATTTGTTCGAAGGTTTTAATTCGAGAGCATGTCCAAGCTGCCAAAGATATGATTGCCGAGGCATTATGCGTGTTGGTGCATTATTTTCCCTCCCAATTTTTTGACATAAGCATACATCTAATGGTGCATTTAGCTGATCAGGCACTACTATGTGGACCAGTTAGTTATACATGGATGTATCCATTTGAAAGGTGCGACATTTTTTAAATATAATTATCACATGATTCTTTTTCAATAGTAACGTAAATGATGTATTTTTATATTAGAGCTATGAAGGAATGCAAAGACATACCAAGCAATAAACGCTACGTGGAGGGATCAATTTCCGAAGCATATCTTGTTTCAGAATCCGTTAAATATGCCATGGAATATATGCCAGATCCACGTACTGGTAATCATAGCTCTAAACAAGCACCATTTTTAGATGAGAACGGAGATGACATTTATGAACGTTCCCTCATTGAGGGTAAAACTATCAAGTTATCCGGCATACAACGTACTCAAATTCGAAGGTGGATACTTTTTAGGATGGAAATTCCAGACCGAGATGATTATTATAGGTTTGCATTTTTTTTCTACACGCTATAAGATGTAACTTTAATATTTACTTACGTCACCATATATTGGTTTGTAGCGAATGCCGATCGTCGTTAGAAGATGCTCAACGAAGTAGAAAGAAGCTCCATGCAAGGACAGAAGTAGTAGTGCAAACTGAATTCATTGAGTGGTTGTACAAGAAGGTTTGTTAAATTCCACAAAGACCATAATTCGATAACCAAATTAACATTATTTAACTTAATTAATTTTTTTTATAGTTAATGGAAGAAAAATGCATGGATTCATTGTTATGGTATTACGTTAGTGGACCAGCGTGGGAAGCCAAAACTCATCTTAAGTATAGAATAAATGGTTATGTATTTTCTCCGCAGCGCTATGATGACACCCTTTCAACGCAAGATAGCGGTGTTGGTATGGATGCAATAACAACATTTGTTGCAAGTGCGAAAGATTTGAATCCTACAGATGATGACACCACTTGGTATGGTATTATCAAGGAAATCATTGAAGTTGATTATTATGAATTTTCACATGTAGTATTCTATTGTGAGTGGGTCAATATTGCTGATAAAATGCATGGTTGTAAGATTTGTCCGGACTCTAATTTGTTGATGGTGAATCTAAAAAAACTTAAAAGCAGCGACGGAGAGTATGACGAGCCTGCAATTCTTGCATCAGAAGCAAGTCAAGTTTTTTACATACCAGACATGCAGAATCCTGATTGGTCCATTGTACGATGTTCGCCTAAACGCTTGACTGATAGCGTGGATGATTACGAGATGCCAACAAACTTCCAGTCAGTTTTAAAGGAGCAATCTAACTTAACAACGTTGTTGAAATGTATTGAATCCAAATAGATGAGCTTGATTGAAGTAGTAGTTGCTTGTTTTGTAACTTTATTAGTATTCTCAGTCATTATTTGACATTTATCATGTTGCCATAGATCAGAAATTTCAACAAATTTAAAATATAAAGGCATTTCTTTCTTCCCTGTATACTCATTTGTTATCATTCATTAAATCTTCACATGGCATATAAAACCATCCTTCTAAATGCAGCAGAGATAGTATATTTCAATGCAAATGCAGGTGACATGCAAGTATGCAAGTATGTGTGAGCTTTTAAAATGCGTGAAGCTTTCCATTCATATGATTTGAGATATCTCTTGCATTATATTTTGGCAGTATGTCGGCTAGTTGCAGTAGACATACAAAAAGCAGAGAAGAAGAAGTTCCTCCTCCCCCACCAAATAAAAAGTACTCGATAATTGTTGAGATGGATGGTGCTAAAGGCGACGATGCAACAAAGTGGAGTTCCCGTTGTGGCACTCTAATTCGAAGGCATATTCCCATTAGCTATGATGATTGGAGGAAAGTTGATGGGTTTTTCAGGGATAATTTATGGAAAGCACTCATGGTATTTGAATTTAAAATTGTTACAAGAATGATTTTTTTTTGTGCATGTTTGAAGTACAAAATCATAATTAGAACATTTATTTTATCTTTCTATAGAAGGAGTTTGATTTGAATATAAACCCCGATTTAGCTCGACCTATTTTAGAGAAGGCGTTTTCACAGTACTTCAGAACAGCAAAAGCGAAATTGAGAAAGCTATATCTTAAAACAAAAGAAGGAGAGTTATTGCCTAGGCGTCTTGCGATTGATAACCGACCCGAAGACATTGATAAAGTTCAGTGGGAGGGGTTCATCGACATTGAGTATGCTGATAAGAAGAAAAAACAATGCAAGACGAATGCTGATAATAAAAGAAAGAACACCATAAATCATACATTGGGAAGAAAATCTTATAGTAGACTATATGAAGAATTGGTACGTAGTAGGTCTTTCACAACTAATCGCGATAATATTGTATAATTGTTTAATATATTTACATTTATTTATGTAGGAAACTGATAATCCCGAATGTAAAATTACACGAGCAAAGGCATGGAAAGTGGCGCACACAAGTAAAAAAACCGGAGAGGTGATTCCTTGCGCCGCTGAAAAATATGTAAGTCTTTTACAATTTTGCATTTACAATTTCCTTTTACAATTCTACAATTACATTTCATATTTTCTTTTTTTTACACACTTCAACTACACTATATTAACAATACCTTTTAATGCTACACATTTTACTTTGTCTCATGCGTTCTGTTATATCTCAAAAACAGTCTTATACTAAATGACAGAGAAAAATAGAAACATAATTATAAACAATTTATTTGTATTGTCAATTCTTGTATGCCCAACTCATGGTACAAATCATGCACGTAGCGAATATGGTTGTTTGTTATGCACAGAAGCAAGTCAGTAATTTGGGTGCTGGAGTGTATATGTTAGAAGGAGGAATGTGGTGTGAACTGGAGTTGAAATGAGGTGAGGCAGTTTTGAAATATAGATGACAGAGGTGACGTAGCGAATATGTTTTTTTTATGGAAATCCACTTAGAAATTGTTCTACCATACGAACTGAAAAATGGGCAAATATTGGGTAGTGGTTAATTCATTTATCCAATACAATTGAAGATAGTACTATGATGGCATTTTTCTGGTTGAATATTACATATTTTCTCAAAGGGACTACTTAAAAAACACATCTCTGTAGAGAGGCCACAGATCAGTGAATTGAAAATGAGCAATGATGTATTTAGAGCAGATGAATATGATGTGCTGCCACCTAGTCAATTCGACAAGTTCAATTAAACATGTTCTTTGTCAATCAATTAACAAAAATAGAAATAATCAACAAATAAAAATAGATAAACAGTATTCTTCATCATCCAATTAAACATGTTTTGCAGATATCAAACATAGGACTATCAGAACAGAAAGAGAAAATAAACTAATTAATACATCTTGAAATCAAATTCCATTAAGAAAACACATGAAACATAGATAAATCACAGGGAGGCAGTTCTTTGATTATACTGGAACCGAAGACAATGAAATAAGATAAACCATGTTCCTGAAACAAATCTACATGTTCAGGTAAAGAGATTACCACAAAACCAAATTAAACAGCAAAGAAATAACAAGATTATTATTATTATCTTTTTTTTACTTAATTACTATTTGCAACATCCTCAGTTGGAACCGATACCCTTTTAGGACCAAGCAAAACTTTTACTTCGTTTTCACCTTTTGAAGCATCAGGACCATTGTCCTTTGGAAGAGATGAAATCGGCACCAGTAGTCCTACAGTGGTTCGACGACTGTGATGCTGTAATAGGTTGGCTGTAGCAATGAGAATTGGGTAGTGAGTGTCTTGTTAAGTGGTTCGTCTGGCAAGGTTTGAAGTGTATACAAGTATGAGCAGCAGTGCAGTGGGGAATTGGTTTGAACTGTTTGATTATGGCAGTTGAAATGGTGGGGAATGACAGTGTATATGTTGGTGAAGGTTTGAATGGATGTGAGACAGCTGAGACAATGAGAGTTATATGATGAAGTGTTTGGACAATGTTGTGATGAGGCAACAAGACAGTGGAAGTGGTGTGCAGGGTCAGTGATATACTGTTGTAGTGGAGTGTTGAACCAGTTTGGACAATTTTGTGGATGTTGTGGCTTGTTGTAGTGGTGTGCAGGGTCAGTGATATGCTATGTCTCTGGTTGGTAATGGGATGTTAACAGAGAACAGTTGGAGATGAGTTGAACTGACTACTCAAGGATGAGGATTTGCAGTGGCAGAGAGGATGGGAGAAGTAGATAGGCAGAGATGGGAGAAATTGCAATAGAATTTGTCTGTTATTTTCTTAGCATAGCAAATGTCGGTTCTTATAGATTTGCTTTTCTGGTTCCAAGTTCTGAAATGAACATATTTTTTTATTTGTTATTTGCTTAATGTCTCTATAAAAATATATTAATTGTTTCTAATATAATTGTTTTATGCTGAAATAAAATAAGAACATAAATTTTGTGTATGCAACGAGTTCATATATGCTTAGTATAGCTAACAAATACACTGTTGAGGTGGTATACTATACTCACCCTCCCAATATTAGTCGATGAAATTTATCGACAAATAAATTACAAACTGTAGCATTTACATGTTGATCGTCCTGTTTAAACCTTATTTGTGCATCAGTCAGTCAGTTTTGATGCAATGTAGGGATTCGCTTACCATTGTGAAGATTCAAATGTGTTTGTTCTAACATGGGTATGCCTCTAGTCAAATGTAGGCACTTCCCTTAATAGCCTGACAAACGGCAATCAACTCATAATTAACAGGTAGTAGCATGGTACAAAATTACTCTAAAGTCTATTTTTTCTTCATATCCTATCTACTAAAATACAACAGAGAACCAATAAAGCATCACAAAACTGATGTTTGCAAACGTTACCTCCAAATAGCCTATGCTAACTTTCCACTGCTTCACAAGCATGTAATGTGCAAGACTGAAAAATCTTAATCTACTCAAGGGTAAAAATAAAATAAAATAGTTTTTTATAAACTGGATGTCTAGAAAGTTTGAATCACAATCAACATCTCACTGTACCTATATCTGAATCTGTGTTACTCATGCACCTATGTTTTTTTTCAGTTTCAGTTTCAATTATATATTTAACCTCTGTTATGTAATTTTACATCTTTACAAAATTATGAATTGTGTAGGCATTGATAGAAGCAGCCGAAGAAAGACAAAAATCGGAAGCTAGTGTTAATGGAGAAGATGGAATAAGAAGTTTAGAAGATTTTGAAAAAGATCCCGTTGCCGAAGCTTTTCGGGATGATAAAAAGCGAAGCTATTGCCGAGCTATTAGCTCTACGTCTAATGTAAAGCAAGTAAGACTCTCTCAAGCTTCAAAAGCCATTACCAATTACAAAGAGAATGCAAATCAACAATGGAAAAAAGAAATGCGTGAAGAGATGAAAACAATGAGTTTAGCTATAAATGATATGAGACAATGTATACATATGCTTGTAAATCATATTGGAGGAAATGTGCCGACACCAAGAGGAGAAGCTGCTTCTAATACAGAGCAAAATTTCAACAGTCCTGGAGATAGCTTAGGTGCTCCACTAAATGGAATAATGAGATCTTCTACGAGAGAGAAACAACCAGTAACGCTATTGTCGGTAGATTTGACGGAAGTAGCAAAAGGACACATTGGGACGCAAAAGATATGTCATGGTAGAAAGGTGGTTGAAGGAGAGCAAGTTGTTTGGGTGGAGAATGTTTACGATCCAGAAGCTTCAATTTATGAAGCACCGCAAAATGGCTATTACACACTATCCGAATTAGTTGAAGGGGGTTTTGTGATTTGGCCCGAGTATCGTTTGCGTTATTGGTAAGTTACTGACCACTATGTAGTTATATTCTGAAACTGTGTTTTAAAGTTTGTTATATATACTATGCTTGTACGCTATAATTTGTGGTGTTGGTATGAAGTATCCTTTGTGGTGTTTGAATGAAACATAAATGTTTGGTGTTGTTCTAATTATTGATTGAATGGTTTCTTAATGTTAATACTATATATTTTTTGTATAGATTGTTTGTAGCTGTAATAAAATATTGGTGCTATATAGTTTGTTTGATACTGGTTTAGTTATCACGGTTATAATTTGCATTTGTCACGGTTATAAGTGTGAGAAATTACTATTTTTATAACGGTTATAACCGTGAGTAACTACTATTCTGTCACGGTTATAAGTGTGAGAAATTACTATTTTATAACGGTTATAACCATGAGTAAATACTATTCTGTCACGGTTATAAGTGTGATAAATTACTATTTTGTCACGGTTATAACCGTTAGTAAATACTATTCTGTCACGGTTATAAGTGTGAGAAATTACTTTTTTGTCACGGTTATAACCGTGGGTAAATACTATTCTATCATGGTTATAAGCGTGAGAAATTACTATTTTTGCCACGGTTATAACCGTGAGCAAAAGTGTGACTGAATTTGCCCACGGTACCTATTTTAACGGTTATAACCGTGACAAATTAGTTTTGTCACGCTTATAACCGTGAGCAAATTGCCTTTCTGGTGTTGTGAAGGAAAATGAGGAGATGCGTAAACAATTATCCGAATTGGAAGCGAAACAGTTTATTCGCTCTAGTTCCTCTCCATGGGGAGCTTCAGCTATCTTTATGAAGAAATCTGATGGTACACTTAGGCTTTGCATTGACTACCGCAAGCTTAATGATCTCACCATCAAGAATAAATATCCTTTACCTCGGATTAATGATCTATTCGATCAACTTAGCGGTGCTAGAGTCTTTTCACAGTTAGACTTAGCAATCGGTTTCCATCAGCTTCGAATTGCAGAGGATAGTATTCCTTTGACATCGTTCCGTACTCGTTATGGATCTTATGAATGGCTTGTTATGCCATTTGGTTTAACGAATGCTCCAGCTTATTTCGTTGACCTTATGAATCGAGTTTTCAAAGACTTCCTTGATCGATTTGTTCTCATCTTTATCAATGATATTCTTGTTTATTCTAAAACCGAGGAAGAGCATGAAAAACATCTTCAGATTGTGTTGGAAACTCTTAGGAGCAATCAATTGAAAGCAAAATTTTCAAAGTGCCACTTTTGGCAATCTCTATGAAATTTTTGGGACATATTATTTCTGAATCTGGAATTTCCATGGATCCTTCAAAGATTGAAGCGATTCAAAATTGGAAGAGACCGGAGAGTGTGACGGAAATTCATAGCTTCTTTGGATTGGCGGGCTATTACTCTGTTCATAAAAGACTTTTCTAAAATTTATGTACCTCTTACCAGTTTGACAAAGAAGGGAGTTAAGTACATTTGGTCAGACAAATGTGAAGCTGCTTTTCGGAAATTAAAAGAACTCCTTTCCGATGCTCATATTCTTGTGATTCCCAAAGGGAACCAAGACTTTATTGTTTATACCGATGCTAGTCGTGTTGGTTTGGGAGCCATTCTCATGCAAAGGGAACGTGTTATCGCTTATGCTTCTAGGCAATTAAAGCCTGCCGAGACTAGATATGCCACTCATGATTTAGAGTTCGCGGCTATTGTTTTCGCCCTTAGAATTTGGCGTCATTATCTTTTGGGAGAGAAATTTGTTCTCTACACCGATTATAAATCTTTGAAGTACTTATTTTCTCAAAAGGAACTTAATTTGAGTCAACAACTTTAGTTCGAATTCCTTGCACCTTATGATCTTGATATTCTTTATACTCCCAGAAAGGGTAATCGTGTTGCCGATGCCCTTAGCCGAAAGCAACAAGCGTTTGTTTCCATGATGATATCCGAATGGAATGATTTCGAGATCGTGTATCTGATTCGTGTTCATCTCTTGTTTTATGTAGCCTTGAGGCTCATCCTTTTCTTTTAGACCGCATTCTTGAAGCTCAAAGGCATGATCCCAAATTGGCTCTTCTTAGCCAAAGTTGTAGGGATAAAATTGATATTGAAGGTTTGAAAGACTTTGATATTGATGCTCGTGGCGGTTTTCGAAAATTTGGTAGACTTATCGTGCCAAATATTAGTGATCTTCATAAAGACATTTTAGAAGATTCTCATCGTTCTAAATTTACCATTCATCCCGGTAGTAGTAAAATGTACGCGAACATGAAGCGACTTTATTATTAGGATGGAATGAAATCTGATATTGCTAACTTTATTAAGCGTTGCATGACTTGCCAACTCATAAAGGCCGAGCATCAAAGGCCCGGTGGGTTATTGCAACCTTTGGACATTCCAATTTGGAAGTGGGATCAAATTTGCATGGACTTTATTGATGGTCTTCCCCATTCTCGTTCGGGTCATGATAGCCTATGGGTGATAGTAGATAGACTTACAAAATCCACCCATTTTCTTCCCGTTCGGTCCAATCGGACCGTACCACTTTTGGCTAAACTCTAAGTCAAAGAAATTGTTAAATTGCATGGAGTTCCAACTTCTACTGTTAGTGATCATGATCCATTATTTACCAGTGGATTTTGGAAAGATCTTCAAAAAGCTTTGGGAACGAAGCTTAATTTTAGCACAGCTTATCATCCTCTGTCCGATGGACAAACCGAGCGTGTGAATCAAACTCTTGAAGGTCTTCTTCATGCATGTGTTCTTGATTTTGGTGGAAGTTGGAAAGATCATATTTCTCTTGTTGAGTTTTCCTATAATAATAGCTTCCAATCTAGTATTGGTATGGCACCTTTCGAGGCACTCTACGGAAGGCCATGCCGATCTCCTTCTTGTTGGCTTGAAGCCGGTGAGAAGCTGGTTTTAGGTCCAGATTTTATTCGTGATGCCACAGAAAAGATTGACCTTATTCGTCATAGGATAAAAGAAGCTCAAAGTAGACAAAAATCCTATGCCGATAATCGAAGAAGGAAATTAGAATTTTCTGTGGGAGATTTAGTGTTTATTCGTGTTTCACCTATGAAGGGTGTTGTGCGTTTCAGTCGATCGGGAAAATTAGCATCTCGATATATTGGTCCATTTCCCATCACTGAACACATTGGTTCCGTGGCTTATCGTCTTTTATTACCGGCTTAATTTTCTGCTATTCATGATGTATTCCACGTCTCTCAATTACGGAAATGCCTTAGAGATTTCGATTCTATTCTTGAGCCCGGTGTTATTGAAGAAATTGAAGTTTCACCTAATTTGACTTATGAGCAACATCTGATTCGTATTATTGCTACGGAGGTTAAGCGCCTTCGAAATAAAGATGTTCCTCTTGTGAAAGTTCAATGGTCCTCAAATCCTAAGGATTGCTCTTGGGAATCCAGAGAATTCATCGAGCGAACACATCCGGACTTACTCTATCGTGCTCCTTAAGGTGGACTTCTTACTTCAAATTTCTTCTTTGTGTGGTTATGCCTTTGTATGGTTGTTACTCTTTATTTTCTTCTTAAGTATTACGATGACGCAATTTTTTTAAGGAGGGGAGTCTGTAACAACTCGCATATTTTTACGATAATATATTTAAATGATTTATTTAAATATAGCATCGTTAATTGAATTTAAAAGACCAAAACGTGACTTTTTGTAAACGGTCGAATTCAGACTCGATACTACTTCCATTGAGTCCAAAATGGCGTTTGCGACCTTTTTGAGTATAAACATCGATATGTTTGGAGTTGAGTATAATTTTGCTATTTTTCTATTGGGGTTTGGGTATCAGCCCACTAACCCAACATAATACCCTAACTCCTCTACTCTTCATCCATTCTACTCCTCATTTCCTAACACTCAAGCCAAAGAGAAAAATGGGGGAAAGAAAGGGAAATTAAAATTCCTAAAACCCCAGATTACTAGGAAATTCAAATTCAAGTTCTAGAAATCAAAGAGAAGCTTAGGTAAGCATCCTCTTCATCTTCTCCATCTCAATCTCTCTTCAATTTTTAGAAATTCCTAAACCCTAACTTTGGGAATATTTGCTTATGAGCTTAGATTTGGAGCTTCTTGAGTTGAAGTTGAAGAGTTGTTGATCTTGCCTTGTTTTAAAGCTTCTCATTCATTGTTTTTGGGTTTAAAGGTGAGTTCTTTAACTCACATCTATCTATGTCTATACCTTTGATAGTTGTTAGGTATGAATTCCTAACATCTATTTCTTGTCCATTTGCTTTTGAATTGAATTGGTTTAACGAATTTTCCAATTTTTGGTATTTTGAAGTCAAAATCTATGAAAATCCTAATGAAGATGTTTGGACATGTTATTTGGAGTGTATTGATGAGTTTATAGGGTTAGGTTGTCACTTGACATCGATCTCTAGCCATCGTCGCTCATTCGTTTGCTTCGAATTTGATTTGGCCATCAATAGCCTTGGCAAAAATTGCCCTGAGCTTCAGCTCAGATGTCTGGTAATAAGCTCAGACGTCTGATGCTACGGGAATAAAATTCCAGTCTTTCAGCACAGACGTCCGAGCTTACTTCCCAGACGTCTGGGCGATCTGGAATTAAATTTCCAGTCTTTCAGCTCAGACGTCTGGGAAGTCCACCAGACGTCTGGAGCTGCATATTTCAGCCAAATTGCCTATTTTGAGTGGATTTCCGTTTTAATCGATTTTTGGTTGATCCGATTAGTTGTTATCACTTATTATCAACTTTGATGACTTCTTTTTCTGGATTTTTAGGAATATCCATTTGATGGATTTGATATCGATTTCTATGGTTTTATTCACGTCATCGAATGTGAATTTTTGGTTGATTGATTGTTTCTACAATCATTTCTGTGATTTGTCACTTTTAAAAATACAAAGGTTTCTATACTAGTAGTAAATATTCAAACGCTTTCACAAAGATGATTTCAGTACCAATTTTAATACAAAACTTGTTTTTAAATCTGTTTTCCAATCTATTAGTAAATACAAACCTTTTCCTCATTCGTATGAAAAATCTAATTAAACGACTTAGCAAAACAAGTGGTATGAAACGCTTGCGTTTACTTCGTCGGTTAATTCTTAGACTTGTTCGATTGAAATCTTGTGACAATTTCCGAGTGGAAATCTACAATTTGTTCGTAAATATTTAAGTTAAGCCAGTGGTTATGGGACATGAAGCTAAACTCATTTATTTACTGGCTTAGTGTAATCTACACTTTTCATTGATCAATGGTGATCATTTTATGGTTTAGACTAGCGATATGCGATGTCTCTTTGTCCATGTGGGGGACTGTACCTCGTTTTATGGAGCTTCGTCTCAATTTTTATAGGCTAGCGACCTATGGTTTTATGGAGCTTCGTCTCAATTTTTATAGGCTAGCAACCTATGGTTTTATGGAGTTTGGTTCATCGGGCGTACCGTTGTTGTACTACGTCATTGTTCCAGCTTATCAGGTTCATCGAGCATACCGTTATTGTACTACGTCGTTGTTCCGAATTATTCGAGTTTCAGGTTCATCGGGCGTACCGTTATTGTACTACATCGTTGTTCCGAATTAATTGAGTTTCAGGTTCATCGGGCGTACCATTATTGTACTACGTCGTTGTTCCGGCTCATTTGAGTTTCAGATTCCTCGGGCGTACCGTTATTGTATACACGTGTTGGTGAGTTTTCATGCTCCCGTTTATGATAGGCCTCCCCCCCTTTTTGTGATTTCTGGATTTCTAATTGATGAATTCTAGAATTTGCATTTCACTAATTTTTGCGATTGGCATTGATATGTTTTATCAATATTTGTGGTTTGGTGAATACACTAAAGAATGTGATATTCTTTTTGGATATTTGACGAGATTTGAGATATTGTATGGTTTTTGTTGTTATCTGATGTATACTTGTCACAGTATGGCATTATTGTTATCATACGTTTTTGTCATATCTCTTATCCTATCTCATCTTATATGATATTTATAGCTAGACTGATATATTTATTATTTCTCTTCTTAAATAATACTCGGGTCAGACCGAGGTGTTACAGGTGATTCCACTTGACTTCTTAGCAGGGGCTAGCTTCTGACTTTTGGCTAACTACTCTAGTTTAGTAGTTTTTGTTTTTATACATTCGAGATAGAGACTCCTTAATGTATACATATTCTTTTGCTTAGCACTTGTACCTATTCTTTTGTGATGTAGTGGATCTTGTTTGACCACTATCTTGATGTACACTTTTATGTGTTATATTCATGTATGTTTCCGCCTTTATGATATGAATATCTGTGACTGATTTGTGTTATGCTTATTTCTATATTTATTTTCGAAGCCCATATAGCCACTGTGTAGTAGCTTTGAGTTTGTATTTGATATGTCGGATTTCCTCTTGAAATGAAATGCATGATATATTGTCTGACATATCGGTACTCGCACAAAGCAATTACACAGATGGTCGCTCCTCAACAGCCTTATTCTTCGTGCTAGTCGATGGCATTACCCAGTAGTATCCTTGGCTAGTGTGAGTATAGAGGTGGGGCGTCACATTACTTATTATTACTCTAATTTTTCGGGTTGTACATTCTCCCCTCCTTAAAGGATTTCTCCCCCGAAATCTCCAAGGACAGAAGAATGAAATAAATATTTTCATCCAAATTCCACAACCACATATTCAACCGTCATCTATTACATCCATTGTCCTTAAGCATTTTAATGCAATTTATGATATATGCAATAGTGTAGTGTCAATGTCCCTAACTAATGCTAAAGATTAGGCGGTCTACTGATTCAGTCGATCTCCTTTTTATACGCTCATGTCCGTGCCATGTATCCAAATGAATGCAAATTCCCTAATGACAACCGATAGTTCTATATGCGTGCTACAATCATCATCCAAATGCAACAATCATATGGTAATCACCCATTCATAGTAACCATGAAATAAAAATGCAAGTGCACACACATCCATATGCATATGCTTTAGTAACCTAGTTAGGCCGATCTCTAAGAGATAATAATGCCTAGTGTGTGTATGCGTCCATTAGCATCTACTAGCAAACACTTGCAACCACTTGAGTCCAACATACATAACATGTTCTAGTAACATGTTTACATTCAATCCTACTATCAATAGGTTAAATCCTAAGATCTACTCTCCCAAAGGATACTAAAGGAAAGAAACTATTAAAAACTAAAGAACGAAATAGAAAATTCAAGACGTACCATCGAAGAGATGCGGATAAGAGGTACGTATTTTCTCCTAAGCCTCCCGCGTAGCGTCCTCAATACTATCTCCCCACTGCACCTTAACCAAAGGGACTTCCTTATTCCTAAGCTTCTTGATATCATGTCCAACGATCTTGGTAGGAATGCGACGAACCGATGCTTCTCTCTCCACTTCAACTACCTCAAGTTGGCTAGGTTCCACTACCTCTGCTGAATCATGTAAGCACTTTCTCAAGTGCGAAACTTGAAAAACATCATGAACTCCCACGAGCCTCTCCGGTAGCTTTATTTGATACGCCATCCTCCCTGCCCTTTCCACAATGGGGAATGGTCTAACAAATCTGGGAGCAAGTTTCCCACTTGATCCAAACCTCACTACCTTTCTTAGCGGAGACACTTTAATGAAAACCAAATCTCCTACCTCGAACTCAATATCCCTTCTCCTTTTATCTGCATAGGATTTCTGTCTTCTTCTAATAAAATCAATCTTTTCCGAAGTCTATCTAACCATGTCGGGACCAAATAGCAATCTTTATGTAGACTCCAACCAACACGAAGGCGACTTGCAAGGTCTTCCATAACGGGCTTCAAAAGGAGCCATCCAAATGCTAGCCTGAAAACTATTGTTATGAGCGAATTCCACTAAAGGAAGGTGCTCCTCCCAAGTCCCTCCAAAATCAAGAATGCACATTCTCAAAAAATCTTCAAGAACTCTATTAACTCTCTCCGTTTGGTCATCCGATTGAGGGAGATAGGCTATACTCAATCTAAGTTGTGTCCCTAAAGCCTCTTGCAAGCTTCTCCAAAACTCGCTAGTAAAGATAGGGTCTCTGTCGCTCATTACGTTAGAGGGAACTCCATGAAGTCGGACTATCTCACGAACGTATATGGATGCCAAATAAGGTGTTGTCCTCTTACTCTTGACCGGAAAGAAGTGGGCGCTCTTAGTCATACGATCTATAACCACCCAAATATTGGTATTCCCTTTCCTCGATAACTCATTAAACTGATTTATATACTCTTTCACTGAAAGACTCCCCTGCTTCAGACTAATGAACTTATCCAACTTCATGCTTTCCTAGGCTTGCGACAAGAACTTTCTCTCAAACCTTTCCTGAAATCTAATCCAACCAATGTCTCTACCCTCTATCTCTACAATCTCCCACCAGTAATGAGCCTCTCCCTTCAGCTGCCAAGATGCAAGTTGAACTCTCTGTCGGTCCTCTAATCCTAACAGCCCAAATATCCGCTCCGCATTCCTCAACCATGTTCGTGCCTCTACGAAATCCTCCGTGCTAGAAAAAGTCTTACCTACTAGATTAGCGAAGTCCTTGCATAGCTTAGAAAAATTGGCTGCTGCAGGTGGATTAACGAGACCTCCACCTGTAGGTGCTGCATTGGGCGCTTGCCCTTGCACCTCTAGTGTCGTTGCTTGGAGGTATCTACGGAACCGGCCAGGGACTTGGACACCCTCTGGAAGATTTGGGGCGTCCTCCATTCTATGCAAAGAAAAGAAAATTTAGGCTCGAAAGAATGTTGAACTGGACTTTGAGGGGTTTTTTATAAAATCTCTATTATATTTGAAAACTATTTCTATAATAAGAGTTTCTTCCTAAAAAAAACTTTTATTTTGAAGATATGTTACCTTTGAAAAATACTTTACTTTTAAAATAAGTTTTTAGAAATCCTGTAACCTTAGGCTTTGATACCAAATGAAACACCCCATACCCCTTAGTATTCCCAAAATGGGCACACCAAAGGATGTGGTGCGTTATAGGTATAGCTAAAGCATCACATAGACTAAGATTCACAAGACAAATAAGTAAAAGCAGCGGAAAACATTTAAATAATAACTTATCATTCAAAATTAAACTTCATCTCAAAATAAGTCATAAAAACAAAACATGCCTCAAAAACTCAAAATTTCTCATGTCTCATGAAAATACATTTCGGTCTCACATAATCAGAGTACAAAAATAACAATAATAATCCCTCTCATAAGTGTAAATCCGTCATAAGCCAAATGAAAAAGATGAAAAGCAGAAGAATACATCTAAAATGAGAAAATTCCAGAAATGAATCTCCAAGCAACCTGAATCAACTATCCTCAACTCTGCTACCTATTGGGGAAAAAGGAAAGATAGAGGAGTGGATCAGACAATAAGCCTGGTGAGTGAAAGTAATTACTAGCATTTCTAAGCAAGATAAAGATAATAGACTAAGCAATAGTACTAGCATGAAAGGAAGATACAGAAAAGATAAAACTTGCGTAAAATACTGTTTCTGATTCTGTTTGACTATTTGCTTTGATTGTTTGCACTTGTCTTAAACTGATGTGATTAGGCTGAAACCCTAATCCTATCTCAACTGCTAACTTGATTAGGCTGAAATCCTAATCCTACCCATTGATCGGCCTTTCCTATCTTTGTTATGCCATTGTAAACTAATAATGTTGGTCCCACAGCAAAAGACACCCTTAGCATTTAGAACGCAGTAGCGAATTATTTAGCCTAATCGATGCTGCATGCTCAGTCATCGTCAGTACGCACTAACTATCACCCCTATTTGACCCTTTATTTACCCTAATCAGCATAAGCGTGCCCGGCCTCACCCATGTATGAGACCATCTGTCCTCGACCTGAAAGGGAATGCTGCCGGTACTCGTCCTAACAAAAAATATTCTAACTTTGCGCCCCTTGCCCAAATCCCCAAATTTGAGCCTCTATCTATTGGCCACTTATTTACCCTAATCAGCATAAGTGTGCCCAGCCTCACCCACGTGTTAGATTATCAGTCCTAGACCTGAAAGGGAATGCTGCCGGTACGGGCCACTGCTATATTTGCTTATTAACTTAATCCAAGATCTAAGTTTTAAAAGAAGCCCCTTCTGTTATTTCTTTCTTTCTAATTATAACCTATGTGTTATAATGGTTCTTGCAACTATTACTCTATTGTTTTCTCTTTTTAGTTATAATCACTTGTTATAATCATGCTTGTAAATATCTCAAAAATGCCTATTTAGGTCTATTTCCATTTTATTTCAGTTTTTCTCATTTTACATCTGATTTCTGTAAATTTAGTATTTTTCTATTTTAATCCATATTTGCGAATTCTTCTCTTTTTAATATTTTATTCGCGTAAAAAAGGATTAAATCTCTATAAAAAGAAACTAACATTTACAGGCTAAATTTCAACTTTTAAAAAAATGTAAATAACTATAAATAACTGCAAATAACTGAATAAAATAGCTGAATAAAAATAGACTGAAAAGAACTTCTAAAATTTACTTAAAAAATGACTGTAAATAAACTTACATAAAAACTATCTCAAAATTGTAAAAAAAACTACAACTATTGAGAACCTTATTATTTTAAATTGCTTGAAAATCTAAAATAATTACAAAACACTCACCCGTTGTCCTTAGCTCTAATCCTTGGCCTTCCTGGATCCACTTCCTAGGGTGTAAAATATTTTTATTAAAAAATTTCCTACCTAGAAATTTTTTCTATTTAGGGTTCAGCCTCAGGCAATGAACCCAATTGGGAGAAACTCTGAATGAGAAAAATAGCTAGGCCTAGGGTTCTATTTAGTGTGGCTTAGGGATCACAGGCCATCGGATTTGAAGATTTAATCTGGTGCAACCACATCATAGGCTCGCTAGGAACCATAGGATGCAGCTACGAACGCACAGAATTTCACCAAAAATCAGATTTATAGTCTTCGGCTCGCACCTGGATGAAAAATCATCCAGGGAAGAATGCGGGTCGACCTGGCCTATAGGCGGGTCGACCAATTGGTCGACCCGGCCCAGGAGCGGGTCGACCCATAACGGGTCTGCCTTTTTTTAATTACATATATAATTCTGATTTTCTTTGTTTCTCTCTTAACTTCTCCATACTGACTCGGATTTCAACAAGTTATATATGAAAATTACTCAGAAAATTACCACGGACCCAATGGTGCAACTCCCGTGGCTCAATTCTAACAATTTCCCAACCCTATTTTATTATTCAATTAATTTGTTAATTAATTATTATTACTCTAATTTTTCGGTTTGTTATAAAAAAACTCGAGTCAGAACTAAAAGTTCTTACGCAAGTTAAATCAATAACAAGTAAATATGAGTGTAATAGCTTCAGAGATGATTATGGGACTTTCCATCTCCTATCAGTGTACAACGTGAGTGCAATAACTTAAGAGATGTTATGGGATTTTCCATCTCCTAAGGATCCATTAAACTATCTATATGTAGTAAGATATGCTATATATAGTGTCTATCAGTAAAGTAAAGTATTAAAGTAGCGCTAAGGCTTTACATTGATCCCCGTTAGCACATTTTTAAGCATTGTCCTACAGTTTTCCTTAGTAGCATCACCAGTAACGTA
Organism: Allium fistulosum; assembly: GCA_030737815.1. NCBI lineage: Eukaryota > Viridiplantae > Streptophyta > Magnoliopsida > Asparagales > Amaryllidaceae > Allium > Allium fistulosum. Next base: position 218,663,923 of record CM060902.1, read on the forward strand.
GGTAGCTAGGGAGGCGCCGTGGTAAGACAACACTAAAACAAAATCGTAGTTGTCACGTATAAGGATAAAAGTATGACAAGGCATGTGAGGCAATACCCAAGGAGGATTCTACCAATTTACCATTTCTGGCTAACCGTAACACATCGCTGCAGCGACTGCCGACCGAGTTCACCACCCCCAAAATCAAATCAAGGTGCACTAATTGAGTCAAAATCAATATAATAATATGAAGGGGTGGGGCCGCTAAAGGTAGCTACCCCCTTGGCTAGACATAGGCTCATGTTTTAGTCATTTCAAATTGACACAAGTGTCGGGGTCATCCATCATCGTTCTCTTTCTTCATTCCAGTAAACGTCACCAAGTCAACCTCTACATTATGGATAACATCCACCGCGTACACGATTGTTAAAGTTGATCCCGTAGAATGACAGAGAGTATGTCATTCATCCGGCCCCGGTCTCTTTAACAACAAATCATTCATTTTACACACTGGTCGGTTCTTTTAAATTTCAAGAACAAGTCATACTTCATATCAAAATATCAGATTCGCTTCAAAATCATTTCGAATTCAAAGCAGGTTATACCTTCATATCAAAACATTCGTATTTAAATCAATAATTTAAATCTAAATAGTTCACCTTCAAAACAGTTTGAATATTGAAAATGGGTTTGAATAATTAAAAAAGTTTTAATATTTTGGAAATAGTTTTGAATATAAAAAGTTTTAATATTGAAAATAGTTGGATAATTTAAAATAGTTTATAGATTAAAATAATTTGATTATCAAATAATTTATATGTTAAAAAGGTTTATATTAAAACTGTTTCTTTCTTTTCAAAACTATTTGAACTCAAGTTCCAATTTCAAATCACAACAAACTCAATTTTTTCAACTTCCAATTTCAAGTCAACTTCATATTCAAATTTCAATTTAAATCAGCCTCAATTCAAAACAAATTTCAAACTGTACATCACATTCAATTTAAACGGTTATATTCAAATGGCTGAAATTTTCAATTCAATTTCTCATTTTTAAACAATATAGTTTAAATCCACTTCAAATCCAAAACATTGAATTACCAATTTAACCCACTTTTATTAAAGTAAATTCAACGTTTAAATTTAAATTTAAACCTTTAAAATAATTCGCTTTCAATAAATCCAAATCATATCTCAAATTCAATTTAAGGTTTCAAATTAATCCTTAACACCTTCATTTAAACAGCTTCAATTTCAACATTTCAAATCTCGAATTAGAAAATAATTTAATTAATATAAATCAAAATTTTATTTTCTTTAAAACAATTTCATTTAAGCCAATTCAATTTCAATAATTTAAAATTATTTAATTTAACCAATCTGATGTCCGTATATAATTTTCTACCCTATGGCCAAGTGATCATTTATTTCAATTTAATTACATGGATGGATATATATCATTTCAATCCATATTTAAATGACATAGGTATATATCATTTCAACCTGTTTCTCAGTTCATTTCAAATAGTCCAAATGATAATATAAATGATGCAATAAATAAATAGGTAGTAATAGGAATATGTCAAATAAATAAACAACCATACATCCATCATCAATCAATAGGCATGCAATAACAATCAACATCCGAATCAATCAATATATCACAACAGTTACTAATTATCAATTGTCGATGTTTTACTAGCAATTAAATTCAATATTAATTTAAATGTCAATTTAATGCAATATAAAATTCAATTTCAATTAGAATGTCAGTTTAAACTACCAAACAGCAACCAATAAAATTATTATCAATTCATAAATTTAATTCAACTAACATAAGAAGATTTAGTATTGCGTGAGTGGGTTTAATCACTCACTTTTGATTTATACCCCATTAAAAATCTAATAAAAGCCCATAATCTCAACAGTCTCCAAATCCAACAAAACCAGTTTCTGTTGTCCGGAATTTTGATACAAACCCAACGAAAGAAACCGCACGTCAATCAGAGTTTGTATGCAAAAGTTATGAAGGTAAGAACATTTAATTTAAAATTAAAAAAAACGAGGGCAATATCATAATTAGTTTCACCTTCTTCAACCCAATACAACACATGTTTAACCCATCAAGCCACCACTTTATTCGTCGCATCCACCACCTACAAGCCATCGGCCTCCAATCTGAAACCATCACCAGGACCGCCTCGCCAAGCTCTACCTTCGGCTAAAATTTCAACGCCTCAAATGCAGTAATCTGCTCGCAAATTGGCAACGACCGTGCCATCTTCTTTTGCCGATTCTGGCGAATCAAGCCATATCCAAGTCGATCCAACCATATAGATCATAGAGGAGGTTGAGCTCTACAACTTTCCTTTTGGAGTCGTTGTGATTCATTGAGAGATGAGAGAGATCCAAGAGGAAGAAGGTGGGAAGTTTTCAGCCATTGAAAGTGGCGGCCATGAAAATTAGGTTTTCTAAAATATTTTAGTAATATTTTCATCTCGATTTGCGTGCCTATTTATAGCTTAAGGTCCAAAATAGCCCAAACTCCAATTGAGGCATGCTGACAGGCAATATATATATAAAAGGGTCTTCTGAACACAATGAACTAGTTTCGAGGCCTAATTCCATTGTATACAAAAGTTAACATTTTATTGTTCGATAAATTTAAATTAAATTATATTCAAATAATTTACCAATTCACAATTATGGACAAACACAATATTTCTACTTTACAAATACATTATTACAAACCACGACGTTCATTAATAATTCAATTTTATTATTATTACGCATTTAACTCAAATTTGAATAATTACATTTCAAAAATAACATTTTACATGTGAATATAAATCGATTAGGCCAAGTAAAGGCCCGAAAAGCCCGTTTTGTTACCGAAATGAATATAGGTTATCCTATATATTGAAATATAGGTTTTCAATATTTTTTAAAATCAATGGAACTAATTTCAGAATCTAATTGTATTGCATATAGAAGTTAGCTTTAAAAATCAAATTATATTCATTTTGCACGTTAATTAAACGAATTATTATTAAATTGGTTTAATTATTTTTAAATTCTAAATTAAAAGTTTTCTATCATCATTTTGATTAAACAGAAATTAATAATTTTTTGAAATTAAATTTTCACGTTAAATCCAAGATTTTTTAAATATTAAATTAATTTCAACGTTTAATTACAACTGTAATAAAATCCGTTCATTATATATTTAAATTTTACACAAATTCTTTTATTTGATTTACATTCTTATTAATAAATCAAAAATTACTTTATGTGTTCATTAAACATAAGTTTTCATTTATTACACTCATCACTCTACAATTAATGTCTTTTCTTCTACTAACTGCAATATTTCAATTAGATTAACTTCATTGATTTCCAAATTAATTTCAAAACGGATTAAATAATAAGATGAGAAATAAACAATTGTTACATCTTAGTCATTTTAAACAGATTTCTAAATTTATTATTTACAAAAAAAGGTTAATAGATTTACTCACTAAATAATTGATTTCTTATTGCATGCTAAAACCAATTAAACTAAATAATATATGATTTCTCTTTTTAATACATCATTTAATTTTATTCCTTATTAAACTTACAATTATTTCAATTGATTGAAATTACATTAAAACAGTTGTCAATAACATTCAAACAATATTACTAAATTATATTCTAATAATTTTTTTCATTAATAAATCATAAATTTCAATTTCTCTCAATATTAAATTCCAAATTCTTGTTAAATTGAACATTTTTAATTTTCAAAAATACGGACCGTTACAATCTCCCCCACTCAAAACTTTTCGTCCTCGAAAAGGAACAAGAAAGAATCAAGAGATTTGATATTTTTTTTAAACAATCAATTTATAGACAATAAATCTTATATATTTAAGTTTAATAAAAATTTGAAATAACTCAACTTCCATGAAAAAATTTCTATGTCCTAAATTCACGAATTTTTTTGGCAGCATCTCCTTTGCGCGGCTACGTCCAGAAAAATAACAATATCAATAATTACATTGTATATATCATATTTCAATATTAAAGCATCCCAAACCATGGGGAAAACAATAAAATACCGCTACAAAAACCATAATCCGAAAATATACCTATTTGTCGGGCAAACAAAGCTTTATTTTATGAAACCAAAAGCAACAGCTATTGCTTCCATAAACCTGTAACTTACTTACATAATCCAAAAGAGTTAAAAATTTATAAAAATAACAATATATTAGTTGTTTCAATCAATAACACAAGCAACACACAATACATAATACTCATATGCAAACAAAAGCAGTACGACCATTATATGCAACCAAAGAATCCATCACACATCCAAAGCAACCAAGAATGAAAGGTTTGTCTTGGTTTAGAAACTTTTCATAGTACAAGGGTGATAAATAACTACCAAGTGTACCTTACGCTCAATAGCCTTAGTTAATTACTCAATTGATTATTCATACAACCTCAAACGATTTGAAGTATCATTTCCCAAACATTCCATTAGCCAACCAACATAGAATTTAAATATTATTTAAGTTTGTACGATGTACATATATCATTTGTACACAATATCAATTCTGTTCACGTGCTTGAATACACAAATTTCACTTTCGAACTAGTATTGATAACTCGACTGCTCTAGTGCGGACTTTGATCCGAAATCTCTATTCTCCTTGCATAGCCATAAACTATGATAGAATACTTCAAAACCATATCAAAAATTAGTATCAAATGTTCGCCGTCAAGAATCTAGCACAAATCATGTATTCGAATCTGAATTAGAACTGTTATGCGAATAAAATAATCTACTCACAACTTACGTATTTTATTCTACTGGTTTCTTTAACAAATTATTTACTTTTCATTCATTTATTTCTTATTCATTCATACAAGATCATTTTTTATTAATTTACATTCATTTACTTACATAGATTATTTCCCATTCGATATTAAAAATCATCGATGAATAAATTCTTAAAGTACTACATAAGTTTCTTTCAGTTTATTTTACATTTATTTACTTATATTTATTTTCATTTCATTCTTAAGTTTCTCTACTTTTTTAATTCATATTTATTTTCACAATAGTATTTCTTTTAATATTAAATCTATTTATGAATCATTTCAACATTTTCTTAAGTTTATAATCATTTACTGAAATAGTATTCGCTTTTTACTATTCAATTTAATTATAAATCATTTCAAAACATTAACTTAAGTTTATAACATTCTTGTACATCCTAATTCTTTATTTATAAACATAATTTCATTTTGAAATATTTTGATTACTTGAGTTTTACTTGTATAATATTCCATTATCTTTTAGTTTACAATTTACAAACTTCAATTTTTTTTATAGTTTCATTAAACACTTAGCTTTTAATTTCAGATTTCAATTTGGAAGTTTTCGACCATTTAAAAGCGTTAAAAATTTCATTTTATTTCAACAATTGAAAATCATTAATTAACAGAAAACTTAAGATCTAAATACCGGGTTTCATTTCAAATCATCTTGAAATAATATACACTTATATCTTTTGTATATCAAATCATACTTAAGAAATTAAAATTGAAATTTGTTTATCAAACCAAATGTGTAGCAAAGCTACTATAGTGGTCTTCCCACTTTGAAACTCGAAAATGAATATCGATGATGTCGCGGTCATCACCGAAATTATTTTCTAGCAACAAAAGAGGGGAGTACATAACTTATTTTCTTTAAAATCCTTTTAAAATATTTCTTTCAAATTCCATTGAAAATATTTCTATTCGAAAATACTTCCAAATAATACTATTATTGCTTTTCAAAACCTTTGAAAACCAACTTCAAAACATCGGAATTTAGGTTCTCGAATTTTCAATTTAAATTCATTTTATTTGTAAATCCTATTTTATAAACCATATTATAAAATTACATTTCTTATAACATACAATAGTTAATAATTTAAAAACCTTGAATAACCAACAATAAATGACAATAATCAAATATTTTCATTTACTAACAAACAACACAACAAAAATGACTATATCAATTTATGAAAAATTATTCTTTTAAATACAAGATATAATACTAGGTAAAATTATTTCATTTACCTATTTCAAAACAATATTGTGTCGGTTTATCCTATTTAAGTGTTTAGAAATCCTTAACGGTGCCATAGTGTCTTACGTACCGACCGGAATTCATAAATACTCAATAAAACAAATTAACACAATACAAAAACATTTTTATAGCACTAAAAAATACGCTCTCTTATATATATACACTCAAACTCATTCTAGGGTATTACTAACCCTATCTCTAATGAGTTTATCCCCAAAAGGCTAAGGTATCTTTAAACCAAAGCTCTAATACCAACTGTGACGACCCACCTTTTTGGATGATTAAAGTCGACAATAAACCACACATGTCTAACTTAAACCATTCAAAATGGAGGATTGTCAATGGGGTTTAATAAGAAAATAAGACTAAAGAAGGAAAACAAAATATAGAATCTCACAGCGGAATGACAAAATATAATAATTAAATAAATAGTTCATGAAGCCGTTTTACAATATACATTTGATTGCACAATTTTTACAACATAATCAGAGTACAATCAATAAACATACCAAATTGATGCAGCAGAATAATACTAATAATATAATATACCAAACTCTGTCTTCATCCTCCAGAAATAACGTCTTCAAAACTAAAATGCTCAGGCTGACCCAAGCATAATGAAAAGACAAAACACTCGAGTCAGAACTAAAAGTTCTTATGTAAGTTAAATCAATATCAAGTAAATATGAGTGTAATAGCTTCAGAGTTGATTACGGGATTTTCCATCTCCTATCAGTGTACAACGTGAGTGCAATAACTTAAGAGATGTTACGAGATTTTTTATCTCCTAAGGATCCGTTAATCTATCTATATGTAGTAATATACGCTATATATATAGTGTCTATCAGTAAAGTAAAGTATTAAAATAGCGCTAAGGCTTTACATTGATCCCCGTTAACACATTTTTAAGCACTGTCCTACAATTTGCCTTAGTAGCATCACCAGTAACGCCGGTAGCCAGGGAGACACCGTGATAAGACAACACTAAAACAAAGTCATAGTGGTCGCATATAAGGATAAAAGTATGACAAGGCATGTGAGGCAATGCCCAAGGTAGGAATCTACTCGTTTAACCTTTCTGGCTGATTGTAACACATCGCCACAGCGACTGCCGACCGATTCCACCACCCCCAAAATCAAATCAAGGTGCACCAATCGAGTCAAAATCAATAAATAATACGAAGGGGTGGGGCCCCTAAAGGTAGCCAACCCCTTGGCCAGACATAGGCTCCTGTTTTAGTCATTTCAAATTGACACAAGTGTCGGGGTCTTCCATCATTATTCTCTTTCTTCATTCCAGTAAACATCGCCAAGTCAACCTCTACATTCTGGATAACACCATCGCGTACACGGTTGTTAAAGTGGTTCCGGTAGAATGGCAGAGAGTGTGTCATTCATCCGTCCTCAGTTTCTTTAACAACCAATCATCCATTTTACACACTGGTCGGTTCTTTTAAATTTCAAGAACAAGTCATACTTCATATCAAAATATCAGATTCGCTTCAAAATCATTTTGAATTCAAAACAAGTTATACCTTCATATCAAAACATTCGTATTTAAATCAATGATTTAAATCTAAATAGTTCCTCCTTCAAAACAGTTTGAATATTGAAAATGGTTTTGAATAATTAAAATAGTTTTAATATTTTGGAAATAGTTTTGAATATAAAAAGTTTTAATATTGAAAATAGTTTGGATAATTTAAAATAGTTTATAGATTAAAATAATTTGATTATAAAATAATTTATATATTAAAAAGGTTTATATTAAAACTGTTTCTTTCTTTTCAAAACAATTTGAACTCAAGTTCCAATTTCGAATCACAACAAATTCAATTTTTTCAACTTCCAATCTCAAGTCAACTTCATATTCAAATTTCAATTTAAATCAGCCTCAATTCAAAACAAATTTCAAACTGTACATCAAATTCAATTTAAACAGTTCTATTCAAATGGCTGAAATTTTCAATTCAATTTCTCATTTTTAAACAATATAGTTTAAATCCACTTCAAATCCAAAACATTGAATTACCAATTTAACCCACTTTTATTAAATTAAATTCAACGTTTAAATTTAAATTTAAACCTTTAAAATAATTCGCTTTAAATAAATCCAAATCATATCTCAAATTCAATTTAAGGTTTCAAATTAATCCTTAATACCTTCATTTAAACAGCTTCAATTTCAACATTTCAAATCTCGAATTAGAAAATAATTTAATTCATATAAATCAAAATTTTATTTTCTTTAAAATAATTTCATTTAAGCCAATTCAATTTCAATAATTTAAAATTATTTAATTTAACCAATCCGATGTCCGTATATAATTTTCTACCCTATGGCCAAGTGATCATTTATTTCAAATTAATTACATGGATGGATATATATCATTTCAATCCATATTTAAATGACATACGTATATATCATTTCAACCTGTTTCTCAGTTCATTTCAAATAGTCCAAATGATAATATAAATGATGCAATAAATAGATAGGTAGTAACTGGAATATTTCAAATAAATAAACAACCATATATCCATCATCAATCAATAGGCATATAATAAAAATTAACATCCAAATCAACCGATATATCACAACAGTTACTGATATCAATTGTCGGTGTTTAACTAGCAATTAACTTCAATATTAATTTAAATGTCAATTTAATGCAATATAAAATTAAATTTCAATTAAAATGTCAATTTAAACTACCAAACAGCAACCAATAAAAATTTTATCACTTCATAAATTTAATTCAACCAACATAAGAATATTTAGTATTGCGTGAGTGGGTTTAATAACTCACTTTTGATTTATAGCCCATTAAAAATCCAATAAAAGCCCAAAATCTCAACAGTCTCTAAATCCAACCAAATCAGTTTCATATTATCCGGAATTTTGATACAAACCCAATGGAAGAAACCGCACGTCAATCGGAGTTCGTATGCAAAAGTTATGAAAGTTAGAACATTTAATTTAAAATTTAAAATTAAAATAAATGAGGGCAATATCGTAATTAGTTTCACCCTTTTCAACCCAACACAACACACCTTTAACCCATCAAGCCACCACCTTTATTCATCGCCGCCGCCACCTATAGGCCATCGGCCTCCGATTTAAAACCGCCACCAGGACCGCCTCGCCATGCTCCACCTTCGCCTAAAATTTCATCGCCTCCGACGCCATAATCTGCTCGCAAATTGGCCATGACCGTGCCACCTTCTTTTGCCGATTCTGGTAAATCAAGCCACATCCAAGTCGATCCAACCATACAGATCGTAGAGGAGGTCGAGCTCTACAACTTTTCTTTGGGAGTCGTTGCGATTCGTTGAGAGATGAGAGAGATCCAAGGGGAAGAAGGTAGGAAATTTTCTGCCACTGAAAGTGGTGGCCATGAAAATTAGGGTTTCTGTAATATTTTAATAACATTTTCATCTCAATTTGCATGTCTATTTATAGCGTAAGGTCCAAAACAGCCCGAAATCTAATCGAGGCGTGTTGACAGGCAATCTGTATGTAAAAAGGCATTCTGAACACAATGGAACTAGTTTCGAGGCCTAATTCCATCGTATACAAAAGTTAATATTTTATTGTTCGATAAATTTAAATTAAATTATATTCAAATAATTTACCAATTCACAATTATGGACAAACACAATATTTCTACTTTACAATTACATTATTATAAACCACGAACTTCATTAATAATTCGATTTATTATTATTACGCATTTAATTAAAATTTGAATAATTACATTTCAAAAATAACATTTTACATGTGAAGCCTTGCAAAAAAAACATTTTACATGTGAATATAAATCTATCGGGCCAAATAAAGGCCTAAAAAGCTCGTTTCGTTCCTGAAATGAAAATAGGTCATCGAATATATCGAAATATAGGTTTTCAATATTTTTTAAAACCAATGGAACTAATTTCAGAACATAATTCTATTGCATATAGAAGTTAGCTTTAAAAATCAAATTATATTCATTTTTGCACGTTAATTAAACGAATTATTATTAAATTGGTTTAATCACTTTTAAATTCTAAATTAAAAGTTTTCTGTCATCATTTTGATTAAACAGACATTAATAATCTCTTGAAAATAAATTTTCACATTAAATCCAAGATTTTTTAAATATTAAATTAATTTCAACGTTTAATTACAACTGTAATAAAATTCGTTCATTATATTTTTAAATTTTACACAAATTCTTTTATTTGATTTACATTCTAATTAATAAATTAATAATTACCTTATGTGTTCATTAAACATAAGTTTTCATTTATTACACTCATCACTCTATAATTAATGTCTTTTCTTGTACTTACTGCAATATTTTGATTACATTAGTTTCATTGATTTCCAAATTAATTTCACAACGGATTAAATAATAAGATGAGAAATAAACAACTGTTACATCTTAGTAATTTTAAACAGATTTCTAAATTTATTGTTTATAAACAAAGGTTAATAGATTTACTTACTAAATAATTGATTTCTTATTGCATGCTAAAACCAATTAAATTAAATAACCTTTGATTTCTCTTTTTAATACATTATTTATAATTTGATTCCTTATTAAACTTACAATTATTTCAATTGATTGAAGTTAGTTTAAAACAGTTGTCAATAACATACAAACAATATTATTAAATTATATTCTAATAATTTTTTTCATTAATAAATCATAAATTTGAACTCACAATATTAAATTCCAAATTCTTATTAAATTGAACATTTTTAATTGTCAAAAATACGGGTCATTATAGAATTACAATATGAACCAATTGAACGTGAATCTCATGAAGCTCCTCAATATGTTAAAGTCGGCTTATTCTACATCCAAGGATCAAAGGACTGTATTTGTTGTAAATGGTGGTGCATCATCTTCGAAAGGTTCAAAGAACCAGAAGAGGGTTACTAATAAAAGTAAGAAGATTGTTGCTGTTGACAAGAGTGAGCATCATCATTGTCACAAGAAAGGTCATGGGAAATGGAACTGTCGGGAGTACTTGAAGATTGTTAAGGAAAAGAAGTAGAATAGTTATGCAGCTGAAACACCCCACAGCCCTTAGTATACCCAAAAAGGACACACTAAAAGATGTGGTGCGTTGTAGGTACAGCTAAAACTTTACAAAGACAAGATTCACAAGACAAAATAAATAAAAATAGTGGAAACATTTAAAACAATAACTTATTTATCAATCAAACTTTATAAAATAAGTCATACCAAAATAAGTCTCAAAATACCAAATACATATGTCTTATGAAAAACACCATCTCAGTCACAATATCAGAGTACATAAATAAAACCATCCCTCTCAACAGTACCAGTACATCCAAACTAAAATAAAACAAAAAATAGAATAGAAGAAGAATACATAAAGAATCTACAAGAATGTCACTCCTAGAAAGCTAAAAGTCTTCTGCTCTTGCCTCTGCTGGCCTATAGGGGAAAAGGGAAAAATAAAGGAGTGGGTCAGACTAAAAGCCTGGTGAATGGAAGTAATTACTAGTATTTTTAAGCAAGATAAAGATAATAGACTTTGCAATAGTTCTAGTTATAAAAGGAAATAAAGGAAAAGATAAAGCTGGAATAAAATACGGTTTAACTGCTTGCTTTGCTTAGATAGTTTTGATTGGATTGTTTGCACTTTTCTAAAACTGCTTTGATTAGGCTGAAATCCCAATCCTAGTTTAATTAGGCTGGAGTCCTAATTCTACCCTTTGATCGGCCTTCTATCTCCGTTGTGCCACTATGAGCTAGTCCCATTCTATGGGTCCTACAACAAAAGACACCTGTTTAGCGCTTGGAACTTAATAGCGACTTATCTCCCTACACTGAGACCGCATGCTTGACCATTGTTAGGCTCGTGCTATCTATTGCTCCCTCTTTGGACCTCTTAATTACCCTAAACAGCATAAGCGTGTCCAGTCTCACCTGAGTGTGTTGTGAGACCACCAGTTCCTGACTAAAGGGGAATGTTGCCGATACGGGTCCTAACAAACAAAATCTAGTTGCGCCCCTTACTCAAATCCCCTGATTTGAGCTTCTAATTATTGACCACTTATCTACCCGAAATAGCATAAGCGTGTCCCAAGGGGAATGCTGCTGGTATGAGTCCTACTTCTTAATTATTGACCACTTATCTACCCTAAACAGCGTAAGTGTGTCCCAAGGGGAATGCTGCCGGTACGGGTCCTACTTCTTAATTATTGACCACTTATCTACCCTAAAGAGCATAAGTGTGTCCCAAGGGGAATGCTGCTAGTACGGGTCCTACTTCTTAATTATTGACCACTTATCTACCCTAAACAACATAAGTGTGTCCCAAGGGGAATGCTGCCAGTACGGGTCCTACCTCTTTATTTGCCTATTAACTTAGTATAAGTTTTAAAATAAGTCTCTTTTATTATTTCTGCTCTGTTTGCTTATTAACTTAACCTAAGTATTAAAATAAGCCTCTTTTGTTATCTCTGATTATAACCTTGCGTGTTATAATTTTACTTATTAACTTAACCCAAAGTCTAAGTTTAAAAATAAGCTTCTTCTGCTATTTCTTCTATTTTCTCTTTTTAGCTATAATTACATGTTATAACCATGCTTGCAAATAACTTAAATTTTCCTATTTCAATCTATATCCAATTTATTACAGTTCTACTTATTTTACATCTAATTTTCTGTAAATTCAGCGTTCTTATATTTTAGTCCATATTAGCGAATTATTCTCTTTTAATTATTCCATTCGCATGAAAAGGGAGTTAAAAAGAACTAACATTTACAAAATAAATCCAAACGTAAAATAGATGTAAATAAAATATAAATAACAGTAAATAACTATAAATAATTGGGAAAACTATAATTAACAGTAAATAATTGCAAATAACTGAAATAGAATAGCTAAAAGAAAATAGACTGGAAAGCAAGTCTAAAATTTACTTAAAAATAAACTGTAAATAAACTTGCATAAAGGTTATCCCAAAATTGTAGAAAAACTACAACTATTGGAAACCCTATTATTTTAAATTACTTAAAAAACTAAAATAATTACATAAACACTCACCCGTGGTCCTTAGCTCTTTTCCTTGACCTTCCCAGATCCACTTCTAGGGTATAAAATATTTTAATTAAAAATATCTTCTTCTTGGAAAAATATTCCTTTTAGGGTTCAGCCTCAGGTAATGAACCCAAATGGAGAAAATATGAATGAAAAAAATAGCTAGGCTTAGGGTCTTATTTATAGTGGCACTTGTGGATCTCAAACTGTTGGATTTGGAGATTAAATCTGGTGCAACCACGTCATAGGCTTGATAGGTACCGTCGGATGGAAGCACGGACGCACAAGATTGGATAAAAGTTGCAAAATGACGTGTTCGAATCAACTGGATGAAGCCACGTACAAGAATGCACGTGGGTCGACCTTCCACTAGCTAGGGTCGACCTAGCCATGGTGAGGGTCGACCTAGCATTTTTTTTTCTTCTCCTTTTCTCGTTTCTTCATTACCTCATATCTTCTTCATACTAGCTCGGATTATGACGATCTATATATGGAAATTGACCAGAAAATTACCACAGATACAATGGTGTACTTCCATGGCTCAATTCTGATAATTTCACAAAGTTGTTTTATTATTTAATTAATTTGTTAATTAATTATTATAGCTTAAATTTTGGGTTGTTACATTCTCCCCTCCTTGAGGGATTCGTCCCCGAAATCTCTAAGGATAGAAGAATGAAATAAATGTTTTCATCCAAGTTTTACAACTAACTACTCAACCATCATCCATTACATCCATTGTCCTTAAGTTTTTCTAATGCGATTTATGATACATATGCAATTAGTGTAGTGTCAATGTTCTTAACTAATGCAAAAGAGTAGGCGGTCTACTAATTCAGTCGACCTCCTTTTATGCAATCATGTCCGTGCCATGTATCCAAATGAATGCAATTTCCTAATGTTAACTGATAGTTCTATATGTGTGCTACAATCATCATCCAAATGCAACAATCACATGATAATCATCCATTTATAGCAACCATGGAAAATAAAATAAAAATGCAAATGCACACACATCCACATGCATATGCTCTAGTGTCCTAATTAGGCCAATCCCTAAGAGACAATAGTGCTTAGTGTAAGTATATACGTCCATTAGCATCGACTAGCAACCACTTGCAACCACTAGCATCCATCATATATAACATGTTCTAATAACATGTTTACATCAAATTCTACCATCCATAGGTTAAACCCTAAAATCTACCCTCCCAAAGGATAAAGGAAAGAACCTATACAAAACTAAAGATGGAAATAGGAAATTCAAAAACTTATTATCAAAGGGATGTGGATAAGAGGTACGTATTTTCTCCTAATCAAATCAATCTTCTCCGAATTCTCTTTAACCATGTCGGGACCAAGTGGCAATCTCTCCGTAGACTCTAACCAACACGAAGGCGACTTGCACGGTTTTCCATAAAAAGCTTCGAAAGGTGTCAATCCAATGCCAGCTTGAAAACTATTATTATATGCGAATTCAACTAAAGGAAGACGCTCCTTCCAAGTTCCTCCAAAATCAAGAGTGCACATCCTCAACCACAAGTGTCTTACTATCTTACTAATATCGCCTTACTATAAAGTCTACACAAATGAAGCAACATTCCTAGGTTCCCACTAGTGTCCTATATACTTTACGGAAACTTCTATTATTACTTCTAAAAGTAATCACTGCCATCTCCTGTATAGCCTTACACTTTTTCCGTCACACCTAGGAAATGATTCCTATCTACTCCACATTTGAAAGTTTGGTTTGGTATTTATCATTCCATTTCAAAAATTAAAGCTTCTAAACTTTTAAAATATCAAATCCCAAAATTTTTGTCTCTAAAAGTGTTGTTTTCAAATTTCCATTAAATTCAAAGGTACTTGGTTACTTAACATTTTATCTTTCTAGACTTGCATCCTTACAGCCTTTTTGAATTTACATTATTCCCCAAACCTAGAGGGGAAAACTTACAAATTCTAAGTTCAAAACTTATTCCTCGTTTTCTTTTAAAGACCTTTACAGCTTTCCATAAAAATTTGGATTTTTAAATTTAACTGTTACAAAGTTTTTCGCTTCGAAAAAGTTATTTACTTTTTCACCAAACCATTTTTCTTTAAAATATCTTTAAAATGTTCTTACATGTTTTCAAAACATTTTCTTTTCATAGATTTTCAATTTTGCAAAAACTGAAGTAGATAAGAACAATTATTTTATTAAAAACTCCTTAACTTTCCAATTACTTAACCTTGGAGGAGTTCCTAACTACAAATCGGGACTTCCTACAAAGGCCCTCTATAATATCTCTTTAACAAACACTGTCTCTAATTATTACACTTCTTATTACACCTAATGGTTTTATACCTTAATATATTGGAACTACTTTTTTTATAAGAAACTATTAACACTAAAACCCTCTATGAATCCTTTAAAAGAGGACTTTATGTTTATGTGAAATTACAATGAACTTATTTTATATTTTTAAAAATAGGCTATACAAAATATGGTGCTTCCCATACCTTGTATATCTCTTTCACATATTCCTTACAACTTGCACAAAACATTTTTATTTGTGATTTGGTTTCATAGAAAATTATACCATTATTCTTTTCATTCTAATAGATTAAAGTATGTTTAGTTTATATCCTCTTACGATAGACAATTTCTATAAAATTTATTAATTTCCCAATATTTAACGTACACTTTTCTTTTCAGAAAAAACTCATTTTCAAAACTATTTTAATACATCCATAACTAGAAAGCAATTCCTTATACTTATTTAAATAATAAGTGCACTTACAAACCGCTTTTTTCTATACTCAAAAATTATCTTTAAAACACATTTTTATTTGGATTAAAACAAATGTTGCGTAAAACACCGTTACTACAACCCAAAAATACTAGTGTATGGATTCAATTAAAATAAATACTAATAAGTCTCAAATACTATGCAAAAACATTTCTTCTAGAAGTCACCTACTATAACAATAGCGTTATAGAATATGCCCCCTTTATTTTCTACGAAAACATCTATTACAATAATAAATGTTGTAACCTACGTTTTCGATACTTAATACACTCTAGGTTTTTATTTTATTTTTAAAATCATTGTTTACCCACAAAGAAACTAGCGAGCTATATATGCTCTATAATTCTTCAAAAAGAATTTCACTTTAACAAAATTAACATCATATAAGAACCAATTTAAATTCCATACCACTTTTTTTTCTTTTTCAGAAACCCAATATTTCCTTTCTCAAAAATATTAACAATTATATTTTTCAACTTTTCAATTCCAACAATTTCATCTTATTGGACTCGTCATAAAGTGGATTCTCTACTTACTATCCTAGGAGTACCCTTCCTAAACCTTGGAAACCTCATTTCCTTACTAAAATCTTTTATTCCTATTCCTCTTTTATGCTTATATCTATTCCAAGGCACTATCGTTAAATCCACTTATAATTTTTGCAACTATCTGCACATGGGCCTTTCTTGAATCTATTGTGCATCTCCAATATTTGCCTACCTCTCTTTGGATTTCCACAATCCGAACCTAAATGTACAAAACCATTTCTCAAACTTCTACCATGTGTAGACCTTCTCTATGCCCCAAGAAACGCATTTCCTTACGCCAAAAGCAACACTTGTCTTCAACCGATGAATGCGAAGTTTACAAAGAACCTTCTTAAAATGTCTGGGAAATCTCTAATGACTAGAACATAATCTAGCTTTCTTAGTGATGAATCAAGGGAATAAAGGAAGCTCAACATGACTGACTCCTGTGGGTCGCAAGAAACCTCGAGAGTCCTACCACCGCATGTCTCTAGTCTAAGGACTCTCCTCTCACGGTCAAATATCGCTCCATAGGTGGATAGCCAATCCATCCCCAAAATCATCCCATACCTCGAAAATCCCAATACACATCACAATCAAACTCTATGCCTAGGATAAAAATTTTCGAACCCCTACAAATCATAGATAAATGTGTCGATCCTCCTATGGGGTTTGAAACAACTATGGGGTCTACTGCTAAGGAGATATCTAAGTGTAAACAATCAACTAAAGAACTCAAAATGAAAGAGTGTGATGCTCTAGAATCGAAAAGGGTCCGAATGGGAAGACCAAAAATAGAGATCAAACCTTCCACGGTGACTTTCCTACCTTTATCTGGTCCGCTGCTGGAAGGTGCTGCATTCAATGCCTGAATCTGTGTTGTAGGTGCACCCGCTGCCTGCCCCGTTTTCTGAGGACAAACTTTACTAAAGTGACCAGGATGTCCACAATTGAAACACTTCCCCTTCATCGCTGCCTTCTTACAGTTTTTTGCGTAACGACCAACCATCCCACAACAATTGCATTTCCCGCCTTTCAATATCTGCTTCTAAGGGCCTTGTCCTTTCTTCTTATCTTTATTGTTCTTCCACCATTTCTTCTTAGAACCTTCCGTCTTAGGGACCTCCTTAGGCTCTCCTTCCTTAGCTGCATCAGACATAAGCGCCATCTCCACTAGTGACTCATAGGTAGCTCCCATCGGTACGTGAGTCGATAACAACCCTTGAAGGGGATGATTCAATCCCTTCGCGAACTTTATGGCCTTCTTGTGCGGTGTATTTACTAACTCCATCCCAAACAGCGACAACTCATTAAATTGGTTGACATACTCCTTTATTGAAAGACTTTCTTGCTTCAAGCTAATAAACATTTCCAACTGCATACTCTCTTCTGCTTGTGACAAAAACTTCCTTTCAAACCTCTCTCGAAACCCAAACCATCCAATGTATCCTCCTTCTAACTCAACAACCTTTCACCAATAAGAAGCCTCTCCTTTCAGCTGCCAAGATGCAAGCTGAACTCTCCGCTGATCCTCCAGTCCCAATAGCCCGAATATCCTCTCTGTATTCCTTAACCAAGCTCGCACCTCCACAAAATCCTCCGAACCAAAAAAGTCTTGCCTCCTAGATTAGCGAAGTCCTTGCATAGCTTAGAGAAATTGGCTGCTGCAGGTGGATTAATGGGGTTTCCACCCGCTGGTGCTGGATTATGCACTTGCCCTTGCACCCCTAGTGTCGTAGCATGAAGGTATTACAAAACCAGTCTGGGACTGGGATACCCTCTGGAAGATTAGGGGCATCCGCCATTCTATGCAAAGAAAAAGAGAACTTAGGCTCGAAAGAATCGAAAGAAGGTTAAACTGGACTTTGAGGGGATTTTTATAAAAACTCTCTTTTATACTTGAATAACTATTTCTATAATAAGAGTTTCTTTCTGAAAATTTCTTCTAGTTGGAAGATATGCTACTTAAAAATAGGTTACTTTTTGAAAAATACTTTATTTTTAAAACAAGTTTTTAGGAATCCTGTAACCTTAGGCTTTGATACCAAGTGAAACACCCCCACACCCCTTTGTATACCAAAAAAAGACACATTAAAACATGTGGTGCATTGTAGGTATAGCTAAAACTTTACAGAGACTAAGATTCACAAGACAAAATAAATAAAAACAACAGAAACATTTAAAACAATAACTTATTTATCAATCAAACTTCATAAAATAAGTCATAACCAAAATAAGTCTCAAAATACCAAATACATATGTCTTATGAAAAACATCATCTCAGTCACAATATCAGAGTACATAAATAAAACCATCCCTCTCAACAGTACCAGTACATCCAAAATAAAATAAAAAGAAAACAGGAACAGAAGAAGAATACATGAAGAATCTCCAAGAATGTCACTTCTAGAAAGCTGAAAGTCTACTGCCCTTGCCTCTGCTGGCCTATGTGGGAAAAGGAGAAAATAAAGGAGTGGGTCAGACTAAAAGTCTGATGAATGAAAGTAATTACTAGTATTTTTAAGCAAGGTAAAGATAATAGACTTTGCAACAGTTCTAGTTATAAAAAGAAATAAAGGAAAAGATAAACCTGGAATAAAATACGGTTTAACTGCTTGCTTTGCTTAGATAGCTTTGATTGGATTGTTTGCACTTTTCTAAAACTGCTTTGATTAGGCTGAAATCCCAATCCTAGTTTAATTAGGCTGAAGTCCTAATTCTACCCTTCGATTGGCCTTCTATCTCTGTTGTGCCACTGTAAGCTAGTCTTATCTTATGGGTCCCACAGCAAAGGACACTTGTTTAGCGCTTGGAATCAATAGCAAATTATCTCTCTGCACCGAGGTCGCACGCTCGACCATCATTAGGCTCGCGCTATCTGTTGCTCCCTCTTGGACCTCTTAATTACTCTAAATAGCATATGCATGCCTAGCCTCACCCGAGTGTGTTGTAAGACCACCAGTTCCCGATTGAAGGGGAATATTGCCGATACGGGTCCTAACAAACAAAATCTAGTTGCGCCTCTTGCTCAAATCCCCTGATTTGAGCTTCTAATTATTGACCACTTATCTACCCTAAACAACATAAGCATGTCCTAAGGGGAATGCTGCTAGCATGGGTCCTACTTCTTAACTATTGACCACTTATTAACCCTAAACATCATAAGTGTGTCCAAAGGGGAATGCTGCCAGTATAGGTCCTACTTCTTAATTATTGGCCACTTATCTACCCTAAACAGCATAAGTGCGTCCCAAGGGAAATGCTGCCGGTACGGGTCCTACTTTTTTCTTTGCTTATTAACTTAGTGTAAGTTTTAAAATAAGTCTCTTCTATTATTTCTGCTCTGTTTGCTTATTAACTTAACCTAAGTCTTAAAATAAGCCTCTTTTGTTATCTCTGATTATAACCTGCGTGTTATAATTTTGCTTATTAACTTGACCCAAGATCTAAGTTCAAAAATAAGCTTCTTTTGTTATTTCTTCTATTTTCTCTTTTTAGTTATAATTACATGTTATAACTATGCTTGCAAATATCTTAAATTTTCCTATTTCAGTCTATATCCAATTTATTACAGTTCTTCTTATTTTACATCTAATTTTCCGTAAATTCAGCGTTCTTATATTTTAGTCCATATTAGCGAATTGTTCTCTTTTAATTATTCCATTCGCATGGAAAGGGAATTAAAAAGAACTAACATTTACAGAATAAATCCCAACGTAGAATAGATGTAAATAAAATATAAATAATAGTAAAAAACTGTAAATACTGTAAATAATTGTAAATAATTAGGAAAACTATAATTAACAGTAAATAATTGCAAATAACTGAAATAGAATAGCTAAAAGAAAATAGACTAGAAAGCAAGTCTAAAATTT
The DNA here is from genome assembly GCA_030737815.1 of Allium fistulosum. Lineage (NCBI taxonomy): Eukaryota > Viridiplantae > Streptophyta > Magnoliopsida > Asparagales > Amaryllidaceae > Allium > Allium fistulosum. The sequence continues at coordinate 218,684,284 of CM060902.1, forward strand.
ACTTAAAAATAAACTGTAAATAAACTTGCATAAAGGTTATCCCAAAATTGTAGAAAAACTACAACTATTGGAAATCATATTATTTTGAATTACTTAAAAATCTAAAATAATTACTTAAACACACACCTGTGGTCCTTAGTTCTTTTCCTTGGCCTTCCCGGATCCACTTCTAGGGTATAGAATATTTTAATTAAAAAGATCTTCTCATTGGAAAAATATTTCTTTTAGGGTCCAACCTCAGGCAATGAACCCAGATGGAGAAAATCTGAATGAGAAAAATAGCTAGGCCTAGAGTCTTATTTATAGTGGCACTTGTGAATCTCAGACCATTGGATTTGAAGATTAAATCTAGTGCAACCACGTCATAGGCTCGATAAGAACCGTCGGATGGAAGCATGGATGCACAGGATTGGATAAAAGTTGCAAAATGACGTGTTCGAATCAACTGGATGAAGCCACGTACAAGAATGCACGCAGGCCGACCTTGGTGTCGACCTTCCACTAGCTAGGGTCGAACTAGCATTTTTTTTCTTCTTTTTTTCTCTCGTTTCTTTATTACCTCATATCTTCTTCATACGAGCTCGCATTTTGACGATCCATATATAGAAATTGACCAGAAAATTACCATGGACACAATGGTGCAACTTTTGTGGCTCAATTCTGATAATTTCACAAAGTTGTTTTATTATTTAATTTATTTGTTAATTAATTATAATAGCTTAAATTTCGGGTTGTTACAGCAGTTCCATCATGTACATTTATGATTCAAAATTTTTTGTAGTCAATAAATTATCTTAGGTTTTAGATAATGGATCTAGAACTCATATATGCAAATCATTATAGGGGTTTAAGAACTGGGGTCGTGTGGCAAAGGGAGAAATGAGGCTTTAGGTTGCTGATGGAACTATTGTAGATGCAATAATAGTTTGAGACTTTTATTTGAGTTTTCTAAGAGGATTTGTGTTGATATTAAACCATTGCTATTTTGTTAATGACTTAATTTTAGAATTACGTACATGTCTATATTGTCTAAGAATGGTTATGTTTTTCACTATGTTAATGATGTTATGAACATTATTTTAGATGGTAAAAAAGTCTATGCTGGTATTTTAGAAAATGGCATTTATGTGATCAATACAAATTATGTCTGTTCTATAAGTAATTCTTCGAATAACAATATAAATAATAATTATATTTGGCATTGTAACTTATGTCATATAAGTGAGAAATGACTACACAAATTGAAAACCAAAGGTTTTCTCCCCTCACTTGATTTTGAATCATTTGACACGTGTAAGTCACGTCTTAAAGGAAAAATGATCAAGCACCCCTATAGTGGGAGCAATGAAAGAGCCGATGAACTCTTGGTTCTTGTACACAATGATGTATACGGCCTGATGCTTATAATCACTAAGGATAATAGTTATTACTTTATAACCTTCACTGATGATTACTCGAGATTAAGATATGTGTGTCTTATGAAGAACAAATTCGATATCTGCAAGAAATTTATTGAATATAACAATAAGGTAGAAATCCGATGAACTGTAAGAATAAAATTCTTCAATTCGATCGAGGAGGTGAGCACGTTGGATAGAAACTCCAACAATTATGGGATTATCTCTCATATCACTCCATCTTATACTTCGTAAGATAACGATATATCATGGCGAAGGAACCGAACTCTATTAGATACGGTTCGTTCCATGATGAGTAAGGCTGAGTTACCTTTGTCCTATTATGGATATGTGCTGGAAACTACAATGCATATATTGAACTTATTTCCCATCGAATCTATGCCTAAAACACCATATGAGATGTGGTATGAGAAGAAACCTCAACTCAAGTAATCGAAAGTGTGGGGTTGTCTGGCCTACGTTAAGAAGTTGGTTCAAATAAACTTGAGGCAAGATCGGTATTGTATAAATTTATAAGATACCCCAAAAATTCAAGGAGATATATATTCTACAAGACCAAGGAACAAAAGGTGATTGTTTCTCAACATGTTGTCATTTTAGAAAAAGAATTTCTATTAAAAGAAATGAACAACGAGGTTGAAGACTAGGATGAGATCAAAAAAGTTAACAACAACGCTTAACCAGTGGGAGAAGCAAGTTCACCCGTACATGAAAAAATGCAACATAATAAAAGATCTTATATGTAATCTTACATGCCAGAGAAATACTATGATTTCTCATGCATGACAAGAAGGAGGACCGTGTCTTAGATAATGACACTCCTCTATCATTTCAACAAGCACTGCAAAGTAAAGACTCTGCACTCTGATTTGGAGCAATGAAATCCGAGATGGATTTCACATACAAAAACAAAGTGTGGACTTTGTCTGCACTCTGCACTGTATGTCGACGACCTTTTGTTGATTGGCAATGACGTTTTCTTATAGCAATCAGTGAAAGCTTTACTTTCCAAGAACTTCTCCATGAAGGATTTAGGAGATGCAGCCTATATATTAAGTATAAAGATCTATAAAAGAGGTTGTTGCGATTGTCCCGATCCCAATACATAGATATCATACTAAAGAGGATTGGTATAGAGAATTCCATATGTGGAAATGTTCTAATGCAATTTGGTATCGTTCTTTTAAGAAGGACATTCCTCATACTAATGAGGAGAAAGAGCATATGAAGAAGATTTTGTATGCTTTAGCCACAGGATCCATAATGTATGCTATGCTATGTACTAGACTGGATGTGGCATACGCATTAGGATGTATAAGCCAATACTAGTCTAATCCTAGAAAAAAAGCATTAGATAGCTGTATAATATATCCTGAAGTATTTAAGAAATACTCGGGACTTATTCCTAATATACAGGAATGAAGGCCTCTTTATGAAGGGTTATACTGAGTATAGCTTTCAGAGTAATATTGATGATAGTAAGTCAGTATCAGATTATTTTTTTACAATTATGGTGGGGCTATCAGTTGGAAGAGTTACGAACAAGAAATGATAGCTGATTCCATGATGTAAGCTAAATACATCGTTCTCAATGAAGCAGCTAAAGAGGCAGTCGGGATGCACAAGTTTTGACGTGAATTCAGAGTGATTCTTGATACAAAGAATCCATTAGCATTGTCCTATGACAATAGTACAGTGATACAGATCACCAAAGGCCTATAGTACACGAGAAGTTATGGCATATTCTTTGCAAGTTCCACCTCATCAGAGAATTCATTGAGAAGAAAGAGGTCGTGGTATAACGGGTAGATACCAAGGATAACATAACATATCCATTCACTAAGAGTCTAGGTCGGTTGGCTTTCGAGAAGCTAATCGAAGGGATGGGGTTGAGATTCCATAATTCGCCCTAAGTGCAAGTGGAAGATTAATCGAGTTATGGGCATGCCCTAGGGACAATTCTGTAATTTGTTGTAAATTATTAACTCTGTAATCAATTCTTTTCGTAATGATAGGTGTTTTCTTTCTGTTATATGCTTGTTATAATATGTTATAATTATTTAATTTAAGTATATTTATCATAAAATCCATAAATGGTATTCGTGGTAGTAATTACAAATAGTTGTAATCATGAGTATTTTATCACAACATAATAAACACATCATTTTAAATATTCCTTGTAATGATGTATCGAGACTAGATATCGATGCATCCGTTGAGACTAGAGTACATAATGCTATCTAAATGTTGGATAATGTATTACTCATGATTACTAGGAGCATCAAGGGGCTAGGTATCCATAATTATTGGATAACTATGGAATAACCCACTCGATAGTATTCTGTTGGTTAATATAACTAAGGTCAAACAGAAAATATTGATGTGACAAATTTACATAGTTCTCCTGACTAGAGAATACCGTTGATCGTTAATATAAAAGCCCAACTTTTATCATAGTAAAATCGTGGCACAACGTCTGTTAAATGACTATAGTTTGGTCGAGTGAAAGTAATAGAAGTGAAACACTATTCAAGAGATGATTCACTCCTCAGTTTTATAAGTTTAGTATCATGGACAACTAAAGTCAACTCAAATTCAAAATATCTTGCTAGAGTGGTTCGATTAATAATACTAATTATTTTTGAACCAAGGACTTTATGTTTGGGCTATAAAGTTGAATATGGACGATATTGGAATTTTGATGACTACCAAATTCCATAAGTCCTAATAAGGTATAGTTTTTATAACGAGAATTGGTGTAAATAATTATTACTGCTGAGTAACACTTAATAAAGTAAAATTAGATTTTTTTTTCAAAGCCAAATAAGCAATAAATTTGGTCACAATCTCACACCATATACTAAGTGATGTGTGAATGTTAATATTCGAATTGTTCAATATTAATTGTTGGTCGAATTTACACCTAAGAGTCACACAACTAAAACGTTGAATACTCCTCTTACCACCCTATTTAATTAAATTATAGTTATTATAATTTAATTTAATTAATCAGTATTATGAGAATTACTTATAAAATTTATTTGATTTTTATTGATCAACATTAAATGTGTGTGTATATATAATAGTCATAAATACATTAATCGATATATGATATCGATACACGTTTAAATTGGATTTAATTATGCTAATTATTGATCGGGCTTAAAAAGATTTTGAGGCCCATATAGGGATTGATAGAGTATGACCATGGTTAGCCTTAAGGAGTCCTGCCATATGATGGCTAAGGGTGGGTTAGCTTTTGAATTAAAGAAAGGAAATTAGGTAAGAGGAAAATGAGGATCAACATCCTTATTTTACTCCTTGAGATCTCCTTTATTAAAATCACTTTAACCCTTATTTTCTCATTTTACTTTTGCCTCTCCTCTACATTTAGGCTGGCACTCCCCCTCCTCATACATCAAAATTTCAAGCTTTGAAACATAAAAAAATTCAATTTGATTGTCGGTGGTAGCTACATTCAAAAATGTAGCATCTTCTAGATATAGAATTCAATTCAAGGAGTTTAGGTTAAATGTTGCAAGGTGTGCTATCTAGGCATAGGTAGAGGTATATTCTTATTTACAATTTGTATATAATGTATATATTCATCATTGTCCCATATATGTCTAAATAGTTGTTTAATATCACAAATCTACATATATTAGTTCTATCACCATAGAATAGATTATGTATGTATATGAATTTGTCTAAATTAAAAATATTATGTATCTTTCATACATACATGCTCGCGGCTAGGTTAGAAATAATTTTTTTTTAAAATTAATACATATTATTAAGTTGATTTAATGCTAGGACTAAAATTATATATATAAATAGTATGTTTTTGTTTCTTTAATTTTGTATAAGTATAATTAATGTTCGGATATTAAAAAAGAATTTCTTTATAAATATTTAGTCCGGAAATAATAAAAAATTATATCTTCAATTTAAAATTAAATTATACACATATAAATAATTACATATAAAATTATAATATATATTTACGAATACTGCAATATAACATGTTTTGATGGTGTCTCAAAAGTATAAATATTGTTTTGACGGTATCTCAAAAGTTGGCCCTTTGGAGAATTCTATTCTGAAGCATAATATGGGTTTTGATTCTATGACAATATTAACTAGCAATTTGAAGTCGAAAGGGATAGTTCAACAATACTTTTGAAGGTAACTTCTGATGTATCTTGTATTGCTGCCCTTTTGGGACCAATAGTGTTTCCTCCTATCGACTGTAATATACATAAACCCATTCCTCCCATTGCTACCATGTCGAAAGAGAAACCAAATTTGTGGACCTCATTGTTTGCATTTAATCCCTATAATGCGGGTGTATACCTCCCTAAAGAATTTTAGATGAAAACGTTAATGAAATCAACATTCCACCATTGGTGGTCATTGATGCATGCATTACTTTTTGGCAGGAACATTAAGTTGGTATTTTCCCTAACGTAAGTCCTCCTTTTTGGGTCGTGAAATCTATCCTCAAGAATCTTTAGAAGTTGAAAGGTAGAATCAAATGCTATATGATAACTCTATGTTCATTTTCAAATTCTCTTTCTTGGAAGATAAGTTCCGTATTCTAGAATCCGATCCAGTTGTGATATTGGGTAAACCTTTTATTATTACTAGTTGGAGACCATTAGTCGATTCTGCACATGAACAGTGTTAATACCTCAAATACTAATTTTGATGATAACAACCTTGGTAACAAATATACATTCATATAAAATATGTATACTAATAATTTTGCCAAGTTGTATAGTATTTAATGCAAGTATTATATAGATTTTGAATTGAACACTGTACAGTATAAAGACTTAAGAACTGGACATGAATTCTCATGAGTATAAAGATAAAGATATGAAGATTTCAAGACTATGGTACAGTGTATAGAGTCATAGAATATTGTTAAAGTCTCCGGTAGCAATCTTTGATCTCAATTTCTCCTTTTCTTATTATTTAGTTTTAAATCAAAATATATTTTATAAAATTTATAAAAGTTTTCTAAAGTTTAAAATGTTTATAAACTTCGTTTAGACTATTTTACAAAGTATCAAAATATTTTACAAAGCATTAGATTTTCAATACATTTTAAAATAAACAAGTTTTCAAAATTTCTATTGAAAAAATATTCAAATTTTCTCAAATTCAAACCAGAATCAATTCAATCTTTACCGTATTAATTCTCTTCTATTCACTCTCTAATTTTAATTATCTCTCTCACTCAATCAAAGTGCTGTCCAAGAGGCTATAAGATCAATTTTATCCAAAGATCAAACATTGTCATTGGAAAATTCATTAAAACTTTAATTATAGTTAAATAGGTGTGATTGTGTCCCGATTCAAATCAGTTGGGTGTGTTTGGTGTCCCTAAAATCCAAGTGGGTGTGCTTGTGTCCCAAGTCAAATCAAGTGAATGTACGCAGAGCTTGGAAAATTTAAAGGGTGTGTCTCGCATCCTTGAAATCGAGATTGTATTGGGTTTGCCTTCTGCCCATTAAAAGATTGGTATTTGGAAAGAAATTCGTACAAGCAATTGTATAGGACTAGATGTAGGATTACTCCGAACCAGTATAAAATCTCTGATGTGATCTCTTTGATTCTCTACTTTTACTTTACTGCATTAATATTTATTTGTGTTTTAAATTTGTGATTTTTTATCCTGTGTTAATTAAGTATAATCTTCAAAGAATCAAGAAGAAATTCATTAAAGTTAGAAAACATTATTCACCCCCTCTAGTGTTTAATTAAGCCTTAAGATCCATATTCTGCCACTAACATTTGGTATCTAGCATTAGGTTTTCAAAAATTCAAAATCTGATTTTAAAAAAGTTTAAATGGCTAGTAATACTTTTAATAATTTTGTAGAAAAATAATTTTGTGAAACCAATAAGTTTTTAGAACCTAATTATTTTGAATAGTCACTTAATTTTTGTGAAAGGTATGTTTTTCAATTGCAGGAACAAATTTGTTATATGAGTGATGGTGAACAGACCTTTAAAAATCAAATATCACAAATCAAGAAGGATAAGTGGATATTGGATAATGGATGTTCGAGACACATGACTGGAAATCCAAAGATCTTGAAAGATATAGTCTATAAAGATGTTGGATTGGTAAACTTTGGAGATAACTCAAAGGATATGTGATTGGCATCGGAAATGTCGGTAACTATAAAACTCCTATTATTTCTAATGTTTTGCTAGTTAGGAATTTAAAACATAATTTGCTTAGTATTAGTCAATTATGTGATAAAGGTTTTAAAATTATGGTTGAAAAAGATAACTGCCATATCGAAGATAAGGAGTCAAACATTATCTTTGAATGTATTAGAAAATGTAACTTCTATACTCTAAGTATGAAAGTGTCCAATGACAACTTATGTCTTTTGTTTGAATCTAATGACCCCTGGATTTGGCACAAAAGATTTGGTCATTTGAATTTTAAACATCTTTCTAAAATTGCTAAATATGAACTTGTTAGTGGTCTTCCTAAAATAAGTTTTAATGTTTGTAATTTATGTGATGTCTGTCAATTAGGATATTTTCATAAAAGTTCCTTTAAATCTAAAGATATGATTACTACTTCACATCCCCTTGAAATTTTTCATCTCGATCTTTTCAGACCGTCGCAAATACAATCAAAAAATCACAATAGATATGTCTTTGTAATAACAGATGATTAAAACGATAATTTTGAAAACTTTTTTTATAAGAATGGAATAACACATAACTTTTCATTTTCATGAATACCACAACAAAATGGAGTAAAAGAACATAAAAATAGAAATATACAAGAATGTGCTAAAACAATGTTAAACGATAGTGAATTACCTAAAAGTTTTTGGGCTGAAGCAGTTGCTACAACATGTTATATTTTAAACAGAATTTTAACAAGACCTTTGATTAAGAAAACACCTTATGAATTATTTTATAATAAAAAGCCTAAAGTATCGTATTTTCATGTTTTTGCTAGTAAATGTTTTATATTAAATACTAAAGATAACTCAGACAAATTTGATGCTAAATTGGATAAAGGTATTTTTCTTGGTTATTCTAATAGAAGCAAAGCTCATAGAATTTTCAACACTAGAACTAACATCATGAAAGAAACATTACATGTTTCATTTGATAAAAAATTTAAAATCAATAATACCAATATTGATGAGGAAGAAAATATTGATAATGAAATTACTAAAAATAATTAAAATAATGATAATTTTGAAAATTTACATCCAAATAAAAGAACAAAATACTTGAAAGATCGCCCTATGGAAAATATTTTAAGAAACATAGAATCTGTTGTAAAAGCAAGAAATCAATTAAATAAAATGAGTAATGTTGCTTTTATCTCAACTATTGAATCCAAAAATCCAAAGGAAGCATCATTAAATGATTATTGGGTTCTTGCTATGCAAGAAGAATTGAATCAGTTCATCAGAAATGATATTTGGGAATTAGTTCCAAGACCTAAATATAAAACTATAATAGGAACTAAATGGGTATATAGAAATAAAATGAATGAATAAGGAGAAGTCATTAGAAATAAAGCACGTTTAGTTGCTTAAGGTTATAGACGAGAAGAATGTTTAGATTTTAATGAAAATTTTGCTCCTATAACCAAATTAGAGGCTATCGGAATTTTACTTGCTTTTCCAAATCATAATAATTTAAATTATTTTAAATGGATGTCAAAAGCATCTTTTTAAATGGATTTATTAAAGAAGATGATATGTAGAACAGCCTCCACTTTTTGAAAATGAAAAACTACCAAATCACGTTTATAAATTAAAGAAAGCTTTATATGGTTTAAAACAAGCACCTAGAGCATGGTATGAAAGACTAAAATCTTATTTATTACAATCCAATTTTAAAGTAGGAAAGGTAGATAATACTCTTTTTATTAAAAGAAGGAATAATGATATACAACTTATACAAATATATATGGATGATATTATCTTTGGATCAACAAACAAAAAGTTAAATAAAGAATTTTCTGATATAATGACTAAGGAATTTGAAATGAGTCATATGGGAGAACTAACCTTCTTTTTAGGATTACAAATAAGACAATTAAATAATGGAATCTTTATAAATTAAGAAAAATATGCCAAAGACTTAATTAAGAAATTTGGCATGAAAAATACTTGCGGAAAACCAACTCATGTGACAATTAATTAGAAATTAAATAAAGAAGAAAACTCAAAAGATATAAATCAAAAACTATATAGAGGTATGATAGGATCATTACTTTATATTACTGCTAGTAGACCTGATATAATGCATAGTGGTTGTCTCTGTAAAAGATATTAATCTCAACCTAAGAAAACTCATCTAAAAACTGTAAAACGAATATTAAGATACATAAATAACACACTAGACTATGAAATTTTCTACCCAAAAGAAGATTCTTTTGATGTAATTTCATGTAGTGATGCTGACTATGTTGGATGGAAATTAGACCAAAAAAGTACAAATGGAACTTGTCACTTTTAGGACACTCTCTGGTTTCCTGGTTTGGCAAAAAAAATTGTATCTTCGTCTATAACAGAAGCAGAATATATTTCAACCGCACTAGCATGTTCACAAGTAATTTATATGCAACAAACTTTAAATGACTTTGGTTTAAATTTTGTTAAATCACCAATATACTGTGATAATACTAGTGCAATAAATTTATCTAAAAATCCAACACATCATGCTAAAACCAAACATATAGATGTAAGACATCATTTTATGAGAGATAATATAAATAAAGAAGTAATTTCACTCGAATTTATAAACACTGAAAATCAAATAGTTAATATTTTAACAAAACCATTACCTCAAGCATCTTTTATTAAGCTTAGAAGAGAATTAGGAATATGTTCATTCTTTGAGATATAGATATAATAATATAAAGATTAAAGAATTAAAAGAAAAATAAAATTGTCAAAATTATACTACATATGTCGACAAATACTAGAAAATTCTAAAAACAGATTTTCCTCCAAAATTTGAAATCCGAAAACAACTTATATAACCATTAAATTTTGAAATTAATTTCTATTTACTGTCTTCCTTATTCTCTAATTTTTGAAATAAAATAAACTCATGGCCTCCTTGAATTCCCAATGCCCAGGAGAAGTTAATCCACCCGTTTCTTTCCCACACCCATGCAAGGCCCTCTCCAGAACATCACCATGGCCAAAGTAACAAAAATAGAGGATGGTATGAAGCATGCACTGCATATGCTTACTGAAATAGAAGTGGTTCAACTTTGTGTCTTAAAGGAACAAGAGAAATATGGCCAGATTCTACGGAATCTTCCAATATACCTATTAGAGAATCCAACAAATCCAATAGCAATTGAAGAAGATACTCCTAATTAAGAAACTCAGAATCCTATGAATAAAGAAGAGGAAGAAGAGGAAGAGGAAGAGGAAGATGAGGGAAATAACGAAATGATAATGAAGTCAAATGTGTTGGAGAAGTTTGCTTCGATCGAGATGGAAATCTCGTCGAACAAAGAGGAAACTTTGCATTCACTACCCTTTCTATCCCATCCACAAGTCCCCTATAATTAGGAGAAAACCATAAATATAGTTATAATTTGTAATAGGTTTTGTTTGGTAGATTTAATTTGGCTTTGTGTGCTTTTTAAGTTTTTAGGAATTTGGGTGTTTTAATTTGATTTTTTTGTGACTATTAGATTTGACGTTTGATTAGTTTAGATTGTTAGTTTGACTTGTACTTAAATGAATTTATGTATAGGTTGAATTATATAAATAAAAATCCACTTTATTTCATACATTGTTCATCATATAATCATATATCATCATGATATTAGTATAGTTTATCATACAATCATTTTTACTTAGATTATTGATTTTGAATCAAGTATATCATCATATCCTTTATTTAGAGGGAGTAAATTGTTTATTTTTCACCCATTTTGGTTGGTGATAAAGGAGGAGAAAATTATATAATATACATATGCACATGCACATATGAAGGGGGAGTTATCTAACTCAGGGGGGGTTATATCATATTTTATATATAAAAAATACTAATGGTTGTCATCATCAAAAAGGGAGATATTATTAGTACCTTAGATATTGATATTGATTTTGATTATAATAACCTTGGTAACAAATATACATTTATATAAAATATGGATACTAATGATTTTGCCAAGTTATGTAGTATATAGTGCAGGATATTATACATGTTTTGAATTGAGGACTGTACAGTATAAACACTCAAGAATTGGACATGAAGACTCATGAGTATAAAAATCAAGATATGAAGATTTCAAGACTAAGGTATAGTGTATAGAGTCATAGAATATTGTTAAAGTCCCTGGTAGCAATCTTTGATCTCAATTTCTCCTTTTCTTAATATTTATTTTTAAATCAAAATATATTTAAAAATATTTTATAAAAGTTTTCTAAAGTTTAAAATGTTTATAAACTATGTTTAAACTATTTTAAAAAGTATCAAAATATTTTACAAAGCATTAGATTTTCAAAACATTTTAAAATAAATAAGTTTTCAAAAAATACTAGGATATGTCGATATATAGGCAGATTGTATGTCGACATACATGCTACAGTTTTCAAAATTCAAATTTGAAATGAAGTGTCCATCGGCGTAACACTTCCCAAATGGACATTTATGTTTATTTTCTATATACAGAGGGTTTCCAAACGAATTTTTAACAAGTACTTTCTTATTATCTTCTCTCCACTTATTCGGCCAAAATTTCTATTGAAAATATATTCAAATTTTCTTAAATTCAAACCAGAATCAATTCAATCTTCATTGTATTGATTCTCTATTATTTACTCTCTGATTTCAATCATCTCTCTCACTCAATCAAAGACAAAGTACTGTCCAAGAGGCTATAAGATCAATTGTATCCAAAGATCAAACATTGTCTTTGGAAAACCCATTAAAACTCTAGTTATAGTTGATTGGGTGTGATTATGTTCTGATTCAATTCAATTGGGTGTACTTGGTGTCCCAAAAATCCAAGTGGGTGTGCTTGTGTCCCGAGTCAGATAAAGTAAGTGTACACTGAGCTCTGAAAATCTAGAGGGTATGCCTCGTAGGCTTAAAATCGAAATTATATTGGGTTTTCCTTCTAGTCGTTGAAAGATTGGTATTTGAAAAGAAATATGTACAAGCAATTATATGGGACTATATGTAGGGTAACTCCGAACCAGCATAAAATCTCTGATGTGATCTCTTTGATTCTCTACTTTTACTTACTGCATTTATATTTATCTGTATTTGAATCTATGATTGTTTATTCCGTGTTAATTAAGTATTATCTTAAAAGAAGCAAAAAGAAATTCATTAAAGTTAGAAAATACTATTCACCACCTCTAGTGTTTAGTTAAGCCTTAAGATCCTTAATTCTGCCACTAACAAATATGTTCTATCCGTTCCTGTTTGGGTGCAATTCATGAATATTCCATTGGTGTGACAATCTATATTAGGCATTAATTGGTTAGCTAACTTGGTGGGAGATTTGGTTTGTTTTGATGAGAATATAGTTAGGCAAGACGGGTTGGGGTATGCTAGGGCCCTGATTGAAGTCAAACATGATAGGCTGTTACCTTCTGTTCTTTTAATTGAACCTATTGTTGGGAAGGTTGCTAAGGTAAATGTTGGCTATAGATGGAAACCCCCTATATGCTCTAACTGTCATTCTTTTGGTCATTTTGTGGCGTCATGCATGCACTCTCCTAGCACTTCTCCATCGCCTATTATAGAGAAAACTGATTATATTCATCCTGGTCAATAGAAGATTCCACTTCCCAAGGTTAAGGAACGAGTTTAGGCTCCTAAACACGTGTCTCCTCCTCAATTTGTTGGGGTCATTGTTGGCCTGATGTAACTAGCTCTTATTCTACCTCTGTCTCTAACACAATAGCTTAGAATTCTAAAGAAAAGACTTGGGTACATGATGCAACACAGATCCGTTACTCTCCCATGCATGATGCATATTTTAAGTACGTTTCTACGAATGAAGGTGAACATAGAACCTTATTTTATCACATTTCTGGTGAGATCTATCACTTATAGTAGATGGGAAATATAGAGAATTCACCCGTGAGATTCTTCAAGATGAAACGTGGGATAGGAACTACATTTACTCCATGGAGTCATTGGTATATCACTCTTGCATTTCCAAGTTATTTAGTGAGCATGTAAATGTTATTGGTACCGATTCACCTGAGGATGACATTGATTCCTCCTCTAAGCAGTGGGATTAGTATGTATGTAGTTTGTATTTTGGACTTATGTCCACATAGTTGCTTAGGCGTCTGTGCCTCAAACCTGTCCATTCTTTCTTTCTTGTAGTTGCTGAGGTGATTTTTCTTGATTGTAATTAAGTGAAATAGCTACTATAATCCGACTTGACAGTGCAAAATAATAATACTTTGTTTTGCTTGCAAAATATAACATGTAATATTTTAAATTGTTTTCAAAATTTAACATTTTTTTAATTCTTAATCGTATTTCTGTATGGAAATATATAAACAAAAAATTTATTAATTTTTTTAAGGTATGGTTGAAAGCAAATTTTATATTTGTGTATATAAAATTTAATTAAAACTTTATTATATAGCATTTAAACATTAGTTTAATACATACATACATATATATATATAATATTACATTAGAGATTTCAATATATCATATATCTAAATATATGTATGTATTTAAAATGTATTTATTGTATTATACTTAGAATTCTTTTAAAATTTATTTAAACACCTAAATTAATTTATTATATTGATATAATGCCAATATAATATGCATATCTAAATATATGTATTATTTTATAAATTTACATATTACTACTATATTTATAACATATAAAATTACACACACTCACACATGGAGATATATATATGTATGTGTGTGTGTAGACACACACACGGATATATATATTGACATCACTTACGTATATAAAGGGGCTAACATGTCCGTCATGGTGTAAATCCCAACATCTATTTACAAGCATGTTAAACCATGTACTCTTTATTTTATTGCACGTGCACGTATACACATATGTGTATACTTACACATATCATATAATATTATACAAATTTAATTATAAATAAAACCTTATTTATAAAATTAATGAAATTATTGATTTTATTTGAAATAAATTTAGATAAGATCTTAATAAACTTAGACTTCATATCCCGAATAAGATCCAAATGGAAAAATTTTCTGAAATTTATCCATTTACTCTGCTGTGGGCTAGCCCAGTTTCAACTGTCGATGTTGAAAGGCTTAAGGGTGAGCGTTTGGTTGGTTTGGTTAGTCCAATGATGAAAATTATTAAACCGAAATAAAACCGATAAAAATGAAAACCGAACCAAACTGACCGAACTAGGTTTGGTTGGTTCAGTTGGTTATCCAATTTACTAAATTTAAAATAGTTCACATTTATGTTTGGAATATTCATTAAAAATAAAAAGAATATATGATTAAAGTATTCTTATTTAGTATTCTTATTCTTTTTAATAGTAATTTGGATAGATATATGATAAATAAATTTTATTTGGACAACTAAACTAATCTAAAAAATCATTAAAACATTGATAATTTTAACAACATAATAAAAGTTCGGTTAATTTGGTTAAACCGATAATCGAACTAAATTATTTTACGGGACAATTGTAAACCAATATAGTTTCAAAACCAAACCAAACTGATCGAAATAAACTGGTTCAGTTGGTTTATTTGGTTTAACCAAAGTTTTCTTACCCCTAAACGGCTAACCATTCAAACTAACCCATTAATTCAGTTGACTGATCGTGTTCACCCCTATTCCTAATTTTTGACACGTCACATGCATCAAAAAATGAAACGGGATTGAAATAGACTATGAGCGAACTTAATCAAAAGGAAGCATGTGAAAGAAAGATGTTATGAAAATTTAAGGATTTTAGGGGTGCCATTGATTTCAAAGTCTTGCTTTGTCAATAAACATTACTCATTTGCCAACAAAATTTATCAACTAAACATCGATAGGTTTTAGCATTTTCTAAATAGTAATGACATTGAGGCTTTAGAAACTCTACCAACTAAATAGATATTCTTAGTGTTAACCCAAAATATGGATCAACGCCTAAAAATTAGATGAAAACGCTAGTTCTTTTTAATAAATGTAAAAGCAGTAGAAATCCCAGATCAAGCAAGTAAGAATAGCAGTAAAGTAAAGAACATACAGTAATTTTTATAGTGGTTCAGCTTAATCTTTGGCCTACATCTACTTTAATCTCTTTTACTAGTTGTTCTCTCTTTGGATCACAACTAGTTATATTAGATTTGACCACTCTCTAGTGGATCTCAGATTTACAACGAAATTTCTAGGTTATTTTAGAGGTAGAGGATAGGAGTGAAGAAGAGAGAAAAGTCTCCAATGGTAGAGAGATCAGATATAGAATGAAGTGCTAAAGATCAGGAAAGAGATATCCAGTAGAAAGATCCCTCCTTGGTTGCAGGTAGGCTGATATTTATAGAGAAACGATCATGTTTCAGAAGTTCACTTAGAGTGGAGTCCAAAGATCGGCCCAAAGTCACGTGGAAAATCACAGAATCCCTTGAGTTAACAAAACATCTTGGTATCTATTTTAACATGTCGGTGCCGACAAGTTTCCTTGATTTGAAATACTTCGAACTTTCTTGCATCCATTTTCTTACTCATTTTTGTGGCATCCCATGTTGTTTTCTTCAATGGTTGGTTATTTTAGTGATCGTTCCTTCATCACTTGATTTATTCTGTTGTTCTTGCTGCTAACTCTTTAACTCCTAAAATAGATCGTCCAAAACATTTGGAAATTATTTCGACACATATGGAAGGGGAAGATAATAACTCGTGTGAAGTTGGAGTGGACGATTGTGGAGCAAAAACATGTCGACACCGACATGAACATGTCAGCACCGACTTGTTTACTCAGCGTATTTTTGGATGAATTTTCTCTGAGCCACTCGTTTGCTTCATCTAATTGTGCTTATCAATTTTCAAGTCGTCTCGTCCTCGTTTTGATCTTCTAAGTCTAGTTGAAATTTTCTTTGGCTCAAAAGCGGGTTAACATTTGCCCCTAAAGTACGCCTTTCGAATGTAAGGTCTACTTTGCTCAAGAACAAGTCCCAACAATCAGTCTTTAATAGTTGAGCTCTCCGGCTATCCCTTGATCTTAATTTTGATGAATCATCCTATTCCTTGGAATTCTCTTGCAAATCACAGGTCATTCCGAATCTGTTATAGCTAAGGACTCTAGCTCTTGCTTACTAGTTTTTCATACATCACAATCATTCCGATTTCATTTGGAATTGTTACATCACGTTCAAAATCATCCCATGTTCATTCGGGATTTATCTATTTTATTCTAATTATAAGACACCCAATTCCTTTTATCAAAATCAAATCTATATCTGTTCTAAGGTTCTATCTCTTCGGATCATTTTACATTTAATTCAATTGCGATCTTTTCGAATCGTTCATGATCTAATCTAGGATTCGATTTCTCCAGACCATTTAACTTCCAATCTAGGGTTTGATCTCTCCAGATTGTTTATCGTCGGGATTATTTACCGTCTAATCTAGGGTTTTGATGTCTCCGGATCCTTATTGAATCCGCTTACTCTCCGGTAGAGTAACTCAATGACGAAGCAAGCCCATCCGCTCACTCTCCGGTGTAGGGACTTACTTTCCATACAAGCCCATCCTCTCGCTCTTTGGCAAGGGAGCTTGCACCTTGCACTCTGGTCTCGTCTCTCCGTATGGGACTTAAGGCGATCAATATCATACAAGTCCATTCACTCGCACTCCGGTGAGGGGACTTGCACCGTGCACTCCGGTCCCGTTTCTCCGGACGGGACTTAAAGGAATCAATATCAATCAATATGTTCAATGTGGATTTTTCAAAAGTCAAATATTCAAATCAAAGCAAACAAGCAGAAGTCCTAATTATCCATCTCAGACATCTGACTCAGAGCGTGCCTAGGGACCAATCTAGTTTCCATATAGGTGTAAGCGGTCCGAAATTATTATTTTCCAAAATAGTCATCCCAGACATCCAACTTAGAAGGTGCCTAGAGACCAATCTGGACTTCGTACATGTGTAAGCGGTCAGAGGTTATTATTATTCTAATTGTTCAAAGTAAGAAAAAGCAGAGCAAGGGAATCAAAACTGACTCCTGACCATCCCGACCATGGGTTTCGAGTCTCGAACCAGATCCCTTGTTGTTCCTTGATGTGTTTGCTGCGGATGGTGGTTGCTCTGGCCGCACTATTGTAGTTCAATTCCTCATGTACTACTACAGCTGGTTACTCCAAGCTAGTTTTTCTATCGGATCATGAAGATGTCGACACTCGTTCATTCCATGTCCCTCTAGCTCATGAAAGATGCAAAACTTTCCAGATTTTTTCTTTCGATCAGTGGGTTCTTTCCTAGTTGGCTTTCCATAGAGGATCTACCCCTTATTGTCCAAATATATCCTCTCCGAGGTCTCTGTTAAATCAATGTAGGAGGAGAATTTTGGCTCCTTCCTTTGTCGTTTCGGTTCCCCAAAGTCATCATTAGCTATTCTTTTTCCTTTGTCTTTTCCATTTCCTGCTCCGGACAACCCTTTGTCATCCATAACATTAATTTCAACGTCCTTAGCTTTAGCATCTTCCTGACGCAAATATCTCTCGGCTTCATGGTAGAATTCTGCAAGATCCTTCGGTGGATCCCTTTCCAATGCAACTTTGAAGTCGGTCTTGCTCGTCACTCCAGACACTACCATCATTAATATTATTTGATGGATCCAACTTATCCTGATTCCCATCTGGAACAAATAACACGGGTTCATTGGTCAACAAAAGTTTTAACTCAAGTAATGCTTCCTTACATTTATCGAACCAAATGAACTTTACGCCCTTCCTGGTTAGTTTAGTTAGGGGTGCTACTATCCGCTAGAAATCCTTGATGAATCTCCGGTAATAGCTAGGCAATCCAAGAAAACTCCTTATCTCGATCACTGTCTCGGGTCTCTTCCAATTATGTATAGCTTCAATCTTAGCTGGATCCACTAACAACCCTTTCTCTAAAACTACATGACCAAGAAACTTCACCTCTCTTTTTCGAAAATGACACTTTGAAAACTTCACTTTTAGTTGATGCTGCGTCAACATCTCAAGCATTATTCTAAGATGAACCTCATGATCTCTTTCATCCTTAGAATATATCAGAATGTCATCAATGAATACCAACACGAACCTATTCAAGTGCTCTCATAAAATTCGGTTCTTCAAGTTCACAAAGAAAGCAGGTGCATTAATTAATTCGAATGGCATCACTAACCACTCATATGAACCATATCTTGTTCGAAACGCTGTCAAATGAATATTGTCCTCTGCCACCCTTGATTGATGGAACATGTCGACAAATCCAACTGGGAAAATACTTTGGCTCTACTCAACTAATCAAATAAATCATCAATTCTTGGTAAAAGATATCTATCCTTTATTGTCTTCTCGTTCACCTTACGATAATCGATGCACAATCTTAACGACCCTTTCGGTTTCTTCATGAATATCGTGGTCATTCCCCAAGGTGAACTGCTTGTATAATAAAACCCTTTCCTTCTAAGTCCACTAGCTGCACCTTTAACTCCTTCATCTCGGTAGGTGTCATCCTGCTAGATGGTCTACTTACAGGTTCAACTCCAGGTACAAGGTCTATTCAAAACTCAATAGCTCATTTTGGTGGTAGTCCTGTAACCGACTCAAAAACATCTACAAATTCCCTTGCAACCAAAACCTGATTCACTTTGTCTTCTACTTTCATTGCTCCCAACAAAGTACAAATATCCACACTCAAGTTATCTGCTGAGTATATAATTCTATCACCACTATCAAGGTATCTAACTGAGATTTTCTATCCTAGCAAAGTATCCTAGCATCATATTTTCTCAACCAATCCATACCCAAAATAATCCAAAAACCTGCAAAATCAAACACATACAAATTGCAGGCAAAAGTATATCCTAGAAACTCAAATTCTATATGGTCACATCTCATCCTAAGAGTTGCATACCCTCCTATTGGATTAGATACTCTTAAGGAAGTAACAATGTATGATGGTTCAAAACATAACTTATCTATCAAACACTAAGACATAAATGAATGTGATGCATCGGTATCAAGTAGTACCCTAACTAGTATGCTATGAATCAAAACGTACCTTCCATTATAGACTTTCCCTTCTCAACTATTGTTGGTCTAGAAGATGATGGTTCAAAAGCATAGGCTTTCCCCTTCTCTGCCTTGGTTGCAATTAAAGCACTTCACGTTCTTTCCCACAACCATTTTACCATCATCCGATCGACACTCATTAGCACAGTGCCACCTTCTTGTTATATTTATAACAAACGATATCTACCTTCCCTTTCTTAGCAGCTCTACCCTTTTGAGCTCCCTTTCCCTTAAAGAACTTTCTCTTCTTATTTTGAGAACTCCGGGTTCCAACTGGCTTTCCCTTTCCGAAAGTAGTAAGCAACTCCTCATTCCTAATAACTATTTCCACCACTACATTTGATGGATCCTTAAGATGTGGCATAGTGGCCCTAGAAATCTCCAACCTCTACCCCCAAATAAACTTCTCATTCCCCTTGATAATGGCATCAATATTGGCATACCCATATTTGAACATCCATCAAACTTAGCAGAGTATTCCAACACTGACATTTCCCTTGCTCCAACTCCATAAAATTTCTGAGCAAGGCTGACTTGGGTACTTCAGACAAAAATCTTTCCTTGAATCTCCTTCGAATTCCACCCAAGTCAATTCTTCCTATGATACCCCTATGGTCACCCCATTCCATTAGAGCAATGCAGCTCCTCGCAACTATCTCGAAGCCAATCTCCTTTTCTGCTTATCATTCAAGCCCAAATCAGCAAAAATTCTTTCACAATGCAACGACCAATTTTCTACTTCAATAGCAACTTTAGTCCTGAGAAAAAGCTTCCCTCCATGACTAGTATAATCACGGCTCAACTTTGCATAGTTATTACCAACTTGCGCTATGGGATTAGCTCCTCTCGCATTAGCAGCATTTCATCTAGCTACTCATGTAGCTTCTCCAGCTTGCATCAGATTGACGAAGAACTGATACATAGTCCACATATCTATTGGTGGGGTCACAGCACCTACATTGGCATTTGCATTTTGATTAGCATTTTCTTGTCGATCCAAATTCCTTCTGGTGTTGGGCTGAGCATTTCCATTTGTTATGGTGCTTCCACCACCCAGATTCACTCTTCCATTTCCTGCTTCCATATCTTTCTTTTTCGTAAATCTGCATACGAGCCGTAGTAAGATACAAAAGAACGGTCTAAGAGAGAGGAGGGATTATGTACATGTATAGCAAATGCAAGTACGTTATTATAACGTTATCCCATACCCCAATCTTATTCTCTGATTCATTAGGATTATGTTTTCAAATCTATTTAGGTTTAAAATCCTTTTAAGTTTTACATAAACCTATGCTCTGATACCAACTTGTAACATCCTCCATTTTGAGGCCCGAAAATAAACGCTATAGATGCTGCAGTCATCCATAGTATTAGTTTCCAATGACAAAATGAGGCTATGTTAATCATATCAATAATCAAAAGCACATGAATATTGAAAATATTAAACATAATTTTTCCAAAAAAAATTCACATTTCATTTCACAAATGATATTTCATATTCATTACATAATCCCAATCGCAAACCCACGTTTAGAGAAAATATAATTATTACAAAATACTCCAAGGGCGATATATGAAGATGCCCCCTTGGTTGACTAGAGTCTACCACTTAGCAATTTTATAACTTGCCCTTACATCCATACAGACAAAACCAAACAACACAACAGATTAGATGAGTACTCCTAAATAGCTAAATTGCCTCCTGCACGTCTCTAGAAGCTTATTCACCTAATAGGAAACTTGAAATCCCTTACTTATGACCTCTCAAATGAGTACCCCAAGAGTTTAAAGGGAAAAACAAAAACTTCCGGTCAGACAACAGTCTGGTGTGAATAATAACTTACCATCCAAACCAATTAGATATCTAGTGAAACCACACCACTAAGCAGAATGGGTTTTCCCCTCACTAGTAACATGGCCAAAACATATTAACCATTTACTGTGCTCCTGCATCCATAATGGTTTGAACAGAGAAAATAGCATTTATAGTTATGCATCTTATATTGGGTTACCTATCCCAACTTGTTAAACTGCCCATCTAAATCTTCATCGACTACCCGCCTTATAACTATGTGAACTACCCATCTCACATATGATTACTTCTTTGGATTACCCCTCCTTTACCATATGGACTACCCATCACACATGGTTTTATTATAAAAGTTATGTGGACTATCCATCTCACATGTAATTATTATTTTGATTACCCATCCCTTACCATATGGACTACCCACCTTATATGGTTTAGCTATTTAAATTATATGGACCATCCATCACACATATCCCATTCATTTAAAATTGATGTGGACTATCCATCACACATCCATAGTTTTCATAGGTTAACTATGAACCCTTTATTCACCTCATAGAGCCTATCCATCTTCGGCATGATGTGGATTATTCATCTCACATCCTATAGTTTTCTTAGGACAACTATGAACCAATCATTCACCAATTTAATTCATATTAAAACTACATGTTCAACCTATGTCTATTGGTGCCCCCAATTAGGTTGTATACCCTTTAAAGTTATAACATCTCAAATGACATGCATTGGTATCTCCAATGATCTATGACGAACTTATTAAAGAAAATTTTACATTAATATCGCCAATGATTAGCGTCGAAATCGATAAAGTAAAATGCATTGGTATCCCCAATGATAAAATCGAAGTCATTAAACATACAGCATATTGAAGCTAATCTACATTAGTGTCCCCAATGATAGTGTCAAAATTTATAATTAAAATGATATTGGTATCCCCAATAACAACGGCGAAGAAGAAGACTTAAGAATCTTTGCCATTAATAAAGAAGATGGGCGACATACACGTTGCACTATATAATGTCAAGCCTCTACCCAAGGTTAGAAAAACAAAACTTGCTTCCATTTAAGTATAAAGCCACACGTCGAAGACAAAATTGTCGACTTTCATAGGATGTAGGTTATCCACCTTTCAAAACTAAGCTTTAGGATATTATAAAGCAAATGGAACATATGATTATCAACCCTCTTGAACCTAGGCTATAACGCCTCTTTAAAACATTTTTAATTTACATAGAACTGAGCCTCGACAACATTAAAAGGAAGAAACACGGTGTCAATGCCGCGCTGCATCATTGCCAACCCCATACAATATAAAACCTTGGTATATAAGGTCACCGACATTGATGCATAGCGGCTTCAGCACTATCGACGTCACAATGAAACTTTTATACTTAAGTTACTTCGGCTATTAGTCGGCAAATGTATAAGTCCGAAGTTAAAACATAGGCAAAGGGATGCGGCTTCAACATAGACGAATCATGATATCACGATGCCAACAAGTATAGGTTGCCGCCTTTGTCGACTTCGACACAGTTGGAATCACTCTATAACTACCTAGCGATTATCATATGCTTCCCTCCTTATCAACGTTGATAGTCATCAAAGTGATGGTGTTTTAGACTTGGCGACGGTATAAGTGGCATGACATTATCATAACTATTATGAAAACTGATTTCTTGCTAAAACATATACTTTTCATCAAATCTAATTTCTTGTCCAATTCTTATTGGAAAATAATACTTTAACAATTTCTTTCCGGAAAAACTACCGAACATCAGTTTTACCTTTCCAAGACATTTTTGAACGTAATTAATTAATAGTGTTAATTAATTAATAATTTAAATGCTTTTCCAGCATATTAAATTCACAATAATTCATAATCACTAGGGAAAAACCCAAAAAATCATAGAAATTCAGAAATATTATTTTCTTTACCATATAATAATTTCGGGGCCAAAAACCATATCTAATTATTTTAAATAATTAAAACCCAAAATAAAGCTGTTTCCTCCTTAAGAAATTCATAAAATATTTAATAAAACTTGGAAAATTATGAAATTATAAACCCATCACCAAATTAATGTTTCATATCACATAGCCAAAAAATCAAATCGATTGGAGACTAAAAACTTAGATTTTACCCTTAAAACCCACTTAAATAATTTCATAAAAATTGCATAAATCATTATTTTATCCAAACAATGATTGTACAACCATATTTTGGTAAAAAAAATCAATAATAATTACGGTACTATCCATAACTGAATATAAACACAAGAAAAGGAGATGATTAGTTTATTATTCACTTTAGATTTTTGAATGGAGTTTGAGATTTGTTCTTGCTTTAGTTTCCCTAAGCCCCTTCTCTTTGATTAGCTTTATTTTCTTTTATCCCGCCTTTTGGAAAGGCCGTGACACCAAGGACTTGACTAGAGACTGAAGTGAATCCGCTCTGGGAATCAGTTATATACAGGTTCACGATGGATACATGCAAACCTGGTCCGAGTCCGAATCAAGCCACAATTAGCATGGTATGACAAGCAAAGCTATGAAAGGCAACATTCCAAATTTCGGGTCAATCAGATCGTATGCTCAAGTTATGAATCGATCAAGATCCATGTGAAATGTGCCCATTTCGTATCCATCCATCAGTTAGCCTCCATCGTTTGTATCCATCGTTTCGTATCGATCAGCATCAATACAAAACGAACATGACTCAAACACTCGGTGCCCATCATTCGTATCCATGGGATTTGAGCCTATATCAATGGACTCAACACTCCCTAGATCGAGCACACTTCATTCAACTAACAGCTGTATGTTTCGTATCGATCGCCTATCCGATCGATACGAAAGATAGGGCCTATGATCGATATGAAAAAAAAGGCAAAGCATCGATACGAGAGGCAAAGTATGGGATGGATACGAAAGAAGCATTCAACCCAAAGGAAGCGGCCACTATGCATGAATGTAGGATCTTCATGAAGCATGCGTGCCACGTCATCGATACGAGCTGATGGATACGAATCCATCAATACGAAGCCTTCAGCCTCACTAGCAAACTCAATCTTGGATCGATCATATCTCTTAAACCATAAATCCAAATGCCATGAAATTTTCATAGGAGCTTGCAAATCAACTCAAGAACAACCATGATCGATCGCAGCTCGATTGGACCATTTCTTGATCGATACGAAGACAACATGGATCGATCAGGGATCAATCCCAAACGACCCCAAATCGATTGTGTTGGCCCACCTACGCATGAGAAAGGGTATTCCGAGATTCAAGGCAGATATTTCCAGCTCTAAGCCTATAAATAGCACCTCCACTGCAACTAAAAAAGGACTAGGATGCTACTGCTGTGCTTAAACTCCATTGTAACTCGAGTGTTAGCCATTGTACTATTGTAATTTTATTTATAATTAGCAATAAACAACAAATCCTTTAAAGTGGACGTAGGCCATAGCACTGAACCACTATAAATTCTTGTCTTCTTTTACTACTGCTTATTTTTCTTGGTATGATTATTAGATTAGCCTCATTTTTCATTTATTTCTTCATTCTAATCTCTTCAATTACATCCGAAGGGTGTTGTGCCCATTTTTGGTACAAACAATTTGGTGCTTTCACTGATAACACTCTGCTTTTCTCTGATTCTATGGATCCCCTACCGTTGTCGGATTGCTAAAATCTAAGGAGGAGATCCAGATCTGTCTTCCAGTGGTTCCTTCTATCCTATTTAGA
This sequence comes from Allium fistulosum, assembly GCA_030737815.1. NCBI lineage: Eukaryota > Viridiplantae > Streptophyta > Magnoliopsida > Asparagales > Amaryllidaceae > Allium > Allium fistulosum. The sequence continues at coordinate 218,709,544 of CM060902.1, forward strand.
TTGTTCCAGATCTAAGAAGAACTACATCCAACATGGTGCGCAATACCAGAACCGCTTCCAATGTTGCTGATCCAGAAGGAAGGGATAGGAAAAATCCCACACAGCTGACCACCGCAGGCCAAACATCAGCTGGAGTTCCAGATCCAATTGGTTCAGTAACTAGAGAGGAATTCCAGACCCTTATGCAGGAGCTCACTCAAAGCCGTCAAGAGCTCACTCAACAGATCCGTGCCAACATGGAACTCACGAGCCAGTTGAATAAAGAAAGGTGGTGGAGATCTAGAAGGGAGAATGCCTCTTATTCCTTGATTGAAAGCTCGACATCATCTTACTTCAATCATAGATCTACATGCTACCGATTAGATGGGAATTACGCGGAAGCCTCCGGGCACCCGTATGTTACAAATTCCGGACAAGCCGGAATAGGTTCTTCCACGGACATCAAGCTGCACCCTCCTCCCAAGGAGGGACACTTCCTTACAACACTACCCATAACTACACAACAGCTACTGCTATAGCTCTGGATGCTGAGATCCAGAACCAACCAGATCCAGCTCCTCGTCACCATATTCATGCTCAGGATCCTCACTTCCTTGAAGCCCAGGAGCCAAGGAGGCATGGAACGAGCCATAGACAATGACCGAACTGTCCTCGTGACATGGAACCTGACCGTGCTTTGGCCTCGAATATCCAGATGCCCGATATTCCAACTATGATATGCCAAATGATAAGAGAAAGTCAAGGCCTCACAAATGATGATTGGGGGATTTCTAGAAGTCACACCCCGTTCACCAACGATATCTTATATGCGGAACCGCCCCTTTGATTCCAGATGCCGACCTTGCCTATATATAAAGGAAATTCGGATCCCAACCAACAGATTCTGAAATATGAATGGATCATGAATGCCGCTCGAGCTGACGACGCGGTTAAGTGTGGAAGCTTCCCTATCTCCTTGGGAGGCATTATGACTATGTGGTTCACCCGTCTAGCACCAAGATCTATTTCATGTTTCGACCAGTTGGCTGTTAAGTTTGTCAAGCAGTTCTGTATGCATGCTACAAGGCCGAAGGACATTAATACCTTATCCATTGTTACTCAAGCCCCAAGAGAGACTCTAAGGCATTATCTGGAAAGGTTCCACGATGCTTCTGCCAAAGTCAGTAATCCCAACGACAACTCTATTCTGATGGTTGGCTAAAGGGATCGATCCCGATTCCAAGTTTGGTTGGATGGAAAAACCCCCGCTTCATTGGACCGTTTCTATGCAAAGGTAGCCCGGTATTTGAGGAGGGAAGACGTTAGACGGTCTAGGAAGCAGGACATCGTGGGGCCCAGTAGTTAAGGAATCCAGAGTAATATTGCAATGAAGTAGACCGGGGAGAGCTTTGGTAAAGTATAGTTAAATATTCAGAATAAGCAAAGTCAGCAGAAGGGTGATGAAGGTCAAGGAAAGAAGAGAGACCCTCATTGTGGGAGACCTAGGGCTCCTATGTTCAATCGATATACTCCCTTGAACACGTTGCTAGAGAATGTTTATCTTCAAACGTGCAATACAGGGCCATACAAGAAGCTTGCTCCGAAACCATCGTCAGAAAAGCAGATTCAGACCGGAAAGTTCTGTAGATTCCATGACTGTTATGGCTATAACACTAATGAATGCAGTCATCTACAGAATATTATTGAAAAGTTGATTAGAGAAAGAAAGTTAGAGCAGTTTGTCCAAGCTCCACAGGATGGCAGAGCGGGCACATTTAATCCCAATCAGGGCTAAGGTCAGGCTAGGCCCAATGAACCTGCGCGTACTGGCAGGAGGTTGGTGATTAATACTATATGTGGTGGTCCTCATCCGGCTGATCGGAGCTGGAAGGAAATGGAGTCATATGCTAGTTCGATTAGGCATGTGGACTTCGAATGTTGTAGTGGTACTGACGGAGGGGCCCCAGCAAAACAACAGAGGATGATGATAGATGACATCATTTTCAGAAACCATGATGCCGACAGAGTCGAGGCCCCCACTATTGATCCATTGGTTATTTCTGCCCAGATAGGTCCTGCTTGGATGAATATGATCTTAGTTGATAGTGGACGTTTTGTGAACATACTTTAAAAATGTGCTTACGACCAAATGCTGATGAAAACAAAGGATTTGAAACCGTATTAGTCACGTATACATGGTTTCAATGGCAGTGCTACCATACCGTCTGGGATGGTGGAATTACCTGTTGAATTAGGTATCGATGATCACCGGAGAGTCCGGATGTTGCAGTTTGTTGTGTTGGATATTCATTCTCCTTATAATGCTTTCCTGGGTCGACCGGCCCTTGCGGAGTTCAGGGCAGCGATTGCCCCTTGGTGTTTGACTCTGAAATTCCCCACTGATAAAGGAGTCGGGGTAGTACATGGTGATCAGGCAGCTAGACGCGCCTGTTATGTTGCAGAACTGTGAGATGTGCACCGAAAGGAGAAAGGTAAGGGCGTGGAGAAATCTCTCTGCGTCCGCTCCATGGAGAATTGACAACTAACACCTGAGCCGAGGCTCGGGCGTCACGACCAGTTTCCTAAAGATCTTGTTCCCAAAGATAACGAAGATGAATGGGAAGTCAAAGACTACCGGGCTTCCCCAGTAGAGTTGACAATTGATGTCCCGATCAACGATGACGATGATCCTAGAGTGGTAAAGATCGGATCTCAGCTCAGCCCCCAGATGGGATAGGAACTGGTTGATTTTCTCCAGGAAACCCTCGATGTGTTTGCTTGGACTCATTCAGACATGCGTGGGATCTCACCGAATATCGTGAGCCATGCATTAAATATCGACCCACGGCACGTCCCGGTGAAACAAAAAAGGCACGGTATAGGTCCAGAGAGATCTGTCGCCCTTAAGGAAGAAGTGGATAAACTCAAGGCTAATGGGTTTATTCGTGATGCTTTATACCCGGAATAGGTATCTAATCCAGTACTTGTCAGAAAGTCGAATGGAAAGTGGCGGACATGTGTAGACTACTCAGATCTAAACAAAGCCTGCCCCAAGGACAGATTCTCGCTTCCCAGAATCGATCAACTGGTGGATTCAATAATCAGACATGAGCTCTTATCTTTCATAGACGCATACTCTAGCTATAATCAAATCCCAATTCACCTTCCTGACCAGGAGCACACTAGCTTTATCACTGATCTGGGACTTTATTGCTACAAGGCGATGCCGTTTGGACTCAAAAATACTGGAGCAACCTATCAAAGGCTCGTAAACTGGATGTTTGCAAACCAAATCGGGAAGACTATGGAGGTGTACGTAGACGATATGCTCGTGAAATCACGGTTATCCAGCAACTACATCAGTGATTTGGAGGCGATGTTCGACATACTCCGACAGTACAGAATGAAGCTAAATCCATTAAAGTGTCATTCTGGAGTCGTGTTTGGAAAGTTCCTTGGATTTATTGTCAACGCCAGAGGAATTGAAGCCAATCCTGAAAAGATCTGGGTGATTCGGAATCTCGAAACTCCTAGAACCATAAAGCAGGTGCAAAGTCTTAATAGGAAGGTGGCAGTTTTGAGCAGGCTCATTTCTCGATCCACTGACAAGTGCATTCCTTTCTTCGATCTGATCAGAAAAGGAAAACAGAATTTCGAGTGGACAGAGGAGTGCGAGGGCACATTCCGGGCACTAGTACAACATCTAGCAACACCTCCCATCTTGTCAAAGCCGGTTGATCATGAGAAGTTGCATGTCTATTTGGCGGTTTCGGCAAACCCAATCAGTGCCATGCTAGTTCGCGAAGAGGATCGGATCCAACGACCAATCTATTATATCAGCAAAAGATTGACGGGGGTAGAAAGAAACTACCTAAAGATAGAGAAGCCATCTTATTTTCTTGTTGTAGCCTCGAGAAAGCTCCACTCGTATTTCCAAGCTCATCCGATCATTGTTTACACCGATCAGCCATTACGACAGATGCTGACACGACCTGAGACGTCTGGTAGGTTGCTCAAGTGGAACATCGAGCTGGGTCAAATTGATATCACTTATGCCCCAAGGCGAGCTATTCAAGGACAAGTTCTGGCAGATTTCATAGCCGAGTTCACCATACCGGAGGACTTGCCCAAAACCAGTGAACCTCCCAACCATATATGGAAGCTATACACCGATGGCGCATCAAACGACCGGTGCTCAGGCACTGGAGTGTTACTCGAAACCTCAGAAGGGCGATCTGTATGCTATGCTTTGAAATTTGACTTCCATGCAACTAACAATGAAGCTGAGTACGAAGCCCTACTTGTTGGACTAAGGCTTCCCAAGGATTTGGGAGTCGTCGCTATGGAAATTTACTGCGATTCACAACTGGTGGTGTGTTAGGTCCAAGGAGAGCACCAAGCCAGAGACCAAAGGTTGGCCTCTTACCTTATGCGGGTCCAGGAAGTGTTGAACCAGTTTGACTATTACACTATCCGCTATATACCCCGAGAGCAAAATCAGAAGGCCAATTCTTTAACAAAACTGGCCAGCACTGGCGAAGTACAACGGATGGGACTCGTCCCCATGGAGACACTTACTGCTCCAATTATTGATCAGGTGGAGACAAATCGGGTTCATGAGGCAACACCCGAGAGGGAGTCATGAATGAATCCAATCAGAAACTATCTTGAGCACGGAACGTTACCCCAGCGCAGGAGCGAGAAAAGACAAGTTCTCTGAAAGACTTCACGATTTGCCATCCAGGATGGAGTCCTATACAGAAGGGGATATTTTGTTCCTTTACTTCGATGTATCGACCACAATGAGATCAAACGAGTGTTGCATGATGTGCATGAGGGAGAGTGTGGCGATCACATTGGGGGGCAAGCCCTTGTGAAAAAGATACTCAGGTACGGCTATTTCTGGCCAATTGTAAACCGAGACGCATCGGATTATGTTAAGAGATGCGACAGGTGCTAGAAAAATGCCAGAATTCCAAGAGCCCCGCCAATCGAAATTACTCAGATGATTAGCCCATGGCCGTTTGCCACATGGGGCATTGATATAGTAGGATCTTTGCCTCTAACCAAAGGTGGTGCGAAGTATGCCATTGTTGCAGTTGACTACTTTACTAAATGGGCAGAAGCTGAGCCCCTTGCTACTATCATGATGAAGAAAGTAATCAATTTTGTTGTGTGCAACGTCTTCTGTCATTTTGGCCTTCCACAAACAATTATAACTGACAACGGGGCCCAATTTGATAGTGCCGAGTTTAAGAATTTCTACCAGCGCTATCGCATCCAGAAGAAATTCTCGACAATAGCTCACCCTCAAGCGAATGGGCAACTCAAAGCTATCAACAAAGTCATCAAGTCCATTTTGAAGAAATGACTAGAGAAGGCTAGAGGTAAGTGGGTCGAGGAGCTCCCCATGGCCTTGTGGGCGTATCAAACTACCCACAAATCCACGACCGGCCATACTCCATTTGCACTTTCCTACGGCTCTGAAGCCGTTATTCCAGTTGAGCTAGAGGTACCTTCTCACCGTGTGACTTATTATGATCCAAAGACGAACGCCATCCTGCTTGCAGAATTCTGGATTTGTTAGATGAGAAGCGTGAAGAGGCCGATTTGAGGGCAGCCGCACATCACAACCGAGTCGCCCGATTATACAATGCTAAGGTCTAACCTAGAACCTTTGAAGTGGGCGATCTCGTACTCAAGCGGGTCTATCCGGTCCCTTTGCACATGAAACCGACATAGGAAGGACCGTATGTCATCGAACGAAGGCTTGGAGCCGGCACATTCAAGCTATCAATTGTCGATGGTCTCACACTACCATGAGCATGGAACAGCGAAAGTCTCCGTCGCTATTACATATGATTGGCTTTCATTCATTTAGTCTGCTTTCCTTTTCAAGTTTGTTTATGCAATTCGAGAATTTGTATTTGTAATAAGGCAACTGATTTTGCTATGATTTCTTATTTCAGCAATAAAGCGCAGACTCATAAAGCCAAATTAATGATTCCTAAATGCATCATGCGACCGTCATGATGTATGAAGAGCTGAGTTCCATCTTACAATGGGACTCATTCAAATAGAAAGTGATCGTGATCTGACCGATCACTCGATAGATGAAACCCCAAGCTCGAGGGGCAGACAACAACCAATTAAAAGAGAATTAAAACACGACAATTCTCCAATCAACTCCAGATCCTAGAGTGTGAGCTGAAGTGCAAAATATAAAATTAAGACGTTAATCGACCGTCCAGCTCGAGGAGGACGGATCCATCCATCTGTTTGCGCCAAAATTGGTCACAAACCCCAAGTGTAGTGAAAGCACCAACGTATGAATATAAATCAACAATATTCACACACAAATCACGGATCTAAACAAATAACAAATAGCAATCCAGAAATAATGAATAGTGACACACGATTTATAGTGGTTCGGCTATCTCCGGCCTACGTCCACTTCAAGGTTTTTATGATTTTATTGCTCGACGCTTGAAGATTACAATTTCGTGTGTTGTATTACAACTGATTTGCTGAACAAAGTCTCAATCTAAGGCAGCAATGGTGATCTGGAGTAAATCTGGCAGAATCTGGGCGCTCTTTAGCTCTCCAAATTGTCTAACCCTTTTTCTGAATGACCAGGGGCTCTATTTATAGGTGTAGGAGGCTGATATTTCGCCTAAATTGAGGGGAGACCAGTTCTGGCACGTGAGGGAGCCCACATGGCCGAGATCTGGAGATCCGGGCCCACTTTGGGATCGATTCGACCCTTGGTTCGAATCGATCAAGAAATTGTCCAATCAAGCTAAAATTTGGTGTGGACATTCTTCAACATGTGCTCAAGCTTCTGTGAAAATTTCGTAGCATTTGGATGTGTAGATCTCAAGTTATGATCGATTCAAGTTGAAGATTTTCGCTTCCTGGAGTCGTTCGAATCGATACCTTCTAATCCATAGGGTCGACTCCATCTCCTAGCACGTGAAGGCAATGACATGGTGCGCGTGCTTCGGGTCAACCCCCCTTTTTCTCCGAGTTTTACTGAGTCGAACCCGGGGTTTCACCTAGGCGGACTTGGCAGATTCAAGGCAATCGATTCGAAGGCACGTTTCTTCGAATCGATGGAATTGGTGCTTGGTCGAATCGATCCAGATATGCCAGTGCGGATCGATTCGAAGTTATCTCAATGTGGGGGTTCGAAGATGCTGGAGTCGAAGTAAAGGTGCCCTCTATCGATTCGAAGCAACGTAGGCCTGATGGATTCGAACTTGACGGAGGCGAAGCTTTGCTCCTACTGATCGATACGGAGTTCGTGCTCTGTTGATTCGAAGGTCTTCATGGTGATGGATTCGAATCTTGGTCGATTCGAATACAATGAACAACATATTTCCTTAATCTTGCAACGTTCGTATTTTGAGCATACGTACTCGGATCGACTCAAAATTTGGAACGTTGGTTTCTACGGCTTCGCTTGACGCGTCTTATCAATTGCAGCCCGATCCGGACTCGGACAAAATTCATTGATATCCATGGTGAACCTGCGATGCACAATCGATGTTCATGACTAATAATCATTGATTTTCAGTTAATCTTTGGGTATCTCGGCTTTGCCAAAAGTTGGGATAACATTTTGCCCCCCAAAACATGCCTTTTGGTAAAAGGCGTGTTTTGATCAGTCTCAAATTAAATGCAGTGAGTTCATGTGTATCTCATAGCTTATAGCATTTTCAATCAAGTCCATGGCTGTTCGAAGCCGAATTATTATCAATTCCTTCCAGTAGAAGTTAAGAATGAAATTCTGAAGCCTCTCCGGACTGTCGATGGTCACTCCGGACCCTTGTCAAACCCATTCTAGATTTAGCGATTGAATAGAAAGGTCCTATTGCACTCCGGCGTTGCTTTCTATCCCTTGCACTCTGGCCCCAGCTAGGGAGTATAGCGATGTCTTGGTCATTCTGGACCGATCATAGCCTCTCTGGGCTCTTACTGGATCCCATCTTGTCACTCTCCGGTGAAGGGGAAACAACGATGAGTGAGCCGATCCTGTCGCTTTCCAGCGAAGCGGCTACACCCCCTGCACTCCTGTTCAATGTTTTTGAACATTAAGCGATGTCTTGACCTAAATCTTTAGGCCGATCATAGCCTCTCCGGGCTCTTGCTGGATCCCATCCTGTCACTCTTCGGTGAAGAGGAAACAACGTTAAGTGAGTCAATTCTGTCGCTCTTTCGCGAAGCGACTCACTTCTTGCACTCCGGTTCAGTGTATCTGAACATTAAGCGATGTCATGGCCCAAATCGTGGGCCGATCATAGCCTCTCCGGGCTCTTATCGAATCCCGATCCAATCACTCTCCGGTGAATGGGAAACGATGCTTAAGTGAGTCGATCCTGTCGCTCTCCGGCGAAGCAACTCACTTCTTGCACTCCGGACCCCGCCTCTCCGGGTAAGGTCATAAAGAGATCATGTTTATATTGATATTTAATGTTCATCCTTTAACTCTCCGGTTAAAAGGTTTATTTTAATAAGTGTTTCTTTATTAAATTCAAATCCTAGATGTTCAATCTCAAACACAAGGAAAAATAAGACAATGCCCCTCCGGGAGGAGTGGTCTATTTCCATCTTAGAGCATGCCTAGGGATCTCTCCGGTTCCCGTACATGAGTAAGTGGGATAGCCGTTTTATTTTGGAAATCAAATCTAAGAAAACTAATTGACCAGAGTCCAAATCTTGAACTTGGCCCTTGCCATTACAATCAGTTGATGACGAGTCGTGATCCCGATCCGGGATCATTCCTGTTAGGTTGGGGCGGTAGTTGTTCGGGCCTAACCGCCGTTGTACGTTCTCTGACATATTGTGGCAATCTACCACTCCTGGCATGTTCTTCCACCTCATCCTTCAGGTGGCGGCACTCATCGGTTGTGTGCCCATCCAGCTCATGGAATAGGCAGTATTTTCCGGTCCTGCGTTCCCGCTCCGTGGGATCTCTCCTCGGTGGTTTTCAATAGGGGAGTTGCCCCCGAGTTTCGGTGTAAATTCATTCCAGTCCTGCCACCAAGTCTGTGTATTGCCTGAATCTGGGCTCTCGGAATTTCTTCCGTTTATCAGGACCATCATGTGCGTCATCCTGCTTTCTCTTTCCTTTGTCCGCCCTGGACTGTTCCCTGGCGTTTCCTTCGCCTTGTGCAACATTTATTTCCTGCCTCTCGGCTCGTGATTCCTCTAATCGAATGAATTTTTCAGCTTCATGGAAAAACTCTCCAAGATCTTGCGGTGGATCTTTAGTCAAAGAGTCTTTGAATTCGGTGCCTTCTCCAACTCCTGCCACTGCCGCCATCAAAATCATCGATGGGTCCGGGCGATCTACAGAAGCCACCGTTGCATTAAATCGTAACAGAAAATCTTTTATGGACTCTCCGGTCCTTTGCTTTATTGATGCCAAAGTCATCACGCTCTTGGGTCGCGTTATGTGAACCCTAAACTGCTTCATGAAACAATCCACAAGCTCGCCCCATGTCCTGATTGATCCTGTCTCTAGCTGTCTAAACCAAAGCGCAGCCAAATCTGATAAGAATAAGGGGAAACATCGTGCCATTACTTTCTCGGATGCTCTCAGCACTTCCATGTGTCTGATATATCTGGTGATATGCATGGTCGGGTCTGACTTTCCGTCATAAGGATCCAGCATCAGTAGTTTGAACTTTGGAGGGTTCCTTGCATTTCGGATATTTGGAGCAAACGGACTTCGACTAACCTCTTCCAATCCTCCGCTTGACAATCCCCCTCTCATGAGTCGTCTCACTAGGCCAATCATTCTTTCATCTCCATCTAGGGGTTGCCCCCTTGTCATGTCTCTGTCTTGCCCTCCGAGTCTTGTAGGGAATTCTGGTACGTACTCTTCGGGTGGCTCGTTAGCATTTGTATTGGCCCTAGCCGGTTGAGCTCCTTCCAAAGGTCCTTCTGCGTCGGATCTTGCGGGCCTGCCCCCAAGCCCTTGTTGATTGCCTTCTGGTTCTGTATTCTGTCCTCCGTTGGGTTCCATAGCCCTAGCTCCTTGTTCCACATTCACAGCCGCTGTAGCTGGTCCAAGGTTCTGTGTCCCTGCAGCTCTCATTTGCTCGAAGAAATTCTGCAGCATCTCTTGTTGGCTTTTCATCATTCTTTCCTGCATTAGGTTATTCATAGCCTCCATCTCATCTCTAGTAATGTAGATCGAAGCTTGTCCTTCTCCAGCGCCAGAGGATGCCACTTGACTTCCTGCCTATTGGCTCCTCTCAGTTCTTTGTCTAGTTTGTCGAGTCATTGTAGAGTCAGATCTGAATCCTTAAAATTCCAAATCTAAACTTTGAATCTGGTGTAGCGGGTGCTAGTTCTTCTCAGTGAAAGCACCAAAGTGTTTGCGCCAAAATTGGTCACAAACCCCAAGTGTAGTGAAAGCACCAACGTATGAATATAAATCAACAATATTCACACACAAATCACGGATCTAAACAAATAACAAATAGCAATCCAAAAATAATGAATAGTGACACACGATTTATAGTGGTTCGGCTATCTCCGGCCTACGTCCACTTCAAGGTTTTTATGATTTTATTGCTCGATGCTTGAAGATTACAATTTCGTGTGTTGTATTACAACTGATTTGCTGAACTAAGTCTCAATCTAAGGCATCAATGGTGATCTGAGTAAATCTGGCAGAATCTGGGCGCTCTTTAGCTCTCCAAATTGTCTGACCCTTTTTCTGAATGACCAGGGGCTCTATTTATAGGTGTAGGAGGCTGATATTTTGCCTAAATTGAAGGGAGACCAGTTCTGGCACGTGAGGGAGCCCACATGGCCGAGATCTGGAGATCCGGTCCCACTTTGGGATCGATTCGACCCTTGGTTCGAATCGATCAAGAAATTGTCCAATCAAGTTGAAATTTGGTGTGGACATTCTTCAACATGTGCTCAAGCTTCTGTGAAAATTTCGTAGCATTTGGATGTGTAGATCTCAAGTTATGATCGATTCAAGTTGAAGATTTTCGCTTCCTGGAGTCGTTCGAATCGATACCTTCGAATCCATAGGGTCGACTCCATCTCCTAGCACGTGAAGGCAATGACGTGGTGCGCGTGCTTCGGGTCAACCCCCCTTTTTCTCCGAGTTTTACTGAGTCGAACCCGGGGTTTCAGCTAGGCGGACTTGGCAGATTCAAGGCAATCGATTCGAAGGCACGTTTCTTCGAATCGATGGAATTGGTGCTTGGTCGAATCGATCCAGATATGCCACTGCGGATCGATTCGAAGTTATCTCAATGTGGGGGTTCGAAGATGCTGGAGTCGAAGTAAAGGTGCCCTCTATCGATTCGAAGCAACGTAGGCCTGATGGATTCGAACTTGACGGAGGCGAAGCTTTGCTCCTTCTGATCGATACGGAGGTCGTGCTCTGTTGATTCGAAGGTCTTCATGGTGATGGATTCGAATCTTGGTCGATTCGAATACAATGAACAACATATTTCCTTAATCTTGCAACGTTCGTATTTTGAGCATACGTACTCGGATCGACTCAAAATTTGGAACGTTGGTTTCTACGGCTTCGCTTGACGCGTCTTATCAATTGCAGCCCGATCCGGACTCGGACAAAATTCATTGATATCCATGGTGAACCTGCGATGCACAATCGATGTTCATGACTAATAATCATTGATTTTCAGTTAATCTTTGGGTATCTCGGCTTTGCCAAAAGTTGGGATAACACCATCCACGACCTCGCTTATTTCCAAAAGCTCAAGGAGGGTGGATCCGTCCATCCACAACCTCGCTTATTTTCAAAAGCTCGAGGAGGATGGATTCATCCATCCACGACCTCGCTTATTTCTAAGTTCGAGGAGGATGGATCCATCCATCCACGACCTCGCTTATTTCCAAAGCTCGAGGAGGATTGGTCCATCCATCCACGACCTCGCTTATTTCCAAAGCTCTAGGAGGATGGATCCGTCCATCCACGACCTCGCCTCTTTTCAAGCTCGAAGAAGATGGATCTGTCCATCTATGACTTCGCTTGCCGGATCAAGGGGGATGTGATTCGACCATCCACAACCTTGATCAACTCATTATTCCCAGATTGTGAATAAGATCCTAATACTTAAACGGGTGCGACCGACCGCCCGTAAAATAACTTATGTCCCTGAAGTATGGATATGATTCTAAATAGTAAGCAGGCATGATCAACCGTCGGCATACAAGTCTAAATCCCCATAGTGTGGATGCAAATAGTAGCAAGCGAGCGAGTGTGATCCGACCGCTCAAACTCATGTAACTTTAACTTTGTTCCAACTAAGTTAAATCAAAGTTGGTGAAGGTGGAGGACGACCGCCAACTAACTACTTCAATTCTCCCCAGAACTGGGGGCATAACTCAAATTCCAGCCGCTGACCAAGACAGCGCAACGTTGGGAATCGACTCAACATCTGATTATGACCCGAGGCCATGACTTCAGGACTTAAAGACCGAACTCAAATTCGACTCAGAGACTAAAGCTTCATGAGTACATTAAATGGAAATGTGAGTGCTAAAGTACTTAGACAAATAAACACAAAGTTATGCTAAAAACAAAGAAGAAATTTTATTCACACTATTCTTTGAGAAAGTAAGTACAAAATCTATTCAAAGAATTCCTATAAGCAGGGGCTAAACCCATGTCGATACATGGCCTATGGAAAGCAAAAGAGAAGCTTATTCTAGCCATCTACAAAAGAGGAAGCAGAAATGCAAATCAACGATTTCGGTTTCTTCTTGACTTTCTTTTGCATAGATCCGCTTGTGCTACCGCCCGGACCTCTCTTTGAGTCGTTGCTTCCCCGGCTCGCTCCAACTTGCTTGTCTCCGGCCAAGGAAATCGACGCGGTCTCTACTTGAGAGCTTATAGGGATTGAAGTGTCCTCTGTGTGTGGAACAGGTGGAATGGTGGCACTCTCGACGCTAGAAGAATGAGGCACGCTGGTCTCAATAATGGTGCCACCCGGAGAAACCACAAGAATAGGGACCGGACCGGGACCCGCCATGCCTCCGCCGGCTCTACGAACCTGCTCAGCCTGCTCAATCTCGGCTTTGATTTCTTCCATTATCTGTTCCTCTTGGTCCACATGCTCACCCATCGAAATGCTGCCGGTCGGACTCGAGGAGCCCATGATAATTACATCTTCATCTACATTGAAAGGCACTTCAATACTCGGATCGCTTTGATGGCTGAGGAGCGCTTCCATTAGTTGATCATCAAGCACATAGCTGCCATCCTGTGTATCCCAAGCCGAAGAAGTAATTGTCACAGTTGTGGCCTCCGTAGTTAATGCCTCCTTCTCGTGGTGGATTTATCGAGTTGCAGGAGGGTCGCCCGGTGCAGAATCTAAGACTGCATGAAGATAAGAGAATATATTGGTAATATCTTCCGATAGTGTTCCTACATTTTAAGGAATGGGAGAAGTGTCCAGAATACCTTCCTCGAGTTGGCTCCCATGTTGAGCCGACGTGCCTTCCAGGCCGCGCTTGATAATCGGAGAGAGATGTGGTCTATCAGGATCATACCCCGGGACGACTCGGGGATCGATAGAGGATGTAGGCTCAGTTTGAGACCCTGGAGGCACTTCGGAACCAACTTCGCGATGTTCACTTCCCGATTCTTCTCCGGCTTTTGGATACTTAGCGGCCAGGTTTTCTTTCGAAAGCATGCTGGTTGTCTCATGGAGGAATTTAGGCTCATCTTCGATCGGCACTTGAGTTTCTAATTCAAACTCATCGATGGTTGCAGCATTGCGGATCACCATTTCATCCTCAAGCAAGCAGTTCTAGGCCTTATATAATTGGAAAGGATTGTTCCCGCCGAACCAGTTCAAGTTGCAATTTCTCAGGACATTAGCATTGTAGGTGACCAGAAAATCTTCAAATTCGCTTTCCATCTTGGCCTCTACAGCTTTTATTTCCCTTTCCACCCTGGCGTCGGCTTCTTCAGCCTTTTTATTCGCAGAATCCCTCTCTTCCCTAAGTCTCGCTGCCTCCTCGCACGCCTCCTAGGCCACTTTGTTAGCTTCGTCTTTCTCTTTAAGGGCCTCAGTCAGCTTCGCCTTTAATTTGGAAACTTATTTCAATGCGACATCCCTTTCTCGCATAATAACAATATTGCGATGCCCCATTTCCTGCACCAAGTCCATGTGCGTTTTCCTCATCTCCTCCATAGACTTCATGGATTCCTCGGCTCTTTGGATGGTCTCAATCTTGGCTTTTCTCGAAGAATCAATTTCATTGGTAAGCACTTCTATTATTTTGTCCTTATGAGAGAGATCTCCTTCTAGTTTCTTGATAGCCTTGGCCTGCTCAAAAGGCACAGCCGAAACCCGTTCTGCCGTCTTAACCCATTCGCGATATTGGCTGTACGCGTCATGCACATAGTCCTGCACTAATTTCTCTATGTCACTTGGGATTCTTTTCAAGTTGGGAGGAAAGTGGAAGCCATCAAAACATATGTTCAGAAAATCTTTCTTCAGTTTGGCGATGCGAATGGCTCCCTCCCCCATTGTCTCTATGGCAGTTTGCTCTACGATGGCAGGAGTTTCTATTTCGAGTCTGCGACACTGATCGCCAGCTTTTGGAGCTTAAGACGGCGCTATTTGATGAGCAGATTCATAAGAAGGCCTACCGAAGCCAGAGGGTTTAGAGGGTCCTTTTGGTGGTGGAGATCACGACCTAGAACGATGCCTGCTTTGATATGATCTCTCTTTTTCTCTATCGTGGTGCTCGCGTTCCTAACTGGAATGATAGCCACAACCATAGTATCTCCCGCTCTCACGGCGATGTGATTCAGAGTGCGATCCAGAAAGATGGCGCAAAGAGCAAAGTTTGCTAAGCATGGAGCCTTGCTTCACCATTGTGTCTGCAAAACAAAAGGAGGAATACATTAGTCATCGCCAGAGATTAAAAAGCATGTGATGAGATGTCATGTGGTGCCGTGAAGTGTGTGTATGCATGTGCAAACCCCCCAACCAACCGATTGTGGTAGCTTTTCTTATTGGAGTTGGCTCCCTTATGTTTATTGAAGGTAGGCCTGCACCGATTCTTGATGGGAAGTCAAGCCTTTTAGCCCAGGAACTGGGAATGACGGTATTTCATCATGGATAGGAATGTATGATAACCCTTTCAATGAACTTTTCGTCTACAGGGAAGAGGTCTCTGGACCTATAGAAGTTACAATGAGCTGAGTTTCTTCGGTGGTCTTTTTCCTTTTGCTTTTGTGGACAAGAGGTTTGCCTTTTCTCTTCAACATAGATGACTGAGAGCCCTATGGACGCGTGACCGTGGGATCCTGACCAGCTTCTGTACCCTCGTCATCACGAGGTTCGATAATTATTACGCCAAGCACACTCTGAGCTCCCTCGACTGTGGGCACGACCAAAGCCGTCCTCCGCTTTGTCTTACCGGGGCCATTCTGGGAAACCCTGTCAGTCCTATACTCTGACCTCTTTCTATAAGCCCGATGATAATCAAGTTGTCATCAATAAGGACTTTGTCGATTCTCCTCAGTTCGGTAGGCACCGCCTAAAGTGTCCTCACTATCTCTTTGAAATGTGCTCCTTCAGGCCGTGGAATAGGAACTGTGGAAGAAGTACAATAATGGATTCAGCATTAATTTATATTACCCAGTTAATCGACGAACAAGTGAAAGTATTTACGTCTGATCAACCATCGTCTTGCAAACCCCGGTGGGCATCTCACGTAGAACCACTCTATTTTGAAGTAGCTCAACTTACTCCACGTACCTGCCACCACTTGGAAGTTCCTGACAGCTTCCAGGAAGTGAACGACGGATTATCTCTCCGACTCTTGACATTAAATAAGTATCTAATCTCATCGACATTCAGGGGATGAAGGAGATATTCCATAAATATAATGAAAAAGCTATTGAGTCGCGCATATCCATTAGGATGGAGCTGAGAAGGTGCGATCCTCAAGAAAAATAGCACGTCTCGAATAAACTGATTATATGGGGGCAATGTTCTAGCCACGCATATGAATCTATTGCATGCGGTGAACCCTTCCTGGGGATTATGCGCTCTATCTTCTGCCCCTGGTAATCGAACTTCCTCCAAGGACAGTCCGTGCCTAAGACAAATTCTGCCCAGCATTTCTTCTAAAATCTTGGACCAGACGGAATCTTCCGGATTCATAATCATCACTGCATCTGGCAGTTCATCCAGAGCAGGATACACTATGTCTACCGCGACATCCGACACTTTGATTCTAGGAAACAGAGAACTTTGAACTTCTTATTGCTTTGAGCTTCCAAGATCCATAGCTATTGAACTCAGTAAAAACCGTTATTAGATGGAAAGAAATCCATGTTCCCACCAGTGTAAAGTAAATGATCATGTTCTGTAGTAAAGTGCTACGCAATACTCTTAATTTCTACAAGGTTAGAAAATGATAAAGAGACAAGACTTCTAGATTCAACCGGAATGACCATCATCACCGACCGTCTCAACCATGCCATCCTAACTTTGAGGAATGATCCGTGTTAAAATTGATTGTGTTTATCAAGTTACAGTTCCTTCGACGAGATTTGGAGGATAGTCATATATGCAGTTTTTCGATCAAGTCCAAATATGCAAGGCTAAAGCTCGTCGGAGTTAAGTGTTCGAATATGCAAAAGGCCATGGAGTTCATATCCATTATAGTTCACTTTGTATTGTACCCCTAAAGTCATCATTTCGTATCAATCAGATATGTGGATCGATAACCTTTTCGTATCGATAAAGATTTCGTATCGATCACTCCGTGTATCAACCGCTTCGTATCATCTGAGGAGTTTGGTTACGGATCGATCGCACCATGCCTCTTCCATCAATACGAACTGCTTCACACTTCTCGGATCGATCATGAAAGCTGCCTTCAATCATCTCCGAAGCATTTTGATCGATCCTACCTTGCATCGATACGAGTTCGAGATAGACTCGGGTTCAATGGCTCCATCCGCTCCTTCCAGTTGCTTTCGTCCTTCTACTTCTCCAAATCGCCATTAAACACACCCTCAATCTCAACTTATCCATGCTCCGGCACCAACGACGCTGGAAATGGCCATTTCCATGAACGGAATGACATGAAAACTCGAGTCTCATCACTCTAAGAATAGTTCGAAGAATCTGGACTTAACATTAAAGATTAGTTGTTTGAAGACGAGAATTCTATGATTTCTTTTCTCTTTGGATCGATACGAAGTAATGATAGAAGCAAGTGAGAAAATATTCTAAGTACGAAAAGTATTTATACTTCTTTGTATTGACCTTAAGGACGATTCGTATCCCAGTCACAAAAACCATTTGAAGCAGTCAACATGCCATCGGTACGAAGCGCATCTTATCTTCAAAGCTTCGTATCCATCAACACGAGACAATCTGAAACAAACATTTCGTATCTATCGATATGAAGCACATCTTATGTACATCCATCTCATATCGATAACCATCGATACGAAGGCTACCTTCATACATCCTAGATCGATCCAGGAGAGGATCGATATGAAAAAGGGATCCAAACAACCATCGATCATTATTGCAACTCGGATTTCACATCGATCCGGGAGAGGATCGATACGAAACTCGATCCAAAAAAAAGCTTGACAATGACCCATGAACATGCAAGCATGAATGGGAGTCAGGTTAAAATACGTGCATATGTGCCATACTAACATTCGATTTTCAAAGTTAACAGGAATTGGATGCTTGCCTGGTGACAGGCAGAACAATAAACAACAAATTGCTAGCACTCGACCTTCAGTTACAACAAAAACCGTGTGATCATTGGCAGTCTACAACTCAACATTTATACTACTGGAAATTAACCAAGGGACATATCTCTTGACAAAAGGACAACAACGTTTAGTAAATCGGATAGAACCTTTTCAAAATGAGATTGTAGCTTTTTAAAGCACGTCATGTTCACATAGGACGTAGTTTGGGAGGAAAATGTTATCCCGCCTTTTGGCAAGGCTGTGACACCAAGGACTTGACTAGAGACTAAAGGGAATCCACTCCAGGAATCAGTTATCTACAGGTTAACGAAGGATACAGGAAAACCAGGTCCAAGTCAGGGTCGAGCCACAATTAGCATGGTAAGACAAGCAAAGCTATGAAAGGAAACATTCAAAATTTCGGGTCAATCGGAGTTCGTATGCTCAAGTTATGAATTGATCAAGATCCATGTGAAATATGCTGATTTTGTATCTATCACCTCGTATCTATCCATCTCACATCCATCAGTTAGCCTCCATCGTTCGTATCCATCATTTCGTATCAATCGGCATCGATATGAAATGGACATGACTCAAACACTCGGTGCCCATCATTCGTATCCATGGGATTCGAGCTTATATCAATGGAATTCAACACTCCCTGGAACGATCACACTTCATTCAACTAACAGCTGCATGTTTCGTATCGATCGCCTATCTGATCGATACGAAAGACAGGGCCTATGATCGATAGAAAAACAAAGGCAAAGCATCGATACGAGAGGCAAAGTATGGGATGGATACGAAAGAAGCGTTCAACCCAAAGGAAGCGGCCACTATGCACGAATGTAGGCTCTTCACGAAGCATGCGCGCCACGTCATCGATACTAGCTGATGGATACGAATCCATCGATACGTAGCCATCAACCTCACTAGCAAACTCAATCTTAGATCGATCATATCTCTCAAACCACAAATCCAAATGCCATGAAATTTTCACAAGAGCTTGCAAATCAACTCAAGAACAACCATGATCTATTGTAGCTTGATTGGACCATTTCTTGATCTATACGAAGACATCATGGATCGATCAGGGATCGATCCTAAACGACCCCAGATCGATTGTGTGGACCCACCTACGCATGAGAAAGGTATTTCGAGAATCAAGGCAGATATTTCCAGCTCTACGCCTATAAATAGCACCTCCACTATAACTAAAAAAGGACTGGGATGCCGCTGCCCTGCTTAAACTCTATTGTAACTCAAGTTTTAGCCATTGTACTGTTGTAATTCATTTTATAATCAGCAATAAACAACAAATCCTTCAAAGTGGATGTACGCCATAACACTGAACCACTATAAATTCTTGTCTTATTTTACTACTGCTTATTTTTCTTGGTGTTACTGTTAGATTAGCCTCATTTTCCATTTTATTTCTTCATTCTAATCTCTTCAATTACATCCGAAGAGTGTTGTGCCCATTTTTTGGTACAAACACTTTCCTCTTGTAACTCCTCGTTTAATGGTTCGCTTCTCTCTTCTTTTTTATTGTTTTGATATTATGAAAAATGAGAATGATATGAGGGGGAGAGGGTTTAAGGATCAAAAGATGAATCTACCTATTTTGCCTCTCTCATGTATTCTTATATATGTTAAAGCTTTTAAAAAAATCTCATTGCTTATTTCATTAAGGCATGACCATTGTTAATAACCAAGCCTCATTCTTCTTAACCATTTACGTTATTCTATTTAATCTGTCCAATTAAATATGTTGAATAATGTAAAACTAAAATTAGGGGTGTTACGTGTTGTCACTCCCCAGGCTCCTCACCCGTAACTTTATCGTTATATCCTTGATTTCCATCCATGATCAGCCTAATGTCGGGGTTTAGGAATTGAACTTCGGAGTAGTCCTGCTTCACCTTAGTCTCCTTCTTTGTCGGTTTCTTTATCAGGGTGACCCACTCCAAGACCATTGTCTAGTCCACCCTCATTAGCCCAACTCGGTGGAGGTTGGCATCAATCACCAAGATTCTCGAATTCTAATGTCGAACAAAGGTTTATGTTCTCACTCAGCATCTCGAAATCGACATTGACACAAGCAAGAGAATCCCCTTTCAGTGGGAAAGTTAATCAACGGAAAAGAAAAAGGAAAAAAGATGAAAGAAAAATAAAATAAGCAAAGACTTATTAGAGGTCAGGAACTTAAGGTGTAGGAGCCTAGGGTTGACCTTTTAAGGAAAAAATAATTATATCGTCATCCAATCCGGGGTGGCCTTTCTAAGGATGCTCAAAAAAACAACAAGCTTGTTGTTAGCCTGGAAATAGAAGTGGGTGCCAATTGGTTACTCGGCTTTCTTCTATAGCCAGAAGGCCATCTCTAAGAAATTAGCATTTAGCTCAGGATGACCAAGTTCCACGCAAACAGCATAGCCACCACACATGAAATGGTACCTATTGGGAGCAAGTTGATAAGGGGCAAGCCTGTATGGATTAATGATTGGGATAAAGTAAGGATGGAGAGGGGGCATGACTCCCACCTTGAGATATCCCAATGGAAAAGCAAAGTAACCTAGAGGAGGGTGGTCGGGATGGTCGACAGCAGTGGGATATTAGACCATCCCAATGTTATACCTATGGTCGGCTAAAAGCTTGACCAAGTTAATATTTATGCTTTCTAGCTTAGAAGCTTTAAGACTAGCTACACCACTAGAGGTCAATTTGCTGGTAGAGGTGGATCTTGAAGTGGTCATCTGAAACATAAGCAACCTAAGTTGGTTAAAGCCCCGACATAGTTGCCCAACACACCCCAAGGTGGAAACTTGATGTCCATCTCTATAGCATTCTCGTACTAGGCACCTAATGAAGGCCAAATCACAATTCAAACTTCTAAACTAAGTAACAGGCCTTACGACCCCTTATTTGTTACTTATTTTGTTGCTTAAATCCTATAGTCATGGAATTGGGCTTATTCCAGGGTCTGTTACCTAAATTATTACTAATATCATTACCAAAAAATTTGTAGGCCTATTAGAGTCCACCAAAGATGGTTGACCACCGCTGACATGGTAATGATGGTCGATTGACGTCTAAAGATGGCCAGAAAAGAAGAATTCCAACAAAATCTTAACACACAAACATTACAACATCAAGCATTCCAATAACACATACAACAACAATAGAAAAAAAAGAAGATAATAAAAAAACTCCAAAAAACTTAAAATTAGCCATGGGTATGGAGCCTAAAGTGGTGGAGAAGAAGGCAGAGTAGATCAGCTTACTTTTTCTCGAAGAGTGGTTGAAAATTAGAACGTTTTGAAGGTATTTTAAGCATTTTAATGGCTAAATGCTTGTTTGTTTTGGTAAAAAATGGAAAAGGAAGGGGTAACAATTATAAAAATACCTACCCTATAATCTTAGCCATTGGATTCAAAGAGCCTTCAAATACAACCGTCTAAGTATAATCAATGCTTGTGTCACTTTATACATGTTGGGAACAAGAGCCCTTTGCCATGTTTGAAGAAAAAGATCTGTTTTAGTCAATGACAAAGAGAAACGTGGGGCATGCATTAAATGCTTAGCAGAAGAGCCGGTCGATGGGATCTTTATGACATGAGAAGCCCGCCCTTACTCACAGAGATGGACTGAGGGGAAAATGTTGCTCAAATTTCTCGTAAGTATAATTAGCAAACCGATTAGGCATGGTCTGAACACCCTAAGCTGGCTTAGCACAACTTAGTCCGGCCAGTGCATGCCAACCTAAACCCTGTTTAGCCCCAAGCCAGTCCACCTACCCAGTAACCCTCAAGTCTATTGCCGGTCGGCACAACTCAAGGTGGCTCTAGCAGCCAACTCACTAGAAAATACCGACTCAAGCGCGACCCATCTTTAGCCCGACATCATCATAGCCTCCCTTCAACTAGTCATAGGTAGTCGTATCGTCATCCCACAACCAGACTGGCACATCACTTGCAACTTGGTTTTTAGCACTATTCAACTTTCGTCAAAAGGCTTCAGTAGTAAGCAACCGATCCACTCATGGTGGCCCATATCTAGTCTGGCTCTAGTTTAGCTTGTCCACTCAACAACACTCCAAGTCTATTACCAGTCGACACAACTCAAGATGGTTTCAACAGCCAACTCATCGGACAAAATCGACTGAAGCATGACCCATCTCTGGCCCGGCTTTATCACAGGCCATCCCATCATCTTATTGCCGGCCCGATATGTTCCTTATAACTTGGTCCTAAGTAGTTTTTAGTGTCCTCACATGTCGTCAACAGCCGACCGACTAGCACAACTTGGAGAAACCCATTCTTCCGCCTTATGGCTTAGGCAAGCAAAAGTAAACGATAAGCCATATAGCCAATTGTACTAGACACCATAACTAGCTAGCTAAAAGAAAACCTACTCCTATAGTACGTCATCAACATTAAATGCGCATTAAATGCAATCCATGCACCTAGCATGTAAGGACAACTAGCATGCTTCTCAGCCACATATCTCATCCTGCTTTTGCAACTGTCTTCCACTAACCCATGTAACCAGAATGATGGCTAGACATGCTTCCCGCCTATTTTACTACGCAATCTCAATCATCCATCATCCCATGTAACCACTATAAATACCCCATGTCATGCTACTTCAAAGGGGTAGAAAAAATAATCTTTTAATAAGAATTTCTTATAGCAAATCAAACCCTAAGCTCTTAAGATTAACAACTTTATAGTTTTAAGTGCTTTTTTCTTATTTTTCTCTTGTAAATTCTTGTAATTTAAAAAAGAAATATAGTATGAGATGTTTCATAGTGGACGTAGATAAGCTTTCCAAACCACTTTACTTATTTGTGTTATTTACCATAATTTGCTTGTTTACTTCCTCATATTACATTTTTAAGCCTAATGATTAGCCAGTAACATTTGTTTTCATGTACGCATTAGTCTAATTCTAATGTTGGCTAATTTATTATTCAACATAACAATTTTAGCATTTTTATTACAAAGAATCATATGATTATATAAAAGAAACTCGGCATTTCATTCCCTTTGGCACTTTGGCCATAAGAGTAGAATAGTTCTTTAGACTTGTTTTAATGGGTGGAAAATGCTTATATTTTATTTATTCAATCTTTACACAATACCTATACTGAAAATATAAAAAATACATCTAATAAAATTTGGTTTAACAAATATAATATTAGTCATAAATTTCAACCAATTAAAATATCGAATTAATCAAAAAGTGTATACGTCAAATTCTCGATCAATTAAAAAATATCGATCAAAATGATCAAAAAATTTCAATCGATTGCTATCAAATGCAAACTTACATATGTCCTCCCTATTTCAATCCTTTTCTGTTCCATCATGCAAATTGCGCTAAAAATGCCACTAAATGACCTATAATCAATGGGATCCATCCAAATCATTTTTCTATTGTTCCTTAACTCAAATATACATATCCAAACATATATATATAATTATAACAACATCAAAGCACATTCAACCAAAATTAACCTATAGGCAAATTACATGTTTTAGATCAAAACCTAGCTTTAGGGCAATAAATTTAATTAATATATGGAAAATCTAAGGGTTGGAACCACTCACCTTTATAGTATCTCCAACGATTAAAGGGCTGAATATTCGGCCCCTAAATATTCAACCCTTTAGATTCAGAGGAGAACCCAACAGAAGGGCGCCTATTTAATAAGCGCCCAAAGCTGGGCACTTATTAAATAAGAGCACTTCTCTGAGCGCTTAGTTAATAGGCGCCCAAGCATTGGGTGCCTATTATGTAGGCGCTTGATTCTGGGTGCGTATAAAATCGATGCCCAGCCCCCTCTATAACTTCACTTTTTATTTCCGTTTTAAATCCAAAAAACCATCGAAATGCTGCCTCGCGTTACCAAAATTGCAAAACATACTGTTCGACAATAGACAGAGGAGCTAGCTGGTCCACTTCACATTGCTCCTACCTCTAAGACGACGATTCACACTTATAGATTATGCACGATCTACCTGAGGGATGCACACATCGCATATGGACAGCTTTGGATACAATCGAGGTATAATTCTAAACATTAAGTAACTATTAGTCCGTGAATGTTACATTAATCATATATTAATTATGAACTATTGTTTATTATATAGACCCACTACTTACCCAGTATATTAATCGATGTTATGTATATCGTACATTAATCACGGATAATTGTTTATTTTTTAGTCCCAGTACATCAGCTGTCGAGGTAATTAGTTAAAGTGTATAGCACAATACTACAATAGACTTCCCCAGGGTTTAGTAAATAGGCCGCACGCTAGTCCTTTTGCTTTTTTCTTACAAATTCGACCCCCTCAATCATTCGATCGTCCATTCATATCCCCCCTAGTTGAGAGGTAGTGGCCTATGGCATATACTTTTCATTTTTCGGATTTTGAGCTCGGCATTACCCTCACCGATTTTTATATGTTGACTAGGATTGAGATAGGAGGCCAAGATTGGCTGCCATTTCCTTCTGATCATTCGCATGAGAGTCATGGGCTTTTCACCATATATCTACCACATTTTGATGATGGTTATGTTTCTTCCGATGCTATTCCCCTAAGATATCTATAGGAATATATTATAGCTTATATGGGTAACGATGCCATTAGTGACGTTGTAACTAGGGCATTTCTCATATATTTATTTGGTTCGACCTTCTTTTCGAACCAAAAGAGTACCATTAGATTATGGTATCTTGTAGTAGTAGCCGATCTAGATCAGCTCCATACTATAGTTGAAGGTCTTATATACTTGGAAGTTTGTACACCGCTCTTGATTCTTATGCTCTCGGGGAGGTTAGGCAAATGTTTGGCTTTTGGTATATTTTTTCATGATGGTGCTGTGAGTACATGGCAAACATGCATCCCCCCATTGTTATGATATCTAGCCATGCAGGGAAGACATACTTCCCACACATGAGATGATGGGAGCGTCTTCAATTGGTTTCTCATGCGCCTATGGGGGTTAGGCATGACTTGATGGAGGCCCAATCTCAAATTGATTTGAGGTGCATGGCTAATCTTTTACAGGCACCCTGGGTTTCATATTGAATCGCCATGACACAGACTGGTCAGATGTGTCATGGTCATCCTCTTTCTATTGCATATCACTTGTGTAGATGGAGGATTGTTTTACATACACCAGCCTTCTTCCTATTTGGTATTTGAGAGAGAAATGTTGGTATCGGACCATTGGGGAGCTATGTATTCCTGGAAATCAATTTTCTTGCGATGACATGTTCGACGGATGTTGGACCTTTGGATCGCAGTATATACTAGGACTGATACAGGAGGGATGGGTAGATGCTTCAACATTTTTCCTAGCCGATACTAGGTTAGAGTTGTTCCTCAACTACACTCGAGGAGTGAACTCCGATCATGTAGGTCCACATCTACTCACCAGTAGAGTACATGCATCTCCATTTTCTTTTGATCCTACTCTATCCCAATACTCTTAGCACCCCACAGACTTTGGTCTTGATGCCTATTTTATGAGCCCATGGACTTCAGTCTTATCATGTAGCTGATAGTTTATCCACAAGATCAAGATATTGTCGATATCCCTACTGCTGGATTATACTCACCTTTTGAGGTAATTCAATAAATTAATAATTCATTTACGGTATTTGTAAAGAAGATGTATACTGATATATTATTTGTAATCACAATATGCAAGTAGGTTAGACGAGCATAGACGATATATTGTTGCTATTCAGCATATGACACTCATCATACTCAAATGCTCAGTCAATAAGCGATGCAGACACAAATTGATGATTTGCAGGCTCAACTGGATGCAGTCTAGGTTGATAATGGCAGTCTTGCTGATTTTGATAATGTAGTGGATGGCGACGACGATGGTGTGGTACACTTAGGATGAATGTTGATTCTATTATTTAGAGACATGTGTATCACTTCTATGTTCTGGTTGATTCTATTATTTTTACTTATGTTCTGTTACTGTTATATAACCATTATTGATTCTACGTTATTGTTGTATTCGCACGAAACTGTTACAGTTGACATAATGTACTGTGATATTGTTTGTGACCGTTGTTTGAGTGTACTATGGTCGTTGTTGGTATGATGTACAGTGATATTCTTAATATGACCGTTATTTGATTTTATTATGTTAGTTTGATGTATGGTGGTACTGTTTATATGACCATTACTTATTCCATTATATGACTACTGTGAATTCCAAAACCTTATAAATATCATCATTGATGTTCCTTACTTCAAAATCACTTCTTAAGTTTATATAAGGAAAAACTAAATTCATTTATCATACAATGTCAACGAATGTTCGTGTAACCCCTTATCCTCTACAACCAACATGAGTAGAGATAATGCATTAGCAACAACAATAAGAAGGGGTTACAGTAGGGGACTCACCAATGATCTGTTGTTTCTATGCGTGTGAATCTCCAGTGGCTGTTGTGAGATACGGTCTTGGCGTTGGACGTCATTATCTAAGATGTCTATTCTATAGATGTGGATTTCACGAGTGGATCGATGACACTCTACCTCAACATGCAGTTGACTACACAATGGAATCACAAAGGGAATTAGCTTTACTACAAAATCAAGTAAGTCTAGCAATAATTCATGAGCGGGAGTTAACTCTTATCGAAGAGGCGAGACTCAACATCTTTTTCTATAGCTATGGTCTTGAGGCAAACATTGATATAGTCACAACAGCTAAAACAAATATCAGATGTCCCATAGGTCGGTGTAGGGTCTGTTATTGGCTCGACTTGCCGCTCCCTCGAAGAGCTAAACAGTTAGCCTCAAACTTATGGAATGAAAGTGTTCTACTAAAAACCAACTTAGATCACCTTCTATTCGATGTAGCTATTAGTTTGTTTGTATTTACGCTATTTATCATGTAATTCCTTTTATATCTACAATGCAATGCATCATGTACCCTTTCATTTATTTGTACTTCTTATCTGCCACTTGTTAAATTTGAGATGATCACACTCTAAATTCTTTGTTGCCACTTGTTAAAGTTGAGATGACCACACTTTGAATTCTTTGTCTGCCACTTATTAAATTTGAGATGACCACGCTCTAAATTATTTATCTACCACTTGTTAAATTTGAGTTGACAACATGCTAAAAAAAATGTTGTCCACCCATGCCATTCTGCTACTATTGAGTTGACAATACTTTGAAGTAATGTCGTCAACCCATGCCATGTCTGCTACAGTTGAGTTGACAACACTCTAAAATACTTTCATCCACCCATGCCACGGTGCTATGCACATATCAATTCACTTATATAAGGACTTGAACATCCATCCCAAATATCACATTATAAACTTCATTCTTTCTCTCTCAACATAAAATTAAATACTAAAATAGATACCTCATCTTTCCTCAAATGTGTTATGGCATTCGATAGTGATTCCGAAGAGGAAAATATCCTACGAGAGGAAGCTGAGGAAATGCAAGAAATAGTATACCTATGCCATGAAGCTTATGGTTCCACATCCATAAAATATGGTGGATCGATTATCGGTCAAGAATATATGAATCATGATTAATCTACCTTTCATAAAACTTTCATGCAAGGCTACTTCAATCCAAATTGCACTAATAGGCCGGATATATTTAGGAGAAGATACAGAATGAGAAGGATCTATTCTTTAGAATTTTGATAGGTATTCAAAACAAAAATAGCTATTTTATTCATAAGCCAAACACCTCAAAAATGTAGGGTCTTAACTATGAATAATAGATGACTCCCGCATTGAGGACGTTAGCTTATGACACCCCCACAGATGCAAGTGATGTTGCATACTGGATTGCAGAGAGTACTGCATTAGAAACTCTTGACAAATTCTATCAATATGTGGTAGACGTTTATGACACTAAGTACCTTAGATCTTCGAAGGAGGATGATGTTGTAACACCCATAATATCCAAGAGTATTACTACGTAATACGGTCAGATAATACAGAGAACGAGGCTATATGGGGTACATACGTGAATATTCCCTTGGACCAACACTGGTACGTATTAAAATCAAATATATATCTCGACCATTTGTACTCAGTATCGATACAAAGCAATAAATGCATGTACCTCCAGGACAAAACAATGCATAATATACAGTGAATAACAGAGAACACAGAGTCAATCACAATGATAACATATAATATATATATATATATAATTTAATAATTACATAAGAATACAGTGCATCTTATTATAAAGTGATGAACCAACATTATACAGCTCAGTGGCAAATGTATACAATGAATCAAAGTCTTATAAATATCATACAACATCCTAATACATGTCTCCTCTAAGTCCAATAAAACAAAATTTGGTCATGTCATCCCTGTACCTGAAATGTCTCGGACTGACCCCGAGTATTATAAAATAACACACGGGTTGGCCTATGTCTAATAAAGGATCATTAGTAAGATGATACAGTATAAACAAAGAAGAATAATATGATATCACCATCAAAGATACTCAAAACACCAGACAACATGTCAAAGTGTGTATATATGAAAATACATAATAATCCTCAAAGCATTACATCTCCTAAATATCTTAAATCCATATATAAAATTATCAGAATTGACATCAAAAGATGTTATCACCCATATAGAAACACATCAAATCAGAAATCACGTAATCAACACAAATGGGTGAATCATACATATCCAAAAGCCATCGTCTAAATCCATAAAACATTAATAGGTGAGAAATCACTAAGTATATTGGCCTAGCATGAAGCAATGCCCAAACATCTCTCAATCTCATATCATAAAATATCATCATCAAATCTCTAAAATCAATAAGAAGATCTGATCCGGCTCATAACAATGTCCAAATATAATTAATAATAAGTAAGCAGTCGGTCCAAGAAGAATACAGGGTTGACTATACTTTAGATACAGTATCAGGTATAATCTCATCTCATATATGCATATCTACCACACGTGAACCGAAACCATACAGGAGACTGATAGCCATATACCCGCTCCAGAAACCTAGGGTCTACTATGCTATATGCTTTATAGTTGGATCTGTTCCTATAACATTAGCTCATCCGAACCGAAACCAAATGGGAGACTAGTGGCCATATGCCTTCTCCAGGAACCCAAGGTCTACTACCGTATGCCTATAGTCAGATCTATTCCTACAGTCTTGGTTACCTCGATAGACATCATGACACGTATCCACCAACGGCTCGTCACCGCGTAGCCTCAGTCACGACCCTGCTTTGCCCCTATAGATAATATACTGCTGGCCTAAGCGACACAAGGGGTTATGGGCACTACCCATCTACTATGATGCACATCTGATATAATATATAACAATGGTGTCACGAATCTAAGGCACGACCCCACAATCAGGTCGCCAAGGTGGATATTGGTCAATCTGGTTTACCCTCGAGCAGTAAAGGGGGCTGGACAAAGGTAGACAAACACATAGGGTATACATAATGGATGCCTCACGGCTCTACATATAAGTCACCACGTGACTATCAAATACTCAACGCAGTGAGTATCACATGCAACAAACCCGGTATTGAGTGTCATCCACGAGCAAAGAATAACTGAAAAAATAACACAATGACATCCCCGAGTGTTACTAATCCATTTATTCGATGCTCATACATCACACTTGCCCTTATTTATTCAATATAACGAGTCCAAAGAATAATCGAAAGAGTGTTACTGAATGTCTCATACCAGACGGCATCACTAATCCGTATATTCAGATTCTCATCACATAGAATAAATATCAATAAAATCGAATCAAAGGGATGTCATTACCGTATCATATTCGAATCATTATTCAAATCAATGTCAACGGTGAATCACTCATTCAATCTAAATCAATATACAAGAAAAGAATAATTAAGAAAACAGTAAAATAGATTGATTATAAATACAGCACAATCAAAGCAATACCTAATAATAACCGTTTACAACATTTCATCATATAAAAAAAATAAAGACTTATAAATAAACAATAATTATATATTAAGAATTAACAAGAATTCAAATTCCATTATTATTTGACTATTTATAAATAATATCTAATTTCACATTCTTTCATAAATTAGCTAATGATTAAATACTTACTAATAACCTTGAAAACTCATTTTTAAATTCTCAAAATAGTGTATAAAGCTAAATGTTTCATATAAGGATTATTTCATATAATCCAATTTAATAAACAAGATGAGAATTATTGGAATAGTAATATAGAAATATATATATATATAACAATAGATAAATATATAATAATAAATCATTAAAACTTGCTCATATAAATAGTGTTACGTACATATGCACACAAGAAATAAAACACGGTAAAAATAAATTTACTTTTATCAATATAACAAGGTTTGAACAAGTTATAATATAATAGGAATCTTGCAACAGTACCATAATCAATATAATGACTAAAACATGAAGAAGACACACTAATACATGGTCAAGCACGCAAGATACATAACAGCAAAACTAAAGTTTAAAGATATGAAGACATATTCACATATATGCGGAATTAAACACACACACACCCCACAAAATTCGCCAAAACTCACGCAACACAACAATATACACAAAGACACTGTCATGCACTCGAACACTCATTTGTCACACATTCACAAAACATATACACAGCACATACATATATAGATGTACACTCATACAAATGAACACACAAAAAGAAACCCAACAGTAAAACACTCACGCATGCCGAGAAAAATACATGCACAAGAATAAAGCACTGGTCGAAATTGAAAGCTTATCCTGCTGGGCTGTTGGCATAACACGTCTATAAATGATAGGTGCATGCTAAATAGTACGAGGCAGAGCGAATGCAGCTAAAGTCCAAGGTTTTCATGCTATAAGAACTAAACATGATGAGGAGGTGAAAGGAGGAGGAGAGAGAAAAGAGAGATTTGAAGAATTTGATTTTTTTATTATTCAACTGAATTGTACATGTACAGCCTGTATATATATAAAGAATCACCAGCCTTACGTACAGCTCATCTTAACTATTGTACATACCCTTAACCAAAGTTCAAACAAACATCTAATCATATTACTAACAACTTGTTAACAAACTCTAATTTCTATTAGTCTCACTAACTTCTGTTGCTTGATTATTAGCCCCCCCCCGCAAGCCAATGCACAAACAGTGAGCTTTGAAGAAAGCTGGATGAATCGAGGTGATGCAAGAGGCTTGGTGAAAATGTCTGCGATTTGGTCCTTCGAACTGATAAATCAAATTTGTAAGGATTTGTTAGCAACTCGTTCTCTCACAAAATGATAATCAATCTCCACGTGTTTAGTACGGGCATGAAACATTGGATTAGAAGCCAAGAAAGTTGCGCCTATGTTGTCGCACCAAAGAATCGGTGGACCTAATAAAGTGACCTGTAATTCAGCCAAGAGGTACTGTAACCATATTAGTTCAGAACTCGTAGTAGCTAGAGATTTGTACTCGGCCTCGGTGCTTGATCTTGCCACTGTTGGTTGTTTCTTCGATCCCCATGAGATGATATTCGGTCCAAGATAAACACAAAATCCAGATGTTGATTTGCGATCATCAAGTGATCCAGCCCAATCAGCATCACAATAAGCATTAAGGGAAAAAGATGAGGCCAGTTGAAGTGCAATGCCATGAGAAATAGTGCCTTGGAGGTAACGTAAAATACGTTTAACTGCTGTCCAATGAAGTGTTGTAGGAGAATGCATGAATTGAGAAACTTTATTCACTGCAAAGGCAATGTCAGGACGAGTGATTGTTGCATATTGTAAAGCACCTACAATTGAACGGTATAGTTGAGGATCTTCAAAGGGATCACCGTCAAACCGAGAGAGTGTGATATTTGGGATCATTGGAGAGGGAAAAGGGTTTGAGTTTTGCATGTTAGCTCGAGCCAGGACATCTTTGATGTATTTAGATTGTGAGAGGTGAATGCCTTGAGTGGTTGGTTTGACCTCAATTCCAAGAAAGAAATGTAGTCTGCCAAGATCCTTAATAGCAAATTTTTGTTGCAGAGACTTAACAAGAGCTTGAATGAGATCAAAACTGGTCCCAGTTACTATTATATCATCAACATAGACAAGAACTATAATAGTAGTACTTTGAGAAGATAAAATAAAGAGAGATGGATCATAACTAGATGCTTTGAAACCTTGGGTGAGAAGAGCTGAGCTTAAGGCATGAAACCAAGCACGGGGACTTTGTTTAAGTCCATATATGGCTTTTGAGAGGAGACATACATGATTCGGTTTGCTTGGATCCACAAAACCCGGCGGTTGTTGCATATACACAGTTTCTTTAAGATCACCATGTAAAAATGCATTTTGTACATCAAGTTGACGAATTGGCCAATTATAGGTAAGAGCGATAGTAAGCACAACTCGGATTGTTGTAGGTCGAACAATCGGGCTATAAGTTTCAAAAAAATCAATCCCCTCTTGTTGATGAAAGCCTTTGGCTACGAGTCGGGCTTTGTACCGTTCTAGTGATCCATCTGCACGCCTCTTGATTTTGAAAACCCATTTGCAACCTACAACATTTTGATCAGGGGAGGAAGGAACAAGCATCCAAGTGTGATTGGCTAGAAGAGCGCTGTATTCTTTGTTCATAGCCTCGACCCAATGAGAGTGTATCTTTGCTTGGTTATAAGTTTTAGGCTCGATATAGAGGCTGGTTTCAGCTGTTAATGCAACATGATCAGGAAAATTTTTGGACTTACGTGTGTTATCACGGTTTCTAGTGATCATAGGATGAGTGGAAGAGTTCTGAACAGTTTGAGAAGGGATAGGGTTTACTGCAGCTGGAGATGAATCTGAAACATTAAGAGAAGTTGTTGATGAAGAACTAGGTTGATTGGTTGAAGAAATCTCCGGACTTGCTGTTGCAGACTAAGATTGAGTAGCAGGTAATATTGCCAACAAAGTTGAATCTGTAGAGGGTGAATCTGAAACAATGCCTGTTGTTGGAGCAATTTCTTTGAATGGAAAATGCTTCTCATCAAATAAAACGTGTCTTGATACAAAAATTTGCCCACTGTCAATGTTTAAACACTTGTATCCTTTTTGATTTAAGGAATAACCAAGAAACACACAAGGCTTAGATCTGGTTTGAAGTTTATGATCATTATAAGGTCTAGTGTATGGAAAACACAAGCATCCCAAAACCCGTAAAAATGAATAATCGGGCTGCTTCTGAAAAAGTGTGTAAAAAGATAAAAAGAGTTGTTTGTGGAAGGTTGATGATTAATTAAGTAAATGACACTTGAGAATACATCATCCCAATATCGTTCCGGAATGGAGGAATGAGCCATACTAGCTAGAGCAAGTTCCACTATATGTCGATGTTTACGTTCGGAAACTCCATTTTGTTGTGGAGTATAAGGGCAAGTAGTTTGATGAATTATGGAAGGAAAAGATCGAGTAACTGGTCTGTATTCAGTACCTCCATCCGTTCTAAGAATTTTAATAGGACTTTGTAGAAGATTTTCGGTTTGAGCTTTGAACAAAGTAAACACATGTACAACCTCATCTTTAGAGCGCAAAAAATAAATCCAAGTATAACGAGAAAAATCGTCAATGAATACAACATAGTAACGAAAACCATTATTTGACATTATTGGAGCAGGACCCCATACATTTGAGTGTACAATTTCAAGAGGAAAAGAATAACTAGAAGAACTAGAAGAAAAAGGTAAACGATGTGCTTTTGCCACACAACAACCATGACATAAAGACATCTTATTATTTGTACAAGGTAAAGTATGAGAAACTAACATTTGTTGAGTTGTAGTTGAGGAGGGATGGCCAAACCGAGCATGCCAACGGTCAGCCGATGCTTTTGCACTAAAGAAGACTTGAGGAGGAGTGTTTATTTGAGGTGGTAGCGTGTAGAGTCCACTAAGAAGTTTGGCTTGAAGAAGATGCTTCAAAGTGTGACGATCCTTTATAACACAAAAATGAGGAGAAAATTCAATAAGAATCGAGTTATCAAGTAAAAGTTTGGAGAGGCTTATAAGGTTCTTGGAAAACAAAGGCACATATAAAATATCTTGTAACAAGAAATTGCAATTTGAAAAGATTAACTTGGAAGAACCAATATGACTAATTTTCATACCATGACCATCACCAATGTGGAGAGTGTCAGGACCTTCATATGGAAGATAAGAAGAAAGATTGTTGAGATCATTAGTGACATGGTGAGTGGCTCCGGAGTCGAGATACCATTCAGATACTGAAGACAAAGAAGAGGGTTGTGCATTATTTGCTTGAAAATTGCCAACTGTTGGCTGTGCATGGTGTGCTTGATATATTGATTTGGCTGAGTCTGGATAGTTCACTATATCAGTTCTGAACCAACAATTTCGAGCATTATGGCCCCCTTTTGTGCAAATTTGACACAACACATTTCTGCTGCCTTCATTTGGAGTCTGCACAGGAGTAGTGGCTTGATTGGAGGGAGGTCTAAGGTTAGTAGGATAAGCATGTCTAAAGAAATTGGGCCTTGGGTACGGATTTGGAAGAAGAGGTGGTCTATTTTGATTAAAACCAGGTGATCTAAAAGTCTTACCGGGTCTAAAACCTGATCTTGGATTAGAAAGAAAAGCAGTAGGGTTCTGCAAAGAGGGAAGAGTGTTGTTACCTCCGATCTGTGACTGGAGCAATGACTCATGACTCATAAGCATCGCTTGAAGTTCGGAAAAGGTTAGACTATCCTTCATATTGACAGCAGCAACAAATGAGTTAAAATCAGCACCCAAACCTCCAAGAACGTATATCACCAGATCTTCATCAGTCACCGGAGATCCGATAAAAGCAAGTTCATCTGCAATTGCTCGCATCTTTTGGAAATAATCTGCACAGGTGGAGCCTCCTTTAGTAGTGGTTTGGAGCGATCGGCGAAGTTCTGACAATCTAGCTCGAGAAGAAGCAGAGAAGGACTGTTGAAGCGATTTCGAAAGACTAGCTGTGGTGGAGTAAGAGACGACTTGGCCTAAAATTGATTCAGACAGTGAGGATCGAATCCAGCTGAGAAGGAGCTGATCTTGTTTGTGCCAATGGTAATAATTTGGGTTGATCTGTTCAGATCCTTCGATTGTGATGGTTTTTGGTGGAGGATTTTTATCAAGGTATTTGTGGAGGTCATGGCCATGAAGAGCTGGAACAATCTGAGATTTCCAGGCTAAGAAGTTGTTCCGATTTAACTTGGTTGATATTGGTAATTTCATGACAACTAAAGAATTGGTGGATGAAAGATTAGGGATCACATTTGAATTTATATTTTGGGAAGGAATATCTGATGAAGAAGAATTGAGCGACATTAGGGCTCTGATACCATGAAAGGAGGAGGAGAGAGGAAAGAGAGATTTGAAGAATTTGATTTTTTTATTATTCAACTGAATTGTACATGTACAGCCTGTATATATATAAAGAATCACCAGCCTTACGTACAGCTCATCTTAACTATTGTACATACCCTTAACCAA
This sequence comes from Allium fistulosum, assembly GCA_030737815.1. NCBI lineage: Eukaryota > Viridiplantae > Streptophyta > Magnoliopsida > Asparagales > Amaryllidaceae > Allium > Allium fistulosum. Next base: position 218,744,822 of record CM060902.1, read on the forward strand.
AGTTCAAACAAACATCTAATCATATTACTAACAACCTGTTAACAAACTCTAATTTCTGTTAGTCTCACTAACTTCTGTTGCTTGATTATTAGGAGGAGATAAACTTTAAAGCTAACTGCTGCTACAATCTATATTGCAGCTGACCCAGCCAAGACAGAAGGGAAAGTTAACTTGATCAAATCTGGGGATACATAACATAGCAAAGGTGCTATAAGCCTATAATGCATAAGCAAAATATGCAAATGCAAAATACATAAACATTTGCACACACACCATCAAGACACACCCTCATACACACACTTTGTCACAAACTCACACAAGTATACACTGGCACACGCACACCAGATCTCACACTACACCAGGCACTGGTTTACTCGCTTGAAACTCATGCACTCAACATACACACACTGCTACAAAACTACACAACACACATAATTAAACATGTACAAATAAACAGTGGGTGAGGCATTTTAGAAGTTTGCAAGTATACCACAAAATGCCTGCAGTGTAAGACATGAATGTGGCCATTCAGCAACTTGGATCGGGCCAGTGAGTTGAACAATGTAAGGTAGGGAAGAGGAGTAAGAAGCCAGGGTCGACCTGACCACTTTAGTGGTTAACCTATAGTGGCCAACCTGGGCCAGGGTCAAGTCGACCTATTATGGTCAATCCCTGGTGTAAATTCAGCTGTTGATGATCGATTTCGATCATATTCAATCTCAATTCTCTACAATTCTAAGCATACAAGATACAAAAATATAGTGGCAATTCAAAAAATATATCTATATATACATTACGAATTAAACATAGATTCGTGAGAAATTCTCACCTATAGCTTGCGTGTTCATCATCCTCTTCCTTTTGTGCATACACAAGCATGCACACTCTCATCTCACCACCGCACTAAATTTAATACATGCCAAAGATGTGGACAAATATCAGTAAGCACATATTCAATTTGGGGTAATTTTAGTAATTTATGAGGTTTGTTTATAATTTTCAAAGTGGAAAGAAAATTAGCTTGGTTTGCTTTTGGTAAAAGAAGAATGAAGATAAAATGGATATATCCGAGTTAAATTAGGCATACGAGATAAAAATCAAGAGAGAAAATTCTAAAGAAATAGTTGGACTTGATTATTGTTTGGGCTTGGGCTTTGGGAAAATATAAATAAGAGAGTATATATATTGTTTTACCTTTCTATACAAAACTATATTCTATTCAATTTAAACCAACACAAACTACATTTCAAAGCCCCTTCTTTTCCAAAACCAATGTTATATTTCAATTACAATTTCTTTTATAAAGTTTACTTTCAACATCTTAAACTTATTTAGATTTTAATTACCTTATCTTCACAATTCAAATTCTTTTTATTAAATAACCTCAAAACCAGTTTATAAAACAGATCTCTAAATTTCAATTTAATTAAACAAAATTATCATTTACTTTAGTTAATTGCAACTTAAAATCGGATTGTTATAGATTCCTCCCTAACAAAATTGCGTCCTCGCAATTTCCCATAAGGAACAATCTATTACAACCAATTATACTAAACTTAATAATTACATTTAGCTCATTTTTTGAATACCAAACATTTACCTAATATAAAATTTACTTTTCAAAATACAAAATACTTTATTTAAACAATTCAATTTTCAAACATTAAATAATAATTTTCCAAAATTTCGTATTATTCTAATTCAAACATAATTTGGATTCAAATTTCTCTTTAAATTACTTTAAATTATTTTAACAAACTTTCAAAATCTTATCAACAAAATTCCTACTAAAACCTATTTTTCCGTTTAGTGAATCATTCTCCAATGTATTTTATAATTTCACAACATCGCTTATCCCAAAAATTAAGTTCAACTTCTATTTTGCAAACTCTTTTCACAATTTAAACCATTATTTAACACCTTTAAATTAAATCTAGGAGGAAAATTCTAAATTTATTTTCAAAATTTAACACTTCAAAAATAATTCTAAATTACATATCAAAATAATTCTCAATTTAATTAACTCGTCAAAAAAATAAATCTTGAAATTATACAAATATATACATATCCTCATCTGAAAATCCCAAAACTCTATAACATTTACACATCATATATATAAAACATTATCGAATATACACACACTTATATTCACAAATTCTTAAATACTATAAAACAGAGTGACATTGCCTCACTATTTATTATAGTGATTACTAATATCAATTGGCTGCAGTATTGACCACATAATCAATACTGTCTTGTTGGTGATTACAGTTGTGCACTAATATTTAATGGCTGCAAATAACATCCAAAAATACATACTATCATGAAATACCCTTTACAAACCATTTTTCAAAGTAATAAATATAAACTCTAGTTTTCTAATCCTTTACAAATATAGATCTCAAATATCACTTTACCAAAATAATTTACTTTAATTAGCTTCCCATTTAAAACATTTAACTCTATTCCAAAAATATTTTAATCTTCCACAAAATTACTTATATCTATCTAAATCATCGTGTGTAAATGTCTCGTTCAAGCGTTTAAGAATTTCTATCGAATACGTGCGCACCCGCATCGACCAAAATCCTTAAAACACTCAAAGGACAAATTAACACAATTTTACTTTCAAAAATATCCATATTTATATATGTTATAAACTTTTATTTCTATCAAACACTTAATAGCTTTAAAATATTTTACCAAATTACCTTTAATTACAATCGTATATAAATACGCTTTACAAGAAACCATTTCCAAACATTTCATAATATCAAACCGACGCTAGCCATATTCCTTGTAATAAACATAAATCAAATAATTGAATCCATTTCACAGCTTTGACAAATACACACAAATTTCGAAATTAAATTCAACTCCAACAATTTCAAATATCCAAACAAACTTAGGAGACTAAAATAGATGCATTCGGCGGAAACAAATAAATAAATTTTCCACTACGCACTTTGATCAAAATCAAATCAAAACTTAACTACAATATCAAACCCAACCATTACATAATAATACAATACTAAATCACTTAAAATCATAAATACAAATGCTAATGGTTGGCCTAACTCCTTTCGTACTTGTTACTCCAATCATTTTATCACAACTCAAAAGAAATAATTGAAACATAACTATATAATTTTAAAATATCAAATACGTCCCTTGATGATTACTCCCCAGTAATTATGTATATATATAATATAGAAAATTACCCAATATGCCCATGGGTCAGGGACTCTAGTTCTCATCTAAGGTTACGACTCGTGTCTCTAATATACAATGTATTATTCTGAACCTGTTATGATACCAATTTGTAACACCACATCCCTATATCCATACTATGCAAGAGTATTACTGAGTAATACTATCAAATAATATAAAGAATGAGGCTATATAGAGTACACACATGAATATTCCCTTGGACCAACACTGGTACATATTAAAGCATCAAATAAATATCTCAACCATTCGAACTTAGTATTGGTACAAAGCAATAAACATATGTGCCTCTAGGAAAGAATAATACATAATATATAGTGAATATAGAGAACACAAAGTTAATCGCAGCGATAACATAATATATATATATATATATATATATATATATATATATATTGCATAAGAATAAAATACATCTTAATATAAAGTGATGAACCATCAATATACAGCTCAGTGAAAAATGTATATAAGGCTTATAAATATCATACACATCCTATTACATGTCTCCTTTAAGCCCAATAAAACAAAAGCTGGTCATGTCATCCCTATACCTGAAATGTCTCGGACTGACCTGAGTATTATAAAATAACACACGGGTCAGACTATGTCTAATCAAGGATTATAAGTAAGATAATACAGTATAAACAAAGAAGAATAATATGGTATCACTATCAACATACTCAAAACACCAGATAACATGTCAAAGTCTGTATATATAAATACAGAATAATCCTCAAGGCACTACATATCCTAAATATCCCAAATCTGTAAAAAGTAATCAGAACTGATATTAAAAGATGTCATCACCCATATAGAAACACATCAAATTAGAAATCACGTAATCAACACAAATGGGTGAATCGTACACCAAAAGCCATCGTCTAAATCCATAAAACATCAATAGGAGAGATATCACTTAGTATATCGTGCTAGCACGAAGCAATCCCAAAATATCTCTCAATCTCATATCATAAAGTATCAACATCAAATCTCTTAAATCAATAAGAAAGATCTGAGCCAGCTTATAACAATGTCCAAATTATAATTAATAATAAGTAAGCTATCTGCCCAAGAAGGATACGAGGTTGACTATACTCTGGACACAGGCTCATGTATAATCTCATTTCATATATGCCTACCTACCACACGTGAACCGGGACCATACAAAAGACTAGTGACCATATGCCCGCTCCAGGAACCTAAGATCTACTATGTCGTATGCTATGTAGTCGGATCTGTTCCTACAACATTGGTTCATGCGAATTGAAACCAGACGGCAGACTGATGGCAATATGCCTGCTCCAGGAATCCAAGGTCTACTGTCGTATGAATGTAGCATGATCTGTTCCTACAATCTTAGTTACCTTAATGGACATCGTGACACATATCCACAAATGGCTTGTCAATGTGTAGCCTCGGTCACGACCGTGCTTTGCCCCTATAGGTAATAGACTGCTGGCCTAAGTAACATAAGAGGTTATGGGTACCTACCCATCTATTATATTGTGCATCCGATATAAATTAGCTCAAATGCATGTATAGGTAATTCTCTTCTCTTCTCCTTTTTATTTGATTTCTATTCTTCTCCAATTTGTATGAATATAAATACAAATATCTTATTTTTATAATTTAGAAAGAAAGTGGAGGAGAAGAAATGACAGAGCTTCATTGCTCTATTCAGAAAAATATAAGAAGAGAAAGGAGGGTTAGGCTTGAATTTATAGGTGCTAGAATCAACCAGAACCGCACGATTTAAAATCTGGGTCGTATATGGCCTAGTGTTAGTAGAACTGCCACATAGAGGCGGATCGACCGCCTCCTACCTAGGGGTCGACCACCCCCATAGACTACTTATACATGGCGGTCGACCTACAGGCCTAGACAATTTTAGTTAGTTTTCTTATTTTAATTATTTTCGTTTCGAATTCGTTTTTCATTTGTAGCTTCTTCGTTTGGACTCTGATCGTAAAACTCTAAATATGAAAGTTGCTCAGAATTTTACCACGGACGCAATGGTGCAAGTTTCATGGTCAAATTCCATCGTTTACACAAATTCCATTTTTGGAGCTAAATTAATTAATTAACTAAATAATTAAATAACTAACGCAAAATTACGCGGTGTTACGTTCTTCCCCATTAAAAAGAATTTGTCCCTGAAATTTCACCAATGACTAAGTCATGGTTCTGCCTCCTAATTATCCTAAACTACACAACCAACGAGTGTAAAATCAGTTTTGCAACCAACGTGCATTATTGCATAGTGTATTACCATATCACCACATAGAAAATATGTATGTAGAATAATTCTAAATCGGATCCTCCTATATGAATGCATTTCTTTTAAAAATATTTCTAAAAACATGATGTAAGCACCCTATATATATATATACAAGTAGTTCTATATGTATGCAGCTTTTTTTTGAAAAATCTTTTCAACCAAAACCCCCATACTCCTATAAATAGAAGTATGAAGCAACCAATTTTGCATCCACTTCCTACCATCTAATAATCTAACGCATCGAAAAATCGCTTTATAAACTTTACTCCTATGCCAGAAAAAGGAATTTAGGTGAAAATTTATCATTCTTACCACCCTTAAAATGTCTCATTCTTGTAGTACAGTGGAATTTTCCCTTTTGCCCTGGATTTACTCTAAATTTTCCACATACAAAACGGATAAGGAGGGTTATTTTCAAGCTCTAAAATGGAATTGAGACTAAAAACAGACTCGCATGTGTCGTCAACAAGGTATAGAAATAGAAATTCCAAGGCTAAAACAGCTTTTCCCTTATTATCGCTCGCGTTCCATCGCATCGCGGACCCTAATACACTGCTAAATTCACAAATTCCAACTCTATTTGTCTTCCCTACGCCTAATATGTAGCCTTCAAGATCAAAGATTTCTCAAAAATCTCTTACTTTTCAAAATTGTACAACATTAGAAAAATAAATTCCCAAAATATTAAATGCACATTTTCTATTGAAATGAAATTTTTGGAAAAAAACTCTAAAAGTAACTTAAAGCCAAAAATAACTAAAACCCAATATATTTTTTTCAAAAAAGAAACTTTTCAAAAATATTTCCTGCTTATAAATTTTGATAAATCAAGCCACAATTTATCATAGTCGGAAGTCGGTCATGCGCTAAATGGATAAACCAAATTCTAAAATTCTACAACTAACATTTACCCATAAAACTTGACATTTATTTAAAAATGTCATCATGCCCAATTACCCAAAAAAATTAGCTTTTAAGGAATAGGAATAATAACCCGTGATGCTAGATAGTTTAAACCTGTCCTTAACTAAAATTTTCCGTTTATTCTAAATTTTCGGTCTTATATTGCATTTACTACTGGTTAAGTGCCTTTTATGAGATTCTCATATTTACACTGTTTCTTTCATATGCATAAATAAGAGTGGTTTACATAGCTAGAAACAATAACACGATAAATAAACAGGAACATTATAATAACGTTGTGCGTGCATTTTCAAGAGACAACCAATAGTTTTACAACCCAAAAAAACCTAAAGAAAAAGGTCAAATGCTGGAATAAAACAATACAACAATCCTAACTAAAACACCGCCTACGAACTTTGAGAAGGCCTTGCTCTACAGTTGGAGCTCGAGCCATTGCCGCTGCTGCAGAATGGTCGTAGCATGGTGGCTATGCGCCCAATCTCACACCCCTGACGCTACTACTCTGCCCTAACCACTTGGAGCTCTGCCTGAACCTGACGGATAACAACAAGCTCAGGACTCAGGTATCCCTCGATGCCCTACGTTACACCCTACTGACGATGTTGCTATTGCGGCTGCTGCTCTGGTGTTGGTATAGGTGGCACAACTGGTGGTAAAGGAATACTCATCCTCTTAATAGTGGTTTGGCTGATGGCGGGAGGGATCTTCCTCACTACTGGCTCTCCGCTTAAATTTACCTCGTAATGCCTAAACACTCAAGTGAGCAAGTGGCAAAATGGAAAGTGAGTCCTTGGGGTACCAACTCCCCGATCGACCATATGAAGCATCAAAACACAAGGCCAATTGGCAGCTACGCCGCCAATTATAGAATAGGCAGCTCTCTGCACTGAGGTATATATCTGGTCGAGGCTTCCCGTCTTCGGAATGATGTTGTGCTGAATGATGCACACGACGAGATGCACAACCGGTCATAAATTGTCGGTCCTCTAACCACCACCATTTCCAGAAAAGATCCCTTGTAGAATCTTAGGATTAGTCATCTCTATGTCATCCAAATCTGCGCCTACTGTAGATATCTCCAAAATCCCAACGAGATCATCATTTGTCATCTCGATCCAAGCTCCCTTCACCTCAGACTCAATATGACTGTTTACATCTATGCATTGAAAAGACGGACACATTGGAGGTAATATTCTCGCTTATAGGTCTCGAAGCGGAGGATCGGTGCAAGTCCTGCCATGACGAAAAGCTCTTTCGAATTTCATCGATCGTCCATGGGGAAAATCAAAGTCTGTCGTTCTGAGATAAGTAGCGATCTTCCGCTCGCTCTGGTCAAGCCAACTGGCTTCTTGTGGAGTGAGGCTAGGATGACGAGAGGAAGAGTCTTCGGTGCGGGGTGGTGCCATGGGCTGAGAGGCGGTTCAAAAAGGGAGAAAAGGGTTTAGATCCATAGTGGTGGTGGGACAAGATCCGAGGAGCAAGAATTTTGGTGTCGGTTGGTGGAGGAATGGAGGAGGGAGGCTTTGTTTTAGTGGAGGAAGGGGGAGGTGGAAATGGGGTTCAGTTGAAAATGGAGAGGAGGAGGAGAACGAGTAGGGCGCGGTGGCAATTGTTTTAGACGGGACTTATAGTCGTGTTCTAGGTTCAAGTTCGGTCCAAATCCTTCCAGCAGTCGACCGCCGTAAAGAAAACTGATCGACTGCTACGGTCGTCCCCTTGCGGTCGACTGCTAGCCCATATTTGGGCGTGGCCTAAACCTGGACCCAATAAGGCCGAGTTAAATTAATTAATTAATATTCTAACTATCGTTCCGCATACTATCTTCAGCTTGACTCATCCAGAAAATTTCTACCTTCCACGCAATGGTATATATCTTACCGTGTAGATCCATGCTCGGCAAGATTGCAATATCCTCAACAAAAATGCTGCGACCAACAACATTTCTAAAATCTTGAGAGATTTCAGCTGTTATTTCCTGCCTACTTCGCACGGAAATATTTCTTCCAATAACCGATGGGTACAACAAGACTTCAAATTACATACCTTAATAAAATTGAATGTTATTCCTATTCTATCTGTACCCTGAAGAGAGAAAATTTTAAAAACTTAAAAAATAGAAAAAATATTGGGCTAAATATTCACCCTTGAAACTCATTTTTCAAATCGAAAAACTATTTTCTTACCAAAGTAAAATCAACCTTTATTGGTATATATATATATATAAGGGTTTCAAAATTTACTCCTTTATAAACCAAAATTTCTTTACACGACCAACTTAGTGGTATACGTGTTTCTTTGAAAATTAAAATATCAAAACTTCCCAAAACAAAATTTCCGAAACAAATCCTTAGGTAAAGAAATCCTTTAAAAAACCCTTTTTCCAAAATATAAGGCATTTTGAAAATATACTTTATAAAACTCTCATAAGGTTTAAAACTAAGGAATTGACATTAATTTTCTAAATAAAAATCCGGTTAGCCATCAAAGAGGTGATTGATGGACAATCTCTTAACAAAACTGGTTTTTGGATGTTTACGACATACTGACTCCAATTTTTCACCCATCTAGAATAAATGTTTATCTCCGACTGGAACTCATCATCAAAATCCAAAATCATAAGGTAGCTAGATCTCAGCCATCAAGTCAAACACCTCCAATCTCTGAGATTCAGCCATATGTCATACTCATGCTCTTTATCAATGGCGTCTTATGCATCGCTAGCACTCCATGGGGTACTTCGAAGTCGGCATGAAAATCTAAGATATTTCCAACCCATGGTTGCTTTGCCCATTCCTTCGGAGTGGAACTACAACTACTTCTATAGTCGAAATTCTTAGAATCTAACGTAAAAATATAATAATACTAGATAGGAAAGTACGAATGTGTTCTCACAATTTATCCAAATTCCTCTAATCTACTATCCTAGGCTTTGATACCAAATGTAACCACCCGTACCATAATGAGCCTAAATTTTGAAAAAAAATCGAAACCCAAGTTCATCAAAGCATAGATCGCAGAATTTGGTACCTGCAAATAAGCATGAGCATTATCAGAGACTGATAGAAATTTAAACTCGCAGTGGAAAAAATAATAGGATTAGAATACTGACTATGACTACTATCTTGGAGTTAATGGTATTTCTTGGATAACAGATTATCACATCAGCATCAAGCATGAGAGAAAAGAAGGCTTCTCCAACAACAAAACACGTCCAGCTCCAGTGACATGTTCCTCAAAATCTATCCTATGGGCTGTAATGAGAAGAGGGTCACAACAACGTTCTAGTGACTGGAAAAATCTATAAACTGTCCATAACATAAATTTATATCGATTGATTTCCATTTAATTGTTATGTCTATTAAGGTTAGCAATTCTAATCTAACCATGCATTGCACACACGATTACTTACCTACCCACTCCCAAGGTATTAAATACCGTTGAAGCTATATCAACCACCCAATACTTCCAAGTCCATTAGCCACTTGGTACTTCTAAATATGAAGCATGCATCTACTATCGCCACATAATACTTTTAAAAGAGAAATAGGTAGACTTTGCCATGTAAGACCTCAATCAAGGTAGACTACATCATTTAAGACCTATTCCCAAGGTGGACTTCTAGGGTCATCATTGTTAGTTTATTGGTCCTAACTACAGAGACCTTTGACCACTATATATGGCCTTATAATTTATAATAGCCATACCACTAGCGGATCTATCATGATTAAAGTCTTAACAATGTGAGAGACTATACCCAAGCCACTTAATACATCATTAATAAGGACTGGGCAGGTTTCTGACCATTTAGCACATATTTATGAGTAGGCCTTTGCCATTTAATACATAACCCCAAGGCGGACTCCTTACTGGTACTGTCTAGTTGACATTGCTTGAAAATCTCAATAGACTACTTAATACTTCTTTTATAGGAAAGAGGGAGACCTTACAACTGCTTAATACCTCAAACCTAAAGCAAACCTCTCCCGAAATATCCAGTATCACTCTTATAAATATGGAATCTCATTAGATTACTTCTTTCGGTAAGGAGGCGAGCCCTAAGATAGCCACTTAATACCTCAACACTAAAGTAAACCTTTTTAGAGATATCCCTCACCGCTCTTAATTCCAAATTTGGTCCATTTAATACTTTCCAATTAAGAAAGCAACTCCAATATCTCATGTCGTCATGATCCTAGGATTAGTGATATCTCACATCAGTAGTAACTGCACCCGACTGTTAGTAGCCTCAAAGTGAAGGGCAATCTTCCATCGCGTGACTCTACTGACCTCGCATCACTAACCTACTAAGTCCTATTAACCATCCTAACTCTTTAGTTATACTATCTTAGGTTGACATTGGACTTGGCTTACTAATTCCCTTAATATTTAAGGTAATAAGATTTACCTTAAATATTATCTATCCGTAAATTCCCTTTTAATGCTCATAAATGTCAATTTGTCCATAAAATCCTAACATGCATTTCCTAAGATATTTATGTATGATTACTAATTTCAAATTAGTAATCTTTTTATATCTATTCCATTTTTATAACTCTCATTAATCCATTTTTCTCATTAACTGTAACCCTTAATTTAATATTATCCATTATTTCTCATTATTTGCCGATTAATTTAGGTTACAATCTTTCATTTCCTATTAATTAGGAATTCATAATTTATTTACCATTAATATAAATTATTATCTTTTCTAATTCTAACTATTCGCTCCTTAAATATAATAATAACCAACAAACATTACGCATAAATAATGCACGAATAAATGTTGCTCTTCTTTATTAACGCAATAAACACATATAAATTGCCTAATAAAACTACCGATTCGTAACCAAATATATTCTAGTTATAAATATATAACTAGAATATGCTTTCCATATTTACTTTGCTGGAATTAAATTCCTTAGGAAGATTTTCCGCTATGATTTCCATAAATTGGTTTAACGCAAAAAGGAAAGATTTACTCGATTTGAAATTACAAGGAATGGATAATTTCTTTTTCATTGGAATAGACAATGTAAACTATGGATAATAAATCTATACTTTACATATTTCTTCCCTTTTTGTTTGTGGTATTCCTTGTTAAATCAAACATCGCCCTTTTGAATGAAAAGTGGAAAAAGTAAACAAATTTAGAAAAACAAAAGGGATGTTCTTCCCATAAATTAAACTATGGAAAATCTACAAAATAGCACAAATTGGGCAATAATCTAGAAATCCTATTTTACACCCAAGCATAGATTTAGTATAAAAATATACAACATTCAAATTCTAAAATCATTGGGACTGATTTCCTAATCTAGGTGTAAATATATTTCAAATTAGATCTAAAACAAGAATATGTAGGCAATAGTTTTCTATACTAATTTAATCATATAATTCACAAATAAAATTGATTTTGGCATAAAAAACAAACATATGCCAATTGAATAGATTTAAAATCATATACAATATATAAAATTTCTCACTCACCTTTTAAAAGCGATCCAAATCTCCAGATTTGAAGTAGAACCTTAAATTCATCTCCAAATCCTTTTTAATCCAAGAAATATGTATAAAAAGGGTATATACATACACTAGAATTACAGAACGGAGAAGAGATTTGGGATTGGGAGAGAAAATAGAATGTATAAATATATGAATTACCTCAAATACATGTTTAGTTGATTCTCTTCTCCTTTTCATTTGGTTTCTATTCTTCTCCAATTTGTGTGCATATAAATACAAATATCTTATTTTTATAATTTTGAAAGAAAGTGGAGAAGAAGAAATGGTAGAGCTTCATTGCTCTATTCAGAAAAATATTAAAAGAGAAGGGAGGGTTAGGTCAGAATTTATAGGCGCTAAAATCAACAAAACAGCACGATTCAAAATCCAGAATGTATATAGCCTAAGGTTACTAGAGCCGCCATATAGAGGTGGGTTGACCGCCCCATACCTAGGGTCACTGCCCTCTGTCTGCTTATACATGGTTCTTATTTTAATAATTTTCGTTTTGAATTCGTTTTTCGTTCGTAACTTCTTCATTTGGACTCCGATCGCAAAACTCTAAATATGAAAGTTGCTTAGAATTTTGCCACGAACGCAATAGTGCAAGTTTTGTGGTCAAATTCCATCATTTGCACAAATTCCATTTTTGGAGCAAAATTAATTAACTAACTAAATAATTAAATAATCAATGCCAAATTACGGGGTATTACATACATCTTGAAGATGATGGAATCAAAGAAGGAGTTCTTTGAAGTGGGATATGGTAGAAGTAGTGTCTTCGGTTAGTTCATATCTTGAACAACTTGTATGGATGAATGCTGGCATTGCATGGTTGCCTAGAGGGCATTGTTAGCATTCCAAGTGGGAATTGCTAAAAAGGTAAAACGTAGCCTAAAGCCTCACACTCGATAATGACAAAAACATGAGTTACGCGGTAGGGTTATGTGGGTCGCTCCTATTAGGGTATGGTCATCGCTTGATCTAGATCGATATTTATGGATTTATGTATGTTTCGGGCCCAATACAGTTGTCATGTTAGCAGCCAAGAAATAATCATATTCGGTACTATCCAAGAAGGGATAGGCTGTAATGACCCAGGATTTAATCACTTTAATTATGGATATTTAAATTTATTTTTAATAATTAATTATTGGATTCTATAACTTAAATGAACTCCATTTCATTAATAACTAGTGATGGTGAAATAGTTTTCCAAATTTGTTTACAAAAATATTTAGTTCAAAGAAAAATAGAAAATGTGACCGGAAACCATTTTTCGAATTTTTGACTTTTCGATGTTGAACAGTTGTCGGAAAATGTTGTGCACATTTGAGATAAACATTTTCGCACATTTATAAATGAATTAGGATTTTGTATTTTGATTTAGTTAATAAATGCAATAAGTTTGGATATGATTTTTTTTTGTAAATTTTAAACAAGAGTTAAATGTAAATAAAAGTGACATAAGTTGTCATTTCTTTAGAAACATAAAGTACTAAGGCATGTTTGCTCATGAAAATGAAGGAGGAGACAAGCTTTACATGTTAGGGGGGAGGAAGAAACATGCTTGGTGATGTGGCAACATGATAAGGGAGGGTGTATACTCTAGGGTAATATGGTAATCTAGTTAATGTACTTTGTATATAGACAAATTGTCATGATTTTCTCCCATTTTATCATTCCATTTCCATTTCATAAAAAAAACTCTTCATGTTTTCATGACACTTTAATGGCTTCCAAAATAGTTTCTCAATTTTAAAAATCTAATTCATCCACTTTTATACTCCTAAAACCTTGTCTAAACTCACCTCCTTCCATTTCAATACCTCGCCCTCACAAAACTAACCCCCCCCCCCCACAATTTCTTCACCTTGGCTGAACTCTAGAGCTCTTATAGCCGAACCATATTGCCATTCAAGCCACCAAAAACTCCACTTTTCCAAGCTAGAAGCAAAGGCCTCAGTCATATTTGGGTTTTAGTAGAAGTTAGTTTGATTTTGCCCACGTTCTGTGAGTAAAGTTTCGCTCTTTAATTAAGTTTTTCTAAAAATGTGTGTGTGTGTGACCAACTTGTTGAAAAAATGATGTTGTGTTGGGTAAGAATAATTTTGGGTTATATGTATGTATTGTGCTTGGATTTTAATGATGCTTGGATGAAATCATATGTGCTTGGTTATGTGGATGTATAGTTTGGAATATGGTAGTTAAATAGTCAACTTAATTTGCATATTATAATCTAGCTTATGTATGTTGGTTATGGAAATGTTTACATGTTGTGATGTTGTAGTTATGTAATCATGTATGTTGTGAACTTGAATTCATAATGGTATGCTAAGAAAGTTAGCATCTTACTAGTTTAAAGCGACATGTTATCCCTTGTATAAAATTTAAAATCTTTGGTTTTAAAATTTACAAAAAGGTTTTTAGGTTTTAAATAGTTGTTAGTCTTCCAAAATATGCTTTTATGTTTTCGTAAAGTTTTTCCAAGAGTTAAAATTTAAAGAAGATTTAGAGAACAAATTTTAAGTTTGGAAATTTCGGGTCGTATAACGATAGTCGCTATAAGTGCAGTTCGTGAAAACGAACTCTTATCGAAATATAAAAATGTTTTCACTTAGAAATCATTTTGGAAAATATTTTAAAACTTATATTAAGTTATTAAAAAGGTAATTATATTAAATTAATTAATTATTTAATAAAAGATGAATTAATTAATTAAGTAATTAGCAATTAATCATTAGTTAATAAGGTAATTAATACTCAAGTGTTAATAAATTAAGTTAATTTTAATTAGCTAATTAATTACAGTTAATTATTATTTAATTAATGATTAAGGTTTAATTATTTATTTAAGATTAATTATTATTTACTAAAGGGGTTTAATTAATAATTAATTAATTGCTTATTTTGTAAATTTAATTAAGATTTTAATTAGGACTTGGTTAAGATTAAATTATTATTTAATAAGGGTTTAATTTATAATTTGATTAATAAATAAGGGTTTTAAATCGCTTCGTTTCTAAAATGTTGGTTTTGTTTTAAAATTTCTTTTCTTTTTCAAAAAATGTTTTAAATCAAGGGATTTCTGTGTTGATTACCTTTAAGTAACCTCAAACAAATATGAAACCCAAGTTAATATGATGACACATTTATTGGAAGTAAGTCATTCCATAGTTAGCGTTAAAAGCCGATAAGTAGGCTGACCCTCTATCTATGAGATCTAGAATTTATTTCTAGGCAAGGGATAGAGTAAGGTCAAGATATTGGAAACATGATAGATATGGGAGGGTTAATTCCTATCAACGTGTCATGTTTAAATTAAGTATATAGTTATCCATATATGAACTATGTATAATTACCCTAAGTAGCAGATTATCCGCTATTTATAACTTGACCCATTTTAACTCAGGAACTATGTTGTGTATATTAGATTTCCCCGGTGAGGACTCGAATACTGGTTACACACTTCCAAAAGAACTAGAATTGAGTTAGCCGGGAATTATCGCTTAGTTTTGAGAAACCGGTTTCGAATAAATATAATTTGTCTAAGTTACTCCAAACTAATAACGCTTGCGATGGATCATTATGAAGTATGCTATGGAGATGTACTATTCTTCTTGAGGGTGATTCCAAAATGGAAGATAGTTAATTTAGAGTGTTTGTTCGATCTTGGAACAACTTGTATGGATGAATGCTAGCATTGCATTGGTTGCTTGGAGGGTAGTGTTAGCGTTCCAAGATGGTCTGCTAAAAGGAAAGGTAATCGTAACCTCAAGCTTCACACCCGGGAATGACTAAAATCAGAGGATATGTTTCAAGGCTATGTGGTTCGCTACCATTAGGGTATAGTCATCACCCAATCTAGATCGATATTATAGATTATGTATGCTCGGGGCCCATTTAGGTTATTGATCCCAACCAGGGTGATGACATATTTGGCGCTATCCAGCAATGGGAAGGGCTGGTTTTGACTCGCAGGGACTCCCTGTGAGGCTCTCGGTATATTTTATCTAGAGATGCACTTTGGTAGGTGGTACATCGGTGCATTGTCATTGTTGGAATCCATTTTCCAATACATGTCTTTACGGATTTAGTTGTTCACAACTGTTGAAATGTAGATGCAAGCATTTCGGCTATATTAAATATTTATTTTAAACTTAGACGTTATGATAATATCAAATGATTTTATATAGAAATATTTTGGTTATCGTAAGGCAAAAACCCATCTGTGTTTATGTGTGGCATGGTCTTACGAGATACTTTGGTTTGAAGGTTTTTATGAAGTTAAAAACTTATGCTTTACTCATACTAGACCGATGTCTGACCCGGAGTTTTATTTTCTTTCCGCAAAACTCTTAGGTACTCAAATTTGTATGAGTAGCCAAGTGATCCAGGTTTCTCACGGATGCATTTTGGAGGAGCTTGGAGCAGGTGGCTTCACCGATAGCTAGCTATTATCTTATACCGCTGTGTATGTATGTATGTAATTTGTATCGGTTATGTCGGGATAGATAGTTATAACTGTCCCAGTTCGGAATTTGTACTGTATAACTCTGATGTAATATTATTTTGGTAATGACTCTGTATGTTGATTATTGTATATTATTCCATTGCATTATGAGATTCTCTGTTGTTTAGTTTCTTCTTATCTTTCTTTTCTTTAACCCAACGACTCGTCTTTAGAAGTAAGAAAGGTGGATTATTAAACTTGGTATCAGAGCTTAGGTTGAGCAAACACCTAGGTTTTGGGTTGGGGTCGACTTTGAGAGTGGGTACTTTTAAATTTTATTCGTATATATACATACATATATATATATATATGCATGTTAGTTAGATCATCTTTGATAGGTTTGATTAGTACCCTTTCTTAATGATTTATCTCATCTAAGTATCTTAAAGATATCTTACTTCTTTCAGGTAGTAAAAATGAGTTCGAGAAGGGGATGAAGAAGAGGAAATAGTTGCACAACAACCACAAATGGAAGAACCTCGAATGTTAAAAGGGGTGGAATAACCGTTGAGGCCATAGCTCCAGTACAACCTCGAGTAAAATTCGCAACTCTATGCAAGGACTCACAAATCTAGAAGGAAAACCTTTTAAGGGTATTGAATCTATCATTGAAGTACAAGCTTGGCTATGGTCATGTGAGAAGATTTTCAAAGGTTTGAACATTTTTGATGATCAGAAATGGTTCTTGGCATCATGGTAATTGCAAGAGAGGGCAGCTGCATGGTGGGATTCTATCACCGCAAATGTTCTAGAAGATGAGTTCTCATGGGATAGATTCAAAGAAGTATTCGAAGACCAATTCATACCAGTTGCGGGAAAAACTCGATTATATAGAAGTTTCATGGATCTCAAGCAGACGGACCTATCGGTGGCTGAATATAAGATGAAGTTTAATGAGTTATCTCATTTCAGTCCTGGACTTATTGATACCCCGCTGAAGAAGAATGAGATGTTCGTATTGGGTATGAGAGAAGAGTTCCATGAAATAATGACCGCTTATATAAAGGAATCATTTATGGATCTAGTAGACATGGCCCTGAGATATGAAGTGCTTTTGAAGAAGAAGCCATCAGCAGTAACAGTAACACCTAGTGGCGGTACCGTTAATCCAAATAAAAGGAAGTTTAACCCAAACTGGAAAAGGAAGCAGGGTAAGGGAAAACCAGTAGGAGGAGATCAGGGGAACAAGTGTAAAGATGTTGTTTGTTTGAATTGTAACAAAAAGGGGCTTATTTCAACACACTGTCAACAGGCAAAGGCTATCTCTCTAGTGGTCCAGAAGACGCTTTGCTATAACTGCCATCGGCCTGGACACATGGCTAAGGACTGCCCACTATTGAAGAAGGGTCAGTAGATTATGGTCTACGCTATTAAGGATGAGCCCTCAATCTCTGAAAATATTAAAGGGAAGGGTGTCTTGGAAGGTACTTTGCTTATTAATAGCATTTTTGTTAGATCTTTGTTTGATACCAGAGCTTCTCATAGTTTCATCTCAAAAGAATTGGTAGATAGATTAGAACTTACCTCGGAATTTGTAGAAATCCCTATCAATGTGTCAAATCCTGTTGGTGGTATGACAAGTCTATGTTTAATTTGTGAGAATGTACAAATTTCCTACCTTACCCATCGTTTCCCATGGAGAATGTTTGTGCTTGATTTTAAAGGTATTGATGTTTTTCTTGGAATGGATTGGCTAGCTAAGTATAATGCTATCCTTGACTGTGTTAATTAGAGTGTAGTGTTGAAAGCCAAGACCAGAAGGGTATTGGAAAGAATATCATGTGAGGTCCCAGATAATCATATAAATAGTTTCCTTTATTCCTTATAATCATCCCAAGAAGAGCTAGAGTCTATATTAGTAGTTAAAGATTTCCCGGATATTTTTGAGCCGGTTAGCAGTTTGCATCCCCATTAGGAAATTGAATTTTGTATTGATCCAGTTCCGGGTGCGAAACCTGTTATTGAACCCTTACGTAGAATAGCCCCGAGAGTGCAGCAGGAGCTAATAAGTCGAACCAATGATTTGTTAAAAAGTGGGCTGATTAGACCGAGTCGTTCAAGTTGGAGATCAGCAGTAGTTTTTATGGCTAAGTCTGATGGTTCTTTAAGATTGTGTGTGGACTATAAGGAGTTGAATAAGCAGACCATTTGAAATAAATATCTGTTACCCCGAATAGATGATATGTTTGACCAACTTTATGGGGCTAGAGTATTTTCCCAAATGGACCTTGCTATGGGTTTCCATCAATTATGGGTAGTGGAGGATAGCATACCCTTAACTGCTTTTAGAGGACCGGACTTTTTTTATGAGTGGTTTGTTATGCTTTTTGGGCTAACCAATGCACCTGCATTTTTTGTTGATATTATGAATCGAGTTTTTCAGGATGTTCTAAATAAGTTCATGTTGGTTTTAATTGATGACATCCTTATTTATTCCAAGACTGAAGAAGAGCACAAACTTCATTTGGAACTAGTGTTAGAAACGTTAAGGAAAAACATTTTAAAGGCTAAGTTTTCTAAGTGCCACTTTTGCCAATCAGAAGTAAGATACCTGGGTCATGTTGTATCGGGAGATGGCATTTCAGTTGACTCGGCTAAGGTAGCTGCTGTGTAAGACTTCAAAAGACCCCAAACTCCCACAGAAGTGAGAAGCTTTTTAGGAATGGTGGGTTATTATAGGAAGTTCATAAAGGATTACTCTAAGATCGCCTCTCATCTAACCAAGCTGACGGAAAAGGATGTTAAATTTGAGTGGACTCCAAAGTGTGAAGAAGCATTCCTTGGGTTAAAAGAAAGGTTGACTAGTACCCCAGTTTTAGCTATTATAGATGGAGGTGAGAGGTTGAGTGTTTATACCGATGCTAGTAGAGTTGGGTTGGGGGCAGCGTTGATGCAGTATAGGAAGGTTATAGCCTAGGAAAGTAGACAGTTAAAGCTTCACGAGAAGAATTATGCAATGCATGTCTTGGAACTGTTAGCTGTAGTATTTGCGTTGAAGATGTGGAAAAACTACTTGCTGGGTAAGAATCCTTCTATTCCTCTTTATCTTATTACTGATCTTTAAGGGTCCTAGTAGTTATTTCCTTCTTTAAATAGGTGAGAAGTTCAAGCTCTTCACGGATCACAAGTCCTTGAAGTACTTTTTCACTCAGAAGGACCTGAACTTGAGGCAGCAGTGATGGCTAGAATTCCTGGTGGCTTACGACTTGGATATTCTCTATACGCCAAGGAAAGTAAATGTGGTGGTGGCAAATGCTCTAAGTAGAAATGCAGTTTTGGCTCTCTTGGAAATCACTCCGACTCTCTTCGAAAGGATTGCGAGCAAACAAAGAGAAGATAGCCTTCTATTGGAATTTATTTAAGGCATTGAGGAGGGTCAAAGTTCTAGTTTCGAAATTTATAACCATGGTACTTTAAGGATGAATGGAAGATTATGCATTCCTGGTATAGATGGTCTTAGACAAGAAGTTTAAAGGAATTCCTTAGGTCTAAGCTAAGTATCCACCCTGGAGTTAATAAGATGTACAAGGATATGAAGCGAGTGTTTTGGTGGCCTACGATGAAGAAAGATATTTCAATCTTTGTCAACCGATGTTCGATTTATCAACAGATAAAAGGTGATCACCAGAAGATGGCTACTTTACTTCAACCCTTGGAAATCCCAAATTGGAAATGGGAAATTATATTAATGGATTTTATCGATGGTTTACCCAGAACGAGAAAAGGGAATGAAGGTGTGTGGGTCATTGTAGATCGGCTAACGAAGAGTGCTCATTTTATTCCAGTAAAGCCGATAGGAACTGCAGCTTCTTTGGCAGAAATTTATATAAGGGAGATAGTAAGATTGCATGGAGGCCCAGTAAGTATAGTAAGTGATCGGGATCCTATCTTTACTAGTCAATTTTAGGAGGCGTTGCAAGTAGCTTTAGGAACAAAGCTAAGTTTGAGCATAGCATATCACCCCCAAACAGATGGACAAACAGAGAGAGTGAATCGGATTCTAGAAGATCTTTGAGGGCGTGTATTCTGGATTTTAGAGGATCATGGGAAGAACGTCCTCATTTAGTGGAATTCTCCTAATATAATAGCTATCAAGCGAGCATTAGCATGGCACCCTACGAAGTTCTCTATGGACGTCCTTGTAAGACGTCGGCATGTTGGGTTGGGATTGGTGATCGACTAGTACTTGGGCCGGACATGATTCGAGAAGCTATTGAAAAGGTTGTGGTGGTAAAGAGAAGGGTGAAGGAAGCCCAGGATTGCCAAAAGAGTTATGCCGATAAAAGGAGAAGAGATTCGGAATTTGAAATCAGAGACTCTGTATTTGTAAAGATCGCCCCAATCAGAGGAGTTGTTCGATTCGGAAGGGCTAGGAAGTTAGCACCTAGGTATATTGGACCTTTTAAGATTATTAAAAGGATTGGACTGCTTTCCTATAAGGTAGAATTACCAGAAAGGTTGTTAGGGATCCATAATGTTTTCCACAAGTCTCATTTGAGAAAGTATGTTCATGACCCCTCATTGATTGTGGAGCCGTCGGTTCAAGAGGATTTGGAGATAGAACCGAACTTGACGGTGATCAGGCATCCAGCTCGTATTATAGATCAGGATGGGAAGAGGTTGCATAATAAGGTAGTGAAGTTAGCAAAGATTCAGTGGAGTGAGGATTCCCGAGATGGTACTTGGAAGACGGTGGATCACATGAGGGAAACCTATCCAGAATTGATGTTAGAATAGTCATCGTTTGCATGTATAATGTATGCATTATTGTGTTATGGATGCTTAGTGTATGTCATTTGTATGGATTTCATGATATAATATACAGCCTTTTGAGTAATTATGAGTTAACTCTTTGGTTGCTAATTTCGAGACGAAATTCTTTTAGGGGAGGAGAGTGTAACGACCTAGGATATAATCACTTTAATTATGGATATTTAAATATATTTTTAATTATTAATTAGTGGATTCTATAACACAAATGAACTCCATTTCATTAATAACTAGTGATGGTGAAATAGTTTTCCAAATTTGTTTACAAAAATATTTAGTTCAAAGAAAAATAGAAAATGTGACCGAAAACCATTTTTCGAATTTTCGACTTTTCGGTGTCGAAAAGTTGTCGGAAAACATTATGCATATTTGAGATAAACATTTGCGCACATTTATAAATGAATTAGGATTTTGTAATTTAATTTACTTAATAAATATAATAAGTTTGGATATGATTTTTTTTGTAAATTTCAAACAAGTGTTAAATGTAAAAAAAAAGTAACATAAGTTGTCATTTCTTTAGAAACACAAAGAACATAAAGTACTAAGGCACGTTTGCTTATGAAAATAAAGGGGGAAACAAGCTTTACACGTTAGGGGAAAGGAAGAAACATACTTGGTGATGTGGCAACATGATAAGGGAGGATATGTGCTTTAGGGTAATATGATAATTTAGTTAATGTACTTTGTATATACACATATTGTCATAATTTTCTCCCATTTTATCATTCCATTTCGATTTCATAAAAAACTCTTTATGTTTTCATGACACTTTAATGGCTTCCAAAATATTTTCTCAAGTTTAAAAACCTAATTCATCCACTTTTACACTCCTAAAACCTTGTCTAAAATCACCTCCTTCCATTTCAATACCTCTCCTTCACAAAACTAATCCCTCCTCACCATTTCGTCACCTTGGCCAAACTCTAGAGCCTCCATAGCCGAACCATATTGCCATTAAAGCCACCAAAAACTCCACTTTTCCAATCTAGAAGCAAAGGCCTAGGTCATATTCGGGTTCTAGTAGAAGTCAATTTGATTTTGCCCACGTTTGGTGAGTAAAGTTTCACTCTTTAACTAAGTTTTTCTAAACATATGTGTGTGTGTGACCAACTTGTTGCAAAAATGATGTTGTGTTGGGTAAGAATAATGTTGGGTTATATGTATGTATTGTGCTTCGATTTTAATGATGCTTGGATGAAATCATATGTGCTTGGTTATATGGAAGAATAGTTTGGAATATGGTAGTTAAATAGTCAACTTAGTTTGCATATTATAATCTAGCTTGTGTATGTTGGTTATGGAAATGTTTATATGTTATGATGCTGTGGTTATGTAATCATGTATGTTGTGAACATGAATTCATGATGGTATGCTAAGAAAGTTAGCATCTTACTAGTTTAAAGCGACATGTTATCCCTCGTATAAAATTCAAAATTTTAGTTTTAAAATTTGCAAAAAGGTTTTCAAGTTTTAAATAGTTGTTATTCTTCCAAAATATTCTTTTATTTTTTAGTAAATTTTTTCCAAGTGTTAAAATTTTAAAGAAGGCTTAGAGAACAAATTTCAAGTTTGGAAATTTCGGGTTGTATAGCAATAGTCGTTATAAGTGTAGTTCGTGAAAACGAACTCTTTTCGAAATCTAAAAAAGTTTTTACCTAGAAATATTTTTGGAAAATGTTTTAAAACTTATATTAAGTAATTAAAAAGGTAATTATTATTTAATTAATTATTTATTTAATAAATGATGAATTAATTAATTAAGTAATTAGTAATTAATCATTAGTTAATAAGGTAATTCATACTTAAGTGTTAATAAATTAAGTTAATTTTAATTATTTAATTAACTAAAGTTAATTATTATTTAATTAATAATTATGGGTTAATTATTATTTAATTATTTATTAAAGGGGTTTAATTAATTATTTATTAATTACTGATTTATTTAAATTTAATTAAGACTTTAATTAGGACCTACTTAAGATTTAATTATTATTTAATAAGGGTTTAAATTATAATTTAATTAATAAATAAGGGTTTTAAATTGCTTTGTTTCTAAAATGTCAGTTTTGATTCAAAATTGTTTTTCTTTTTCAAAAAATGTTTTACATCAAGGGATTTCTGTGTCGATTACCTTTAAGTAACCTCAAACAAATATGAAACCCAAGTTAATATGATGACATATTTATGGGAAGTAAGTTATTCCATAGTTAGCACTAAAAGCCGATGAGTAGGATGATCCTCTATCTGTGTGATCTAGAGTTTATTTCTATGCAAGGGATAGAGTAAGGTCGAAATATCGAAAACGTGATAGACATGGGAGGGTGAAATCCTATGAATGTGTCATATTTAAATTAAGTATATGGTTATCCATATGCGAACTCTATATAATTACCCTAAGTAGCGGATTGTCCGCTATTTATAACTTGACCCATTTTTAACAGGAAGTATGTTGTGTATTTAGAGTTCCCCGGTGAGGACTCGAATACTGGTTACATAATTACAAAAGAACTGGAATTGAGTTAGCCGGGAATTATCGCTTAGTTTGGAGACACCGGTTTTGGATAAATATAATTTGTCTAAACTACTCCAAACTAATAACGCTCGCGATGGATCATTATGAAGTATGCTTTGGAGATGTACTATTCTTCCTGAGGGTCATTCCAAAAATTAAAGATAGTTAAGTTTGAATGTTTGTTCGATCCCGGAACAACTTGTATGGATGAATGCTAGCATTGCATTGGTTGCCTAGAGGGTCGTGTTAGCGTTCCAGGATGGTCTGCTAAAAGGAAAGGTAATCGTAACCTCAAGCTTCACACCAGGGAATGACTAAAATCAGGGGATATGCTTTAAGGCTATGTGGTTCGCTACTATAAGGGTATGGTTATCACCCAATCTAGATTGATATTATAGATAATGTATGCTAAGGGCCCATTTAGGTTGTTGATCCCAACCAGGGTGATGACATATTCAGCGCTATCCAGCAAGGGGTAGGGCCGGTCTTGACTCGTAGGGAGTCCATGTGAGGCTCTCAGTGTATTTTATCTAGAGATGCACTGTGGTAGGTGGTACCCCGGTGCCTTGTCGTTTTTGGAATCTATTTTCCAATACGTGCCTTTATGGACTTAGTTGTGCCCAACTACTAAAATGTGAGATGCAAACATTTCAGCTATATTAAATATATATTTTAAACTTAGACATTATGATAACATCAAATGATTTTATATAGAAATGTTTTGGTTATCATAAGGCAAAAACCCATCCATGTTTGTGTGCGGCGTGGTCTTATGAGATACTTTGGTTTGAAGGTTTTTATAGAGTCAAAAACTTATGCTTTACTCACACCAGACCCATGTCTGAACTGGAGTTTTATTTTCTTTCCTTTAAACTCTTGAGTACTCAAATTTGTATGAGTAGCCAAGTGATTCAGGTTTCTCACGAATACATTTTGGAGGAGCTTGGAGCAGGTGGCTTCACCGATAGCTAGCTATTATCTTATTCCGCTGTGTATGTATGTATGTACTTTGTATCGGTTATGTCGAGATAGGTAGTTATAACTATCCTAGTTTAGAATTTGTATTGTATCACTCTGATGTAATATTATTTTGGTAATGGCTCATTATGGTCTTATGTTGATTATTGTATATTATTCCATTGCATTGTGAGATTCTGTGTTGTTTAGTTTCTTTTTATCTTTCTTTTCTTTAACTCAATGACTCGTCTTTTAAAGTAAGAAAGGCGGATTATTACATAGGTTGATCCTGATTCACAGAGGTGTAATGCTTGAAGCCTCGGTACATTTTCTCTAGAGTTGTACTGTACGGAAGGTAGTCCCTTACCTTGTCATTATATGGAATCTATTCTCCAATACATGCTTTTATGGACTTAGTTCTATACTAAATATGATGTTGAATGTAATTAATGTAACCACTCCAACTATGATTATATAATTATTTTAAACCCTGGACATTATTATAATATCGTTGGATTTTCTAATAAAAATAGTTTGGTTATCGTAAGGTGAAAAGTCGTTCGTTTTTATTTGCGGCGTGGTCTTACGAGATACCTTTGTTTTTAAAGAGTTTTATAACATTAAATAATCCAAATGATTTAAGTTTTTTACGCTGATTTACCAGACTGATCCGGGTGTTATTTTCTTATAATACTCAAGTCAGACCCGAGTATATTTCCAGATTTAATTATGGATGCTTTGGAGCTTCCGGAGGCAAGTTGTATGCCTCCAAGACGTATTCATGTATTCTATTTTCTGCTGCATTTCTTGTTTTATATTTATCAGCATTTGTGATGACATGCTTTTATAACTGTCTAAGTTAGTTTTCTCTAATTATTGTAAGTATATTTAAGTTTTCATTTTCTAAAGATCATTTGGATATTATATATTACTCTTCACGATGAGAGATTATGTTCCGTCTTTTCTATTCTTTCACCCCAACAATTTGTTTATCCGACACTTGGATGCTCGGCACATGAATACTGTGGATGTATTAGTGCCGACTTTTAAGGGTCGAAAAGGCAGGTCCTTACAGTGGTATCAGAGTTGAAGGTTAAGCGAGAACTTTGGATTTGGTGGGGTAAACTCATTCGAGATAGGGTAAGTGACACCCTAGAATGAGTGTGAGTCTCTGTGTGTGTATATATATACATGATAGAGCGTATTTATTATTGCTACAACAATATATTGTGTTGATTGGTCTGTTGAGTGCTTATGGATTCTGGTCGACATGCCTAATCAATGTTTTCGATAAGGGTTCTAAACACTTGGACAAGGCAAACCGACATAGTATTGTTTTTTTTAAAAAGTTGGTAAATGAAAATATTTTACCTAGGATTATATTTTATATATAAAAGGATAATTTTCGAAAGGTGATATAGTTATGTATGATGTGTTTGTTTATTAGGAAATGATAACATTCCATTATTATCGTTTATTGTTTGAATAGTCATGCACGTCCAGTATATGGGCATTGACTATTGTTTGCTAATTGTTTATTTATGCTAGGTCAATTTATGAACATTTATTGGTTTGATTTAGATCAAACATCAATACCTTGTGAATTAAGTTTCACAATTTGACTATAAGGTAATCGATAATAATGTTGTTATAAAGTTTATTTAATACAACAAGGAATGATTTTATATAAAGATGATTTTATAAATATGGTTTATAAAATGTGTTTTGTAAATAAGGAGGATGTTTGAGAATTTAATCCTGGTGTCTTTGAAAAAGATTTTAAATGATTTCTTAGAAAAAGTAATAATAGTTACTTGAATGTATTATAAGTATAAGTATTTTCAAAGAGAATTTTTAAGTAAAGAACATTTCTTTGGATAGTTCGGGGAATGAATCTCGATTAGTTTTGTGATAATCTAAATAATTTACTAAGCGACGATAAGATGTTTGCTAATACGGATGTTGTAGTGCACTGAGTAAATTATTTCCTTTATCATTTTACGATCGAAATAAGTTCGAACCCAACGTAAGTTGGTTAATAGATATTTTTGTTAAAACTATTTATCTGGAAATATATACAGTATTGCTTCTGTTTGCACCAAAAATTGGCACAAACACCCAATAGAGATTTTGTAGAGTAATAATTGAAGAATAATAAATGTAAACAGAGAGAATACAGCAGTAAAGTAATAAGAAACCAGCTAATAATAGAGACATGGCAATTTATAGTGGTTTTGTGTTGTTTGCCTTCGTCTAGTTTGAACAGATAGTTTTATTAATCACTTTTTAGACTGAGTACAAGAGGGATCAGATGAAAATCCTTAGTTACAAAAGAATACAAAGCAACAAGCAGGGTAAAGATCCCGAAAATGAACAATCAAGTATGTATTTATAGAAGAAGACGACTAAATATCTCCTTGAAAATTCGGCAGAAGGCTCTCAAGATCCATAGGGGCCCACATAAGGGATCGCATGGCCCAAATCCCAAGGAAGAGGGATCGGGGTCGATCCCTATCTTGGTGGATTTAAAAGCTGCGATCCCTATGAGTGGTTTTTCATGTTGCGATGCACTTGTAGTCTAGGTATCATGTCAATTGGACTTGTAGATGTTGAGTTATTGATCGATCATTATTGCAATGTGTTGTGTAGTTTGATTCTTGCTGATCCCTCTAGAGGGAAGAGGGTCGATCCCACTTGCTTGCTCCTTTTGGGGTGCGATCCCTAGGGTGGACTCCCTAGGGTTCCCACTTCTTGTTACCAAAGTTTCATATGTATCCGACTACTGGATTTTGAGATATCAATCTTTTTTTGTTGAGTTGCACTGTTTAGCTGAAGTAATCTGATCCCTTAGGTAGAGAGGGATCGTACCCGATCACTATTCTAGATTAGTTTATATTCCATACTTAGAACATTCTGCAGAGTATATCTCTTGATTCCATTCAATCACGGCTTCATATTATCATCTGTACTTGATTTATGGACCTCACAATCATCGATATGGGTTACTGGCCTTGATGATAATCGAGTCTGACTTGTCCAGTCAGTTCGGATATAACCTGGTCAAAATGCCGGATAAAAAATTCAAAATGGAGTTCAAAAAGGAAGAAGTATTTCTATGTTGACTAGTTCGTGTGGCTCAAAAATGACTAAAAAATGGGCAAGAGATGTGTTCGGATGGTAAGCACTTCTCTTAGGTATTACCCTTCTTGATAAGGGGATGTGTGATACTATTTGGTAGGATCCAGTTCCTTGGTATCATTTTGGTGTTACTCGGTCTATATGTATGTTTTATGTGGATTAAAATATATAACATAATTTAAAAAAGATTTTGAAATAAAAAGGAAAAACCGGGTATTTAGTTCTTAAGTTTCCTTAAAGAAAATGGATTAAAATAAAAGGATATTTCGATAAAAGAGTGTGTTGATAAGTGAAGTTTTTAATATGGGTTGAAATTTAATAAGAAGGTTTTAATAAGCTTTATTTTATTAAACCCTATCTTTTATTTTAACATTTAAGTTGTAAAAACTATTTGATGTTATTGGGTCGACTAATAAACATCTTTACCTTAGAGGTGTCTAAGGAAAAGTAGACTCTAAGACTGAGTTTGGATACCAGCATCCTACTCTTCTTAGCTACTTACCAAGACCGAATGGGTAAAGAGGTTAAAGAGGTCGACTCGGTTTTAAGACCCAGATTTAGGTTCGGCCTACATCTGAATTTAAATGATTAAATCAAATAGTTGTATGTACTCTTAGGATATAGTAGAGCATATACGAGTTTAAACTTAAATTATGTTTTATGAAATGTTTTCATAAATAATTTTGGAAAGTAATAAGAACTGGAGTAGTATAATTATTAAGTTATCCTAAAGAAATAAAATGTAAGTTGGACTTGGATCATTTTATTTGCATTACCACTCTAGATCCAAAGTTCGGGCACAAGATTTCTAAGTGTTATACACCGGTCTGAACTAGGCATTTCCACTCGATTCTCGATGGCGAGTAGTATGGATGGATTCTTGGATGATGTGAGTGTTTTCTAGCATAGTCTAGGACTATGTAAGGAAAACATAAGTATCAGGTCAAGGAACCGAATCAGGGTTCCACAAGACTAGTTTGGATGAGAGATTTATGTATCTGAAAAAGTGGTTGGATATTGCGTACGGATGATTCATGCACATTGTACAGGCTTAAGTAAAAGGTGAACTATAAGTATAGCTTGTTTCTGTATTGATTGATTGTGTTGAAATTTTGAGGTTGAAATTCTTTTAAGGAGGAAAGATGTAACGGCCTAGAATTTTATCACTTTGATTTTGAATATTTAATTAATTTTAAATATTCAATTATTGGTTTTTAATAGTCAAATTATCCTTTTTATTTAATAACTAATGATAGTAAACTTGTTTTGAAAATTTTCTTACATAAATAAGTAGTTCGGAGAAAGATAGAACATGTGACCAGAAATCGTTTTTTGGATTTTCGACTTTTCGTCGAACAAAAGTTGTTGAAACTTGTTATGCACACTAGTGTACATATGTGCATACACTTATACAAATAAGAAAGCATTTTATTAATTAAATGGATATATATATATAAATCATATTCTAGAAGGTACTTGAGTAATTAAGTAAAAAGAGAACTTTTCTCCTTATTTTAAAAAGAGAGAAGCACTAATGAGGTGTGTGGTGTGTGGCATAAGCTAATGAGGTGTGTGGTGTGTGGCATAAGCTAAGGAAGGATATGTTTGGTAACTTTACACTTCCTAATCTTCTTCACTACACTTCCCAATCTTCTTCACTACATCTCCCATTCTTTATAAAAGAGCCTCCTTTTTTTCATTTCATTATCATTCTTTGCTCTCTTTTACTTTATTCTTCTTAACTACTTTTCCACTAAATATCCTAAGGAAAATTCACCATAAAACACTTCATTCTCTCCACTAAATTCTTATATAATCTCTAATGACCCAGAATTTTGGTCATTTGTATTGGGATATTTAATTAATTTTAAATATTGAGATATTTGTTTTCTTAGTCAAGTAGCTTAAATTTCAAAAATAGAGATTTATTGAATAATAAATTTAAATAATAGGAACATTTAAATTTTTGAATCTTAGATCTAATAGGAATAAAAATGATTTCAAAAGCTGATTTAATTTCTATTTGAATAAGAATGAATATAGTAATTTTTAATTTTGATTTAAAAGCGATTAATTTGGTTTTATAATAATTTGTTTTAATTAATGTGTGAAAATAGCCTTTTGGAACACTGTCTCGGATATCGACGAAACTAGTTTATTGGATCCATAATAGTGAATTATTGTAAGTTAACGAATTTCATGACGATCGGACGTATCCTTTGGTCATGCGAGCTCGAAACGCTTAGAAATTAATTGCAGAATTAATATAATATAACCGAGTTTGAAAAGAAATCTTTTGTATATGATCGAATTAGGTCTTGAGACTTGTTTCATTGAGTTCAGAATAGAGGTATCACATATAGAACGCCAGGTGGCATGCCTCACTTGGAGTTCGAGATTTTCGAACGTTTAAAGCTAGATATTTTCTAATTAAAATAATATATATATATACACGCACTATTTAATAACCATAACTTCAGCCCATACCCATGTTATCACCATACCCCCACCCCACGTTTTACCCATACCTTCCATATTTATAAATTATCATTCTCTATAAAAGGAATGAGCTTCCTTTTTTCAAAATTAAAATTTTGAAAATCAAGAAAAAAATCACTTGACAAAAAAATAAAAAGCTTTGACCATTAAGCTTGAGATTGAGAGACCTTTATGCCTATTGAGTATTAGGTGGTGCGGCAACTATTTTGGTGAGGTTGAGGTGGGTACAGCGAGCTAGGGTTCGGATTTAAGGGGATTCTAGTCGTCGGTTAGGGAATTGAAGCATAGATTGGAGTTCGTGAAGCCGTAGGGCACCTAAAGGCCGAAGATGGTGAGTCGTAGTGGGCTTTTGGGGGGTCGCGGCCCTGCTGCCTAGATGCCTACTGGTGGTTGAATGCGATGGAGAGGGGGAAGATAGAACCTTGTATCATGGGTATGGAAGAGTGGAGCTCGCGAAGAGCTGATGGATGGTGAAGACGAATCGAAGAACTATGGAAGATCGAGGGAGTTGTGGTTAATATGCACGGCCTTGCAAATGGGTACCGTGTACAGGCAATGGTTAAGGGAAGGAGGAGAAGAATTAAGATGTAATTAAAGTAAACTATGTGATTAGTTAATTATATTATAATTTAAAATATCGATATCTTAAAATTTAAATAACTTTTGCATACGAGGTCCAATCAAGGCGCGAATTTTTGCATTATGCTCGTAACGATGAAATCTTCGCAATGGAACTAGTTTGGTCGGATTTGGAGACTGTTGAAATTTGGGCTAAAATCAGACGTTGTTTGAGTTTATTTCCAAACCGGAACGCCTCGGCGGCGACTGGAATAAAAGTGAGTTAATCTCACCTTTTTGGTTAACCAGTAATATGATATAGTTGATAAATAATTGTTGATTGGATGTTTAGATGATTTACTATTTCATTAGTTGGTTTGGATATATTTCTGCCCCTAGAGCGGATGACCCTTTATATATATCCACCTAGTAGCAGATGACTCATATTATATAATTATATATGGGTTATGATGTAGGGGAACGGGTTGGAGGAATCCAACAGGATTCCTCGCCACTGTTGATTTTATACACACACACACTCCTCTATGTGTGTATGTGCGCTGATATATATGAGTTGTGATGCAGAGAGACGGGTTGGAGGGATCCAACATGATTCCTCGCTATTGTTAATTTATTTTCGATAAAGTTCCTGTCATATGGTTATTGAATATGAAACATGATTTGCGAACACTATTGCTTATAACATCATGTATGTTCAAACTGAAACCCAATAGTGATAGAAAAATCAATATCAATATTAGATAAGAGTTGGATAGCTGTTGGCTTTAAATTAGTATTTTTAAATACTATAAATTATCATTTGAGTTGGAATTGGTTTTTGAGACAGGAAATGATTTTAAGCTTGAAATATGGTTTCAGAAATATTTTGTTTTTAAAGAATTTATTTCTATTTACTCCAACCTTATCATGTGTTCTTCTTAGTCATTTAGAAATGGTTTAAAAAGGTTATTTATTTATATTAATATTATTTTGAAGTTATTTATTTATATTAATATTATTTTAAAGTTATTTGCTTATATTAATATTGTTTTAAAGTTATTTATAAATATGTTAATATTTTGAAAGGTTGCTTATTTTAAAAATAAATATGGTTTGAAACTAATAATAAGGATTTATTAATAATGTTTTGAAATAAATTATTATCATTTATAATAATGGTAAAGATTAATTATCATTGTTTTATTAACAATGTTTTGGAACTATTACTTGTTATTTTTAAGATGTTTTGAAGTTAGTAATTATTATTTGTTTATAATGTTTATTGTTAATAATTTTTATTATATAATAGGGTTTTGAAGTAAATGAATTTTATTTATTTATAAATGTTTTTGAGACTTATAAATAGAGGTTTAAAATGGATTAAAGGCCTAAAGGAAGATTATTTATAAGGAAAAAGAGTTTTATAAATGGTTAGATATTTATAAACGAATTTTAGAAATGGGTTTATAGATTTATAAGAGGAGTTTGTAATTAGTTTTATGGATTTATAAAGAGTTATAAATGATTTGAGAAATGGTTTAGGAATGTTTATAAATTGTTTCTAGATATTTGTAAAATAGTTCATAAATGGTTTTGAAAGTTATAATGGAGTTTATAAATGGTTTTAGAATTGTGTAAAAAGGAAATCTTCCTTCGTTTTATCGATATGCTTATACCATTGAGATAAGTATACGGATATTTTTCCAAGTATTAAAAATATAAGGATTTGTGAATGTATCTTTGTAAAATTAATTGGATACAAGTATTTATAAGATGAGTTTAATTAACGAAACGATTAAGTAAGAAGGCTAGTGATTACTTATGTGCTTAAGCAATGTTGGTTTCTCCTTTTGAAAAAAAATACCTGATTTGGATGTGTGTTTGTTGATAGTTAAATAACCGACTATCAAGTATGAACCCAAATTGTAACTTTGGAAATATCTAGGAGAAACACGTGAGTTATGTAACGATCCGATATTTTGGACCATTCGCATCCGCACATGTCGGACTTGAATAATTCAAAATACCGAATTGTTAATTTAAATTTGGCAAAACTCAGCATATATAGTAAATAAATAATCATAGATCACAGACACAGAGTAATAAATGCAGCGGAAACAAAAGATAGTAGTTCATGAAGCTACTATATACATATCAGAGTTAAATAAGGTACAACAGAAGTCTCGAATACAATAATCAAATACAATATCGAAATACATCACTAGAACCAACTGGATATCTGAAACTGGATAGATAGCTGGATCTCTAAGCGAAGCTCCAACTCCAAAGGTGAGTCTCGAATACTGGTACACTCAGTCTGACCCGAGCGTAAAGCAAAACACAAAACACTCGAGTCAGGATTAACATTCTTATATCAATAAATCCAACTCAAGTGAAATAACAACCGAAATACAAGTAACTCAAAGTATGTTTGGAATAACCATCCTTTAAGGATCCGTTAAACTATCTACTATGTAGTAGTGTACGCTAAGTAGATAATGCCTATCAGTAATATAAAGTATCAAAATAGCGTTAAGGCGTTACCATTATCCCCCTTAACACATTTTATATAAGCGTTATAGTCTATACAGCACTGTAAACTCCACCGTAAACTAGTGGACTATCAGGGAATACTCCATAGGTATAACACAAAAAAAATCATAGTGGTCGCGCATAGGGATACAAGTATGACAAGGCACATGAGGCAATACCCAAGGTAGTGAAACTACTGTTTGCCTGATCCGGACTGGTGAGAACGCATCGTCGCAGCGATCGCAACACCGCGAAACAACACTCCCAAATCAAGGGTGCGCACCAATCAAAAACAAGTAATGAGTAGTTTACGAAGAAGTGTGTCCGCTAGAGGTAACTAACCTCACTGGCCTGGCACGGCTCCTGTTTAAGTCATTTCCAATTTGACACAAGTGTCAAGGCTATCCATTATCGTTCTCTTTCTTTAAATCCAGCAACGTCGTCATTCCAACCACTTCATTCTGGATCACACTCCGCGTATAATAGTTATTAAAGTGGTTTTTGGTTTGGACAGAGAGTATGTCCCTAACCGATCCCGGACTCTTCAATAACTACGTAATTATTACACCGATTTGTCATTTAATAAACTTTCAAAATAGTTTATATTTCAAAACCAAAATATCATTGCCATTTCAAAACCATATCAATACGATATCACTTCCATTTCAAAACCAAATACGATATCATTTCCATTTCAAATATATCCATCTCAAATATATCCATTTACAAAATCTTAATACTTCAAAGTTATAACACTTTCTAAATCAAACACTTTGGAAATCATAATTCTTTGGAAATCAAAGTTTAGAAATCATAGTGCTTTGGAATCATAACACTTTCCTCTTAACCAGTTTAGATATTAAAATTAGTATATATAATAAAATAGTTTATAAATAAAATAGTTTATATAAATAGCTGTAAGTTTAAAATATTTTATAATAAAATATTTTATATTAAAAATGATTTATATTAAAATAGCTTATATTAACATAATTTATAAAGTAAAATACCAATAGTTTGAAATATAATTTAAAAATACTTTATAAAATAAAATAGCTTCCACATATCCACAAATCGATTCAAATTAACTCGACTTCCAAATTCAACTTAATTCAATCTCAATTCATAAATTTCAACTCAATTCAATTTCTCAATAAATTATTTCGAATTATAACGATTTCAAATACAGATTTGAAACACAAAATAAACCATTAAATTTCAATATATTTCAAAGCTTTAAATATTCGACATTCCAAACTAAATTTGATAATTCCATTTATGTCTAAATTCAACCTCATTAACATTTAGTTTTGAAATATTTATAATTTATAATTTAATCATTTCAATACATCTAAATACAACTTCAATTTACAAATTTATATAAACAAAATATCCCATTTAAATTTATATAAGTTTGAAATATTCATTTAAGCCACTTTTTAATCAAATTCAAGCTATAAAACATATCTTAAAATTTCAAATTTAATAGATTTCAAATCAAAATTATTTAAGTATAATTCTTAAATAATTAAGAATTCCAAATCAATTTCAAATTTATCTTTCCACCTGAAACATTATAAGCTCTATATTTGAAAATATAAATTTTACACAAATACTTAAACATTATTTTATATTGATTAAATCGACTTTATTAAATCAACTTTATTAGCTCTTTAAAATCAATATTTAATAAAACCATGTATTTCCTTCAAAACCATAGAAATCATTTTTCAAATATTTATATATAGACCAATGGTGTCTGTATATAATTTTCTACCCTGTGGTCAAGTGATACGGATATTTATCATTTCAATCCGCAATTTAAGTATATACGGGTATATATCTTTTCAACCCGTAACCCCAAATTCAATTCAAATGAAAATCGCTTGGGTTTATCATTTCAACCCATAACGATTTTCTCCTATTCTACAGATCGTTCGGATATGTATCATTTCAACCCATAGTGATTTTATACTAACAGGGAACTTGCAGAGTGATAACATATATGATAATAACATAACAGGCATATATCATCAATATAAATAACAGATAATGGTGTCAGATGTCATAGGTGAACTGATACAGGTAATAGCATATATATAACAGTGTAAATAACTAACATCAGCATATTTCAATTGGCAGATAATGGTGTCAGATGTCACAGGTGAACTGATATAGGTAATAGCATATATATAACAGTATAAATAACTAACATCAGTATATTTCAATTGGCAGATAATGGTGTCAGATGTCACAGGTGAACTGATACAGGTAATAGCATATATATAACAGTGTAAATAACTAACATCAGCATATTTCAATTGTCGTTTCAATTGAAATCAAATTTAATAAATAAAAGAACATTAATCGTGAGTGATTGCTCACCTTTCGAGGCTAGATAATACAGAAGATGGCACGGATACGCACACGGATATGGACACTGAAATTTAATTACGAACCCCAGTTAAGCAAGATTGGCACGAAACGACGAACAGAACTGAAAAGTAGAAATGGACGAAATCAAATCAGGACCGGATCGATGATGATAACTTATATAAGTAAATCTATATGAAAAAAAAACTATACGCTAAATTCAAACATGTATTAAATTGAATATATAAGCATGTATTCCAAAATCCATTGTAATCTTTTAAAACGCACAAAATGAAATCACACTTAAATATATACATTGTATTCTGAAATAATTATGAATGAAAAATACTTACATTTTAAAAACAAATATACATAACCAAGACATTGAACAAAAGGTAAGCCAACCCAACTATATATAACTATATAGATTCGACAATTAAATTAAAACTTATATAAAATAAGTAGTATATGAACTAAAATATGCAGAACCAAATATATCTTACACCCCACTAGCTTCCTGTGTATTTATACTTAAACCATATCATATTTGAAAACACTATATATAAAGCAATACGTATAACAAAAGAAGTGCCTGGGAACAAGACCAAATTCTCTGCTACAATATGCATTATATTCGAAACATCACATACGAATATTAATAAGTACATAGCTTCTGACACAACAACCTATATAACTTTAGTTATACACAAACCGATATGAATTTGAGATAAAATATATATATATAACCAATATAGCTTAATATACAATATATATTATTATTATTATTATTTTTTTTTTTTTTGAAGACCAATGTTTATAAAAAGTCAAGATAACATACTAGACTATCAAGCTGTATGCGAAATATATGTATAGACTATCTTATGAACAGAGTATATACATATTATAGGTTAACTTATTTACATTTATAGAAAAATCAAAATTTACAAACAATACCTTTTAAAGTTCCATATAAAATATAACATAATATATATCTCTTAAGTCAACATTTACACATATACTAACAGAACTAAGAAAGGACACTGCATATTTAAACATATTTCAACACTACCATATATATATATATATATATATATACTGAACCAAATATATGCAAGCTTAGGAAAGACTGTGCAAAAGAAGAAAGATAAGAAAAATGCAAGCAACTTGTAACTTGACATATACTATATACGTACATTTTAATAGAGGCAAGCATTCACTGGAACAACGCACGAAGAAAGGGCAAGCATAGAAAGAGGTGAACTACAGCTGCTAGGTGATCGCCAACATGGACAGGCTCGGTCAAGACACATGTATGCAGTCGTGAATTCTTTTTTTTTAAGCAAGGTGGACGTCGGCAAGGAGCAAGGCGTAGGCACAAACTCGGTGGCCATGGCGGAGAGAGGAATGAAAGGGCCGAGCGTGGAGGGCGGCGGCTAGGCTTTAAACAAAATTGGTGAGCATGTAATGAAGAAGGAAGGTGGAATGGATCAAAATATTTGTGAAGATGAAGCAAACGTGGGGAAGTGAGGCTATGCATTGGAAAGGTAGACATGCAGGCTAGAAAAGAATGAACAGTGCACGTTCATTATTTCTTTTCTCAAAAGTAAGAATAGATTTAAAATATTGGAACCCGGTGAATACCCAATAGTCAAGCACGAGAATTTAAGAAATATAAATGCAAACAGGTACTGAACAGGTAGGTAGATAAAGGGACAGATGGAACCCAAAAGGTTTTAAAATGGATGCCGATATGGTTCAACCTTTTACAGATTTCGCCGTCCACTGGACGTCGAAATACACAAAGAATATACCGCGGAGATCAGCACGACGAGACGATCAAAACGGCATACGGATATTAGCGGTACGATTGAATTATAAAAATTCAAATTTTCTACTAGCGGAAAGTGCAGCAAAAACGCAGAAAAAAAAGATCGACGGAGCTAAAAAGTCCGAATTTGGAAAAACGAAAAATGACGTCTTGCTCAGAAGATGATTTAGAATTTTTCTATATAAAAATATTTAGGTTTCGAAAACATTTTATTTTCATCAATTACAAACTGATTAAATTGAAATAAAATTACACATGAAATAAACTTTCATATTTTTGGATGAAAATTTACCAGTTGCTATGTTTAACTAGACGCATTCCACATATCAAATTTTTATTTTAAAATTTTATTGTTTACAATTTTTCAAAATTCCAATTAAATATATTAATAAAACAAATAAAATTTATCGAAAATTTACGGGTCGTTACAAGTTATGTGGTACAATCATCTCCGATGATGTTGTACTATGCGTATAAATTCCATTTCATTCTCTTAGGACAAACATAAGGAAATCCGTCCATTAACGGTTAGGAGGTAATCTCCGCTCTTATCTTTGACTATTTATTTCCTAAAGAACTAGGGTTGAGTTTACCAGAAATTATCGAAAGTTTTTCGAAGAGACCATGATCAGATATGTTATCTGAAAATCACTTCGATCCAACTCAAGCGTTTCGAAGTGAAGACATCTTGAAGATGATGGAATTTGAAGATGGAGCTATTTGAAATATAAGGGCTACTTGCTACTAATCCTTAGGGTGATTCCAATAAAGATGTAGTAGAAGTGGTGCCTTCAGTTCGTTCATCTCCTGAACGACTTGTATGGATGAGTGCTGACATTGTGTTATCGAATGAAAGGCAATGAAGCATTCCAAGTGGTAAGAGCTATATAAAAGGTAAAACGTAGCCTCAACCCTCATCAACCAGGAATGACTAAAACATGGGAGATGTAGTAGGGCTAAGTGGGTTGCTCTCAATCAGGTTATGATCATCCCCATCTAGAGTCGATATTATCTCTCATCTGTATGCTTCGGGGCCCATTAACGGAGGGGTGATCATATTCAGTACTACTAGTAAAGTGGTAGGCCGGTCCTGTGTTGGAAGGGGATCCTGGCGAGGTCCTCGATGTTATTTTATCTAGAGATACACTGTGACGGGCGGTACCCCAGTAGCCCAGTCATTGGATGGAATCCATTCTCCAATACGAGCCTTTACAGTTTTAGTTGTATACCTATCATGCTGGAATTTAAATAATCTAACAATTTTGGCTATGATTAATAAGTATTTGTATCTTAAACACTGTTATAATAAGAGAATTTCATATGAAAATGTTTTGGTTATCGTAAGGTAAAAACCCGTCCGTGTTTATGTGCGGCATGGTCTTACGAGGTACCTTATTTTCAAAAGACTTTTGAAACGGTAAAATTCAGTTGAGGTGTATTTTCTCATGCTGGTTTACCAGACTGACTCGGGTGTTATTTTTTTATAATGCTCGGGTCAGACCGAGTATATTACAAATTGCTTTTGATGCATTGGAGCTCAAGAGATGAGTTGGAGGCCCAGAGACACATTCACGTACATGGTTATTTTTCCATTGCATTCATTATTGTATTTTTCAGCAAATTGTGGGGACAGGTTGTTATAATAGTCCGGGCTGAAATAGGTTAGTATACTCTGATTGATGTCTGTGTGTGTGTGTATTTTGCTTTGTGTAAAGATTTGTTGTATATTATAGATTATTCGTTCCGATGTGAAATTCTATGTTGTTTATTTTTCTTGTCTTCTTTCTCTCTTCTTTCTTCTTCCTTCTTCCTTCTTTCTTTTCTTCTAACAATCGGGTTTTCCAGCATTCGATTGTCCGGCACACAATACAGTAGACGTATTAGTGTCGATTTTCGAGGGTCGAAAATCCCGGTTCGTTACAGTGTGGTATCAAAGCTGAAGGTTAAGCGAGAACCTTGGCTTTGGTGGGAATTACTCATTAGAGATAAGGTCAGTAGCACCCTAGAATGAGTTTGAGTGTATATATATGAGCGCATATTTGTTAGTGATATAAAAATGTTTTATATTGTGTTGATTGATCGTTGAGTGGCTTATGGATTCTTTTCAGTATGAGTAACTAACGTTATTGATAGGGATCTCTAAACACCTGAACAGAGCAATTCGACATAGTATTGTTTTGAAATTGGGTAAATGAAATAATTTTACCTAGATTATATATTATATAGGAATAATTTTTCAAAAATTATGATAGTATACAGGGTGTGTTTGGCTGTTAGTGAATGGTAATATTTGATTATTATCATTTATTGTTATTGTTTATGTTCTAACAAAGTTGTTATTATTGTAATGTAAACAAAGATAAACAATGGAGAAATGATTTTATATAACCATAGCAAAATTAAATATATAAAGGAAATTACAAATATGATTCGTAAATAAAAAGGGTTAAAAGCTGAGAATTTGAGGATTTAAAATACCGTTGATTTGGGAAATTGTTTTTCAAAGGTTTCGGAAGAAATGATAATGATATTATTTAGGAAGTATTTTGACTAGAAATATTTTTAAATTGTTACGAAAGCACTGAATTCGCTTCGTTCACTGGAAAATAATTTTGATGATTACTACAGCATCATCGGCATTCATTTTCTAGTTTCTAAGTGATGGATTGCCACCATAGGAGTTTTGTTTGGTAAAACAAGTTTTGATTTTAAAATTCAAAAGTATGATTTGAAATACAAAAGAAAATAATTATAGTATTGTTTCAAAATAATTTGAAATAAGAACAGGGTGTTTAAACTTTGGAAATTTTTATTTAAGTGTTTTATGAAAATATGAGAAAATAAGTTTTATAACTTATAAATTTTGAGAATTAGTAAGTTAAAGCAAATTTTTAGATTTGTTGAATATAAATTGTTAATAAAAGCAAAACTGAATTGAAATTTAACTTAAGTTAAGTTAAATAAAATGAATTTTGAAAAGAAATTCAATCTAAGTTAAGTTAAATGAAATGATTTTTGGAAATGAAATTGATTGTGATTTGAAATGAATTAATGGAATGTGGAATGAACTAATTAAATAAATTAGTGAATTGAATATGATTTAGATTGTTGTTTGATAGAATTGAATAGTGAAATTGAATAATGAAATGAGTTAAATGAAATTGAATTTGATTTAAAATGGATATAGACTTAAGTTATGAAGTGACAATAAACATGAGAAGTGTTATATAAAATGTTTATAAACTTAAGTAAAATTTTATGAAATGATTCATAAATAAATTTAGTATGGAGTGAAATGTTGTTAAATATAAATTTTGATGGAATAGTTCTTAAGTGATAATAGTACTGAAGGAAATATACTAAGTAATAAGTAAATGTGAATAAAGCAATGTGAATAATGATTATGAATAAATGAATGTAAATAAAAGAATCTAAATAATAAGAAAAAAAATTGGAATAAATACGTAAGTTGTGCATATACTATTTTACTCGCATAACTGTTCGATCCAGATCCGAGTATATGATTTTGAGATGATTTACATCCGTCCCAGTTAGGATTTTTCACTTAATTCTCGACGGTGAGCACTGGATATGGATTTTTGATTGATTCTGGAGTTCTCTATCATAGTATATGGCCATGCAAGGAGAAATCGGTTTTTAATCAAGGAACTAGAGCTGAGTCCGCACTAAAGTGGTCGTGTGAACGATACTAGTTCAGAAGTGAAATTGTGTGATCGAACGAGTGATCAGATTTTATATTGTATACAGATGATATACGGGCTTTAGTAAATTAAATGTTGAAAATTGAAAACGGGAAATAATATAATTATGAATTATATGATTGGATATCATTGGTAAATAAGATGTAGGTATATAGAAGTAAAAGCTAGTTGATGCCCTTGGTTTCACGAGTAGAATTTGGTTGCCCGATAAATAGGTACATGTTTATATTGTTGTTTGGTTTGATGGTTTTATGATTGAGCCGCTTGGCTATTGTTTTCTTTTCTTGGTTTGAGCCCGTAGTGGCATATTGTAAATTTTTCCTATCGAACCGCGCAAAGGAAACGCTGGCAAAAATTTTCGTAAATTTAAGGCATTAGGAAAATTTCGAGAAATTTTTGACGACTAAAATTTTATGTTTATGTTGTAACTTGGACTGGTATTAGTTAGTAGTTTATGGATGAATTTAAAAACTTAAAATAATTTGGCAATCTATTTCATCAAATTGGTTTTGAAAAGTTAAAAGGTTTTATGGTATTTTTCTTACCTTGCTAATTTCGGGGACAAAATTCTTTTAAGGGGGGAAGAATGTAACAACCTAGAATTTTGGTCATTCGAATTAGGATATTTAATTGATTTAAAATATTGAGATATTTTTTTTATAAGTCAAGTAGCTTAAATTTCAAAAATAGAGATTTATTAAATAATAAATTTAAATAATTGGAATATTTAAATTTTTGAATCTTAGATCAATAGGAATAAAAAAGATTTCGAAAACTGATTTAATTCTA
Source organism: Allium fistulosum (assembly GCA_030737815.1). NCBI lineage: Eukaryota > Viridiplantae > Streptophyta > Magnoliopsida > Asparagales > Amaryllidaceae > Allium > Allium fistulosum. The sequence continues at coordinate 218,786,948 of CM060902.1, forward strand.
TTTGAATAAGAATCAAGATAGTAAACTTTTAATTTTAGATTTAAAAGTGATTAATTTGGTTTTATAATAATTCATTTTAATTAACGTGTGAAAACAGCATTCCGAGACACTGTCTTGGATTTCGACGAAACCAGTTTCATTGGATCTGAAATAGTGCATTGTTGTAAGTTAAAGAATTTCGTGGCGATCGGACATATCATTTGGTCGTGCGAGCTCGAAACACTTAGAAATTAATTATAGAATTAATATAATATAATTTGGATTCAAAACCTATCTTCTGTATATGATCAAATTAGGTCTCGATACTTGTTCCATTGAGTTCAGAATAGGGGTATTACATATAGAATGCAGGGTGGCATGTCTTGTTTGGAGTTCGAGACTTTTGAACGTTTATATATATCCGCCTAGTAGCAGATGACCCATATTATATAATTATATATGATTTATGATGCGAGGGACAGGTTGGAGGAATCTAACTAGATTCCTCACCACTAACGATATATATATATATATATATATCTGTGTGTGTGTGTGTGTGTGTGCTGATATATATGAGTTGTAATACAGGGGGACGGATTAGAGGGATCCAACTGGATTCCTCGCTATTGTTAATTTATTTTCGATAAAATTCCTGCTATACGGTTATTGAATATGAAACTTGATTTGTGGACACTATTGCTTACGACATCGTGTGCAATGACCCGCATATCCACACAATTCAAGCTGACAATAAACCACACATGTCCAACTCAAATCGAACGGAATGACGGATAGTTATGGGAAAGAAAGAAGAAAGAAGAAGAAGAGAAAAAGAAACTAAAACAACACAAAATCTCACAATCGCAGCAGAACAACATATAATATACTATCAATGATCTTTACAAAAGAGAAACTTCCATATGCATACATCCAACAGAGCACAACACAAATCAAAATCATCAGCCTGTACAATTATAACAACCTGTCCTCACAATTGCTGATAATTTCAACAACAATGCAGCGGAAAAATAAACAAATACAGGAATACGACATAAAGAACTCCAGCTCGTCTCGTGAGCCCCAATGCATCCAAAGCAATCTGTAAATATGCTCTGTCTGCCCTGAGAATTATAATAAAATAACACCCAAGTTAGTTTGGTAAACCAGCGTGAGATAAACGCACCTCGATTAAATTTTAAAGTTATAAAAAAACCTTTTAAAAATAAAGTTGACCACGCCGCACATAAACACGGACGAGTTTTTACCTTATGATAACCAAACCATTTCATATGAAATTCTCTAATATTATAATAGTGTCTAAGGTACAAATACTTATTAATCATAGCCAATGTAACAACCCAAAATTTAAGCTATAATAATTAATTAATGAATTAATGAAATGATAAAATAACTTTGTGAAATTATCAGATTTGAGCCACGGGAGTTGCACCATTGTGTCCATGGTAATTTTCTTGTCAATTTTTATATATAGAACGTCAGAATCCGAGTCAATATGAAGAAGTTACGCACGAAACAAGAATCGGAAAATAAAAGAAAGAAAATAAAATATAGGGAGGTCGACCAAGAGGTCAACCATCCCACTGCCTAGGTCAACTGGTCGGTCGACCTGGCATAGTGTGCGGTCGACCCTAAGGTCGGTCCGCCTCAAGTGAATGAACGAAGGATTCATTCCTTCGTTCCAGTAGTTAGCGAACGCGTCATTTTGCATTCTTCTGTTCCATCTGGTCCTTCCGTGCTCCCATCTGATGGCCCCTATTCAGCCTTTGACGTGGTTGCATCCTATTCAATCTCCAAATCCAACGGTCTGAGATCCACTTCTACCCCTATAAATAGAACCCTAGGCCTAACACTTTTTCTCATTCTAGATTTTCTCCGCTTGGGTTCACCTATTTAGGAAGGACCCTAAAAGGAATAATTTTCCAAGGAGAGAATCTTTTTAATAAAAATATTTTAACAACCCCAAGTGGATCCATGAAAGCATAAAGGGAAGAGCTAAGGACCAGAGGTGAGTGATTGTAATTATTTTAAGATTTCTTTAAGTAATTTAAAATAATAGTGTTTCCAATAGTTGTAGTTTTACTACGATTTTTGGAATAGCCATTTCAGTAGTTTATTTACGGTTTTTAGAATTATTTTCGGTCTATTTCCTTTCAGCTATTCTTTTCAGTAATTTTAATTTATTTCTGTTAACTATAGCTTTTCCAATTATTTACAGTTTATTTACAGTATTTTAGTTATTTACTGTTATTTATAAGTTATTTACATCTTCTTTATACGTTTTGGATTTTCTTTTATTTTCAGTTTTCTTTTATTCCTCCTTCTTCTTCACGTATGAATTAGAATAAGGTTAACGCGAATATGGATTAAATTGTAAGAAAACTGAAATAATGGAATATAAGATGTAAATTTCAAAGACTGTACTATAAATGGAATTGGACTGAAATTACGCCTAATTATGACGTTAATTTGACTGAATTAAAAAGATTGGCCTAGTTATAACATAGAATTATAACTAAAAAGAATAAAAGATGGAAGAAGCTTATTTTTACACTTAGACCTTGGGTTAAGTAATAAGCATGATTATAACGTAGGTTATAATAAGAAAAAGAACAGAATAAGGCTTATTTTAAGACTTAGGATAAATTAATAAGCACAGGTAGTAGAGAAAAATGTAAAGGCTTATTTAAATAATTTACCTAAGTTAATAAGCAAAGATGAAAGTAGGACCTGTACCAAATAGCATTCCCTATTAGACAAAACGGTGTCTCACATTAGTCTAAAGTGAGATGAGGGCTCACTTATGCTAAGAATGGTAGTAATTGGTCAAATAGAAGTCCAAATCATGGGGAATTTGGATAAGGGGCGCAACTAGATATTGTTTGGATGAAGGGCCGGTACCAATAGCATTTCCCCTATTGTTTCTATGGACACACGGTGATCTCACATTAGCCTGAAGTGAGATGAGACACATGCTATGCTGGAAGTTGGAGGTAATAAGAAGACCCAATAGGTGGAGCAAAAGGTAGCATGGGCATGGAGGCAGTTACGCGTGCGACTTCCATTCGGGTGCTCAGTAATAGTTGTGAGTTCCAAGCACTTAGTATGGGTGTCTTTTGTAGACACCATTGCCTTCTGTGTAAGGAGCTATATATGTCGTCCGGATCCACAGTAGTTGCTCTGTGCATCTTCCGTAGATACCATTGGTTGTGTAGGGAGTTATATAACGGCTGGTCCGCGGTAAGGTCTATGGAGTAGCAGGTCGATCGAAAAGGGTAGAATTAGGGTTACATCCTAATTATAGGATTAGGAATTCAGCCTAATCAAGGTAGAAATCAAGGACAAGTGCAAGCAATCAAAGTTAACCTATCTTATAAATTGAGCAATACTTAATCATATTTATTTTCAATTTATCTCTTTTCTATTTCCTTTATTATCCTTATTTATTCTAGAACTGTTGCAGAGTCTATTACTTTTATCTTGTTTAAAGACTCTAGTAATTACTATCATTCACCAGACTTTTAGTCTGACCCACCTCTCTATTTTCCCTTACCCCCCCCATAGGCAATAAAGGGAGAAGTCAGTAGATTGATGTTGCTTGGAGGTTTCTTGAAGGAGTTCTCTACTATGTATTTCTTTTTATTTCATCTTTTGTTCTTTCTATGTACTGGCTTATTATGAAGGATATTATGTACTCTGATTTTGAGACTATGAGTTTTTGTTTCATGAGACATATTGGATCTTTAAATATGTATGCGGTATTTTGTATTTGACTTATTTATAAAGCAATTACGAAGCTTTGTTTTAATTATGCTATTATTTTAAGTTTTCGTTGTTTTTATCTATATTTGTCTTGTAAATCTTAGTCTCTGTTAGCTTTAGTTATACCTACAACGCACCATGCCTTTTAATGTGTCCTTTTGGGTATATTAAGGGGTGTGGGGTGTTTCACTTGGTATCAGAGCCTAAGGCTATAGGATTCCTAAAAAATTATTTTTAAAAGTAGTATTTTCCAAAATAACTTGTTTTAAAAGTATTTTTCAAAAAAGAACTCTTAGAAATAGTTTTTAAGTATAAAAGAGTTTTTATAAAAATCCCCTCAAAGTCCAGTTCAATCTTCTTTCGATTCTTTCGAGCCTAAGTTTCCATTTCTTTGCATAGTATGGCTGACTAGTTCCGTAGAGCTACGGTACCAGAGGTGCAAGGGCAAGCGCCCAATACAACACCGGTAGGTGGAAATCCCTCTAATCCACCTACACCAGCCGATTTTTCTAAGCTATGCAAGGACTTCACTAGCGTAAGGGCGGAACATTTTCTGGCATGAAGGATTTCAAGGAGACACAAGCTAGGTTAGAAGATATGGAGCAAAAGTTTAGACGGATAGGTTTGGAGGACCGACGGAGTGGTCAGCCTACTTATTGGAAGCTGAAGGGAGAACTTAAGGAGGTTCCTACAAGCTCTAAGAAACAGTGGTGGAAGGGCAACAAGGATAAGCGGAAAAGGGAAGGCCCTCAGAAGCGAATCAAGAAAAGTGGGAGATGTAACCGTTGTAGAATGGCTGGTCCTTACGCAAGAGACTGCAAGAGAGAGAAGGTGAAGAAGTGTTACAGTTGTGGACAACCCGGTCATCTTAGTAAGTTTCGTCCTCAGAAGATGGGGCAGGGAGCGAGTGCGCCTGCAGCTCAGATTCAGGCTTTGGATGCAACACCTTCCAGCAGCGGACCGGATCGAGGTAGGAAAATTTGGTTACTATTTCTGATTTTCCCATTCAGACTCTTTTCGATCCTAGAGCATCACTCTTTCATCTCTAGTTCTTTGGTAGATTGTTTGCACTTAGACATCTCTTTAGTAGTAGACCCCATTATTGTTTCAAACCCCATAGTAGGATTGGCACAATTGTCTATGATTTGTAGGGGTTTGAAAATTTTATACTAGGCGTAGAATTTGAGTATGACGCCTGTATTTTGAGATTTTCAGGGTATGGGATGATTTTGGGAATAGATTGGCTGTCCACATATGGAGCTATATTAGATTGCGAGAGGAGAGTGATTAGACTAGAGACATGCATCAGTAGGACTCTCGAGATTTCTTGCGACCCGCAAGGATCGGTTATGTTGAGCTTCCTTTATTCCCTCGATTCATCATCATCAGAGTTAGATTTGGTTCATGTCATCAGAGATTTTTCCAGACATCTTTGAGGAGGTTAGGGGACTAACCCCCTAAGAGAGAGATTGGCTTCAGGATTTATTTTGCTAGCCAGTAGCATTACCCGTAGGGCATATGGCGCCTAGGGTAAGGAAGGAATTGAGCAAGAAGATCCGTGAGCTTTGGAGAAAGGTTTCATAAGAAGAAACATAGCGGAATAGGGAGCGCCAGTCGTCTTCGCTACCGAAGCAGGTGGTTCTCTTCGACTTTGCATTAACTATAGAGAATTGAATAAGCTCACAAAGAAGAACCATTATCCACTCTCTAGGATAGATGATATTTTTGACGAGTTAGTTGACTCTTCGTTATTCTCCCAGTTTGATTTAGCCACTGGATTTCATCAGCTTAGGGTCGCTAATGACAACATTGATAAGACCGCATTTAGGACACCAGACGGATTCTTTGAGTGGTTAGTCATGACTTTTGGGCTAACCAATGTCCCAGCCTATTCTATAGATTTGATGAACCATGTTTTTAGAGATGTCCTAAAATAAACTTCATGGTGGTTTTCGTGGTCGACATTTTGGTGTTTTCCAAGAAGTATGGAAGAGCATGTTATTCATCTAAAGAAGGTTCTTTGTATGCTTCATGTTCGTCAGTTGAGAGCGGAGGTCTTGAAGTATCACTTTTGAAGTGTGTTTATTGGGGCATAGAGAATGTCTGCATATGATAGGGATTTAAGAAACGGTTTTGTACATTTAGGATTGGGATTGTGGAAATCCAAAGAGAGGTAGGCAAAGGTTAGAGATGTACAATAAAATTCAGTAGATAAGCAGAGAAGAAAGTCCATGTGTAGGTAATGGCAGAAATTATAATTGTCTCAGACAAGTGGATTCGACGGTGATGTCTTAGAATAAATATGAGTATACAAGAAGAATAGGAGTAAAAGCCTTTAGATTAGAAAAAGTACTCTGAGGGTAGTAAGTAGGAAGACCCATTTAATGCTAAGCCCAATAAAATGAAAATTTTGAAATTTAAAAAGTTGAAAAATTGTAATTGTTGGAATTGAAAATTTTCATTGTTAATATTTTCTTTCAGAAAATAAACATGGGGTTTTTGAAGAATGGTATGAAATTTAAGTTGGTTTTTATATAATGAAAAATTGGAATTTTTTTGAAGAATTATAGAGTATATATATAACTCACTAGTTTCATTATAAGTAAACAAAGATTTTAAACATAAAAACCTAGAATGTATCAAGTATCGAAAATGTAGATTACAACTTTTATTGTTGTAATAAATGTTTTCGTAGAAAATAAGTGGAGCATAGGCTATAACGCTATTGTTATAGTAAGTGACTCTCAAGATGAATATTTTTACATAGGTATACGAGATGTATTTATTTGGGTTGTAGTAACGGTGTTTTACGTAACATTCGTTTTACACCAAATAAAAATGTATTTTAAAATGTAATTTCTAAGTATAGAAACAAATGGTTTGTAAAGTACACTAAGTATAAGGAAGTGCTTTTGCAGTTATGGAAAAATTAAAACAGTTTTGAAGATGAGTTTTTCTGAAAGGAAAATGTGTAAGTTAGATATTAGAAAATATTTATCATGGAAGAGTATAATTTAAACATATTTTAATCTATTGGAATGAAAAGAATAATGGTATGATTTTCTATGAAATCAATAAAAATGTTTTGTGCAAGTTACAAGGAATACATGAAAGAGATATACAAGGTATGAAAAGCACCATATATTGTATAGTATATTCCAAAAAAAAATATAATAAGTTCCTTGTAATTTCACATAAACATGAAATTCTTTTAAAAGGTTCTTAGAAGGTTTTAGTGTTAATAACTTCTCATAAGAGAAGGTAGTTCCAATACATTAAGATATGAGACTGTTAGGTGTAATAAGAAGATGTTTTGAAAACACATAAAGGATATTTTAAAGATATTTTAAAAGAAAATGGTTTGGTGAAAAAGTAAATAAGTTTTTGAAATGAAAAACTTAATAAAAGTAAAATTTGAAAATTCAAATTTTTATAGAAAACTGTAAAAGTCTTTAAAAGAAAGAGAGATATAAGTTTTAGACTTAAAAATTTGGAAGTTTTTCCCTCTAGGTTTGGGAAATAATATTAAGTGACCAAGTATTTTTTAAAATTAATAGAAACTGAAAAGATAACACTTTTAAAGACAAAGATTTTGGGGTTTGATGTTTTAAAATTTTAAAAAACCTTAGTTTTTAAAACAAGGTGATAAATACGAAACCAAACTCTTAAATGTGGAGTAGATAAGAACATTTCCTAGAAGTAATGGAAAAGGTGTAAGGTGATAGCAGTAATTACGTTTAGAAGTAATAATGGAAGTTTCTGTAAAGTGTATAGGACACTAGAAAGAACCTAGGAATGTTGATTCATGAAGAACAGTAAAATGAAATTAGTAGGATAGTAAGACAAGCATGGTTGAGAATGAATATTCTTGATTTTGGAAGAACTTGGGAAACGCATCTTTCTTTAGTGGAATTCATATGGTAGTAGTTTTCAAGCTAGCATTGGAATGGCACCTTTTGAAGCTCTTTTTGGGAAGGCCGTGTAAGACGCCTTCATGTTGGTTGGAATATACGGAAAGGTTGCTTCTTGGTTCCAACATGGTTGGAGAGATTTCGAAGAAGACTAATTTGATTAGGAGAAAATTCGTATCTCATATCCATGTCTCTTTGATAATAGGTTTTAGAATTTCCTTTTTTCATCTTTAGATTTGAATAGGTTCTTTCCTTTATTATCCTTTGGGAGGGTAGAACTTAGGATTTAACCTATGGATGGTAGGATTTGATGTAAACATGTTAATAGAACATGTTATGAATGATGTATGCTAGTGGTTGCAAGTGTTTGCTAGTGGATGCTAATGGATGCATATAGGTACATTAAGCACTATTATTCCTTAGGGATCGGCCTAACTAGGACACTAGAGCATATGCATATGGATGCGCGCGCATTTTTATTTTATTTCCATGGTTGCTATAAATGGATGTTTATCACATGATTGTTGCATTTGGATGATGTTTGTAGCACGCATATAGAATTATCAGTTGTCATTAGGAAATTTTTGCATTCATTTGGATACATGGCATGGACATGATTGCATAAAATGAGGTCAACTGAATTAGTGGACCGCTTAATCTTTTGCATTAGTTAGGAACATTTAAACTACACTAATTGCATAAGTATCATAAAATCGCATTAGAAAAACTTAAGGATAATGGATGAATGGTTGATGATTGAGTAGTTGGTTGTAGAATTGGATGAAAACATTTTGTTCATTCTTTTATCCTTAGAGATTTCGGGGACGAAATCCCTTAAGGAGGAGAGAATGTAACAACCCAAAATTTAAGCTATTATAATTAATTACCGAATTAATTAAATGATAAAATAACCTTGTGAAATTATCAGAATTGAGCCACGGGAGTTGCACCATTGTGTCCGTGGTAATTTTTTGTTCAATTTCCATATATAGAACGTCAGAATCCGAGTCAATATGAAGAAGTTACGCACGAAACAAGAATCGAAAAATAAAAGAAAGAAAAAAAATAAAAAAAATTATGGGGAGGTCGACCATCCCACTGCCTAGGTCGACCGATCGGTCGACCTGGAATAGTAGGTGGTCGACCCTAAGTTCGACCCATCTCAAGTGAATGAACGAAGGATTCATTCCTTCGTTCCAGTAGCTAGCGAACGAGTCATTTTGCATTCTTCTGTTCCATCTGGTCCTTCCGTGCTCCCATCCGATGGCTCCTATTCAGCCTATGACGTGGTTGCATCCTATTCAATCTCCAAATTCAACGGTCTAAGATCTACTTCTACCCTTATAAATAGAACCTTAGGCCTAACACTTTTTCTCATTCTAGATTTTCTCCGCTTGGGTTCACCTTTTTAGGAAGGACCCTAAAAGGAATAATTTTCCCAGGAGAGAATCTTTTTAATAAAAATATTTTAACAACCCCAAGTGGGTCTGTGAAGGCCTAAAGGGAAGAGCTCAGGACCAGAGGTGAGTGATTGTAATTATTTTAAGATTTTTTTAAGTAATTTAAAATAATAGGGTTTACAATAGTTGTAGTTTTACTATGATTTTTGGAATAGTCTTTTCAGTAGTTTATTTACAGTTTTTAGAATTATTTTCAGTCTATTTCCTTTCAGCTATTCTTTTCAGTAATTTTAATTTATTTCTGTTAACTATAGCTTTTTCGATTATTTACAGTTTATTTACAGTATTTTAGTTATTTACTATTATTTATAAGTTATTTACATCTTCTTTATACGTTTTGGATTTTCTTCTATTTTCAGTTTTCTTTTATTCCTCCTTCTTTTTCGCGTATGGAGTAGAATAAGGTTAATGCGAATACAAATTAAATTGTAAGAAAACTGAAATAATTGACTATAAGATGTAAATTTCAAAGACTATACTATAAATGGAATTGGATTGAAATTACGCCTAATTATGACGTTAATTGGACTGAATTAAAAAGATTGGCCTAGTTATAACATAGAATTATAACTAAAAAGAATAAAATATGAAAGAAGCTTATTTTCACACTTAGACCTTGGGTTAAGTAATAAGCATGATTATAACGTAGGTTATAATAAGAAAAAGAACATAATAAGGCTTATTTTAAGACTTAGGATAAATTAATAAGCACAGGTAGTAAAGAAAAATGTAAAGGCTTATTTAAATAATTTACCTAAGTTAATAAGCAAAGATGAAAGTAGGACCTGTACCAAATAGCATTTCCTATTAGACAAAACGGTGTCTCATATTAGTCTGAAGTGAGATGAGGGCACGCTTATGCTAAGAATGGTAGTAATTGGTCAAATAGAAGTCCAAATCACAAGGATTTGGATAAGGGGCGCAACTAGATATTGTTTGGATGAAGGGCCGGTACCAACAGCATTTCTCCTATAGTTTCTATGGACACACGCATAGTGAATTCAAAGCTCAACTTAATGAAGGAACATTCTGTAACAACCCGCATATTTGTCGATTTTATATTTAAATATTTTATTTAAATATTTCGTCGTTCGTCGGATTTTGGTCCGAAAAGCTACTTTTTGCAAACAGTCGAATTAGGACTCGAGGCCTCCTCCATTGAGTTCAAAACGTCGTTTGCGATCTTTTTGAGTGTAAGCTTCGATATGTTTGGAGCTAGTAAAAAATTTGACCATTTGCACTTTGGGTTTGGTTTTGGGTTCAGCCCCTTTGCCAACTTAAACGCCAAACTGAATCATCCCTCCCCATTCACTCTCACTTCCTCCTCTTGCTCAGTTCTAAAGCAAAAATGGTGGGAGAGATGGGAAATTAAAACTCCCAAACCCTAGTTTCATCTTCAAATCAAGTTCTAGCTCCAAATTCAAAGAGAACCCATTGGTAAGCATCTCCTTCATCTTCTCCAACCCGTTCTCCTTTCAATTTCAGAAATCCTAAACCTAACTTTAGGAATGTTCTTCTTTTTGAGCATAGATTCAAGCTCATTTGGGTTGTGTTGAAGAGTGGTTGATTCTCCCTTTGCTTTCAAGCTCCTTCTTCATTGTTTTTGTGAAAAGGTGAGATTTTTATCTCACATCTTAGTCTATAACTATCTTCGATTGTTGGGTATGAATTCCTAACACTTATTCTTGTGCAAATGCTTTTGGTTTGGATTGATTTGGTGAATATTCCAATTTTTAGTGTTTTGAGTTCAATTCTTTGAAAATCCTAACTTTGATGTTTTGATCACGTTTTTGGTGATGAATCGAAGAGCGTATATGGCCGGGTAGTCGATGGGCGTAAACCCTTAGTGCCGTTGCTCGTCCGATTGCATTTCGGAAGGAATTGGCATTCATTTGATTTGGCATGGGAGTGCTGGAAACAGGCTCCGGTCGACCGACCTCAGAGTCCGGTCGACCGACCTGCTACTCTAGCATCTCCCTGCTTCTGTTTGGAAGTGCAGGTTACAGGCTTCGGCCGACCGACCTCAGGGTCCGGTCGACCGACCTGCTACCCGAGCACTTCTGTCTCTGGTTCGGTCAACCGACTCAGGGAGTCCGGTTGACCGACCTGCTCCTATTTGCCAGTTTTTCCTATATTGCTTATTTGTTCGAATTTCCAACTTTAATCGATTCGTGTGGTCTCCTATTTGTTGTTATCATCTCTAAGACTTTGATGACTCCTCTTTCGGGATGGTACCTCGTTAGGTCGCTCGACCCTATCCCCCTTAGGTCGTTAGACCTCATTTTGTCTTTACTAGGTCGTACCGTTTTGACGGGGCGCTGCCCCGCACCCCGCCGTGGGCGCTGCCCCCTGGACCCCCGCGACCTGACCGGGCAGGTCGAACCCCGTATAACTCTGCGTAGGCAATCTTATCTGAAAACCATTCAACGGAACTTCTTACTTTGATGGTTTTGGGAATTGATTTCTTTGGATTTTATTCACGTCTTCGAATGTGAACTTTTATAATTGATTGTTTCTACAATCACTTCTATGACTTGTCACTTTAAAAATATAAAGGTTTCAATACTAGTAGTAAATATCAAAACTCTATCATCAAAACGATTTCAACTCTATTTTCAATATCAAACTCGTTTATAAAACTGTTTTCCAATCTACTAGTATATACAAACCTTTACCTCATTCGTATGAGAAAATATAATTAAACGGCTTAGCAAAACAAGTGGTATGAAACGCTTGCGTTTACTTCGTCAGTTAATTTATGGACTTGTTCGATTGAAACTCTTGTGACAATTTCCTAGTGCAGATCTACAGTTTGTTCGTAAATATTTGAGTTAAGTAAGTGGTTATGGGACATGAAGCTAAACTCTTATATTTACTAGCTTAGTGTAATCGACACTTCCTTATGATCATGATGATCATTCTTATGATTTAGACTAGCGATTGAGCGATGTCTCTTTGTTTGCGAGGTTAGACTAGACACCATTTGTGTGATTTCGATTCACACATATCTCTTTATCTTCAAGGTTAGTCTATACCTCATTGGTGTGATTTCGATTCACACATATTGAAACTCTTGTGACAATTTCCTAGTGCAGATCTACAATCTGTTCGTAAATATTTGAGTTAAGCAAGTGGTTATGGGACATGAAGCTAAACTCTTATATTTACTAGCTTAGTGTAATCGACACTTCTTTATGATCGATGACGATCATTTTTATGATTTAGACTAGCAATGTGCGATGTCTCTCGTCCGTGTGTTCGGACTTGCCTTTCTCGTCCGTGTGTTCGGACTTGCCTTTCTCGTCCGTGTGTTCGGACTTGCCTTTCTCGTCCGTGTGTTCGGACTTGCCTTTCTCGTCCGTGTGTTCGGACTTGCCTTTCTCATCCGTGTGTTCGGACTTGCCTTTCTCGTCCGTGTGTTCGGACTTGCCTTTCTCGTCCGTGTGCTCGGACTTGCCTTTCTCGTCCGTGTGTTCGGACTTGCCTTTCTCGTCCGTGTGCTCGGACTTGCCTTTCTCGTCCGTGTGTTCGGACTTGCCTTTCTCGTCCGTGTGTTCGGACTTGCCTTTCTCGTCCGTGTGTTCGGACTTGCCATTCTCGTCCGTGTGTTCGGACTTGCCTTTCTCGTCTGTGTGTTCGGACTTGCCATTCTCGTCCGTGTGTTCGGACTTGCCTTTCTCGTCCGTGTGTTCGGACTTGCCTTTCTCGTCCGTGTGTTCGGACTTGCCTTTCTCGTCCGTGTGTTCGGACTTGCCTTTCTCGTCCGTGTGTTCGGACTTGCCTTTCTCGTCCGTGTGTTCGGACTTGCCTTCGGGCCATCCGTGTGTTCGGAAAATTAAATGGATAGCTTCCATGAGATAGCTTCTCGTCCGTGTGCTCGGACTTCCCCCTTTTTGTGATTTCTAGATTTCGTGTGTTGATTTCTGAATTTAATGTTTCACCAACTTTTACAATTGGCATTAACATGTATGTCATTTATTGTGGCTTGGTGAATTAAATAAAGAATATGACATTCTTTTTAATCTTTGAGAAGATTCTTGTGGTATTGATTAATCTCTTGTTGATTTTCAATTACGTACTTATCACAGTACGCTATTATGGTTATGATACGTTTTTGTCATATCTCTTATTCTATATCACTTTATCTGATATTTATAGCTAGACTGATCCGTTTATTATTTTCTTATAAATAATACTCGGGTCAGACCGAGATGTTACAGGTGCTTCTGCTTGACTACTCTTCAGGACTATTCTGACTTTTGGCTAACTACATAGAGTGTAGTTTTTGGATGTACACATTTGAGATATAGACTCTATGTTGTGTACTTATTCTTTTGTATAGCACGTGATGCTATTCTTTTGTATTATCGTGGATCTTTCTGACCACTACTCTGATGTACACTTTCATGTGTTGTATATTTATTCATATCTATTTCCGCCTCTATGATATGAATTGTCTGTGACTGATTTATGTTACGTTTATTTCTATATTTGTTTCCGAAGATTTTATATAGCCACCGTGTGATAGCTTTGTGTTTGTATCGGTATGTCAGATTTCCTCCTTAAAAGATATGCATTCTATTCTATCTGACATATCGGTGCTCGCACAAAGAAGTTACATGGATGGTCGCTCCTCAACAGCCTTATTCTCCGTGCTAATTGACAGCACTACACCGTAGTGTTCTTGGTTAGCGTGGGTATAGAGGTGGGGCGTCACACATTCCATCCACGCTCCTGATCGTTCCATGACTGAACGGGACATAGGGGATTACAGCAGCAAATACTGAATTCAATCAAGGAATGGGTAAATAAATACTACTAAACCGGTGCTCCTAGAGGTTGGAGAACCTAGCTAATATGCCAAGAACTATAGTTGGTTAATATATCATGCTTCTAAGGTGGACTACAACTTCCCCCAATTGACCAGCTTTTAAACTCCTGAATTGACAACTATGGTACCATGGCTAATATGACGACTGCCCTACACTGTCTACTCTGCTCTGCCAACTCAAAGCATAGCTGGTCACCACTGAACCATCTTCAAATGCCCGCATCTTAATAATACCGTGTCCATATGACTAGAAGCATGGCATACAACCTCAAGATAACTTCCTTAATACCCTACATGGGTATCCTGCCTGGGCGAAAGTTTGGGACAATCACCAATCTATGAGCCCATCTTAACCAACTCGCCATCGAATCGGCGTTACCAACCACTCAAACGTTGGACGATCATGCATGCATCATTCACTAGTATTACAAGACCCCGTAGCCACAAAATGGGCCTGACAACGACGATTGGAGTATCGTTCCCAGTTGAGACCCATTCATTGAAACTGTTCTATATACAAAATTTCCGGTGAAAATTCAACATGCCGACCATGTCGGTGTACTACGGGAATACAACCTCCGACACTACCTCATGAAGTGAGAATGGCGCATGGATTCCACCAAGAGTGAAAAATGCCATCAAATGCAGATGTATTCCCCTATTCCTCAAAGAAGACCTCATGGTTAGACATATCGGTTCTACTTCTCATATTGCTGAAGGGAATAAAGAAGCTGGCAGCCAACGAATTGATCAAAATCCACAGCCCGTTGCTGCCAACACTCATAAATGAAATCATCACAAAAGCTTATTTCCAGAATTTGATAAGAGAACTGGCGGATAGCCGCCAACAACTACACCAACATGTCGTATCCAACATTAAGTTGATGGACCAGATGAAGGATCAATGTGGCAAGATAAGGAGGAAACCTACTCCATACTCTAAATCAGGAAGCTCCTCTTCCTTAGATGGCTACCGTGGACGCCAGCACCATAAGGCTACTCCGGAAAGGAAAGCTTCGATAATATGTGCAAGCCCCATAAAACGACGGGTAGGGAACGCCCTACCCCTATCAATCAAGAACTTTGATTAAACTGAACCACTTGCGTTATACTTCCAACTAAGGAAGGCTGGACCAAAGTGCAATAGCGAGCATACGATGCTGCTTCACTTATTAATGAGATTTGATCTGATCTCTTTTGAATTATTTCTATTTCAATTTCATTTATGTTGCGAAGTATGATTGACTTGAATTAAACTACTTGCAAATGGTGCAGGTAACCGAGTACTCAAGGTTCGGTGCCAAACAACCTCCACGAACTATGATCAAGTCATTGAGGTATCATTATGACGAGCATGATTCAACCACTGATCAGCTACTATATGCCCCTGACTTGGAGGCAGGGCCTCAAAGCAGAAGATACCGACAAGGTCATGACTCCAGTACAAAGTGGATGCAACCGACCATCCGCCTATGCCATTTAATTAGGAGATATGAGAAAGACTTGGAGTTATATGTCCCAACAATTCACTCTCCATCTCGTACTTGAAGCTCGCCAAAATACTTATGCTTCTTCTGATGCCTAGTAAAATCGGAATCACACCAAGGGTGGACGTGACGACACCGTCCATGCATCTAATCCTACATTAGACACTTAGGGTTTTTTGAGAACACAAGTTTAAAGTGGATATGATTTGACCATTCAGTCTCCAGTTTGCGTTTGTGATTCGGCAAATCAATCATGCCGTAAACCGACTTCATCAGGGGCCAATCCTCAATTTAAAGTCATCAACGACTGACCGCCTACTCGCTAACCATCATGAGCCATCATTTCAACTCTCTTCCTCAGCTCGATCGGAAGAACGCAAAGTATAAAGTGGATGTGACTTGACCGTCTGCTCTCCAATTCTTGCATTTGACTTAAGGTAAAATGCACAACTCAAAGTGAATGTAGTTTGACCATCCTCTCCTCTGCTCGAGCTCAAAGCTTGCCAGAACACTAATCTTACTCCTTAGGCTTGGCAGAAGCAGAATCCAAATGAACATGGACGCGATCCAACCGTCCATAAACTAAATCTCATCCTTCGTTGAGGGCAGATAAGTGGAAAGTACTCGGGGTCCCACCGATCACTCGCTATGAAACCCCGAGCTCAGGAACAAGCCATCACACTACAGCCAAAAGGGATTGATACACGACAATCCTCTAACTAACTCCGGCTCCCAGAGTGCGAGCTGGAGTATAAATTCATGGACATGGGCTCGAGGAGGGTGGATCCGTCCACCTAACGACTTCGCCCGTATTTAACCTAAACCCGAGGAGGATGGATCAGTCCATCTAACAACCTCGCCTTTCATATTTACAAGCTCAAGGAGGGTGGATCCGTCCATCTAATGACTTCGCTTGCCTACTCAGGGTGGATGTGATACGAACGTCCACATACTTAATCAACTTCTTGTTCCCAGAGTGTGAACGAAATCCTTAAGCCTAAACAGATGTGACTGACCATCTATCGGCCAACTCCAGATTCCCAAAGGGTGAACTAGAGTATAAACATTAACTAAACTCTGGTCCCGAGAGCGCGGACTAGAGTATAAACACCAATTGGGTGTGACTGACCACCCATCAACTAACTCCAGATTCCCAGAGTGCGAACTAGAGTATAAAACACCGACTCACTCTAGTCCTGAGAGCACGGACTGGAGCACAAATGCCAAATGGGTGTGACTGACCAACTAACTCCAGATTCCCAGAGTGCAAACTGGAGTATAAACATCAACTAACTCCAGATTCCCAGAGTGCGAACTGGATTATAAACATCAACTAACTCTAAATCCCCAAAGTGCGAACTGGAGTATAAACACCAACTGGGTGTAACTGACCACCCATCAACTTACTCTGGTCCCGAGAGCGCAGACTGGAGTATAATGACCAAATGGGTGTGACAGACCACCCATCAACCAACTCCAGTCCTCAAAGCTAGGATTGGAATATAAATACCAGAAGGGATGCGATTCGACTATCCATCAATCAACTCAGATTCCTCAGCAAGTCCTGTAGTATAAAAGGTGGATGTGGTTCAACCGTCCACTTTCCAACTCTACCCTCACTTGGGGGCACACTTATCACACAAAATCGGATGTGATCCGACCATCCAGCACTAAGCATGCACGACATGACCGTCCATGCATCAACTCTTGTCCCCAGCACGGGACCCATAACATAATTTTATAGGGATGCACTCCAACCCTACAAGACAAAATTTCTTCCTTGATTCGACAGGGAGACGCAGGTTCGCAAAATGGACCTAGCTGAACGTCCTATTCTAAATGGATGTGACTACCCATCCTACTACAAATGAACGTGACACGACCATTCATACGCTAACTCTTGCCTATGATCCGACGGGTTGTGCGTGCAACATGGACGGATGTGACCCAACCATCCGCCAATCAATTCCTTCCTACAGTTCAGTGGGAGAAGCATCAAATTAAAGTTGTTGTAATGTGACCGACCACACTTCGACTTTTGCCCTTGACTGGGGGCAGAGAAATTGGCCGAGGAAAATGTGGTCCGACCATTTTCTACAAAATAATCTTAGTCCCCAAAGTGTGGACAAGGGTATAAACATCAAATAGATGTGATGAATGACCCTTTAGCTGACTCTGATCCCCAGACTGCGACTGCAAGCATAGATAGACGAATGAATGTGATTCGACCATTCATTCGCCAACTCTGACCTAAACTCGATAGGAGGAGTATAAACTCACTATAGATGCAATTAAACCGTCCACAAACACACTCTGCTAACCCAAGACCCGGGGCAGAGGCACAAATCACTGAAAGAAGAGAAAGGTGACTCGCTACATCTCCAGCTTAGCATCCTTTACAACTTAAGGCAACGACTACAAGGAGGCCTTAATGCTAACCAATTATAATGATACCCGAAGTTACGGGCAACCAATTATATCGTACCGCCGGATCGATGGGCAATATCGATCTGCACCTTTCATATCATACCATTGGATCAACAGGAGATGAGGTCCGAGCATTCTACATCGTGTCGTTGAATTGACGGTCAATATCGATCCTCTTCGACTACAAATCGATGTGACCCAAACGTCCATCGAATACCTTTGACCAACAGAGCATGGATAGAAGAATAAACCATGAATGAGTGTGACTTGACCATTCGTCCTCCTTCGCCTTCCTTCGATCCGTTAGGAAGAGCATGAGAACAGATGAGCATGACATGACTGCATTTGAGCTGACTTTATCCCTAGATCTAACGGGAGAACGTAAATCGAAATGGATGTGGTTGATCGCCCAACTCCAAAAGAATGCAATGCGACCATTCATTCTTTGACTCTTACCACGATCCGACTAAACGAGCAATTCACAACAAGTGCAACCTAAATGTCCGCGCACCGATTCTTACCCTGGA
Source organism: Allium fistulosum (assembly GCA_030737815.1). Lineage (NCBI taxonomy): Eukaryota > Viridiplantae > Streptophyta > Magnoliopsida > Asparagales > Amaryllidaceae > Allium > Allium fistulosum. The sequence continues at coordinate 218,805,350 of CM060902.1, forward strand.
TTCGACAAGGGAAGCATCGATCCTGCATTGGATCTGACTGGACGATTCACTCTTTAGTTTTTGCCCAGAGTATGGAGACATAAGCAGCGAAGTGAATGTCATTGACCGTCCAGAACCTAGCTCATGTTCGGATGTCGGTGAAGCAGCGAAGTATTCTGCCTAGAGGAAAGAACTAGAACATATTGCAGGATAGGCACGACTCAGCCTTCCATCGGTCAACCCAATCCCATGGTTCAACGGGATAGAATACAAAATTGAAGCGGACATTATCTACCTTGCCACTTATCGATATATTCCGCAGACTTGGGGGCACGAGCAAGAAGATAAGATGAATGTGATTCAATCATTCATCAATCGACTCTGGTTCTTAAAGCTTGGACTACAGTATAAACACAACTGGGACGAGACTTGACCGTCCGCGTAATGCATCCGCCAACCCGAGATTGGGGGCAAAAGAGTGATTATCCAAGAGTTGACTATGACAACTTGAACCTATGGCCCGTGCCTGATATTCATAACAACTCTAGGTTACGGCCGAAAGGATGCCTAGGGATAGAATCATCGGATCGATGCCCGGACTTATGGCAACTGAACATTATTCCGACCCTTACAACGAGCAATGGATCGCGAGTACATTGAATGAAAAGCGCATCATTCACAAACACAAGTAGATTCAATCTCAAAGCTGGAGCCAGCTATGTAGCAGCATGCAGTACACGGCTAAGTTCTACTAAGCCTTTGATTCAACATCCCTACAAGCCTGATCATTTACCATTGCAAATAAGCACATGAAGCGCCTAAAACCCATCACAAGTATTGTAGATCATATCACGACTCAGCGCAATGATGATGAAAGAGTTAACTGCTTTGCTCCAGGTAAATTTGATATGTTCGCTTGGACACAATCTCATGTATATATGTGGACTATCGCCAGCCATGAAGAACCTTGCATTAAATGTCGACCCGAGGCATTTCTCGATGAACAAAAACGATGTGACGTGGATTCGAAGAGATTTGTTGCACTTAAAGAGGAGGCAAATCTACTCAAAACCAATGGGTTTATCCACGATACCCTCTGCCCAAAATGAATATCCAATCCTTTGCTTACAGGAAAAACAAACGGAGAGTGGCGGACGTACGTTGACTACTCAGAATTGCACAAGGCATGAAAAAACACAATCTTCCACTTCCAAGGATCAACCAACTAGTGGACTTGACCATCGAACATGAATTACTTACTTGCATGGACGTAAACTCCAGATACAATCAGATACCGAAGCATGTCCTAGACCAGAAATGCAACGGTTTCATTACTGACCTAAGCCTATAGTGCTATGTTGCAATCCACGGATTCAAACTTAAGGACACTGGTGCTACTTACCAAAGGATGGTTAACAGATCGTTCAAAAATCAGATTAGCCGATCGATGAAAGTATGTATGGTTAATATGCTCGTGAGATCACGACTATCAAACGACCACATCGATGACTTGGCAGAGATATTCAGTATTCTCCAACAACTGCAGAATGAAACTTGATCCTTTGAAATGCTCTTTCAGTGTTGTGTAAGAAAAAATTCTCGGGTTCCGTCATCAATTCTCGTGGGATTGAGGCTAATGTCGGAAAATTCCGAAGATTAGAGTCATCCATGTACCGAGGAAACCAAGAAAGTACAGAGCTAAGTCGGAAGATTACCATCCTAAGCTAATTCAACTCTAAGGCCATCTACAAGTGTATTCTCTTCTTCAACCTTACCAAGAGAGGGCATAGAACTTTTGAATGGGCTAACAACTGCGTTGATGCAGTTCTAGCTCTAATAGATCGCTTAGAGAATTTTATCCGAGCTGTCGAATCGTGAAGATTTATACATCATTTGGGCCGTGTCAACACACGCCACAAGCATCGCATTGCTATGTGAAGAGAAAGAAATCCAAAGATCAGTATATGATGAAACCTAGCTATTGACAACCTCACCCCATTAACGTCTATATCGACCAGCCGTTACGATAGGTCCTACGGCAACCTTAGATGTCTGGAAGGTTACTCAAATGGAATATCGAGCAAAGCCAATCTGATATCACTTATCTCCCTCAGAGAGCTATCCATGGTCAAACATTAGCATACTTCATATTTGAATTCACCGCATCAGACGATTATCTGAAAAAAAAAAGTGGAGAACCGTCCAGCCGATGGAGAACATACATAGATGGAACTTTCGATAATCGGCTTTCTAACGTCGAAGTTGCGTTAATGACTCCTGAGGAACGATCGATCTGCTACATCCTAAAACTCAACTTCACTGCAACAAATAACGAAGCTAAGTATGAAGCCTTGGTCACCACGCTCAAAATTGCAAGAAAACTAGGAGTGGAAACTTTACATGTCTTATGTGATTTCTGGTTAGTAGTATGCCAAGTCAGGGAAGATTATCTAACTAGGGGGCAACGTCTTGCTCCTTATCTCAGCTGGGTCCAAGAGCTACTAGCCGACTTTGAGTATTACACCATTATACACATCCTCAGATAACAAAATGAAAAAGCCGAGTCACTGGACAAGCTAGCCAGTTCTGGGGATGCGCGACAAACAGACTTTGTCCCAGTTGAAATACTTATTATTCCAAGCATTGACAGATGAAGATCGACTGGATCTTAGAGATGGAGCCAGGAAAGGGGTCATGGATGACTCCTATCAAAGACTATCTACTGTGGGGAATTCTTCTTGAATAGAGGAATGAGAAATGGCATATCCTCCGCGAAGCATCACTGCATGATTATGTCTGGATCATTCGACTCCATCGATACAAAGCATTACTTTTGTATCCATCGATCCGATACCCAATATTACGTATCCATCAATACGAAGCACACCTTATGTAAGTCCATCATGTATCGATAACTATCGATACGAAGTCTACCTTAATGCATCCCAAATCGATCCGGGAGAGGATCGATACAAAGAAATGGATCAAAAACAACCATCAACCGTTGTTGCAACTCGAATTTCACATCGATCCTGGAGAGGATGGATACGAAACTCGATCAAAATAACTTGATAACAACCCGCAAATGTGCAAACATGAACGGGAGTCAGGTTAACATATGTGCATGTATGCCAAACTAACATTCAATTTTCGAAGTTAACAGGAATTGAATGCTTACTTGGTGACGATCAGAACGATGAACAATAAATCGCTAACGCTCAACACTCAGTTACCACAAAACACTGCATGATCATTGACAATCAACAGTTCGACATCTACATCACCGAAGATCAATCAAAGGTTACATCTTTTGACGAAAAGATAGCAACTACTCAGCGAATCAGATAGAACTTTTTCAGAATGAAGGATGCAGCTTTTCAAAGCATGTCATAATCATATAAGACGTACTTTGGGAGGCAAATGTTATCTCGCCTTTTGGCAAGGCCGTGACACCAAGAACTTGACTAGAAACCAAGGACAGTTCGTCCTGGAGATTGGTTATACATAGGCTCACTATGGATACTGGTAAATTTTGCCCGAGTCCGGATCGAGCTACAATTGATATGACACGACGAGTAAAGCTATGAAAGCCAACGTTCCAAATTTCAAGTCAATCGGAGTTCGTATGCTCAAGATATTGATCAATCAAGGTTGAAAAAACCAACTTTATTCGTATCCATCCAATTTCGTATCCATTCCCCAAGAGAGATTCAGTTTGTATCCATCGCCCACTAACTTCCTTTGTATCCATCAAAATGAAGCTACTTAGTATCCATCATGTTAACAACACTTTGTATCCATCAACAAATGTCCATTTTGTATCGGTCTCCCACCATCCATCTCGTATCGATCTCCCACCATCGATACGAAGAGCAACAACCACCGATCGATACGAAGAAAGCAACATGAAGCATCGATACAAAGGTGGCCTCCAACCATCAATACAAAGTAGCATGCAAGCATTGATATGAATAGAGCCACACATGACCGATACGAAATAGTATCGATACGAAGACGACAATGTCATACAAATCCAAACTTGCATCGATCATATCTCAAGATCTACAAGTCCAAATGCCACCAAATTTTCACAAGAGCTTGCCTACAACGTCAAGAATGTACCAGATCAATTTCACCCAAAAAGGATCAATTCTTGATCGATATGGATTCCATTCCTATCGCTCTGATATCGAGTCGAAATCAGCTGAACTCGATCCCGTGGGCCCACCCACGTGAGGGAAGAAGTCCTCCGAGATCTGGGCAAGATATTTGCTGCCTACGCCTATGATTAGTGACTCTGGACCTATAGAAAATGGACTTTTGGCCTCTTTACGCCGATACTCTATCAAAATTGCTATTGTGGATGTAGGCCATACGCCGAACCACTCTAAATTTGTGTGTTTCAGCACTTTTTCTTATCTGTTAATTGGTGTGTTTATTAGATCTGCCTCATTTTACATTTACTTTCTTCATTTTATCTCTTCAAACACATCCAAAGAGTGTTGTGCCCAATTTTGGTACAAACATGTGTATATGTGTGTGTGTGTGTGTCTATTGCTTTATATAAAATGGTTAATAAATATTTAAACCAAAATATTTATATCTTCTTTCTAAAATCATATCCCTTTATTATAAAAGACGGACTTAATTTTAAGATTTTAAAAATCTTTATTCTACAGTTCAAAATCTCTATTTAAAATATTTCATAAAACTATTAATTTATAATATCTAAAAATCATACTTTTTATTTTCTTTAAATAAATTCCTTATTTAAATAATTCAAGGATAATTATTAAACACATATAATTTCCAAAAATCATTTTGAAATCCCTTTTTAAATAAAAATCATTATTTTTATAGTATTTTAGAATACCAAAAATAAGGCCCAATGCTACTAAAGCACTAAATAAGCAAAATAATATCCATGTAATCAAATATGGCATCCAACAAGTCATATATCACAATATATATGAAAAGTAAAATCAACAGTGTGAGGAATCTAGTTGGATCCCTCCAACATGTTTCCCCCTACATCACATACAGTATATAATCAAATAATATAAATTAACCGCTTCGAGGCGAGATCGTATACAAAGGGTCATCCACTCTTACACGGGAACGTAATAGGGTCTCATCCACTCCAAGGGCGGGAATGTATCCAAACCAACTAATAAAATAGTAAATCATCCAAACAGAAAACAAACAATCAACAATAAAATTATCCATACTTATATAAAAATATAAGCAGGCCAGAGATGTGAGTTAACTCACATTGATTCCAGTTTTTGTCAAAACGTTCCAGTTTGAATTAAAATTGTACAGGCGTCCAATATTAATCCAAATTCCTATGAGCTCCAAACTACTCTAATCCAGTTCCATAACGTAGATATCATCGATACGAACCTAACGCGACTGACTGCGTTCGATTTGGACCTCGTAGGAACAAGATACGATTTATATAAGTTTTTGAATTATAATATCAATTAATTTAACTTAATTAGTCATTAACCTTAAATGCCTCCTTAAAACATTTCCTTATCTCCTTCCCTCCTATTCTCCAGCCTGAACATGGAACTAGTGCACAGCCGAGCACTTAGCGCCACCTTTCGGACCACTTGCGTGCCTGAAACCATTGCCGACGTTCACTCCTTCACGCGAGCATCCCCCAGACCCAGCAACTTCACACTCGGCCCTCGTTAATCGATCGCGACCCAAAGCTACTACATGCGACCATTGAAATGTCGCAACTCCCATATCGTAGCCGAGCTCCACCATACTGTGCCGAATGAAGCTCCTACCTAAACGAAATGCATCGCCACCAACACTGTCCCCTAACTCCCTCCCAATCGCCTAAACCCACTGGCCCTAGCTTTGGCTGCTTTTGGTCAAACATGAACAACCTTCGCTACAACTAAAACGAAGCATGCCTAGATAATGCTCTGACCTATATAATGCCAACAGGTCAAATGGCGCTTGATTTCATAGAGTTAATCACATGAAACAATTGAATGAAGGAATGAAGGAGGGGGTGGCTACTGATTTTGAATAGAAGGAAAGAATGAGTAAGAAATTAGGTTGGCGTTATTGTTTATTTATAGGCAAACTTTTATTATATTTTAAGTTTTCAATATTTCCTTTTCTTCCCTGGTTGAAACAGTTTTGAACAAGAGGGGGAGGGTAGCGTTTAAAAAGAAAAGGAAGGATGGTGTGGGCATGGCCTAAACGTGGAGGTAAGTATGGTAATAAAATACTATATATATTATTTTATTTAAAATAATTGGCTCAACACGTTCGAAAAATCTCCAACTCCAAACGAGGCATGCCGCTTGGTGTTCTATATGCAATACCCCTATTACGAACATAATGGAACTAGTCTCGAGACCTAATTCGATTATATGCAGAAGATAGCTTTTTAAATCAAATTATATTAATTTAAATTCCTTTAAGTAATTTCTATACGTTTCAAACTCGCACGACCAAACAATACATATAATCGCCACGAAACTCGACAACATATAATAATATACTATTACGAATCCAATGGAACTGGTTTTGTCCAATTTCGAGACAACGCCCCAGAAGGCTATTTTCACTCGTTAATTAAAACGAACTATTATTAAAATACTTCAAATCACTTTTAATTCAAATTTAAAAGTTTACTATCTTCATTCTTATTCAAATAGAATTTAAATCAACTTTTGAAATCATTTTCATTTACATTAAATTCAAGATTCAATTATTTAAACAATTCCAAATATTTAGTTAAACAATTAAATTATCAAATAAAACGCTAAATTTCAAATATAAGTTGTTTAACTTATAAAATTAATTTTTTTAATATTAGAAATCAATTAAATATTCCAAATCAAATGACTGAAATCCTGGGTCGTTACTATTTTTACCCCCTAAAATAAATTCGTCCCCAAATTCCCAAGGTAAGAAAAATGCCCCGAACCCATTAACTCTTCAAAACCAATTAGTTGAAATAGATTACCAAATTCTTTTAAGCCTTTAACCTTCAAAAATAAATTTGTTGAAACTTTATTATCACTTTTATAGGTCTATAAATTCATTCATAGTTACTAACTAATACCATTCCAGGTTATCACATAAACATCAAATTTTAGTTATCAAATTTTTTTCCAAAATTCTCAAAAATTTTCTAACACCTTAAATTTACGGGAAATTTCATCAGCGTCTCCTTGCATGGCTCGGTTAGAATATTTTACAATATATATATATATATATATAATAAAAAATATACACCTCATCTTCGAGGATGAGGCATCCCGGAGGGAAAACTATAAAAATACGATATGTAATCCAAGATCCGTACCTTTTATTATGTTAGCAAGCATATACAACCAATTTAATGCGAAACGAGCTCCAAGTGTGAAGCATACACCGTACACACCTACTAAACACTCAAAAATCAATAAGAACATGTATATAGAAAGTAATACCAATATATAACATGTACTAATACAGTAACCATATGCAAATGTAACAAATGTAACAAGAGAAACCATTCAACAAATGATATCCATCCAATTAATTCATAACCATATCAATTTACATTTTCCAATGTCAACATTTAATTTATTGAAACTCGTACGATGTACATATATCATCCGTACGTAAAACCATACCCGATCTTCGCTCACCCGATCTTCGCTCACCCGATCGCACAATTTCACTTTCGAACTAGTAACGTTCACATGACCACTTTAGTGCGGACTCAGATCCGGTTCCTTGATTAGAAACCATCATTCTTCTTACATAGCCATATATTATGACAGAGAATATCAAAATCAATCAAAAATCCATATCCAGTGTTCATTGTCAAAAATCGAGTGAAAAATAATAACTCGGATCGATGTAAGAAATAGTATATTCGAATCTGGATCAAAAATTTATGCGAATAAATTGATCTATGTACAACTTACGTATTTATTTCTATTGGTTTCTTATTATATCCCATTCCTTTTTATTCATATTCTTTTATTCTCATTCCATTAATTTAGTATAGTTCTTTTAACACTAGGAACCATTCCATAGAATTTACTTAAGTTTATTAAAAACATTTTATATAACACTTATCAGTTTATTTCACTTTACAACTTAAGTTCATATTCAATTCTATCAAACAACATTCCAAAACCATATTCAATTTATTTTACAACTTCAGTTGAATTTTATTTTATAACTTAAGTTCATATCCATTTCATTACTTCATTACAAATCAAATACAATTTCATTTAACTTTACTTAAGTTAAATTTCATTTCATTTAATTCATTTCATTCTTGCAATTAATAAGTTACAAAACTTATTTTCTCATATTTATCAAATCATGCTTCGGATTTTAAAATCAAAACTTGTTTTACCAAAACTCAACTTCACTGGTAGCAACCTATCACGTAGAAAATCGAAAATGAACACCAATGATGCTGCAGTCATCATTGAAATTATTTTCTAGCGACTGAAGTGAGTTCAGTGCTTTCTTAACACTTTTAAATTCCATTTTAAAATATTTCCATTTAGAAATATTTTCCAAATAATATTATTATTCTTTTCCAAAACCTTTGAAAAACAATTTTCAAAACCATCAAGATTTAAATTCTCAACTTTTAAATATTTTTACTTACAAATCATATTTATAAATTTCCCCTACATATAATTTCACTTTGGTTATATAAAACCATTTCTTAATTGTTTATCTTTGTTTACATTATAATAATAACAACTTTTTATTAGAACACAATAACAACAAATAACAAATGATAATAATCAAATATTATCATTCACTAACAACCAAACACACCATATATAACTATAATAATCTTTGAAAAATTATCCTTTATATATCAAATATAATTTAGGTAAAATTATTTCATTTACCCACTCTCAAAACAATACTGTGTCGGTTTGCCTTATTTAAGTGTTTAGAAACCCCTATCGATATTGTGGCGTCTCACATACCGACCAGAATTCATAAGCCACTCAACAAATAAATTAACACAATATAAAACATTTTTATAATTACTAACAAATACCTCTCATATCTATAATACACTCAAACTTAGAATATGGCATTCCACTACCTTATCTCTTAATGAGTTACCCCACCAAAGCCAAGGTTCTTGCTTTGCCATATGCACTGATACCAAGTGTAACGACCTGCATATCCGCACAATTCAAGATGGCAATAAACCACACATGTCCAACTCAAATCGAAGGGAAAGACAGATAGTTATGAGAAAGTAAAAAAGAAAGAAGAAGATAGAAGAAGAAAAGGAGAAAAAGAAACTAAAACAACACAGAATTTCACAATCGCAGCGGAACAACGTATAATATAATATCAATGATCTTTACAAAAGAGAAACTATCATATACATACATCCATCAGAGTACAACACAAATCAAAATCATCAGCCTGGACAGTTATAACTCCTATCCTCACAATTGCTGATAATTTCAACAATAATGCAACGGCAAAATAAAGAAATATGGGAATACGACATGAAGACCTCCAGCTTGTCTTCTGAGCCCCAATGCATCCAAAGCAAACTATAAATATTCTCGGTCTGACCGGAACATTATAAAAAAATAACACCCGAGTCAGTCTGGTAAATAAATATGAGATAAACAAACCTCAATTAAATTTTAAAGTTATAAAAAACCATTTGAAAATAAAGGTATCACGTATGACCACGCCGCACATAAACACGGACAGGTTTTTACCTTACGATAATCAAACCATTTCATATAAAATTCTCTGATATTATAATAGTGTCTAAGATACAAATACTTATTAATCATAACCGAAATTGTCACATTAATTGAATTCCAACATAATAGGTATACGGCTAAGACAGTAAAGGCAAGTATTGAAGAATGAATTCCATACAATGACTGGGCTATGGGGTACCGCCCGTCATGGTGCATCTCTAGATAAAATAACACTAAGGACTTCACCAGGATCCCCTACCAACACAGGATCGGCCTACCACTTGACTAGTAGTACCAAATATGATCACCCTTTTTTGTTAATGGGCCCCGAAGCATACAAATGAGAGATAATTTCGACTCTATATGAGGATGATCATACCCTACTTAGGAGCAACCCATTTAGCCCTACTGCATTTTAGTTATTCCTGGTAGATGAGGCTTGAGGCTACGTTTTACCTTTATATAGCACTTCCCACTTGGAATGCTAACACTACCCTCTAGGCAACAATGCAATGCCAGCATTCATCCATATAAGTTTGTTCTGGGACTGAACGAAACGCTTGAGAGCTCCATCTTCAAATTCCATTATTTTCAAGATGTGTTCACTTCGAAATGCTTGAGTTGGATCGAAGTGGTTTTCGTATAACATATCTGATCCCGGTCTCTTCGAAAAAACATTATATAATTTTCGGTAAACTCAACCCCGGTTCTATAGTAAAAAGAAGTCAAAGATAAGAGAGGAGATCACCTCCTAGCCGTTAGTGGACAGATTTCTTTATCATTTGTCCTAGGAGAATGAAACGAGATTTATACGCACAGTACAACATCATCGGAGATGACTGTGCCATATAACACGTATTTCTCCTAGATATTTTCAAAGTTACGTTTTTAGGTCCAAATCCGATAGTCGGTTATTTAACTATCAAATAGCAAACATTCAATCAGGGCTTTAATTCCATAGGGAAAACCAGCATTGGTTAAACACATAAGTAACCACTAACCTCTTAATTAATCTTTTAATTAATTAAAATCACTTGTAAATACTTGTATAAAAATATCTTTACAAAGATATACCCACAGTCACTATATTTTCAATACTTAGAGAATACCCATATACTTATCTCAGTGGCGTAAGTATATTCACCAAACACTGAGGAAGATTCCCTTTTTATACAATTCTAAATCATTTATAAACTCCGTTATAAATTTCTAAAACCATTTATAAATCTCAAGAACCATTTATAAAACTCTTTTATACATTCCAAAAATCATTTATGACCCCTTCATAAATCCATAAAACCTTTTATAAACTCCTTTTATAAATCTATAAACCCATTTCTAAAATTCTTTCGTAAATATCTACCCTTTTATAAATCTATAAACTCCCCTTATAAAACACAAGTCTGTTATAAAACTCTATTTATAAATCTCGAACATTTATAAATAAATTCTAATCATTTATTTAAAAATACTATTATATATATAATAAGAAACAGTATAAATAAATAGTAATTAGCTTCAAAACATATAATAATAAATAGTATAAGTAAATAGTAATTAACTTCAAAACATCTTAAAGATAATAATTAATAATTTCAAAACATTCTTAATAAAACAATAATAATTTAATTTCCAAAACTTTATTGATAAATAATTATATTTAATTTCAAACTGTATCAATAATTTAAATAATTAACTTTTGAAAATATTAAAATATTGATAAACAACCTTAAAACAATATTAATATAAATAAACAACCTTTAAAACATAAATATACTTCCTTGATAAAAATCCATACTTAAATTTCGACATAATCATTTCCATATTTATAAAGCTATATTTATAAATCTCCTTCTATTTTCTACATATCTTTTAACATCTCAGAATCTATCCTCACTTTCAATTTCCCAAAATAGAATCAACTATTTTTCTAAACAACATTCCACACATTATCATAAATCCTCAATTTGATTTATTTTCCAAATGATCCAATGATAATGGTTTCCCTTTTATTTATAAACACAGTTTATAAATCTATCATTTTATTAATAAAATATGATTTTGCAAATCTTCACTTCATTTATAAATTGCCACATTTATAAATTAACCTTAATATATGTATATATATATATATATATATGTGTGTGTGTATCTATTACTTTATATAAAACGATTAATAAATATTTATACCAAAATACTTCTATCTTCTTTTTAAAACCATATCCCTTTATTATAAAAGACGGATTTTAATTTTAAGATTTTAAAAATCTTTATTCTACAGTTCAAAAATCTCTATTTAAAATATTTCAGAAAACTATTAATTTATAATATCTAAAAATCATACTTTTTATTTTCTTTAAATAATTCAAGGATAATTATTAAACGCATAATTTCCAAAAATCATTTTGAAATCCCTTTTTAAATAAAAATCATTATTTTTATAGTATTTTAGAATACCAAAAATAAGGCCCAGTGCTACAAAAGCACTGAATAAGCCAAATCATATCCATTTCATCAAAAATGGCATCCAACAAGTCATATATCATAATATATATGAAAAGTAAAATCAATAGTATGAGGAATCCAGTTGGATCCCTCCAACCTTTTTCCCCCTGCATCACATCCAGTATATAACCAAACAATATAAATCATCCGCTTTGAGGCAGGATCGTTACAAAGGGTCGTCCGCTCTTACACGGGAACACAATAAGGTCTCATCCGCTCTAGGGGCGGGAATATATCTGAACCAACTAATAAAATAGTAAATCATCCAACAGAAAACAAACAATTAACAATAAAATTATCCATATATAAGTGGGCCAGAGAGGTGAGTTAACTCACATTAATTCCAGTTTTCATCAAAACGTTCCAGTTTGAATTAAGATTGAACAGGTGTTTAATCTTAATCCAAATTCCTATGAGCTCCAAAGTACTCCAATCTAACTCCATAACGTAGATATCATCGATACGAACCTAACACGACTGACCGCGTTTGATTTGGACCTCGTAGGAACAAGGTACGATTTATATAAGTTTATGAATTATAACATTAATTAATTTAACTTAATTAATCATTAACCTTAAATACCTCCTTAAAACATTTCCTCATCTCCTTCCCTCCCATTCTCTAGCCTAAAGATGGAACTGGTGCACAACCGTGCACTTAGCACCACCTTCCGGACTACCAACGCGCCTGAAACCATCGTCGACGTTCACTCCTTCACGCGAGCATCCCCCAGACCCAGCAACTTTGCACTTGACCCTCATTAATCGATCGCGACCCGAATCTACTATGTGCGACCATTGAAATGTCGCAACCCACATATCGCAGTCGAGCTCCACCATACTTTGCCAAATGAAGCTCCTTCCTGAATGAAATGCATCGCCACCAACACCGGCCCCTAACTCCCTCCCAATCGCCTAAACCCATTGGCCTTAGCTTCAGCTGCTTTTGGTTGAACATGAACAACCCTCGCTGCAACTAAAATGAAGCACACCTAAATGATGCTCTGCCCTATACGGTGCCAACAGATCAAATGGCGCTTGATTTCATTGACTTAATCACTCGAAACAATTAGATGAAGGAATGAAGGAAGGGGCAGCTACTGATTTTGAACAAAAGGAAAGAATGAGTAAGAAATTAGGTTAGCGTTAATGTTTATTTATAGGCAAACGTTTATTATATTTTAAGTTTTCAATATTTTCTTTTCTTCCCTGGTTGAAATGGTTTTGAACGAGAGGGATAGGGAAGCATTTAAAAAGAAAAGGAGGGATGGTGTGGGTATGGCATGAACATGGAGGTAGGTATGGCTATAAAACACCATATACATTATTTTATTTAAAATAATCGGCTTAACACGTTCGAAAAATCTCAAACTCCAAACGAGGCATGCCGTCTGGTGTTCTATATGTAATACCCATATTCTGAACATAATGAAACTAGTCTCGAGACCTAATTTGATTGTATACAGAAGATAGCTTTTTAAATCGAATTATATTAATTTAAATTCCTTTAATTAATTTCTACGCGTTTCGAACTCGCACGACCAAACAATACATCCAATCGCCACGAAACCCGATGGTATATAATAATATACTATTACGGATCCAATGGAACTTGTTTTGTCCAATTCCAAGATAGTTCCCCGGAAGGCTATTTTCACTCGTTAATTAAACGAATTATTAGTAAAATACTTCAAATCACTTTTAATTCAAATTTAAAAGTTTACTATCTTCATTCTTATTCAAATAGAATTTAAATCAACTTTTAAAATCATTTTCATTCACATTAAATACAAGATTCAATTATTTAAACAATTCCAAATATTCAATTAAACAATTTAATTATCAAATAAATCGCTGAATTTGAAATATAAGTTATTTAACTAATAAAATTATTTTTTTAATATTTAAAAATCAATCAAATATTTCAAACTCAAATGACTGAAATCCTAGGTCATTACATTGTGTATATTCAAAACTAAAACCCAATAGTGACAGAAAAATCAATATCAATATTGGTTAAGCGCTGGATAGCTATTGGCCTTAAATTAGTATTTTTAAATACTATAAATTATCATTTGAGTTGGAATTGGTTTTTGTGAAAGGAATGATTTTAAGCCTGAAATTGGGTTTCGGAAATATTTTGTTTTTAAAGGATTTAATTTCTATTTTACTCCAACCTTATCATTTGTTCTTCCTAGTCATTTAGAAATGGTTTAAAAAAGTTATTTGTTTATATTAATATTATTTTAAAGTTATTTATCAATATGTTAATATTTTGAAAGGTTACTTATAATAAAAATAAATATGGTTTAAAATTGATAATAAAGATTTATTAATAATGTTTTGAAATAAATTATTATTATTTATAATAATGGTAAAGATTAATTATCATTGATTTATTAACAATGTTTTTGAATTATTACTTGTTATTTTAAGATATTTTGAAGTTAGTAATTATTATTTGTTTATAATTTTTATTATTAATATTTTTTATTATATATAGGGTTTTGAAGTAAAGGATTTTTATTTATTTATAAATGTTTTCAAGACTTATAAATAAAGGTTTATAAAATGGATTAAAGGCCTAAAGGAAGATTATTACAAGGAAAAGGAGTTTTATAAATGGTTAGATATTTATACGAATTTTAGAAATGAGTTTATAGATTTATAAGTGGCGTTTGTAATTAGCTTAATAGATTTATAAAGAGTTATAAATGATTTGAGAAATGGTTTAGAAATGTTTATAAATGGTTTCTAGAGATTTATAAAATAGTTCATAAATGGTTTTGGAAGTTATAATGGAGTTTATAAATGATTTCAAAATTATGTAAAAAGGAAATCTTCCTCTATTTTGTGGATATGCTTATACCATTGAGATAAGTATCTGGATATTTTCTCAAGTATTAAAAATGTAAGGGTTTGTGAATGTATCTTTGTAAAAGTAATTGGATACAAGTATTTACAAGACGAGTTTAATTAATGAAAAGATTAAGTAAGAAGGTGCGTGATTGCTTATATTCTTAACCAATGTTGGTTTCCCCTTTTGAAAAACAAATCCCTGATTTGGATGTGCGTTTGTTGATAGTTAAATAACCGACTATCAAAAATGGACCTAAAACGTAACTTTGGAAATATCTAGGAGAAATACATGAGTTATATGGCACAGTCGTCCCCGATGATGTTGTAATGTGCGTACAAATCTCGTTTCGTTCTCCTAAGACAAACGATAAGGAAATTCATCCACTAACGGTTAGTAGGTGATCTTCACTCTTATCTTTGACCGTTTATTTCCTAAAGAATTGGGGTTGAGTTTACCAAAAATTATCGAAAGTTGTTTCAAAGAGACTGGGATCAGATATGTTATCCGAAAACCACTTCGATCCAACTCAAGCATTTCGAAGTAATGGCATCTTGAAGATGATGGAATTTGAAGATGAAGCTCTTTGAAATATAAGGGCCACTTGCTACTAATCCTGAGGGTGATTCCAATATGGATGTAGTAGAAGTAGTGCCTTCGGTTCGTTCATCTCTTGAAAGACTTGTATGAATGAATGTTGACATTGTGTTATCGACTGGAAGGCAATGTAGCATTCCAAGTGGGAAGTGCTATATAAAAGGTAAAACATAGCCTCAAGCCTCATTAACCGAGAATGACTAAAACAAGGGAGATGTAGCAGGGCTAAGTCGGTCACTTCTAATCAGGGTATGATCATCCCTATCTATAGTCGATATTATCTCTCATTTATATGCTTCGAGGCCCATTAACGAAGGGGTGATCATATTCGGTACTACTAGTCAAGTAGTAGGTCGACCGTGTTCGCAGAGGATCCTGGCGAGATCCTCGATGTTATTTTATCTAGAGATACACCATGATGGGCAGTACCCTAGTAGCCCGGTCATTGTATGGAATCCATTCTCCAATATGAGCCTTTACGGTTTTAGTCGTATACCTATTATGCTGGAATTTAATTAATGTAACAATTTTAGTTATGATTAATAAGTATTTGTATCTTAGACACTATTATAATATCAGAGAATTTCATATGAAAATGTTTTGGTTATTGTAATTAAAAAACCCATCTGTGTTTATGTGCGGCGTGGTCTTACGAGATACCCTATTTTCAAAAGATTTTTGAAATAGTAAAATTCAATTGAGGTGTGTTTTCTCACAGTGGTTTACCAGACTAACTCGGGTATTATTTTGTTATAATGCTTGGGTCAGACTGAGTATATTATAGATTGCATTGGATGCTTTGGAGCTCAAGAGACGAGTTGGAGGCCCAAAGACATATTCACGTACATGTTTATTTTTCTACTGCATTCATTGTTGTACTTTTTAGCAAATTGTGAGGATAGGTTGTTATAACTGTCTGGGCTGAAATATGTTAGTATACTCTGATTGATGTCTGTATATATATATATATATATTACATTTTGCTTTGTGCAAAGATTTTTTGTATATTATAGATTATTCGTTCCATTGTCAGATTCTGTGTTGTTTATTTTTTTTGTCTTCTTTCTCCCTTCTTTCTTTTCCCCTAACAATTGGGTTTTCCGGCATTCATTTGCTCGGCACGCAATACAGTAGACATATTAGTGTCAATTTTCAAGGGTCGAAAACCCCAGTTCATTACATAATCCTAGAATTGCATAGCTAACACCACCACCATCCCAAAGCTTAAAGCTTTGAAGCTAAGCACCCCATTTCTTGTGAGCACCTAGGCTAGGGGGAGGTCGTGTGCTTTTTAGAAGGGAGAGTGGCTTTGGACACAAGGAAAAAGAGGAAAGGTGGGAGCATTAGGTGGCTAACAAGGAAGTGGTAGCAAGTGGCAAGCTTTTGGTTAAGATTTAAAATGAGATAGCTCACTTTGAAATAGATTTAAAAATAATGTTCATGTCATAATAATTTATATTCACTTGCTTGTGTATATTGCTTGTTTGGATTTGATTCCCATTTGGAAGCAGATGACAAAATAACTATTGTTTTGCAGGGGACAAAAGCAAAGGAATGGAAGTTGAAGTGTTTCGTAGCAAATATGTCGCTACAGAAACACTTCGAAAGATGTGATTTTTGTAAAGAGATCCAAAGGGATTCCTCGCCCCGTTAATTTACATTTCATTTATATATGTGTATATTAAGTGATTATGTGCTATGGTTTGGAAATGTTTAATATAACTTGGAAAGTTGAATTCTTTTGGGATAGAAACATTTGTAGCACTTGATGACGTGTTAAGGTAGTTTCTAAACCCCTTTTTGAATTTGAAAAGTTATCCTTATGGATTTTAAATTGACTTCAAACTTATGAATATTTTGAAGTAAATGTTTTCTATACTTGTAGTAGTATAAAATATAGAAGAAAGTGGATTTTCAAAACAAAATTTTAAAGTTACGGTGCATATAGCAATGGTCACTATGGATGCACTTTAGAAAGATATGAATTTTCTAAAGTATAAAATGTTATTCTCTTTAATTAAACCATAAAATCTTATCAAATGTGTTTTATAAGGATTATATAAGTACTTTAAAAGTAGTTTGAAGTTTTAATATATTTTTGAATATTTAAACAAGTGGTTTATTTAAAGGAAATCCCTTTACTTTTTCAAAGTCGAATTCTATTCAAAAGTGATGGTTTTTAAGTATGATTGGAATGGAAGTTTAAACTTTGTTTAAAAGTGTTTAAAAGAGGTTTGAATTTATATAAATGATTTTAAAGGATTATTTGAGGCAATAAACCAAGTGGTACTTTTATAAAATGGGAAACTCTTTTATTTCCAAAGTTAAACTTTCTTTTGAAAGTAATGATATTTAAGAGATGTTTTAAATAAAAAGTTTAAACTATATTGTAAGTGGTTTAAATGACTTTGGAAGATGAAGAGGATAAGTCTAGAATTATAACCTCTGTGTTTTATCAAATGGTTTTTGGAAAATAGAAGGAAGTTATGAACTATAATATTTAGTTATAGTAAAAGATTTTGAAAAGTGGAAAAAGGAAGTTTGGTTTTTAATCTTTTGTTTATTTATAAATAGTATACG
Source organism: Allium fistulosum (assembly GCA_030737815.1). Taxonomy (NCBI): domain Eukaryota; kingdom Viridiplantae; phylum Streptophyta; class Magnoliopsida; order Asparagales; family Amaryllidaceae; genus Allium; species Allium fistulosum. Next base: position 218,823,599 of record CM060902.1, read on the forward strand.
GAAATTATGAAGTCTTATACTTGTCATTAAGCTTCGAGGTAGGTAAACTTCTACCTATCTTGAAAGATAAGAATGTTATCGAGTCAAAGTTTGAGAAGTAATAATATCCCAACTTGAATGTCGTCATTGTTAACCCAAGGATGGTTTAAGTTTGAAATTGAAGATTAATGTTATGTATATAAGTATTATTTCCGTATATGAATTCGGTTACCTATGGAAATCAAGTAGTCCTATACTTGGCACTAAAAGCCGATGAGTAGATCGATCCTCTATTTGTGCGATCTATAATCGGAGTGTTTTAACTAAGGTAAGGCAATGAGAAACCAATGCCCTGACTTACCTGGCTTCGTTTCTGGGTGAGGGATAGAGTAAGTCGAAATATCAAAAATATGACAAGCATAGAAGATTCGATTTTTGTAAATGATCTTTATAATTTATGGCTCGTTTCTGGTCATCGCCCGATCTAGATCGATATTTATAGATTTATGTATGCTTCGGGCCTGGCATGGTTTATCACGTTGGCAGCCGAGGGATGATCATATTTGGTACTATCTAGGAAGGGTTAGGCTAGTCCTGATTCATAGAGGTGCAATGGCTGCAGCCTCGGTACATTTTCTCTAGAGGTGTACTGTACGGAAGATGGTCCCTTACTTGTCATTGTATGGAATCCATTCTCTAATATGTGCCTTATGGACTTAATTATATATTATATATGTTATTGGATGTAATTAACGTAACTATTCCGGTTATGATTATATAATTATTTTAAACCGTGGATATTATTATAATATCATTGGATTTTCTAATCAAAATAGTTTGGTTAGCGTAAGGTAAAAACCCATCTATGTTTATTTGCGATGTGGTCTTACAAGATACCTTTGTTTTTTAAGAGTTTTATAACATTAAATAATCCAAATGATTTGAGTTTCTCACGTTGGTTTACTAGACTAATCCGGGTATTATTTTCTTATAATACTCGGGTCAGACTCGAGTATATTTCCAAATTTAGTTATGGATGCTTTGGTGCTTCAAGGGACGAGTTGGATGCCTCCAAGACATATTCATATATTTTATTTTCCACTACATTTCTTGTTTTGTATTTATCAGCATTTGTAAGGACAGGTTGTTATAACTATCCAGGCTGATGATAAGTTAGTTTACTCTGATTCTTGTATATATATTTAAGTTTTCATTTTGTAAAGATCATTTGGATATTATATTTTACTCGTCACGATGTGAGATTCTATTCTGTCTTTTCTTTTCTTTCACCTTAACAATCTTCTTTTCGGCACTTGGATTCTCGTAACATGAATATTGTAGATGTGTTAGTGTCAACTTTTGAGGGTCGAAAAGGTGAGTCGTTGCATGTTGTGGAGTAGGCGTTGGCTTGGGGCCGTTATGGCTAGGGCGCCTATTTAATAGGCACCCAGCTCTGGATGTCTATTAAATAGGTGCCTATGGCCAATTCAGAATACTGAATTGGCCATTGAATATTTTCTTTAATATTCAGTTGATGTGCTACTGTTGGAGTGAAAATTTATGCTCCCCTTCATATTATGCCTGAATTGGGGGTTGTTGAAGATGCTCTTAGGAATCAAGATCCAAGCCAAATACATACAAGTCCAAATCTTACTAATCAAACCTGAAATCTAAATCCACTTTGAATTTTTTTGAAACAATTTGGGTTTTCTTATCTTGGTCTCTACTATTTTATTAGGATATTTCATTGCTTTTAAAGCATAAGGAATGACCGATCACTATAATTATGAAGATGCTTTCTTGATGGAGGGAGGAAGTTAAAAGAGTAAGTAAAAATGAAATGAAATAGTTTCATAATGGCGGCTTAGCGGCAAATTATGGTTACGGAAAAGTGGGTATGACTATGGGTTATACATGTTCAAAAAATGAATTAAATCATGTAATTATTTCACATTTTATAAAATACGTAGCTTGCCACTTCTAAGTCTAGACCATACAGTTTTTTATACCAAACCGATCAGTTTAAAATATTATGTGGAATGATAATAATTACAAACGATAATTCTCATCATTGCTTAAATCCATTTTAATTATTTTCTTAGCTATCTATGATTATTTGCAATATTGTTAAGTTAAATTGAAATGTGCAGATCATATAAGCTAAGCCATGATGCATTTTAGCAAAATATACACATTTTTGCCCAACAAGTATAGACTCCATGTAAACTAAGTGCTAACCCGCTTTTAAACCAAAGTAGATTTCAACTGGACTTAGAAGATCAAAATGAGAACGAAATGATTTGAAAATTGACAAGCACACTTAGATGAAGCAAACAAGTGGCTCGAAGAAAATTCATCCAAAAATATGCTAACCAAACAAGTCGATGCCGCCATGTTCATGTCAGTAACGACATGTTTTGCTCCAAAATCGTCCACTTCAACTTTACATGAGTTATTATCTTCCTCTTCCATATGTGTTTAAGTGATTTCCAAGGGTTTTGGACGACCTATTTCAAGATTTGCAGAGTTAGCAGCTAGAACAACAGAATAAATCAAGTGATGAAGAAATGATTACCAAAATCAAACAACCATCAAAGAAAACAACATGGGATGCCGCAAAAAGGAGTAAGAAAATGGATGCAAGAAAGTTCGAAGTATTTCAAAACATGGAAACATGTCGGCACCAATATGTTTAAGTCGGTACCAACATGGTTGGTTAACTCGGGGGATTCTGTGATTTGGCACGTGACTTTGGGCCGATCTTTGAACTCTTCTACAAGTGGACTTCTGACCCAACACGAATGTTTCTCTATAAATACTAGCCTATCTGCAATCAAGGAGGGATCTTTCTGCTGGATATCTCTTCCCTAATCTTCAGCACTTCACTCTGGATCTGATCTCTCTGCCATTAGAGACTTATCTCTTCTTCACTCCTATCTTGTACCTCTAAAACAACCTAGACATTTCATTGTAAATCCGAGATCCAATAGAGAGTGGGTAGATCTGATATAACTAGCTGTATTCCAGAGAGAGAATAACTAATAAAAGAGATTATAGTGGGCGTAGGCCAGCGATTACGCCAAACCACTATAAAAATTCCTGTGTGTTCTTTACTTTTCTGCTATTTTTACTCGCTTGATCTGGGATTTCTACTGCTTTTACATTTATTATAAAAGAACGATGCTTTTATCTAATTTTTGTATGTTGGTTTATTTTTTGGGTTGACATTTTAATGCTTTCACCGAGAGCGACGAACCAGATCTGAAGGCTTGATGCTTGAATATGAGATTTGGAGAAGATGAAGAGGTCTAACACTAGATCTAAGGCTAGAGGAAGCCAACCAGAGCATGGGGATAGGCAGGAAATGTCCTTAGATTCTCATCAATCCATCTACGTGACTAGAGAAGAGATGGAGAAAATAATGAAAGAGATGCAAGATGGATTAATGACTCAACAACTGGAAATGCTTGAAGGATTTTTCCAAAAAATGGGACAACAAGGAATAGAAAAGTTGTAGGAATTCAAAACGAAGTGCTAGGAGCTAATGCAGGAACATCTGGAGTTGGAGCGGAGCAAATTGGAATGGTGCTCCCATAAATAAAACAACTTGGTTTTGAGACAATTATACCCAGGGGCAATGTTGGTGTGAACTTGGAGCATGCTGGAATGCCAGGAGCAAACGATGCCGGAGTTAGAAACACAAATCAGAATGTGAACAGGCAACGATTGAAAAAGTATATGCCAAAACCTCTTTATAGGAATGGAGGATAGAATGAAACCAGAAGAGAAGGTCAGAACACTAACGTGCAACAAGAGGAGCAGGAGGTAGACTATCTCTTTTGGACGAAGACCTTCATTGGATGGTGAAAACCAAATTGTTGCATCAGTAAGGAGAATAGTTAGAGGTGAACCTCCAGACTAGAGTTTGGAGGATGTAAATAGGAATCCATTCACTTTTAACATATGGAATGCAAGAAATCCTCCTGATTTCAAGCTTTCGACGCTGGAAACGTATGACGGAAAGTCGGATCCGATGGTTCATCTGATGAGATGCATCTGATATATGAAGGTGTTAGGTTTTTCTAAGGAGGCAATGTGGTGGTGCTTCCCATTGTACTTAATGGACTTGGTGGCGATGTGGTTTAGATAGTTGGAGAATGAGTATATTAGCACGTGGACTGACTTGGTGAGTAGGTTGATGAGACAGTTCAGAGTTCACGTCTCACGACCGAAGTGTGTAATGACATTGTCAAGCATGAAACAAAGGCCTAAACAGACCTTGAGAAGCTATTTGATAAGATTTAATGCAGCAGCAGCCGCTTTTCAATTGCCAATTCACTTCACCCTAATCATGAATCGTGATTTAAAGCGGTTTCTAAATTCAGCCCATGTGATCCCCCTCCCCCCTCAGCATTCTCTTCAGCCACTGTAGTCCACCAATCTAAAGCCTCTCCTTTAAGATGCCATGCCACCATATTCCTCTTAATTTGGTCTTCCAATCCAAGCTCCCGAAATATACGCTCACAACCGTTAATCCAAGTCTTCGTCTACATGAAACTTTCAACTCCCATATACACCTTTCCTCTCATATTCTAAAAGTCTTTGCACATTTTGGGGAACTTTATAAGGCGAGGTGCCACTTCACCAGGCAGGGCATCAGGGTGCCACTGGTGCAGCTTATTGAGGAATGAGAACTTGCTCTACATGTCTTAGGTATTGCTTGAACCATTCGAGCATCCCTCGGATAGTGGGTATCTCTTGGGTAGAGGGGTTCCCAGTTTCAGAGGAATGATTTTCCAGCCATAATCTACTATCTGTAGGTTTAAACTTTTATTTACAATTTCCTAAGATAGTATTATTTGTTGAAATAAAGGATTTGCCTAGTGTGTATATATAATATAGTTTCTGGAAAATACTTTCAAAAATAACAAGTACGCACTCATACGTATAACTATAACTAATGATCGGGTAATCTGGCTTTGATAACAAATGCAACAACCAGCCTCGAAATGCGCCTAATTTTCAACACAGTAAAGGCCCATCGAAAATACTATTTATGCTATTAGAATCTCATAGCTGAAAGCGTAAAATATAATATCAGAAATAGTACTCATTTTATAGAAATTCAAATCTCAAAAACATAACAAAATTTCTCAATATCCAAAATACAATACCTCAACATAATAACATCAAGTCTGAAATGGGTACATCAAAATATAACATAACATAAATAAATAGATAACTGCCATAAGTGTAACGACCCGCTATTTTAGACCATTCAAATCGACAATAAATCCGCACATGTCTGACTTGAATAATTCAAAATATCAGATTGTTGATTTAAATTTGGCAAAACTCAGCATATGCAGTAAATAAATCAATCACAGAATCACAGACACAGAGTAATACAATAATACGCAGTGGAATAGATAAAATAGTAGTTCATGAAGCTACTATATAAACATCAGAGTTAGAAATAAAATACAGCAGAATATCTCAAATGCAGTGAAGTCTCCAGTACAACAGATGACTTCTCTGAACAAATCAACTAGAAGAGCTGAAAGCTGAGGCGATAGTTGGATCTCCAAAGGAAGCTCCAAACTCCAAGGGTGAGTCTCAAATGTTGTATCGCTCGGTCTGACCCGAGCGTAGAGGAAAACACAAAACACTCGAGTCAGAACTAAAATTCTTATGCAAACTAAATCAAAATTTGATGTAATAAGGTATGCAAATAACTACATTTGAAGGTTCAAATTTCTGAAAATATTATTGTTTCCATATTCAAAATACAATAGATTTCACAATAGATCCATTCTAGTAACTTACAAATTTACAGAACAATTCCCAATTAAATTTCATAATTCAAGAGATTTGATTTATAAAAATGTTTCAGAGTTTCAACATTCAATATTATGGAAACTTCCCAATGTTTCAAAATTTAATTTTGGAAACTTTCAAATAAGGTAACGACAGTTTATTTCCCAAAATCATTTTTATGGTTCAAATGGTAAGTCTAAACATACTAGTTTTTTTCCTCTCATGTAAATACATGAAATTCATCTGTTTTATATCTTTATTCAGTGCTCAAATAATCAATATGAAAATTTATACGATTACAATAAACTATAGGGTGATAACAAGGATATATCAAAATAAATGAATAAATACACATTCAATCACAATCACATCATACAATCAACATTCAAATCAATCAATTCAACAAATCAACCAATTCAATAACATGTCATAGTAATTATTAGTCATCACATATTGGAATTTAGCTATTCAAACTAAATACCAATAAAAATTCCAAACCAACAATCAAAACTTTAGCACTATATGACCTGGTTTAACTTGCAATAAAATTTTAGTATTTTGTGAGTGGGTTTAACGCTCACCTTATGGATTTCCGTTTCTTAGTCGGGTTTGGATCCGCTACTACTTCCTCCTATTGATTTATTTCCTTGCTATTTTAATCTTCTTCTTTTTTTTTACAGAATTTTTTTGGAAGAGACAGAGAAGTTTGTATAGGTCTGAATTTGAAGAAAAGGATTTGGAAAAAGAAGAATGTTTGGAAAAGAATAAAAAAAATTCAAGGAAGATGAAGAATTGAAAAAGAAAACGAAGCTAAAAAAAGCTTTAAAAGAAGAAGAAGATTTGAAGAATAAGAATAAGAAAAAGCTTTGAAAGAAAAAAAAAGAGAAGAAGGAGATTTGAAGAAGAAGAAAAAAATGAAGAAGGAAGAAAATGAAGAGAGGAAAAAAAAATGAGATGGAAGTTTGTTTGGAGAAATGAAGCTACAAAAGATGAGATTTGAAAAATGAAATGAGGCTACAGAAATGACGATGGAAACAAATGAAAAGCTAATAGAGTATATATAAACAAACTAGGAATTGAAATAAAGTAAAAATATGAATAGTCTTAAAATGGTAGTATTGAAAGAGGTGAAGTAAAGGAATAAATATATCAATAAAGATAAAAATAAATCTTCCGTTTTAAATATGAAGTTTCAGGAGAAAGAATTGCCAATGAAAGGAAGCTACAAGAACTAATGATGCATAAGTAAAATAAACTTCAGAAACGGAGAATAGTAAATGCTAATTAGATGGCATGAATATTAATTTGATGTTCACATTAAAAACGGAAAAATAGAAAAGAAAAGAAAAACTTCAGGTAAAGCATTTGAAAAGAGCAAACGAATAAAGGAGAAACAAATGAAAAGAATGAGGCAATTATTAATTAGAAATAAATCAAACGAGGTTATTACTAATTAATAAGAAACGAATGAGTAGGTTAATAATTAAATGGATGCACAAGTGGAGACTACGTTAAGAACTTGAAAACGAAAGAGAGAGAATGGAGGTGATAATAATGTAAAGCAAATGAAGAGACCACATATAACCTATAAACAAACCTTTGGGGTCCAAATTCCAAAACTCACTCCAATTAATTCATATCAATAAACCCAAATATACACATATTTACATAATTTAATTTCATATTAAAACATTCATTTTATGTCAATATATTTGCATACTACATTAACACAATCAATCAATTAACAATCAATCAATCAATTAATCAACCAATCAATCTATATATTTATTTACGTTACTCAAACCAATTTCATTATTTAATGAATATATATCTATCTGTGCACTATAAAAATGATTTACTTTACTTTTCTAATGACTATAACGGTCACATTAATGCAACCAATTTACAAGTTTTAACCATATATAAAATGTAAAAAAATATATATATATATGAACTTATGTAATTAATGTACAACTGTTAATAAAAGGTAATTTCTAATTGATTCCACAATATTTACAAAACCATGAATCCTCTGATATACTTAAAAGTTTGAATATTAATGTGTGTGTGTGTGTGTCTGTATTATTCTAAAATTCAAATTTTTTTTTCCAAAATCATTCTTGCTTAAAATGAAAGTTTATTTTTATACGTCTCAAAACATGCAACAATTAATAACAAAAGAAATGAATGGACCATGTACATTGCACAACCTTTTTGAAATTCAATTTGTGAAACGTAACCAAATTAACTTCATTAACTCAAATAATATTCAAATTTGTATGCATTTAGTTTTTTTTATCTATGCATAATAAATAAAATTACTTACTATAAAAAATGAAAACGTTTAATTTGGTTTTCCCAAAATGATCTTTTATTTCCATTAAAACATCAATCCTGTTTAACACAAAAGGTGCGTTTCTTTTATTAAATCTATTAATTGCAATCAACGTTTTCTTCCCTTCTAATTGAAATATTTCAATTACATTAATTACAATTACTTATAAAGTTAAATTTCAAAACAGTCAACTAAAATGGATGAAAAATAGAATAATTGTTTCCTTTAGTCATTTAAACACGTTTATAAATTTGTTGTTTATACAGCAGAGCTATAAATAACTTACTTAAATAAATTATTTTTCTACTCTTGTAATCCATCTATATGCTAAAACACAGTTCAAATACACATATTTGCTTCCTTTAAATCAATCATCCTATTCTTTATTTTTATGAAATTAAACCTACATTCACAAATGAAACATCCATTTTATTTGTTATAAATGTTCTTTTCATTAAACCGATTTTCCTTATATTTTCACAAAACATAAGCTACGTTTAATTACACCTATTAATTTACAGTTTGGTGTCCTCTCTATCATTAATTGAAATTATTCAATTACATTATTTTCAATTGTTTACAAGGGTGAATTTCAAAATGGAAAAAAATAAAGGTAATGAGAAATAAAAAAATTATTTCCTATCAAACAGTGATTGAAACATATTTATGCACTATTGGATACAAACAGAAATTATACATTTCTTACCAAATAATAGTTTCTCATCTCTGCAATCAATCTTTCAGTTACCAAACATTTCAAATAAATAAACTTATGATTCTTTTTTTTAATAAAGAAACATTTATTATTTCTTATTAACATTTATTATTCCAATCAATTGGAAATTTACATTCAGACAATTACAAATATCATTCAAACCAATATTATTAAAATACACACTAACATTTTTTATCATCCTTATATTGTTGCAAACATATGACATTAATAGAAATTTTAAGTAAGCTCATAATTTGTATTAAAATCAAATTTGTATAAATAAAATCTTAATTTTTTTTATTCCTAACAATTTTATTCAAAAAATCTTATTTAATTTACTACTTTTAAATGTTTAAAAATACAGGTCGTTACAATCTCCCCCACTCAAAACTTTTCGTCCTCGAAAAGAAATAAGAAGGAATCCAAAAATTTGTTATATTTTATTGAAACAGTCAATTTATAAACAATTAAACCTACATATTTAAGTTTAATAAAAATTAAAAAAATAACTCCAATTCAACAAAAAAAAATCTAAGTCTTACATTTTGAAAAATTTCGGTAGAATCTCCTTTGTATAGAGAGGTCCGAAAAAACAATAATATCAATAATTACAATATATGTATCATATTTCAAAAATAAAACACCCCATAAGCCAAAACAACCAATAATTTCGACATATTATTTACGTTTATTCAATTGATTTCTTTTCACATCATTATTTACCTTTTTATTTATTTTCATTCATTCATACAATGTCTTTTTCTTTCTTTCATGTACTTACATAAATTATTTCACAATATTAACTTACGTTTATAACATTTCTTGTACATCAAAATTTTTATTTTGAAATAATTCCATTGAACACTTCCGTTACTTAAGTTTTACCTGTATAATTCCACTACATATTCCTCTGTAACATTTTCAACTTTAACATTTTGGTAAGTTATATATATGTTTTATAGAATGAATTCGAATGTTACACAAGTTTATCTTATTAACTTTAGTTAACAAAATGTTTAATAATTATATCTTCTAAACTTTTCATATTTACAAGTTATTTTCAATTTCTTATATATTTCATTAATCACTTGAAAAACAATTTCAAAATCTCGTAACTTGAGTTCTCAAATTTCCAATTAAATTCATTTTATTTATAAATACTATTTTGCAATCAATATTTATAAAATTCCACTTCCTATGAAACAAATATATCACATACAACTATTAGTACTTCGTAATCAAGTAAATATTCCAGAACATGACTTCCAAATAGCAATTCCAATTTATTTTTCAAGCATATTACTAAAATAAATTTCCCAAATCGTTTAATATCCTTAAAATTATACATTCAAAGAAACACATATAACTTTACTTAAAATATTTATTTGAATCTTCATTTGCAAATCAATCATCTTTAACACTTTACAAAGATTCATCAATGAAATTTCTTGCTTCCTTTATAAATACCATTTAAAAGTCTTTGAAAACCTTAAATCCATTATTTATAAATTTATTAGTTTTAAATCTCAAAATACTCTTCAAACATCTTTAATAAATCAATAATCATTAAAAAAAGATATAGTCAACAAGGAAAAGAAGGAGGATTTGGAAAAACAGAATATAAGTGAATAAATAAAGCTGAGCAGATAAGGTAGATTCAAAAGAATAGTATCGGGCACGAATAATTAATTCAAACCATAAGAATTTCAACTTCAAATATTAATCAAAATTTCTTTGTTGGAAATACTTTTAAAATAAAATACTGTTATAATAAAATACTTTTATAACTCGATGTTTCAACAAGTTTATCCTCGTTCCTGCAGACTCTGGTAGTGCGTTGATCAGGCGCAAAACTAGAATTCTCCAGGTACTTAGTAGACTTGTTTCAACACCCAGTGAAAATACTGAAAAACTTTTAAAAACAGATATGGAAAGTACAATCCAAACAAAAACAAACAAACAAATCATGGATCGCAGATACACAATGGTTACGCCTGGGTCCCCCAGGAAACATCCGTACCTTTTAAGCATTCACTGCCTTGCGAATTTCGCCATGATAACAAAACGGTGGACCGCAGGATACATAAAAATGGTTACGCCTAGATCCCCCAGGAAACATCCATACCCCTTAAGCAATCTCTGCCTTGCGGATTACGCCACTAACACGACCATAGATCGCAGATACACAATGGTTACGCCTGGATCCCCCAGGAAACATCTGTACCTTTTAAGCAATCACTGCCTTGCGAATTTCGCTATGCAGTCGAGTTCGTAAGACCATGGGTAACGCCATGGAATTCGAAGGACACTCGAGTATCATATCCGGAAAACCAAAATTCAGAGAGAATAATATCGATAGAATGAATCCAAGATGTGGCCACAAATCGGATATCAAGCAGAAGGCACTTTCCATATCTTTACTTCGAAAATATGTATCATATAGTACCTTTTCAAATCACTTTCAAATATCGTACTTATATAAAATCCATTATATATAAGATTTAATTTTCAGATCAAATACTTTTCCAAAATCAAAAGTATATCAAATCATACTTATATAGACTTTAATTATATAAGATTTCACTTTTCAAATTGAGTACCCTTTTCAAATCCATAGTTTTCGAATCAATTTCATACTCATACAAATCAATTTTATATAAGTTCGATAACTCCCAAATCAAGTATTTAGTAGCACAAGGTTCTCAAATTTCAATTTGTTTCAATATCAGTTCAATTTCAAAATCATATATAATTTCACCAAATTATTTCTTCTCAAATTAAATATCTTTAGTTTCAAAGTTTCCAAAATAATAGATTTAGAAAATAAATCCAAATTTCCAAATCAATATAATTTAAGTCAACCAATTCATTTCCAAAATCAAATGTTTTCAAAATCATCTTATACTTACATAAGGTCCATCTTATATAAGGATCAAATCTTTACAAAATAAATTTCGCTGTATGAAGAGCCATATGGGATTGGATATCTTTGCTTTTATGGGTTATATATCTTTGTAATTTAAATTTAAAGTTTTCTTTTAGTAAGCAAAGATATTCTAACCCGACAGCTTTCAATTTCAGCGTCAAAATATATCAATGATATTAGAATATACGATCTACATACGTCATCATTTTGCAAAATCACATTTGATCGCCCGCTCGATCACACAAGTTTGCTTTCGAACTAGTATTGTCCATTCGACTTCCCTAATGCGGATTTCGATATGGTTTCTCGACTAGAAGCCATCAGTCTCCTTGCATAGCCATATACTATGATAGAGAATTCTAGAATTTAGCCCAAAATCCATATCAAATATTCGCCATCAAGAATCGAATGAAAAATCCTAACACGAAATGGTGTAATTCACCTCGAACTTGTGTACTCAAACTTGGATCAAATTAATTATGCGAATAAAACAGCATACGTACAACTTATATATTTATTCCAACTTGTTAAATATATAGTTCCATAAAGATGTTACTAAGTTAAAACATTTAAACTAAATTTTATTCAAAATATTTTGAAGACCAAATTATTTTCAAAACATTTCAAATCTAAATTTCATATTAGAAAAATTTAAAATTTCCTTATTCATTTTCTTAACAAAAAGTTTCAACTTATTTAAATCATATTACTACATACTTTAACATTCATACCAACTTATATACTTTATACTTTTCAAAATTCTTAGCTTTTGAAAAGTTAACCTTGATTTGGAAGTGCTCGAACCTTCAAAATAGTTGAAGAAATCATTTTCAAATTCAAGAGTTGGAAATCAGCAACAAATTAGTAAATCAATTTTAATAGATAGGGTTATATCAAATCCAAAACTCGAGGGCTAAACACCGGCTCATTTTAAATCGTTTCAAATACATTTACATATATCTTTCGAATATCAAATCATACTTCAAAATTTTGAAATCAAAATTGGTTTCGCAAAATTACTCGCGTAGCGATGCTACTAAAGTGGCCTATTCCTCACTCTGAACTTGAAAATCAATGTCGATGATGCGTGCACTCATCATCGAAATTATTTTCCAGCGACATAAGTGAGTTCTGGACTTCTATTTTCTCAAACTTCTTTTTGAAATTTCTTCGAAATCATTCGAAACTCATTAAAATCATTTAAAACATTTCTTATTTGGAAAATACTTTTAAATCATATTATTATTATATATTTCAAAATCTTAAAACCAGTTACAAAATACCGGAGTTCAATTCTCGAATTTCAAATTTAAAATCCTTTAGTTATAAATCATTTTTAGATAGATCATATTTCTTATATAATTTTTTTTTTCAAAATCCTTTCGAAAACCTCAAATTCTTATTTTAAAAGGGTATATAATCCTTATCGAAAACATTTCAATTTTATATATAGAATAAAATCATACTTATCAAAATAATAATTTCGGTTTAGAAAACAATTTCTAGAATACAAAACCCGATTTTCAAAGGATGATTTGAGAATGGATTTCAACAAAGATAGAGATTCAAATTAGAGGAACTCTAATCAAATAAAATTTCTGATTCGAAGATAGGCTTGAATGAAGATGAGACAATTAACTTACAAAATAGGAGGTGGATATACTTATATAAGTCGCGGGCGACCTTAACCGGGTCAACCGTGACTTCAGGAACAAGATCGATGCAGAATTCCAAGAAAAACCAACATTCGATCGCAAGAGATAGCGGTATCTAAACCAAAGATATATAAATCTCCGGTGAATCAATGCCAATTGTAAAGGAGTTCCACCCCTTTACAAATCATCCAAAGATTGGCGGGATCGCCTATTCTTATAGAGATCATTCGAAGTGGAGTTATGGGATACTCCAGAATCAAAAGAATACAAATAGGGAGAGACAAGAATGAATTTTGGAACCGCAAGGAACATTCCAAAGTTCAAAGGAAATCGAGTCAAAAGGAAGAAATTCAAACTCGAACGAAAGTGATTCTGTAAATAAATTTACTATATATGCTAGGTTTTTCCTAGAGCCAAAGCTCTGATACCAACTGTAACGACCCGCTATTTTAGACCATTCAAATCGACAATAAATCCGCACATGTCTGACTTGAATAATTCAAAATATCAGATTGTTGATTTAAATTTGGCAAAACTCAGCATATGCAGTAAATAAATCAATCACAGAATCACAGACACAGAGTAATACAATAATACGCAGTGGAATAGATAAAATAGTAGTTCATGAAGCTACTATATAAACATCAGAGTTAGAAATAAAATACAGCAGAATATCTCAAATGCAGTGAAGTCTCCAGTACAACAGATGACTTCTCTGAACAAATCAACTAGAAGAGCTGAAAGCTGAGGCGATAGTTGGATCTCCAAAGGAAGCTCCAAACTCCAAGGGTGAGTCTCAAATGCTGTATCGCTCGGTCTGACCCGAGCGTAGAGGAAAACACAAAACACTCGAGTCAGAACTAAAATTCTTATGCAAACTAAATCAAAATTTGATGTAATAAGGTATGCAAATAACTACATTTGAAGGTTCAAATTTCTGGAAATGTTATTGTTTCCATATTCAAAATACAATAGATTTCACAATAGATCCATTCTAGTAACTTACAAATTTACAGAACAATTCCCAATTAAATTTCATAATTCAAGAGATTTGATTTATAAAAATGTTTCAAAGTTTCAACATTCAATATTATGGAAACTTCCCAATGTTTCAAAATTTAATTTTGAAACTTTCAAATAAGGTAACGACAGTTTATTTCCCAAAATCATTTTTATGGTTCAAATGGTAAGTCTAAACATACTAGTTTTTTTTCCTCTCATGTAAATACATGAAATTCATCTGTTTTATATCTTTATTCAGTGCTCAAATAATCAATATGAAAATTTATATGATTACAATAAACTATAGGGTGATAACAAGGATATATCAAAATAAATGAATAAATACACATTCAATCACAATAGCATCAATCACATCATAAAATCAACATTCAAATCAATCAATTCAACAAATCAACCAATTCAATAACATGTCATAGTAATTATTAGTCATCACATATTGGAATTTAGCTATTCAAACTAAATACCAATAAAAATTCCAAACCAACAATCAAAACTTTAGCACTATATGACCTGGTTTAACTTTCAATAAAATTTTAGTATTTTGTGAGTGGGTTTAAACACTCACCTTATGGATTTCCGTTTCTTAGTCGGGTTTGGATCCGCTACTACTTCCTCCTATTGATTTATTTCCTTGCTATTTTAATCTTCTTCTTTTTTTTTACAGAATTTTTTTGGAAGAGACAGAGAAGTTTGTATAGGTCTGAATTTGAAGAAAAGGATTTGGAAAAAGAAGAATGTTTGGAAAAGAAGAAAAAAAAATTCAAGGAAGATGAAGAATTGAAAAAGAAAACGAAGCTAAAAAAAAGCTTTAAAAGAAGAAGAAGATTTGAAGAATAAGAATAAGAAAAAGCTTTGAAAGAAAAAAAAAGAGAAGAAGGAGATTTGAAGAAGAAGAAAAAAATGAAGAAGGAAGAAAATGAAGAGAGGAAAAAAAATGAGATGGAAGTTTGTTTGGAGAAATGAAGCTACAAAAGATGAGATTTGAAAAATGAAATGAGGCTACAGAAATGACGATGGAAACAAATGAAAAGCTAATAGAGTATATATAAACAAACTAGGAATTGAAATAAAGTAAAAATATGAATAGTCTTAAAATGGTAGTATTGAAAGAGGTGAAGTAAAGGAATAAATATATCAATAAAGATAAAAATAAATCTTCCGTTTTAAATATGAAGTTTCAGGAGAAAGAATTGCCAATGAAAGGAAGCTACAAGAACTAATGATGCATAAGTAAAATAAACTTCAGAAACGGAGAATAGTAAATGCTAATTAGATGGCATGAATATTAATTTGATGTTCACATTAAAAACGGAAAAATAGAAAAGAAAAGAAAAACTTCAGGTAAAGCATTTGAAAAGAGCAAACGAATAAAGGAGAAACAAATGAAAAGAATGAGGCAATTATTAATTAGAAATAAATCAAATGAGGTTATTACTAATTAATAAGAAACGAATGAGTAGGTTAATAATTAAATGGATGCACAAGTGGAGACTACGTTAAGAACTTGAAAACGAAAGAGAGAGAATGGAGGTGATAATAATGTAAAGCAAATGAAGAGACCACATATAACCTATAAACAAACCTTTGGGGTCCAAATTCCAAAACTCACTCCAATTAATTCATATCAATAAACCCAAATATACACATATTTACATAATTTAATTTCATATTAAAACATTCATTTTATGTCAATATATTTGCATACTACATTAACACAATCAATCAATTAACAATCAATCAATCAATTAATCAACCAATCAATCTATATATTTATTTACGTTACTCAAACCAATTTCATTATTTAATGAATATATATCTATCTGTGCACTATAAAAATGATTTACTTTACTTTTCTAATGACTATAACGGTCACATTAATGCAACCAATTTACAAGTTTTAACCATATATAAAATGTAAAAAAAAATATATATATATGAACTTATTAAATTAATGTACAACTGTTAATAAAAGGTAATTTCTAATTGATTCCACAATATTTACAAAACCATGAATCCTCTGATATACTTAAAAGTTTGAATATTAATGTGTGTGTGTGTGTCTGTATTATTCTAAAATTCAAATTTTTTTTTCCAAAATCATTCTTGCTTAAAATGAAAGTTTATTTTTATACGTCTCAAAACATGCAACAATTAATAACAAAAGAAATGAATGGACCATGTACATTGCACAACCTTTTTGAAATTCAATTTGTGAAACGTAACAAAATTAACTTCATTAACTCAAATAATATTCAAATTTGTATGCATTTAGTTTTTTTTATCTATGCATAATAAATAAAATTACTTACTATAAAAAATGAAAACGTTCAATTTGGTTTTCCCAAAATGATCTTTTATTTCCATTAAAACATCAATCCTGTTTAACACAAAAGGTGCGTTTCTTTTATTAAATCTATTAATTGCAATCAACGTTTTCTTCCCTTCTAATTGAAATATTTCAATTACATTAATTACAATTACTTATAAAGTTAAATTTCAAAACAGTCAACTAAAATGGATGAAAAATAGAATAATTGTTTCCTTTAGTCATTTAAACACGTTTATAAATTTGTTGTTTATACAGCAGAGCTATAAATAACTTACTTAAATAAATTATTTTTCTACTCTTGTAATCCATCTATATGCTAAAACACAGTTCAAATACACATATTTACTTCCTTTAAATCAATCATCCTATTCTTTATTTTTATGAAATTAAACCTACATTCACAAATGAAACATCCATTTTATTTGTTATAAATGTTCTTTTCATTAAACCAATTTTCCTTATATTTTCACAAAACATAAGCTACGTTTAATTACACCTATTAATTTACAGTTTGGTGTCCTCTCTATCATTAATTGAAATTATTCAATTACATTATTTTCAATTGTTTACAAGGGTGAATTTCAAAATGGAAAAAAATAAAGGTAATGAGAAATAAAAAAATTATTTCCTATCAAACAGTGATTGAAACATATTTATGCACTATTGGATACAAACAGAAATTATACATTTCTTACCAAATAATAGTTTCTCATCTCTGCAATCAATCTTTCAGTTACCAAACATTTCAAATAAATAAACTTATGATTCTTTTTTTTAATAAAGAAACATTTATTATTTCTTATTAACATTTATTATTCCAATCAATTGGAAATTTACATTCAGACAATTACAAATATCATTCAAACCAATATTATTAAAATACACACTAACATTTTTTATCATCCTTATATTGTTGCAAACATATGACATTAATAGAAATTTTAATTAAGCTCATAATTTGTATTAAAATCAAATTTGTATAAATAAAATCTTAATTTTTTTTATTCCTAACAATTTTATTCAAAAAATCTTATTTAATTTACTACTTTTAAATGTTTAAAAATACAGGTCGTTACAATGAGACTCCGCCTTCGCCTCCATCTCCTAAAATCAACATCGTCTTCTCTAACCTGTGTTGTAATAAGGAGGGAGTCAGAACAACAATGTCTAGTGGATAAAATCTTGAGCCTTTCCATAATAGTAATTAAACAGTATAATTTAGATAAGAATATGTCTTACGCTACCTAGCTATATCTTGCATGAAATACCTCTAACTGTAAGCCCTAAGGCTTTTTCAGTCCAATTCTATAACCTACACTTTTCCAATCCACTCTATAACTCACTTTCAACTTTAGGCCAAAGGCCGTTCCCAGTCCCACTCATCTGCCATTAGTCATGTCCTAACAATGTGAGAGAAAATACCCAAGCCACTTACTCTGACCATTTAATACTATATCTTAGGCATGTCCCGTCATTTAATACCTAACCCAAAGAGGACCCCTCTCCGGTATTCTCTAGTTGACATCGCACAGAATCTCATCAGGCCATCTAATACTTCTTTAAGGTAAGAGATGGACCCTACAATAGCCACTTAATACCTCGAACCTGAAGCGGACCCTTCTTGAGATTTCCCATTACCATGCCTAAACGATAACTTTGATCATTTAATACTTCCTAAATAGGAAGGATACGGATCCTACAACAGTCACCTAATACCCCTGACCCCAAAGTAGGTCTTACATAATTATGACCCGTAACCCAAACTATGACATCTCACATTAGTCCGTCTATTCGTTGGAGCTAGTAGCCAGATTAACTGGGCATACTTACCTATATATACCATGGAAATTAGAGTAACCTCGCATCCTCTGTGGGTACTTATTATAGGCAGTGTCTCACATCAGTCCTAACGTCACATTGCTGGTAGCCAGATGAGCTGGACCGACTTCTGTGTGCTTTTGACTGACCTTGCATCCATGTAACTTAGTCATAATTTCTATTCTCCTAATATACTACCATGTATACCTCACTACATTTTGCATTGAGGCCTTACAAGGAAATTTCCTTATTCCGCCTTTAATTATAAATTACTTTCCATAATTATCTTAACCTCTTTCTTAAGGTGTTTAATGGTAATTACTAACCAATTTATACTATATAACTAATACGTGTTATTAATTATACGTTATTTATACTCTAATACACACACACATAACTGAATACTCCTAAGCATGCAAAGATTTTGCATCATATACTAGTCGTTTAAATTTCAAAACTTCCAATTTATACAGGTCTAACTCCATACCATAACATACAATTAGTTAATATCCTTAGCCCAACAATAGACTTTTGTAAGAAAATAGAATCAACTACCAACTTATTTTATATTAAAATAGTAGAATCGGCACCAATAGAACTTACAATTCGAACCCTTTTACACACTATTTAAATTTTACATATGAAATGAAAAAGGGATTCATATTTAATATGGAAATAGGTAATGCAAACTACGAATAGAAGAATCCGTACTCTACCCACCATTTCTTAACTTATTTTATTTTTAGAACTTTAACCACATCAAAAGAGAAAGGTCAGAAGCAGAATAGAATGTAAAATATTCAAATTCCACTATTTTAATATAGAATAATTGAGATTCCGATAAGGATTGACATTTCGCTTTTGGGGGAATTTTGGGGTTTTAGTTTGGTATTTTTGTGAACAAAATTCCCCAAGGCACAAATCAAATCCAACTTATACTATACAAATACTAAAAATGAGAAAAACTAATATTTCCACTCACAAATGATTCCCAACTTTCTCTTGGATTTGATTACACTCGCTCCTATTCTCTTTTCAGATTTCTTCCTGAAAATCCTATAAATTCTGAATTGTATAAAAGAAACTGGTAGAGCTCCACTTGCGTTCTATAATTTGTAAATAAAAGTAAGGGGGCTGACCACCTATTTATAGTGGTTAGAAGGCATCGAAACCGGTGGATTTATGTCGGTTTAAAATAATTAAATCTAGGTCATTCGCACCTCACCAAACCCTAGCCGTCTCTACATTCACTGATCAACCGCTCTTCCTCAAGTTGATCGACCGCTAGCGATTGACCGACCCAAGGAAGGTGGTCGACCAATCCTAGCATTTTTGGAACGTATTGATTATTTCATTTTTTAATTTTATTTAATTCCTTATTTAATTTTAACGTTAATGTTTAACTTAACCTTTACTTAAACCCCACGTTCTTATCAACATTAACATATTTATTAATATTTTAAATTTCAAATGTTATCATTAATTTGAAATCTAAGTTTAATTCCATTCGAATTATTTTAAATTCAAAGACTTCAAAAATCAATAATTTTTCCGTTTGAGCTCCGATTACAAAACTTTATGTGTGAAAAATTGAGTAAAAAAATCGCCACGAACGCAATGTTGTAACTTCCATAGCCGAATTTTGATGTTTACAAAATTTTCATTTTTAGCCTTATTATGATTAATTAATTTCTTATTAATTTTTACGGGGTGTTGCACTGTGGATCTTTAATGTGGAATCTTCGCTTTGATTATAATTAAATCATGGCATGGTGTCACTCGAACGACTATACTTGGGTCGAGTGGAAGCATTGGAAGTGAAACACTATTCAAGAGAGGATTCGTCTGCTCAGTTATATGATTAGTATCATGGTCAACTGAATTTAACTCAAAGTTAAAGTGCCTCCCTCGCCAGAGTAGTACGGTTAATAATAACTATTACTACTGAATCAAAGTCTTTGTGTTTGGATTATAGAGTTGAATATAGACAATATTAGAATTTTGACCATTATCAAATTCCATAAGTCCATAATGATATAGTTTTGACGAAGAGAATTAGTGTAAATAATTGTCACTAACGGGTAATGCTTAATAAAGTAAAATTGGATTTTACCGATACCAAGTAAGTGATAGATTTGACCATAATGTCACACCACCTGCTAAGTGAGGTGTGAACGTTAATATTCGAATTGTTCAATATTAATCGCTGACCAAATTTACACTTAAGAGTCACACAACTAAAACGTTGAATACTCCTTTTAAGACCTAATTTAATTAATTTGTAATTTTTATAAATTAATTAAATTAATTAATACTTATGAAATATTAATTACAAAATTTTATTTGACGTGAATTAAACAATGTTAAATAGTGTGTATATAATAGATATATAAACACCAATCGGTATATGATATTGATGCGCGTTTAAATTGGATTTAAATGCAACAAATATTGTTCGGGTTAAAATAGTTTTGAGGCCCAATTAGGGGCTTAGTTTAGGAGGCTATAGGGTAGCACATTAGGGCCAGCCATATGATGGTAGAAAGAGGAATTTTGAATTCAAAAGGAGAAAGAAAGGGTAAGAGAAATAAGTGGATCTTGATCCTCATTTCACTCCCTAGTCTCTTTCTTATATAATCCATCTAACCCTCACTTTGCAAACACTTTTTGCACTCTCTCCTTTGCAACTCATATTAGGTCGGCCCCACTTTATAACAACCCCAAAAATCCAAGCATTAATTCACATCAATTTGCTTCGATTCAACCATCGATGGTAAGGCAATTCAAAAGCCATCAACTTCGGGATTGGAATTCGATTTAAGGATTTCACTTCATCATTTCAAAGTGCAAGCTCTAGTCCTCGATGAGAGGTACATTTATGGTCTACTAATATATTCAAATGTTTAATTCATTATTGAACCATATGTTAACTAGATAGATTTTATAACGAATCGGTATATCGATGCATCACATGTCGATGGTTATATATATATATCTTTATGTGTGTGTGCAAAAAAAAAGTATGTATACACTTATGTTGCTCATGGCTTGATATTAAAAATATATTTTTTGATTAAAATAATATTATTAAATAAATTAAATCTAAATGCAAAAGATTAAATCATATAATATATATTTTTTAAATATTACAAAATTTTGTTCACACCTAAAAGGCATTCGGCAGCAAAATTTATATATATATATTAATTTTCATATATATATATATATTAATTTTCATATATATATATATATATTAATTTTCATATATATATATATATATTATTTACTTGATTTGAAATTGTTAAATAAATAAAATACAAGTTTATGCATTTATAAATAATATAAAATTCTGAAAAGTTGTAACACGCCATATTTTTAGTAACATTATTTAGGATATTTAATTATTAAAATAAGGGGCATTTCACCAGAAGGACAAACTTTGTAGTCCAATTAGTTTCTAGGACACACATTCAAAGAAATTACTTTCAAGGCCAAAGTCAGCAGAATAATTACTTTCAAGGACAAAGTCAGCAGTCCAATTACTTTCAAGGACATAATTTCATAGGTTTTTAGGCCCTAAAAACTAATTATTTTACGTTTTGTCCTTGAAAGTAATTATTTCAGTTGTGTGTCCTAGAAACTAATTCCACTTGCTAAAGAGGCCCTTGTGGCTAATTTCCACTTAAAATAATGTAAGATGGTTAATGGATTGAGATTTGTGATTAAATAAGGGGTAGTCGTGCCATGTTAAACAAGTGAACTAAAGAATAGAAAGAGTAAAAAAGGTTAGGAAATATGCAAGAGCAAAATAGGAACAAGACACATCCTTATAACCTAAAACCTTAGGAAATTATTCCATACGTTCATTTCATATTCACAAAAAAATAAAAACATAAGGCCGACCACCATTAGCAAGCTCAAGAGAAGATAAAAGCTAGAATTTGCAAGAGGAAGAATCAAATCACTTAATCAAGATCAAATCTCACATCTTTAATCACAAAGCTAAGGTGAATAATGAGTACATCTCTTGTTTTCTTAATGATTTTTTGTTTTAAGGTTAAACCTTATTTATCTTGCATAGCTTAGCCATGATTTTGAAGGATAAAATGTTTATATATGCTTGTTGATGATTTATGCTTGTTTATATAGATTTTATGATATGTTTTAATGTGAAAACCCTATTAATTTACATCCAAATGCCTTGCGATTTTAGATATAGATCAGAAATGATATTTTAGAGATGGGTTTCAATTTTCATAATTTTCTGAATTAATGTGGATTTTATATTAATTTTCTAGTAAGGAAAATGATTATTCGGGTTTAAATTTATTTACAGTTAAATGATATGTTTTGGGTCTAAAATTTATGTATGTTAGAAAACATACTAAAAATGATTTTCTAGAATTTTTGTGGAATTTTCCTAAGTGCTTTAATGGATATATAAAATTATTTAAGGTATGAGACTTAAATGTTTTATATATTTATAAAAAAGGAGAAGGGGTATTTTGTAAATAATTCAAATTGTTATTTTTGAAATTGGTAGTACTTTGGAAAAGAAAATTTGCAACCAATCATAATTTGACACATGGCAGGTTAGGTAAAAAGAACTATTTATCTACATGCTTTTTACTGTTTCATTACTTTTGGAACCCTACTTCCGTCTTGATTGGCTTCTGACTTAGTAGCTCCACCTCCATGCTATAGAAACCAATGCATATAGTATCAATAACTTGGTACATAGTGAATTGGACAAAGGCAGAAGGAACTGGGTCGAAACCAGGGGTTCCGAAGAGGTCGAAGCGCTACTTTGCTTTTAAATGAAAATACGCCTGCTTGCTTTCGACTGAATAGCTTTCAACTTGGTTGGATACCGACTAGGTCAAATGATTTAAAGAATGGTTTTATGAGGTTGCGCCTCTATTTTAAAATAACTGTTGTCAACTGAGTTGATGCATTTAGCTGTCGCTTTCTACCTTTCGAAGAAATGCCTGCGGAAGGGTTGATTTTGTTTTATAGAACCCTGCCGCTTCTCCAATTCCTTCGGAAGGATGGTTTCGACACCAATACTTCTTTTTTTAGGAAATGGCTTTCGAAAGAGTTCCTTTCGACCCTTTTGTTTTGTGAGCTTAAAGATTTTTAAAGATCAACCCCAAAGGTTTTGAAAGAGATGATTTTAAATGGTTTCGAAAGGTGTTTTCGAATAGTTCACTTGAACCTAAATGCTTTCGAAAGGGTTAACGTTTTAATGCATCGAAAGGTTTTTAACGAAGGTTTCGAAGGGGTAGTTGCTTAGTGTTTTCAAAAGGTTTGAAAGTAAAGGTTTTCAAATAGTTTCGAAAGGCAATGTTTAATGGTTTTAAAGAGGGATGTCTAAAGTTTTATAGCTTTTGAAGGAAAGATTTTTCAATGGTTTTGAAAGGTTTATATTAATGGTTTCGAAAGGAAGGTTTGGCCTTTCGGCCTAGGTGAAAGAAAGGGTTTTACTTGGTTTCGAAAGGGGTACTTTCAATGGGATTGATAGGGGTACTTTCAATGGCTTAAATGTTTTCATCAATAAAGATTTGAGTAAAGTATATATATAACATAGCAAGGTGATTTTGAGTAAAGCATAGCGTATTTATAGTTTCCTTGTTTAAGTTTGATTTAAAGGTTTTAAATCAATTTGAGAAGAAAGGGTTTTCAAGGAAATTTTTAGGAAGATTTCCTTAAGTAAAATGACTCAGATATTAGAATACCAGATGGGACTGGTATAAGGTCGCGCCCTATACATTAGCTATTAGCCCTTAGCTAATTTAATCCAAAATTCCAAGTATGTAGGGCTTTGTCACAAGTAGGACTAAAATTATGGTACACATAGAAAGTAATATATTTGTACGGTGTAGGTTATCGATGAGCCCGCAAAACCATTAGGATCAGTTGACCTAGAGAAAGTAAGTTAGGGACAGACTGTCTAGAAGAGGAGGATCTAACAGATGTTAGATTATTTGTTTATATTGTTTGGTAGGCCCGAGTCAGCCAAAGGTTAGTAGTTAGCCAAACAAAACTATAGTGTTCGGACAGACAGTCCATTTGTTACATGAGGTTTATGTATGTTAACATAATAATGCTTTACAGTTTTTAACCAGTTTTGGTTGCAGGATATGATTTGGAAAAGATGTATTTTAAAAGGATGTTAGTGAGGGGAAACTCGTTCCGCTATGCGGCATGGTCTCACTTAATATCATATATGACCGAGAGGCATAGTATTATTCACACCAGGCTTTATGTCTGACTTGAAGTTTATGTTTTCCCCTTAAACTCTCGGGTACTCAAAATTGATTTGAGTAGGCTGAGGGATTAAGGTTTACAGGATTTAGTAGGTTGACAAATAAAGCTTCCAAGACGAGCGGGTGGCTAACGGATAGCTATGTAAGAGTTGCTTTTTATTTTGATTGACGTCTTCCGCTGTGTATTAAGTCTGTTATGACTATATTATGACTCTGATCATCCAAGGGGACATCTTTATATGCCGCTTTTGGCATGTTTATGTAATAATTATATTTGAGCAATGTTTGGGAAACATTTGAGATTATGTAATTTGAATATGGAACATGCTTTGAAGATGTAATATGAAAAGTTGTTTTTTGAAATCTGTGATTTTGTTTCATATTCATGTGATGTTGATATTGAATACCATTAACATTACCGTATTTGGTCACCGGAAGTTAATACTATGGATAACTGCAGCATCTGTAGTGCTTAGCTTCGGACCTCCAGATAGAGGATGTTACAAAAGTTTTATATAATATAAAATATATATTATGTTTTCGAAAAAGATTTTTAAATAATTTTATTTATTTCATACGGATTCTTATTTATTAATATGTATTTTATTGATAAATTATTAAAATTGGATGGTAAAAAAATATTTTGTTGTGTGGCTGAGAACAATAGCAAATAAATATATTTATTTATAATTATAATTATTATATATATATATATATTTATGTCTAGTTATTTGTTTATACAACAAATATATGTATATATATTAAAAAAGTATATTAAATTTGGTTCAGATTTCATATTACAAGATAAATACTTAAAACTAATTTACAAACTAATATCTATAATATTTTATAATTTAATTATATACATATATATATATTATAATTTCTGTATATAAATAATTTACAACTAATATTTTAAAATAATTTTATAATTATATTTATACATATATTTATATTTCTATAATAATTTGATGCATATATATGTATATTTACATAATACATTTGAATACACGAGGGGCTAACATGTCCGTTATAGTGTAAATTCCAACACCTGTACACATGTCAAACCATGAACACATTATCGTGTTGCACGTACACGTACACGTACACACATATGTGTATATGATACACATGCACTAAATATAATACATATTATATAAAATAAAAATTTATTTATAAAGTCAAAAAAAATATTGATTTTATTTAAAAGAAATTTAGAAAATTTCTAAGAGAATTTGGACTATATATGCCCGTTAAAGATCCAATAATGAAATTTTTTTGAAAATTTACCCAATTACTCTACTGCGGGCTTTCCTTGTTCCAATATAACCAGTATCTGCGAGGACGTTATTTATCAAGAAAATATTTTTTGGAATTTTGTTAGGTAAATATTAGGAAGGCAGATATCAACCTAGCAATTATTCGTTTGACAAATATTTAGAGATCAATATTTTATCGGTTAATTTTTTCTTTATAGATATTTTATTATACAAATTTTAAGATATTATGTGTAATACAGTGTTTATTTTAAAGATTGAGTATAATTTTAAATATAAAATTAGGTGGTATTTTTTTACTAATCATGTGATTTGGTGCGTTTAATGTATAATACTACTATATTTTATGAAATATTTTTGAACAATTTTATTTTGAAAAAATGTAGTGCTATTGTAAAAGGATGATGTCATATATTAAACAATCAAATATCTTTTCTAGCAAATATTGCCTGACAAATATTTGTTAGAAAATATTTTCCATTTATTTTTTTATTACAGAATTCTAAGGTATGTATTTCTAATTTTACCTTTTGGCAAGGAAGGACTTCGTTTTGCTTAGGGTTAATTTCTGCAGTGTTCATCCTGCAAAAGTTGGATTATTTTCTTGATAACTTTTTTCGAAACTTTTATTTATGTCATGTCACAAAATCAGTACTGCGCACACTGATAGTAACTTTTAATCTAGTTTATAATAGAAACTATAAAAGAAAAAAAATGAGTTATTCAAGTTTACCAATAGTAAAGTTACACAAACAAGTATTTTCTTGGATTTTCTTTGTTTTTTCCTCATTTGTTCTATCAGATGTTTTCCCATTGTTGTTGGTCATGGTACGGTATTCATTTGCTTCAGTTTATAAACGTAAGACAGCAATGATAGAGTTGGGGGTATGCCGTAGGAGCAATTCTGTAATTTATTGTGAATTACTAACTTTGTAATCGATTCTCGTTCGTAATAAAATGTGTTTCTTTCTATTATATATTTGTTATAATGTGTTATAAATAATTAAATGTTTAATTAAAATATGTTCTATAGAAAATCGATAAATGGTGTGTTTGTGGTAGTAATTACAACTAGTTGTAATGATGAGTATTGTATCACAATATATAATAAACATATCATTTTAAGTATTCATAGTCAAGATGTATTAAGACTGGATATCGATGCATCCATTAAGACTATAGTACATAAAGCTCTCTAAATGTTGAGTGTATTACTCATGACTCCTGAAGGCACCAAAGGGTTATGTACTGATAGTTATTGGATAATCATGTAATGACTCAATCGATAGTTTTTCGTTGGTTAATATAACTAAAGTCAAACGGAAAATATCGATGTGACTAATTCACACCATTCTCTTGACTTGAGAATACTGTTGATCTTTAGTATTAGAGCTCCGCTTTGATCATAGTTGAATCATGACACGACGTCCATTGAACGACTATTATTGGGTCGAGTGGAAGTATTGGAAGTGAAACACTATTCAAGAGATGATTCTTCTCCTCGATTATATGAGGTTAGTATCACGGTCAACTAAAGTCAACTCAAAGTCAAAATCTCTGGCCAGAGTAGTTCTGTTAGTAATAATTGTTATTATTGAATCAAGGAATTTGTGTTTGACTATAGAATTGAATATGGGCGATATGGAAATTTTGACCATTACCAAATTCCATAGTCCAAGTGATATAGTTTTGACGAAGAGAATTGGTGTAAATAATTGCACTACTGGGTAACGCTTAATAAAGTAAAATTGGATTTTACTGAAACCAAGTAAGCAATAAACGTAGACATAATGTCACACCACCTACTAAATGAAGCGTGAATGTTAATATTCGAATTGTTTAATATTAATCGATAACCAAATTTACACCTAAGAGTCATGTAGCGTTGAATACTCCTATTACCACCCGATTTAATTAATTTGTAATTGTTGTAAATTAATTAATATTTATGAAATACCAGTTACAAAATTTTATTTGATCTATATTGAACAATATCAAATAGTGTGCATATAATAGTTATATAGACATTAATCGATATACGATATCGATACGCCTTTAAATTGGACTTAAATGCAAGAAACATTGTTCGGGCTTGAAATAGTTTTAAGGTCTAATTAGGGCTTCATTTAGGCGGCTATGGGGCGGTAGATTGAGGTCGGCCATATGATGGTGTAGTGGGAGGAAGTTTGAATTCAAAAGGAGAAAACTAGTAAGAGAAAAATAAGGATTTTGATCCTTATTTCACTCTCTTGTCTTTTCTTTATTTATTCCCTCTGACATTCACTTCTTACTTGACTTTTAGCCTGTGACACCCCACCTCTATACCCACGCTAACCAAGAACACTACGATGTAGTGCTGTCAATTAGCACGGAGAATAAAGCTGTGGAGGAGCGACCATCCATGTAACTTCTTTGTGCGAGCACCGATATGTCAAATAGAATAGAGTGCATTTCATTTAAGGAGGAAATCCGACATACTGATACAAACACAAAGCTATCACACAGTGGCTATATATAATCTTCGGAAACAAACATAGAAATAATCATAACATAAATCAGTCACAGACATCCATATCACAAAGGCGGAAGAAGATATGAATAAATATATAACACATAAAAGTGTACATCAGAGTAGTGGTCGGAAAGATCCACGATAATACAAAAGAATGGCAACACGTGCTATACAAAAGAATAAGTACACAACATAGAGTCTATATCTCAAATGTGTACATCCATAAACTACTAATCTATGTAGTTAGCCAAAAGTCAGAATAATCCTGAAGAGAAGTCAAGCAGAAGCACCTGAAACATCTCGGTCTGACCCGAGTATTATTTATAAGAAAATAATAAACGGATCAGTCTAGCTATAAATATCAGATGATAAGGTATAGGATAAATAATATGGCATGAACATGTAACAACCATAACGGCATACTACTATAAGTATGTAAATGATAATCAACAAAAGATTAATCAATATCACAAGAATCTTCACAAAGATAAAATAGGGTATCATACCCTAAACTTGTATTCATAACAAGTCAATAACACATGAATTCACCAATGCACAAAAATTGATATCATATCAATGAAAATCATGAAAATTGGTGAAGCACAAAATTCCAGAAATCATCATAAGAAATCCAAAAAACACATAAAAAAAGGGGAGGCCTAACACATGAACGGGAGCATGAAAACTCACCAACGCGTATAACACATGAACGAGAAGCTACCTCATGGAAGCTATCCATTAAATTTTAACACATGAACGGCCCGAAGACCATGGGGTGCTACCCCATATATGTGATGGTGAAACATCACAAAAGCGGGGTCTAGTCTCCCTTGCAGACAAAGAGACATCGCTCAATCGCTAGTCTAAATCACAAAAATGATCCTCATGATCATAAGGAAGTGTCAATTACACTAAGCTAGTAAATATATGAGTTTAGCTTCATGTCCCATAACCACTAGCTTAACTTAAATATTTACGAACAAACTGTAGATCTTCACTAGGAAATTGTCACAAAAGGGTTCAATCGAACAAGTCCAAGAGCTAACCGACAAAGTGAACGCGAGCGTTTCATACCACTCGTTTTACTAAGTCGTTTAATTCGATTTCTCATCCGAGTGAAGTAAAGGCTTGTATATACTAGTAGATTGGAAAAACGGTTTGAGAAAAAGAGCTTTGTAATAAAATAGAGTTGAAATCGTTTTGATGAAAGAGCTTTGATATTTACTACTAGTATTTGAAACCTCTATGTCTTTAAAGTGACAAGTCACAAAACGATTGTTGAAACAAATCGAATCCCATAAATTCACATTCGAAGACGTGAGAAAAGTCCAAAGAAATCAATCCCAAAACCATCAAAGTAGGAATATACTTGCGACCTAACGTGGTCGAATTAAAGTGCAAAGACTTTAAGTCAAATAGGTCGAACGACCTAAGGGTAAAAATGCCGTGCGACCTAGCAGAAGAACAGGTCGAGCGACCTAAAGGCAGACAAGTCGAAAAACCTAGCAGTTCACTAGATGCTTCAATGGTCAAGCGACCTAACAGAGAGCAGCACGACCTAATGAGTCGACCTAGCTAAGTGAGCGACCTAGGACCAGTGACCTAAAACATACCAGGTCGAGCGACCTGAGAGAAGAGCTAGGCTTGCGACCTAACTGTAATAAGGTCTAACGACCTAAAGAAATAAGGTCTAACGACCTAAAGGTACAGGGGTCTTGCGACCTACGACCTAACGTGGTCATGCGACCTAAGTGGGATGCGCGACCTAAGAAGGTACGCGAGCTAAGGGTGAGCGACCTAACAAGGTCGTGCGGCCTAAGTGGTCATGGCCACGCGACCTAACGACCTAGGCAAGGTCATACGACCTAAAGGTATAAGGACTCAACGGCCTAAAGGAGATGGGATCACGCGACCTAAAGTGTTAAAGGTCTAACGACCTAATGGCCTTGCGACCTAAGTGGGATGGCCACGCGACCTAAAGTTTTAACACGCGAGCGACCTAACGTTATAAAGGCCAAACGACCTAAGGCTTAACTCGCGAGCGACCTAGGGTGATCGAGCGACCTACGAACTAGGGACGAACGACCTAAGTCCAGAGCGGCTAAAAGCAGGCAGAGTCTTCTCCACGCCAGAGCGACCTATGGCCCAGCGACCTACGACCTAGCGACCTAATTTCGAACGACCTAAGCACGAACGAAAATCTGCAGGGCTAGTCTACGAGGCAGTGCGACCTAAGGCCCAGGATTTGCCAACAACGCTGAAAATTGGGGTTTTTCACCTATTCAATCCAAACCAAAAGCAAACTAAGATGCTAATGCGATAGGGAATCATTCCCAACAGTCCAATGATAGTTATAGGCGAGATGTGAGATTAAAAATCTCACCTTTTCACTAAAATGGATGAAGATGAAGCTTGAAAGCAAGGAGAAGCAATCCAAAGCTTGAATCCAATATCTTCTACTTGAATTTGGAGTTGGATGTTGGATTTGCAATTGAATTTGAGTTTGGAGTTTTAATTTCCCATTCCCTCTACCATTTTTGAAGAAGCTTTAATGTTTTAGTGAAGAGATAAAGTAATGAAGGGAAGAGGGTTGGGCTGAGCTAAAGAAGGTGCAGTCCAAACCAAAGTCACAAGCGGGAAAAAGTAGCGAGAATTTCACTAACTCCAAACATATCGAAGTTTACACTCAAAAAGATCGCAAACGTCATTTTGAACTTAATGAAGGTGGTCTCGAGTCCTAATTTGACCGTATGCAAAAAGTAGCTTTTCGAACTAACATCCGACTAACGATAAAATGTTTAAATAAAATATTTAAATATAAAATCGACAAATATGCGGGTTGTTACATAGCCACTCTTCTTGCTGCTATTCTAGGCCACCACTCTACCTTCAAATCCTAAAAAAATCCAAGTACTAAATCACTTCAAACTTTGATTCGATCGTCGATGCTAAGGCAATTCGAGAGCTAGCAACTTTAGAATTGGAATCGGATTCAAGGAGTCCATTTCTTCATTTCAATGTGTGAAACTTGGGCTTTGGTGAAAGGTACTTTTCTAGTTTACAATTGCATATAAATGTTTATATGATCATTGTTCTATATTGCTTAGTTAAAGATACAATGAATCAGCATACCGATGGATTATCACATGTTGATGGTTGTGTATATAAGTGCATATATACATATATTAAAAATATATTTATGCATGTTTGCTTGTACATACTCTCGGTCAGCAATAATTTTTTTTATTATTTTCGAAATTAAAGGGATATTAAAATCTAATTTAAATTTTTTAACATAACATAATGTATGTTTTAAAACTTTACAAAATTTATTTATGTTAAAAATGGCTTTCGCTAATAATTTTTTTTAAAATTTTCGGATATAATATATATAAGCAATTGTTTAATTTAAAATTGATTATGTAATTAAATATTTGTACATATGTATTTTAAAAAAATTTATAAAATTTTATGCAATATATTTTAATTAATACGTGTTCGATTTTTTTTTTAAATTTTAGTATCATTTTCCATGCGGTTTTATAATAAATAATAAAATAAATGAAAATTCGAAAAAAAATTACTTCGCCGAGAACCATACAGTAGAACATATGCTAATATATAAATTATTATTATAATTTACACTAGTATATATATATATATACATATGTTTTACAACTAATTATAAGTTTATTTATATATTATATACAAATTTATTCAAATAAAAAAAAATCTATTCGCTTTTCATTTCATATTAAATACATACATACACACACACACACGCATATATATATATTCTCAAAATAATTTTATAAAATAATTCTTTTCAATAATATCATTAATTATATAAATATATATATTATAAATGCTTTAAATTAATTATTTTACAATTACTATTTCATAGCGTGTGTGTGTATATATAATTATATTTTACATAATTTTATTTACATAATAATCTGATGCAAATCTATGTACACATTTAGATAATATATTTGTATACACGAGGGGCTAACATATCCATTACGGTGTAAATCTCAATACCTATACACGGGTATGTCAAAGCATGTACACATTATCCTATTGCACATGTACGTATACACATATGTATATATGATGCACTTATATATATATATAATATAGTATAAATTATATAAAATAAAACTTTGTTTACAAATTTAAATAAAATATTGATTTTATTTAATAGAAAATTTAGAAAAGTTCTAAATGGATTTAGATTGCATAGGCCCAATAAAAATCTAGAAAGGTATGTTATTTGAAATTTACCCAATTACTTCGCTACGTTCTGATACAGTTCCAACAAGTAGCACCAAAGGAAATGCGGAGTTTACATTGGAGAACAAGTATGTTAAAAGCAAATACATTGTCCGCAACCTCATGACATCAATTGTATTTTCTAGTTTTGTTGCCCTTCAAAGCTTTCTTTAAGATTGTTTATATTTCTTTACATTGATTATTTTCGAATCACCTAAATATATTTGTTTAAATGTCTTCATTTTAGAGTTCATCTCGATTTCCTTCAAATGAGATGCTATGTTGCTTGCGATGCCATCATTTGGGAATCCAAAGATTGTTCTATGTCACTTTTTTTAAAATTGTTTTCAAGTCTCCAAAATAAAAACAATTTTCTTCCATTGAAAATGTGCGTATGATCAAATCTAGGCCTGTCTACGGGTCGGTTTGGTTTGGGTATCTATAAATCCGGACCTGAGCATGGTTACAATAATCAAAATATGAACCCAGCCTGTGACGACCCACATTTCAGAAGGTTTAAATCGACAATAATCCACAAATGTCCGACTTAAACAATCCAGAATGTAGATAATCAATGAGGTTAAATGAGAAAAAAACAAGAAGAAAAGAAGCAAACAAATACAGAATCTCACAGCGGAAACGATAAAATATAATAATTAAATAAACAATTCATGAAGTTGTTTACTATACATTTGATTATAATCTATACACATTTATCAGAGTAATATATATACATCAGGGATAAATAATCAATACAGTAGAATAGCATGAATAAGGGAATAATAATAATGGTAATATACCAAAAATCTTCGTCTTCGTCCTCCAGAGGATAATCTTCAATACGTTGAAAAAACTCAGGACTGACCCGAGCGTGATGAAAAGACAAAACACTCGAGTCAGGACTAAAATACTTTTATGTAAGTCAAATCAATATCACAGAATATGAGTGCAATAACTTAAAAGATGTTACGGGATTTTCCATCTCCTAAGGATCCGTTAAACTATTTATATATAATAGTATACGCTATAATATATAATGTCTATCAGTAAAATAAATATCAAAATAGCGTTAAGGCTTTACATCGATCCACCTTAACACATTTACAGTTTAAACCAAAGTCGTAATGGGCTCGTATAAGGATAAATATGACAAGGCACGTGAGGCAATGCCCAAGGTAGGAATCTACCAGTTTACCCTTTCTGGTTGGTCGTAACCCATATGTGGCCGACCGCGACAATCAATCCAACCGACAAAAGGTGCACCCATCGAATACGAAATCATAATAGTAATACGAGGGATCAACGTCGCTAGAGGTAGCTAACCTCAATGGCCAGACATAGGCTCCTGTTTTAGTCATTTTAATTATGACACGAGTGTCAAGGCTATCCATCATCGTTCTCTTACTTCATTTCAGTAAACACCGCCAATTCAACCACTACATTATGGATATCATCCACCATGTGTACAGTTGTCAAAGTGGTTTCAATATTGACAGAGAGTATGCCAATAAGAGGCTCCGGTCTCTTTAACAAGCAAACGTCGTTTTACACATCGGTTGGTTCTTTTACATTTCGAAAACAGGTCGTATTTGATATCAAAATATCATATTTATTTCAAAAACAAATCCATTTCGAAATCATCATATTCACTTCAAAAATCATATTTTACTTTGAAATGTTAATTCAATTCGATATATTGATTTCACTTCAAAACTTGATTCGAATTAAAATTTAGGTTATAACTTCACTTTAAACCAAATCGTATTTAAATCCATGATTTAAATATAAACATTCCACCCTCTTTACCAGTTTGAATTTTAAGAAAATAGTTTAAATAGTTTTAGTATAGTTAAATAGTTAAAATAGTTTAATAGAAAATAATTTGAGTATTAAAATGGTTCATATAGTAAAATAGTTTGGAAAATCAAAATAATTTGAATATTTAAAGAATATAGATTTTTAAACCGTTTATACTAAAATATTCATTAAAAAAATATTAATTTTAAAGTCAAACTAGTTCACTTTCCAAATCTTCAATTCAAATCAGTTCCAATTTCCATTTCAATTTAATCGATTCAATTCCGATTTCAAGTCGAATTTCACTTCGATTCCAAATTAATTTCAACTCCAATTCCAAATTAATTTCAAACTCCAATTTCAAATTAATTTAAATTCCAATCTTAAATTAATTTAAATTCCAAATCTCAAATTTATTTAAATTCCAATCTCAAATTAATTTAAATTCCAAGTCAAAAATTAATTTAAATTCCAATCTCAAATATAATGAAATTCCAAGCTCAATTTCAAAATCTCATATTATGTCACCTTTTACTTAGAAATATTCAAAGTTTGAATAAAAGTCCAATCTTTTAAGCAAATCAATTTTCTGAAATCCACATCATATTCTGATTATAACTTAAAAATCTCAACTTCGATTAATTAAACAATTTTGTTTCAAATTCAAATTTCAACATTCCGAGTTCCAATTCAAAAATAATTCGATTTCTATAAATTCGATTTTTTTTCTTTAAATCAAACCATTTAAATAATTTCAATCAAAATTTGAAAATCATTTAATTTAACCAACCCAGTGTCCGTATATAATTCTCTATCCTATGGCCAAGTGAAACAATTATTTCAATTTAAATTCCAAGGATGGATATATATAATTTCAATCCAAAATAAGTGTCATTGGTATATATCATTTCAACATATTTCTTAATTTATTCAAAATAATTAATTTACAGTTTTATATACTGTAAATAATATACATGATGATAACATGACATATCAAAATAAATAAACATCCAAATATCAACCAATAACATCCATCACAACCAATCATCCAAACAGCCAACATAATTCACAACAATTTCATAATTATCAATATCGGGTATTTTACTAGCAATTAAATTCTAATTTAATTTAACTATCAATTCCAATCCTATCAATAAATTCAGATGCCAATTAAATTTATCAAGCAACAATAAATTCAATTCACCTCACAATAAAATTCAAATACATAAAAAAATTATTTTAGTACTTGTGAGCGTATAAACACTCACTTCGGATTGAATCAGAAAAAATCCGAACTCTCCAAACAATCACGAATCCAGCTCCACAATGTGGATGGTTTTGAAACGATTCCAACGTGACAAACGACACTCAAATCCGACATTGTATGAATACAATACGAATTAATAAACATTTGAAATAAATTATAAACTTAATTAACACTTAACTATAATTAACTAAAACTATATATATATATATCTAACATTACCGCCTCTTCCTCTTATGCGATAACATCAGGAAATGCACGCGCACGAACCTAATTTACGCGACCATCTTCCCTACGTGTGCGTGCCTCGGAAAGTCACCAGGCGTCTATCCACCATCACCATGCTCTGCAGCACCCCTCCCCTCAGCCTCGCCACACGAGTCCAAGATCGAGATTTCTCTAACCCTAACCGCGAACGAATTGATGAACGCAAGCTCTACCTCGGTCGCCTCCGGTCGCCGCTCCACTCCTCGCGCTCGTATTCCATTTTTTCTTCGATCGTTTTTTTAATGTCGATCGGTTGTTGTTGTTTTTTTTTTCGATTTTAACTGTTCGATCAGCAGTTGAAAATGTAGGAGGGAGAGATGGGTGGGTACGGCTGAAACGTATGAATTGTTGAGATATTTATTAATATTATATTAATATAATAAGAAAATATCTGATTCGATTGGTCCGCGAAATCATGAACTCCAAACGAAGCGCGCCGCCTGGCGTTTATAATGTTTTATCCCCATTCTGAACAAATTGGAACTAGTTTCGGAAGCCAATTCGATCGTATGTGAAAAATGGCTTTTCAAATCGAATTATTTATTTAAATTCTAAATTTAAATTTTATGCGTTTCAAGCTCGTACGGCCAAACGACAAGTCCGAACACTACGAAACTTGAAATCCTACAATAATTCACTATTACGGATCCGATGAAACTAGTTTTGTCGAAATCCGAGACAGTGGCCAAATTGGCCATTTTACTCGTCAATAAAAATATAAAATTTCAAATTATTCACATTTAAATCCAATTCTAAATGTTAACCATCTTCATCCATATTTTGAATAAAATTTAAATCAATTTCCGATATCATTTTAATCATATTAAATCCATAATTCAATTATTCAAATAATCTCCAATATTAAATTTAAACAAATTAAATTATCCAATAATTTCGTTATATTTAATAACTTACAATAGTCAAATGTACGGGTCGTTACACAGCCCGAACCTAATCCAAACCTGCTGGGTATTTCAAAACCAATATCCAAGCTCAACCCGTCAGGCTTTTCAAGCCTGTCAGGTAATATTTGTATACTTAACTCATGATATTTATGTTAAAACCATACTTTGAACTTGAAATTTTTATAAATATTATAGACAAATAATTATTAACATACAAATTGGATGGTGATGTAGCCAAGTTCATAATAATAGTATGAAAAAATATCTAAACGCAAACAAACAAAATGGTAAAAAAAATAACACACACCTCTTATTTAGAAACTACGAAAAACTAAAAACCGGATCGAGCCCAAATTGAGCTAGGTTCTGACTAAACTGTACCCAATCCTAATAGTAATCAGGTAAGGCCTGGATAGTTGAAGTCAAAAGCCATACCCGTATCAATAGGGCAGTTTCAGGTCAGGTTCAGGCTAAAACGCATACCATTGACATGCCTAATTAAATCCATAGGAGCCGATTCTTTTGATGTGTCTTCAATTGTTATAGTTTATTCTAAGAATGGATTGATCATGTTGAAGACGAAGTTAGCTTTAATTATGTTATGTGCTTTCCAAGAAGTAACTTTTCTTTTATTATTTTTTTATTAATGCATGGAAAATCTTTAAGCTACTTCTATAGTTTTCTCCAATATCTTTTTGCTCTTTTTTGTTTTTTTAGATGTTTCTATAGCGTTGCTTTTCCTTAGCGATTGTTTTCTTTTGAAGGATGTAACAAGAACAAATTGATCAATATCTTCTTTTGATTCTGCAAATTCAAAAGATTTAGATGTTGGAGATTTGATTTCTTCCTTTAATTCAGCTTTAAAATTTTCCTTAATAGCTTTTTTAGCTTGATCTTTTCTTCGGGAGTAGGTTTGCAAGCAAACTTCTTGATCTAGCAAGGTAGTCTTTTTTTCATTGCAATGATCTTATATCTTCTTTGGGGTACTTGTAAAGGCTTTAATATTGTCAATTTAGTACCCTATATATATGACTAGCAATAGCCATGGCAAATATTTGATAGGTAAATGTTTGCCATGCAAATATTTGTCATGCCAATATTCGCCTTGCAAAATATTTATGGTAAATATTTGATATTGTCTGCTTTTCATATAAATGTATAGTATACTTTTGACCTACCAACAGTTAAAACTATGTATGAGAAATATTTGACATTTTCAGTATTTGCAGTAAGATTTTTTAATATATCTAGCAATTTCTACAATAAATTATTTATGGAAAATATTTGTCATCCTTGCTTTATCATCTGATTGTATACTACAATTAGAATCTACCATCAGTCAAAACCATGTATGAAAATATTTGACCTTATCAGTATTTGCAGTAAAAAGTTTCTAATAACTAGCACCTACTAACATAAATTGTCTATGACAAATATTTTCCATTCTCATTTCATCATCTATTTGTATAGTACAATTTCAACCTACCATCAATCAAAACTACGTATGTCAAATAGTTGACATTCTCTGTATTTGCAGTAAAAAATTTCTAATATATGTAGCAATTGCAACAAAAAATATTTATAACAAATATCTGCCATCCTCACTTTATCATCTGATTGTATACTACAATTAGAGCCTACCATCAACCGAAACCATGTATGACAAATGTTTGATATTCTCGGTATTTGCAGTAAAAGTTTTCTATTGTATCTAGTAATCACTAACAAAAATTGTTTATGGCAAATCGTTGGCTTTTTTTAGTATTTCATGTAAATATGTATTACAATTTTGACTTATTATCAACCAATACCGTGTATAGAAAATATTTGACATAAGCAGTATTTATAGTAAAAAAATTATAATATTTCAAGCAACTATTGACAAAAATTACTAATGGCAAATATTTGCCAATTTGTCATTCTTAATTATTCATTTTGTTGTATACTCATAGCAACTATTTCAATCTATCATCAACTATGCATATCAAATATTTGTCATTATCAATTTTTATAGTAAAATTTCACTTATATATCAAACATTAATTGACGAACTTTTTTTTAACAAAAATTTGCCATGTAAATATTTGTATTCAAATATTTGTCCAATTATATGTGTAACTTGAAGTAGTATAATTTCAATCAATATTATATCCATCCAATACATGCCATTATCAATATATAAGGTAAAATTTTGATTTTATATTACCTTTTCTTATTTGCTTACATGATTTTCTTTTTGGATTGTCGCTTATTTTACATAGTAGGAGTCGTTGGTTGTCATCTTTGAACATGTTAGACATCGCCTCTACAAATTTGCAAATATCTTCCTTTTTTCTAAATTAGGTTTTTTATTTCAATTTGTTCTTCGACTGGCAGTTTCTTGGACTTGCAGTTTGTAAATTACTTTTGCGAATTAGGATTTTTTTCGACCGAGCGTTTACTCGACGGGGAGTTGAGAAAGGCTTTTAGTGTATTTTTTTTGTGTAATGATGGATCGTGAATACGAAAATCTTTTATGAAGAATGCTGGCAATTAAAGGGTATTTTGGTAATTTTTGTTAATAGTTTAAAAACGTGGTGTATTTTATAAGTTTTCATGGGAACCCATCAAATATTTGTCATAATCAATATATATATATATATATATATATATATGGTAAGATTTTGATTTATATTACATTTTCTTCTTTGTTTTCAACATTTTCTTTTTGAATTGTTGCCTGTTTTTCACGTAGGAGTCGTTGGTTGTCATTTTTGAACATTGAACACCACCTTCTACAAATTTGCAAATATCTTCCATTTGTTTTGTAATTAGGTTTTTTATTTCAATTTGTTATTCGATTGCTAATTGTTTTTCGTATGACAGTTTTTCTGACTTGCCGTTTGTAAATTAGGTTTGTGAATTAAGGTTTTTTTGATTGGTTGTTTCTTCACGACGAGTTGAGGGAGATTATGAGTGCTTTTTTTTTGAAATTATAATACCACGTAATGAAGGATCGTGGATATGGAACCCATTTTTGTAGAATGTTGGCTGTTAAGAGGTATCCTGCTAATTTTTTGTTAAACAGTTTAAAAATAGAGATATATTTTATAAGATTTAACGGGAGAGACTTTGACCTAATTATTTTTAGTGTGGTGCTAATGACACCACGATGTAAACTACGGACATCGCGGTTGGCGATTAACCGTTGAACAAATACTGTTTGGTCGGCTTTTATCTGTATTCGACGGTAACCGTCAAACACCATGCCATTAACAGAAATCACGATGCCCTTAGCATTCCAATATCTTTATTAGTAATTGGAATAGAGCTACAATTTTTTAGTTCGACCGTGAAGTTCCAAAAATGTCCTTATATAAAAACAAGTGACTAGAATTTCGAATCACGCTCAAAACAAAATTAACATCTATTCAACAAAAAATTTTGATACATAAATTTTATCATAAGTTCAAATTCTAATCTCAACGTAATTTTCATAATGTTTTTCTTCATAGTTTTGAACTTTTGTTTATCAAAATTATGTTAAAAAATTAAAATTTAACGATTTTTTATCATTATGCAAGAGGTTTTTACATGCATGTACATTACACATGACAAAATATCTCATTTTTAATTATAAGGATGTGCTATGGTTGGAAGAGGCAGAGGTCGCCATTCTGATGTTGGGCCGTCCAGTGGCTCACATCCATACGGTGTATATATGTCTACTGATCAGTTCATGGAGTTATTCAGGAGCACTCAACCTCCAGCTCCTACTCCTTTGTCCCCTCCACGCAAGTCTGCTTTTGCGCGTATGTGTAGTGATTTCTCTCATCTTGGAGGCAAGCCTTTCAAAGGCTCAGAGTTTGTCCTTGAGGTCCATGCATAGCTTCGTACATGCGAGCGTATTTTTACTCGCATGGATCTTTCCGACCATCATCGAGTTCTTGTAGCATCGAGTATGTTGCAAGAGCGTGCACTTGATTGGTATGAGCTTCTTATTACTGAGCTTGATGAGTCTACTTTTACTTGGACCCAGTTTAGGGAGCGATTTGAACTTAAGTTCATTCCCGAGTTCGAGAAAGCCTCTTAGCCCGTCGCTTCCTTGTGTTGAAGCAAGAGAAGTCTTCCATTTCTGAGTATGTTTCTTTATTCGAGGCCTTGTCCAAGTATGGTCTCGAGTATATTAGCACTTCTTATAAGAAGAATCTCAAGTTTGTTTCTGGCTTCAAGAAATATTTAAAGAAACTTTGATGCTTCAGCTTAAGCTTTCATTTGAGGACTTGGTTGACTCGGCGCTTCACCTTGAAGCAGTCGAGAAGGATAGAGATAGTAGTGATGAGACTAAGGTTTGTAAGAACCCCAACAAGAAGAAGTTTCCTTTTCAAAAGTCCAAGTCTTTTCCTCATAACAAGAAGAAGAAATCTGTTGGTTCTAACTCTCAGCCCAGTGGAGCACCTCCTAGTCAGAAGGGGTGTTTCAATTGTGGCTCCTCTAATCATTTGATTCAAGATTGTCCCAAGCCTCGTGTGTGCTGTTATTGCAAAAAAGAGGGACATTGGGTTTCATTTTGTCCCATTGCTCCTAGTAATGTCAAGTCGGGCAAGCTTAATGTGGTGGATGGTTCTGGTGGTTCTGCTCAGCCCAGAGGTACTTCTCCTTCTATTCTCAAAGGTTCTATATTATTTCATGATTGTTCTATTTGAGTTCTCTTCGATATAGGTGCTTCACAGTCATTCGTATCGAAGGAACTTGTTGATGTTATACTATTGGATGTTTCTTGCCTTGTTACTTCTTTGAGGATTGCGAATCCTATTGGGGGATCCGCAACACTTAGCATGCTTTGTAGTGATGTTGAGATTATTCTTTATGGTTTTTCTTTCCGTGAGAATCTGCACGTTATTCACTATCTTGGATTTGATATGATTTTGGGGATGGATCAGCTTGCATGTTATCAAGCCCGAATCCTATGTTTTGAAAGGATCCAATATCTTAGGCATCCTAATTCGGCTGATCCGTTGTCTCTTGTTCTTCGAGATGTCGATGGTGATTCCGAAGCATCCTTATTTGCTCTTGAGTCTCGAGATGATGATGATGTATCTCGAATTCTAGTCGTTTGTGATTTTGCTGATGTATTTGAGCCTATTTTGGGTTTGCCACCCAAGCGGGCAATTGAGTTCCGTATTGACCTCATTCCTGGTGCTCAGCCTGTTAGTCGTCCTCCCACGAGGATGTCCACTAAGGAAAATGAGGAACTCAAAAAGCAATTGTTGGAGCTTGAAGCCAAGCAATTCATTCAGTCCAGTTCTTCACCGTGGGGTGCCGCGGTTGTCTTTGTTAAGAAATCTGATGGTACTCTTAGGCTTTGCATCGATTACCGCAAGCTTAACGAGTTAACCATTAAGAATAAGTATCCATTGCCTATGATCGATGACATGTTCGATCAGTTGAGTGGTGCTAAGGTCTTTTCTCAGCTCGACCTTACCACCGGTTTTAACCAACTACGAGTTGCGGAGGATAGCATTCCTCTTACCGCATTCTGCACTCGTTATGGTTCTTATAAGTGACTCGTTATGTCGTTTGGATTGACAAACGCTCCAGCTTATTTCATCGATCTCATGAATCGAGTATTCAGGGAATATCTCGATAAGTTCGTCCTTGTATTCATTGATGATATTCTTATCTATTCTAAGTCCGAAGACGATCATGCTCATCATTTGACGATTGTTTTGAGTACTATTTGTCAGCATCAACTTAAAGCCAAATTCTCCGAGTGCCACTTTTGGGAGAATAAGGTGAAGTTCCTTGGCCATGTTGTATCTTCAGATGGTATTTCTATCGATCCATCGATGATAGAAGCCATTTAGAATTGGAAAAGGCCAGAGAATGTTTCTGAGATTCGCAGTTTCCTTGGATTTGCGGGT
The DNA here is from genome assembly GCA_030737815.1 of Allium fistulosum. Lineage (NCBI taxonomy): Eukaryota > Viridiplantae > Streptophyta > Magnoliopsida > Asparagales > Amaryllidaceae > Allium > Allium fistulosum. Next base: position 218,866,659 of record CM060902.1, read on the forward strand.
TATAACCGTCGGTTCATTAAGAATTTTTCCCGCATTATTCTTCCTCTTACTAGCCTTACTAGAAAAGGCATTTGATTTATTTGGTCTGATAAGTGTGAAGCTTCTTTTCAGAAATTGAAAGAACTTCTCACTAATGCTCCTATCCTTGTGGTTCCCGAAGGGAATCAAGATCTTGTTGTCTACATCGATGTTAGTCGATGTGGTCTCGGTGTCGTGCTTATGCAGAGAGATCGAGTAGTTGCCTATGCTTCTAGGCAATTACGTCCGAATGAGGTTCGCTATGCCACCCACGACTTAGAGTTGGCCGCCATAGTCTTTGCCTTGAAGATTTGGCGTCATTATCTTTTGGGCGAGCGCTTCATTCTTTATACCGATCATAAATCATTGAAGTATCTGTTCACCCAAAAAGAGCTTAATATGCGGCAACAGCGTTGGCTCAGGTTCCTAGCCTCTTATGATTTTGATATCCAGTACACTCCTAGAAAGGGGAACCGAGTTGCAGATGCGCTAAGTCGCAAGCACTCAGTTGTTGTTTCTATGATGTTAGCCGAGTGGAATGTGTTGTAGACCTTATCTCTTTGTGATATTCGTAATCATGCTCCAGCTTCAGATTCTCCTATCTTATTATTTAGTTTGGAAGATCGACCTAGCTTATTGGATCGTATTACCGATGCTCAGCGACAAGATCCAGATCTTGTACGCCTTATTCAGCTTTGTAAGACCGAATCCCGTGATGAGGAGTTGAGGGATTTCAGCATTAATATTCATGGTTGTCTTCGTAAGAAGAATCGATTGATTGTGCCTTGTGTTTCTGATCTTAGGCGGGACATTCTTGATGATTGTCACCGTTCTAAGTATACTATTCATGCTGGCAGTAGTAAGATGTATGCCTATGTGAGACGCTTGTATTATTGGGAAGGCATGAAGCATGATGTTGCAAGTTATGTGAGGAATTACATGACTTGTCAACTCATTAAAGTCGAACATCAGCGTCCCAGTGGTCTTCTTCAGCCTCTTGAGGTCCCGTTGTGGAAATGGGATCAAATCTTTATGGACTTTGTTGATGACCTACCTCGTTTGAGATCGGGCCATAACAATTTTGGGTTATTGTGGATCGGTTGACTAAATCCGCTCATTTCATTCCTATTAAATCTAATAGGACAACTTCTCATCTATCCAAGCTATATATTAAGGAGATCGTGAGAATTCACGGTGTTCCTAGTTCAATCGTCTATGATAGAGATCCACTTTTCACCAGTAATTTCTAGTAGAGTCTTCAGAAAGCTTTGGGTACAAAGCTTAACTTCAGCACAGCTTATCATCCGCAGTCTGATGGACGGACTGAACGGGTGAATCGTATTCTTGAGGATCTACTTCGTGCATGCATTCTTGATTTTGGTGGTAGTTGGGAAGACCACCTACCGCTTATTGAGTTCTCTTATAACAACAGTTTTCAGTCCAGTATCGATATGGCTCCTTTCAAAGCACTATATAGAAGGCCATGTCGATCACCTTCTTGTTGGTTGAAATCCAGGGAGAAGTTGATTTTAGGCCCTGATTCTATTCGTGAAGGAAGATCGATCTTTTTCAATAGAGAATGGAAGAGGTACAAAGTCAACAGAAATCCTAGCGGACAACCGTAGGAAGCCGCTTGAGTTCTCCATTGGTGGTCTTGTTTATATTCGTGTATCTCCCTTAAAGGAGGTAATGCGTTTCAGTAGGACCGAGAAATTGGCTCCTTGATTCATAGGACCATTTTCTATTACTGAGCGTATTGGTCCAGTTGCTTATAGAGTATCACTTTCGGCCCAGTTTTCTGGTATTCATGACGTGTTTCACATCTCTCAGCTTCGGAAGTGCCTTCGTAATTCAGATTCTGTTATTGATTCTCCTTGTCTACAAGAGCTTGAGATCTCACCTGATTTATCTATTGTGCAACATCCTGTCTGTGTTCTTGCTTTGGAGGTGAAACGCCTTCGAAATAAGAATGTACCGCTCATGAAGATTTAATGGTCCGCTAATCCCAATGACTGTACTTGGGAAACTAGAGAATTTATCGAGCGATCCTATCCTGGTTTTCTATCTTCTCGTGTTTAGGGTGAGAACTCTAACTCAAGCTTATCTATTTTCCTTTGCTAGATGAAATAAATTGTGTTGAATACAGCTCTTCTCTAGCTATTGCAGGGATGCAATTTTTATAAGGCGGGAGTCTGTAACAACCCTGGTTTTGGTGATTACCTGTGAAATTAAATTATAACAGTAGTTATAATTTAATATTGGAGTAATAAAATAAATTGGAGATGTAAAATTTGTTAAAATTGTTTATTTTGAATAAACAATGGATTTTTGGTAAAATAAAATGGTATTGGGTTGGTTTGGTTGGTAATAAATTGAGATTAATGGAAATATGATGTTTTGGTGGTAAATTAAGTAAATAAGTGAAGTAAAAGAATTTAATTCAGTATCATTTGTTGTAAATAAATAAAAAATGTTGGAAATAAAGTTTTAGAAACTTTATTATGAGAATTTGTGATAAAAATAAACACTGGATGATTTTATTTTGATAAAATATAATAATTGTGGAAATATTGATAAAATGTTGATTTTTGTTAATTTTAATGAAGTATTAGAATTTAATATGGAAAATATTGTAAATAAAAAGGTGGAGTTCTGCTCAAAAATAACATTTGGATGTAAAAATAATGTTAATATGGTTTGCTATGTTTGACTGGATAAGAAAAGGATTTTTGTGGAAATTTTGGTGTTAAAAATATTGTTTTATGTAAATAATGGTGTAAATTGAAGTATTTAAATAAAATAAGAATTTAATGATGGAAAATAGTTTTAAACGGCTAAACTAATTTTTGTATGTTGTAAAACATTTTTTTGCAAACATAAAAATATATTGTATAAATTTATTTAGTTAAAATATGTGTAAATATGGTGAAAATAAAGTGTTAACATAAATTAACTTAGTTAAATTTTAACTAAGTATTACCATAGGCTTTTGGGTAATGGGTTTAAGCCCAAACCCATTCTCTAGAATGAACAGAAGAGGATGGGGTTGAGCTGTACGTACACTTTTTCTTTTCATTCTTCTGTCTTCCTCTGAGAAACCAGAAAAAAAATGGCCTCCTCTCCAATTCTCTAAAATTAAAATCTCTTCAAAATTACAGTAAATCAAAGTGTGAAATTAAGTAAATCCTAATCTAATACAGGTAATCTCACTAAAACAATCTTTGTTTCATCCTCTATTTTTCAATTTTAAGAAAGTCAACGTCTGTAACTTCAGTTTCCTATTTGCATATCTTCTTTCTTCTTTCTACAGGTAATTGAAGCTTCTCCAAGGCCAAAAGACTATTGCTTGCTATTCAAAATCCCTAAAATTTTATCAAGGTGAGTAGTAACTCATATTGCTAGCCAAATCAAATTGCCTGTAAGAAATTTGTTTCAGTTTCTGTTGTGTTTTTGATTTATTGCAAACTGTAAACGTGAAATTTCTAATTTACAGTAAAAATCTTGTCTGGGTTCAACTTTGTGACCATGTATCTCTTTGGTTTCATACCGGAATTGAGTGAAACCTTTTCCGAATCATAGACCATGTTTAGTAGTAGTTGCATGTTAAATTTCATAGCTTAATTCAATCTGGAAGCGCCTGAAATCAGTGCTCGAAGTTGGAAACGAAACAGGCAAAAATGCCTGTAGTATTCGCGACCATCAGGTCAACCCATGCTCTCTGGGGGTCGACCCTAGGGTCGACCTGAGCCATACATGGGTCGACCCATGCTTTTCTAGGTTCGACCTGAGCAATATAAGGGTCGACCCTTGTTTCTTTTATTTGTCCAGGTCGTTCTTTGTTCTTCCTGTGCACTGTTTTGATTATTCTGCTTATTTCAGTGATTTTTGTGACCGATTCTTGTGATATTTTGAAGTGTTTTGAAAGACCTAAACCTATCAATAGGTAAGCCAACATTATTGTTGATCCGTACTCCAGATTGACGTGTTTTTGAGTAGTTTTCATATGCCGATTTTATGGCGTTTTCGGTGATTTTGGTTGTTTTCGTGCATGTGTTTTCTAAACCGATTTTGGAATGATTTTTATAATAAAATAGCTTTTGAAATAAATATTTTACAACATTTATAATTATTTTTGAAGCTATTTAAAATATATATTCTCTATAATAAAGAGAATTTCAAAGCCATAATTTCCAAACGATTTTAGAAAAATTATTTTAAAACTAGTTTCCTCAAAGCAAAGTATTTTCTGTATAAAATACACATTTTTGCACTCTTCGAGAGAACGAGGAAGCGATTTAAACGATTTAGTAAAACATGTGGTATGAGACACATACATTTACTTTTTCGGTTAATTCCAGATTTGTTCTATTAAAGCTATACACATTTCATGGACCTTCGGGTTGTTTGCCAGTACTGGACCTTCGGGTCATTTGGGTTTTCTAGCCGTTGGACCTTCCGGTCGTTTGGCCTTCGGGTCGTTTGGCCTTCGGGTGGTTTATATTAGGCGCCATATTTGTGATACAGTACTTGGCGGGCTTCGGCCATTTTGTTGAGCATGTGTTTTGTGATATTTCTTGATTTATTTGTGATTTCCAAATATGTTCGCCATATCGTGATTATTGGGCCTTTGAACCGTTTGAGGATTTATTATATGGTGATTGCATTTTGGAGTTTTGAACTCTTAACCGAGTTCAACATATTGTGATTGTGGTTGCCATCCTTTGGGCTTTTTGAGATTTGTGATTTCCTATTTAGGAGTTATGGTTAATGGAAGCCATTATATTGGTTGTTGTGGATGCCGATGATATGAGGCGATTATTTGTGTCTAATTGATGTTGTTGTTGATCTTGCCTCTTTTGAGAAATTTTCATTTGATATTTCGGTGATACCATCTCGCATGAGTAATTGATGCATATATATATATATATATATATATATATATATAGTGTTGCTTCTTCTCTTTCGAGAAGAAATATTATCGTTTACCCCTATACTTCATCTATCTTGTGCTAATCAGTTTATTTAAGCTAGACTGACCCGTGTATTTTGTATACCTCGGGTCAGACCGAGTTATTTCAGGTTAGTCACCTACTGTAGATTACCGCTATGCTGCTTCCGCTATGGATTTTCTTACTTTCTTTTGGATGCTAGTCATATTTTGTATAGTCTTGTAGTTATTTTGTGTACTCTGATATATACATATTCTTTTTGACTCGATGTATATATTGTGGTCTATGTACCACCACTGGTGTATCACTATGTAGTGTACTATGATGTATCTGTATATATGAACATACACACACACATGTATATATATATACACACACACACACATATATACATACATATATATATATATATATATACATACATATATGTGACTGCTGTTCTGTGATCTGTTGTATTTGTTGTTGTTATATTTTGTTCTGATAGATCCATTAGCCATCGTAGTTTTGTGTTAAACATTTATTGAGTATGTCGATCCACTTGATAAAGGTAAAAGGAAAAAATATATATTATTGGAACATCCAATCGACGTATTCAATATTTGTTTAAGACAAATCTTACGGATGGTTGGTCCTAACCGGCCATATTCTCGACATTAACAGATAGTATTACTCCGTAACGCTCTTTGTTAATGTGGGTCTCGTGATGGGACGCCACAGCTTCCTATAGGTGCATTCCAATCCGTGTTGAGTTGCACAAGTGAAAAAAGCAGACCACTCGAATCCAGCCCGGACTATTAAATAGGTCATCAGGTAATTGGCTCTAAACTGAACCCTCAAACCCTCTTTCTTCGGTCGAAAACTTTAGATATCAAGGCCAGGAATAAATTCAGCTGTATAATGGTAAGGTTAACTGCCGATTTGATATGGAAGAGCCCTCATTTCTTCAATGCCATTAAAGAGCGCGAATTAGATCTTCGTGGTACAGTTCCAAAACCCTAAACCCTAATCTATTGTTTATTGATTAATTCGTTGTTTCTCACCTTTTGTTCGTTTTTTATGCAGGGAACAAGATTGCAGTTATTGAGAACTTGGGTGCCACTGAGGTATATTGGATCTTATCATACGTTGTTTACTTTTTTCTGTAGTTTTGTTGGAATTAGTTTGCTGTTATTTGACTTGGTGGACTAGCTGAAGTTTGATGTTTTTTCCTTTAAAGTTTGGACTTGTAGTCAGGATTGGAAATCAGGAGTTAATTTTGAGGCGGTGTTAAAGTATGACTTAAATTTCCACATAAAAATCAAGGTAAAAATAACTTGCTTGTACCCAAGGCCTTGGAAATTAGGAAATCACCTTGTTCCTTTGATATCGTAATTGGAGTTGGTTATTTTTTCACACAAATACCGTGGATCCTTTATCCGAGTAAGCAGTTAGAGTTAAATTTGTAGTCAGGGTATATTTGTATTGGTTAGAAACCACTTGGTTTACCAATAAGTTTAATACTTAACTTGTTTGGTTTATCAGAATACTTTTATGCATGTTAGAAAGTTGGAGTTAAGTTGATTTTCACAAAAGTATCCATGAAGACAAAAATGAAGGATTTTCATGAGTGTGCTGATATAGCATGCAGAACCGTCAAACTTTACAGGGTAAATGTTGAGCTATTTGCCTGCAAATCAGGCTCACATTATCCGTAGATCTGCTTTTGGTGTTCCTGTTCCTATTGACCGCAACTTTTATTTTGGACATAAAGAACTATGTGCTGGTATTTCTATTAGGAAAGGAATATATATATATATATATATATATATATATATATATATATATATATATATATATCTGTGGATTTATTGTGAATAACAACTGTAATTCATGTAGAGGTTGTTTGAGCAAATTTTGCATTCATGCTTGGGCCAATCTATGTGATACAACTATCTTGTTGACTAAGGTCCTGTAATTATTAGAACAAGCTTTTGTTTTCCAGTCCATAAAATGCATACCTGAACAGACCAGTTCATTCTCTAGCAACTTATCATCTTTTGAAGACATTTTCCTTTCTTGATGTATGCACAATATTTTTCATAGCTTTCATTTTTGTCAAGTTTCCTAGCACAACACATCATGATGTTGACGAATTAGAAATATGGAATAATGATTATTGTTTGTGTGTAGGTTTCATAACTTTCATTTCAGTGAATTTGCTGAAAAACCATCTCGATATTTAGTATAGTACTTATGCACTTAAAACAGTTAGTTCCATAGGTTATGATTATAACTAAACGTCCATAGCCAGATCTTTTTACAAAACTGAGATATGGGTGGAATCTGTTGGTAAAAATTTCTGGAGAGAACACATTTATTTTTTCTAGTGATATATTTCATTATTATTAACTAGTCTGAAGGTGATTTCTCATCTTCATTATTAGAAAGTTTACTTGCACTGTTGCTATATGGTGGAAATCAGTCAATATTTTTTTTGACAATTTACCCTAAAGCATCAATTGAGGCGAACAAATAAAGTTACTAAAAGTTATCTAAAATAATACAAAATTACATATAATTTTTTTTAGTGAAAAAAGGTTATTATTATTGGAAGTAGAATGTTATGTTCAAATGATTTTTTTCATAGAGAAACTGTACAACATAATGAAAAATGGTTAAATCGTAACAAATAAGACATACCCTTGAGTATTATTGGAAAATTTTCTATTAAATTTTAGAAAAGTTTCCAATGGAATATTTTGATTTTATTTTAATTTAAGGTTCTTTTGTTTTTGTCATAAACTTGATGTTTGAAATACATTGTTTTTTAAATGAGAAGTTAACGTTTTGTTTAGTAAACATATTTGAATATTTAAATCATTACTAGTAATTTTAAATATTGTATGAAACTACTTGAACTTATTTAAATGTATTTTTTTTAGTAAGAGTGAGACTTTATTCAAGCAGAACACTCATTTTGATGTCTAAGATATTACCCATTACTTCTAGCACCTCAGTCTAAAAGCATTATACCACTTGCCGCTTAAGCTAGTGGTCCTTGACTACTTATTTAAAAATATATTTTATTCTATTTTATTATGATTTGAATTATGCTATACATTTTTTTAAAATTATAAATGCTTCTAAATATTTAATAAATTATTAAAAAACTTTTGATTTTTGTAGCTTGCTTAGAATATTTGGAATCTCTTTAGGACTTTTCACTTAGAAGAAAATTGAGTCTATTTGAACTATTACCTTAGACTTCTGTACTCTCTTTCAATTATTTTGATTGTTAATTGATCTGATTTATTTTGATCTAAATATATAACCTTTTTATACTCTTTTTAAAAAATATGCGATTTTTTTAAAATGGTTGTGAAATTTTTTGTATTTTAAGATTTTATAGGTTTCAGAGGTTATAGAAATGGATTGTTTGATATTTTTGACTTCTCAAAATCTTTTTTCAAAAAATGGCAGACCAAGGCAAATTTTGATTTGAATTTTTTTTCCATGTTAAAGAGGTTTAGGTGGCTAACCGTAGTCTTGACTACACTTATAATATAAGGTATAAAATCTCTTAATTACCTAAGTGTATATTAAAAATCATGCTAACACTTTTATATCTTACTTTACAGGAAAATTTAGTTTCTTGAATCTTATAAAATAGTTTTTTTTGAATTTTTTTATGATGTGCTGCTTTAGTGTATACTATTATTTTTGATCTATTTTAGTAAATTTACTTGTTTTTTTTGTGTGTGAAAATATCTGATTTTTTGTAATTATAGTTTTTTTCTTTCTTCGAAAGTTCTGAAACAAAATTGAACTTGTTGCCAAGCTTTTTTAAAATTCGAAAATTTTGAATTATTTTTGACATTGTTATTTTATTACCAATACTTCGGCACATTCATAAAAAGCATATTACTATGTGTAATTAAAATAAAAAAGATTCTTACTAAAAAAACCAAACAGGGCTTAATATTTATTTACTTCGGTATGAAATGAAAATGAATGGGTAAAAGACGAGAAAGAAAATTGAGCTAAAATGTGATTTGGCCGATTTCTTTTAAATAAAATAATTTTATTGTTTTAAATAATTGATGCCAAGGGCAATTTGGATATTGCTAAAAAAACTTCATTAAAATGAAGAATTTTCTTTGTATGATAAATTATTATTATCAAGCTTTGCTTGTAAACTCAGAGGAAGTATGCACTGAACCCACAACACATACTTCAGGTAATTCACAAGGATACGCAATTGGTGATATTATTATTATTATTATTATTCAAACTTTAGATTTTTATCAGAATATTTATATTATTCGCTGGGCTTGATGTCCTAAAGTTAAGCAGATAATTAATCAAAAAAACTAGTGTTTCCTCTAATTTTTGGAAACTGAATATAAATAATTGTTTATGGATTACATGCTTATGCATTTGGGTAATGTGAGACGAATTGTTGGTTCATATTTTTTAAAAATTATTGCAATGTTTATGAAACTTAGGGAAGATTAAACTGTGTTAATAAGTTTTAATCAATAGAAACGTGTTTTGCCTTTTCTATGGTATGAAAAAATTATATTCGGTTGATTTGTATAACAACACAAGAAAAACAATGCTATTGAATAGTAAAAACGAAATCAACATGTGAATTCCCAAATAATAATACTATGTTGATATGTATTAACATAGCTATCTAATTCAAATTGAAACCGTGAATTCCCAAAAATAAAAATAATAATAAAAATAACGAAGCCAAGAATTTAAAAACACCAAACAATAAAAACATAGCAATCCAACCAACCAAAAGAACCCTTATCTCACGCTTCCGCGTAACATCAACTTTTGCACTCTCAAATTCACCTCGCTGCAAACCCTGTTAAATCCACTCTTCAATGCCTAAACTAGACAAATCTAAACTTCTAGTTGTATTGTGCATACACAAAAAGGAACTCACCTATTGCCTTGTCGAGGTGCCGGCTACATGGCCAGTTAAGCTGATGATCAACATTGCTTAGAGGACATCTATCATTGGCGATGCTATAGATGCTAATTCATCATTTCCACCTAGCATGACTGCTTTTAGCCAAGCTTGGGCCGCAAAGTCAATTTCATGGGATGTATCTTCATGCTTAAATTGGATAGAAAATAGAAATACTATTATGATCCTTGTGCATTTCAGGCTTAGATTCCTTGTGCACTTTAGGCTTTGATGAAGAACAGTTTTAATGTAGTATATTCTCTAGTGTGGTGTGCATGCATCGGGGGTACGGAGGATACACAGCCAAAGCTGAGTCATTTGTAGAAATTTCGAAACAAAAATTTTGTTATTGCAAAAAACTAGCATACATTTTGGGTCATTTTTTTTCAAAATAAAATAAAATAAAGGTTGAACTTTGTATTTTGATGATAATGAATATTGACAATATTTGAAACTTCCAATACTACCAAGGATGTTGCCTACTGTGATTGGTTTGCTGGCTATCATAGTTCACTTTTTAATTTTCACGAAAAATAGATAACATCAGATTAATTTAAACTGTTCGATCTTATATGCTTAAAGTTTCAAATTTTGATTGAAGAATGAATCACATTTCAAATTTTCTGATACAGAAGGAGATTTAAATCTAAATGCATGTTAATATGGTTTCAGGGATTCACCATTTATTCAGGAAAAGGAAATTTCACATTAAAAAAAAAGCCTTTTCAAAGTCAGCAGCATAGTACCCAGCTGTCACCTGTATTTGCTAAGAAGTTTGATTTTTGACACATGATACTGATCATATTTTTCTATAACCAGGTGTTTTATCTGTTACTGTAACAAGAGATGCTATAAGTTTTCTTTTGGTTTTCTCTTCAGTTGTGACTTCGTGTGCAGTGGTTGATTCCAAAATTTTGACAACCTTTTATTTCTTGGTATTGACAGGACCAGTTTGATACAATAGACTTGACTGACAATGAGATTGTTAAGCTTGAAAATTTTCCTTACTTGAATCGCCTTGGCACCCTGCTGATAAATAATAACAGAATAACTCGTATCAACCCTAATATTGGAGGTGAGGAAAATTTAAGTTTGTCATTAATGACTTGCTAATATGCAGTGTTTTGAATTTTTTAACTAAATGTGCAGAATACTTGCCTCACTTACATACTTTGATCCTTACAAACAACCGTCTTGTCAATTTGGTGGAGATTGATCCCCTTGCAAGTCTTCCAAAGCTGCGAACACTAAGCTTGCTCGACAATAATATTACAAAGAAACCAAATTATCGTCTATATGTGATCCACAGGCTAAAAGGTTTACGCTTGTTAGATTTCAGAAAAATTAAGCAAAGGGTAAGTTTGTCATCTTATTTTTATAGCGACTTGAACATAAATTAGTTACTTTGACGAGTCCCTTATAAAGATGGAACATTAACTGTAAGCAACCCATGTTTTTCAAGTCATGTATATTTCTTACATTTAGTATTTAAAAATTGTTCTTATGATCCATATTGCCAACAAAACCTGCTAATAAAAATTCCATGCAATATTCCTGCATGTGCTTAGTTGTTGTTGTTTGGGAATAATGGCTTAGTTGTTGTTGTTGTTGTGCTTGAAGATAATTACTTTACTATCAATTTCATCTTTTCCCCATTGAACATGAATCTTTATATATGCCAACCAAATTGTATTTGGCATACCTACAAGATGAGCTGACTCAGAACTTAACCTAAAAATTAGTCGATTAAATTATTGTTTTCACTTGGTGTCACTGTGGTCATAATACATGTCATTTGTATAGTGTACACTATATTCTTCTTCAATCTTCAGATGGTATGATCTTTGCATGTAACAGGAGAGGGATGAAGCAGCAAAACTATTTGCCTCAAAAGAAGCAGAAGAGGAAGCAAAAAAAGTAGCTGTAAAGACATTCACACCAGGTGAAGTGATAGATGCAATGGATACCACAAAAACAGAGGAACCTCCTAGGGCTGTGGCTCCCACACCCGAGCAGATTACTGCTATCAAGGTATGCTTACTGCCCTGCCACATTTTCTTGTCAACAATTTGATTACTGTCTTCATGTTCTCTTTTGTTATGACTAGCAATTTTCAGATTGTTGGTCTTGTTAGTAACATTCATCTCGTGCATGTCTCTGAACTAGTAAATTTATTCATCAATCTGCAGTTAGCATTTCTTCTCAGGCATTTATCTATTAATTCTCCTTCTATTTCACAGTTACTTTATTTACTAGTTCTTGTAGGTAATTTGGTTTTGAAAATAGAATAGCTTGCTGCCAGAAATTGGCATATTACTACAAGTGCTAATAGTTAGGGCGGTCTACATAAATGACCCATTTTTAACTCTATTTGGTGGGGAAAAAAAACTTTTGCAAAATGTCTACTAGCTAGCTTTCTCTTAGGTAACTCCTCCTAAATTTTGAACACTTCTCTAAGAAGAGTGTGGTGCTTCATGAATTAAGTTAACATAATCATTCATAAGTCTGCTCTAGTTTCTTGAACCAAACACCCCTATAACAGTAAATCAAAACAGTATACTATGAATTTTGATTTAATCAAAAGATGTAGTAGTGCATATCAAATTTCTTTATTGGGCTAAGCACCACTATCCCTAATGGTTAGGCGATCCTACTTTGATTCAAGAGATCAGTGGTTCAAAATTTGCATAGCGTGATTCAAACCAATGGACGGTTATTGACTTGTAGTATGCTGTACATACTACTATGTAACCTAGTTTTTTTTTCTTTTTCGTTTTCTTTTTAAAAATAAACCTGCATTGTGCTGACAGTAATCTCCAAAAAGGCAGAAACAAAATTTCTTCAGTATTTTTTACTCTACAGGCTTAACAACAGTTCAGCCAAAAGCTAAAGCTTAAACTAGTGTTCATGGCACCAACCAGTGAAAATATTTTCCACTGCAATTTTATGATCAGAACTATAAACAATTAATTCTCCATCCATAAATTATTAGTGAATATATTGAACGGGTTTTCCACATAAGGGCACCTTGCAGTGTACTCTTGAGAAAACAATTGGTTTCTAATGCTAGTCAGCTGAAATTTCTGTTGTCATGCTATCGATTAGTACATTATTTTCTTTTTCAGGCAGCAATTGTAAATGCCCAAACTCTTGAGGAAGTCGCTCGTCTAGACAAGGTAATATATAAATAAATATATTTCTCTTGTTCATATTGTTTTATGTTCAATATCATGGAAGAATATTAATTAATAACTTTTAAATGGGTATGAACAGGCTTTGCAATCTGGACAAATTCCTGCAGATTTTATCATCCCAAGCAGTAATGATACAAACGCGACCTCCGCACAAGCCAAAGATGATGATAAGATGGATACTGATGCTCCCATTGAACCTAAAGAGGAACAAAAGGCTAATCAAGAAAAATCCGATGAACCTACACCTATTGAACAGGTATTTTACGCAATCCATCCTTGTTATTTTATTTTATTTTAGATGTTGTATGTTGGTTCTGACTAATATACCTGATCAACATTTCACCTTTTCAGGACTAGTCTGCAATCCAAATCTGCAGTGTAGACTTTCTTGTGTCAAATAGCAGTTTTAGTGGTGAATCTGCTAAATGGAAGTTTTATTGAGTGGGAGATATTTTTAGTTTTACATGTATTTTGTAATCTTATTATTATTTTGAGAAATATTTTTCCCATGAATCAAGTCTTTGCTTGTTAACATGCTTGAACTCTGGACATCTAACTTTAAATTCAAAAGTTAAAGTTAAACATCTTTGTGTTTGCACACAATTAATCTTTAAAATATGCTAGAGACTGTTGTGACTGGTTTAAGCTGTTTTTCAATCGTTTCATCTCAATTGGTGCGTTATATATCACAGAAAAGGTGTTTAATACTGTGTGTAAAATCACACAGTGAACGATTTTATGACGTATCGGCTGTTTATACTAAAATGAAATTCGTAAGATTATAAACCATCTCAAATATTTTACTAAAAGATGTTGTAAGTAAGTTAAAATAAAAATAAAGTGCTAAGCCTTGGTTGATTCAGCCTCTTTCCTCCTCTTGTGCTGAACTTCCAGAGAATAGTTAAAAAGGATTTCAATTTTGGACAAGGAAGAAAAAATTTCAAGAGGATTTTAACCAAAATAAAATAAAATTGTTAATAGATGGACATGGTGCGGAGATTGACGTGGAGGTTTCAGTCTGAACAATTTACTATTTTTAAGCAGATTCGGTAACATATCACCGAAATTTTAACAGAAAAACAATATGGATTTACCGAATGATCCACATAAAAACATCACGATACTGTCGATATAGCATTATGGTTGGAGTCTATTGAAATTTATCCGAAAACACAACATAGATTTATAATTTAAATTCTACAAGTTGATAAAAATGAGGGTAATAACGTAATTATTTTAATTTTTGTTTTGAAAAGCCGAGTTTTTAAGTACCTTAGATAACAATTTTAATAGTATTGAAAAAAATGAACTTCCATTATCCAAAATTGAGTCCTTTTAACAAGCACCGCTTTTATTTCTCAAATTGATTAGTATTTAAACCAAAATTTGGGTTGGCAACACTTTTCTAGACAAAAACTAAGAAAACTCACGTCCTAAAATAAATTGACATGGTTCATAATAAGTAAAAATTTAAATCCGTCTTCATCTTCAAGTTTGATAAACGAAAAATCTTCTCAAAAACATGTTTCAAAATATATACCCCTAAAAAGTTGTCCATATTCAAGTTCGAATCATATTTTGTCATGAGCAGGGATTTGAAGAGTGATCATCACGTGCATCTACATAAAAGCTTAAAATTTGTCCATACAAATACTTCTAATTTATTGGATTTTGGTAGCAATATGTAAAATGAAAATCTTTCCTAAAATTTATTAAACAATTTTTTTAGCATAGATTATCAGTTTTATTTGCTATATTATTTGTTATACAATACTAAGGTTGAATAAAATTATTAATTGTAAATGATAAATAGCATACAGTTTATGTCACAACCTCAAATTTTAAGGGTTGGCCTTGAATCTGGAAGCTACGTATTGCTAAAGTCAGATACAATCAAGTGATATTTTTCTTCAAGTTAGATAATCTCGATGATAAGCAAATGATCCCATCATTACTAAAGGTAAAGTCCGATAGTGGCATGGCCTATGAAGAAACATCTCTACTTTGGTATGATTCATGCTTTGGACATCGATTGAACTTAGTTAATCACCTTAGGATGACGTCGGGAAACTTATTCGTTTCGATCAATCAATTGTGATGACGTCGGGAATAAATCCAGTCTACTCATCGACTTTTAGAGTCAAGATTAAATCACTTAATTGTAACAGCTTTTCTTTAAATTATTTATTTAACTCTTTTAAAGTAAATTATAAAAATTCCACATTATTTTTAAAATACTTAATTATATATTTGAAAACATTTATAAAAGATTTGGGAAAGAATACTTAAGTTTAAAGTCATATTTCAAAAGTTATTAAAAGTGCTCAAAGAGTGATGCGAATAGTGCTTTTTAAGGCTTATTTGATCAAAACAAGTTTTCTATCATTTAGAAATCCATTTTTATAACTCAAATATCTTTTAAATTTTTTTAAAATATTTATAGAATTTATTGCATATTTTAAAGAATTATAAATATCAATTTTAAAGAATTTATCGCTTTGGTTTTCGAACTACCAAACCGCAACTATTTTGAAAACTTGATTTGCTCATATTTCAAAATCCACTAAATGAAATCTCAATCATTTTATTTTGTTTGAAAACTATGATTATAAAAGTTTGAAAAATTCTTATTCCAAAGAATTCTGATTCTGAATCTATCGTATAAATGAATTTAACTTTCTACGGTGCGAAATCGCGAACCGTCGTTACACGACGCGCCAATTGTAACTAAATTTTCATATCCATTCCAAACTTTTTTGTAACACTTTTTTAAATGTTTATAATACATTTCTAAATCATTTAAAACCATGTTAAATAGATTTAACAATTTTATATACATCATTCCATTAATTAAAGGAAAGTGATTTCCTTTATGATATTCGACGTGTATTAAACATGAATTGTTTACACATCCAAACAAACATATTATCATATCCAAACATGGTTCACAATCATCACAACCAAGCATAGCCAAACATATATATCATCCAATATCATAATATAAAGAGATTTTCTCACCTTAATTGGTTTCTAACTTTACAAAAATTTGTTATAGCTTCGCTACGATCGAATCAAAGCCTATGGGATCGAGCCTTGGACCTTTGGATGGGCTCGGCCTAAGCTTGCAAGTGGAGATGGGCTTGGCCTTGGGTGGTAGGAGGTGGTGGCCGTGAGTTTAGAGAGAAGGAAGGAGTGGTCTGAGCTTGTTTTGAAGTGGATTGCTAATGTATATATATGTAACATCCCCTACTTTGAGGCCTGAAGCTAAGCGATACAGATGCTGCAGTCATCTATAGTATTAACTTCCAGTGACAAAATACAGCAATGTTAATGGTATCCATAATATCAGAAGCACATGAATATGAAATAAAATCAACACAGGTTTCAAAAACAACTTTTCCAATTACATTTTAAATCCATATTTCATATTCAATTACATAATCCTAAATGATTCCCAGGTTTTGATCAAATATAATTGTTACAAGTTACGCCAAGAGCGACATATGAAGATGGCCCCTTGGATGATCAAAGTACTAGATAGACATATCAGTCATAAATACATCATAATGGAAATAATACTAAATAGCTCCTACATAGCTTGCTTTGCCTCCTACATGTCTTCGAAAGCTTATTCGTCCAACCCACTAAACCTGAAAAGTCCTTAACTCTCAATCTACTCAAATTAAGTTTTGAGCACCCGAGAGTTTAAGGGGAAAACATAAACTTCGAGTTAGACATAAAGTATGGTGTGAATAATTCTATTACATCCCGGTTTATTGATATTAAGTAAGACTACGCCGCTTAGCGGAACGAGTTTCCCCTCATCAATATCCTTTAAAAAGCATATCTTTTATAAATCAAAACCTACAATCAAACTGATTATAACAACAAGAGCAATAACATATATGCATATAAATCAGGTAATCAATGGACTATCTATCCAACATTATAGTTTTAACTGGCTAACTATTAACCATTAGCTGACTCGGGCCTACTAGACATAATAAATAATCTAACTTCTGTTAGATACAGTGTTGGACGATCTATCCTTAACTTACTTCTCCTAGGGGTCAACTGATCCTAATGGTTTTGCGGGCTCACCAATAACCTATCTTTTCTCTGTATATTCCTTTTTGTGTGTAACATCATTTTAGACTTACCTGTGACCAAGCCCCACACACTGGAATTTAGGACTTATATAAGCTAAGGGCTAATAGCTAAAGTATAGGGCACGACCCCATATCAGTCCATTCGGTCTTCTAATATCTAAGTCATAAACTTAGGATTAAATACCCCCTTCAATTTTCCTTGAAAACATTTCTTTCAAATTGATTTAACCCTTTTAAGTCATACTTAAACAAGGAAATTGTACTCTTTGCTTTACTCAAAATACTTATGCCATGATATAAGTTTACATAAAATAATGTTGATGAAAGTTCAAATCAGTAGGGTTATCTATCCCTTTAAAACAAGTTGAATTTTAACTTAGAAAACAATAGGCTACAAAGCCAAAGCCATACCTTCGAAACGCTTGTTTAAAACCTTGTATAATCCCTTTCGAAATCCTTGAAAACATCCCTTTCGAAAGCATCACATAAACCTTAGACATCCTCTTTCAAAACCATTCAAACTTATCTTTTGAAAGCATTGAAAACCTTCCTTTAGAAACACTTAAAACATACCTTTCGAAAGCATAGGGTTCCTGTAGAGTTTGTGGAAACATAGCTTAGAAACCATTTAAAATTGTTCCTTTCGAAATCACTGGGTTTAACTTTTAATATAACTATGGGGTCCAAGAGAACAGAGGTGAAAGCATTACTTCTGAAAGCATTTATCCCAAGTAAAATAAAGAGGATAGTTTTGAAACCCACCCTTTTGAAACCATTGCCTCCGAAACCACTTGAAAGCGGCTACGTGACTCTTTCGAAAGCATTGAGAAGGCAGCTTCATAGTTAAAAGGCAAAAGCACCCCTTTCGAATACATTGTTCTCAACTAATTCGAGAGGTATGAATGCAGCAGCATGGGTATCGTATAGGTTCAAAAGCGGTTATCAATTCGAAAGCTTCATTTAAAACAAAATAAGCGGCAACTCTTTCGAAAGCTCCTTTCTAAAAACAAAGGCAAGCGGCCACTTGTTCGAAAGCCTCTTTTAAATAAAGGTAAGTTTATTGATTTGAAAGCTAATTAGAGTGGCTTTAACCCCTTCGAAAGCATTCCTTTGACACCATCATTCCTTCCGCCTTTCTCCAATACACTACATACCAATTTCTTGATGTTCCTTGCCCAGAAAAGAGGCCAGGTGAGCCAGGGCACTGGTTGCTCCTGAACATCTCCTTAGTTTAAGCACCTCACATCCGAATCTCACGAATAGAAAAATCCATTCTACTCATCGGCTTTTAGAGCCAAGATTAAATCACTTTATTATAACGGCTTTTCTTTAAATCATTTATTTAACTCTTTTAAAATAAATTATAAAACCTCCACATTATCTTTAAAATACTTAATTATTTATTTGAAAACTTTTTTAGAAAATTTGGGAAAGAATACTTAAGTTTAAAGCCATATTTCAAAAGTTATTAAAAGTGTTGCAAAAAGTAGCGAATAGTGCTTTTAAGGCTTATTTGATCAAAACAACTTTTCTGTAATTTAGAAATCCATTTTTATAACTCAAATCTCTTTTAAACATTTTAAAATATTTATAGAATTTATTTCATATTTTTAAAGATTTAAAAATATCAATTTTAAAGAACTTATTGCTTTGGTTTTCAAACTGCCAAACCGTGACTATTTTGAAAACTTGATTTGCTCATATTTCAAAATCTACTAAACGAAATCTCGATCCTTTTCTTTTGTTTGAAGACTATGATTATAAGAGTTCAGAAAATTCTTATTCTAAAGAATTCCGACTCCGAATCCATCGTTTAAATGGATTTAATTTTCTATAGCGCAAAATCACGAACTGCCTTTACACGACGCACATATTTTAACTAAATTTTCATATCCTTTCCAAACTTTGTCGAAACACTTTTTTAATTGTTTATAAACATTTTTAAATTATTTTAACCATTTTAAAGAGGTTTAACAATCTCATATACATCATTTCATTTATTAAAGAAAAGTGATTTCCTTTGTGATATTCGACGTGCATTAAACGTGAAATTTTTACACAACCAAACAAACATATTATCATATCCAAACATGGTTCACAATCATCACAACCAAGTATAGCCAAACATATATATCATCCAATATATCATAATATAAATAGAGTTTCTCACCGTCATTGGTTTAACTTTACGAAAATTTGCTATAGCTTTGCTACAATCGAATCAAAACCTATGGAATCGAAGCTTGGACCTTTGGATGGGCTCGACCTAAGCTTGCAAGTGGAGATGGGCTCGGCCTTAGGTGGTAGGGGGTAGTGGCTGTGAGTTTAGAGAGGCGGAAGGAGTGGGTTGAGCTTGTTTTGAAGTGGATTGCTAATGTATATATACTTATATAATTTTTGTTCTTTTTGCTAATTTATCTTCATAATTTTCCTAAGGTTGGAAGCCATTAAAATAACTTGAGAAAGAGGAAGTAGAAGATGAATAATAGTGTTAAAATTATGAAAGAATGGATGGGTATTTATAGGAACATTTTTAGAAATAAATATCCAAATGTGCCCGGACAAAAATGCCCTTGCCCACACCCTTCCCATCATCTCAAAGCACACGGCTATTCCACCCCTTTGTGCCTCTTTATGTGTGAGTTGATGTGTGTAGGAGTTTGACTTTGGTTTGCTTAAGAATGACGTTCATGAAAAATATCTTAGATCTTTTGTAATACACACACACATATATAAGTGTATAGTATATTTGTATGTATATATGTGTTCATGTATATGTTAGGGTGTGCATGTGTGTTATCCCGCCTTTTGGCAAGGCCAGGACACCAAGGAGTTGGATTCCAAATGTCGCTTGTCATGGATATCGCTGAATTTTTACCAAGTCCGGATCACACCCCAACTGATGAGGCATGATCAGGAAAGTAAAGCAAACCAACGTTCCAAGTTTCAAGTCAATCTGAGCTCATATACGCAAGTTATGATGGATACAACTTGGAGGAAAAAGCATGTTTTCGTATCCATACCTCATTTCGTATCCATCAAAGCGTATCTATTCGTATCGATGGAGCTAGTATATCGGGTTCGTATCGATGGATTTCGTATCCATCAGTGGTCCTCGTTTCGCATCCATCAGTATCGTGTCAATTAGAATGATTAAGTCCAAACATTGATAAGCTTCGTATCGACAGAACCTTCAGCCAGAAAGACATGTTCGTATCTATCAACAAGTCACTTGGTTCGTAACGGTCACTTGATGTCAACTTCGTGTCCATCAGATGTTCAATACTTCGTGTCCTTCGGAAGGCACCACTTACGTTCTTTGACTTCGTACCCATTGGGGAGCTACGTGTTTCGTATCCATCAAGGGAGGGTCTCTTCGTCTCCAGTTGACAATCAGTTCGTATCCATAGATGACCGTGGTTCGAATCCATGGACGAAGTCTTATTCGAATCCATCAGGTCAACCAGTTTGGATAACGTGTCATCCATCGAAGGAAACGAGGCGAGATACATGGAGTCGAAGCAGTCAACGCGGAGCAAAAACCGGATCGAGGCGAAGCGCGCGCACCATGTCATCCCAAGAGCACGTGCGGCCATCGACACGAAGGTATCGAGTCGAAATCATGGAGACGAACCGGACAGCCTTCGAGAAATCTCAGTTCGTATCGACCATATCTCGTGATCTACTGATCTAAATCCAATGAAATTTTCAGGGAAGCTTGCATGCACACTGAAGGATGTCCATGCCAAATTTTAGCTCAATTGGACATCATCTTGATCGATACGAAATGGATTCGTATCGATCGCAGATCGAGGCGAAACTTTCTGGAAACGGTCGCGTGGGCCCCCTCACGTGCCAGACCAAGTCTCCCGAAGTTTAGGCGAGATCTGAGCCTCCTACGCCTATAAATAGAGCCCCAGAATCAACAGAAAAAGGGGCTTCTTTTCTGAAAAGCGTCCAGACTCTGCCGGATTGAGATTTGCGTCCTACTTTTGCTGTCAGTTTCGAATTCTAATCTGTAATCCGCTGTTCATTGCTGTAACTGCTTGTAATCATTGAAAGAGAATCAATAAAATCATCAAAACTTCATAGTGGACGTAGGCAATACGCCGAACCACTCTAAATTGCTTGTCTGTACATTTTACATTTCTGTTCGTTGGAGTTTTTGTTAGATAACCTCTGTTTTACATTTATAATCTTCACTTTATCTCTTCAAATAACTCCCGAAGAGTGTTGTGCCCATTTTTGGTACAAACACTTTGGTGCTTTCACTGAGAAAACCAGTTTTTTTTCTCCCGCTCTTTGGATCTGCCATCGATACCGGATTGCACAAATCCAAGAGGAAGATCCAGATATCCAGTCCGGAATCCTTCCGTTCTATTCAGATTTGCTCAAAATCTAGGAGAGGACTCCACCACCGAGAATGGTCAGCACAAGAACTGGCGCTACCGCTACAGAGCAAGAAGGCCGAGATAGGCAGAATCCCACACAGCCGCCTTCTTCTAACCAAGACAATACCGCTCACTCGGATTCAACGGGGCTAGTCACCCGACAGGAGTTTCAAGTATTGCTCTAGGAGCTGACCCAAAGCCGTCAGCAGTTGGCGGAACAGTTGCGCGCCAATATCGAGCTGACCAACCAGCTAAACCGCCGAGGCCATAGGAGGTCCAGGAGAGATGATGCCTCCAGAGCGTCTACCGAAAGCTCAGCTTCATCTGACTATCACCACCGGACTACTCGTCCTCGGTTAGAGGGGAGTCACGCTCAAGCTGCTGGATATCAACCCACCTTAACTGTTGGGCAACTGAGGGTAGGACCATCGACCAGCTTCCAAACGGGACCCTCGACACGAGGGGGCACTGCCCCACAGTACACTACTGCCCCACAGTACACCACGGATAACCACACCGCAACCGCCGCAGCAGAAACAAGGGTTGATGCCCGAAATCAATCAGAACCGATCAATCAACAGCGTGGACATACTCCTGAACCATATGTCCCAGAAGACGCTGAGCCGAGGAGGCGAGATACGGATCGTCGACAGCGCCCAATCCATACTCGCACCGTGGAACCCGACCACGCCTTAGCTCATCATACTCAGAATCTGCCAGTGTCGGATATATCAACCATGATACGTCAAATGATACGCGAGAGTCAGGGGCTCACTAATGATGATTGGGGGATTTCTCGTAGTCATACCCCTTTCACAGACGAAGTGTTGCACGCAGAACCCCCTAGGCGATTCAGAATGCCAACTCTCCCGATGTATGAAGGAAATAGTGACCCCAACCAGCATATTTTGAAATATGAATGGTCGATGAGCGCTGCAAGGGCCGACGATGCAGTGAAGTGTCGAAGTTTCCCCATCTCTCTGGGGGGAATCGCGACAATGTGGTTTACACGCCTACCACCTAGATCAATTTCTTCGTTCGATCAATTGGCCAAGAGGTTTGTAGAACAATTCCGTATGCATGTTGCCAGGCCAAAAGATGTTAACACCCTGTCCAGCGTCACTCAAGCTCATGGAGAAACGCTCAGACGTTACCTGGAGAGGTTCCACGCAGCATGCGTTGAGGTCACCAATCCTAACGATAATTCAATCTTGATGGCTCTGACCAAGGGGATTGATCCTGATTCTGAATTCGGGAACTGGCTAGCTGGAAAACCGCCCGCATCGTTGGACCGTTTTTACTCCAAGGCCGCTCAATTCTTGCGGCAAGAGGACGTAAAACAGTCTAGGAAGCAGGACGATGCGAGGCCCAGCATTGAGGGAATACAGAGCAATGTAGCGGTTAAACAGTCCGGTGAGAGTTCCGGGAAAGTTCAACTGAATATACAAAACAAACAAACCCAGCAGAGAGGAAACAATGGCCAGAATAAGAAGAGAGATGAGAACCGAGGTCCACGACGTAGAGCTCAGATGTTCGACAGTTATACACCGCTAAACACGTCATTGGAAAAAGTATACTTACAGACTTGTAACACTGTACAATATAAGAAACCTGCTCCGAAGCCCTCATCGGAGAGGCAGGTTCAGACAGGGAAATTCTGTAGGTTCCATGAAAGCTACGGACACAATACCAATGAGTGTCGGCATTTACAGGACCTCATCGAGAAGTTGATTAGAGAGAGGAAGCTAGATCAGTTTGTACGGGCGCCGCAGTCTGGCGGAGCGGGCCCTTCGAATCAAAATCGTTCACAAAATCAGGAAAGAGAGGAGGAACCCGCCCGTGCGGGCGGGAGATTAGTTATCAACACAATAAGTGGTGGTCCTCATCCGGCAGACAGAAGCTGGGGGGAAATGGAGTCGTATGCTAGTTCTATCAGGCATGCGGACTTCGAATGTTGTAGTAATTGCGAAGACGGAACCCCGGCGAAACAACAAAAGATAATATCTGATGATATCGTGTTCAGGAGCCGAGACGCCGATAAGGTCGAAGCCCCTACTATCGATCCACTAGTCATATCTGCCCAGGTAGGTCCTGCTTGGATGAAGAGGATCCTGGTTGACAGTGGAAGCTCTGTGAATATCTTGCTTAAACGGGCTTACAACTTAATGAAGATGGAGACAAAGGATTTGAAACCCTGTTTATCCAGAATCCACGGTTTCAACGGAAGTGCCACGATACCCATCGGAATAACTGAACTCCCAGTTGAGTTAGGCGTTGGAGAACGCCGGAGGGTCCGAATGTTACAGTTTGTTGTGCTAGAAATTGATTCGCCATATAATGCGTTTCTGGGTCGACCAGCCCTAGCTGAGTTCAGGGCGGCCATCACCCCATGGTGTCTGACTTTGAAGTTCCCCACTGATCATGGGATTGGAGTTGTTCAAGGAGATCAGGCCACGGGAAGGGCCTGTTATGTTGCTGAGCTGCGCGGGGCGCAACGTAAAGAGAAGGGAAAGGGCGTAGAGGAATCTCTCTGCGTCCGTTCTATCGATAATTGACAATTGATGCCTGGGCCTCGGCCTGGGCACCACGACCAATTCCTGAAAGACCTGGACCCCAGGGACAACGAGGATAAAGACGAATCTACGGAGAGTCAAGCTTCTCCAGCCGAACTGACTGTGGACGTCCCAATCAGTGAGGATGATGGTTCAAAGATGCTGAAAGTTGGGTCTCAATCAATTCCGATTCTTTCTTTTTCGATTGATTCTTTTCCGATCGAGATGTATGGTTGAACAAGCAGACACAGTAGGAATTGGTCGAATTTCTTCGGGCAAATCTCGACGTCTTCGCCTGGACACACTCTGACATGTGCGGAATCTCACCGAGCATTGCAAGTCACTCCCTGAACATAGATCCACGACATGTCCCAGTAAAGCAGAAAAGGCGCGGTATGGATCCAGAGAGATCTGCCGCCCTTAAGGAGGAGGTTGATAAACTACAATCAAACGGGTTCATTCGAGATGCCTTGTATCCAGAATGGGTGTCCAACCCTGTACTAGTTCGGAAACCAAACGGGAAGTGGAGAACCTGCGTTGATTACGCTGACCTAAACAAGGCCTGTCCAAAAGATAGCTTCCCACTTCCGCGTATCGATCAGCTCGTAGATTCAACGGCCGGACATGAGCTACTATCCTTTATGGATGCTTATTCCGGCTACAACCAAATACCCATGCATTTACCTGATCAGGAACATACCAGCTTCGTGACCGACCTGGGACTCTATTGTTACAAAGTCATGCCGTTTGGTCTAAAGAACGCTGGAGCAACATACCAACGCCTAGTCAACCGGATGTTCGCTGATCAGATCGGGAAGACCATGGAGGTTTACGTGGATGACATGCTGGTGAAGTCCCGATTCTCCACAGATCACGTCAGAGATTTGAATTCAATGTTCAGCATCCTCCGGGAGTACGGAATGAAGCTCAACCCGCTCAAGTGTCACTTTGGCGTTGCATCCGGAAAATTCCTTGGGTTCATCGTCAACGCTCGAGGGATAGAAGCGAATCCTGAGAAGATCTGGGCTATTAGAAATTTGCAAACCCCTAGAACCATAAAGCAAGTCCAGAGTCTTAACGGAAAGGTCACAGCATTGAGCAGGTTCATTTCAAAGTCCACCGATAAATGCATTCCTTTCTTCGACCTGATCCGGAAGGGCAAACGGAACTTTGAATGGACCACGGAGTGTGAAGGCGCGTTCCGATCATTAGTTCAACATCTCTCCACACCTCCGATCTTATCAAAACCGGTTGACCATGAGCAACTATATCTCTACCTGGCAGTATCAGAACATGCGATCAGTGCTGCTCTAGTTCGGGAAGAAGACAAAGTGCAAAACCCGGTCTACTATGTTAGTAAGCGGCTGACAGGAGCTGAAAGAAATTATCCGAGACTGGAGAAACTGGCCTATTGCTTGGTCATTGCCTCAAGAAAGCTCCGCCCTTACTTCCAAGCTCATCTGCTTACTGTGTACACCGACCAGCCGTTACGACAGGTCCTCACGCGGCCTAAGACATCCGGTAGGTTACTCAAGTGGAACATTGAGCTAAGCCAATTTGATATCGCGTACGCTCCGCGGAGAGCCATTCAAGGACAAGTCCTGGCAGATTTCATAGCTGAATTCACCGTTCCAGAAGACTTGCCCGAGACCAGTAAATCTCCCGAATACATCTGGAAGCTGTATACTGACGGTGCGTCAAATGACCGGTGTTCGGGCGCTGGGGTTGTACTTGAGACTCCCGAGGGCCGATCCATATGTTATGCTCTGAAGTTCAACTTTCGTGCAACTAATAATGAAGCCGAATATGAAGCCCTCCTAACCGGCCTAAAACTTGCCAGAGACTTGAGAATTATCGCTGCGGAAATTTATTGCGATTCACAGTTAGTGGTATGTCAAGTACGAGGAGAATATCAGGCAAGAGACCGAAGACTGGCTGCTTACTTGGCTCGAGTTCAGGAAATACTAAACCAGTTTGATTATTATGCCATCTATTATGTGCCTCGGGAGCACAATCAGAAAGCCGATTCACTGGCAAAGTTAGCTAGCACAGGTGAAGCGCAGCAAATGGGACTTGTCCCTGTTGAAACTTTGGCCTCCCCGAGCATCGATCGGATAGAAATGAACTCTGTGTTTGAAACCGCTCCCAGTAGAGAATCTTGGATGACTCCGTATCGGAATTACATTGAGAATGGGGCGTTGCCTGAACCTAGAAATGAGAAGAGACAAATTCAGCGAAAAGCTTCGCGGTTCGTCATCCAAAACGGAGTCATGTACAGGAGAGGTTATTCCGTTCCTCTCCTCAGATGTATCGCCCACAAGGAAATCAAACGAGTGTTACATGACATGCACGAAGGAGAGTGTGGCGATCATACCGGAGGACAAGCTCTCGCTAAGAAGATACTCCGATATGGGTACTACTGGCCGACAGTGAACCGAGATGCGGCAAACTATGCCCGGAAGTGCGATAAATGCCAGATACATGCCCGAATTCCGAGAGCTCCGCCTACTGAAATAACCCAAATGGTCAGTCCCTGGCCATTCGCAATGTGGGGCATCAACATCATCGACGCTTTACCTTTAGCAAAAGGCGGTGCGAAATACGCCATCATCGCCGTTGACTACTTCACAAAGTGGGCTGAGGCCGAAGCCCTTGCAACCATTACGACAAGGAAAGTGATAAATTTCGTGGTTCGCAACATCATCTGTCGATTTTGACTCTCGCATACTATCATCACTGATAACGGAGCCCAATTCGAGAGTGCGGAATTCAAGAATTTCTGCCAACGGTTTCATATCCGCAAAAAGTTCTCGGCTGTCGCACACCCCCAAGCGAATGGACAGGTTGAAGCTATCAATAAAGTTATAAAATCGATCCTGAAGAAACGATTGGAGAAGGCTGGGGGCAATTGGGTCGATGAACTTCCTATGGCGTTATGGGCCTATCGAACGACCCACAAAACCGCGACCGGACACACTCCGTTTTCCCTATCTTATGGCTCAGAGGTTGTTATTCCGGTCGAGACAGAAGTGTTCTCTCATCGCGTGACTTATTATGATCCGAAAACAAACGCTATACTCCTGGCCGAATCTTTGGATCTATTGGATGAAAAACGGGAAGAGGCTGATTTGAGAGCAGCCGCACATCGAAGTCGGGTCGCCCGGCTGTACAACACCAAAGTTCGACCTCGAACCTTTGAACTCGGCGACCTCGTGCTCAAGAGAATCTACCCAGTTCCTTCACACATGAAGCCGAACTGGGGAGGACCATATGTAATTACACGAAAGCTCGGAGATGGCACGTTCAAGCTGTCGACCGTTGACGGTCTCGATTTGCCAAGGGCTTGGAACAGCGAAAGTCTCCGTCGCTATTACATATGACAGGCTTTATTTATTTCATTCTATTTAGCAATTTGTTTCTGCATTTCGAAATTTGAATTTTGTAATAAGGCAACTGACTTTGCCGCATTTTCTTATTTCAGCAATAAAATGCCACTTCTTCGAGCCAGAGCTGTGATTCATTAAGTACGATATACGACATCACGATGCACGAAGAGCTAAACCCCATCACGCTGTGGGTCTTATTCAAATGGAGAGTGGCTGCGATATGACCGACCACTCACTAAGTGAAACCCGAGCTCGGGGGCAAGCCATTACACCAATATTGATGGATTTGACACACGACAATCCTGCATTCGACTCCGCATTCCCAGAGTGCGAAGCGGAGTATAAACATTCAACTCCACGCTCCTAGAGTGCGAGACGGAGTATAAACATTCTAACTCCACGCTCCCAGAGTGCGAGACGGTGTATAAACATTTCAACTCCACTCTCCTAGAGTGCGAGACGGAGTATAAACATTCGACTCCGTATTCCCAGAGTGCGAGACGGAGTATAAGCATTTTAACTCCGCATTCCCAGAGTGCGAGACGGAGTATAAACATTCTAACTCCACGCTCCCAGAGTGCGAGACGGAGTATGAACATTCTAACTCCGTGCTCCCAGAGTGCGAGACGGAGTATAAACAACTAACTCCGTGTTCCCAGAGTGCGAAGCGGAGTATAAACGACCAACTCCGTGCTCCCAGAGTGCAAGACGGAGTACAAACATCAGTCAACTCCATGTTCCCAAAGTTCGAACACTGCAATATTCAAGCATAGAAAGGAACATAAGCTAAAACTAGAAGACAAAATTTTATTTTCAACTAAATCAAAAGCTACGGTTCATACATGAGCCTTTCCAAAATACTCCTACTTGCAGGGGCCGAACCCGCATCTAAACACGGCCTACAAAAGGGAAAAAAGGAAAATGACAAAATCCTTGACTACCAAAAAAGAAAAAGTATGCCTAAAGGGAGTGTCTAATCCTTCTGCTTCCTCAACTTCTTCTTCCTCGAGGAGCTACTGGAACCACCAGTACCCTTTCGCTTGGAACCTTTCTCCTTAAGCAGGCTCCCTTCGGGTGAAGGCATAATGTCAACGTCCTCGTCCGAGCTGGACTCTATGGAGATGCTTCCCACAGGAGGAGTTGGAGGAACAGACTCCGCAGCCGAAGGAGGGACTGGTACATTAGTATCAATAAGTGTGCCCCCAGGAGATACAATCATAAGAGGAGTGGGGCACTGTGTTGATGCTTCGCCATCTACGCTGCCACCACGCGTCGCGGTCGCCATCTCGACATTAATTTCGGCTAACATCGCCGCTTCCCGTTGCGCTCTGGCCTCGCTATGAGCTGTAATAGTCTGGGTTGAAGTGCCAGAAGTAGACGAGAATCCACCCAGGCCAAACGGCAGGTCCGCAAAGGGATCACTCTGACGGCCGAGAAGCTCGTCTATCATCTGCTCATCGAAAGAAAGTGAGCTCCCCTGCGTTACTCCGACTGGTGCCATTGCCACGACGGAGGTCGCCTCAGAAATGATGGATTCTGGCGCTTGGCCTGATTCTTGGGCGGTGAAAGGCGCAGCTGGTGCAACTTCTGTCACTGATCAAAGAAAAAGGACATGTCATTAGTGTATACTTCGACACAAACTCTTCAATCCAAATATACAAGAAGTTAGTTCTGTTGAATATGCGTGTATATGATTTTTGTTTGATGATAATAAACATATATACATTTATTTAAATGTATTTGATAATGTACTATTTCATTTTTCACAGATTAAATGACAATATGCTGAATAAAATTAAATAACATAGAATTTGAATTCAAACAGAAATTTTATTCAAACAAATTTTTATTACAATTTTTGAATAGTACACATTCAGGCTCTCACTATATCTACAATTTCTGAATACATCTCAATTCATTTTTACATTAATAACCTCACTACATATCACTCACACTCGTATTTTGTCTTCAACTGCATTCCAGTTTGATTCCAGCATCCGAGTAATCTGCAAAAATATTTTCAAACGCAGTAAAATTGAAAGAGAAATATTTTTGAAATTTGAAATAAAAGATGATTTTGAAAATATTATTTGCCTCAGTTATTTGGGTTGTTCGTCATCATTTGATTTGAATTCATCACTCACAAACAGCTTGTGACATGCACCGTGTATCACTGTACATGCCACAAGGCCGTGCACACCGATATATGTATATACACTTGATATAGTAACAGGGACAGGTGAGCACAGGTCAAACCCAAATGCAAAGACGGGTTCAACTCAGGTGCAATATAAATAAAGTCTCAACAATCAGCACAAGGTCAAACCCGAGATTAAAACTGGATTCAACTCAAGTGAGACTCAATATGTACCAGACTCGACCACAGCATATCAAGCATAGAAGTTCGATGCAGACAATGTCTACAACACAAATGCAAATATCAAAGTCGAGACAAGAAGGCGACATAAACCAGACCCAATGCTACAACTACAAAGACCAGAGAAATGCAAATGAAGACCAGTAGTATGCAGTAACCTAACCAAAGCAGGCAGTGCAACAGAGCTAATCCAGAACAGAATGCATATGAAACCAACATGGCCAAGAGCAATGTCAAATGCACGATAGGCCGAGAACCAGACCAGTACATCCAATTCAGAAATGAATTCGACCAAGAATGTAAACAAGTCTCAACCACTGCAACAATACAAACTGACTCGAAGAAATGTCACCAAGCAAACAAAATGTCCAGCCAACAAAATTAACTCATATACAATGAACCAGACTAATAACTTCAAGTCAAGCATGCTACAGAACTGAAGCCAACACAGCAACAATATGGTAAAACAAAGCATATGACTCAAGATCTCAGTAGCTCGAACATAGCCAAACTGCAATAGTGATCAAATAAAGTACAACTGAGAATACCAAAGTACACAAAGACTCGAGTGATCAAGGGTCTACAACAATACTAAAGAAACCAGAGGAAATTGGACAGAGGCAACAACAACTACACTAAGGGATGAACATCACGGTACCGAATGCATGCAACAGTGAATCAAAATCTCTATAGTAAATGGTATAACCTGAACATTCGAATGTCACATAACTAAAGTCAAACCAGAATCAAAAGCATGCTGACCAGTTAACAGTTCGAACAAAGCCAATGTCGAAAAGAATATTCAGTTCAAAATCAATGTCGAAGCTGCAAAGACAAGGGTCAATTTCAAGCATCAAAGCAATGTCGAGTCAACAGCAAAAAGAACACAACCAAGTCAGAAATATCGCAAGTTCAAAATCAATGCCGTGAATGTCAAGCAACCAAAATATATACGAATTGAAGAAGTCAGAATCAATATCAAACATCCAAACGAAATCGAATGGCCAAAGCTAAATATTGAAAGAATCAATACGAACGAGAAAACAGGAGTTCGACTCCTATATAAACCCAAATTCATCACTGGCAAAAATCATCGAGTTCAAATACGAAAATCAGATAAGCACAAAAAGGAAAATAACATACCGGAGCCATCTCAAACTCGATCAACGTCGAAGTAGCCAGAGTAAGCAACAAGAAATCGATCGTGCCAGGCAAAATTCTCGAATAACCAACAACGCGATCGAAGTAGGAACGGCACTTCGAAAAGCCCAAAAGATCAGAGCGCAAGAGGAACGAAATCCCCAATTTTTCCACAAGCCCTAATTCAGTAGCTAAGCCGCCATCATTTCTCTCAAAGAAGAATAAGAGAAGTAACGAGCTAAAGTAAAAAGGAGGAAGGGCCGGCTATTGCTTTTTGAGTAAAAGGGTTTAATATATAAAAAGGGGTTTTTTTATCTATTTTTATATAGGGCTTTTAATTTGTTTTTAAATCGTTTTTAAATTTGTATTAAAATTGCTATTTTTCTAGTCGTGTGACTAGGGGACAATCTACGTGGCGTAGATTGAGAATTCGCAACTCAGTGGCTGAGTTGTGGCAGGGTTTTGAGCGTAGAGTTAGGATTAGTCAGTAGCGGGTGTCGCGAGTTTACGTGTGTAAGCGTGTGACTATCTAATTTCTAGTAGAAACCTTGGGGGCAGCACGTAGGCAGGGTTTTGCCGAAGCTGGGTAAATTCTGTGTTGTTCTGTTCTGTTATTTATTCTGCAATATCTGTGCTGTTATTATTCTGCTTAATCTGTGTTGAAATCTGTGTTAAAATTGATATAACTTCCGCAATAATTTTAACAATTTATAGTATCACCCTATTCACCCCCCCTCTAGGGTGAAATCGATCCTACAAGTTCAGAGTACCTTCCTCAGTTTGGCTCGGGGTCGTCTGAACGACTTCGGAAGGATGCTCCTTAACAGGAGATAGATGCGGTCGGTCTGGATCATATGCCGGGATATGCTGCGAGTCGGTCATCGGGGTTGGCTCAGATTGAGATGACACGATTATCTCAGAACTCATAACATGGTGCTCTGCACCAGAGCTTTCTCCGACTTCCTGAGTCTGGGCACCAAGCCTCTTCTTATCGTGGGAAATCATGGAGTCATGGAGAACCTTCTTTTCGTCATCATTGAGGATGCGGTTCTCCAGCTCGAACTCATCAAGGGCTTCATCAGGGTGCCCGGACTTCTCCTCATCAACTAGTAAGCTCCAGGCGTTGTAGAGATGCGTGGGGGTAATCGTCAAGCCATGTCAAATCTCGGTGCCTTAGCACATTGGCGTTATAAGTGACGAGTAGCTCTTCTACCTCGGCCTCAATCCTGGCCTCCGCCTGCCGTACCTTCTCGTCAACCCCAGCTTCAGCTTCACGAGCTTGTTGCATAGCCGCTTCCTTCTCCTTTCGGAGCGTCACTGCCTGATCACAGGCCTCCTGCGAGACATTAACTGCGTCTTTCTCCTTCGCCATCTCGGAAAACTTTGATTTCAGCTCATTAAGCTCCTTAAGAGCGGCATCCCTCTCGGCGGTAATGGTGGTGTTCCTATGACCCATGTCCTCGATGGCGGTATAATGCTCTTGCTTCATCCTGGTCATGGCAGCATTTACTTCATCAACCTTTTTTAAGGCCTCCATTTCAGATTTATGGGAAGACTCAGCCTCCGCGTTGAGCGCTTTTATGATTCGGTCATTGTGACCCAACTCCTTCTCAAGCTTCTCAATGGTGACGCCCCGATCGAATGCCACTTTGGACGCTTTCCTCGCGGCCCGTCCCCATTCCCTGTACTGGAAGAAGATGTCCGCAACATAATCGTGGATAGTGGTTTCAGCGGTTGGCGGAATTCTCCTCAAGTGCGGAGGGAAGACATAACCATCAAAGTAGATGTTGGGAAATTCCTTCCTCATCTGTGCCAATTTAAGCGCTCCTTCACTGGATGCTTCAGTCGGGACCGGTGCAGTAGCCGAAGAGGTGGCTATTTCAGTCCTGCGCGGAGGATCGGGCCTCGAAGCTTGAGAAGGTGGCCTAGGCCGTGAAATGTCAGGAGGACGAGTAACTGCTACCGTAGGAGGCGCGGAGGTCCTGGGGGGAGGAGAGCGAGATCGGGATCGGCGAACGTATCCCCTGTCTCTGTCAGACTTCTCCTGACCAGAATGTCCTGAGTCGTAATCCCTCTCGCCCTCTCTCCTGCGCGGCTCATGATAACGGCGCTTGTTGCGCAAACTACCAAGCACAGAACTTTGCCCAGACATCGTACCTGAAAAGCAAACCACGAAGAATCAGTAGCTGTTTGCAATATGTTGTTTACGGTTAGGAAAATGTGTTGTGCCGTGAAGAGTGTGTGAATGTGTAACCCCCCGGACCAACCAGAAGTGTCAATCGCACTGGCAGGAAGAGACTCGCTAACATCGACGATATGTCGCGGTCCACCCAATTCAACGTCGTGTTGCTCGGGCTCGATGTCCGGGATTGGAGGGTCAGCAGGCCCTTCGAACTGATTTTCAGCTTGCAAGGAGGGTGCTTCCGTAATCCTAACTCCTGGCAGAGGACGGTGCAAAACCACAGACTTCCGCCTCCCGGACTTAGGCTGTTTTGAGGCCACTGCTTTGCCTTTCCTCTTTGCATCGGATTCCGGGGTTGCATTAGCGGGTCTGACCAACGGTTCCTCGTCGGTATGAGTTCTCTCGGAATCGGGTTCCTCAATTATCACAACCCTGGGTTTCTTCCGCTTGACCTTTTCTCTGGAGACGGTCTTTAATGCACCATCGAGCCTTATGCTCTGCCTCCGACTAATCAACCCAAGGATTCTGAGGTTCCGATCCGTTAACAACACTTCGATGTTCCTCTCTTCACCCGGAACTTCCTGGAGAACCCGAACTATCTCCTTAAAGTAACCTCCTTCAGGTCGCTGGATTATTGCTGGAAAAAGAGAAATGGAAAACATGAGTTCAATTTCGCTAATGAATCGCCTTGTTAACTACTTGGGAAAGAGGCGATACTCACGTCTGAATAACCATCTTCTGGCAAACCCTGGAGGGCAGCGAACGTAAATCCACTCCGTCTTGAAGTAGCTTAGTCTAGTCCAGGACCCTACAACCACTTGGCAGTTTCGTACGGACTCCAAGAATGTGAAAGATGGACTGTCGGTCCGGCTCTTGAAGTTAAACAAGTATCTTATATCGGTCATATAAGGAGGACGATGGAGGTACTCCATAAATGCAATGAACAAGCTGTTGAGCGAAGCGTACCCATTCGGGTGTAGCTGCGACGGAGCGATCCCCAGATAAGCCAGCACTTCCCTTATATAATCATTGAACGGGGGAAGCGTTCCGGCCGCACACGCATGACGATTAAAGGCGGTATATCCCTCTGGGGGATTGTGTGGTCTGTCATCCGGCCCAGGCAACATTACATCGTCCAACGATAAACCATGCCTTAAGCATATTCTCCCCAGCGCATCTTCAGAGATATTGGATGGAACAGAATCCGGGGGACTGTTTATGAAAGATGCATCAGGTAACTCGTCCGGGGCTGGACCGATTACTTCGGCCTCGATGTCCTGGATCTCAAGTCCGGGAGGGGTTAGATTCTGAGTTTCTTGTTGCTGCGAACTTGACGGTTCCATAACTGGCTAACTCACGAGAAACCATTATTAGACGATAAAAAGCCCGTGCATTCCCCCATGTAAAGTGTGTGTTGTGCAGTGCGGTGCTGTGCATTACTTGGACGAATTCTGCAAGGTTAAAGAAAATTTGTGGACGACAAGGATAATCGGAACCCAGTCGGAACGACCGTCATCGCTGACCGTCATCCTCAAACCGTCCCAATGTTGGCAATCGATTCAAGTTAAAGTTCGTTGTCACGGTGTTAGGTTATAGTTTCATCGACAAGCTTTGATAGGCAGTCAGATATGCAGTTAACAGTCAAGTTCAGATATGCAAGAATGAAGCTGTCGGAGTTATATTATCGAGTGCTCGGAGGATTTCGTATCCATCAAAGGGAGGGTTTGAATCGATCGTGGGGAATTTATTCAAATCCCTCAAGGTCTGAATTTCGTATCGATCACCAGGGGCACACTTCGAATCGATCGTCACTGTTAAAGTTTGCATCGATCAGGAAAGCCGCGGTTTCACATCGATCACATTCGAATCGATGCTTGTCGTATCGATCAAGACAAATCAATTTCGTATCGATCTGAAACCGAGGGTTTCGAAACGATGGCTCGCTTAATCCTCGCATCGATCGTTATTGAACGATGCGATCTACTGCCATCCCCACCGACACGAACCAAAATGCCTCCATTAGGATATTCCTGAAATCGATGCGAAATCCAAACGAAGACGTTGTTGCCCACGTCGATTCGAACACAGGCCCCTAGATCAGCTCGAAACACAGTTCGATCCACTTTTATTCTGTCCACTCTTTCTTCTCCAATCAACGGAGACGTCGCCATGGCTATTTTCGACCAAGCTTTGACCCAGATCCAACCTTAAAGGCTGCCGGGCTTGATGATTGGTGAAGATAAAGTGGATCTGAGATTCAAGCATTGTCACCTGGATTCGAGTGCAACCGGATCATTACCTAATTTGAGGTTCAAATTCGAAGAATTGAAAGTATGAATCTGATCGATTCGAGAGCAGAATGCAGTTTTTCTTCTTTCTCGAAGGATGCGGATCGATGCGAAAGCAGGAGGCAACAGTAAAAAGTAGAAAGTAAAAAAGTGAAAAATGGTGAAGTCCCTGGTATTTATATGGGGTGTAGAACCGAGTCGATTCATCTCCCAGTCTATGCGACCGACCATAGCCAGTTGACTCGTGGATCGAGTCGAAGACTTCATTCGAATCCACTTGGCCCGAAGTCTTCATCGATACGAAACGAACAACGAACCATCGACTCGAAGAATCCGTTTCACAACCATCGACTCGAAGAATCCGTTTCACAACCATCGACTCGAAATATTCGTTTCACAACCATCGACTCACATCGATGCGTGTCAATCGATGCGAACGGCAATTTCGTATCCATCAGGAATCACCGGTACGAATGGACATTTCGTATCCATCAACTTGACCTGAATCGCTACGAAAAGCTACTATTCAACCTTCTATGTCGATCCAGGAGAGGATCGATATGAAGGAACTACTCGAAAACAACCATCAAGCGTCGTTTCAACTCGATTTCCAAATCGGTCCAGGAGATAATTAATATGAAATTCAATAACAAGCTAAATTGGCAACAACTCGCGAACTCGCGACGTCATCAAGAGTCAGCTAACCATTTGTAACGACCCGTAAATTTCAACCGTTTTAATAGCGTAATTAGTTGAAATTTTGTGAAATTTTAAACGATAAAATTTTGAAATAAAAATTTAATATTTGGAATACGTCTAGTTAAACATAGCAACTGGTAAATTTTCGTCCGAAAATATGAAAGTTTATTTCGCGCGAAAATTCACTTCGATTTAACCAGTTAAAAAGCGATGAAAATAAAATGTTTTCAAAACCAAAATATTTTTACATAGAAAAATTCTAAACCATCTTCTGAGCAAGATGTCAGTTTGTCGTTTTTCCAAATTCGGACATCTTTGGCTCCGTCGATCTTATTTTTCATTGTTTTTCTCGCATTTTCCGCTATTAGAAATTTCGAATTTTTATAATCCAATCAAACCACTGACATCTTTATACCATTTTGATCGTCCCGTCGTGCTGATTTGTACGGTATATTCAGTTGTGTGCTTCGGTGTTTGACACGTCGGTGAAACCGTGAAACAATTTGCCGTATCGGTTCCATATTCGAATTTTGTACCCATTATCTTTTAAATTGCCAACTGGTATAATTTTAAATAGCCATTAGCATTTATGACTTCTGCACATACAACCGTTGGCTTTTGTATTTTCCCAGATTGGTTTACTTTGGACGTTCCATTTCTTTTGGCTTTCTAGTTCCCAATACTAGATCTATTTGCTGTCACTCTTCTTTTTCCCTTCTCTGTTACTCTCTTCCTCTCCTCTTTAAAATTTTGCATGTAGAATTACATTCTCATTTTCATCTACCCTTGCCTGCTCGTTCTCAATGGCTTCCCCCATCGGCCAGTTTCTTCTCCACCATTAGCCAAAGCAAGCCCACGCCCATCCCATCTTGCCCTGCCGTTCTTACCCCGCATGGCCTCACCTCCAACGCAACCACCTGCCGCCTCTCAGCTTTTACCGTCGCCGACTTCATTATTCGACCTTGCTTCCAACACCGCTCACCACAACATGGTCACCGTTTATCCACCTGAACCACCACCATTTCCCGACCATCTCCTCATCCCCTTCTCCAACCCCGCCCTCCTTGATGACCGAACAAACCCCTCCACCGCGCCTTCCCTTCTATCTCTGGACACAGGACCCGCCACCAACCAAGTCAACAGTCGACTGAACCCCTCCGCGCTCACACCCTCCCTCTTCCCTGTAGCCTCCTTTGCCCACGTCCCTGACACGGTGCAGCCGAGACACACCCGCCCAGGCG
Source organism: Allium fistulosum (assembly GCA_030737815.1). Classification (NCBI taxonomy): domain Eukaryota; kingdom Viridiplantae; phylum Streptophyta; class Magnoliopsida; order Asparagales; family Amaryllidaceae; genus Allium; species Allium fistulosum. Next base: position 218,904,145 of record CM060902.1, read on the forward strand.
CCACATCACACCCCACTCTCTTCCCGACTTCATCTTCGATCTACATCGACTCGACTTCGGCAGCCATGCTACCACCATCCAACATAACAATCGGCCACCATCGACTTCCATCGCCCTTCGCTTGAATAACCACCCATGTGCTCATCAACATCTCCTCATCAGTCCACTTTGCACTTCCTTTCATATTTTCATAAAGGTATCATACTTATTTTTTTAGATTAGATTAGTTGTAAGTTTGGTTGGGTATTAAATTATAAAGCTGGGTCATTTATTTTGCTTGAATATATATATTATAGGTTATAAAATATAAGTTTCGACAAGTGGTTTTATATTTGTTCTTAATTTGAAAATTTTGTAATAACTTTATAATGTGGCAGTATAGATCTATATGGTCGGCGTATATTTTTGAACATAATACATAGGTAGAATGATTTAAAATAAGTATATATAGATAAGTGTTGTTTTGAAATATAAGAATGTTATAATAAAAACTTTATACATGTCAGTATGCACAATATAATATACTAGTTATAGAGAGTGATTTTATAATATATCTCATCTATACAGCCTGCATACATATATGTAGCATTCGTACAAAGTGGGTCTGCAAGTATATATAAGGATATGTAGTCTATAAGTGGTTATCCATATTGTATATAATCTGAGTTTATATGAGTATGTATATATGTTACTTTATGAAAATATACGTACAAGTTTCTTTTTAAGTTTGAAATCTATGTATATTGACGGTCTCGTATAGTTATATGTTAAAGTATATAATGATATAAAAAAAACAGTTATTTTTTTTACTTGTTGTTTGTATCAAAATGCTTGACCGCATATTTATATATGTGTTGCTTTGGATTTTTCTTGTTTTATAAATTTTCCCAGCATATGTATATTTTTATAATGTAAGGTTACAATATATAATATATATTAGTCTGCGTCGATTATAGTATGAATATTAGTTGTACAAGTATATTTCACATAGTTCAGATTACAAAAGAAAAAAAATATATATTTCGTATGAAGTATGTTGTTGGCAGTCTGCACACATATAGTTTCAAGTGGTTTACATAAAAAGTTGTATAGTACGTTTGTATTGATATGGATATAAAACATTTGTTTATATATTTTAAAAGTTATATATATATTTAAAATAATGATAATATGTATAGCGTTGCTGTCTATCAAATTGATTCTGATTCGTTTCTCATCGATTCTTATCTATCAGCTTCTTTGTTCGTCAAATTCGCTTCCAGTTTACTTCACTTTGAGACTGTTGTTTGGATGGTTCGATTCCCTAGATCGTGATCCAATTCGTAGCTGGTTTTGTTTCAAATTTCTCTAGCCTCGAAAGGTGAGCACTCACTCACGATTAACGTTCTTTTATTTATTAGATTTGATTTCAATTGAAACGACAATTGAAATATTGCTGCTGTTAGTTATTTACACTGTTATTACTGTATCAGTTCATCTGTGACATCTGACACCATTATCTGTTAAATATTTATGCGATGATAATAAAGTTTGGCTGATAGTTGATTGATTGTTGATGTTTATATTGGACGTTAAAATTGTTAATGTTAAACTGATAAATAGTATGAAATTGCACTTGATATAGGATAGTTAAATGTTAAATTTGATTAATTGACATTTGTATAATATGACCCCTTTAACTGTTAAATTTATTGACACGTAGGATTTGTTTAATTACAACTTGAACCACTGAATGTATGTTGTTAAATTGATGATGGATGAAATTGAAATTGAATGACAAGTGAAACCGTAATGTAATAATCTTTAATCTACATGAAATGATAGTGTAGATTCTAGAAGAATTATATTAATTCACACAAATAACAATGCGAATTAATATGGTTATTTCGGGATTATTTAAATTGATTATTGGATTGATATTGATTGTTGTTATTGCTTGTTTATTTACTTTGACACCATCCCAGTTATCACACTGCAAGTTCCCTTTGTATGCTTTGATTTTGTATTGAATTGGAATCGGGTTGAAATGATAAATACCCAAATTGAAATTTGACTTAGGATAGAAAATTAAATAAAAACCCGATTGGTCAATAATTTGATTTGAAAATAAACGAAGATTTTATTTGAATAAAGAATATGGTTTTGAAATGAAGTGAAATTTGAATTTTGATGAAAGGAAAATGGTAATATTTAATAATCTGAAACAAAAGATTAACAATGTAATCAATGAAAGAATGTTGTTTAATTTGAGAAATGATTGAATTAAGTTTGAAATGATTTAATAATTAAGTTTGAAATTATAATTAAGTTTGAAATTATTAACTTTGAAATTATTTAATAATTAAGTTTTGAATTATTTAATAATTAAATGAGATTGAATTATTTAATGATTAAATTTAATTGAATTTGGAATAAGTGAATTTTACTTCGTAATAATTGAAATTGAGATTCTTTATTAATTAAGTTTGGAAAATCATTTAAGTAAGTAAATAGGTGAAATTGAATTTCTTTAACAAGAAATAAAATGTGATATTTTTGGAATTAGTGTAAGACTTGTAATTGAAAGAAATGATTTGACGAATTTAATTTAATTCAAAATGTAAGTTTGTTTAATGAAGTTGAACTTAAGAAATTGATTTAATGAATTGGAAATTTAATTGAAATTGTTTTGAATGATAAAGTAACTTAACGAATATGGAATGAAATCGACAAATGAATTTGAAAATTGATTTGAATGTTAAATAAAATTTATTGAAATGATTTCGGAATTGAATCTTATATACGAATTTAAATTGATATTTGAATTGTTTAAAATAAAGATTGAAATTGAATTATAAGGTTTTGAAATGATAATTTTGAAGTTTTGAAACGTAAATTATTGGAAATTGGTTTTGAAAGACAAATGAAATGTTAATTTCCAAATTGAAATTGAATTGAAATTGATTTGGTTTTTGAAATAAACAAACGACCAATCGGTGTATAAATTACGGAAGTTATTAAAGAGACCGGGATCGGTAATGGATATACTCTCTATCTGAACCGAAACCACTTTAATAACTAAACGCGGAGTGTTGATCCAGAACGAAGTGGATGGTTTTGGTGAACGCGTTGACTGAAGAAAGAGAACGATTTTGGATGACCCCTGATATGACTAAAACAGGAGCCGCGCCGGGCCATTGAGGTTCGCCACCTCTAGCGGACACACTTCTTCGTTACCATATCTATTACTTCTGTGATTCGATTTGGGTGCACCCCTCGATTATGGGAGTGTTGTTTCACGGTGTTGGGGTAGTAGCTGCTATGCCCAACATCAGTCCGGATCACGCAACTACTAGTATCCTAGTTGGTATCGCCTCATGTACCTTGTCATACTGATTATCCTATTCGCGACCACTACGATTTTGATTTGTACCTTTAGTATATGGATTGCCCTCTGGTGACTTCCGGTTTTGGGGAAACTACGGTCTTGTATATGCTTTTGGGAATAAAAATGTGTTAAGGGTGGAATGGGCCATGACTTAACGCTATTTTGATATCTTATTATTACTGATAGACATTATCTACTTATCGTACATTACTACCTAGTAGATAGTTTAACGGATCCTTAAAGGATGGTTATTCCAAACATCCTTTGAGTTACTTGTATTTCAATTGCTATTTCACTTGAGTTGGATTTATTAATATAAGAATGTTAATCCTGACTCGAGTGTCTTGTGTTTTGCTTTACGCTTGGGTCAGACTGAGTGGTTCAGCTTTCGAGACTCACCTTTGGAGTTGGAGCTTTGCTTGAAGATCCAGCTATCTATTCTGCTTCCAGTATTCGATGATTCTAGTGATGTATTCTGATTTGTATCTGATGTATCGTATTACTCCTCTGTTGTAAACTCTGATGTATTTTATATATTAATATAGTAGCTTCATAAACTACTATCTCTTTTATTTCCGCTGCATTTATTACTCTGTGTCTGTGATCTGTGATTATTTTATTTACTGTATATGTTCATTTTTGCCAAATTTAAATTAACAACGCGGTATTTTGAGCAATTCAATTCCGGCATGAGTGTCTTCCTATACACTTATAATGGATGCGAATGGTCCAAAATTCTGGGTCGTTACAGTTGGTATCAGAGCTTTGGTAGCTCTAGGCAAAACTTAACATATAAGGTAAATATATTTACAGAATCACTCTCATTCGAGTTTCAATCTTTTCCTTTGACTCAATTCCTTTTAATTTTGGAACGTTCCCCTCGGTTCCGAAATTCATTCGTGTCCTTCACTATTCGTCTTCTTTCAATCATGGAGCACCCCATAACTCCATTCTAAATGTTATCTATAATAGATCGGCGGTCTCGCCAATCTTAGAGTGATTCGTAAAGGAGTAAACTCCTTTATAATAGACATCGATTTACCGGAGATTTCTGTATCCTCGGTTTATGATGCTATCTATCTCCTTGTAACGACCCTAATTTTCGACCCAATTTTAATTTTTTTAATTCATCGTTTCGGTAAAAATTTTGAAAAATTAACGATCTCAATTTACGCCCAAACTTTATTTGTAACATACGTCTAGTTAGATATGGACATAGAAAAAGTTTCGTTGAAAATATTGCAGTAAAGTCCGTTCGCGTTTTACTGTATATCAGTCCATATAAAGCTGCGTAAAATTTATCTTCCAAATCTAAATATTTTTACACAGTCCGCTTGTAAAAAATATTCTGATCAAGATTTTATATTTCGTTTCGTCTAAAGCTGACATCGCCTGCTCCGTTTATATTATTTTGCAAAACGCACAATTTAAGCGGCGTAAATGCAAATTTTATAAAATCATCCTATCGCAATAACCTGTGTACCGTTGGAAGCGCATTATCGCGCTGATCAAAATGGTATAATTATTCTGACCAATCGGGGTCCGACAAAATCCGGCGCGTTGATTTAACGGTTCCAAACGGACCGGTTAAATAGAAATTGCAGCCCAATTCTCTACCCACTTACAAAAAGAAACTGAAGGGAAATAAAAGGCCAGCTGCATAAATGCTTTTATTGGGGAGATGAAGTGTGAAAGGTTGGGATTTGAGAAAATGAAACGTTGGAAATCGGGGCATTTATTCACGCACTACTTGAAGCAAACAACACAAATTCACTTTCCATTTTCCCTTCACTGCTCATTCGTGCCATCTCAACACTGCAGGTAACATCCCCTCCATTTTTCTCTTCCACCTGAAACTTTGCATGCCACCATCTCATAGCCCGTGAGGCCTTTCACCCAGTGCCTCTCTCTAGGCAAGAACCCAGCCCGCCCCTACCACGTTCATCACCTCCGCCCATCCTCGCCTCCAACCAGCTCGGCAACCCTCGTGCCTCTGCCCCAGTCCGCCTTCCCCTTCCCAGCCATGACACCCAACCCCAGCGTCCATTCCACCGCCGCGCACACCACCCTCTCTGCCGCCTGCAACCTAGTCCGTGCCCAGATCGTGCCCAGTCCCGTGCTCTGACAGACCCCGCCCCAGACCCCGTGCCCAGACCTCCTGGCCCGCCTGCTGCCACCCACTCAGCCTGTGACCGCCACCCAGCCACCCTCGCCCCACAACTGCCTCAACCCTCCGCCTACAACCGTTCCTCTCCCCATACCATCCAAGTCCGTTCCACTGCACTGTCTCCACCGCCCCACCCAACTGTGCCATCTCCCCTCATCTCAGCCTCGTCTGGCCGTCTGATTGAGTGTGTGTGTGTGTAGTCTGATTCGTGTGTGTGTGTCTTGGGGATTCATGCGTGCGTTACTGCGTGTGTGTTTGGACCGTGTGTGTGTGTGTTTGTGAGAAGGTTGGCGTGCGTGTGTATATATATATTTTTAAACTTAGGTGCGCGTGCATGTTCAATAAGTGTGTGTGTTAGTAGGTATAGATATAGGGTGCGTGTGTTCCAGTATTGCAAAATGAAGCGGTTTAGAATTGGTCTCTGTTTTGTAAAAAAAAAAAAAGAATTTTTTTTTGAACAGTAGCACTGTTGTTTTAGATACTGTAGAAGAAATTTGTACGTAAATATCTATTTTGGGTTGCTGAAATAGTAATCACTTTTCCCGTTGTGTGCAGAAGCAACCGGTTAAGTCCTTTTGCAGCATCGTCAATCTCCAGCTTTGTTCTTTCCTCCGTCTTCGGTAAGCGCATTTATATAAATTCATAAATTATATACAATGTTCATTGTATTAATATCGTTTCCTTTTTGTCGATATTACAGTGTTTGTTGTTCGTGCTATACCGACTCTGTTCTTACTTCTTTCGTGCTTCTTTCGCTTCGCCGTCTAAATTCTTATCCACGAAAGGTGAATTAATTTTCACGACTATATTCTTATGCAAGTTTGAATTGATAAATGGTTGCTATGTGATGTTGAATTGGATGTAAATTGTTATTGTTAAGTGATAAATTAATTGCAAGTTAAAAATTTGATATAGGATGATTAACGATTTAAATGAATTATATATGTCGAATTTGATTGTTAACTTGTCCCCTTTTGTGATGAATATTGATTAATTAAATTGACCCTTAAATTGTTAAGTTAATTAACACGTAGAATTGACAAATTTCACTTTGGACTGTTGAACGTATATTGAATTAACTGTTGTAATTGAAATTGGACGACAAGTGAAACCGAAATGTTATAATCTTTAATCTACTGAAATGATAGAGTAGATTCTAGAAATAGTTATATTAATTGGCGTAAATAACAAACGTGAATTAATACGATTATTTCGGGATTATTTGAAATTGCTGAATTGTTGTGAATGGATGCTATTGCTTGTTTATTTACTTTGACACCATCCCAGCTATCACACTGCAAGTTCCCTTTGTATGTTTTGATTTTTGAATTTAAATGGATTCGGGTTGAAATGATAAATACCCAATTAAATGAATTGGCCTAGGATAGATAATTAAAATAAGAAACCGAACGGTCAACAAAGAACATTTTGAAATTGAGACTTATTGGAATTATGGAATGAACTTAGAAACTGTATTGTAATTTGGTAACGTAAATATAAAAAATTTGTTTTGAAATAAATAAAATGATTTTATTGAATTGAATAAATGAATTTGTTTTGAAATAAATAAAATGATTTTATTGAATTGAATAAATGAATTTGTTTTGAAATAAATAAAATGATTTTATTGAATCGAATAAATGAATTTGTTGAATCAAATAAATAAATTTGTTTGAAATAAATAAATGGATTTTATCGAAAAAAAAAAATTTAGATTTGTTGGAATAAAGAAATGAATTTAATTGAAATAAATGAGAACGAATTAATGTAATAAATGGAAACGGATTTGTAGATTTATTTAGTTAAACAAAGTATTTTGACAAAGTTAATCGAAATGAGATTTAAGAAGTAAATAGGTTAGAAGATAAAGTGATTTAATTTCGAGTTTTGATTAATGAATAAACGAAGTTTTGACAAAGTGAATGTAGTAAATAGAATTGATATCGAAATGAGATTTAAGATGTAAATACGGATTTAAAGAATAAAACTTGATTTAATGAGTTGAACTAAGATTGACTATTTCATGCAATCCATGAATTCGAATTTGATTTAAAAAGTGAAATGTTGATTTAACGTGAATACTTAAATTTTGATAACTAAAGGGCTTGAACTAGAATTTCTTTTCGGAATATGATTTTGTAATTAAAACGAATCGAATTATGAAATATCAAATTTGGAAGTCAAATTTGCAACTTGACCTTTGGATTTGATTTGTTTTAACTTTAATAAAAAGTTGACTGTTGGGTAATTAATACGTAGTTATTAAAGAGTCCGGGATCGGATTATGGACATACTCTCTGTCGATACCGAAAACCACTTTAATAACTAATATACGCGAAGTGTTGATCCAGAATGAAGTGGATGGTTTTGATGAACGCGTTGACTGAAGAAAGAGAACGATTTTGGATGACCCCTGACATGACTAAAACAGGAGCCGCGCCGGGCCATTGAGGTTCGCTACCTCTAGCGGACACACTTCTTCGATACCTTATCTATTACTTTTGTGATTCGATTTGGGTGCACCCCTTGATTTGGGAGTGTTGTTTCGCGGTGTTGGGATAGTAGCTGCTATGCCCAACATCAGTCCGGATCATGCAACTACTAGTATCCTAGTTGGTATCGCCTCATGTACCTTGTCATACTGATTATCCTATTCGCGACAACTACGATTTTGATTTGTACCTTTAGTATATGGATTGCCCTCTGGTGACTTCCGGTTTTGGGGAAACTACGGTCTTGTATATGCTTTTGGGAATAAACAGGTTAAGAGGTGTATGGGCCCTGCTTAACCCTACTTTGATATCTTACTTTATGGATTAGACATTATCTATTTAGCGTATTCTGTAAGTAGTTTATCGATCCCTTAATGATGTTTATATTCACCTTTGAGTTATGGACTTTATTATATGAAATTGATTATCCTGTATAAGATTTTGAGTCCTGACTCGAGTGTTTCTTTCGCATATGCTCAGGTCAGTCTGAAGATATTCCGTTGCTGGTCAAGGTTGGTCGAAGATGCTGAAGGCTTAGCTTTTATCTATATCATTTTATTTTCAGTATTTGATGTACTTATGTATTGGACATCTTGTATCTCTTTCAGTCGCTTTATGTTGAGACATTGTTGTATTCTCTGTAGTAGCTTCATGAACTACTATTATGACGATGTATTTTCCGCTGCATTATTCTGTGACTGTTCTGAGTCTGTGATGTTGTATTGATTCTCATTTACATTTATGTACTTATAATCCCATAATGTTCTGTGTTTTGTATTATTTAAGTTGACAAGTGTGGATTATTGTCAATTTAAATGGTCCAAATATACGGGATGTTACAGTTGGTATCAGAGCTCTGGTTTTCCTAAAAAACCTTAGTTCGGAATTATAAAGAAACTCATTAGAGATAGAGTAGCAACACTCTAGAATGAGGAGAATCGATTCAATATCCAAATCCTTTCAAAAATTCAAGCTTCTTTGATTCGTTGATTAGTTTTCTTAGCATTCTTTTATCTTATCTTTGGTTCTAAATCTCTTTTGGTATTTCAGGATGAGTACCAGAAGAAATGTTAGAGGTGGAAGAGGCAATGGTCCTGCCCAGGCTGCACCTGCCGCTCCAGCTCCTGTCAAATTCACTACTCTTAGCAAGGAGTATTCGCAACTGGGAGGTACTAAGTTTTCTGGATCCGAGAACATCATAGAGGCTCAGCAATGGCTTAAGAGTTTGGAGAAGATATTTTCTGGATTGGAAATTACTGATGCTCAGAAGCGTCAGCTTGCTGCTTGGCAACTCCAAGATGCCGCACAAGATTGGTGGGAATCCGTTACTTCTCGTATCGAGGAGGACACCATCACTTGGGCCCAGTTTAGGTATGTATAGTTTGGATTCTAGTGGTTTAAATTCTTCCTTCTATCTTTAAAATGTTATTCATCTTGTCTATCTTTGATTAGGGATACCTTCTCGGCACAATGGATGCCAGCTGCTGGGAAAACCCAACTTTATAGAGCTTTCATGGATCTTAAGCAAGGCAGTATGACTATTTCTGAGTACGAGAGGAAATTTAATGAACTCTCCAAGTTTGGACCGGGTTTGATCGATACACCACTTTTGAAGAACGAGAAATTCATTTTGGGAGCTAGACCATAATATTATGACTTGCTTACCGGACACATTCGCTCCACTTTCACAGAGCTTATTGATTTTGCTCTTAGATATGAGTCGAAGCCTAAGGGATCCACTGCCAAGGCTGCCCCTACTCAGCCCTCTTCTAGCCAGCCCGGGAAGAGGAAGATGAACTTTGATCAACAAAAGAAAGCTTGGCAGAAGACTACAGGATTGGGTTATGCTCAGAAAAGCCCTATCGATCTTGCTAATATCACATGCTTCAAGTGCGATAAGAAGGGCCATTATGCCAATAGTTGTCCATCTACCGGAGCTGCTATTCCACCACCTTCTACGACTAGGAAAGATTTATGCTATGTCTGCCTCCAGCCGGGTCATTTCAAGAAAGAATGCCCAATGTATAAGCGTGGCACACCATCTGGAGTATTTGCTATCACCACTCCTACACCACCTCCACCACCTGCTCAGGATGACCAAGGTACCTTACGAAGTACTTTTTCTTTACATGATTTACCTATTAGGGTATTATTCGATACTGGTGCTTCTCATAGCTTCATATCTATTGATCTCTGTAATAAGCTCAAATTAGAACCTACTCTTGCTACTACTTCCCTATGCGTCTCCAACCCTATTGGAGGACTTGCCAACCTCAGTAGAATTTGTAAAGAGGCCGTGCTCTTATATGGAAGATATCGATTCACTTGGGATTTTTATGTGCTTGGCTTCGCAGCATTTGACATCTTGTTAGGTGCTGATTGGTTAAGAAAATTCGATGCTGTTATTTCTTGCAAAGCTCGTTCTGTTTCTCTAGTCAATGACAAGGGCCTACCGCTTGTCATTGAATGCAAATCACCTCAGAAATATGCCGGAAGCTTCATATTCTCTCTTGATGCTCATCCAGATGATCTTAGTACTACCCCTATTGTTCGGAAATTTCCCGATGTATTTGGAGAGGTTAACTCTCTACCGCCCAAACGGGAAATCGATTTCCGTATTGATCTTATTCCTGGAGCTACGCCCGTAGTTCTCCCACACCGAAGGATGGCTCCTAAAGAAAAAGCTGAACTAAAAACCCAAATTGATGATCTATTTGCTAAAGGTTTGATTAGAAGAAGTTGCTCTGAATGGGGCGCCGCAGTTGTATTTGTCACAAAATCAGATGGATCTCTTCGCATGTGTGTTGATTACCGGGAACTGAACAAACGCACTCTCAAGAATCGTTATCCGATGCCCCGCATCAACGATTTATTCGACCAGCTTCATGGTGCTAAAGTTTTCTCACAGCTTGATCTAGCCACTGGGTTCCACCAACTCAGAGTTGCTGAAGATAGTATCCATAAGACAGCTTTCCGTACTGAAAATGGATTCTATGAATGGTTGGTTATGCCATTCGGTTTGACCAACGCACCTGCTTATTTCGTTGACTTGATGAATCGAGTTTTCCGTGATGTGCTTAACAAGTTTGTTCTTGTTTTCATTGATGATATTCTCGTCTTCTCCAAAGACAAGAAGGAGCATGAGACACACCTTGCTTATGTTCTGGAAACTCTTCGAAATCATCAACTTAAGGCCAAATTCTCTAAATGCCACTTCTGGCGAGATGAAGTGAGATTCCTGGGCCACATAGTTTCGGAAAATGGAATTTCGGTCGATCCAGCTAAGATCGCCGTAATCAATGTAAGTCCACCCTATTCGCTATTTCTATTCGATTCCTCTTATCACTTTCTAATTTGAAATTTTTTCTACAGGATTGGGAGACTCCTAAAACTCCTACAGATATTCGTAGTTTCTTGGGTTTAGCCGGATATTATCGCAGATTTATTGAGCACTTTGCCCGGATTTCTGCCCCACTTACTGCTTTAACTCGGAAGGATGTTAAGTTTATTTGGAGTGAGAAGTGCGAATCAGCTTTTAATGAGTTGAAGCACAGGTTAACTTCAGCCCCAGTTCTTGCAGTCATCGATGGAAGTGAAGGATTGACTGTTTATACAGATGCTTGCCGAGAAGGTTTAGGCGCTGTTCTTATGCAAAATGGAAAGGTTATTGCTTATGCTGGTCGTCAGTTGAAGACCCATGAATTGAACTATGCCACTCATGATCTTGAGCTTCTTGCTGTTGTATTTGCTTTGAAACTTTGGAGGCATCATCTTTTGGGAACAAAGTTCGAACTATTCACTGATCATAAGTCCTTGAGGTATATCTTTTCTCAGAAGGATTTGAACCAGAGGCAAGTCCGATGGCTTGAATTCTTAGCTGCATACGACCTCGACATCACTTATACACCGGGAAAAGCAAATGTTGTAGCAGATGCTTTGAGCCGTAGCAAAGCATTGTCTTGTTGCAATATTATCGAAGGCATGTTATTCCAACTTAGTATCTCTCCATCTCTTATGGATCGCATCAAAGCTAAGCAATATGAAGACACTTTGCTCTATCGTATGAAGGAATTAGTTATGGGCGGAGTAAGTAATGCCGACAACAAAGTGGGTGCACAAGTTGATAGTGATGGAGTTTTGAGGATCGACAATCGTATTTGTGTTCCTAATGTCGAAGGTCTTAGACAGGAAGTGCTGCGTGAAAATCATAAGTCTACGCTTTCATTTCATCCCGGTGCTACCAAAATGTACCAGAATATGAAGAAACTATATTGGTGGAGTGGAATGAAGCGCGATATTTCTATCTACGTTAGCAGGTGCACCACTTGCCAACAAGTTAAAGCTGATCACAGAAAGACAGCAGGATTGCTCCAACCGCTAGAGATTCCAGGTTGGAAATGGGAGCAAATTTCTATGGATTTTATTGATGGGCTACCAAAGACTAGAAAGGGTAACGAAAGCATATGGGTGATTGTTGACAGACTGACAAAGTCCGCTCACTTTATTCCAGTCAAGACCACTCGTACAGCTTCAAGTTTGGCCGAAATATACATGAGGGAAGTTGTTAAACTTCATGGTGTACCATCTAGTATTGTTTGCGATCGGGATCCTATTTTCACCAGTAAATTTTGGAAGGCATTTCAAGATACCTTGGGCACCAAACTGAATCTGAGCACAGGATATCATCCTCAGACAGATGGTCAAACTGAGAGGGTGAACCAGATTTTGGAAGATCTCCTCCGAGCTTGCATTATCGACTTTGGTGGATCCTGGGAAGACCATCTTCACTTGGTTGAATTCACTTATAATAATAGTTACCAGGTAAAGAATTTGAATTTCAAATTTGAATAAGTATATTTGAATTTGAATTAATTATCCTTTAAAAACCAGGCAAGCATTGGTATGGCACCGTTCGAAGCCTTATATGGACGGCCCTGCAAATCGCCAGCTTGTTGGATTGAGTCGGGAGATCGATTAGTGCTTGGACCCGAAATGATTATGGAAGCTTCTGAAAAAGTCGAAGAAATCAGGAAGAAGATAAAGACGGCACAGGATAGACAGAAAAGCTATGCCGACAAAAGGAGAAGAGATCTCGAATTCGGTGTAGGAGACAAAGTATTTCTGAAGGTGTCGCCTTTGAGGAATATTGTTCGATTTGGAAGGAAAGGGAAATTAGCTCCCAGATTCGTTGGTCCGTTTGTGATTATAGAAAGAGTTGGAACATTGGCATATAGAGTTGCATTACCAGAAAAGTTCGCTGGTGTTCACAACGTATTCCACGTCTCACACCTTCGCAAGGTTGTACACGATCCATCTACGACCATTCCCACTGCTCAGTTGGAAGAGATAGTTATTGAGCCTGACTTGACTATTGAGCGGAAACCACTTCGGATAGTCGATCGTGAGACAAAGCAACTCAGAAGGAAGTCGGTAAATCTCGTCAAAGTACAGTGGAGCGCAGATGAGCGAGATTGCACATGGGAAACCGAGGATAGTATTCGGGATTCAAACCCCGAACTATTAATTTCAGGTATTATTCAAATTTCTTGAAATCTATCTTGATTTCTTACTTATTTCATTTCTACTTCACTCGTCTCGTTCCTTTTCGAGGACGAAAAGTTTTGAGTGGGGGAGATTGTAACGACCCTAATTTTCGACCCAATTTTAATTTTTTTAATTCATCGTTTCAGTAAAAATTTTGAAAAATTAACGATCTCAATTTACGCCCAAACTTTATTTGTAACATACGTCTAGTTAGATATGGACATAGAAAAAGTTTCGTTGAAAATATTGCAGTAAAGTCCGTTCGCGTTTTACTGTATATCAGTCCATATAAAGCTGCGTAAAATTTATCTTCCAAATCTAAATATTTTTACACAGTCCGCTTGTAAAAAATATTCTGATCAAGATTTTATATTTCGTTTCATCTAAAGCTGACATCGCCTGCTCCGTTTATATTATTTTGCAAAACGCACAATTTAAGCGGCGTAAATGCAAATTTTATAAAATCATCCTATCGCAATAACCTGTGTACCGTTGGAAGCGCATTATCGCGCTGATCAAAATGGTATAATTATTCTGACCAATCGGGGTCCGACAAAATCCGGCGCGTTGATTTAACGGTTCCAAACGGACCGGTTAAATAGAAATTGCAGCCCAATTCTCTACCCACTTACAAAAAGAAACTGAAGGGAAATAAAAGGCCAGCTGCATAAATGCTTTTATTGGGGAGATGAAGTGTGAAAGGTTGGGATTTGAGAAAATGAAACGTTGGAAATCGGGGCATTTATTCACGCACTACTTGAAGCAAACAAAACAAATTCACTTTCCATTTTCCCTTCACTGCTCATTCGTGCCATCTCAACACTGCAGGTAACATCCCCTCCATTTTTCTCTTCCACCTGAAACTTTGCATGCCACCATCTCATAGCCCGTGAGGCCTTTCACCCAGTGCCTCTCTCTAGGCAAGAACCCAGCCCGCCCCTACCACGTTCATCACCTCCGCCCATCCTCGCCTCCAACCAGCTCGGCAACCCTCGTGCCTCTGCCCCAGTCCGCCTTCCCCTTCCCAGCCATGACACCCAACCCCAGCGTCCATTCCACCGCCGCGCACACCACCCTCTCTGCCGCCTGCAACCCAGTCCGTGCCCAGATCGTGCCCAGTCCCGTGCTCTGACAGACCCCGCCCCAGACCCCGTGCCCAGACCTCCTGGCCCGCCTGCTGCCACCCACTCAGCCTGTGACCGCCACCCAGCCACCCTCGCCCCACAACTGCCTCAACCCTCCGCCTACAACCGTTCCTCTCCCCATACCATCCAAGTCCGTTCCACTGCACTGTCTCCACCGCCCCACCCAACTGTGCCATCTCCCCTCATCTCAGCCTCGTCTGGCCGTCTGATTGAGTGTGTGTGTGTAGTCTGATTCGTGTGTGTGTGTCTTGGGGATTCATGCGTGCGTTACTGCGTGTGTGTTTGGACCGTGTGTGTGTGTGTTTGTGAGAAGGTTGGCGTGCGTGTGTATATATATATTTTTAAACTTAGGTGCGCGTGCATGTTCAATAAGTGTGTGTGTTAGTAGGTATAGATATAGGGTGCGTGTGTTCCAGTATTGCAAAATGAAGCGGTTTAGAATTGGTCTCTGTTTTGTAAAAAAAAAAAAAAGAATTTTTTTTTTGAACAGTAGCACTGTTGTTTTAGATACTGTAGAAGAAATTTGTACGTAAATATTTATTTTGGGTTGCTGAAATAGTAATCACTTTTCCCGTTGTGTGCAGAAGCAACCGGTTAAGTCCTTTTGCAGCATCGTCAATCTCCAGCTTTGTTCTTTCCTCCGTCTTCGGTAAGCGCATTTATATAAATTCATAAATTATATACAATGTTCATTGTATTAATATCGTTTCCTTTTTGTCGATATTACAGTGTTTGTTGTTCGTGCTATACCGACTCTGTTCTTACTTCTTTCGTGCTTCTTTCGCTTCGCCATCTAAATTCTTATCCACGAAAGGTGAATTAATTTTCACGACTATATTCTTATGCAAGTTTGAATTGATAAATGGTTGCTATGTGATGTTGAATTGGATGTAAATTGTTATTGTTAAGTGATAAATTAATTGCAAGTTAAAAATTTGATATAGGATGATTAACGATTTAAATGAATTATATATGTCGAATTTGATTGTTAACTTGTCCCCTTTTGTGATGAATATTGATTAATTAAATTGACCCTTAAATTGTTAAGTTAATTAACACGTAGAATTGACAAATTTCACTTTGGACTGTTGAACGTATATTGAATTAACTGTTGTAATTGAAATTGGACGACAAGTGAAACCGAAATGTTATAATCTTTAATCTACTGAAATGATAGAGTAGATTCTAGAAATAGTTATATTAATTGGCGTAAATAACAAACGTGAATTAATACGATTATTTCGGGATTATTTGAAATTGCTGAATTGTTGTGAATGGATGCTATTGCTTGTTTATTTACTTTGACACCATCCCAGCTATCACACTGCAAGTTCCCTTTGTATGTTTTGATTTTTGAATTTAAATGGATTCGGGTTGAAATGATAAATACCCAATTAAATGAATTGGCCTAGGATAGATAATTAAAATAAGAAACCGAACGGTCAACAAAGAACGTTTTGAAATTGAGACTTATTGGAATTATGGAATGAACTTAGAAACTGTATTGTAATTTGGTAACGTAAATATAAAAAATTTGTTTTGAAATAAATAAAATGATTTTATTGAATTGAATAAATGAATTTGTTTTGAAATAAATAAAATGATTTTATTGAATTGAATAAATGAATTTGTTTTGAAATAAATAAAATGATTTTATTGAATCGAATAAATGAATTTGTTGAATCGAATAAATAAATTTGTTTGAAATAAATAAATGGATTTTATCGAAAAAAAAAAATTTAGATTTGTTGGAATAAAGAAATGAATTTAATTGAAATAAATGAGAACGAATTAATGTAATAAATGGAAACGGATTTGTAGATTTATTTAGTTAAACAAAGTATTTTGACAAAGTTAATCGAAATGAGATTTAAGAAGTAAATAGGTTAGAAGATAAAGTGATTTAATTTCGAGTTTTGATTAATGAATAAACGAAGTTTTGACAAAGTGAATGTAGTAAATAGAATTGATATCGAAATGAGATTTAAGATGTAAATACGGATTTAAAGAATAAAACTTGATTTAATGAGTTGAACTAAGATTGACTATTTCATGCAATCCATGAATTCGAATTTGATTTAAAAAGTGAAATGTTGATTTAACGTGAATACTTAAATTTTGATAACTAAAGGGCTTGAACTAGAATTTCTTTTCGGAATATGATTTTGTAATTAAAACGAATCGAATTATGAAATATCAAATTTGGAAGTCAAATTTGCAACTTGACCTTTGGATTTGATTTGTTTTAACTTTAATAAAAAGTTGACTGTTGGGTAATTAATACGTAGTTATTAAAGAGTCCGGGATCGGATTATGGACATACTCTCTGTCGATACCGAAAACCACTTTTTTTTTTTTTTTTTTTTTTTTTTTTTTTTGAACTGGTACTTTATATACAACAAATCATGGGGACAACATATCCCATGTCAAATAAACGTTCGAAAGCAAGTTTCGAACTTGTGACATCCTGCACCAAAGCCGAATCAATTAACCACTTGGACAAAGGTGCTTGTCCAGAATAAACCACTTTAATAACTAATATACGCGAAGTGTTGATCCAGAATGAAGTGGATGGTTTTGATGAACGCGTTGACTGAAGAAAGAGAACGATTTTGGATGACCCCTGACATGACTAAAACAGGAGCCGCGCCGGGCCATTGAGGTTCGCTACCTCTAGCGGACACACTTCTTCGATACCTTATCTATTACTTTTGTGATTCGATTTGGGTGCACCCCTTGATTTGGGAGTGTTGTTTCGCGGTGTTGGGATAGTAGCTGCTATGCCCAACATCAGTCCGGATCACGCAACTACTAGTATCCTAGTTGGTATCGCCTCATGTACCTTGTCATACTGATTATCCTATTCGCGACAACTACGATTTTGATTTGTACCTTTAGTATATGGATTGCCCTCTGGTGACTTCCGGTTTTGGGGAAACTACGGTCTTGTATATGCTTTTGGGAATAAACAGGTTAAGAGGTGTATGGGCCCTGCTTAACCCTACTTTGATATCTTACTTTATGGATTAGACATTATCTATTTAGCGTATTCTGTAAGTAGTTTATCGATCCCTTAATGATGTTTATATTCACCTTTGAGTTATGGACTTTATTATATGCAATTGATTATCCTGTATAAGATTTTGAGTCCTGACTCGAGTGTTTCTTTCGCATATGCTCGGGTCAGTCTGAAGATATTCCGTTGCTGGTCAAGGTTGGTCGAAGATGCTGAAGGCTTAGCTTTTATCTATATCATTTTATTTTCAGTATTTGATGTACTTATGTATTGGACATCTTGTATCTCTTTCAGTCGCTTTATGTTGAGACATTGTTGTATTCTCTGTAGTAGCTTCATGAACTACTATTATGACGATGTATTTTCCGCTGCATTATTCTGTGACTGTTCTGAGTCTGTGATGTTGTATTGATTCTCATTTACATTTATGTACTTATAATCCCATAATGTTCTGTGTTTTGTATTATTTAAGTTGACAAGTGTGGATTATTGTCAATTTAAATGGTCCAAATATACGGGATGTTACACTCCTGCTATACCTGAATTTTATTTCTCGAGATCGGATGTTGATTTACCTCGGAATTTAGCATCGATCTTATTATATAAGTCACGGTCGATCCGGTTAAGGTTGCCCGTAAATTAAAAAGCTTATCCGTCTCCCGATTCTGTTAATATAATTATCTTATCTCTTATTCCGAACTTATCTTCGAATCAAATGTCTCTTTGATTTGAGTCCATCAAAATTTGAATCCCTATCCTTATTTTGAAAATTCATTCCTGTATCGTCGAGCAAAGAAATGTATTTGTAAATTTATATTAAAAATGTTTTATATATTGTGTTGTTTGAGTTGTTAATGTGATTTGGGTTTCCGATCGATTCGTCTGATCAGCGCTATCGATAGGATTTCCAAAACACTCGAGCAAAGCAAACTGATACAATATCGTTTTCAAATTTGATAAATAAAATAAAAAGTTTTGTATGATTATATTATATATAAATATAAGTTTTCTGAAATTAAATTGTTAATAAATTTATTGTCTGAAATAATAATATTTGATTTTCATTTCTTGTTTTGTAAACCATTGACTATTGCATAATATAAATAAATGAATTTATAAACTTGGTTATAAATTGATTGGAATTTGAAATGAATTTAATTCAGAAATTTGAGAATTTATTAGTTTCCGGTGATTTCGAACTTTGGTTTTTAAAATTTTAAAGTATATATATTGAAAGTATTTTCGAATAGAAATCGTTTTCAAAGAATTTTTAAAATGTGAAATCAGTGGTCTCCTCTTTGTCGCTGGAAAATAATTTCGGTGATGGCGGCCGCATCATCGACGTTCATTTTCGAGTTTCGAAGTGGAGATACTATTCTGTAGCTTTGCTACGGTTTTGTTTTGAAAAATATTTTGATTTGAATTTCTTCAGTAATTTGATTTATATATATATAGGTATCTTATTTTAAAATTTAATCTGATTTGATATAAATATATTATATATATCTCTAAAGGGTTTGAAGTTAATCGGAAATCTAATTCTTAAATTTTGTTAAAGGATGATTTTAAATTATAAATAAAACCAAAATTTGGAATAAATATTTAAACTTGAATAATTGAATTGGGAAAATTTTATTTGTATATTGTTCAACTGCATTCTAATACAACTTACCTAAATCATTCAGAAGTTGAATATGTAATTGGATAATATATAAGATAAATTGAATTTATAAATAAAATTGAGTGTTTAAAATAAATGTTATACACTAAATTTTGATTATAAAGATGTTAATAGAGTTAGATAGGATAATAAGTAAACTCAGTTAATAATGAAATAAATTTGTTTTGAAAGGATTAATAAATTGAAATTTGATCAACGTATGAAAATACCTTGAATTTAAAAGAAATTAATAGATGTAAATTAATTTAAATCGAAACGTTATGTTTTAAATCAATTTATATGGATTAAATATATGTGGGTAGATATATTAAGTAGAATAAGTTTAACAGTAATTTGGAATTAAGAAGAATTTAAAATTGTTGAAGAAAATATGATTATAATAAAAGACTATTCAAATTTATTGTTTTAGAAATTGTAGATTGAAGAGATGGATAACAAAATAATGAATTTAGAAATAGTTGAGATTTATTTCAGTAAAATCAAATGGATTAAATCAATTATTGAATATCAATTAATTTAAATTGAATTTATATGGTTTAAATTAATTGTTATTTTGTATTTCAAATCTGTTTCTTTCTGGTTGTTTCTATTCTCCTACCTCGTTCCTTTTCGGGGACGAAAAGTTTTGAGTGGGGGAGAGTGTAACGACCCGTAAATTTCAACCGTTTTAATAGCGTAATTAGTTGAAATTTTGTGAAATTTTAAACGATAAAATTTTGAAATAAAAATTTAATATTTGGAATACGTCTAGTTAAACATAGCAACTGGTAAATTTTCGTCCGAAAATATGAAAGTTTATTTCGCGCGAAAATTCACTTCGATTTAACCAGTTAAAAAGCGATGAAAATAAAATGTTTTCAAAACCAAAATATTTTTACATAGAAAAATTCTAAACCATCTTCTGAGCAAGATGTCAGTTTGTCGTTTTTCCAAATTCGGACATCTTTGGCTCCGTCGATCTTATTTTTCAGTGTTTTTCTCGCATTTTCCGCTATTAGAAATTTCGAATTTTTATAATCCAATCAAACCACTGACATTTTTATACCGTTTTGATCGTCCCGTCGTGCTGATCTGTATGGTATATTCAGTTGTGTGCTTCGGTGTTTGACACGTCGGTGAAACCGTGAAACAATTTGCCGTATCGGTTCCATATTCGAATTTTGTACCCATTATCTTTTAAATTTCCAACTGGTATAATTTTAAATAGCCATTAGCATTTATGACTTCTGCACATACAACCGTTGGCTTTTGTATTTTCCCAGATTGGTTTACTTTGGACGTTCCATTTCTTTTGGCTTTCTAGTTCCCAATACTAGATCTATTTGCTGTCACTCTTCTTTTTCCCTTCTCTGTTACTCTCTTCCTCTCCTCTTTAAAATTTTGCATGTAGAATTACATTCTCATTTTCATCTACCCTTGCCTGCTCGTTCTCAATGGCTTCCCCCATCGGCCAGTTTCTTCTCCACCATTAGCCAAAGCAAGCCCACACCCATCCCATCTTGCCCTGCCGTTCTTACCCCGCATGGCCTCACCTCCAACGCAACCACCTGCCGCCTCTCAGCTTTTACCGTCGCCGACTTCATTATTCGACCTTGCTTCCAACACCGCTCACCACAACATGGTCACCGTTTATCCACCTGAACCACCACCATTTCCCGACCATCTCCTCATCCCCTTCTCCAACCCCGCCCTCCTTGATGACCGAACAAACCCCTCCACCGCGCCTTCCCTTCTATCTCTGGACACAGGACCCGCCACCAACCAAGTCAACAGTCGACTGAACCCCTCCGCGCTCACACCCTCCCTCTTCCCTGTAGCCTCCTTTGCCCACGTCCCTGACACGGTGCAGCCGAGACACACCCGCCCAGGCGCCACGTCACACCCCACTCTCTTCCCGACTTCATCTTCGATCTACATCGACTCGACTTCGGCAGCCATGCTACCACCATCCAGCATAACAATCGGCCACCATCGACTTCCATCGCCCTTCGCTTGAATAACCACCCATGTGCTCATCAACATCTCCTCATCAGTCCACTTTGCACTTCCTTTCATATTTTCATAAAGGTATCATACTTATTTTTTTAGATTAGATTAGTTGTAAGTTTGGTTGGGTATTAAATTATAAAGCTGGGTCATTTATTTTGCTTGAATATATATATTATAGGTTATAAAATATAAGTTTCGACAAGTGGTTTTATATTTGTTCTTAATTTGAAAATTTTGTAATAACTTTATAATGTGGCAGTATAGATCTATATGGTCGGCGTATATTTTTGAACATAATACATAGGTAGAATGATTTAAAATAAGTATATATAGATAAGTGTTGTTTTGAAATATAAGAATGTTATAATAAAAACTTTATACATGTCAGTATGCACAATATAATATACTAGTTATAGAGAGTGATTTTATAATATATCTCATCTATACAGCCTGCATACATATATGTATCATTCGTACAAAGTGGGTCTGCAAGTATATATAAGGATATGTAGTCTATAAGTGGTTATCCATATTGTATATAATCTGAGTTTATATGAGTATGTATATATGTTACTTTATGAAAATATACGTACAAGTTTCTTTTTAAGTTTGAAATCTATGTATATTGACGGTCTCGTATAGTTATATGTTAAAGTATATAATGATATAAAAAAAACAGTTATTTTTTTTACTTGTTGTTTGTATCAAAATGCTTGACCGCATATTTATATATCTGTTGCTTTGGATTTTTCTTGTTTTATAAATTTTCCCAGCATATGTATATTTTTATAATGTAAGGTTACAATATATAATATATATTAGTCTGCGTCGGTTATAGTATGAATATTAGTTGTACAAGTATATTTCACATAGTTCAGATTACAAAAGAAAAAAAATATATATTTCGTATGAAGTATGTTGTTGGCAGTCTGCACACATATAGTTTCAAGTGGTTTACATAAAAAGTTGTATAGTACGTTTGTGTTGATATGGATATAAAACATTTGTTTATATATTTTAAAAGTTATATATATATTTAAAATAATGATAATATGTATAGCGTTGCTGTCTATCAAATTGATTCTGATTCGTTTCTCATCGATTCTTATCTATCAGCTTCTTTGTTCGTCAAATTCGCTTCCAGTTTACTTCACTTTGAGACTGTTGTTTGGATGGTTCGATTCCCTAGATCGTGATCCAATTCGTAGCTGGTTTTGTTTCAAATTTCTCTAGCCTCGAAAGGTGAGCACTCACTCATGATTAACGTTCTTTTATTTATTAGATTTGATTTCAATTGAAACGACAATTGAAATATTGCTGCTGTTAGTTATTTACACTGTTATTACTGTATCAGTTCATCTGTGACATCTGACACCATTATCTGTTAAATATTTATGCGATGATAATAAAGTTTGGCTGATAGTTGATTGATTGTTGATGTTTATATTGGACGTTAAAATTGTTAATGTTAAACTGATAAATAGTATGAAATTGCACTTGATATAGGATAGTTAAATGTTAAATTTGATTAATTGACATTTGTATAATATGACCCCTTTAACTGTTAAATTTATTGACACGTAGGATTTGTTTAATTACAACTTGAACCACTGAATGTATGTTGTTAAATTGATGATGGATGAAATTGAAATTGAATGACAAGTGAAACCGTAATGTAATAATCTTTAATCTACATGAAATGATAGTGTAGATTCTAGAAGAATTATATTAATTCGCACAAATAACAATGCGAATTAATATGGTTATTTCGGGATTATTTAAATTGATTATTGGATTGATATTGATTGTTGTTATTGCTTGTTTATTTACTTTGACACCATCCCAGTTATCACACTGCAAGTTCCCTTTGTATGCTTTGATTTTGTATTGAATTGGAATCGGGTTGAAATGATAAATACCCAAATTGAACTTTGACTTAGGATAGAAAATTAAATAAAAACCCGATTGGTCAATAATTTGATTTGAAAATAAACGAAGATTTTATTTGAATAAAGAATATGGTTTTGAAATGAAGTGAAATTTGAATTTTGATGAAAGGAAAATGGTAATATTTAATAATCTGAAACAAAAGATTAACAATGTAATCAATGAAAGAATGTTGTTTAATTTGAGAAATGATTGAATTAAGTTTGAAATGATTTAATAATTAAGTTTGAAATTATAATTAAGTTTGAAATTATTAACTTTGAAATTATTTAATAATTAAGTTTTGAATTATTTAATAATTAAATGAGATTGAATTATTTAATGATTAAATTTAATTGAATTTGGAATAAGTGAATTTTACTTCGTAATAATTGAAATTGAGATTCTTTATTAATTAAGTTTGGAAAATCATTTAAGTAAGTAAATAGGTGAAATTGAATTTCTTTAACAAGAAATAAAATGTGATATTTTTGGAATTAGTGTAAGACTTGTAATTGAAAGAAATGATTTAACGAATTTAATTTAATTCAAAATTGTAAGTTTGTTTAATGAAGTTGAACTTAAGAAATTGATTTAATGAATTGGAAATTTAATTGAAATTGTTTTGAATGATAAAGTAACTTAACGAATATGGAATGAAATCGACAAATGAATTTGAAAATTGATTTGAATGTTAAATAAAATTTATTGAAATGATTTCGGAATTGAATCTTATATACGAATTTAAATTGATATTTGAATTGTTTAAAATAAAGATTGAAATTGAATTATAAGGTTTTGAAATGATAATTTGGAAGTTTTGAAACGTAAATTATTGGAAATTGGTTTTGAAAGACAAATGAAATGTTAATTTCCAAATTGAAATTGAATTGAAATTGATTTGGTTTTTGAAATAAACAAACGACCAATCGGTGTATAAATTACGGAAGTTATTAAAGAGACCGGGATCGGTAATGGATATACTCTCTATCTGAACCGAAACCACTTTAATAACTAAACGCGGAGTGTTGATCCAGAACGAAGTGGATGGTTTTGGTGAACGCGTTGACTGAAGAAAGAGAACGATTTTGGATGACCCCTGATATGACTAAAACAGGAGCCGCGCCGGGCCATTGAGGTTCGCCACCTCTAGCGGACACACTTCTTCGTTACCATATCTATTACTTCTGTGATTCGATTTGGGTGCACCCCTCGATTATGGGAGTGTTGTTTCGCGGTGTTGGGGTAGTAGCTGCTATGCCCAACATCAGTCCGGATCACGCAACTACTAGTATCCTAGTTGGTATCGCCTCATGTACCTTGTCATACTGATTATCCTATTCGCGACCACTACGATTTTGATTTGTACCTTTAGTATATGGATTGCCCTCTGGTGACTTCCGGTTTTGGGGAAACTACGGTCTTGTATATGCTTTTGGGAATAAAAATGTGTTAAGGGTGGAATGGGCCATGACTTAACGCTATTTTGATATCTTATTATTACTGATAGACATTATCTACTTATCGTACATTACTACCTAGTAGATAGTTTAACGGATCCTTAAAGGATGGTTATTCCAAACATCCTTTGAGTTACTTGTATTTCAATTGCTATTTCACTTGAGTTGGATTTATTAATATAAGAATGTTAATCCTGACTCGAGTGTCTTGTGTTTTGCTTTACGCTCGGGTCAGACTGAGTGGTTCAGCTTTCGAGACTCACCTTTGGAGTTGGAGCTTTGCTTGAAGATCCAGCTATCTATTCTGCTTCCAGTATTCGATGATTCCAGTGATGTATTCTGATTTGTATCTGATGTATCGTATTACTCCTCTGTTGTAAACTCTGATGTATTTTATATATTCATATAGTAGCTTCATAAACTACTATCTCTTTTATTTCCGCTGCATTTATTACTCTGTGTCTGTGATCTGTGATTATTTTATTTACTGTATATGTTCAGTTTTGCCAAATTTAAATTAACAACGCGGTATTTTGAGCAATTCAATTCCGGCATGAGTGTCTTCCTATACACTTATAATGGATGCGAATGGTCCAAAATTCCGGGTCGTTACACCATTATCACAGAACAGTCAATTACAGTAATACATGGTACAACTTTCAAATTGTTCAGAGAAGGCCTACAACTTATCAAAGCACGTCATGTTTCCACAAGACGTACTTTGGGGGGAAAATGTTATCCCGCCTTTTGGCAAGGCCAGGACACCAAGGAGTTGGATTCCAAATGTCGCTTGTCATGGATATCGCTGAATTTTTACCAAGTCCGGATCACACCCCAACTGATGAGGCATGATCAGGAAAGTAAAGCAAACCAACGTTCCAAGTTTCAAGTCAATCTGAGCTCATATACGCAAGTTATGATGGATACAACTTGGAGGAAAAAGCATGTTTTCGTATCCATCGGCAGACCTCATTTTGTATCCATCAAAGCGTATCTATTCGTATCGATGGAGCTAGTATATCGGGTTCGTATCGATGGATTTCGTATCCATCAGTGGTCCTCGTTTCGCATCCATCAGTATCGTGTCGATTAGAATGATTAAGTCCAAACATTGATAAGCTTCGTATCGACAGAACCTTCAGCCAGAAAGACATGTTCGTATCTATCAACAAGTCACTTGGTTCGTAACGGTCACTTGATGTCAACTTCGTGTCCATCAGATGTTCAATACTTCGTGTCCTTCGGAAGGCACCACTTACGTTCTTTGACTTCGTACCCATTGGGGAGCTACGTGTTTCGTATCCATCAAGGAAGGGTCTCTTCGTCTCCAGTTGACAATCAGTTCGTATCCATAGATGACCGTGGTTCGAATCCATGGACGAAGTCTTATTCGAATCCATCGGGTCAACCAGTTTGGATAACGTGTCATCCATCGAAGGAAACGAGGCGAGATACATGGAGTCGAAGTAGTCAACGCGGAGCAAAAACCGGATCGAGGCGAAGCGCGCGCACCACGTCATCCCAAGAGCACGCGCGGCCATCGACACGAAGGTATCGAGTCGAAATCATGGAGACGAACCGGACAGCCTTCGAGAAATCTCAGTTCGTATCGACCATATCTCGTGATCTACTGATCCAAATCCAATGAAATTTTCAGGGAAGCTTGCATGCACACTGAAGGATGTCCATGCCAAATTTTAGCTCAATTGGACATCATCTTGATCGATACGAAATGGATTCGTATCGATCGCAGATCGAGGCGAAACTTTCTAGAAATGGTCGCGTGGGCCCCCTCACGTGCCAGACCAAGTCTCCCGAAGTTTAAGCGAGATCTGAGCCTCCTACGCCTATAAATAGAGCCCCAGAATCAACAGAAAAAGGGGCTTCTTTTCTGAAAAGCGTCCAGACTCTGGCGGATTGAGATTTGCGTCCTACTTTTGCTGTCAGTTTCGAATTCTAATCTGTAATCCGCTGTTCATTGCTGTAACCGCTTGTAATCATTGAAAGAGAATCAATAAAATCATCAAAACTTCATAGTGGACGTAGGCAATACGCCGAACCACTCTAAATTGCTTGTCTGTGCATTTTACATTTCTGTTCGTTGGAGTTTTTGTTAGATAACCTCTGTTTTACATTTATAATCTTCACTTTATCTCTTCAAATAACTCTCGAAGAGTGTTGTGCCCATTTTTGGTACAAACAATGTGTATGTTTTATATGTGCACATGACACATAAACAAGGTTGCAACAACTTTGAACAACTTTCGTTCGTTAAACCGTTGAAAATCGAAAAGCCGATTCCTAGTCACATTTTCACTTATAAATTAATTTACATATAAATGTAAAAAAAATTGAAAACTTATTTCTCACCATTATTAATTAATTAAAATGATCTCATTTGAATTATAAAAACATATAAATTAATATTAAACAATTATTTACAAAAAGTGTTATTATATCGATAAAGCGATATTAATTTTCCTTATTATTTCAAACCAATAAATATTTTTATAAAGCTATTATAAATGATTTATTATCACTTCATAACTAATTAAAATGAATTATTATCATTTAAAAACAATTATTTGAATAATTATAATAATTATTAAATCATTAAATCTCAATTTAAATTCATAAATCGATTATGGAATATGATGTCATTATTGATGATGTCATAAATACATTTTATTTCCCAAGAATAAAATAAATAATTTTATTTTTTATTCTTGTTTAAATGGATAAATAAGTGTATGTATCCAGCTCCGTACACGACTTCTGATAATTATAGAGCTGTTTATCGATAAAATGGTTTTCAGTCATTTTATCGATATTTTTCTGAAGTATATATTTTTGTAAATATTCATTAAAAATAAGATTACCATCATTCTTGTTCAAAACATCATAATCTATGTTTTAAAAAGCTTATATTTGAATATCTAAAAATAAATAAAATTTATCAAATTGATAAATTTGCGGGTCGTTATAGTATAATTCCTTTGTTTATGATTTATGTTATATCATATTAGTTTAGATCTACAATATTATTTAAATGAATTTATATGCATAACTATTGTCTTTTAATCAGTATACTTTTATGCAATTACATATACGTATAGATCTGCTGGTTTTACTGTTCATTTTATATATTTGTCCTAATTATAAAAAATTATATATATATATATTTATTTAAATTGTACATATGTTATATGATTTAAAAAAAATAGTATAAACTATTTTTAAAATGACTTAAACTTGCTTTGAATGCAAATATAAATTGATAAATACACATAACTCACACACACACAGATATATATATATATATATATATAATATTTTTGAGATATTTTATGTATCAAGGTACTTTCGACAGCAAAAAAATTATTCAAAACATAAGTATATATATTATTTATAAATACATATATTTATAAATTGTTTTATAGTAACACAATTTTATTGATATATATATATATATAAAATTTAATAATTTTAATTTTTAAAAAATAATATTTTAGTTTTATAAATATAAATTAAAAAAGTCAGCAGAAGGATTTTACATTATATATATATCTTAATAATTAGTTTGTTGTAAAAATTAATTGTTATGATATATAAATAATATATATATATATAAATATATTTCGTAAATTATGCGATGTTTAAAATACTATGGTATTTTATTTAGATTTCAATAATGTGTGTGTGTGTGTATTAGTTTAAATTTGTAGATCTAGATGTGGTTTTTAAACTGTTTACCAAGTAGGGGTGGGCATTTAACCGAGTTGACCGACTTAACCAATTTAATCGACCTTAACCGAACCGTTTTAACCGACATAATCGGTTAACCGAACAATCGGTTAACCGACCGACATTAACCAATCAAATTCGAGTCGGTTAATGGTTAAGGGTTTTATACATTTTGGTTAATCATTAACCGAAATAATTTTCTCTATTTCCAAATATTGAAACCCGATCCAGTGAGCAACCCAAAACACACTTAATTTCATGCTTCTTTCCCATTTTCATCTTGCTTGAAAACCCCCGATCTACAAAATCCTTAAAATTTTCTTCAGATCACCCTATGAAATTACATCCTGCCACCTTTCTTTTTCCATCGTGTTTCTACCGCATCTGATATTGCTTTCACGCTTCTTGGTGCCCATTGAGTTAAGCTATCTTTAATTCATTCAAATCTTTAGTTCTGCTTTGCTTCAATTAGTTTTCCAATACTTGGTGTAATTCATGTTTTGAATTTGAAAGCTTTGATCCTAATACCTAAGTTGGTTTCCTGCTTTGATGCTTTGCTGAGTGGTATTATTGTTGTTAAATTTATAATACTGTGTTATTCATTGTCATTAATTATATAACTTTGGTATATACTCAAATTACCTCCTTATTCCTTTATGAATGTTATCCTAAAATAACATAGGGTGAGATTATTTCTACACACATTATGGCTATTTTCATAATATTTACAAGTTCATAGATTCCAAATTTTAGCTGACTCAGGGCTTGATGCTTGGTAGAAGTCAAAACTGGTGCAGAAATAGTTGCATATAAACATTTTATACTTTTCATTTGGTAACTGCATGAATTTTGACACTTGATTATTTGTGATGTCGTGTATTTTCTCAACTCCAATCTTTGTATCAGTGGTAATATAACTATTACCACTGTACCAGCGGTAATATTCCCATTTAGATCTTGTATTGGCTTATATTATTTATACATGAAATATTTTTGAACTAAATAAAATTTGTTTTGGAGTGAAAGTGTGATGCCATATTGGCAACACATAGGCTATTCTCTTTATTACTGGACCACTTTTTTTAGCATCTATTTGAAGTTCTATTTTTACTAGGATGTAAGCACTATTCTATATACTTGAGATTTGCACTTTATATGTATCTGTGGTTACTTATGTTGACAAGTACTGCTTGATACTACTCTTGTATAACACAATAATCTACAACAAATGTTTTATGACCTCTTTTTTCTCAGGTTGTGTGTTGTTGCTTATAATTTGCAACAATGGCAATAGTTCGTGTTAAAAATTGTTTATTAATCTAGGACACATTATGTCTTATTTAGCAGTCTGTATTGTCACGATTCAAATTGTGCTAGTGCAAATTAAAATAAGAAAACTACACTTTTGTGATTTGAAACGATGCCATTCGTTTTTTAAATATTTATTTTCTTACTTTTTTACACAAATTTGTAGTGACATGATTTGAAATCACACCGTATAAACTATTGACTTAACTTCACCAACCAAAAGTGATCTTAGTGGGTAATTAGTTTTGAGATGGGGTTATTTATATGTGTAGTTTATTGATGCTTATATACACAACTACTTGTGCTTATATACTCATGTGATATAGATGTACCATCACAAAAAACTAATCTTCCTTCACTAGTTTATGTATGGAATGACCCTCTCTTTTCTACCTTAATTTTGTAAGGATTTTTTTTTACAAAGTGATATATATATATATATGTATCATTTATTAACAAATATATTTTCCAGGGTCATTTTCTTTTTTTCCAATAAACAAACTTTATCCAGGATCAAAAGTTTTACCAATATAGATATATCAGTGCAACCACAAGGATATGCACACACATATGAAGATGCATGTGCCCCTCTTGTTTAATCAGGTTATGGCAAACAAGAGGTTACTTTGATTGATTAAATTTAATCAATCCCCACATAGCTCAATTTTATTTATGTAATAAAATTTTATTCATATAGGTAACCGTATGATTTTTAATCCTTGATAGCTTGCTGGATCCTCTATGAAATATAATCCATAGAAACCAGATAATTATGTTATGATTATCTATAAAATTAATAGTGTAGTGTCTGTGCTCTGAAAATGATATAAGCTTCTATCATTTTCTATGTTTGCTTTCCTATAAAATCTACCTTATATGCAAACTCATATCTGGGATATTTTTAAGTGAATTATCATATTCCAGAAGCTTGATTCCTTGATACCAAGATACTAGGCTAAATGAAATGCAGTCCAGGGTGAGTATCCTGGGACATGTGGATACTTAGCAAAGAACCATGGGTTAAATAGACTCTCTGTTCAGGCATATTTCAGAGGGTCTTAAAATGCATTTTGCTCAAAACTTTAGTAAAAAGAAATTCAGATTCATGTTAAAATTACAAAGGTACTGGTGTGACAATATCTGAACAAAACATGTCTGAACATGTATAAAATTACTAATATGGATCTAACTTCACCCTCCTATAAAATCACTATTATGGATCTAACTTACAAAATTATAGATAAAAACTTTTCAACATTCCAGATAATGAAACTCAGATATTTTAAATTCCAGTTACCAGTCAAATTCTTAAAATACTTAACCAAATATCCAACATCACTCAGTACTTGCTACAATGGAAAATTTTAAAATATCAATACATGCAAATTTCATCTTTTAAGCTCTTATCTATCTAATTCTAGCATGCTATAATCTTCTTCTCAATGCCTTGCTTCTACTCCTACCTAGAGGCTGTTGTTACTGAAAAAGCATTTGAAGCTGCCTCATTTTAAATGAGACACCCCAGCTGCCATTAGCACACTAGGGTCAGACACATGTATGGTATGAGAAAATCCACTAAAGCAATTAATTAATTAAGTTAAAATTGAATTAAGTACATATGCATATAGTTCTGCCCTTTGAAAACAAGTAATACTTGTGTGCATGTTCTGTGTCATTGTGCATGTGCACACTTTAATCTTTCTTTCCAGAGACTTTATATAGATATGGCACATACATTCAGGCATACAATTCATTCATAAATCAAATAATCATTCACACAAAACAGAAAAATAACCAACATGAGTTAAATCATTTATTCCCTCCTCATATTTCATTTCCGGGAAAACTCTAGTTCCTCATCATGTCAAATATTCTTCCCTTGATATATTTATCTACCCTGGTCTCATCTGCAATTTTATGAATCAATGGACACACTGTAATGAACTAATTCACTCCATTACACAAAGATCTCAGGACTTAAACAAGCCATGTGTCAACTTGCATTACTCAAGAACACAAGTCATTCCTACAGTAATCTTGACCCCATTTCCTAATCAAGTTCTCAGGTACTTTCTCTTTTTAAAATTTTCAGGGCAAACCCAATCAGTGAGTCATTTCACTAAAACAAGCATTCATCTCATAGCATTCCTCATCATTCATATAAACTAACAGAGGCAATCAAGCAATTTAAGTATTGGTACTTATTAAAACATGTTCTTGCAATTTTAAAGAGGTATAGACAACTAACATTGGTTTATGGCTCTATGGGAAGATTTTGTTGCAAACATCTGTGCTTTAGTTAAACTCAGATTGACCAAGCTTCCTAAATCACAAAATCTATTTGCTAGGTGGTTATTGTATATTTTCTTTGAATCAGGAGTATCGGCACATAGGCAAGCCTATTGCACTCCTAATTCCTTTTCATCTTAAGCCTCAGCACATATACATATGTATATTGCAGCCCATATGCTCATCAATTCTTCTGGGTTGAGCCAAAACCAACACTACTTGCTTATATTCAAAATTTTATTTTCTGGGTATTTATTTATATTTCTAACCAGTATCATATCAGAAAGAGATCTGGGTTTTTAAGATACTTATTCATGCATACTGATCATATTTAGAATATTCACAAAATAAAACAACCAGAACAACCATCTAGCATTAAAGCATCCTTAATTTCTGAAAGACAATCACATACACTTTTAAGAAAAATTAATTTATAACTGGCTGCCTTCATTAGGACTTAGTGCCTTAAGTTGTTGAGTGAGTTTTCTCACCTAGCTCTCTTCTTTGCTTCCTTAATTAATTGATAAACTTCTGCCTTTAGCCTCAAGCTCTTTTCCTTCACTTGCCTTATGTTTTATATGGTGTTTTTTTTTCAAAGTTCTTTTTTGAGAAGGAGAGGAGGCTGCTGCATATATATATATACAGAGTTCTCCTTAGGGTTTTGGGTATTGGCTAAAGCCATTTTTGCCCATCAGAAAATTATGTTATTTGCATTTATTTGAACCCAAGATTCTACCCTCCCCGGCTTAATTTGGTGAAGAGAAAAGTGGTTATCTACTTTGGTTATTTTCAGAAATCTTACTTTTCCATAAAATGCTTTTTCTCTTGTCTATTTGCATGCTAAATGTGTGATCTGATTTCCAGCAATATTATACACATATTTCTTTCTTTCTTAATTCATCCCATACAAAATACATTTTTGTTTTCCTCCCTTTTTCTATTTTTAGCCTTCACTTTATTATCTGGTGTTTCCTTTTTATTTATCCACCAGAGGAAAAACATATTTGTGTGTTTCATCTTACTAGTTTAAATTCTAATACTTAGTTAGTATACTTACATATATGTTTTACAGACAATAACTTATATACATATATACATCTATATTAATTTATAATGATACACATATGCACATGTATACTTAGTTATATTTCTGCATATAGCACATTTGAGGGTTTTCTTTATTTATCAGTGTGTGTATATATATATATACATATATATACATTTTCCATACATAGCATCATGTACTCATTCATAGTATCCAGGGATCTAGCTTTACTCATGTGTATTTTCTGTGCACAAATGCACATCATTTTATTATACCACATCAAGCTATCTCATCTTTCCCTTAAACATGGTTTTAAAAACTACTTAAAAATTATTTTAATCTTATTTATATTTTCCAAGATAAATTCCTAAAATCTTGGGTCATTACATACACCCCACCTTTTAGGAATTGTGTCCCACAATTTTTCCTAGCTTAAATCAGAGAACAAGTACTCCTCAACCACTTAGATTTCTAGTTCTATGATAATAACTAAAAATACATGCATCCTAAAGAAAATCAAATTAAAAAAAAATAGATTTACCTCTATTCTGAAAATAGGTTAGGGTAGTTCATCCTAACCTTGTCCTCTAATTCCCATGTGCAATCACTGGGATCAAGACTCCACTGTACTTTCACAAGTTTCAGTGATTTATTTCTTAATTTCTTCACATCCTTTGCCAAAATCCCTACCGGATCTTTTTCATAAATCAAATTAGGATTTATCTGCACTTGGGTTGGGGTCTCCAGAATTTCTGCCTTGTCATGTACCCACCTTCTCAGTTGTGATACATGAAAAACATCATGTATGCCTTGCATGTTTTCTGGCAATTCCAACTTATATGCCAAGGAACCAATTCTTTCCAGAATTTTGTATGGTCCAATATATCTTGGGGTTAACTTGCCTTGTTTCCCAAATCTCAGCACATTTTTCATAGGTGAGATTTTAATGAAAACAAAATTTCCCACTTCATATTCTACCTGCCTCCTTTTCCTGTCTGCAAATTTCTTTTGCCTATCTTGTGCTGCTGCCATTCTTCTCCTTATCAACTCAATTTTCTCCTTAGTTTCTTGTATGTACTCAGGCCCTAAAACAGCCCTTTCTCCTGCTTCTACCCAACAAACAGGTGAAAACAAGGCTTACCATATAAGGCTTCAAATGGAGCCATTCCTATGGTGCTTTGATAGCTGTTGTTGTATGTAAATTCAACTAGATGAAGATAATCTTCCCAGTTGCCCCCAAAATCCAATACACATGCTCTCAACATGTCCTCCAAAACCTTGTTTACTACCTCAGTCTGCCCATCTGACTGAGGATGGTAGGCAATACTTAAACATAGTTCACTTCCCATTGCTTCTTGAAAGCTTCTCCAGAATTTTGAGGTGAAGATGGTATCCCTATCACTCACAATGGTTTTGGGAATGCCATGCAATTTTACCACTTCCTTCATAAAAATTTGAGCTAATTTTGGTGCTGTCCTTTCTGACTTGACTGGGATGAAGTGTGCTACTTTGGTTAGCCTATCAACTATCACCCATATACTTGTATTTCCTCTCTTAGATCTAGGCAGCCCATCTATGAAATCCATAGATATATCTTCCCACTTCCACTGTGGTACACTAAGAGGCTGCATCAACCCTGATGGCCTTTGGGTTTCAGCCTTGACTTGTTGGAAAGTCATACATTTGGCAATGTATTTAGCTACATCTGATTTCATCCCCTTCCACCAGAAGTCTCTTTTCAAATTTTGGTACATTTTTGTGTTGCCTGGGTGTATGGAGTATTTACTTCTGTGATATTCATTCAATATCTCTTTCTTCAATTCGGTGTCCTCTGGCACACACATCCTATTTTGGTATCTCATATAACCATTTTTATCAATATGGTGATTCATCACTTCCTCCCCTTTTGAGAGGAGAATTTTCTTCTCTAATAAGTTTGCATCATGTTCTTGCATTTTTTCTACCTTCAGAATTAAATCTGGTTGAAGTGTCATTAAGCTTAACTTCCCTTTATTTTCTTGTGCACCATGCATCTGCTCATCAATGTGCACACAACCATTCTCCCCAATTTCTAACTCAGTTAGCAAAGACAAGTCCTTAAATTCTTCTATCATCATCATAGCCAATTTAGCATGCTGTCTACTTAGAGCATCTGCAACTTTGTTTGCTTTGCCTGGTGTATAGAGTATGTCAAAGTCATAGGCAGCTAAGAACTCCACCCATCTATGTTGCCTCATGTTCAAATCTTTTTGTGAAAATAAATATTTTAGAGACTTGTGGTCAATGTAAAGTTCAAACTTAGTGCCTAACAAATAATGTCTCCAAATTTTCAAAGCATAGATCACAGCTGCTAATTCAAGATCATGTGTGGCATACCTAATTTCATGGGGTTTAAGTTGTCTGGATGCATATGCAATGACTTGGCCTTGTTGCATCAACACTGCACCCAAGCCAAATCCACTAGCATCAGTGTATACAACTAATTCTTCATTTCCATGAGGTACCTTTAAAATTGGAGCATTCACCAATGCCTCCTTCAACTGTTCAAAAGACTTTTCACATTTTTCTGACCAAACAAAAGCTTGGTTCTTTCTGGTTAGGTTAGTAAGTGGTGTAGAAATTTTTGAAAAATCTTTTATAAATCTCCTATAATACTCTGCCATCCCCATAAATGACCTCACTTCACTCACAGTGCTTGGCCTCTTCCATGCTTGAATAGCCACTACTTTATTGGGGTTCACAGAAATTCCTTGGGCAGATATAACATGGCCAAGAAAATACACTTCCTCTTTCCAAAATTCACATTTTGAGTATTTTGCCTTTAAGTATTTTTCCCTTAGTCTAGACAAAACCATGTGCAGATGACTTTCATGCTCTTCCATTGTTTTGGAATAAATTAAAATGTCATTTATAAAAATAAGCACAAACTTGTCTAAATAATCTCTAAAGGTTCTGTTCATTAAATCTACAAAGTATGATGGTGCATTGGTCAAGCCAAATGGCATAACCAAAAATTCATACAACCCATATCTAGTGTTAAAGGTAGTGTACTTGATGCTTGATTCTTCCACCTTCATTTGATGAAAACCAGATGCTAAATCTAGCCTAGAGAATACTCTTGCTCCAGCCAATTGATCAAAAAGATCATCTATTCTTGGCAGTGGGTATTTATTTTTAATGGTTACCTTGTTTAATTCCCTATAATCTATGCAGAGTCTCAAGGTACCATCTTGTTTCTTAACAAACACCACTGGTGCCCCCCAGCAAGAATTACTGGGTCTTATAAAACCCTTATTTTCTAATTCCTCTAATTGTTTCTTTAATTCTTTTAGTTCATTTGGCCCCATTCTTGTTGGCGTTTTAATTACTGGGCTTGCTCCTGGAACTAAATGAATTTGGAATTCCACTGGCCTATGGTTTGGAACACCATTAACCTCCTCAAAAACATCCAAGTATTCATTGACTATGGGAATTTCCTCAATAATATGTTCACTGAAATCTTTACCCAAATCAATCAAATGACACAATTTTCTTCCCTTGGACACTTCACACAAAATTGTGATCCTCTGGCTTCCATGGTTTTGCAATGATATGGTGGATGAGTCTAAGTTAATTATGGCCTTGAATTGCCTTAACCAGTCTACTCCCAAAATAACACCTATGTTTGGGTAATTTAAAACATATAAATTGGAAATAAAAGTATCTCCTCCTATGTTTAATTCCACATCCACACAGATCATGTTTAAAACACTAGAACTTCCCAGTGGACTTTGTATATGTAAAGGGGTTTCAACCAATATGCAACTTAATTTCAGCATTTTAACTAATTCATAGGAAATTAAAGAATGAGTTGCTCCAGTATCATATACTACTGCTATGGGTACATTACAAATAAATAGTGTACCTTCCACTTGACTGTGCTTCTCAGCATTGATCTCCACTGTTTTGCCTTTTTCTTCCAAGTTTGCTAATTTTCCTTGCTGCTTATTCTCAGGACAATTTCTTTTCATGTGCCCTTATTTCCCACATAAATAACACTTGAAAGCTCCTCCTTTCAATTCTGGACATCTTGGTTTGATATGTCCTTCTTTTCCACATTGATGACACACAATCTTCTTGGTTTCCTTAGCTTTAATATCCCCAGTAGACTTAGTACTGGCCTCTTCTTTCTTCTTATCATAAGGATGATATCTCCCCTTACCCTTCTTACTGTTATTGTTCTTGAAATTTCTGAATTTTTCCCTTTCCTTGTCATGCTGCTCCAATCTCAAAGCTAAGTCTATCACGTGGTCAAAGGTCCTGTCAGCATAAGGTAACATAGCTCTGCTAAGTCCTGGGTTCAAACCTTTTATGTACCTATCATTTTTGGATGCTTCATCTGCCACAAGCATTGCTCCATATGTGGAAAGCCCTTCAAACTTTTGAGTGTATTCTGTGACAGTCATAGTTCCTTGCCTAAGTCTAATAAATTCTTCTAGCAAGGTAGTCTTAGCTGATGCTGGTACAAACCTTGCTTCCAACATCTCTTTGAATTGATTCCAAGTGATTTCATTCTCATTTCTTCCTGCAATGATTACTTCCCACCAGCTTAAAGCTACTCCTTTTAGCTGTCTCGAAGCCACTTGCCTCTTTCTTTGATCATCAAGTTGCATGTCATTGAAAATTCTATCCAATGTTCTCAACCATGCTTGAATTTCCATAATACTCTCTGTCCCTTCAAAGCTTTTGCCTCCTAAATGAGTATATGTCTTAAGTAATTTTGAGAGCTCTTCATAGGGATTTTCTTGCCTTTGTCCTGCCCCATCCCTAAATGCTCTCACCAAGTCTTGCAGATTGACCATTGGTGGTGCATTGGAAGATCCTGCTCCCTGATTTGGTGGTCTTCCTACCATAATTTGCTAATAATAATTTACATAGCTGGTTAGTTTGATTGGTAATTTTATTATTTCAGTGGTTTTATTTACACTGAAAACATTGTTATATATTTAGTCTCTTTAAATTTTATTTCTATCAGAGAACTTGATCTTTATTTCTGCTATGTTTAATAACATACCTCTGATACCAAATGGAATGACCCTCTCTTTTCTACCTTAATTTTGTAAGGATTTTTGTTTTTACAAAGTGATATATATATGTATCATTTATTAACAAATATATTTTCCAGGGTCATTTTCTTTTTTTCCAATAAACAAACTTTATCCAGGATCAAAAGTTTTACCAATATAGATATATCAGTGCAACCACAAGGATATGCACACACATATGAAGATGCATGTGCCCCTCTTGTTTAATCAGGTTATGGAAAACAAGAGGTTACTTTGATTGATTAAATTTAATCAATCCCCACATAGCTCAATTTTATTTATGTAATAAAATTTTATTCATATAGGTAACAGTATGATTTTTAATCCTTGATAGCTTGCTGGATCCTCTATGAAATATAATCCATAGAAACCAGATAATTATGTTATGATTATCTATAAAATTAATAGTGTAGTGTCTATGCTCTGAAAATGATATAAGCTTCTATCATTTTCTATGTTTGCTTTCCTATAAAATCTGCCTTATATGCAAACTCATATCTGGGATATTTTTAAGTGAATTATCATATTCCAGAAGCTTGATTCCTTGATACCAAGATACTAGGCTAAATGAAATGCAGTCCAGAGTGAGTTTCCTAGGACATGTGGATACTTAGCAAAGAAACATGGGTTAAATAGACTCTCTGTTCAGGCATATTTCAGAGGGTCTTAAAATGCATTTTTCCCAAAACT
Organism: Allium fistulosum; assembly: GCA_030737815.1. Lineage (NCBI taxonomy): Eukaryota > Viridiplantae > Streptophyta > Magnoliopsida > Asparagales > Amaryllidaceae > Allium > Allium fistulosum. Next base: position 218,943,092 of record CM060902.1, read on the forward strand.
TTAGTAAAAAGAAATTCAGATTCATGTTAAAATTACAAAGGTACTGATGTGACAATATCTGAACAAAACATGTATGAACATGTATAAAATTACTAATATGGATCTAACTTCACCCTCCTATAAAATCACTATTATGGATCTAACTTACAAAATTATAGATAAAAACTTTTCAACATTCCAGATAATGAAACTCAGATATTTTAAATTCCAGTTACCAGTCAAATTCTTAAAATACTTAACCAAATATCCAACATCACTCAGTACTTGCTACAATGGAAAATTTTAAAATATCAATACATGCAAATTTCATCTTTTAAGCTCTTATCTATCTAATTCTAGCATGCTATAATCTTCTTCTCAATGCCTTGCTTCTACTCCTACCTAGAGGCTGCTGTTCCTGAAAAAGCATTTGAAGCTGCCTCATTTTAAATGAGACACCCCAGATGCCATTAGCACACTAGGGTCAGACACATGTATGGTATGAGAAAATCCACTAAAGCAATTAATTAATTAAGTTAAAATTGAATTAAGTACATATGCATATAGTTCTGCCCTTTGAAAACAAGTAATACTTGTGTGCATGTTCTGTGTCATTGTGCATGTGCACACTTCAATCTTTCTTTCCAGAGACTTTATATAGATATGGCACATACATTCAGGCATACAATTCATTCATAAATCAAATAATCATTCACACAAAACAGAAAAATAACCAACATGAGTTAAATCATTTATTCCCTCCTCATATTTCATTTCCGGGAAAACTCTAGTTCCTCATCATGTCAAATATTCTTCCCTTGATATATTTATCTACCCTGGTCTCATCTGCAATTTTATGAATCAATGGACACACTGTAATGAACTAATTCACTCCATTACACAAAGATCTCAGGACTTAAACAAGCCATGTGTCAACTTGCATTACTCAAGAACACAAGTCATTCCTACAGTAATCTTGACCCCATTTCCTAATCAAGTTCTCAGGTACTTTTTAAATTTTTCAGGGCAAACCCAATCAGTGAGTCATTTCACTAAAACAAGCATTCATCTCATAGCATTCCTCATCATTCATATAAACTAACAGAGGCAATCAAGCAATTTAAGTATTGGTACTTATTAAAACATGTTGCAATTTTAAAGAGGTATAGACAACTAACATTGGTTTATGGCTCTATGGGAAGATTTTGTTGCAAACATCTGTGCTTTAGTTAACTCAGATTGACCAAGCTTCCTAAATCACAAAATCTATTTTCTAGGTGGTTATTGTATATTTTCTTTGAATCAGGAGTATCAGCACATAGGCAAGCCTATTGCACTCCTAATTCCTTTTCATCTTAAGCCTCAGCACATATACATATGTATATTGCAGCCCATATGCTCATCAATTCTTCTGGGTTGAGCCAAAACCAACACTACTTGCTTATATTCAACATTTTATTTTCTGGGTATTTATTTATATTTCTAACCAGTATCATATCAGAAAGAGATCTGGGTTTTTAAGATACTTATTCATGCATACTGATCATATTTAGAATATTCACAAAATAAAACAACCAGAACAACCATCTAGCATTAAAGCATCCTTAATTTCTGAAAGACAATCACATACACTTTTAAGAAAAATTAATTTATAACTGGCTGCCTTCATTAGGACTTAGTGCCTTAAGTTGTTGAGTGAGTTTTCTCACCTAGCTCTCTTCTTTGCTTCCTTAATTAATTGATAAACTTCTGCCTTTAGCCTCAAGCTCTTTTCCTTCACTTGCCTTATGTTTTATATGGTGTTTTTTTTTCAAAGTTCTTTTTTGAGAAGGAGAGGAGGCTGCTGCATATATATATATACAGAGTTCTCCTTAGGGTTTTGGGTATTGGCTAAAGCCATTTTTGCCCATCAGAAAATTATGTTATCTGCATTTATTTGAACCCAAGATTCTACCCTCCCCGGCTTAATTTGGTGAAGAGAAAAGTGGTTATCTACTTTGGTTATTTTCAGAAATCTTACTTTTCCATAAAATGCTTTTTCTCTTGTCTATTTGCATGCTAAATGTGTGATCTGATTTCCAGCAATATTATACACATATTTCTTTCTTTCTTAATTCAGCCCATACAAAATACATTTTTGTTTTCCTCCCTTTTTCTATTTTTAGCCTTCACTTTATTATCTGGTGTTTCCTTTTTATTTATCCACCAGAGGAAAAACATATTTGTGTGTTTCATCTTACTAGTTTAAATTCTAATACTTAGTTAGTATACTTACATATATGTTTTACAGACAATAACTTATATACATATATACATCTATATTATTTTATACTGATACACATATGCACATGTATACTTAGTTATATTTCTGCATATAGTACATTTGAGGGTTTTCTTTATTTATCAGTAAATATATATATATATATACACACACACATATATACATTTTCCATACATAGCATCATGTACTCATTCATAGTATCCAGGGATCTAGCTTTACTCATGTGTATTTTCTGTGCACATATGCACATCATTTTATTATACCACATCAAGCTATCTCATCTTTCCCTTAAACATGGTTTTAAAAACTACTTAAAAATTATTTTAATCTTATTTATATTTTCCATGATAAATTCCTAAAATCTTGGGTCATTACAATGTACACAATTTATACGAAGTTAAATAGCATGATTTTGGTATTCACATAGTGTGCCTATATACAAGCATATATACACAGTTATGCTTTATATAGTAGTTCATGTATAATACTTATATACACACACATACACAGTGTTCCCAAGTCTTATAGTAGTAAGTGAATAATATTTATGCACACAATTTATATATATTGTGCCTATATAAATAGTTTATTTGTATTCCTGTATAATGCTAATACATACAGGTATGTTGCTTGGTGGCTGCTGCACGAAGTATCAATCTCTGATATTGCTCATGCTTATTTGTAGGTACCAAATCTAATAATCTGTGCTTTGATGGACTTGATTTTCGATTCTTATCGAAATTTAGGCTCATTAAAGTTCGGGTTGTTACAACAACTTTCTCTACCATTTCCCAACCTGAGGAAAAAGAAGAAAGTGAAATAGATCCAAGATTAGGGGAGACAAAGAGAGAGTTGAAGCCATTAGATGATCTCAAGGATATACAGATAGATTCTAAAGATCCCTCGAATGTTCTCAAGGTAGGAAAAACTTCAGTGCAAAAACCAAAACAGAATTGATAGACTTCCTCAAGAGATCAGTAGATGTTTTTGCTTGGACACACTCAGACATGGTTGGAATAAAACCAACTATCATCTGCCAAACACTCAACATCGATACCAGTGCTCATCCTGTCAAGCAGAAGCACAAAACTCTGGATCAGGAAAGGTATAATGCTATGCATGAAGAAGTTAAGAAGCCGAAGGCAAATGGGTTCAACAGGGAAGTGTATTAACCAAAGTGGATTGCCAATGTTGTTCTTATAAGGAAGTCCAATGGGAAATGGAGAACTTGCATAGACTACACCAACCTCAACAAGGCCTGCCCAAAGAATAGTTTTCCTTTACCCAGAATTGATTAGTTGGTGGATGCAACTAGTGGACATGAACTACTCTCGTTCAAGGATGCATATTCAGGTAACAACTAGATAGCTATGTTTAAGCCAGATCAGTAGCATACCATTTTTGTGATGGACAAAGGCTTATACTGCTACAAGGTCATTCCGTTCGAACTTAAAAATGCTGGAGCAACATATCAAAGGTTAGTTAATATGATGTGTAACGACCCGTATTTTTCACGGATCGAAAAGTTCGTCAAATCTGGAATTTTTGCATTTTTTAAGTCATTTCAGATTTTTAGGCAGATTTGTCTAAGTCCTAGGTCGTACGCGACCTAAATGTTGTTGGCGACTTAGGAGATAAGTCGTGAGCGACTTAGAGAAGATCTGCGACCTAAGGGGATAAGTCTGGGTCGAGTTGCCGACTTAAGGTAGTGACCGACCTAAGTGATGAGTCGTGACCGACTTAAGAAGTTTAGGCGACCTAAGGAAGAGTAGTAGGCGACCTAAGTATTCTGGGGTAGAGTTAGGTCGGCAACGACCTAAGAGAATGTTGTAAGCGACCTAAGAGTTTCGGTGAGCTAAGTGTTAGGTCGGCAGGGCGAGTTAACGACCTAAAGAACTGACCGACTTAAGGGTAGGCAGACCTAGTGGAGTTAGCGACCTAGTGGTTACCGGGTTAGCATGGTTAGGTCGGCAACGACCTAGGGGAGCTGGGGTAGCAAGTTACCGACTTAGTAAAGTGAGCGACCTATGGGATTGACCGACCTAAGAGATAAACTGGTTAACGACTTAGTAGTTAAGTCGTTGGACGACCTAAGGGGTTAAGTATTAAGTGTTAGGTCGTAACACTGTTAGGTCGCGTGGGTTGTTAAGTTGTTAGATCGCAAGGTTTTATAAGTCGTAGGTCGTAGAGAGGCAGTCTGTGTTAGGTCGCTGGGTTTCGTCTAAGTGTTAAGTCGTGCATAGTTAAGTCGCGCAGTGTTAAGTCGAATGGTGCTAAGTTGTTAAGTCGTCCAGGCGACTTAGGAGTGAAGCGCGCATAAGTTAGGTCGCGCGCATGTTAAGTCGTAGGCTTGGCCTGTTAGGTCGGAGTTGTTGGCCAAGGGTTAGGTCGGAGGCTCTGTTAAGTCGTGGGGGTTTTTAGGTCGTAGGTCGGCATAGTGTTAAGTCGGCAGCGACTTAAGGAGATGGCCGAGTTACGACTTAAGGCAGTTTTCAGCTATAAATAGGAGGGGTTGTTCTCACTTTTTGGGATCCGGATTTTGAAGCGACGAAGTGCTGCCATTTTGAGAGCTCGACATCCACACTTCTTCACTTCTTTTCTCCACTCTAATCTAGTGCTTCCATCCATCCTAATCGAAGATCAAGATTGAAGATTCAAGAGCTTAGATTGAAGATCTTCATCTTTTCAAGAGAGATTTCTTCATTTGAAGCGGATTTGTGGTAGATCTAGCTTCATCCTTCGCTGTCCAGATCTGAAGTGTGTTGATTTGGGATTGTTTAGGTGATTTGGTGAGTGGTGATTATCTCTCACACGGATCCAAAGGAGTAGATCGGATTGTTGGCTCGATTTGGTGTTAAATTAGTGATTTCCATGCATTTTCTTCATCCTATGTGTAGATCCATGTAGATCCATTGTTCATGATGATGTTGCATCCATTTTATCATATGTTAACCTATGCAAGTTCATTCATCAAGTTTGTAGAGATATAATCCATGTTTTCATGCTTATTGGACTTTCAACTCTTTAATTACGAAAATGCCATTATTGTTATAATTGTCTACTTAGATCATTTTTGAATGCTTGATTGCTTGGATTGATGTTTGATTTGATTGGTTGTTATGAACTAGATGATTGATGATTAGATTTAGATCGAAGGTGATTCAAAAGCTAAGGGAAAGGCTCTTGAATTGGAAAAGCTGCTCGTGGCATATGTAGCGGGATGATGAAGCTCCTATGCATAGATTTGATGATGTGAAGTTGAGATGAAGCTTTGCGAGGATGTAATGAAGCAAAGCATCATATGATGAAGACTTGGTCTAATCCAGGCGGGGTCATTCCAAGCATGTTGATAACTCGGTGATATGATTCGAGTTGAGGATAATGGATGCTCGAGAGGCGCTTGAGCTAGTATGGCAATAGTCGTCGAGGAGGATGACTAGGAGGTTGAGATCTCATCGTTGTTGAAGGTTCTAGCATGCTCTAAGCAAGAGTACATGGGGACGCCCAAAAGACTAAGTTGATGGTCAAGTACTCTGGGTAGATTCGATAATCCTAGGCACGGGTCACGATGACGTGCGGGAGTTATGTCTAGAACCGGGGTTACCATTAGCCCTTGACGGACGGCTGAAAGAATGTGCCGGTCATTCAATTAACGGTGATATCGCAACAATGATAACAGTGATAGCCGAGTCATGGATGTTTGGTTGTATCGTCATTCGGTCTCAAGAGCGGTATTTCCTGGGTGCTTATCTGACCTTGGTTTTAGACCTTGGGATTTGTACTTGGAAAACATCGCTCTTGACTCGAGTGACAATTGCTTTACTTTAAATTGTATGCTCTGTTATGTTTGCTTCTGCTTAGTGTGTGTCTGGGGGCTATCACTGTAGAATGAGGTTGGAGTGGGAGGGTTGTATTCCTATTCCTTTTCCTTTATGCTCTTTTGGTATGTTGTTAGTTAATTTACTGCTCACTAAGACTGTTGTCTGACTCAAGGCTTTATGTTTTAATTCTTATTGCCTTGGGCTGTTCGTCCATTTTGGGACGGGCAGACTAGGTAGCAGGTGACAGGTGCTGTTCTCCTCTCACGATGCTGATATCGAAGACGAGCTGGAGGGTTGCATATTATCTTCTTATTATATGTACTGGATATTCCGCTGTTTTGTATTCTCTGAGAGATATGTAGTGAGGCTTGATGTATTGACTATGTGGATGCTTGTATTCAACTATTATGGAGTTTTATATGATGTCATTTTGTTCTGTAAAGCTTCACTATACATATGTTCTATTGTATTTTGTCCATGCGCTGTGAGTAATACGATAGATTCTTTTGTTTCAAATCTTACCTTGACAATCGTCCATGGTCGCCTGGCACACTTTACAGCGCTATATCTCAAGATTCTGTGCAGGGGTCATGGGCGGTCGTCACATTTGGTACCAGAGCATTGGTTAATCGATTTTACCCAACGCTCGTTGTCGTAACTACGTATGAGAGACGTAATTGTATTTTGATGGATGATTACTATATATAATATAGTAGCTTAGTAGAGTTTGAGTCCTTTATGCAGTTGTTTCTCTAGATGTTCTAATCATTCCTTTTTGTAGATATTGAGAATGAGTCGAAGAGGGAGACCAGTTGCTAGGGGAGGCCGTGCTACTGAAGAGACTGCTGATTATGCAGCCATGTTCGAAGCTATGATGACTTCGATCATGAGAAGGATACCAGTTCCGGGGGCGGCAGTTGATGTTGGAGTTCAAGTCCAAACTCCGAAACCAGTGGATTTTGCTAAGCTATGCAAGGATTATACTGCTCTTGGAGGGAAGGTTTTCTTGGGAACAGAATCTACCATTGAGGTCCAGAGGTGGATAGATGCTTGTAGAAGGATCTTTGGTGATTTGGGAATTGATGATGCAACTAAGAGGAAGTTGGCATCAAGGCAGCTTCAAGGGAGAGCCTCTGATTGGTGGAACTCTATTACCATCACTACTCCGGAAGAAGAGATTACTTGGGAGCAATTCCAAGCTAGATTTGAAGCTAAGTTCATTTCTACAGCTCAGAAGTCTGTTCTGTTCAAGAGGTTTGTGGAGCTCAAGCAAGGTGGAAGATCAGTTCTTGAGTATGTTTCTGAGTTTGAAGCTTTGTCCAAGTATGCTCGGTCATATATTGAATCTGCTTATCAGAAGAATGAGAAGTTTGTGACCGGCTTGGATAGTTATCTTGGGAGACAGTTGGTGGATCATTTGGACGATTCATTTGAGAAGCTTGTGGAGAAAGCTCTCAGACATGAGAGTCTGTTTCCTAAGGAAGGACCTGTTGTTGCTGTTACCAAGGGAGAATCTAAACCACAACAGGGTGGAAACCAGAAGAGGAAGCAGCAGCAGCAGAAAGGTAAGGATGGCCAGAAGAAGCCGAAAGGCGAGGTGACTTGCTACAATTGTCAGCAGAAGGGCCATTTCTCTAAGGATTGTAAGAATCCTAAGGTGCCGATGAAGTGTCACAACTGTGACAAGCCGGGGCATTTCAGGAAGAATTGTCCAGAACCGAGGAAGGACAGGCAGATTGTGCAAGCCTATGCTTTAGGAGCTGTTCCGTCGTCTTCGAAAGCTCCTACTGCTGAAGAGAAGGGAAAGAGTGTGGTTGTTCAAGGTACTCTTTTTCTATGTGGTGTTCCAGTTAGAGTTCTGTTTGATACTGGAGCGTCGCATTCATTTGTTTGTAATGAACTAGTGGGCCGGTTAGATTTGAAGCCGGATTTTGTTGATAGGCCATTGGTGGTGACTAATCCAGTTGGGGGTTCGTCTTGTTTGTGTATGTTATGCCGTGGTCTAGTTGTGTCGAGTCATGGTTGCTCTTTTGTTTGTGATTGCTTTGTTCTGAACTTTGCGGGGTTCGGAATTATCTTGGGTATGGACTGGCTTAGGAAGTATGCGGCTAAGGTTGATTGTGAGAGGCTGGAGGTGACAGTCGAGAATGTGGAAGGGCGAAAGATTGTGATACGATGTAAGCATGAGGAAGGCGTCTTCATGAGCTTCATGTATTCGCTAGTTGTTCCACGGGATGGACTGTCTTTAGTGCCGATCGCAAATAGATTCGAGGATGTCTTTGACGAAGTCAAAGGGTTGCCGCCGCATAGAGAGATCGAGTTTCGTATAGATCTAGTTGAAGGAGCCAGACCTGTTGTGATGCCTCTTAGGCGGATGGCGCCTAGGGAACAGCAGGAGTTGAGGGTGCAAGTTGATGATCTTTTGCAGAAAGGATTCATTCGGCGTAGTGTGTCCGAGTGGGGTGCACCAGTTGTGTTTGCAACCAAGGCAGATGGGTCGTTGAGATTGTGCGTCGATTATCGTGAGCTGAACAAGGTGACCAAGAAGAACAAGTATCCATTGCCGAGAATAGATGACTTGTTTGATCAGCTTCACGAAGCAAAAGTGTTTTCTCAGATGGATTTGGCAACGGGATTTCACCAGTTGAGAGTAGCTAAGGATAGTGTGCCGAAGACTGCTTTTAGGACACCATCCGGTTTCTTTGAGTGGCTGGTAATGCCGTTTGGATTGACTAACGCGCCAGCATATTTTGTGGATCTTATGAATAGAGTGTTCAGAGATCAGTTGAACAAGTTCGTACTTGTGTTCGTGGATGATATTCTGATTTATTCCAGAACGGAAGAAGAGCACAAGACGCACTTGCGTATTGTTTTGGAGATCTTGCGGAAACATCAGTTGAAGGCTAAGTTTTCGAAGTGTCACTTCTGGAAGAGTGAAGTGAGGTTCTTAGGCCATGTGATTTCTGGAAGTGGAATAGCGGTTGATCCCGCTAAGGTGGCAGCAATCCAGGATTGGGATAGACCTAAGAATGCATCCGATGTGAGAAGTTTTCTTGGATTAGCGGGATATTATCGACGGTTTATCAAAGACTTCTCCAAGATAGCTGCACCGTTAACAGGATTGACGAAGAAGAACCAAGTGTTCAGTTGGAATGCTAAGTGTGAGCAAGCCTTCGGAATCCTGAAAGAGAGATTGACGAGTGCTCCTGTTTTGACTATTCCAAGTGGAAATGATGAGATGGTGGTTTACACCGACGCATGTGGTACGGGACTTGGAGCAGTTCTGATGCAGAAGGATAAAGTTGTTGCGTATGCCAGTCGACAACTGAAGCCGCATGAAAGGAATTACCCAACTCATGATTTGGAGTTAGCGGCGATTGTATTTGCTCTGAAGATGTGGAGACATTATCTGTTGGGAGTTCGATTCGAGTTGTTTACGGATCATAAGTCGTTGAAGTATCTTTTCTCCCAGAAGGATTTGAATCTTCGGCAGCAACGTTGGCTAGAGTTTTTAGCATCATATGATTTTGGTATAACTTATACTCCGGGAAAAGGTAACGCAGTGGCTGATGCGTTAAGTCGAAGACATGCAGGATTGGGAGCCATGTTTTCTGAATGGAAGAGTCTCGAGTATTTAGCTGGATTTGACTTCAGGCCTAGATGCGAATTGGAACCTGAGATGCTGGCAAACTTATCAATAAGACCCACTCTTGTGGAAAGGATTGGTGAGAGCCAAAAGCGAGATGATAAGCTTGTCAAGATTATCCGTGAGTTGGAATCTGGATTGGATCCAGAAAAGGATAAAGGATTCAAGATCGATCGAGAGGGTTGGCTTCGGAAGCAAGGACGACTAGTTGTTCCCGATATAGATGAGTTGAGGAGTGAAGTTCTGAAGGAAAGTCATCAGTCGAGGTTGACAATTCATCCAGGTGGAAATAAGATGTATCGGGATATGAAGAGAACCTACTATTGGGAAGGCATGAAGAAGGATGTTGGAGATTTCATTTCCAAGTGTATGAACTGCCAGTTGGTAAAGGCTGAACAGAAAAAGCCAAGTGGATTGCTTCAGCCCTTAGAAGTTCCTACATGGAAGTGGGAACAAGTGTCGATGGATTTTATTGATGGATTGCCTAGAACCAGAGCGGGAAATGAAGGGATTTGGGTCATTGTGGATCGTCTGACTAAGAGTGCACGATTCATTCCTGTTCGATCGACTAGGACTGCATCAAAGTTGGCTGAGTTGTATGTTAAGTGGATAGTTCGATTCCATGGTATTCCGAAGAGTATAGTGAGCGATCGGGACCCATTGTTCACTAGTGGATTTTGGAAGAGCTTCCAGGAAGTCTTGGGAACCGAGTTGTGTTTGAGTACAGCTTATCATCCCCAAACAGATGGTCAGACCGAGAGAGTCAACCGAGTTTTGGAAGATCTCCTCAGAGCTTGTGTTTTGGATTTCGGAGGATCATGGGAAGATCACCTTCATTTGGTGGAGTTTGCGTACAACAATAGTTACCAGTCAAGCATTGGTATGGCACCGTATGAGGCATTGTATGGAAGACCGTGTAACTCTCCAACATGTTGGTTGGAAACTGGAGAAAAGCTGATGCTTGGGCCAGAGATGATTCGTCAGACTTCAGATTGCATAGAGATCATTCGGCAACGAATGAAGGCAGCCCAAGACCGTCAGAAGAGTTATGCCGATAAGCGTCGAAAGGATTTGGAATTCGACGTAGGAGATATGGTTTTTGTGAAGATTTCTCCACTAAAGAATGTTATTCGATTCGGGAAGAAAGGAAAATTGACTCCGAGATTTGTTGGACCATTCCCGATCATCGAGCGAATTGGAAAGCTCGCCTACAGATTGGAGTTACCGGAGAAGATGTCGGGTGTGCACAATGTTTTTCATGTATCGTATCTACGGAAGTATGTGCACGACTCGAGTACAGTGGTTTCTGCTGATAGCTGTGAAGACTTAGAAGTTGATCCAGTCGATAGAAGACCTCGTAAGCCGCTTCGTGTTGTTGAAACTGACACGAAACAGCTTAGGAGGAAGGTGGTAAAGTTGCTCAAGATACAATGGAGTGATGATGATAACGACTGTACGTGGGAGGTGGAAGAGAGGATGAAGGCAGCTCATCCTGAACTCTTCGAGGTATGGTCCTAAGGTGTCGTGTCATCTCGCGATGTTGTAACTTGTTCAAAGTCTTAGAATTCTGTACGCTAAGTTAGAATTGGATGCATGGTTTGATGATTGCTATGGATGGTAGGCGTACAGAATAGTTTTGATTGCTATGATTGTTTGGGATTTCGGGGGCGAAATTCCTAAGGGGGAGAGAATGTAACGACCCGTATTTTTCACGGATCGAAAAGTTCGTCAAATCTGGAATTTTTGCATTTTTTAAGTCATTTCAGATTTTTAGGCAGATTTGTCTAAGTCCTAGGTCGTACGCGACCTAAATGTTGTTGGCGACTTAGGAGATAAGTCGTGAGCGACTTAGAGAAGATCTGCGACCTAAGGGGATAAGTCTGGGTCGAGTTGCCGACTTAAGGTAGTGACCGACCTAAGTGATGAGTCGTGACCGACTTAAGAAGTTTAGGCGACCTAAGGAAGAGTAGTAGGCGACCTAAGTATTCTGGGGTAGAGTTAGGTCGGCAACGACCTAAGAGAATGTTGTAAGCGACCTAAGAGTTTCGGTGAGCTAAGTGTTAGGTCGGCAGGGCGAGTTAACGACCTAAAGAACTGACCGACTTAAGGGTAGGCAGACCTAGTGGAGTTAGCGACCTAGTGGTTACCGGGTTAGCATGGTTAGGTCGGCAACGACCTAGCGGAGCTGGGGTAGCAAGTTACCGACTTAGTAAAGTGAGCGACCTATGGGATTGACCGACCTAAGAGATAAGCTGGTTAACGACTTAGTAGTTAAGTCGTTGGACGACCTAAGGGGTTAAGTATTAAGTGTTAGGTCGTAACACTGTTAGGTCGCGTGGGTTGTTAAGTTGTTAGGTCGCAAGGTTTTATAAGTCGTAGGTCGTAGAGAGGCAGTCTGTGTTAGGTCGCTGGGTTTCGTCTAAGTGTTAAGTCGTGCATAGTTAAGTCGCGCAGTGTTAAGTCGAATGGTGCTAAGTTGTTAAGTCGTCCAGGCGACTTAGGAGTGAAGCGCGCATAAGTTAGGTCGCGCGCATGTTAAGTCGTAGGCTTGGCCTGTTAGGTCGGAGTTGTTGGCCAAGGGTTAGGTCGGAGGCTCTGTTAAGTCATGGGGGTTTTTAGGTCGTAGGTCGGCATAGTGTTAAGTCGGCAGCGACTTAAGGAGATGGCCGAGTTACGACTTAAGGCAGTTTTCAGCTATAAATAGGAGGGGTTGTTCTCACTTTTTGGGATCCGGATTTTGAAGCGACGAAGTGCTGCCATTTTGAGAGCTCGACATCCACACTTCTTCACTTCTTTTCTCCACTCTAATCTAGTGCTTCCATCCATCCTAATCGAAGATCAAGATTGAAGATTCAAGAGCTTAGATTGAAGATCTTCATCTTTTCAAGAGAGATTTCTTCATTTGAAGCGGATTTGTGGTAGATCTAGCTTCATCCTTCGCTGTCCAGATCTGAAGTGTGTTGATTTGGGATTGTTTAGGTGATTTGGTGAGTGGTGATTATCTCTCACACGGATCCAAAGGAGTAGATCGGATTGTTGGCTCGATTTGGTGTTAAATTAGTGATTTCCATGCATTTTCTTCATCCTATGTGTAGATCCATGTAGATCCATTGTTCATGATGATGTTGCATCCATTTTATCATATGTTAACCTATGCAAATTCATTCATCAAGTTTGTAGAGATATAATCCATGTTTTCATGCTTATTGGACTTTCAACTCTTTAATTACGAAAATGCCATTATTGTTATAATTGTCTACTTAGATCATTTTTGAATGCTTGATTGCTTGGATTGATGTTTGATTTGATTGGTTGTTATGAACTAGATGATTGATGATTAGATTTAGATCGAAGGTGATTCAAAAGCTAAGGGAAAGGCTCTTGAATTGGAAAAGCTGCTCGTGGCATATGTAGCGGGATGATGAAGCTCCTATGCATAGATTTGATGATGTGAAGTTGAGATGAAGCTTTGCGAGGATGTAATGAAGCAAAGCATCATATGATGAAGACTTGGTCTAATCCAGGCGGGGTCATTCCAAGCATGTTGATAACTCGGTGATATGATTCGAGTTGAGGATAATGGATGCTCGAGAGGCGCTTGAGCTAGTATGGCAATAGTCGTCGAGGAGGATGACTAGGAGGTTGAGATCTCATCGTTGTTGAAGGTTCTAGCATGCTCTAAGCAAGAGTACATGGGGACGCCCAAAAGACTAAGTTGATGGTCAAGTACTCTGGGTAGATTCGATAATCCTAGGCACGGGTCACGATGACGTGCGGGAGTTATGTCTAGAACCGGGGTTACCATTAGCCCTTGACGGACGGCTGAAAGAATGTGCCGGTCATTCAATTAACGGTGATATCGCAACAATGATAACAGTGATAGCCGAGTCATGGATGTTTGGTTGTATCGTCATTCGGTCTCAAGAGCGGTATTTCCTGGGTGCTTATCTGACCTTGGTTTTAGACCTTGGGATTTGTACTTGGAAAACATCGCTCTTGACTCGAGTGACAATTGCTTTACTTTAAATTGTATGCTCTGTTATGTTTGCTTCTGCTTAGTGTGTGTCTGGGGGCTATCACTGTAGAATGAGGTTGGAGTGGGAGGGTTGTATTCCTATTCCTTTTCCTTTATGCTCTTTTGGTATGTTGTTAGTTAATTTACTGCTCACTAAGACTGTTGTCTGACTCAAGGCTTTATGTTTTAATTCTTATTGCCTTGGGCTGTTCGTCCATTTTGGGACGGGCAGACTAGGTAGCAGGTGACAGGTGCTGTTCTCCTCTCACGATGCTGATATCGAAGACGAGCTGGAGGGTTGCATATTATCTTCTTATTATATGTACTGGATATTCCGCTGTTTTGTATTCTCTGAGAGATATGTAGTGAGGCTTGATGTATTGACTATGTGGATGCTTGTATTCAACTATTATGGAGTTTTATATGATGTCATTTTGTTCTGTAAAGCTTCACTATACATATGTTCTATTGTATTTTGTCCATGCGCTGTGAGTAATACGATAGATTCTTTTGTTTCAAATCTTACCTTGACAATCGTCCATGGTCGCCTGGCACACTTTACAGCGCTATATCTCAAGATTCTGTGCAGGGGTCATGGGCGGTCGTCACATGATGTTCTCAGATTAGATTGGTAAAAACATTGAAGTATACGTAAATGACATGCTTGTTAAGTCAAAAGCAGCACTAAGTCATGTGTAGGATTTGGAGGAAACCTTTGCATTCCTAAGGTAATAAAACATGAAGTTAAATCCCTTGAAGTGTACTTTTGCTATTTAATTAGGAAAATTTCTAGGTTACATAGTAAGCACCCGTGACATTGAAGCAAACCTAGAGTAGATTGATGCCATAAGAAAGATGGGCATCCTAAAAAATTCGAAGCATATCATGATCCTAAATGATAGAGTGGCCGCTCTAAGCAAATTTATTTCCAAAGCAACCGGTAAATGTGTAACGACCCGCTATTTTGGACTATTCGCATCCGCACATGTCGGACTTGAATAATTCAAAATACCGAATTGTTAATTTAAATTTGGCAAAACTGAACATATACAGTAAATAAATAATCACAGATCACAGACACAGAGTAATAAATGCAGCGGAAACAAAAGATAGTAGTTCATGAAGCTGCTATATACATATCAGAGTCAAATAAGGTACAACAGAAGTCTCGAATACAATAATCAAATACAATATCAGAATACATCACTAGAATCAACTGGATATCTGAAACTGGATAGATATCTAGATCTCCAAGCGAAGCTCTAACTCTAAAGGTGGGTCTCGAATACTGGTACACTCAGTCTGACCCGAGCGTAAAGCAAAACACAAAACACTCGAGTCAGGATTAACATTCTTATATCAATAAATCCAACTCAAGTGAAATAGCAATTGAAATACATGTAACTCAAAGGATGTTTGGAATAACCATCCTTTAAGGATCCGTTAAACTATCTACTATGTAGTAGTGCACGATAAGTAGATAATGCCTATCAGTAATATAAAATATCAAAATAGTGTTAAGGCGTTACCATTATCCCCCTTAACACATTTTATATAAGCGTTATAGTCTATACAGCACTGTAAACTCCACCATAAACTAGTGGGCTATCAGGGAGTACTCCATAGGTATAACACAAAACAAATCGTAGTGGTCGCGTATAGGGATACAAGTATGACAAGGCACATGAGGCAATACCCAAGGTAGTGAAACTACCGTTCGCCTGATCCGGACTGGTGAGAACGCATCGCCGCAGCGATCGCAACACCGCGAAACAACACTCCCAAATCAAGGGTGCACCAATCGATAACAAGTAATGAGTAGTTTCGAAGAAGTGTGTTCGCTCGAGGTGGCTAACCCATTTGGCCCGACATGGCTCCTGTTTTAGTCATTTCCAATTTGACACAAGTGTCAAGGCCATCCATTATCGTTCTCTTTCTTCAGTCGTCACGTACATCATTCCAACCACTTCATTCTGGATCATACTCCACGTATAGTTATTAAAGTGGTATTCGGTTTAGACAGTGAGTATGTCCCTAACCGATTCCGGTCTCTTTAATAACCTTCGAAATTATTTCACCGATTGGTCGATTAATATATTTCAAAAGCAAATCAAATTCAATTTCAATTAAATTTGTAAATCAACATTTCATTTGTCTTTCTAAAACAATTTCCATAACTTACGTTTCAAAACTTCCAAATTACCATTTCAAAATCTTATAATTCAACTTAAATATTTGATTTAAGACAATTCAAGTATTCATTTAAATTCGTATATAAGTTTCATCCCGAAATCATTTAAATTAATTTAATTTACATTCAAATCAATTTAAGTTCATTTATCGATTTTATTCAATATTCGTTAGGTAAATTATCCTTCGAACAATTTCTATTTAACTTCCAATTTATTAAATCAATTATTTAATTTCAACTCCATTATATCAAAACTTACAAATTGCATTAAATTAAATTCATCAAATCAAATTCTTTACATTTCAAGTCTTACATTAATTTCAATAAAACACATTTTATTTCTTATTAGAGAAATTCAATTTCACTTATTAATTTACTTAGTTACAATTTCAAAACTCAATTAATAAAGAAACTTAATTTCACTTATTCAAGAAGTTCAATTTTACTTAATAAAGAATTCAATTTTATTTAATCATTAAATAATTCAATCTTATTTAATTATTAAATAATTTCAAAACTTAATTATTAACAATTCCAAATTTAATTATTAAATAATTAATTTTAAAACAACGTTCATTCATCATCTACTATGTTAATATTTTGATTCAGATTATTAAATATTAACATTTCCTTTCATTAAAATTTAAATTCCAACTTCGTTTCAAAACCATATTATTTATTCAAATAAAATCTTCATTTTATTTTTATATCAAATTATTGACCAATCGATTTTTATTAATTCTCTATCCTAGGTCAAAGTTCAATTTGGGTATTTATCATTTCAACCCAATTCCATTTCAATTCAAAAATCAAAGCATAACAAAGGGAACTTGCAGTGTGATAACTGGGATGGTGTCAAAGTAAATAAACAATCAATAACAATCCAATAATTAATTCAAATAATCCCGAAATAATCGTATTAATTTACATTGTTGTTTGTGCAAATTAATAAAATTATTTCTAGAACCTACACTATCATTTCATGTAGATTAAAGATTATTGCATTAATATTTTATGCGGTTCTTCACTTGGTATCTATTATTCAATTCATACTACATCAATTTATACAACATACATTCAATGGTTCAAGGTGTAATTAACCATATTACTACGTGTCAGGTAATTAAACATTTAAAGGGGTCAAATTATGCAAATGTCATCAAATCAAATTAACACATATATCAAATCTAACTATCCTACGTCAATTTCAATTTCAAATTATTTATCACTTACAACATTAACAAATTTAACGTCCAATGTAAACATCAACAATCAATCATTTAACAACCAAACTGGGTTATCATTGTATAAATAATAGATAGTAGTGTCAGATGTCACAGGTGAACTGATACAGGTAATAACATATATATAACAGTGTAAATAATTAACAGTCGCATATTTCAATTGTCATTTCAATTGAAATCAAAATTAATAAATAAAAGAACATTAATCGTGAGTGATTTCTCACCTTTCGAGGCTAGATAGATTTGATAAAGAAATGAGCTACGAATTCCAAAGCAACGCCAGATGGACACTATTCGATGAAGATGACAGACATGACGGTCAAAGCTGATAGATAAGGAATTGATGAAATTAAATTAGAACTGGATTGATGATGATAAATGGTATAGGTGAATTTACTGGAAATCCATATCCATTTAAAGCACATACATATAAATCAAATAAATATTTTATTTTCAATGCCCCATATATTCGACCAACACCAAAAAATTTAAACTGATAAAATATCCACATTATATAATAAATTCAAAACAACATTTATTATAAAATTAATATTTATAAAATCAGTCAAATCCAAAATAGTATATAAACAAATATGCAAATACTTTATATAACTTGATGTATATAACTACAAACTAAAACAGTATAAAATATTTACCACCCTTGTAGTATATACACTATAACTTGGTTACTGCATCTATTTGAAAAGAAAACCTTTAACATAAAATGTGTATAACCGCATAAACTTTGTAGCTATATATATACAACAACTATTATAAACTTCAGCTATAATCTATTATCAACTGATATCTTTAGAAACCCAACAGCCTTTATAAAACTTTGAACATATATATAACTTCTGTATTTAAACAAATATATATATATATATAACACATAGCCGAGCTTGCAAGTACTCATCCAGAACTGGTAACTTACATATATATAAGTGACGAAACTCTAACAACCAGATACTTCATTAATATATTATATGAAATTACATTTAAAATATATATATATAATCATAAAATCAGAATGAAATAAAACATTTATATGAGAACAGAAAAGTATATATATATATGATTCACTTATAAATGAAATAAACTTATGAAACAGAGTACATATATACTATTTAGATTGGTATATAAACAGCCAATATATACGTAACTAATATATCAATTTATATCTATAACAGATTGCAAATGAGCAACAGACGCAACTATAATATACTATATGTATTTATATGACTTACTGAATATTATGTATACAACCCACCAAAACAGCAATGGCCAAAGCAGAGCCATGCGTGACGAGTATAGTAGGACCGAAGCTTCGACGCGAGCTTAAGGAGGGGAGATGCGGCTGCTGTTGGCGGAGAAGGAAATGGTTGGAGAGGGAGGCCGAGTGGGTGACTGAGCGGGTTTCACGTGAGGAGTGTCACGGTGGCTTCGGTGATGGTTCTCGGCCTCGGCTGGGAAGTAGTGGCGAGGGAACGTGGGCTCGGTCGCTAGAGGGGACAATGGTCTAAATGGTGGTGGCAGGTAGAAGGAGGCTGCTTAGGTCGGAGAGTGGAGGCCTAGGCGGAGCTCGGCTGAGATAGGGGCGGGTTGCGATGGAGAAGAAGTAGGAAGGTGATTGCCGAGACGATGTTCGAGTGGCGGTGAATGATGGTGTATGCACGTGCGTGGGTAAGCTTCAATTCATTTTTTTTCTAGTGAAAATCATGAAGAAGGAAAAGAAAAAGAAAGAATATGGTGAAGAGAAGAGGAGAGTATGTGCAGAGAATAGTGAATGAAAATGAGGTGAACAGGTACGTTTTCCCCCTTTTTTTCTTCCAAGCTTGTAGCAATAAATTTCTGAATTCCCAAACGCCACAACTATTTCCAAGATAACCCCCATCCTCCAACTACCGCATTTATTTATCAGCTGAATTTTTTTTTCATTTTCAAATTTAAATGGATACGGGCCGAATATTTCTGGGCTGTCGCATGCTAGGGTGGCAGAGGTGGTGATGTTTTTCAATAAGTAGGAATAAGGGAATGGCAAAGAAAAATATAAAAGAAGAGGAAAGATGAAGAGAAAATGGTTACAGAGGAGGGAGAGTGAATAAAGAAAAGGGAGGAGGGGAGGACGTTTCAAGGAGCCACAACAAATATGCATGCAGAGAGAAACGTATTGGTTTTCAATAAAATTAATTACACGTTACATTATTTTTCACAATCGAAGCCAAAGCAATTATGTGAATAGAATATAGGAAAGAGTGAAAGTTAGACACGAGAATCCAGAGCATAATAAAAGCAATTGCCGTTGGGAATATTCGAATGGACGCGGGAATTAAAAGAATAAACGTACCGGTACGGCGAACCGTTATATGATTTTGTCACGTACTGGACTTCAAAACACAGAAATGAATATGCCGTAGAGATCAGCACGACTAGACGATCAAAACGATATATAGATATCAGTGATTCGATTGAATTATAAAAATTTGAATTTTAACTAGCGGAAAATGCAAGAAAAACGCAGAAAAATAAGATCCACGGAGCTAAAGTCCGAATTTGGAAAAACGAAAAATGACGTCTTGCTCAGAAGGTGATTTAGAATTTTTCTATGTAAAAATATTCAGGTTTCGAAAACATTTTATTTTCATTAATTACTAACTGATTAAATTGAAATAAAATTACACACGAAATAAACTTCATATTTTTGGATGAAAATTTACCAGTTGCTATGTTTAACTGGACACATTTCAAATATCAAATTTTATTTCAAAATTTTATCGTTTAAAATTTCACAAAAATTTAACTAATTACGCTATTAAAACAGTTAAGATTTACGGGTCGTTACACTCTCCCCCACTCAAAACTTTTCGTCCCCGAAAAGGAAGGAGGTAGGAGAATAGAAACAACCAGAAAGAAAATAGATTGGAATACAAGTAAAACAATTAATTTAAACCATATAAATTTTAATTTAAATTAATTAATATTTAACAATTTGGTTAAATCCCTTTGAGTTCACTAAAGTTAAATCAATCTATCTATTTCTAAATTCATTATCTTATTATCTAGTCATCATCAATTAACCATTTCTAAATCATCCATTTGTATAATCATTTATTGTACTCATATTTTATTCAACAATTTTTTTTATTCCAAATTATGATTAAGTTTATTCCACTTAATATATCTTATTACATATATTTAAACCATATAAATTAATTTAAACCATATAAATTTCAATTTAAATAAATTTATATTCAATAATTGGTTTAAATTTAAGGTATTTCCATAAGTTGATCTAACTCCAATTTGTTAATTCTTTCAGAACAAAATTTATTATATTCATCTCATTCAATTAACTTATTATTCTATCATCTTTATTTGCATTTTTTTTAATCTAAGTGTATAACATTTATTATAAACACTCAAATTTATTTATAAAATCATTTTATATTGTATATTATCCAATTACATTTTAACTTCTGAATAATTTAGGTAAGTTATATTGAAATGCAAATTAGTACTATACAAATAAAATTTTCAAATTCAATTATTTCAAGTTTAAATACTTATTTAAAATTTAGCTTTATTTATAATTGAAAACATCCTTTAACATAATTTTAAGAATTAAATTTCTGTTTAATTTCAAACCCTTTAGAGATAATTATGTATATACTATATATATTAAATCAAGTTAAATTTAAAATAATATACCCATATATATATAAATCAAGTAATATTTAAGAAATTCAAATCAAAATATTTTTCCAAAACAAAACCATAGCAAAGCTACAGAGTGGTCTCTCCACTTCGAAACTCGAAAATGAATGTCGATGGTGCGGCCGCCATCACCGAAATTATTTTCCAGCGACAAAAAGAAGAGCACTGATTTCAACATTTTAAAATTCTTTGAAAATCATTTATATTCAAAAATACTTTAAATTATACACCTTTAAAACTTTAAAACCAAAGTTTGAAATCATCGGAAATTAAATTCTCAAATTTCTGATTTAAATTCATTTCAATTCCAAATCAATTTATAAACCATGTTTATAAATTCATTTATAGAACACTAAATGAAAATCAAATATTATCATTTCAAACAACCAATTTAATTAACTTATTAAATTCTAGGAAACTTTACTTATATATTTATAATATAACCATACAAATTTATTTCATTTACCATTTGAAAATAATATTGTGTCAGTTTGCTCTGTTCAAGTGTTTTGGAAATCCTATCGATATCGCTGATCAGACGAATCGATCGAAGACCCAAATCAACATCAACAACTCAAACAACACAATATATAAAACATTTTAATATTAATTACAAATACACTCCCTCACTCGATGATACAAGAATGGATTTCAAAGCAAGGATAGAGATTCAAATTTGATGGACTCAAATTAAAGAGAATTTGATTCGAAGATAGGTTTGAAACAAAGATAAGATAATTAAATAACAAAATGGGAGATGGATAAGTTTATACAAATCGCGGATAACCTTAACCGGGTCGACCGTGACTTCATGAATAAGATCGATGCAGAATTTCGAGGCAAATCTACATCCGATCTCAAGAAATAGAATTAAGTTATAGCAGGAGATATATAGCATCGTAAACCGAGGATACAAAAAAATCTCCGGTAAATCTATGCCTATTGTAAAGGAGTTTCACCCTTTTACAAATCATTCGAAGTTTGGCGAGACTGCCGATTCATTATAAAGGTTATTCGAAGTGGAGTTATGGGATACTCCAGAATTCAGAAGAATACAAATAGTGAGGGACAAGAATGAATTTCGAAACCGAGGGAACGTTCCAAAATTCAAACGAATCGAGTCAAAAAGGACGAGGTTCAAACTTGGATGAAAGTGATTCTGTAAATACATTTACCATACATGTTGAGTTTTGCCTAGAGCTACCAAAGCTCTGATACCAACTGTAACGACCCGCTATTTTGGACTATTCGCATCCGCACATGTCGGACTTGAATAATTCAAAATACCGAATTGTTAATTTAAATTTGGCAAAACTGAACATATACAGTAAATAAATAATCACAGATCACAGACACAGAGTAATAAATGCAGCGGAAACAAAAGATAGTAGTTCATGAAGCTGCTATATACATATCCGAGTCAAATAAGGTACAACAGAAGTCTCGAATACAATAATCAAATACAATATCAGAATACATCACTAGAATCAGCATTCTTCCCTGGATGATTTTTCATCCAGGTGTGAGCCGAAGACCGTAGATCTGATTTTTGGTGAAATCCTGTGCGTTCGTAGCTGCATCCGATGGTTCCTCTTGAGCCGATATCTGAAACTGGATAGATAGCTGGATCTCCAAGCGAAGCTCCAACTCCAAAGGTGAGTCTCGAATACTGGTACACTTAATCTGACCCGAGCGTAAAGCAAAACACAAAACACTCGAGTCAGGATTAACATTCTTATATCAATAAATCCAACTCAAGTGAAATAGCAATTGAAATACAAGTAACTCAAAGGATGTTTGGAATAACCATCCTTTAAGGATCCGTTAAACTATCTACTATGTAGTAGTGTACGATAAGTAGATAATGCCTATCAGTAATATAAAATATCAAAATAGTGTTAAGGCGTTACCATTATCCCCCTTAACACATTTTATATAAGCGTTATAGTCTATACAGCACTGTAAACTCCACCGTAAACTAGTGGGCTATCAGGGAGTACTCCATAGGTATAACACAAAACAAATCGTAGTGGTCGCGTATAGGGATACAAGTATGACAAGGCACATGAGGCAATACCCAAGGTAGTGAAACTACCGTTCGCCTGATCCGGACTAGTGAGAACGCATCGCCGCAGCGATCGCAACATCGCGAAACAACACTCCCAAATCAAGGGTGCACCAATCGATAACAAGTAATGAGTAGTTTCGAAGAAGTGTGCTCGCTCGAGGTGGCTAACCCCATTTGGCCCGGCACGGCTCCTGTTTTAGTCATTTCCAATTTGACACAAGTGTCAAGGCCATCCATTATCGTTCTCTTTCTTCAGTCGTCACGTACATCATTCCAACCACTTCATTCTAGATCATACTCCGCGTATAGTTATTAAAGTGGTATTCGGTTTAGACAGTGAGTATGTCCCTAACCGATTTCGGTCTCTTTAATAACCTTCGAAATTATTTCACCGATTGGTCGATTAATATATTTCAAAAGCAAATCAAATTCAATTTCAATTAAATTTGTAAATCAACATTTCATTTGTCTTTCTAAAACAATTTCCATAACTTACGTTTCAAAACTTCCAAATTACCATTTCAAAATCTTATAATTCAACTTAAATATTTGATTTAAGACAATTCAAGTATTCATTTAAATTCATATATAAGTTTCATCCCGAAATCATTTAAATTAATTTAATTTACATTCAAATCAATTTATGTTCATTTATCGATTTTATTCAATATTCGTTAGGTAAATTATCCTTCGAACAATTTCTATTTAACTTCCAATTTATTAAATCAATTATTTAAGTTCAACTCCATTATATCAAAACTTACAAATTGCATTAAATTAAATTCATCAAATCAAATTCTTTACATTTCAAGTCTTACATTAATTTCAATAAACACATTTTATTTCTTATTAGAGAAATTCAATTTCACTTATTAATTTACTTAGTTACAATTTCAAAACTCAATTAATAAAGAAACTTAATTTCACTTATTCAAGAAGTTCAATTTTACTTAATAAAGAATTCAATTTTATTTAATCATTAAATAATTCAATCTTATTTAATTATTAACAATTCCAAATTTAATTATTAAATAATTAATTTTAAAACAACGTTCATTCATCATCTACTATGTTAATATTTTGATTCAGATTATTAAATATTAACATTTCCTTTCATTAAAATTTAAATTCCAACTTCGTTTCAAAACCATATTATTTATTCAAATAAAATCTTCATTTTATTTTTATATCAAATTATTGACCAATCGATTTTTATTAATTCTCTATCCTTGGTCAAAGTTCAATTTGGGTATTTATCATTTCAACCCGATTCCATTTCAATTCAAAAATCAAAGCATAACAAAGGGAACTTGCAGTGTGATAACTGGGATGGTGTCAAAGTAAATAAACAAGCAATAACAACAATCAATAACAATCCAATAATTAATTCAAATAATCCCGAAATAATCGTATTAATTTACATTGTTGTTTGTGCAAATTAATAAAATTATTTCTAGAACCTACACTATCATTTCATGTAGATTAAAGATTATTGCACTAATATTTTATGCGGTTCTTCACTTGGTATCTATTATTCAATTCATACTACATCAATTTATACAACATACATTCAATGGTTCAAGGTGTAATTAACCATATTACTACGTGTCAGGTAATTAAACATTTAAAGGGGTCATATTATGCAAATGTCATCAAATCAAATTAACACATATATCAAATCTAACTATCCTACGTCAATTTCAATTTCAAATTATTTATCACTTACAACATTAACAAATTTAACGTCCAATGTAAACATCAACAATCAATCATTTAACAACCAAACTGGGTTATCATTGTATAAATAATAGATAGTAGTGTCAGATGTCACAGGTGAACTGATACAGGTAATAACATATATATAACAGTGTAAATAATTAACAGTCGCATATTTCAATTGTCGTTTCAATTGAAATCAAATTTAATAAATAAAAGAACATTAATCGTGAGTGATTGCTCACCTTTCGAGGCTAGATAGATTTGATAAAGAAATGAGCTACGAATTCCAAAGCAACGCCAGATGGACACTATTCGATGAAGATGACAGACATGACGGTCAAAGCTGATAGATAAGGAATTGATGAAATTAAATCAGAACTGGATTGATGATGATAAATGGTATATGTGAATTTACTGGAAATCCATATCCATTTAAAGCACATACATATAAATCAAATAAATATTTTATTTTCAATGCCCCATATATTCGACCAACACCAAAAATTTTAAACTGATAAAATATCCACATTATATAATAAATTCAAAACAACATTTATTATAAAATTAATATTTATAAAATCAGTCAAATCCAAAATAGTATATAAACAAATACGCAAATACTTTATATAACTGGATGTATATAACTACAAACTAAAACAGTATAAAATATAACTACAAAATAGTCAAGTTCAACCAAGTAAAAAAGGGATGGAATTTCAAAAGGATTCAGGAGTGCAAAATCGCATTCCAGAATTTGAAGGATCGTTCGATCAGTACTCCCATCCTATCAGGACCAGTAACTCAAAACCAGTAATAGGTGAGGACTTATATATGTATTTAGTTGTAACCGATAAAGCTGTTAGTGCTGCAGTGGTTCGAGAAGATGAAGGGACTCAGAGGCTCATATATTTCACAGGAAAGCGTTTGTCTGGGGTAGAGCTCAACTACTCGGTCATTGAAAAGTTAGCCTACAACCTGCTTCTCACAGTAAGAAAACTACGACCGTACTTTCAAGCACATCTCATCGAAGTCCTCACAAACTAACCGTCGAAGAAAATACTGCAGAAGCCTGAGACGTCGGGCCACTTGCTAAAATAGGCAATGGAGCTTAGTCAGTATGATATCTCCTACTTCCTAAGAAAAGCAATCAAAGGACAAGCACTAGCAGATTTCATTGTGAAATGCACGCTACCTAGCGAGCCACAATTTGAGAAGGAGATGCCCACTCCCCAATTTTGGTAATTGGGGCATCAAATGAATAAGGGCAAGTATCAAATATGTATAGATCACACCAGATGAGTAGAAATTATACGAGGGTAGTGAAGCTCTGGTTTAAAGGTACCAACAATATGGATGAATATGAGACTCTCATCGTAGGCTTAAGGATTGCTCATGCAATGAAAGTAACCCATATTAAAATTCACAGTGATTCCCAGTTAGTTGTAAATCAAGTGCAGGGGAATTACTAAACAAAAGAGACAACTTTAGCTAAATATGTAAAACTGTCCAAAAGGTTGCTAGAGCAGTTTGATCGATTCAATGTAAAGAAAATCCCATGTGAAAACAATTGTTTTGTGGACTCATTTGCTAAACTTGCTAGCGCTAAAGTAGCGCAAGAAATGAAAACTGTCCCAATAAGACATCAAGTTGAACCAAGCATTACTAAGAGCATAATAAGATGCGCTCGAACAAGATTAATGCTAAGAAGCAGTTGAAAATGGAGGGCAGACTCTCCCTGCGTCCATCCCTCTACATACAGAGGAAGATTCATGGATGACCCCAATCAAATAATTCTTAGTAAGTGGAATCCTTTCCTCAAACAAACTAAAGCTCATAAAATTCATTTGCTGGCTCCATATTTCTACTTCTTTGATGGAATATTATACAAGAGAGGTTACTCTTCCCCTTATCTTAGATGTGTTTCCAAAGAGGAGAGAATATGTAAAACTCCGCTTTTATACCCATATTACCCAAGAGTATCGAGCAAAATGGAGAATGATGTGATATGGGTGATGCACACATGAATATTACATTGAACCAACACTGAATACGTCTCCTAATATAAAAACCACTCACCTCGACGTAAACAGTCTTGGTAAAAAGCAATAAACACATGTGGTTCCCGGGGATAAAACAATACACACTACAAAAGAATAGAGAACAATAGTCATCTACATAGTGTTAACAGATAATATAAAATATACACAAGACTGAATGGGATATAAAATAGATCAAACTCCCATTATCTCAAAAATTCACAATGTATGCCCGGTATACAACACAATGTCTTACATATAGGAAATATCATAAAATGGAGCTATATACAATAATACTCTAGCCTCCAACTAAGCCCAATAGGCAAATTTGGTCATTCTGTCCCTGAACCTGAAATGCCTTGGACTGACTGGAGTATTATATAAATAATAAACGGGTCAGATTTAATCTCTAGATCCAAAGATGAGTACATAAAAAATATGTCAAGGGGATAATAAATACACAACATTATAAAGAAATCAACAATAAAACATCCACAACACATCGAACAACATCCATAACACAATAAACATTATCATACACAACAAACAGCAAAACATCTATAAGACATCGAACAATGTCACACACATCACACAACGCATATTAAGCATCTATCACACATCACACCATGCATATCGAACATTCATCGTGCACATCGCACACATTACACTCCACACACATCGCACATCGCACACATCATACATCACACATCGCATCTTTGTAACGAATTCTGCATCGCACACTTCGATCCACTCAAAAGCAAAGATAGTCATATTCCCGCTTCAAAGTAAAATAAGTAATATTGTAATACACCTCACACGTCAAGTAAGAAATCTAGGTAATATTGATTAATATTTGTGCACAATATGGAATAATTCACTGATATCCAAGTATTAAATATACAGTCTTCAATGAATTACCCGACATTATACTAGTATTGAGTAATAAATATACTCTACCGAATGTACCACCTCGTGAAATACAATTATATATACAACACTCTCAATAAATTTCCACTTCGCTTATTAATTCACTCTTGCTTAATTTTTACTTCAATTCATTATTCTTTGTTTTGATTACTTCATAGTTTAGCACAATGGGTGGATTTAACTTCAACTCATTCATAGCAATCCAATCAACAACCATCGATGCACATATTGAAATATTATTTAATCAGTAATTAACGAGTTGAAGGATTTTGTTTAAATACATTTCACTTTATTTTTCTCCTCTTTTATGAAAATACTTCGATTAAATTTAGAAAAAAACACCTCTTTTATTTATTTCCTTCTCTTTTAAAACAATAAATATTAATTCTCTTATTTAATACCAAAAACTCATATTTTAGAACCACTTATTTGGTTTCAAAGAAACCTTTGTTCAAACCAATCAATAAATTAAAAACCACTAAAATCCTCCCATTTCTAATTTTCACTTCAACAATATTATGGAAATACCATAAAGAAATTGAAATTTGTAATTACTTTTAAACATCAATCAATAGTACATCACTTCCAATCCAAAAATACTTCCAAAATCCAAATATATAATTTCAAAATAATTATTTAATTTCCTCATTTATTTCCAAATCCATTTGAAACTATTAATCCATCAAACTAAAATTCTATATCAACCACAATAATTTTTCTTCTAAAATTCACTTCACAATAAATGTAACAAATCCCATAAATGATGATTCCCATTCAATAAATCATAAATTGCATTCAACTTTCGATTACTTCAAAACATTATTTTATACACTTTCCATCTATTAAATCCAGCTAAAATTAAATCATCACTTTCAAACATCAGTCATATAATCCCTTTAAGTATTTTCAAGATGAAGGTAAATAAAAATATATAATTATATGAAATTCACTTATTTAGTGAAATCCCAAAATTCATGATTTTCCAAAATAATTTCCATTCAGAAATCCTTAAAATTATTCCACTTAATTTTTCCAAAATCATCCCTCTTTCAAATTTTCCATTAACTGCAAACACTACAAGAAAAGTAGTTATTAGTAGCACGATATGGCATTGTTTATTACCAGAATGAAACTATTGGCATTTTTCATGCTTTCTCCATAAATAAGAAACGCTGACAAAAATAAATTTAAGTTTCACTGCTAAATTTTCCCTTAAATTTTCAATTGCCCGCATTTTTTGGTTACCACTCTATCAAATTTTCATTTCCCTCTTCTTAATTTTCTTCGGTAACCTAGTTCTCATCTAGAGCCACATCCACATCCACCTCCTTCCCTATTTCTCTCTTCTACCGTGTCGCTTCTTCCACCCTATCGTTGCTTTCCCCCGTCTCGACATCTGTCCTTTCTACGCTTCCTCCACTATCACCACCTTCATACTCATCTACAACTTTATACATGTCTTTATCTCAACAGCCACATCTATCCTCATCTCGCCCTTTGTGTCTATCTCAATCCGAGTCTCCACATTCGTTGTTTTTCACAAGTCCTCCCTCTATGTTCAAAAGGAATACAAACCCTAAACTGCAGGTGTATTGTATCAAAAAGGGTAAATAATTTTGTAGTTTATTTATCTGTTTAACTGTTATTTAATTGTTTAGGTATGTAGTTTAATTGATTTTTATTTGATTTCGCTAAAAACTTATGGTATGAAATAGCAAGGGAAATTAGGCAAAGCTCCTGACCCAAACATAACGTCTTTATCTTTTCCGTCTAATTAATTTAATGGCTTTTCCTGTTTCTAACAAATCCGATGATTTAAAAGAGAAAATATATTTCCATTTGCTGCCTTTGAATAGATCTCATCTATTTTGGGCTTATGCTGCAGATATTTATACAAGCTACAAGGTCGCTCCTTTATACATTTAATCCACTTTTAATCATTCTCTTTCTCTAATCGGTCTTTAAGGATTTCCATTTCTTTTATACAGGTTTATCACTTGAGACCGAAACTTAAGAATGACGTGGATAAGCCAGATGCAATTTGGGAGCGACAACATGAGATTGCAGCTAATAAAGTGTGTTCTTTGTGTTCTAAGCTTGGTGGCCTTATTCTAAAGGTAATTTATGCATTACTTTTTTTCTTTTCTGGAATTTTGAATTATCGACGTGTTTTAGTGTATAAATGTTTTTATTGGTAATTATGATGTTACTATATTTGTTTGATTGATGATTAACACATTAGTCATGATGAAAACACATAGGTTACCCTGTTTAAAATAATAGATTTCATTGTTGAACGCTGCTTAGTTCTAACTTCTAAGTGTATTTGTTTACCTTCAATATTCATACTTATTTAGTTTTTTTATAAGAACAAAAATTGCAAGATGATCATGATGAAGTGCTTATATTTTCAATTCAGCATTACGAATTTTTCTTTTTGATAAAGGAGTGGTCCTCTTAAGAGGATAACACTCATATTTTATTAAGCAAAAACCAAAGTTTGTACAAATGTTTATGGGATATGAGTTATTACAATGGTGGTAGATCATCATAGTGATGATCGATTAATTGAGCAAATGAAAAGAGAGCAAGTAAACATGATTACAAATTTGTGAGCTGATAATAACAGCCAACTATT
Source organism: Allium fistulosum (assembly GCA_030737815.1). Classification (NCBI taxonomy): domain Eukaryota; kingdom Viridiplantae; phylum Streptophyta; class Magnoliopsida; order Asparagales; family Amaryllidaceae; genus Allium; species Allium fistulosum. The sequence goes on from CM060902.1 coordinate 218,973,371, forward strand.
ATTATTAAGGTAATAACCAGCGGAATAGATAAATGCATTGAAACAGCAAATGCTTGCACAAGAGCCTTACCATGAGAGGGAGTTGTAGGGAGGTCATGTGCAGGATGCAAGAGCAGTTATGCTTGCAATTCAGGTGGTCCATTAGGCGAGCAAGTTGTTGTTCTTATTGGATTAATCTGAGAATTGCAAGTCCACTGAGAATCTCATCCATGCAGACATGGTAACAGTAAGGCCAGGGCAAGACAGTAGCAAACAAGTTGAGGTACGAACTTAATAGATGCGACTAGAAGGTTCCTGCAATCCGGGGCCTACTGTATGGATGTTGAAGTGGCAAGCACGATGGTAGCTTGATGAAGCGAGACAACATGGGGTGTAATCTGCCGGGCTCAGGACTGGAAACCATTCAGTTAAGATATGAGATAACCCTTCTATGATTCAGTTGAGATACGAGATGAAGGTGCATACTGAAGCCATATATTTTGTGCATACAAGTAAATCATATTTGATGATTTAGCTGGCAATCAGAAGATGATGGGCTGTTGCTGACGATCAGAATATGTTAATTCTATTTAGGTGAGGTGAAGTGTGCTAGTTGGGGTTGCTGGCGAACTGATGGGGTTGCTGGCGAACTGTTGTTGACGATCTGAATCTGAGGTGCTTAAATACTTGCAAAAAAAGAAAAAGAAAAGAAAAACACACCCCATGCTGTATATATATTAAGAATTTTTTTAACTAGAAAAAAAACACACCCTAAACACATGTACATGTATGTCTTTATAGTTCAATTTTGAGAAGTTTTTGTTCATTGCTGACAAACTCACACTGCAACCTGTTTTCTGTTAGTTTTAAAGTTTGTTATTTTCAAATTTTCTACCAATTCAGTTTTTCTCTATATATTACCAAAGTAATTTAAGCTCTTGCATTATTGATAAGACCAGTTTTGCATTGAAGCTTGATTTTTTGCTGTCAAGGCAAGCAGAGTTTTGATTATAGTTTCAGGTTTGTTAAATGGTGAAATTAACCATGCACAACCGGGTGAATATGTAAGTACTAAAGTAGATTTTGATGATGGTGATATATTGACTCAGCAAGTTAAATGCATGAATTTAATTCTAAATGGTCCGTTTAAAGAGAATGTGGAAAAGTGATCATTAGAAAATGATGCACATAAATATGATATAAATAACGATTTAGTTACCATGCATAGTAAGTTGCTTTAGGAGATACAATAGAAATGATGTTAGTGGAGAACACTTAGCGCAATGCTGATGTTACTGGAAAGGATGATGGTAGTTTGGAAAAAGGATATTACTAGTAATGATAAGAAGTGGGATTTGAGGGTTGATACTATGTTAGTCTTTAATAAAGATGGGGTTGTGTATGGTGAGTTTGATTATGAACAGAATATATCAGATCTAAAGCATGGTACACGAAAAATCATTAATGCATGGTCTAGCTTTAAACTACAATCATACGCATGTGCATGACTTGGTTTTGATTCAAGGAGATACACCTTACCTGGTTCAGTGAGGTTGCTGGTGATAATATATTACATCATGGTGGCATGGATTTGGTATAAGGTGACAAAGATTTGGAAGAAAGTTAAATCAACAAAGATGGTTGTTGCTGTCAAGGCAAGCTGAGTTTTGATTAAGCGTTTTTTCTTTTCTTTTCCTTTCCTTATTTATTTATTTCAATCGAGTGTACCCTTTTGTTCAGGTTCAACATCCTGGTGTAGAATACTTGATGATGGTTGACATAAAGAATATGCAAACTTTTGTTCTGTTTTTGTAGAAGTTGCCAAAGAGGTCGAGAAGCAGGTACATTTTCATTTCTTAGTAGTACTCACTAATTTATGGAAATTGTTTGTTTCACTGTTGATTTGTTTCTTTTGACTGTATGCTAAAGATTTATGCTATTTAATGTTCACGTATGCATTCTGGATAAAAATCATGATAATAACCTGTATAGAAGCAATGATATTTTAAATATAACTAAGTTGAGCAACACTTCAATATGGCTTAAGTTATCAGTGAATTACTTTTCGAAGTCTCTCGATCAAGGATTATTTAAACCTTAGTTTAGTTACTGTAATACAACTATATGGTTTTGACCCTCCTTTTGGGATAAACTTCACTTGTAATTCTATTTTGAGCACACTACTTCATTATAGAGGACAACTCAATGTTTCCTTGTTAATCTTCATATTCTTTCGTAGTTCAATGTATGATCTTCAAGTTAGTTTTCCCATCATATTTTTGTTGTTGTTTTCACATCCAATATTTGAGGTTTTGACTTTTTGGGATAAGTTAAATGTTGTAAATCATCAATTCCAAGAATTTTATTTTATAATTGTTGATGCTATATAATTACATTTTCAACTGGAAAAAGGGACTCATTCCTCATATTTAAAAGAAAATGACTTGCATGTTGAATAATAAACCACAAGATCCACTTATAAGTTCTACATAAGATACATTTTTATAATGGTATAATAATAATATAAGGCCGTACACATAAATGCACAGTTTTATAGAGAATTGTGGAGATAAGTTACATACAAGCTCTTGAAAAGTGATAAACACAGTAGAAGACAAGTATGCATTTACATAACAAAACCAATTCATTACAGTTAGGAAACCACATACATCAACTGGGCAGCATCAAGATAGCAGATCCAAATATTGCACTGAATAGGCAGTGTCTATTGGTACTTAATTTTGCATTACGTAATACGTAATATTCAATCCTGTCTAAAGCAATATGGGTTGCCTATTACTAATGACATTGTTTACAAGAGAAGGTTTGCTATTAGTGCTTTTGTTTGGAAATGAAACCATATTAACACATGTGTAATTATAAATATATGATTGCATTGTGTGTTTAAAAACGATGATGAGTTGTAAGGTTTATTTTTAACCAGTTGTTATGAGTTTTATACATTACTTGTTTCTTCCTTTTAAGAATTGTCTAAAAACTATGGTTTTATAAATATATCAGGCCCTGGAAGAAGGCAAGACCATGTAGGGAAACAATGCAAGAATGATCAAAGAAGATTTTGGCGATAGAGATACATCACATTCTAGGATTGAGGGTGTAGAAACTGGTGCTGATGCTGTTGCGTTTCTTCTTCTTGGTGCAGATTCAGTTCAGGTTAGGAATTTCTTGTAACAACCCGCGTATTTATCGATTTTATATTTAAATATTTTATTTAAATATTTCATCGTTAATCAGATTGAAGTCCGAAAAGCTACTTTTTGCAAACAGTCGAATTGAGACTCGAGACCACTTCCATTGAGTTCAAAATGCCGTTTGCGACCTTTTTGAGTATAAACTTCGGTATGTTTGGAGGAAGTCGAATTTTGCTACTTTTTCTATTAGGTTTTGGGTTTTGGTTCAGCCCACTAGCTAACTTAATACCCTAACTCAGCCCCTCTCCTTCCATTCACTCATTTTCACTTCTAAAACTCAAGCTAAAACTGAAAATGGGGGAAAGGAAGAAGAATTAGAAATTCCAAGCCCTAGTTCTTCTTGTAGACTTGAATTCTCGCTCCAAAATCAAAGAGAAGCATTGGTAAGCATCATCTCCTTCTTCTCCAACTCATTCTCTCTTTGATTTCAGAAAATTCCTAAACCTAATTTGAGAAGTGTTTCTCTTTTAAGCTTAGATTCAAGCTTCTTGTGTTGAGATTTAAGTGTGGTTGATCTTCCCTTGTCTTCAAGCTTCTCATTCATTGTTTTTGGGTTCAAAGGTGAGATTTTTATCTCACATCTTAAACTATTTTTATCTTTGATTGTTAGGTATGAATTCCTAACAAGTATTCATGTGCTATTGCTTTTGATTTGGAAAGAATTGGTATTCATTGATAGGGCAAGAAGTGCTGGAAATCAGGCTTCGGCCGACCGAATGCAGGGTCCGGTCGACCGACCTGCTACTTGAGCACTTCCCTGCCTCTGTTTTGGGAATGCAGGAATTTTGGCTCCGGCTAACCGACCAGGAAGTCCGGTCGACCGACCTGCTACCCGAGAATTTCTGTCTCTGGTCCGATCAACTGACCTCAGGGTCCGGTTGACCGACCTGCTCCCTTTTGCCAATTATGCCTATATTGCCTATTTTGTTTGAATTTCCAACTTTAATCGATTCGTGTTGTCTCCCTTTTGTTGTTATCATTTATTATCGACTTTGATGACATTTTCTTTGGGAATTATTGGAAATATCCATTTTGATGGATTTGATATCGATTTCTTTGGATTTTATTCACGTCTTCGAATGTGAATTTTTATGATTGATTGTTTCTACAATCACTTCTATGATTTGTCACTTCAAAATATAAAGGTTTTCTATACTAGTAGTAAATATCAAAACCCTTCCATTAAAACGATTTCAACACTATTTTATTACAAAGCTCGTTTCTAAAACCGTTTTCCAATCTATTAGTATATACAAACCTTTACCTCATTCGTATGAGAAAATATAATTAAACGGCTTAGCAAAACAAGTGGTATGAAACGCTTGCGTTTACTTCGTCGGTTAATTTATGGACTTGTTCGAGTGAAACTCTTGTGACAATTTTCTAGTGGAGATCTACAATATGTTCGTAAATATTTGAGTTAAGCAAGTGGTTATGGGACATGAAGCTAAACTCTTATATTTACTAGCTTAGTGTAATCGACACTTCTTGATGATCGATGACGATCATTTTATGGTTTAGACTAGCAATGTGCGGTGTCTCTTTGATTCGGTCCATTGGACGTTACGCTGTACGACGTCGTTGTTCCATTTTATCGTGATTTGGTTCATCGGACGTTACGCTGTACGACGTCGTTGTTCCATTTTACTACGTGTTGGTTCATCGGATGTTACGCTGTACGACATCGTTGTTCCTTTTTATCGTGATTTAGTTCATCGGACGTTACGCTGTACGGTCGTTATTCCATTTTACTACGTGTTGGTTCATCGGATGTTACGCTGTACGACATCGTTGTTCCTTTTTATTGTGTTTTGGTTCATCGGACGTTATGCTGTACGACGTCTTTGTTCCATTTTCCTATGTGTTGGTTCTTCGGATGTTACGCTGTACGACATCGTTGTTCCTTTTTATTGTGCTTTGGTTCATCGGACGTTACGCTGTACGACGTCGTTGTTCCTATTTATTTTGTCTCTGGATCATCGGACGTTACGCTGTACGACGTCGTTGCTTCAGATTATTTGATTTCTGGATATTGATATTTGGAATTTATGTTTCACCAGCATTTACGATGGGCATTGATATGTATGTCATTATTTGTGGCTTGGTGAATTAAATTAAGAATATGACATTCTTTTCTGTGTTTTGAGATTCTTGAGATATTGTATGACTTTTGTGGGTTTTCTAATGTATACCTATCATAGTATGACATCTTTTTGTTATCATACGTTTTATTACTATATCTCTTCCTATATCTCATTTTATCTGATAATTATAGCTAGACTGATCCGTTTATTATTTTCTTCTTAAATAATACTCGGGTCAGACTGAGATTTTACAGGTGCTTCCTCTTGACTTCCTATCTGGGACCATCATCTGATTTTGGCTAACTACTCTAGATTAGTAGTTTTGTTGAATACATTTGAGATTAGACTCCTTGATGTATACATATTCTATTGTCTTGCACTTGTATCTATTCTTTTGTGTCATTGTGGATCTTATTTGACCACTACTCTGATGTACATTTTCATGTGTTATATTCATATCTATTTCCGCCTTTGTGATATGAATTTTCTGTGACTGATTTGTGTTATGTTTATTTCTATATTTGTTTCCGAAGTCCATATAGCCACTGTGTAGTAGCTTTGAGTTTGTATCGGTATGTCGGATTTCCTCTTAAGATGAAAAGTTATATTTTTATCTGGCATATCGGTAGTCGCACAAAGCAATTATACAGATGGTCGCTCCTCAATAGCCTTATTCTCCGTGCTAGTTGACGACATTACCCCATAGTGTCCTTGGCTGGCGTGGGTATAGAGGTGGGGCGTCACATTTCTAGAAATCTAATTATTTGAATTACCTTGTATCATCAGATTTTGGAGTTGCAAATTGAAGTACCAATAGATTTTGGAGTTTGAGTGTTGAGTTTTTTCTTCTCTATACATCGTTTGCTGAATAAACACAAATTACACTTGTATCTATACGAGTTTTTTAACTTTGATCTCTTCAGTTTTGTTATATTTCAGCAATAATAATAATAATAATAAACAATAGTTTGAATAAATTAACTAAGTTTTATAAAAATTAAATACGTTTATAAAAATTAACCAAGTATTATAAAAATCAACAAGGTTATAATAATAATAATAAACTAAGTTTGATAAAAACATTAACTAAGTTTATAACAGCAACAACAAACTATAGTTTGATAACAAATTAGCTAAGTTTATAATAATAATAATAAATTAACCAAGCCAACTAAGTTTTATAATTAATAATACTAATAATAACAATAATATCAAAAACTAAGCTTATAAAAATTAACTAAGTTAATTAAGTTTTATAAAAATTAAATAAGTTTATAAAATTTAACTAAGTTTATAATAATAATAATAATAAATTAACTAAGTTTACAATAATAATAATAAATTAACTAAGTTTATGAAAACTTATAAGTTTGAGATAATTTATAAAAATTAACTAAGTTAATAGAGTTTTAATTTGAGATAATTTATAAGTTTAAGTTAATTAAAATATAAGTTATGACATTTCAAGTTTTAGCAATTGAGATAATTTATAAGTTTAATAATAAAAACAATAATATTAAACAATAGTTTGAATACTTTAACTAAGTTTTATAAAAATTAAATATGTTTATAAAAATTAACTAAGTATTATAAAGATTAACAAGTTTATAATAATAATAAACTAAGTTTGATAAAAAAATAACTAATTTTATACTAATAATAATAATAATAAAATATAGTTTGATAAAAATTAACTAAGTTTACAAAATAATATTAAGTTAACTAAGTTTTATATAATTTAACTAAGTTTTATAAAAACTAAACAAATTTATACAAATTAATTAAGTTTTATTATAATTTAACTAAGTTAACTATGTTTTATAAAATTAAACAAGTTTATCATAAAAATTAACCAAATTTTACAAAAATTTAACTAAGTTAACTAAGTTTTATAAAAATTATTTAAATTTTAAAAAAGTTTAACTGAGGATGGTTGGCATACTTAAATATGTAAAGCACTTTCATAATCATTTGTTGACTATTAAACTTGTCTATAGATAATTAGCCTTTTTGGACTAAAGATCAGCTGCAGCAAAGAATTGTGGGTAATCAAGTAATGAACATGACTCTAATTGTTGTATACATTATAAAATTTTGTTAGCACTAGTTGTGTAAACTTGTTTATGAATGATTAAAGATTTATGTGAATTTGCTTATTTTATCGAAAAAATATTATCGAAATGGTTATGGATATCATATTTGATTACGTGATTAATGTGTTTTTTCAATTGTTTGAATATGATGATTATGTGATTGATTGTTGGTTTGAACACGATGATTATGTGATTGATTGCTAGCTTTAGTAGGACTACTATGCAAGTGATTGCTGGGAATGGTACATGCCATTAACAGGAAACGGTAGCCAGTAAAGTATGCTGCAAAACAGTCAATAACTTTTAGTAGCGTTTGAGAAACGCGATAGAAACAAATTTAATAGCTACAAAAATATACCGTGGCAAGATACAAACGCTACGAAAAATGTATACAAGCAGAAAAACCCGCTACAGAAAACTAGATAAGGATGTAAGTAAAAAGGCCAAAAAAAACGTTAACTTTTTGTAGCATTTGTGCAACGCTTCAATATGTGACGTTTTGGTAGCGTTTTCTACCACCCCATAAAAAGTTTCAGACTTAGTTGCATGTCGTTTCGCAGCATTTACCGAAACGCTACTAAAAGTTCTGGTAGCGTTTTTTCAACACTGCGAAAGGCCTTTTCTGGTGTAGTGAAATAGTCTCAATATTAAATAAGAACATCATTTTAAAACTCACTTACCAAAATAATTTATTTATCCCAACTTTTAATCTGTTAATTCATCTACTCCATCTCTATTCAATTTCAATTAAAGTTTGACTATTTACAAACATTAATTTATTATGCAAACATCACACAATAGATGTATAATCGCCAATCAACCAATAATCATCACAACAAGTAAATCATTGTTCACGACATAATTCTAATCAATTCAAACCATATCAACCATCAATTATCATCAAACAATCAATTTCATCCAATATACCAACAATCCATCCAACCAAGCAATATATGAGGTAAACAATATAATATAGATATAGTGAGTTTAGGAAGAACTCACCAAAACGATGCTCGAACAATCCAATTTGCAACCGCCATCGGCACATGATTTTCAACCTTCAACTTTACACACACACCAATAGCCCATACTTCGACGCCTACATTATTCTAGCCACCACACTCCATCCCATCGTTGCTTCCATGACCATTGCCTTAAATCGTCCCAGCCTCATATGATGCAGCCAGCAAAGCCCAAGTTATAAGCGATCACCAACTGCCTCTAACCTTGCATCGACATCCACTCCTCACTTTGCCAGACCAAGTCGTGCAACCCTATTTGTGCCTCCACCATCGCGTGCCAAAGTTGCGGCGTCCCTCGCACCACCCATCTCCAGTTATGCGCGAGCCTAGGTTGTGTTTCCCTAAAAATTCATGCATCATCCCTAGGTCATGATCGCACACAACCTTCCCCCTTCACATCAATCGCAAGTCGCTGCTCCCATCTCCATGCGTCGTCGATGTAGAGAGCTACAATGATCACGTGTCAAGCATGGAAATTTCCCTTTTTATTCAAACATGTGATTTCTAATTTTGGGATCTAAGGCTGAAAATAAAATAAGGGAAAAAATACAGGTTTGGGCCTGAGTCAAGAAGCATGGAGAGTTTTCTAGAAAGTGGGAGAAAGAGTAAATTAAAATGGGCTTTGGGCCTTGATTTAATTCCATTCATTTTTAATTAATTTCCAATGCATTTAAATTTAAATTTTAATCCTTGATATAAATTTCAATCTATTATAAATTGATTTACTCCTCATTCCATAAATTATATTTCAATAGTTGGACAATTTTATTCAAGTCGATGTTCGCTTATTTTTATTTAATCCTCCATTGTACTATTATAGAATAAATTTATTTTCCAACTATTCGAACCATATTTAAAATTATTTACACCTCAAAACATTTCATATTGATTAAAACATCTTATTTAATTTCAATAAATTTCCAAAAAGAACTTATTAATTCAATTCAATTTACAAAATAAAAATCCTTTATTAAATAGAATTTAATCAACTAAAAATTTATTTTCAAATATAATAATCACAATTTGAATTTAAACACTTTTATTTTAATAAAATTTATTTATACAGCATTGAAAGCAAGGTTATTATAGAATACGAGTCTTGGGTGAAGTACATGAATGTCAGTGTGGAGACCACTCTGGAGGAGCTAAGTTAGTTAAGAAAGTGTTAAGGCACAACTACTACTGGCGCACCACACTTCAAGATGCATAAGAATACATAAGAAAATGTGACAGATGCCAAAGATTCGCTAACATCCCAAGACAACCTTCCCATGAGCTCATCCCATTAGCCAGCCCGTGGTCATTTGACATATAGGGCATAGACTTGATAGGGTCACTTCCTATATCTAAAGGAGGGGAAAAGTACATAATGGTGACAATAAAATATTTCACCAAATGGGTGGAAGCAGTACCATTAGCTATAATTACTACAAAGAATGTAGTAACTTTTGTTGTGAGGAATATAATCATTAGGTTTAGGATCCCACATAAAATAATTTCTGACAACGAAACCTAATTTTAGAGTAGGGAATTTGTAGAACTTTGAGAAAGAAACATGATAATAAAATGTTTTTCTTCTATCATGCACCCACAGGCGAATGGGAAAGTCAAAGAAGCAAACAAGACTATTAAGAAACTGCTCAAGAAAATACTAAGGCTAAAGGAAAGTGGGTAGAGGAGTTATCCTTAGTATTGTGGGCTTATAGAACCTCATGCAGTTCCCCAGTTGGTCACACACATTTTTCCTTAACCTATGGCTACGAAGTGATGCTTCCAGTTAAGCTAATGATCATATCATAAAGAAGATTATCATACGTGGAAAAACAAAACAAAAAACTATTGTATGAGGCAATAGTCTAATCCACTGTGTACTGATAAAGGATGGCAAAGAATTACAACGTTAGGATTAGAGAGAGAAACTTCTACAAAGGGGATCTAGTACTGCAAAGGGTGATGGCTAACACGAAGGACCCAACAGATTTTTCTCTAGGCCCAAATTGGGAAGGCTCGTTGGTTGTAGCAGAAGTCTTAGCTAATGGGCTTACCAACTCTAAATACCTAATGGAAATCTAGTTTCGAGCATCTCACCTTATTTTGTATAAACAGTGTTATTTGTATAGAAAAATAACAAGTATTGTAATTATTACAAAAAGTAATAATACAGTGAACTGTACGTAGAGATATTAGATGGCCCAAACCAATATAAAAATCTCTTTGTGTTAATTTTACAAACATAGCTAACAACATTGAGTTGTATCGCACACGATTCGGCCTTTCGGCCAAACAATTACACTGGACGTAAGGATATTAGACGGCCTGAACCAGTAAAAAAAACCATGGGCATGAATTAAGAAGGGTTGTAAATACATGACCGACTTCTCAGTCAAAAACATTATTAGTGTAACGTCCCTGAATTTTGAACAAATTAAATTGAGAATATTTAATTAATTTTAAAATATTTGAACGATGATTTAATTTGAATCCCGAATATAAATTTGAATTTGGCGATTAAATTTTAAAGTTTAATCTATTGTAAGTTGAATAAAAATTTGTATCTTCAGTTTTAAGCTAAAGAAAAATATTTCAAACGCTTGTAAAATTTATATTGATAACACTGAAGATAACAGCAGCTTCAGAATTGAAATTTAAACTGTTTTGCTCAGTTTTGAGTTTAATTGTTTGAACCGATATTTAAAAATAGCGTTTCGAGGCACAGTCTTGGAATTCGACGAAACCAGTTCCATTGGGTCCGTAATATTGTATTATTACCGGATTTCAAATTTCGTAGCTTTCAGAGCTATCGTGTGATCATACGAGGTATAAACGCATTGGAAATTACTGAGACAAAATTTGAATTTAAATAAAACGCATTTACTTTTCTTTAACCCGACCATACGTACGAGCCACACCCAATTTGTCTCCCTCATACCTTCTATTCTTCGAGCAGGAAACAAAATCATTTCGTTTAGAAATAATTATGGCCGAGTGTTTTAAAGAAAAATCGCGAGTCCCCTCTTTCTTTATCTGTTCAAAACAAAATCTCGAGCAGTTTAAAAATGGCAACCTCTGATCAATTTCAACTCCCTCCCCTTTATAAAAGAAAGCATCGCAGATAGAAAATAAAATAAAAATCTCCTCTTCCGTTCTAATCAAAACCGTGCCCTCCTCTTTGTTCTTAAATCAAATTCGTTCGAAGAAAATTATATACCAAATCGCGAGTCTCCTTTAGGTTTCGAGGCAAATCAAAGGCAGGCGAACGGTAGGGTGGCGACGCGATTCAGGGGAAGGTCGGCGACGCGAGGCGAGGCTAGGACTGGGGGTCGCGAGCGCGAGGCCAGGCATTCGCGAGGCCTGGGAGTGCGCGACGTGGTGTGTACTCACGTGGAAGCAGGCGGCGACGAAGTCGCAATGACTTTCGGTGATGGCGTCAGAGTCGCAGAGGGATTGAAGGCCACTCGATTTGGGTAGCACGATTGGTAATCAGAGGAGGCGCACACGATTGTGGGGATCGCGATGTTGGCTCGAGCTCGTGTGGGACAGGCGTTCAAGGAGGATCGGAGTGGCGCAGCGATTCGCTGGTGGCCAGAGCTCGTTGTGAGGCTTGAGGTACCTGCAGTTTTGTTAAATTCAATTTTATAAAATATATATCGATATATGTTTAAAGCATAGGAATTTTGGGAAAAGTATGTGAAAGTATATATAAATTTGTTTTTATGAAATCTATATAAGTTATTTTATATATATACATGTGGGTTCAGAATATAAAACTAAAACAAATATACATATACATATTTGTGTGTACAAAGTTATTATAAAATAGTGGAGTAAAGGAATTAGTTGTTAGATAAACTTGTTTAATTATTTAATTACTAGAAGATTAAGGACAAATTTGTTTAAATAAAAAAAAATTGATAAATGGAAATTTATTTTCGATAAGTTCGAATATTAATAAACGGTATAAAATTGTTTTATACAAGGTCTAAAAGGGAGAAATAAACTGGATTGGAAAATGGATTGCAAATTGAAAAGCTAAGGTGAGATCTTTCTCACTCAAAATGATTTGTAGTTATTATTGAATTGATTGATTTGTTTGGATGTGATATTAGATATAGTAGGATATATCTATATATATAGCAATATATACATATTGGCATATGTATATATTGGATTGATGATTTCCCGCCTCGTATAGCGGATGAGACCCTATTGCGCCGTTAGTAAGCGGATATTTTTATAAAACCCATATACCGCGATATTCCACCTCGAAGTGGAATTGGTATTGTGCTAACATCTATGGATGAAGGGAAACAGGTTGGAGGGATCCAACTGGATTCCTCACCAGTATTTATTTATTTACAGATATTGATGTATATTCTGTTATCATATGTTGATATATGATGTTTGTTGTTATGATTGACTAATTGATGCTGTTGCATCATCGGATTCAATTTTGAAGTTTAAAAATAACATCTTTTACTTTAAAAGGGTTTTTAAAGTGATTTTTGAAAGTAGACGTTTTATTGGATTGTTGAATTGATTTATTTTAAATAAATAAACGTCTAAAATTTTAAAGTTATAAAAGTTAAGATTTTTGTGAAATAAAATCAAAGTGTGATTTTTGAAATAAAAGTTAAGAAATTTATGAAATGGGTTAAATTGGGATTTCTAGTATTATAAACGATTTATTTAAAAGATGTACAAAAAATGGATATTTATAAATTTAGAATATTGGAATTATAAGACAAGTTTCTATAAGTGTTAAAATGAAGTATAAATGGGATTTCATAAGTTAATGAAATCTGAAAGTTTTAAATTTTGTGAAGTTTAAAAGAACGATTTCTTTTAAAATAAATGAACTATAAGTTATATTAACTTATAAGATGGACCTTTGGTAAATACATTGAGTTATAAATTGAATGGGTCATTAAAGAAGATTTATAAATTGAAGTTGTTAGACAATAGAAATAGAATTTATAAACGTTGTTTTATAAATTCGAAATCAATTGGATTTGATAAATTAAATATAGAATGTTGTTAAAGGAGATATATTCGCGATTTTGGATAGCGAATTATTATTGAAATAAAATGTGTAGAAAATAGTGAAATGTAATTAGTGAAGTATATTCACGATTTTGGATAGTGAATATATCGTTAAGTAAAATGGATAGTTTTGGAAAAGTGACATTGAAAATGAAGTTAAACATTTTAAAGATGTTTTTAAAATGTATTATGATATCGAATACATAGATTTCAACATTTTTATTGTTGAAATAGACGTTTTCGAGAAATATAAGGAAATGGTGGACTATAACATTGTTGTTATAGTAAATGATTTCCGAAAGGAAGTGTTTTATGTAGTATTGGGATTTATATATCTATCTTAAAATCCGAATCTCTATACTAGTGATTTTGAGTCGTCGTAACGATGTTTTACGTAAAATTCGTTTTGACTCAAATGATTTCCTTAAAGAATGAAATATGTACTTAATATTGATTTAAGTATATCGAATATTTTCAAATGTTGAAAATAAATAGACTTGTGAAATTCTTATTATTAATAAGAATGGAAATGCTTTTCCAATATGAAATGAAACGTTTTTGAGAATTTATCTTTTAAAGATAAATTGAAAGTGAATGTTTGAAATCGATTGAAAATCGTATATCAGTAGATATTTTGAAATATAAATTCACTATGAAATTTATAAAAGAAAGGGGAATTGTTTTAGAAAAATAAATATTGATTTATTTTTGAAGTGTGGAAATTATATATCTAGTAAAGATATTTTTGAAAGATAAAATAATTTGGAAAATTATTTGGAATCTGATGATGTTGCGCATCTTTATTGATAGTTAAATAACCGACTATCAATAATTACCTTGAATGGATATTTGTTGTGAATTGGATGAATTTGAATGCCACACTTATTTTTGAATAAACGCTCACTATTCGGGTTAGCCGGGAAAGGACCATGGGGTCGTATAACCCATTCCGAATATGTGATACGTCGTTATGAATTGCATTCGAAGACCGGTGTTGAAGACCGGATATTTTTGAAAACGGAAGGATTACCGTCGAGTTACTCTACATCGGCTGATCTCTGATTTAGAGGTTTTATCACCCTTAGTGACGGGAAGTCCGGACGTGATTAGAAAATTATCCGGATATGCAAGGGCTTCGTGAGAAGTGCCTTCGGTTCTGTTCGATCCCGGAACAGACTTGTATGGATTGTGTGTCTGACGTTACAATTTGAGATATAAAGCTGATTCCTTTCAAATACATTTCTGTTGGTGGCGGAGAATTTATTCTCTTAGCTTAACACCCTTCTCTGAGACGTACGAGCTCAGAGGTTATGTAGTTGAAATTTATCAGCGATATATCCCAATTTGGTAACGTGGCATACTAAGTGTTGCTGTGAAATGATCAGTGTTTGATCATTTGTGATATGATCATTTGTTTGATCTTATATCTTTGTGATCATAGGTTGATCATTTGTTTGACCCGAAGCATGGCTTTGTAGAAAGCGTAGCTTTGTGTACGAGACTTCGTCGAGCCTCACACTCCGGAAATGGTCAAAACAGGAAGGATGCGGCAAGGTTCTAGGGAGTAGCGCCCCTTAGTGTATGTCATTCCTTCTGGATAGAGGTGGTATCAAGGTATGGAGCCCAGATACTTAACCTATGTGGTTGCTGCATTATTATTGTTATGTGGTTTGTTGGAAATCGGGGATCCTCGGGAAGATCTGTTACGATCGGGGGATGACATACGCGTGTTAGTAGTTACCTATTTTTGCAGAGGTAACCCGGCCTTGTGTTGGCAAAGATCTAACCGTAATTTTAGGTTATTTCTCGGGTCGTCTATTCCAGGGACGTACCCATCGTGGAATAGGTAGTTCCTTAGCCTGACCATTTGTTGGAAATCCAAAGAAACAATACGTGACTTGTACGGTTTTAGTTGTATTACCTGCTATGGAATGTGGCGGTAACCTGCTATTGAACATAGTAGCTATAGTAGGCATAAGTGCGGAATGCCTATGCTGGCTAAGATTAATATTATACTTTCGAAATGTTTTCTACACTATGCACTAATAATAATATCAAAAAGAATTTGATTTTGCGTAGTAAGCATCTTTGACTATCATAAGAAGAAATCTCCTCCAATTCTGCGTTTGCATTGTGTGTGTGGTGGGAGGTCTTATGGTAGTTTCATTTTCCAAAAGCATTGCGAATTTGTTTTATTTCCTTTGTGAAAATTAACTGTTTTACGATCTCACACCAGTCTTGCTATATTACAGCATGATAGGGGATTCTCGCTTCGCAGTTTGGTGGCGAACGGGAGACTCTTACCCCTACATGTCCCTGAGAGGGATGGGTTGGTTAGGCAGAGGCCGTGACAGTCGAGAGGCTGGCCGTAAAAGCAAGTTTGGGGTATCACTGTCAGCCACGGTGGGACTGGGATGGTTGCAAAGCCTACCGGTGGCCGCTTACTTCGGTATGTGACAGCGTGGTATTAGAGCATATGGTTAAGCGACAACCCTGCTCTGTTGGGTGTTACTCATTAGAGATAGAGTCAGTAGTACTCTAGAATGAGTGTGAGTGTAATAATAGATATGAGCGCGTAATTGTTAGTGAATATAAATTTGTTTTGTATTGTGTTGACTTATCGGTTGATTGTTTATGGATTCTGGTCGGTGCAGTCTAGCTAACTGTAATCGATAGGGGTTTCTAAACTCTTAAACAAGATAAACTGACACAATATTGTTTTAAATAGGGTAAATGAAATAATTTTACCCAAAACTATTTTTGTATATAAAAGAAATAATTTTCTGTAAATTATTACAGTATATGGTTGCATGGTTGTTAGAAGTGATAGTATTAAGTTATTATCATCAAAATTGAATAAGAAATTGAAATCGTAACTCCAAAGTTAAGAAATAAATTCACACACAAATGAAATTTGAGAATATAAATTATAAATGTGATTTGTAATTTGAAACGGAATTCCAGAGAAGTTTTTGGAAATGTTTTGAAAAGAATTTGAAAATTTTGGAAATTTGGAAAGTTTAATTTCTTTTTGATTTGAAAATGAATTTCAAAGGTTTGAAAAGTATTTTAGAGAGATGAAAAGCTCTAAACTCTTTTCGGTCGCTGGAAAATAATTCCGATGATGATCGCGACATCACCGGTGTTCATTTTCGGGTTTCCAAAAGAGGAATTGCTGCTAAATTATTTTAATTGAAAGTGTTTGGAAAATTTGGGTTTTTGTTTTGGAAATTCAAAAGGATAAATTGAATTGTTTTCAAAATGGCTTTGAAAGGTTGAAAAGACTCTGGAATACTATATATAAAAATATTTATGAAATATTATTAAATTGATAACCTATACAAATTGAATTTTGATGGAATAAATCTAACTTAAAAGATGGAGTTAAATAAATGTAAGTACAGGTGAATCAATTAAATGAAACTGAAATTGGAAGTTGAGATTCATTTTGAAGTTGTAAGCAATGAATTGAAATTGAAAAATGAAATGAGACTTGAATCAAGTGGAATAAAATCCAAACCTGAGAAAAATAAAATGGATTGAATCCGAATAAGCTACTTTGATAATTTATTAATTCACGAAATACAGAAATGGAAGTTGAATTAGTTAAATTGAAACTTGAATTGTGAACTAAATAAAAGAATGGTTCGAAATTGAAGATAAATTCAAGTAAGTAGAAATAAATTTTCAATGAATGGAATTCACAATTGTAAGTGAATAAAATTGAAACTGAATGTTGAAAACAAATTTGAATAAAGTGATGATGGATTAGTAAATGAAACTAATCTAAAATAGTGCAGTTGAATAAAAGATAGCTGATGATAAATTCAATATTCAAAAGTAAATTGAATCCAAATTAAATTGAAATTGTGAATTGAATTCAAATGAGAAATTGAAATGTAAAATTGAATGAAAATAGATATGTAACTTCAATAGTGAAGTAAAAATGTATAAGTAGTTTATATTGAAAATTTTGTAATAGAATTTGCAAAATAGTTGGATGATATAACTAGATATTATGGCTAGTAGGATATATAGGTGTTATAAAGGAATTGGATTTGATTTCGAAGATAAATTTGAATTGCTCGGAAAAGGTAAGTATTTGAATTGCAATATGAGATTTGCTGATTTCTTGTCTAGCCGCTTGGCTTTTTCTTTTCTTTTTGGAAATCTGAGAGTCCGTAGGGACGTTTTGTAGTCGTGCCGTATTAGCCGCGCAAAGGAGACGCTGGCGAAATTTTTCAAAAATTTCGAGTGTTAGAAAATTTTGAGGAAATTTTGAAAGTTTAAAATTCAATTTAAATTTAAATTTGAATTGTTAAAGAAACAATATTGTTTGAAAATTATGAAAGGGTTTAGAAAGTTAGTTGATGAATAACGAATCTTTAGTAGAAAGATTTGTTTTGATAAATTGATAAAACTACTGAATTGTGAAAAATAGTAGACGAGTTAAGGACCTTTTTTTTCCTAACTTGTAATTTCGAGGACGAAATTCTTTTAAGGGGGGAAGTCTGTAACGACCCTGAATTTTGAACAAATTAAATAGAGAATATTTAATTAATTTTAAAATATTTGAACGATGATTTAATTTGAATCCCGAATATAAATTTGAATTTGGCGATTAAATTTTAAAGTTTAATCTATTGTAAGTTGAATAAAAATTTGTATCTTCAGTTTTAAGCTAAAGAAAAATATTTCAAACGCTTGTAAAATTTATATTGATAACACTGAAGATAACAGCAGCTTCAGAATTGAAATTTAAACTGTTTTGCTCAGTTTTGAGTTTAATTGTTTGAACCGATATTTAAAAATAGCGTTTCGAGGCACAGTCTCGGAATTCGACGAAACCAGTTCCATTGGGTCCGTAATATTGTATTATTACCGGATTTCAAATTTCGTAGCTTTCAGAGCTATCGTGTGATCATACGAGGTATAAACGCATTGGAAATTACTGAGACAAAATTTGAATTTAAATAAAACACATTTACTTTTCTTTAACCCGACCATACGTACGAGCCGCACCCAATTTGTCTCCCTCGTACCTTCTATTCTTCGAGCAAGAAATAAAATCATTTCGTTCAGAAATAATTATGGCCGAGTGTTTTAAAGAAAAATCGCGAGTCCCCTCTTTCTTTATCTGTTCAAAACAAAATCTCGAGCAGTTTAAAAATGGCAACCTTTGATCAATTTCAACTCCCTCCCCTTTATAAAAGAAAGCATCGCAGATAGAAAATAAAATAAAAATCTCCTCTTCCATTCTAATCAAAACCGTGCCCTCCTCTTTGTTCTCAAATCAAATTCGTTCGAAGAAAATTATATACCAAATCGCGAGTCTCCTTTAGGTTTCGAGGCAAATCAAAGGCAGGCGAACGGTAGGGTGGCGACGCGATTCAGGGGAAGGTCGGCGACGCGAGGCGAGGCTAGGACTGGGGGTCGCGAGCGCGAGGCCAGGCATTCGCGAGGCCTGGGAGTGCGCGACGTGGTGTGTACTCACGTGGAAGCAGGCGGCGACGAAGTCGCAATGACTTTCGGTGATGGCGTCAGAGTCGCAGAGGGATTGAAGGCCACTCGATTTGGGTAGCACGATTGGTAATCAGAGGAGGCGCACACAATTGTGGGGATCGCGATGTTGGCTCGAGCTCGCATGGGACCGGCGTTCAAGGAGGATCGGAGTGGCGCAGCGATTCGCTGGTGGCCAGAGCTCGTTGTGAGGCTTGAGGTACCTGCAGTTTTGTTAAATTCAATTTTATAAAATATATATCGATATATGTTTAAAGCATAGGAATTTTGAGAAAAGTATGTGAAAGTTTATATAGATTTGTTTTTATGAAATCTATATAAGTTATTTTATATATATACATGTGGGTTCAGAATATAAAACTAAAACAAATATACATATACATATTTGTGTGTACAAAGTTATTATAAAATAGTGGAGTAAAGGAATTAGTTGTTAGATAAACTTATTTAATTATTTAATTACTAGAAGATTAAGGAAAAATTTGTTTAAATAAAAAAAATTAATAAATGGAAATTTATTTTCGATAAGTTCGAATATTAATAAACGGTATAAAATTGTTTTATACAAGGTCTAAAAGGGAGAAATAAACTGGATTGGAAAATGGATTGCAAATTGAAAAGCTAAGGTGAGATCTTTCTCACTCAAAATGATTTGCAGTTATTATTGAATTGATTGATTTGTTTGGATGTGATATTAGATATAGTAGGATATATCTATATATATATAGCAATATATACATATTGGCATATGTATATATTGGATTGATGATTTCCCGCCTCGTATAGCGGATGAGACCCTATTGCGCCGTTAGTAAGCGGATATTTTTATAAAACCCATATACCGCGATATTCCACCTCGAAGTGGAATTGGTATTGTGCTAACATCTGTGGATGCAGGGAAACAGGTTGGAGGGATCCAACTGGATTCCTCACCAGTATTTATTTATTTACAGATATTGATGTATATTCTGTTATCATATGTTGATATATGATGTTTGTTGTTATGATTGACTAATTGATGCTGTTGCATCATCGGATTCAGTTTTGAAGTTTAAAAATAACATCTTTTACTTTAATAGGGTTTTTAAAGTGATTTTTGAAAGTAGACGTTTTATTGGATTGTTGAATTGATTTATTTTAAATAAATAAACGTCTAAAATTTTAAAGTTATAAAAGTTAAGATTTTTGTGAAATAAAATCAAAGTGTGATTTTTGAAATAAAAGTTAAGAAATTTATGAAATGGGTTAAATTGGGATTTCTAGTATTATAAACGGTTTATTTAAAAGATGTACAAAAAATGGATATTTATAAATTTGAAATATTGGAATTATAAGACAAGTTTCTATAAGTGTTAAAATGAAGTATAAATGGGATTTCATAAGTTAATGAAATCTGAAAGTTTTAAATTTTGTGAAGTTTAAAAGAACGATTTCTTTTAAAATAAATGAACTATAAGTTATATTAACTTATAAGATGGACCTTTGGTATATACATTGAGTTATAAATTGAATGGGTCATTAAAGAAGATTTATAAATTGAAGTTGTTAGACAATAGAAATAGAATTTATAAACGTTGTTTTATAAATTCGAAATCAATTGGATTTGATAAATTAAATATAGAAGGTTGTTAAAGGAGATATATTCGCGATTTTGGATAGCGAATTATTATTGAAATAAAATGTGTAGAAAATAGTGAAATGTAATTAGTGAAGTATATTCACGATTTTGGATAGTGAATATATCGTTAAGTAAAATGGATAGTTTTGGAAAAGTGACATTGAAAATGAAGTTAAACATTTTAAAGATGTTTTTAAAATGTATTATGATATCGAATACATAGATTTCAACATTTTTATTGTTGAAATAGACGTTTTCGAGAAATATAAGGAAATGGTGGACTATAACATTGTTGTTATAGTAAATGATTTCCGAAAGGAAGTGTTTTATGTAGTATTGGGATTTATATATCTATCTTAAAATCCGAATCTCTATACTAGTGATTTTGAGTTGTCGTAACGATGTTTTACGTAACATTCGTTTTGACTCAAATGATTTCCTTAAAGAATGAAATATGTACTTAATATTGATTTAAGTATATCGAATATTTTCAAATGTTGAAAATAAATAGACTTGTGAAATTCTTATTATTAATAAGAATGGAAATGCTTTTCCAATATGAAATGAAACGTTTTTGAGAATTTATCTTTTAAAGATAAATTGAAAGTGAATGTTTGAAATCGATTGAAAATCGTATATCAGTAGATATTTTGAAATATAAATTCACTATGAAATTTATAAAAGAAAGGGGAATTGTTTTAGAAAAATAAATATTGATTTATTTTTGAAGTGTGGAAAATATATATCTAGTAAAGATATTTTTGAAAGATAAAATAATTTGGAAAATTATTTGGAATCTGATGATGTTGCGCATCTTTATTGATAGTTAAATAACCGACTATCAATAATTACCTTGAATGGATATTTGTTTTGAATTGGATGAATTTGAATGCTACACTTATTTTTGAATAAACGCTCACTATTCGGGTTAGCCGGGAAAGGACCATGGGGTCGTATAACCCATTCCGAATATGTGATACGTTGTTATGAATTGCATTCGAAGACCGGTGTTGAAGACCGGATATTTTTGAAAACGGAAGGATTACCGTCGAGTTACTCTACATCGGCTGATCTCCGATTTAGAGGTTTTATCACCCTTAGTGACGGGAAGTCCGGACGTGATTAGAAAATTATCCGGATATGCAAGGGCTTCGTGAGAAGTGCCTTCGGTTCTGTTCGATCCCGGAACAGACTTGTATGGATTGTGTGTCTGACGTTACAATTTGAGATATAAAGCTGATTCCTTTCAAATACATTTCTGTTGGTGGCGGAGAATTTATTCTCTTAGCTTAACACCCTTCTCTGAGACGTACGAGCTTAGAGGTTATGTAGTTGAAATTTATCAGCGATATATCCCAATTTGGTAACGTGGCATACTAAGTGTTGCTGTGAAATGATCAGTGTTTGATCATTTGTGATATGATCATTTGTTTGATCTTATATCTTTGTGATCATAGGTTGATCATTTGTTTGACCCGAAGCATGGCTTTGTAGAAAGCGTAGCTTTGTGAACGAGACTTCGTCGAGCCTCACACCCCGGAAATGGTCAAAACAGGAAGGATGCGGCAAGGTTCTAGGGAGTAGCGCCCCTTAGTGTATGTCATTCCTTCTGGATAGAGGTGGTATCATGGTATGGAGCCCAGATACTTAACCTATGTGGTTGCTGCATTATTATTATTATGTGGTTTGTTGGAAATCGGGGATCCTCGGGAAGATCGGTTACGATCGGGGGATGACATACGCGTGTCAGTAGTTACCTATTTTTGCAGAGGTAACCCGGCCTTGTGTTGGCAGAGATCTAACCGTAATGTTAGGTTATTTCTCGGGTCTTCTATTCCAGGGACGTACCCATCGTGGAATAGGAAGTTCCTTAGCCTGATCATTTGTTGGAAATCCAAAGAAACAATACGTGACTTGTACGGTTTTAGTTGTATTACCTACTATGGAATGTGGCGGTAACCTGCTATTGAACATAGTAGCTATAGTAGGCATAAGTGCGGAATGCCTATGCTGGCTAAGATTAATATTATACTTTCGAAATGTTTTCTACACTATGCACTAATAATAATATCAAAAAGAATTTGATTTTGCATAGTAAGCATCTTTGACTATCATAAGAAGAAATCTCCTCCAATTTTGCGTTTGCATTGTGTGTGTGGTGGGAGGTCTTATGGTAGTTTCATTTTCCAAAAGCATTGCGAATTTGTTTTATTTCCTTTGTGAAAAATAACTGTTTTACGATCTCACACCAGTCACCATGACTGACTCGGAGTTTATTGTTCCCTTCTAAACTCTGGGTGCCCACCAATTTCCACACGGGCAGCCTAGAGTTATGTTATCAGGATATTCTGGAGCTTTGGAGATAAGCTGGATGACGAGACGTAGTATTTGTATCTGATAGTATTTATTCCGCTGTGTATTCTGTATGAGGACAAGTTTATAAAACTGTCCATTGTTGTATATTGACTCTGATGATTGATGTATGTATAAACTGATATAGCTCTTTGTTTTAAAAGACTAGTGTTTATTTATTATATATTGTTCCGCTGCGATGTGTAAGATTCTGATATTGTTTTTCTGTTCTGATGTTGTTGTTCTTTCTCTTTTCTCTCTTTCTTCTACTTTCTTTTTCTTCTACCTCTTCTTTCTAAAACCCTCACTATTGGAGTTTCCGGCACTCGATTGCTCGGCAGTCGATAAAGTGAGTATCGATGTCGAATTTTCGAAAGTCGAAATTTCAGTATGTGACAATTAGTCTATGCCAAAAATGGAGCATGACATCTATATTAAAATAAGACAAGTCCATAAAACATGAATTGAATGGCACAAGCACCTGCACTGGAATCTGAAATGGCGGAAAGATACGACGTGTGGAATATAGAACAACGAGTAAGTTAAGTAAAATCTCAGAATCTACAAAAAGCTGGCCAAGTAAAAAAAAAAGTTATAATCTATTTTTATATACACCCACTCTTCATACACCCTGTATGGACAGAGGATGTCAGAACTTGAGTTTAACGATATGGAAATTACATTCATTTAATTAGTGACAATTACAAAACAAATTATGTCAACAATATGAATCCAAGTCAGATGGGTCATTAATGATAATCCTTCTGTCATAGGGATGCCTCTAAGTTCCACCCTGCCTTCGAGAGAAGGATGTAGGGGTAACATAGAATCTTTTCCAGAATTAAAAGGCTAGGGAAGACCTGCCAGATCAAAAATTACCACTGATGAGCGGTGTTGGGTGCTACCAAAAGTAACACGGGTATCATAGTTGGCCCCCAACTAGTAGTTATCAAGGTCACGTTCGTTAAACACATTGTCGGAAAAAATATAGTGAAAACTTAAGTTTAAGTTCGATGTAAAATGCATAAGACGTCGACTACATGTTTTAAGGAAATTTCTAACATAGCATGCTTAACCTTTTCCTCTTTAAGATTCTCAACCAAATCAGATTACGCATACGTAAAGGAGGCAAGACGGGAAGAAGAGGTAGCAAAGGTTAGGGTGTTAGGATCAGAGCTCAATATCTATTCTTCGAATGAGGAGTATGAAGTTCGCGCGAAGGGCATCAACTTTCAGGAAAGTCAGTTTGCATAAACTCAGTTTGAGAAATGAGTGAGATCTAAAAGAAATGCATATGTATGAGGTAAACAAGAAGGAAACCAATGAACAGTCAAACTAAAAAAACTATAATAGTAATATGAAGTTGTTATACAACAAGGAAAGTTTCTTATTCAATTGAGGATTGAAGATACATAGAAACAAACATTACAGTCGTTAACGACTAAGTCTATTTTTGAACCACAATAGATGGATGTCCTAAAGGTAGAGGCTCATTTTTTAATAAAGAACCCCATCTGCGCAGTACGAGGTCACAAAGCGCATCTCTTTCATGGATGACTTGGGTAATTCTAAACAAAATCCCTTGAGACTCTCTCTTTAGTTGCGCTACAAACCTTTCAAGCTCACTTTCCCTTCTATGTACAAAGTCAATTCTCGTTTACAACCTCTCCATAGCTTGATTTTCAAGGCACACGATTTGTTTCCTTAAGTGTTGAACTAAGTTATCCCCCTCATAAGACTCTAGCCACAAAGTTCCCTCAGTGCCTACTACTCTTACCTAGAAGGAAAGAAGGAGAACACAAGTTCAAAATACACTACTGTGCATGATAAAATAAGATAAATTATAGTAAGGTGAACAACTAACATCTTTTAAAACCACCATGTACATATACAAAATATAAAATGGTACAATCAAGTCGAAAAAAACACGAAACAAGATAACAAAAATAGTTAAACATTTATTACTATACCATCAGAAGATCCTTGCAGTTTGAGGCCAGATTGCACTCCTTCATTTGTTGAGTTGTACTTTAAATCAGAATCATCAAGTTCCACCTCCACCTCCACCTGAACCGCCTTAGAAGGGGAATCAGCAATCCCCTTACGTTCTCGGTACTACTTTCTCCTGTAGTAATCCAAAGCATCCGTTGTGGCCTCAGGGTCGCCATGAAAATCCAAATTAACCTCTGCATCCATCTCATAGGCCGGTCTAGAAAAAAAATACCTTTTCTTTTGTGCATAGATCTTGTACAGAACATTAAAGGTGGTGGTACCAAGATCTTTCTCTATCTTAATGAGTTCTTTTAAACTCTTGATGTCTAATTTCATTCAAGTAGTCTCCACCTGATCTCTAGCCGCCACCACTTCTAGGTCTAAGAGTCGTTTATGCAACTTTATTGTAGAGGCCATACCCTGAATACAATGAAATAACGAAGCATAAGAAATACTTTTGAATTTCCACTAAATTAAGTCAACTAATGGGTAACCAACAAACTTGGAAAATTCCATGATAAAAGCTAGAAAAAAGGTCCTCGGTAAGCGGAGGAGGAGATACCATCAAAGCATGGGCAAGGCAGTCACATCATCGATGAGAAGTGGCCCATTCGTTCAATTAAGGCAGGGATGGCGCCCTCACCCAAGATAGGTAGGAAGTTGGAAGAATGTAGAAGCACATTAATAGGAGACACCTGAAATAGAGAAGACGGGACAACTTTAGAAGAAGAAAGAGGAACGGCCTTTTGTTTCTTGGGTGGGCCTTCTAACACAACCAGATCGTCCCCGGATCTCTTTGTAACTTTCTGTTTCTTCAATGTAGCTACCAACTTTAAAAACATGGTACCTACATAGTTCAAATTACATCACGTTAACTAAACCATATGGAGCGAAAATCACATGACAAAGGAAAGGAGGGTGTAAACACCAAAATGCAGACAACTAAAATATACGACTTGGTGCAGCACTATCGAAATCATAAACAAAAATAGAGGGACAAAAATGGTGATGTGGACGGAGGAAGCTATGTTTATGCAGAAGGACTTTCGTGAAGAGGTTCGAACACTTACGAGCCTCCATACTATAGCTAAATGTTGTCACCCTACAAGATAAAAAGAGCTCTCGTTCGCTTTTTAAAAGATCTTCAAAATTAACTAAAAAGAAATCAAGTCAGTAAAAAAAATCTCAGGAGCACAAATGTGCAAAAAGGAGCAAGGTAGTTCCAGGTTCCCCAAACGAGGAAACATGATCATCCTGGTACGAAACAAAGAAAAATTGGTCTACCCACCTATAATTTTTACATGGAGTTTTCGAAAAAGATATTTGTTAGCTTGAATATAATAGAACCTGATGCATCTCGAGGTTAGGTTCTTACGCAATGAATATAAAAATGTAGTTTATGACAAGAAGGAGGATTTGAGTTGTCGACGTATAAAATGTAAGTGCACATTAAGAGTTAGTAAGATATAGGTGCTAACTGAATGAAGACCAGACCAACCATAGCCAATCATTCTTTAATGATGGGGGTGAGGAGGAAGATAAAGGCCACAATGAATGTGTTTCGAAGTGAGGGAAATATGCCCCTCTAGGGCCAGATGAATACGCCTCGAGGGTGTAGGAATCCTTAATCTATAGCCCTCGATTCCAAACTTATCCAAGATTTCTTCAACCTAGCTTCCCTTATAGATGGTCGAAATAAGAGTTAAAAAGGAAGAGTCGTGACCCAATGAACTAGGTAGATCGTCGGAGGCCGTTGAGAGCTAAAAGAAAGAATAAATTAAACCAAAGATCACAAAATCCTCTACAATTCAAATAGTAGATAGGTAATTGTATCTAAAAGATGCTTCAAATTAAAGAATGAAATCATTAATTAAACAAATATAATCAAGATTCTATTAGAAAATTTAAAAATGCACAAAGTTGTGCAGACAATTTGAGGATCGAGCAATAAAAAAATAAAACCCTAGAAATGATCTCCTCAAAATAACAATACACACAAACCCCACTTTAAACTAGAAAATTTTGTCAAATTGGTTAACCGACCACCTAATATACAGAAAAGTAACAGAAGAAGAGACATGAAAATAAATATCTTATGGATTAATGATGATCGAAGCATGATAAAAGAAAATTGAGCTAAAAGTCGAAAATCGCTAATGTTTTTCTTTTTTTCCCTTTATATTGAGCAAGTTAAAGCGATATAGAAGATGAAAGATGAAATAAGTACAAGTTAAGTGAAAAGATCTCAACCCTTGAATTCAAATGATGCTTTTAATCCAGACCGTTAGATAGTAATGATGAAAAGGGATCTTCATGAAAAATTAAGCAAATCACTTGAAAACGAAACGATGCATTTGACCACATATGAGAAACACGACCACCCGTATAGTGACACATGTAAGAAACGTTAAATGT
Organism: Allium fistulosum; assembly: GCA_030737815.1. Classification (NCBI taxonomy): domain Eukaryota; kingdom Viridiplantae; phylum Streptophyta; class Magnoliopsida; order Asparagales; family Amaryllidaceae; genus Allium; species Allium fistulosum. The sequence continues at coordinate 219,000,698 of CM060902.1, forward strand.
GATACGACTGATGGATTAGATAAACTAAAGAATAGGTGTAGTAAATTACAGGTCCACTCTAACAAGTGTTAGCGTAGACTTGAGGAGCGAATGTTACACACATTTTCGATCACAACATACGGGGGCACAACCCGGTTAACCAACGAACTGTGAAGTATAAGGGAACAACCTAAAAAATCATGTAGCAGATCTCTAAAAGATATTATACGCGAAGTCCATTAAAACAATATAAACATGGTTATAAGGTTGGGCCAAACCATAAGACGGTAGTTCCCTTGAACTTCAAATAAATTGTATTATGCAGCGCATTGCGTAAATCAAAGCATTTAGAATAATTATAACACTACAATGGACAACGCAATCCTGAAGTGAGTTCAAATCGCATAATCGTATGGGAAGTTACGATAACATAAACAAAAATGACATCACGAACTGCACTGGCTTAAAAATAAGACACAATATGGCAAACAGAAAATGCCAAATAATAAACAAGAACGCGCTGCACTAAAGCCAAATAACATCTTCAACTTCTTAAAATCAACGCAGCCCATACCTTAGACTGTGCCGCCATCCTCATACAAGGATGTGTCGTCATACCCTCAAACAGTGCTGCCATCTACTGGGTTTCGAACCATCTTCAAAACCTGCATCGCCACTCATAAAGCCATCTTTGCCATATAACGAAGTCACAATGCTATACTTAAGCATAACATGATTCCACTATATACAAACTGCGCAACAGAAATGGAATAGTTATGAAGATGAAACGTCTAACCAAATGAATCTGAGTAATAAAGGACGATACCAAAATGACAACACCACATAGAGGGATTTGCAGCGCAGTATCTCCACGTTGCACCATCAATTATAAAGTCATTTCACTGCATAGGGAAACTGCGTAATAACGATCAAGCATAACCAACAACCTCCACAACCCATAGCATAAAACCACCATGTCTTAACAAGCAAGAACATGACCGTTACATAACAACACGACCATATTTCTTAATCTTCATGATTATCCAAATGCAAAGTATAGAAGCAGGTCACAAAGATGTATACAATGCAGCACAAAGGCATATAACAACATGGCCCACCAAACAGACATTGAAGATGGCATTTCAAATTCAAAGCATCCCGCCTAAACCAAATCTTCCCGCCTAAAATAAAATTTTCCTGCCAATGGCCACGTCAGAAATCCATGCACATTACAACAATCAGCAGGATAAGGACATGTGGCAACATCTGATGGTAAAGGAAGGATGTAGAAAAGTGGCATCAACAATCCGTGAAAGATTTCTTGCTATAAATGGAAAAGCAATATAGTAGAGAGGAGGCCATTTTTGTATTCTCTTAAAAATAACCTTACATTCTTGCACTTTTTCTACCATTATAATGATTGTACGAGGAAGGAGAATGATAGCGAAAAATTTGATGTGGATGTAGGATTTTCTAAAATCCAAACCACGTAAATCTCCATGTCTTTTACTTTACTGCACCTACTGTTTTCCATTTTTAGTAGATTCCATTTTAGCTTTAATTTGGCAAAGTTTAGTGATGTGCACGCAAATGTGCATATTTTTACCACCATATTTAATCTATTTAAATTAAATAAATGATCATATTGGGTATTTTAACTTGTTTAAACCAAAATTCAAATTATTTGAAATTGTCACATATTCATTTTCATATAGGGGCAAAATGGTTATTTTATGCATTTATTAAATTGTGAAAATTTACTTGGAATTTTCTATGTTGTTTTGTAGGAAATTTGGTGAATTTTACAAGTGGTTACATGATGATATATGCATGCACAAGAGTGAAGAGAACAAATGAAGATGGAAATAATTCAAAGTGAAGATAATGGAGGATCCCACCTACCCACCTACCTTAATGTACAAATTAGAGGCTAATGCACATGCTTATGAAATTAATGACTTCATTTGCACTTGATTGAGGATTATTTGAAGCTAATGATTACTTGGCCTCCACACTTCCTAAGAGGGTATTTTGGGCATTCCCTAAAAATATGAATTAGGGTTTAACACATGTATAAAATCCCCTTATGTTTCATGTAACCCTCTTCTCTTCCCTTAGTCTCTCTTTAGTTTAGTTTAGGCTCACAAATAAACAAGCTCTTCCCTTTCTCTTTTCATGGCTACTTAGCCATTTTTATTTCATATACTTTTCCTTTTTTTATGCAATGTAATTATTGTTTCCTTTTAATTACATGTTCATTTCCTTTCATGCTAGTAGTGTAGATTTTCTTTTATGCAATTAGAATAGTTTTCTTTCATTTAGCTTTCATTTAGCTTTTTTTTGCTTTCATGTTGCAAGCTACATTTGTTAATCAAATGACAAATATGAGAGGCTAAACCTCTTCAATTTAGGGGTAATGAAGCTCTCTAATTATGTAGCTTCAACTATTTGTTAATTCATGCTCTCTTTTTGTGCTTAATGAAGAATGATTGAAGTGGTTTAATTATTGTTTTTGCCTTGAATTTGATAGTCTATATTGTTGACACCAAATAGACTATGCTTAAACAATCACTAACACAAACGCCTCTTCATCAAAATATGATTATGGCATAAGAAAGTGATTTGAAATTAAAATTTGATGGTCTATATTTCTAATCAATAGTTAATAAGCCATACTTAAAATAGATTTCATTTTCATTGTCAAGTTTCATGAAAGTTAGTAAGTGGTTTAAGGGGTGTGTCAAAGTTTGATGGCTTATGTTGGCTAACTAATAGCACAAATATGCCATACTTATGATAGACACATCAATTAAAGCGCTAATGACCATAAAAGAGAGATTATGATTTCATATGTGTTGAACTACATAATCTAGAGAGTGGATTTATTCTCTAAATTGTCATTTAACTCATATATTTGCATTTCTGTTCTTTTAGGTAGTTAGTTAATTCCCTAATTCTCTAGCTTAACTTTCACTCGACTTTTATTCTCATAGTTTTCATTCACATTTGTAGTTGTTAGTTTGTTAGTTTCATCATTTTCTAGCTTAAATATTCTTCAACTTCGGTTTAATTTGATTAAATAGATTTTAAAATCATCAATTACCTGCGGATCGACCCGTATTCGCCATGTACTACAAGTGTACGCCGTGCGCTTGCGGTTATTTTAATTCTAAATTCGTTCGACGGTTTTCTAAACCGATAGAATTTCCGTCGACGAACAAGTTTTTGGCGCCGTTGCCGGGGAATTGTTTGATTTTAATTTCTATTCTTCGAATTATTTTTATTTGATTTTCTTTGTGTGTTTGTTGTGTGTGATAATTTGCATTTAAAAAAAAAACCATTTTGGTTGTGTGTTTGTTTTGTGATTTTTGTGACATTGTTGTGTGTCTTGTTTGTTTTGCATTTTCATTTGCATTTCCATATTAAAAAAAAAGGATACACAATTTCATTTCTAAAAAAAAAATTTCACTTCATTTTGCATTTGCAACTTTCATTTTACAAGTTCTTCTTACAATTTCATTTTCTTTTTATAGTTCTACATTTACATTGTCAAACACTAGTGCATTTCATTTACATTTCTATTTCTCTGTTTCACTCTTTCCATTTCACTGTCAATCTGTGCAATCTCTCTCTGCCCAAACTCCACATATACACTTCATATCTGCCTAACAGTTCAACCACCAACCTCTAGCATTTCAAATTGCCGCAATTCACCACATCTCACCACCCATTCCACATTCAACTACACCATTTTCAGCATCTCCCCTCGCCAAAATTGCTTGACATCCCCTACATCTTCAACCTACTTGCACTGTCAACATTCCTTCCACTTCAACAAACTTTCCAACAGCCACCTTGCTGTGCACATCGTCTACAGTTTCTGCTTCTACAACTTCCAGATGCTACTGCCATAAACTGCCCCTTGCTACCACCACTGTTACATTTCAAACCCACCAAGACCCCTGGCCATAACCATTTTCAAACTCATTTTCAAACTACTGTTACATTGCCTTGCCACTTCTAAAATCACCAAGCATTACAACCCACAGTGCACTTCCATTACTGCCTATTCCTCATCCTCCGACCATCATCAGAGTCAATTGCCACTTCTAACTGCTACTGCATCTATACCACAACCAACCTCACTGTTGCATCAACATTTTACAACACAGCCATACAGACCATCTATTTCCTTTCCTAAATCACCCGCCTGCAACCCAATCCGTTCACAACAGCCTCTTCCATACCATCACAAGCAACCTTCCCACTGCTACCCCCTCAAACACAAACTACCCTTCAACTGCTCTGGCAACAATCCCCTGCAATCATCCTCACACTTCAAACTTCATCACGTGTGCAAAAAAAAACTGCCCTTCTCTTCGTCAAATTGTAGCAACCACAGACCCACAGCACAACCGCCAAATAATCAAACTCACTGCCCCCTCTACTGTCCATCGAACCAGCAGCACTGACCACTTCCACTTCATTAACCACCCTGTCCAAAGTCATTTACATTTACATCTGTTGTTACAGTTGCACTTCATTCTCAACTCACAAATCAAACTCTCTATACAAACATCCTCTTCAACACAACCCCAAACTCCTTGCTTACATCCTGACCATCTCTGCTACTACTTCAATAGCAAGCCCATCACCGCACTCAACTGCTGCCACTTGCACATTCTCTCTGCTGCAGTCTTACCCCACCCATTTTTCGACCATAAACATCTCATCTCCACCATCAAAAGCCAAGAACTGCCAAACCACTGCTGAAACACTGCAAAAATTCCCATTAACCAAAACCACCACCACAACCATTCACTTACCACAACCAAAAAAAAACTTGCTCACCAGCAGCAGCATCTTACATAAAGCAGCCTCACCCCCAATTCACGATCAACCTCTCATAGCTACAACTTCACAGACCCCAATCCCCAGATCCTCTACTTCCAGACTTGACCAGCCACTACTGCCTACAACTCGCACCAATCCCAACTCGACTCTACCATCATCCAATCGCCTCCACTTCACCCATCACAATACCTCCTCATCAACTGCCTTGAAACAACAACCCTCAAAAAACTGCACACTTCCACAGACAAGCACATCCATCACTTCCATATACCACTCCCTGCATCGCGACTCCACCACCTTCCTCTGCCAAATCGAACAGCAATACAAACCCCATTCCGAACTCGTTGACCTTCAGAGAAACCCGCGAACCTGCCAATCACTGCCGCTCCAGAAACCACCCTCTCAAACCCAAATTCCCTCCGACTTACTATCATGACTCGCAATCCGCCGTTCTATTTTTCTTTCATGTTAATTTTTTTTAATCAGGGAATAAATAGGAGTATTGACGATTTGGAATATGGGTGTGTTTTGTGTGTTTTGAATACTGCGTTGAGAGAAGTTGTATTTGGTTCTGTTAACCATTGGTATTAAAATAGGGTTGTGATATTTGTTTTTGGGTAGAGTTCCAAATTTGGGCCGGTCCTTGGAAATTTTGTTGTTCTCGTTGTTTTTTTAGTTAGGTTGTTTTTATTTCTTTAGTTGGTTTAATTAGCCTTTTGTTTTCTTTTATTCAGTTTAAAAAAAACCAAAAATAATTTTTTTTAAGTAAAACTCTACTTTTAAGTTTCCTTCTCAAAAAAAAAAAATAAAAAAAAAACCGAAAAAAAAAGTTCAACTTTGTTTAATTTTCATTTTTCATTTATTTTCACTTGTTTTAGTTTTCATTTATTTTATTTTCAATTGTTTTGTTTTTCGCTTATTTTGTTTTTCATCTTTGAAAAAAAACCAAAAAATAATAATAATAATAATAATAATAACAATTGTATATATCTTGTTTTTTTTTCAGGTTGCCAAAGCAAGAAATAAAGGAAGAATAGCTTGCTGAAAACTGCCGCTCCGCTTTCCAAAAATAAATTGCTAGTTTGCTTATATAAGAAAATTTGCTGCTTTTAACCTCATCTCTAGTTTTATTTGAATTGCATTGTTGGTTACTTGCATTTGCATTTTATTAAAAAAAAATTCAAAAAAAATTCAAAAACAAAAAAAAAATCCATTCGTAGTTGCATTGTTAATACACATTTAATTTCTGCTTTGCATTTCATTGTGATTAATAATAATGATTAGACATCGATAACTTTTAATTGTATATTGACAAGTTGTCTTCTTGAACAATTTAATTTCTTGGTATCTAGGCTACGGCAGAGTAATAACCATTTATAAATATTACGGTGATTCGTAAATATTATAGTGGTTGTTCCTCTAAAGGTACTTAAACCTTCGGTTGCATTGCTACGGTGATTCGTGGTGCACCGATAACTCCTGCCCATTACCTGGCTGAGAACTATCTTGTTGATCCAAGACAATGTGTAATTATACAATTTTGGGTTAACTTAGGATAAATCATTTGTAATTAAACCTTGCATTCATTTAGTTGCATTAGTTCATGCATATTTAAAAAAAAACAAAAAACAAACAAAAAAATTTCAAAAATCAAAAACTAAAAAAAAAATTGTAAATATTCCTTTTCCCTTGAAAATTTTAAACCCTTTTCCTTTGAAATTTCAAATATCCAAACAAAAAATGTTCAAAAACAAAGAAAAACCAAAAAAAAATCAATTTCCCTTTTGAAAAATAAATTTTATTTGTAAATATTTTTCTTTTATAAAAAAAACCCAAAAACATCCTTGAAAATGTCCGAGTTTCCCCACTCACTTGAATTTTACAATAGTTGTGAAAATCAATATAATCCATATGATTTCACTCAAAATTCGTATGGATATTTTAACGACAACTATTCTTTAAACAATTCGAATTTTGAACAACAAAGTTTTCAAAACGATGACCAGCCCTCGAATCTCGAAAATAGCATTTCATCTCTACTTGAAATCTCTACACAACAAAAGCAAATGATAAATGATTTGTGTAATTCATATTTGTGTAACAACTCGAGTCAAGGATTTCAAAATTTGAATTCAATTCAAAATTCAAACGATTTCGATTATAACCCATGCCAATTCAATTTCAAACTCCAAAATGAATTTCAAACTCAAAATGAAAATGGAAACAACTTTTCAAACGAATTTTGCAATGGGAATAATCTTAACCACGTTACGATTGAAAATATTTGTTCTCAACAATTTACAAGTGAAAATCCTCATGTTAATAATTATAAATTGGATTTTGTTGAGCAAATGAACGAAATTTACGATGATCACACAAATTCGTTGTTTGAAACATATATGAAACAACGTGAGAAACAAAATCAAATCCCAATGTGTGACGAGTCAAACGATAATCCATCTTTTACCCAAATCGATGATTTTCAAATAACAACTTTTGAAATTGAAAATAATAATCTTAATGCAGTCGTTGAAAACACGGTAATTGAGTTGGATTTCAATTCATTTGAGGGTGTGGAACCAAATTTAAAATTCGATCTTCCTTTTTTCGATTTTGAAAATTTGAATACAACAACTTTGGATTTTGAACTTGAGATACACAATGAAGTTGTTGATAATCCAAATAAGGAAGACGAATTTAACAAACACGATTTCTTTGGACTTTTTGAAAACGAGTTGTCGAATTCTGAAGGGGATGATTTAAATCACCATTTTGATTTTGAATTCAATAAATTTGAAGAAGTTTTCTGTAACGCCCCACCTCTATGCTCATAATAACAAAGGGTATTAAAAGAAATACTGTATATTATTACGAAGAATAAGGTTGGATAGGAGCGACCATCCGTAATTGGCCTTACACTAATATTGGTTATCTCGATAGGAGTGGTATATACTTTTTATTTTTCATCTATTATTTATTTACTCCCATCGACATATCCAATTATCAGTATAAAACAAACTACGATAGTTCATAATAGTTTAGGACATTAGATATAACAATAACACAGATAATATAAATGCGGAACACAGATTAACAAAAATCTCATATATATATAACCGATGTCAGTTACAATATAGTTGACACGATACATATGATACAACTACAACTGTCGACTCTAGAAGTTATATATACAAGTACATTATCGACTAATATACATGAATACATATCGTTCTATACAATGACACGACTATTACAAAATGACACTGACAACTTCAAAAGATGTGAAAAGTCTTTATAGCCTGAACAACAACTCAAAGAAGGAAATCTACAACCTGAAATAACTCGGGTCTGAAATCATCGTACTCATCAAAACGAAATCAAGTGGCCGAGAAAATAAGTTGACAATTTCAATTTAAATTTTTGTACGAACTAAAATCAAGGCAACAGCCGAGGTCACAGAGACGAAATCGATATCGAAATCGAACTCGAACAGTGGTGACCACAAAAAAAGCGACAGCTCAAAACTGATTGGAGAAGCAAGTTTCAATGTAGCTGTCTGGATCAAAGACAGTTTTATCTTCTCGAAATCACTTTAAAAACGACCGAAGATTCAATTCAACAATTTCACCCCAAAGTCAGTTTCATATCAAAATTCAAGTTAAAACCATGAACAATTACACAAGTCAGAGGCAAGTAAGAAATTTACGAATTCGAACAAGTCCAACAAATCACAGCAGTCGACCAAACTCAACAACCGAGCAATTAACGACAATTCAGTGACAACAAAACAAAATCGAATGGCATAAACACAGTACTAAGAAAGGATTAGATGTGAGGGATGTAAGTATCACTCACCTTGTCTCGATGAAGGATGCAGTCGAGCACTCGAACGATTGACGAAGCGAGAAGCACGAATTTACTCTCCCCGGATCGTTGAAGTTAGCAACTAAATCCATCTCTTGATTGAACAAAACGAAGCCAGATAAATCGCCATCGATCCATGAATAGGTCGAACGAGTCAGAGATGCGGTGGTGAGGTACGGCAAGGGAAACTCGAAGCTGTGGCGGCCAAAAATCAATCGAAGCCCTATCTTCTGAACGAAAGAACAAAGACGTTTCTTGTGGCCGCCATTATTTTCGCTCGTTTGATTTTTAGGATTCGAAGAGAAAATGAGTAAGGGGAAGGAACGGGCATAGGCTTTTATCTCAATATCTAAAGAAATGGGCTGAATAAAATTTAAAAAGGGAAATGTTTACTTAAAGCCCGTATACCCTTAAAGAAAATTTCAAAAGAATTCCAATTTGATTAGATTTCCAATATCAATCAGTTGGCAATTATAATCGTCTAACGACGATATTAACATTTACAAAATCTCGGGTTGTTACAGACTCCCCTCCTTATAAAAATTGCGTCCCCGCAATTTTCATAATTAAGGTTGTCAATAACAATAAATTTTCTAACCTAAACTGGTTAAGCTAGAAAATAAAAGACGGGAATACAACCGCCAAAGAAAATTTTCAATTCAATAAAAGCAATTTTTACAAATTCTCAACAAAGTCTGATTATCAGATAGATAATCAGAAAACAGCAGAACTGAAAAATACAATTATCAGCGCATTCAATTCAGTCAACGTAATCTAGAATCAATACGAAATTAGAAAACCGTATATCAATAAAATGAGTAAACATCTAATTATCCAAACGATGGCTAGAATCAATCAACAAATATTTAATTACCACAAACGGTAATCAAATTTCAAATTCAACAAATATTCGATTATCTCAAGCGATAATCAAATTTCAAATTCAATAAATATTTGATTATCTCAAGCGATAATCAAATTTCAAATTCAATAAATATTTGATTATCTCAAGCGATAATCAACTTCCAAATTCAACAAATATTTGATTATCTCAAGCGATAATCAAATTTCAAATTCAACAAATATTTGATTATCTAAAGCGATAATTAAATCTCAAATCAGCAAATAATTAATTATCTAACAGCGATAATTAAATCTCAAATCAACGAATATTTAATTATCTAACAACGATAATTAAATCTCAAATCAGCAAATATTTAATTATCTAACAGCGATAATTAAATCTCAAATCAACGAATATTTAATTATCTAACAGCGATAATTAAATCTCAAATCAGCAAATACTTAATTATCTAAAGCGATAATTAAATTTCAAATCAACGAATATTTAATTATCTAACAGCGATAATTAAATCTCAAATCAGCAAATATTTAATTATCTAAAGCGATAATTAAATTTCAACAAATATCCGATTATCACAAACGATAATCAGAACTCATATCAACAAATATCTAATTATCACAAGCGATAATTAGAAGCAACAAATATCCGATTATCAAAAACGATAATCAGAAACAACAAATATTTAATTATCGATACGATAATTAAATCTCATAACATCAGATATCTAATTACCTGCAGATAATTAGAAACAACAAATATCTAGAAATCAATTAAGAAGACTAGAAAATCAACATAAAAGCTTGGATCGATCCCATCATATGGTGAGTCTAAGCTACGCTGCACGTGCATCTCATATGGCCGAAGCCTACCAAGTACTGTCATCATAATTTTGGCGCCCAACATATGACCCGAAGGTCCAACATATGACCCGAAGGTCTAGTACTGGTATTTGACCCGAAGGTCCATCATATGACCCGAAGGTCCATCATAGTGGCTCGAAAGCGCACGAAAGCATCAAAATATTTCAATTAACGAGTCCGGAATTAACCGAAATAGCAAACGCACATGTCCCATACCACGTGTTTTACTAAATCGTTTGATTCTCTTCATCGTTTCCTTGAAAGTGCAAAATTCATCAAAATCATCAAACAACAGATATTTCAATTAACGAGTCCGGAATTAACCGAAATAGTAAAAATGTGGTTCCATACTCCGCACTTTTGCTAAATCGTTTAAATCTCTTCCTCATTCTTTTGAAATCGCAAACTGTAAAATTTCTGAAAACAATTTTTTTTTAAATAACAATTCACATTCTCAACTGGACAAGTCTGGAGTTAAGCGAAACAGTAAAAGAAAGGGGTCATAATCCTCGATTTTGCTGAATCGTTTAAGTCGCTTTCTCATTCTTTTGAAAATGCAAACTGCTAAAATTTTATAAAACAATTTTCATTTTAGAATGATTTTCCAATCACGTGATTAAAACAGCAAATCAGTAACAATTTCGATAAGGAAATTGTACTTCTCAATACCGTAAAAACGGTTACAAATCAGCATTGCAGAATAACCGCTTGAAAATCCACTTTTAAAATTTGACGGTTACTGAAGCCAAAGCGATAGTAGTTTTTAAAACGTCAAAATCACATCAAAACAATCTACATCAAAATGTAATAATAGTGAATTCCCATTCATCAAAATGCCACAAAACACCGTGCTTCAAAATATAGCATTGGTGTAAAATCCCGTTATAAAAATAACGGCAACAAAATACGTTTCATAACCAAGCATCGGTTCAACGTAAAATAAATGCAATAACGTGCAATTCAAATTTTTGCAAGTACTACAAAATGAACAAAGAAATCATTCGAAGGTATCTTCAATGAAGATAATTCAAAACAGCAAAAATCTAATCAATATATGATTAGTACAAAAGAAAGTCAGCGGAAATTTCAACAAAAATCACATAACTGTAATTTCTTCGAATCCTCAATTCGGATTCGAAATTCTCAAAGAAACAAAATAATCACAGCTATGTAAACAACAAATGAAATTTATATCAATTTCATATTTCGATTTTTTTAAATCAAAAAGATTATCAGTTGTACTCAGCGAAGACAGTTTCACTGTTTCCGCTGCGCACTCTGATAAATAGAACACAAATCAATCAAATCATCAGAACACAATTTCATCAAAACAACAAAACACAATTCCACTTTTATTTTTAAATAAAGATGTTTAAAAATTTCATCAAAATTTCAAAACTTTAGTTTTGACTCAAATCACAGATAAAACATCGACCAATAGTTGTAACATATGTTCCATCCAAGTTATGTTTTATATTATGTCCATAAACCCCAAGCTCTGATACCAACTATAACGCCCCACCTCTATGCTCATAATAACAAAGGATATTAAAAGAAATACTATCTATTATTACGAAGAATAAGGCTGGATAGGAGCGACCATCCGTAATTGGCCTTACACTAATATTGGTTATCTCGATAGGAGTGGTATATACTTTTTATTTTTCATCTATTATTTATTTACTCCCATCGACATATCCAATTATCAGTATAAAACAAACTACGATAGTTCATAATAGTTTAGGACATTAGATATAACAATAACACAGATAATATAAATGCGGAACACAGATTAACAAAAATCTCATATATATATATAACCGATGCAATATAGTTGACACGATACATATGATACAACTACAACTGTTGACTCTAGAAGTTATATATACAAGTACATTATCGACTAATATACATGAATACATATCGTTATATACAATGACACGACTATTACAAAATGACACTGACAACTTCAAAAGATGTGAAAAGTCTTTATAGCCTGAACAGCAACTCAAAGAAGGAAATCTACAACCTGAAATAACTCGGGTCTGAAATCATCGTACACATCAAAACGAAATCAAGTGGCCGAGAAAATAAGTTGAAGATTTCAATTTAAATTTTTGTACGAACTAAAATCAAGGCAACAACCGAGGTCACAGAGACGAAATCGATATCGAAATCGAACTCGAACAGTGGTGACCACAAAAAAAGCGACAGCTCAAAACTGATTGGAGAAGCAAGTTTCAATGTAGCTGTCTGGATCAAAGACAGTTTTATCTTCTCGAAATCACTTTAAAAACGACCGAAGATTCAATTCAACAATTTCACCCCAAAGTCAGTTTCATATCAAAATTCAAGTTAAAACCATGAACAATTACACAAGTCAGAGGCAAGTAAGAAATTTACGAATTCGAACAAGTCCAACAAATCACAGCAGTCGACCAAACTCAACAACCGAGCAATTAACGACAATTCAGTGACAACAAAACAAAATCGAATGGCATAAACACAGTACTAAGAAAGGATTAGATGTGAGGGATGTAAGTATCACTCACCTTGTCTCGATGAAGGATGCAGTCGAGCACTCGAACGATTGACGAAGCGAGAAGCACGAATTTACTCTCCCCGGTTCGCTGAAGTTAGCAACTAAATCCATCTCTTGATTGAACAAAACGAAGCCAGATAAATCGCCATCGATCCATGAATAGGTCGAACGAGTCAGAGACGCGGTGGTGAGGTACGGCAAGGGAAACTCGAAGCTGTGGCGGCCAAAAATCAATTGAAGCCCTATCTTCTGAACGAACGAACAAAGACGTTTCTTGTGGCCGCCATTATTTTCGCTCGTTTGATTTTTAGGGTTCGAAGAGAAAATGAGTAAGGGGAAGGAACGGGCATAGGCTTTTATCTCAATATCTAAAGAAATGGGCTGAATAAAATTTAAAAAGGGAAATGTTTACTTAAATCCCGTATACCCTTAAAGAAAATTTCAAAAGAATTCCAATTTGATTAGATTTCCAATATCAATCTGTTGGCAATTATAATCGTCTAACGACGATATCTAACATTTACAAAATCTCGGGTTGTTACATTTTCAATGATAAATTTGAATTTCAATGTGGTGATAATAAACTTGAATTTCAATCAATTGTTTTATCGACCCCAAAAATCATTGAAAATAAAACAACTCGTACGATTTTCAATAAAATGACATTCATTTTTCTAAATCAACATTCAACTTTGAAATCTTTTACGATTTGGTTTTTTGAGCTTGAGTTGTGTCTCGTATACTTGACGAGACAAATGAATCGGTCTTTGGAAGACCGTTTCATTTACTTTTTGACGATATACTTTCTGATCTCGTGTAAATACCGTTAATTTTTATTTAAATAAAGGTCATGTTTTCATTTTTATTTTTATTTTTCTCCTTCCACTTGGGTTGACTGTGGGGACACATTCAAAATCAAGTATGGGGGGAGACTCATCTTCATTTTTTCTTTTTCATGATTTCTTTTTGTTTTTTCTTTTAAAAACTCAAAACAAAATTAAAAAAAATCCCAAAAAACAATTTTTTAAGCATTTTGATTTATTTTTAAAGAAACACTATAAGATAAATATATGGTTTTGGTTTATTAAATTGAAATTTTTGAAAATTTATTCGTCTTAACAAAAATAAAAATGAAGTTTGATTACAAATAATAATGGTTTAACTAGTATATAGGAAGATCCATACGTGATAATTATGAAATATATCCTAATTGAAAATCTTTTTTTAAAAAAGTGGTTGATTTAAAGTAAAGGATGTAACATTTTTTTTGTCTTCTAAGTTAAATGATGCTAAGATGATTTTGCGAAACTCTCTCCCTAAAAAAACAAAAAAAAATTTCTTGTATATATGTATATATTTTCTTAATAAACACCTAGAGTCATGTGTTCACACTTGTGTGTTCACTCGCCATGCTCTGTACCCTTCTCACGTAAGCCCGAAAGGCAGTGCACGATCGGTATATATGGCCTCAGTTTATCTGAGTTAGGTGTGTATATAAAAATTATTTTACTAATAACGCCTACAGTCAATAAGTGTTCACACTTGTGTGTTCACTCACCACACTCTATATTCCCCTCACATCAGTCCGCAAGACAGTGCATGGGTAATATATCTGGCCTCAGTTTATCTGAGTTAGGCATATGTAAATATTGCTAATATCAACAAAATTTTCTAAAGATAAAATGGAGAGAGTAAGCAATTGAAATCCAAGCACTATTTTAACTTATTTGATTTGACTTGTTATTGAAAAGAAATAAAATTACCACTTTGATAAACTTTGATAATCAACTAAGGATCCATTTTATAATAACACTTTGTTATCAACCGAAATAACGAGTTAAACTATAGTCCATTTGTTATGATAACTTAATTTTTGTTGGAAATTTTGACGAGTAAATGACTTAAATTTTAAGATAATGACCAAAACCTATATTTAACTTATTTGTGTCAATTTAAAAGTAAACCCTTCATTTGTATATATTTTCAAAAACTTGCATTCATCACTTTGTAAATAAATCTTACATTGTGTAAATATTTTCATCTTGCATTTGGATTTTGTGGATAGTATCCGCTGCAAACCCTCACGAGACAACACTCATCCTACTGGGGACACCTAGAGGTTTAACGGCTTGTTGCATACGCTCAATGCAATCGTGCTCCCTACAAAAATGGATTTATCTTAGCTTTTCCTTTATTCGAGGACGAATAAAAAGATAAGTGTGGGGATATTTGATGTGCACGCAAATGTGCATATTTTAACCACCATATTTAATCTATTTAAATTAAATAAATGATCATATTGGGTATTTTAACTTGTTTAAACCAAAATTCAAATTATTTGAGATTGTCACATATTCATCTTCATATAGGGGCAAAATGGTCATTTTTATGCATTTATTAAATTGTGAAAATTTACTTGGAATTTTCTATGTTGTTTTGTAGGAAATTTGGTGAATTTTACAAGTGGTTACATGATGATATATGCATGCACAAGAGTGAAGAGAACAAATGAAGATGGAAATAATTCAAAGTGAAGATAATGGAGGACCCCACTTACCCACCTACCTTAATGTACAAATTAGAGGCTAATGCACATGCTTATGGAATTAATGGATTCATGTACACTTAATTGAGGATTATTTGAAGCTAATGATTACTTGGCCTCCACACTTCCTAAGAGGGTATTTTGGGCATTCCCCAAAAATATGAATTAGGGTTTAACACATGTATAAAATCCCCTTATGTTTCATGTAACCCTCTTCTCTTCCCTTAGTCTCTCTTTAGTTTAGTTTAGGCTCATTTAGTATGAAAACCAACCTAGGCATTTTAATAAACAGTTAAAGTATCTCTTCTTGATTGCATAAGCACTCCGTAACATAATCACTACGTTAAAGGAAAATTTAATATTACTTAAATTATTGATTCACACTAAATATGATAATTAGGAATATAATTATCCTGTTAGAAATTTGGTGTTGTGAGATGAAAAATCTCACCAACGGTTATACTTACATATACATGTAATAAATTCACATGCTTACTAGGAATATAAATGCCTAAGTATACATGTGTTTGAATATACTATAATATATGTATATAGTTGTATACACATATTGGTTGTACCACACATATATATAGTTTAGACAATTATATACATACATGTGATATTTTTTGCCACTTATATATTATAAATATATATAGTTGGAACTGGGCCAACACGTAGCAAGTTAAATAGGTGAATTTTAATTTTTTTTACCATTTTAGATCTTGCCGGGTCTATGAAGTCTAAATTGATTTAGATCCAATCTAAATAAATTTTAAACAAAATCCTTATTTAATATAATCCATAAATGTAAAGATTTAATTTGTTTATATATGTGATATATAATGTGTACATGTGTATCAAATACACCTATACATGTATGTGCGCATGTAACATATAATGTATACATGGTTTAATATGCCTACGTATAAGTGTTAGGATTTACACCGAAAATACACAATAACCCCTTTATGTACGTATTTATTATCTATTGTTATTTGAAATTAAAATGATATGAAGAACACATACACACACACACAATTATATATGTATAAATGAATATTTATAGACATTAAAATAATTTTTTTTATTAAAATGAGTGATCCTCGCAAGGAGGGGAGCACTCATGAAATTTTATTCCACACTTAAAATTGGTGCTGCCAACAAGTCTGACATGTAGCAAAATTTACACTAAAATAATTATATGTAAATCTATTTTAAATATAAAACCAACTCAAAATTCAACATTTATAATAACTCAAGAAATATTCAAATATGAAAACAGATATAGATCCATAATAATATCTCGTTTGAAATTCAAATTTAGATTTAAACATTAGTTATTATATATATATATATATATATATATATATGTAACACAGACACGAATTATAATATTTTTTATTAATTTGAAAATACATAAAAACAAATGCATATATATATATATACATATTTTAAAATTCATAAAATTCTAATTTGTACAATATTACATATTTAAACGTTAAAAAAATTTGTGGTTTTTTTCTTCCAGCCAATAAAATGTTTTTTACAAAATCAATTTTTTTAAATCCGCACAGTTTGAAACAAAATGATTTTTTAAATTTTCGTATAGATTTCACATTTAATTTTTTTAACATATAATTTCGAATGTAGTTTATATTATATATATATATAAAGCTATAATGCCCAAAATTTATTCCAAAAATATACCGAAGAAAATATCCATTCAAACACTGCAAAACCACACCCAAACCACTTTCTTCCTCTCCCCTACACATGCCTCCCACCTCCTCATCCACCCAAACCCATAAGCGGCTCCCCCTAACCCAAGGCCGTGAGCACCATCCACCTCCCCAAGCAAGTCGAGCCACTTAGAAGACTTTAAAGCAGGCATTCGTAAGCATCGGTCAAAGTTAGGAAAGTTATATTCGTCTAAAGTCAGTTCAATTCCATTCGAGGTGAGAACTCCTAACTATTATTATATATATATATATAGATGTGATGATGTGATATGATTGTATGGATGTTTGTTTATATTTTGATCATCATATGTTGTTCGTCTCATGTGAATGTTTGAACAAGTCACGATATACACGTCGTTATTTCACATGGAAAACACTTTTCGAATGAATTTGAAAAGTAGTATGGAATCATGTAATACCTTTTAAAATGATTGAAAATGTTTCATAAACATATAAACTTGTTTCGAAAAGTTTTAAATGAAAACCAATAAATGAGTCAAAACTAGGCGCATCGCGTAACGATAGTTCGCGCCGAAGAATTCAAATGAGCATACAGAATGGAATTTAGCTCGGAATTCTTTGAGACAAGAATTTTCCAGACTATTATATCCATAGTTTTAGAATGAAGGAAGAAAATCAAGATTTCATCTTGTAGATTTTAAAATATGGCCAAATCAAATTTTCAGAAAAATCTCACTTTTGCAGTAGACGGCCAAAATATAAAATTCTTTGAAATGAATATTTTCAAATGTTTAAAAATATGAAATAAATTTTAAAAATCCAATAAAATAGTTTAAAAGAGATCTAAATTGAAAAATATGGATTTTTAAATATTAGAAAAGTAGTTTTAAATCGAATCAGCTTTTTATGGTACTTTCCGTAGCACTTTTCTACTACCGTTTCAACAACTTTAGAAATGAAGTTTTAAACTTAACGGTTCTTTTCCAAGTCTTTATGAATGTTTTCAAATAAATAATTAAGTGCTTTAAAGATGATTTGAGGATTTTATCCTCTATTCAAAAAAGTTTAAATAAATGATTTAAAGAAAAGCTATCAAAATCAAGTGATTTAATCTTGACCCTAAAAGCCGACGAGTAGACTGGATTTTTCTATTCGTGAGATCTGGGTGAGGTGCTTAAACTAAGGAGATGTTTAGGAGCAACCAGTGCCCTAGCTTACCTGGCCTTATCTGGGTGAGGGATAGATAAGGTTGAAATGTATAAGTATAAAAGTTAAATTTTCCAAATTTAAATACTCATAAGTTACTTTCTAAAAATGATTTGATAAATTTCAAAAGGAAGGTTGAAATGATCCCGTATTTACTAAAAAAATAATTTTAAGATATATATATCTTTCAAAGATATTTTGATAAAGAAATTAACAATTCAAACAACAATCATTTACTTATAAAACATCATTTTTATCGATGATTGGATTTTGAAGAGACCTGGGTCGGATATGGGAAATCCCTATCCGAAAACCACTTTGAACCAATTTACGTTTCAAAGTAAAACATATTGAAGATAAGATTACTGAAGATGAAGATATTCATGTAGGGCTACTTGCCACTATACCCTCGAGGAAATTCATCATATCATATATTGGAAGTAGTGCTCCATTATGAAAATCTTCGATTTGCAAGGACTAATCGCTACCGATCCTAGGGGTGATTCCCAAAACAAGATGTGGTTGGAGGAGTGCCTTCAATTTCATTCAGTCCTAGAATGAACTTGTATACGTTGCATTTTAAAATCATATTAATTGATCTCTATAAACATATTTCCGCTTAGTGGCGGAGAAGGCAACTTCTCTTAGCTTAACACCCTTCCCTGAGACGTACGAGCTCGGGAGTTATACGTTTACAGAAATCAGTTGTGTGATTATGGAATGGAAATGTGGCATTCAAAGTGAAGAGTTGATGTTCTATGTGAAAGGTAATCGTTACCTCAAGCCTCACACCTAGAATTGGCCAAAACAGGGTAGATGCAGCAAGGCTATGTGGTTTGCAGCCATTAGGGTATGATCATCCCCTTCTAGATATATTTCTACCCACTATAATGTTCGGGTTTAAATTATTATGGTGAATGCTAAGAGACGTCTCAGATAGGTCGGTAACGACTGAGGTGATGGCATATTCAATAATATCTAGGAAGAGATAGGCCGGTCTTGTGTTGGTAGATGTGCAGATGTTCTGTAGCGTCAGTACATTCCTCTAGAGATGTACAGCCGGAAGGTAGTCCCTTCACCTGGTCATTTGTATGGAAATCCATTCTCCAATAAGTGCTTGCCATTTTGTTTGTAGAACCCACTTTGTGGCTAGTATGCTGGAATTTAATCAATGCAACAATTTCGACTAAGATTAATAAGTTTACTTGCAAATCTTTTCAAAGAAATGTCATTAAAATTAATATCCCTTATTTTTACGTAATAAAGATTTGGTTATCATAAGGTAAAAACCCATTCTGTGTTTATGTGCGACATGGTCTTATGAGATACCTTTTTGTTTTCAAACATCGTATTTTGAGTTCTCACACCAGTCTCATGACTGACTCGGAGTTCATTTTGTTTTCCCTTTAAACCCTGGGTGCCCTATTTTTCCGGGCAGCCAAGTAGTCAGGATCATGTTAGGAGTATTTTGGTGAAGCATTTTAAAAGAGTTTTTAGAGCATGGAGCTAGAGCATCTTATGTGGATATCTATCTATCTTTTATTTTCCGCTATGTCTAGTTGTTTGTACCAGCAAATGTAGGAGTAGGCAGTTAGAACTGTTCCTAGCTGGGTTAGTTCATACCATAACTCTGATGTACCCTAGTGAGAGTGGTTGTATGTACTATCTATATATATAGTTAAATCAATGTGAGAATTTGTGTTTCTGTCTTTACTTTATTTTTACCCCTGATAATCTGCCTCCCCGGCACTTGGATTTACGACACATGAATACCGTGGATGTATTGCTGTCGATTTTCGAGGGTCGAGGAGACGGGTCGTCACATAATTTTCTTATAAAATGGGTCGGTTATCGTAAGGTAAAAACCCGTCCGCGTTTATTTGCGGCGTGGTCTTACGAGATACCTTTATTCTTTAAAAGGCTTTTTACAAATATAGTAATTCAAATTACTTGAGTTCACGCTGGTTTACCAGACTAATCCGGGTGTTATTCTTCTTATAATGCTCGGTCAACTCGTGTATATTTCCAAATATCGTTGATGATTCATTGGAGCTCTAGGAGAGGAGCTGGATGACTACCTATTGTAGATTTTATTTCCGCTGCATTACTTTGTTTATTTTTATATCAGCAATTATGAGGGCAGGTTGTTATAACTGTCCAGGCCGATGATAGGATAGTTTAATCTGATTATTGTATCTATATAGTTTTCCTTTGTAAAAATATCATTTTGATATTATATGTCATCGTTCCATTGTGAGATTCGGATATTGTGTTCTCTTCTTTCTTGTTCCTTTTCTTTTCTTCTTTTATTTTACCCTAATGTTCTGCCTTTCCGGCACTTGGGTGCTCCGCACGTGAATACCGTGGATGTATAAATGTCGACATTTGAGGGTCGAAAAGGCAGTCGTTACACCCTTCCTACAAACTTGATAAACACGTCAATGCAGAATAAAATGGTAAGTAGGAAAGATACAACAACACAAGATAATTAGCAAACAATATACAAGGAAAAGATTTATTATTATTGGGGTTGCATCACTACCACTTGTGATTTCCTACATACCCATGTCTAATTGGGTATCCAATTAAATACAGGATAAGTCTAACGTAGTTCTCCTATTCACAAACATGACTCAGGGAGCCTACGATGCACAAACAAACAAATATGCAATTCCCAAACTACACCTTAGGCTTAATCTTCACATTTAGATTTCTAAAATCCAATTAACTTTATTATTTTCAAAGTATAATCCTTTTAGAAAGATAATCTCTTTGAACTAACTTCTCGATTTTATTTAAATCCTTTTGAAATAATATATATCTTTCATATCAAATAATACTTTACTTCAGAATGTAAAACAAATCACGTTTGAAAAAGGTATCAAATACTCTGTATAATAATACAATGTTGTATTTGATATATTTATTTGGAAATCCTAAAATACTCTACTACAAAAGCATGTCAAAATATATGCAACCAAATCAGGAGGTTTCTCCTAATAACAAGGCAAGAGACAAGGCATATTGTCGTATGTATGTATATGTTTGTATAATAAAAAGTTTTGCGCTACATCACCGCACAATATCACGTTCGCATACAGACCACGAACGACAAAAATAAAAATATGATTGCGCACTACAATGTGAGACGATCAAAAAACGACAATAAAATACACTGGTTATTCTGTAAAGTTTCAAAAATACAAACTTTTGCCGCAAAATGCATCAAATGAAAATTTAATTATTTTCTAAATTAAAAATAATGGAAAAATCCTATAAATTAAATTAAAAATACGTCATCAAAAATTAGGTCTTACTTTGAAATATATATTTTATTATAATTTAATTCAAATTTGAATATTTAGATAAATTTAATAATCAAATTTGAAGACCCAAAAACTATGGGTCGTTTCATTACGATATTGCTCTTGAACTTTAAATGCTTATTACACTCGCATACGATCTTCGTTTCACGTGCAGTTCGTGGCATAGCAAAAGATGTCTTAGTTTAGATAGGTTCATTATACATTGTTTGACTAACGATTATGAAGATAGGCGTTATGGTATATTTTTCAGAGGAAACGAGTTCTTTGTTGTAACCGATGATGTCTAACGTTGATGGTTATAAGGATAGGTGTTATGGTACATTCTCCCAGAGGAAATTACTTCTATAGTGTAGTCGGTGAGGTCTAACGATATGAGGATAGGCGTTGTGGTACCATTTTTAAAGGAAATGAGTTCTTTAGTGTAACCAGTGACGTCTAATGATGAAAATTATGAAGATAAGCTTTATGATACATTTTTAGAGGAAATGAGTTCTTCGGTATAATCGGTAACGTCTAGCGACAACGTCTCGGTGCACTTTCCAGAGGAGTCGAGTTCTCTATGTACAATTGATGTTGGTGGGTACATCGAACTTTTAAGAGGAACTGAGTTATTTTGTACAATCGGTGACGTCTAATGATGACAATTTTGACTATGTAGGCGTTATGGCACACTTTTAAAAGAAAATGGGTTCTTTGGGGTAACAAATGATGTCTACTAACAGCGGGTTGAGACATGTATTCTTCAGCAGTGAGTCACATATGATTTGACGATATAGTACATTTAGGGTAGCCGAGTCCTCAATATGCGATTTGACGGTATTGGGTTGAGACTTTCGGGTCAATCGTGGGAATGTGATTTGGCATGGATTAGATTTTTACTGGGACCTTATTGTATGATGTCACTATACTATTATATTATGTTTGGTTGACTTGTTGGGTGCAGGTGACATGGGTTAATGTATGGTTTTCGGGCATAAGTGTTGGATTACTAGCTTCTTAGTATTATACACTTATATGATGTGTTTTACTCACCAGACGTATGTCTAACCCCCTCTATCATTTTCCTTCTTTTTAGTTATACTCTGGTAGGTCGATAGAGAGGACTAGGGGTGGCTTAGAGGATGATGGTGTGAAGAAAACATGCAATTCTTTTTCTATCAGCTATCTATTGTTTATATTAGTTATTCCTAAACATTATACTACTTTTCATTGACGATATAAAAGATGTTGTGTTTGGAATTTATTTGGTTTTACATTTTCTTATTTGTCTAGGATTGTATTATAGATTACTATTATTTTATTCCTTCCACTTAATTTTCAGAAAGTGTAGAGTTTTATAGATAGCTCTGTGAAATGTTTTATATTTTACCTCAAAACGGTCCTCCGTCTACAAGGTCTGCGATGTCCACATCATTTCATGCGTGGATCGGGGCGTTGTAGAAGGTGGGTTGTTACATATGCTATCAGAGCTTAAGTTAGGTGGTTCCTACCAAATTAAAGCATATGAGAGAGCGTAATTGTAATTTTTGGTATTTATATTATATATTTATGTCATTTTTTCATGCCACACCCTATATAATTTGACTTGCAGAGGTAGTTATTGGCTTATCCCTTACAGAAATAAACAACAATGAGTTAAATAAATGTTGAGATTAAAAAGTTTGGGGTGGAAGATAAATCCATCTCATTTGTTATAATATACTATGTCGGGATATGTTAAAAGAGGGTTTATATGCCAAGTATCAATAAAGTAAATCATAGGACTAGGGATGAATAAGAAGAAGAGCGGTACCCTTAAGTCCATAGAACACGGTGTGATGTTGATGAGGCGTAATGAAGTTATTAATTATAAATTATTGTAAGTTAATTAAATTAAATAATATTTATAAAATATTAATCATTAAACTTTATTTTATTTGAATATAGTTAGCATTTAATATAGTGCGTATGTAAAAGCTATAAACGCATGTATTGATATACGGTGTCGATAAAGTATTTAAACTGGGTTTAAATATATTAACTACTAAGTGATTTTGTGAATTTTTTTTTGAGGCCCACATGCATGATGAAAAGGAGGGGGAGGTTCCAAATGCAATTTTAAAATCCAAAGGAGCAATTAAATTAAGGAATTAAATCTCCATCCTTTACCCCTCTTTATGACTCACTTAAATCTCATTTATGAAACAATTTTTGCCCTTTTCTCTTAATTCCATTTCTTCTGCAAAAAATATTACGAGGAGGGAGAAGATTTGATGATATTTAATTAAAAATTAAATAGGAAAGGTTTTAAAGGAGAGAATTGAAAGGTTTCAATGTTTTCTTTGAAACATATTCTCTCTTATTTAATCCATCATTCTTTTGCTGACATTTTTTAATTTTCTTTCTCTTACACTCCTTTCCCTTAATGATCTCCATGATAAAAAAATCCCTAAAAAAATTCAAATAAAATAAATAACAATCAAGATGTTGTTCGCCTCTAGATCCTTGCAAAATCCAGAGGTTAATTCAATCGAATCAGAGTTTTATTCTACATTCAAGGTGCAAACCTTAGGCTTCATCTTTAGGTAATTGTAATTTATTTTATTATATATGCTATGTTAATGAAGTTTATATCCTGTACATGCTATATCTAATCTCATTATTTGTTCATTACGTTGACCCAAAGTTTAGATCTGATATATGTTAATTGATTATATATTCATCGTGATAATATAATTAGATCCTACATTTGTTGCAACTTTTTCACCATATGTTCATATTATATGTATAGTTTAGATTTAATTCATTTTACAATGGATTTATACATGCCTAAGTTGTCCAATCTAATTTTTTCACTGTTTTAGAATTATCATTTAAGAATTATAAAAAAGGCAAACAAACAAATAAGCAATTTTTGATTGGAAACTAATTTTAATTAATTAATGTATTTTGTACCTCATTATATACACAAATATAAATTAACTGTATATTTAAATTGTAACGACCCGGATTTTTCAGTCATTTGAATTAGGATATTTAATTGATTTTTAATATTGAAAAGTTGAATTTATAAATTAAATAGATTTAATTTCAAATATAATGGTTATTTGAATAACGGAATTGGTTAAATAATTGAATATGGAATCTAATGTGAATAAAAATGATTTCTAATATGGATTTAAATTCTCTTTGAATTAGAATAGAATTTGTAAACTTTTAAAATTGAATTAAAAGTTAATTTACAAAAAGTGGAAATTTTAATATTTAATTAGACGAGTAAAAATTGCCTTTCGGGGCACAGTCTTGGATTTCGACGAAACCAGTTCCACTAGATCCGCAATAGTGTACTATTATTGGATTTCAAATTTTGTAGCGTTTGGATTTACCGTTTGGTCGTACGGGATGGAAACGCATTGAAATTAATATTGAAAATTTAATATTATAATTAGATTCAAAAAAGCTATCTTCTCCATACTATCGAATTAGGGCTCGAAACTAGTTCCATTGTGTTCAGAATAGGGGTAAAACATTATAAACGCCAGGCGGCATGCTTCGTTTGGAGTTCGAAAAATATTCGTGTGAATAGTAATTTAGATTGCCATAAATAGAGGACCTTTTCCCTTCATTTCTTCAAAACACTAATCTTTTAGGGCTAGCCGACACTATAAACCAATGGCCGAAATCTTCCAGCCTTTCTCCTCGAATATCTCCTCATCAATGCCCCTATAGCCTTCGACGTCAACTAAGAAAATGGAGATCTTGGAGAGATCTATCCATCCATATGGTGATGATCACCTGAAGTTCATCGATGCGGCCAAATTTTGCTCGCGTATGGGCGCGTTTGAGGGGTTATTTCATGGTAAGGAGGAGGCCGAGTGTCACGTGGTCTTTTGCATTGGTGGAGCTCGCGTAGGCGCATGCGATGGCAGTAGTTGATCGTCGAATAAACGAGTAGGGGAGGAGCGGCGATCGAAAGTTAAACGGCGATGTGGTGGATTTCTTCGAACAGGACAAGGAAGAAGGGGGAGAAAAAGAGTGGCATAGATTTTCTGATCTGAGATGAGCGGTCCAGATTTCTCCAAGGTTTTAAAAAAAGTTATAAATTAATTTAATTATAAATCGTGAATCTTATAAAAGTCATATCTTTGTCATACGAGGTCCGTTTTGCACGAAATAAGTTGCGTTGGGTTCATGTCAGTGAATACTACGCATAGGAATTGGATTGGATTCGATTGGAGCTAGTAGGAATTTGGATTAAAATTAAACGCTTATTTAATTTTAATTCAAACGGAAAGCTTAAGCGCTAACTGGAATCAAGGTCAGTAAATCTCACTTATTTGGATTGCTGGTTTTAATTTAAAATAGTTAAAATTATTTATTGGTTGATTGGATGAATTGATAGAAATTTATCAGTTGGATGTTATATTATTTATAGTAGTATATATATTAGTAGTTGGTTATATTTTCCGCCGATTGGAGCGAATGAGACACTATGCACCCCGCATAATAGCGGATGACCCTATATTACCGCGATATCCCGTCTTGAAGCGGGATTGGTATTTTATGTTATATAACATTTGTGATGCAAGGAAACAAGTTGGAGGGATCCAACTGGATTCCTCAAAATGTTTGTTTTTAAATTTCATATATGGTGATATATGATGTGTTAGAATAATCTGTTATGGATTATGTTACGATTTGATTTATTGGATACTATAGTAGCACTGGCCTTAATTTTGGTATTATAAATACCATAATAATATTTTTGAATTTAAAAAGGGAATTCAAAGGTGATTTTGGGAATGAAAATATTTATATTAATTTGGGATTAATTAAAAGAAACTGATTTGATAAAATAAATAAATTTGATTTTAGATATTTATTTAACTATTTCGTAAAATGGTTTCAAATAGAAAATTTAATTTGAGTATTTTTAAATAGTGGATTTTTAATTGGGATTTTTGGAATACGAAATGGAAGTCGAAATCGAGATTTGAATGGTTTTGGAATATAGTTTGGATTTATTAAGAAATAGATTTATAAATGGGTTTTTAAATAGGAATCGATTTATAAATGGAGTTGTTTAATATGAATCTATTGTTAACTGAGAAATGAGAGTTGAGTTATAAATTTATAAACGATGTTTATAAATAAGTGAAATGATAATTATTAGATAAATTGAAAATATAAATTCGCAGTGAGAATTTATAATGAGATATAGAGCGGTTTAGAAAGAAATAGTGGATTCTATTTTTGAATTTGGAAATAGTTATGAAATTGGAGATGCAAGTCGATTTGTGATAAATCGAAGAGATTTATAAATGCTAAAATGGTTATGCTGGATTTTAAAAATATATTTTTATCGAGAAGTTAAGTTTGTTTTTAGAAAGGGATTTTTATTTATTAAACTATGTAGTTTAAAAACTGTTTTAGTATTGAAAATGTTTCGGAAAGTTGGTTATTCATATATTTGATATTAGTTGAAATGAATTATAATTTTTATAGTAAGCTTGGTAAATCGATTAGTATTATTTATAAAGGAATTGGAAATTGGTATCGTTGTTTGTTTAAAAGTGTTTTGGATATTTTAAATAATTACTTAAACATGTTTTGAAAATAGAACTATTATTCTTTAAAATTACTTATTATTTTATATATAGAATTTAAAGGCAAGTGGTTGGGATGTGTTTATAAATACTCTCAAAATTTGTAAACCAAGTTATGTAATGGAGGTGATTTTGTAAGAGAAATTTTATAATGGAATTCTGGAAACTTAAGAAATTTCCAAAGAGTTTTAGATTCGGGAACTTTCAGAAATGAATCTGAATTCATAAAAGAAGTTATAAATTGTTAGTTGGAATTATAAATAAGTATAATTGGGTTTTGGAAGTTGTAAAGAGGAATTTATTAATAATCCGGAGATTTTTGAGATAAGTTATGAAATATTTCCTAAGTTTGATATTAAAATGATTTTGGATAACATGTTTATAAATATTTTCCTAAATATTGAAAGGAGGATTTTAGAAATATTTAAGAGTGAAACGAATGGTATAGAAATATTTTTTCTAAGTGTTATAAATTGAATTCGGAAATATTTCTAAGTGTTGATATGGTATGAAAATATCCCATTAAGGATATAAGGATTTGAAATTGTTTTCAAATGTTGGAATACTGAAAGGGATTTGAATATATATATCTGTGTAAAGTTATTTGAAATGACTGTTTTGAAAAAATCTAATGAAATATAGGCCTAGTGACTGTTTATTATTGTAATTTGATAGTTAAATAACCGACTATCATATTTGGCCAAATTCGTTAATCGTTTCGGAGAGACCGGGATCGAATTTTCTTGGTGATAGGTTCATGCATGATAGGGGGTTCTCGTTTCTTGTTAGGTAGCGAACGAATGACTCTTACCCCTACATGTCCCTGAGTGGTTGGTTTGCTAGGTGGTTATAGTAGAGAGGCTGGCCGTAAAATTAGATTCGAGGTATCGGTGTATGCCACGGCGGATTTTAGCCGCCGTCGATGGTTGAAAAGCCTAGATCTTTACACTTGGTATCAGAGCGCAAGGTTAAGCGAGAACCTTGGCTTTGGTGGGGATTACTCATTATAGATAGGGTCAGAAGTACCCTAGAATGAGTTTGAGTGTATTATATATATGAGCGTGTATTTGTTAGTGAATATAAATTGTTTTATATTGTGTTGATTTATCTGTTGAGTGGCTTATGAATTCTGGTCAAGTAGTGGGATGCCATAATATCGATAGGGGTTTCTAAACACTTGAACCAGGTAAACCGACACATTATTGTTTTGAAGCGGGTAAATGAAATAATTTTACCTAAATTATATTTTGATATAAAGGAAATAATTTTCTAAAATTATAATAGTATATTTGGAGTGTTGGTTGTTATTATTATAATCCAAACAAGATTATAAAATTTGAACTGGTTTATATAACCAAATAGAAATTGTATAAATATGGTTTATACAAATGAGTTAAACTAAAAAAATGGATTCAAACCAGGATGTGGAAATTTAAACCCTGGAGATTTTGGAAGCGTTTCCAAGTTGTTTGCAAGGAATAATAGTTTATTGGGAAATAATTTTGGATAAAAATGGTTTTAAATGGATTTTGAAGGTGATAAAGCACTGAACTCACTTCAGTCGCTGGAAAATAATTCCGATGATGATCGCGAACATCATCAGTGTTCATTTTCGAGTTTCTAAGTGATCGATTGCTACCGTAATAATTTGATATGGATATTTTTGTTTGGAAAGTGGTGTTGTTTTGAAACTTCCGAAGGGAATTGTTTTTGGATAAGACCAAGCTAATTTTGAAAATTCCATAGGAATGGTTTGTTAAACCAAAAGAGCTATATATATATATATGTATGTGATTTCAAAATGATTTGAAATAAATACCCGGTGTTTGAATTCTGGAATAATTATTTAAATATTTTAGGAAAATATCAGGAATAAGTTTTTGAACTTAAATTGAGGATGATATTAGTAAGGGAAGAAAGTGTGAAAATTGATTTTTGGAATTAAATTTAAACTTGAGTAAGTTTAAATGGATTGAATGAATTGAGATTTAACTTAAGATAAGTTAAATAAAATTGAATTGGAATTGAAATATTATCAAAATTGTATTGGATATATAAAATATGAATTGTGAAGTGATTATGTAACTAAGTTATAATTTTTGAATGAAGTAAACCTAAGTATAGAAATTAAGAAATGGTAAAATAATAAGTTATAAATTGGAAAAGTGGAAAGGTAAAACCAAAATGGAAGAGGTTTGATATTTTTGTAAAGAAATGGAAATCCAACTTGAAGTAGAAACTAAAGTTGAGCTCAAGTCATACCAAATGAGGTGATTTTTGAAAATAAAAATCAGATTTTGAATTATAAATGGAATTTGACTTATATGTAAGCGAATTAAATGTATTTTAAAATGTTGTCGAATAAAATAGAATGGATTGAAATGGCAATAGCTTAAGTTATAAATGAATTCAATTTAAGTGTAAATAAATTGAATATGATTGGGAATATTGTTGATAAAGATGAAATTCAACTCAAGCAACTAATTTATGAAGTGATTCATAAATAAATTAGCATGGATTGGATTGTTGTTGAATATAAAATGAAGTGAATAAGATTTTGTGAACAAATGAAAAGTGAATAAATTGATTAGAATTAATTTGTAATGGATATGAATATAATGTGTGTAAATATAAAATTAAATGCTATTAAATCCCTTGTTTATAAATACATGTGTAACATGTTGGTTTATGCAATCTATGTGTTTGCATTAGTAAAATGAATGTGAGGTTATTTAATTTCATAAATTATGAAACTTACATGTTTATTTGGGTAAGTACAGGTACATGGAGGATATTTGACTTGATTTTGGTAGCGCAATTGCATATAAATTAAGAAAACTCGCTTAATAACGCTAAAATAAGGTACGTTTACGGATTTAGTGCGCGAAAATAAAATATTGATATATATCACATTTTCCGACCATGAGAGCCTATGTATATCTTTTTATCATATTTGTCATATTGCAAAAGGCTCTACGTACAAGGGAGACTCTGCCAAAAAATTTCGAAAATTTAGGGTGTTAGAAAAATTTTGTAAATTTTTGGAAAATGTTTGTTAGCCAAAATTTGATTTCAAATTGTAATTGAAATAAGGGATTTTGATTTAGGAATGAAAAATAATTGTTTTGAATAGAACTATAAGATTGGGAAAATGAAATATCGAGTTTCAACTAAGTGGGTTTTAACAAGTTAATGGGTTTGGAGCATTTTTCCTACGTTATCAATTTCGAGGACGAAATTCTTTTAAGGAGGGAGGAATGTAACGATCCAGATTTTTCGGTCATTTGAATTAGAATATTTAATTGATTTTTAATATTGAAAAGTTGAATTTATAAGTTAAATAGATTTAATTTCAAATATAATGGTTATTTGAATCACAGAATTTATTAAATAATTGAATATGGAATTTAATGTGAATAAAAACAATTTCTAATGTGGATTTAAATTCTATTTGAATTAGAATAGAATTTGGAAACTTCTAAAATTGAATTAAAAGTTAATTTACAGTAAGTGGAAATTTTAATATTCAATTAGAAGAGTAAAAATAGCCTTCCGGGCACAGTCTTGGATTTCGACGAAACCAGTTCTACTGGATCCGTAATAGTGTATTATTATCGGATTTCAAATTTCGTAGCATTTGGATTTACCATTTGGTCGTACGGGATAGAAACGCGTTGAAATTAATATTGGAAATTTAATATTATAATTGGATTCAAAAAAGCTATCTTCTCCATACAATCGAATTGGGGCTCGAGACTAGTTCCATTGTGCTCAGAATAGGGATAAAACATTATAAACACCAGGTGGCACGCTTCGTTTAGTGTTCGAAAAATATTCGCATGAATAGTAATTTGGATTGCCTATAAATAGAGGACCTTTGCCCTTCATTTCTTCAAAACCCTAATCTTTTAGGGCTAGCCGCCACTACAAAACCAATGGCCAAAATCTTCCAGCCTTTCTCCTTGAATATCTCCTCATCCACGCCCCTATAGCCTTCGACGTCAACTAAGAAAATGGAGAGCTTGGAGAGATCTATCAATCCATATGGTTATGATCACCTGAAGTTCATTGATGCGGCCAAATTTTGCTCGCATATGGGCGCGTTCGAGGGGAGATTTCACGGCGAGGAGGAGGCTGAGTGTCACGTGGTTTTTGGCATTGGTGGAGCTCACGTAGGCGCTTGCGATGGCAGTAGTTGATCGTCGAATAGACGGTTAGGGGAGGAGCGGCGATCGAAAGTTAAACGACGATGTAGTGGGTTTCTTCGAACAGGACGAGGAAGAAGGGGAGAGAAAGAGCGGTCGAGATTTTTTGATCTGAGATAAGCGGTCCAGATTTCTCCAAGGTTTAAAAAAAAGTTATAAATTAATTTAATTATAAATCTTGAATCTTATAAAATTCATATCTTTGTCATATGAGGTCCGTTTTGCACGAAATGAGTTGCGTTGGGTTCGTGTCAGCGAATACTACGCATAGGAATTGGATTAGAGTCGATTAGAGCTAGCAGAAATTTGGATTAAAATTAAACGCTTATTTAATTTTAATTCAAACGGAATGCTTAAGCGCTAACTGGAATCAAGGTGAGTAAATCTCAATCACTTGGATTGCTGGTTTTAGTTTAAAATAGTTAAAATTATTTATGGTTGATTAGATGAATTGATAATAATTTATCAGTTGGATGTTATATTATTTATAGCCGTATGTGTGTGTATATATATATATTAGTAGTTGGTTATATTTCCCGGCTATTGGAGCGGATGAGACACTATGCACCCCGCATAATAGCAGATGACCCTATATTACCGCGATATCCCGCCTCGAAGCGTGATTGGTATTTTATGTTATATAACATCTGTGGATGCAGGGAAACAGGTTGGACGGATCCAACTGGATTCCCCAAAATGTTTGTTTCTTAAATTTCATATATAGTGATATATGATGTGTTAGAATAATCTGTTATGGATTAAGCTATGATTTTATTTATTGGATGCTATAGTAGCACTGGCCTTAATTTTTGTTTATTATAAATACCATAAATAATATTTTTGAATTTAAAAAGGGAATTCAAAGGCGATTTTGGAAATGAAAATATTTATATTAATTTAGGATTAATTAAAAGAAATTAATTTGGATAAAATAAAAAATTTGATTTTAGATATTTATTTGACTATTTCGCAAAATGGTTTCAAATAGAGAATTTAATTTGAGTATTTTTAAATAGTGGATTTTTAATTGGGATTTCTGGAATACGAAATGGAAGTTGAAATCGAGATTTGAATGGTGTAACGACCCGTAAATTTTAATGGTTTTAATAACGTAATTAACTGAATTTTTGTAAAATTTTAAATAATTGAATTGTGAATTTAAAATTTGATATTTGGAATACATCTACTTAAACATAGCAAATGGTAAATTTTCATCAGATAATATGGAAGTTTATTTTAATATGTAATTTTATTTCAATTTAAATCATTTAATATTAGGTGATAATAAAATGTTTTCCAAACCTAAATGTTTTTACATAATAAATTTGTAAATCATCTTCTGAGTGAGACGTCATATTTCGTTTCGTCAAATTTGGACTGTTATTGCTTCATTTATCTTATTTTCGGCGTGTTAGCAGCATTTTCGGTACCGATTATCGACTTTTGATAGGATGATCGTACCACTGACATCTGTATACGATTTTGATCGTCTCGTCGTGCTGATCTCTGCGGTATATTCAATTCTGTGTTTTGAAGTCCGATAAGCAGCGGAATCTGTGAAAACGGTAACCGTATCGGTTCCGCAACTTGCCTTTTGTTTTGTCTCTGACCATTCATTATCCATCGGTTAAACTGTAGAGCTATTTACAATTCTTTTTCCCTGAATTCAAGCCTAGACCTTTTCAATTCCCTATTCTCATTTATTATTTTATGGTCCGTTCATATATTTTTTTGGTTGGTTCGTTCTGTAAACTTGGAAAATTTATATAACAAATATTATAGGTTGTTCATTCCTTAGCCTATTCATTTCCAATTCATCAGCTCTTCCCCACGCACCTCTTCTTTTCCCCTCAATCTTTCACCACCGAAACTATTTTCAATTTGAGAAAAATGGATATTTGATTTGAAACGAAGTTCATATTTTTGTTTGGAAATGCCTGTTGCAAGCCGTCACCATTCCTCTCCCCTTGCTCGCTCATCACCGAAGTTCACACCATCCAGAACCGCAACATAGTTTTCCTCCGCCTTGAACCACCACGCCCATCTCCGGTTCCCATCTCTTCCATCTACCACAAAAGCACCCAAGCAATCCACGACTCCACCCAACAAATGCTTTCCTCACCACCAACCGGCCATCACCACTTCATTGCCTCGCTCTCTGGCCATTGTAGCTCCTTTTCTTCCGTATGTTTATATATATTATATAAGAAGTTATATATATTATCTGTTAGTCATATTGTAATAAATATGCTAGCTGTATTTACTTATATATATGCGATATGTATGTTTCAACATGATTAGTTATATATATAAGTTACAGCATTTATTTATATGAGTCGGCAGCAAAGTAAGTCTATATCGTTTGAGTAGATATCAATTTTAAAATGTAAATGTATGCAAGTCCACATATAAGTTATATATATATATAGTTTTGTAAGAAATTATATTATTTTCAAATTTTATTTTACTTCTCTTTTCTTTGCTGTCTTTAAGAATATGACTTATGTTTATTTATTTATATAATAGTTTTGTAATAGTTTTTAGCAAGTATAGACTGTGCGTGCATTTTAAGTAATATTGGATATTGGTTTGAAGATATTCATGTATAACTATGTTTTATAATAATGTATATAATCTTAACTGTATACATATATACGCGTTCGCATATATATGCTATGATTTATGAGATTTTGAATTTTATTACTGTTTAATATAAGAATATATATATATATATATGTAACGACCCAGAATTTTTGATAATTAAAATTCGAATATTTAATTAATTTTAAATATTAATAAGTGGAATTAAGAAGTCGAATAATTTATTTTTCGAATATTGGATTTAATTTGATAATTTAATCGATAAATTAAATAGTGAAATTCCAGAAATAATTGAATGTCGAGTTTAAATGATTGAAAATGATTTGTAAAGTTATATTAAATCATACTGGAGTTATAGAAAGGTTTTAGAACTTTCAGAACTGAATTTAAAGTTAATTTGTGAAAATCGAATATTTTAATATTTAATTATCGACTGTAAAAATAGCCAATTTTCGGACAGTCTCAGAATTGAACGAGACCAGTTCCATTGGATCCGTAATAGTTAGTTATTATCGGATTTCAATTTTCATAGCAATCGGAGTTGTCGATTGACCCTGGCAACTCGAAACGCATCGAATTGTTTTTAATTTTAATTTGGCAAGTTAAAATAGTCATTTTTCAAACGGTCTCGGATTTCGACGAAACTAGTTTCATCGGATCCGTAATGTGATATTATTGCATGGTTTCAAATTTCGTAATTTTTGGAGTTACCGTTTGTCCGGGGCAAACCAAAACGCCTCGAAATCGATTTAAATCGGTTTAATTTAAACTGATCGTTTTTCTACGTATCTCGCACAGACGATCGAATTAGCTTCCGAAACCTGTTCCATTGCGTTCGGAACGCGGGGTAAACCTTACGAACGTCAGCCGGCACGCTCGAATCGGAGTTCGAAAAAAATTCGATGAATAGTAAAATTGGCCATTTTCTATAAAAGGACCTTCTTTCTTTCATTTGCAAATTAGAGACTAGGGTTTCATCTCAAAGCTCTGGCCGCCACTTTCAGCTCCAATGGCCAGAAACGCATGACCTTCTTCCCCGCCGATCTCCTCATCCGTTCACTTCCATCCAAAGTCATCAACTACAAAGATAAAGATCTCAACAAGTACTTCAATCTGAACGGTCATGATCGAATCTCGAGCAACGTGGAGGGGGAAAAACGCCTGCGTTCGCGTGCGTTTCGTGCACGATTTTCCGTGCTAGATGGCGACCGGAATTCACCATATTTGGGGCGTTCGTGCTTGGCAATGGTGGCTTCGTAATGGTGGTAGTATGATGTGATTTCAAGCAGTGTAGGAGGAGCAGCGTGAAACCCTAAGTGGCGGCTCGTTGGGTTCTTGCGTGAACGTACTGGAGAAATTATCGCGTGGGAGGGAAGAAGGACTTCGCGGCCGAGATCTGATGATTTCAAAACGTGCGGTCCAGATTAGTGCTAGGTTAAAGTAAATTAAAGTTTTATATTAAATTGTATTTAAATTCGTACGATGTTTAAAATACGATATCTTTTTGCTGCGTGATCAGAAAATTACGAAACGAAAAGCGTTGACTTCGTTTTGTCGAACACTACGTGATGAAATTGGATTGGAGTCGTTTGGAACTAGTTCGAATTTCGGGTAAAATTAAACGGCCGTTTAATTTTATTCGAAGTAAACGCTGGAATCAGAATTAAAATCACGGTGAGATCTTCTCACTCAAATTTGAATGTGGAATTATTTACAGTTATTGATTGATGATTGACTGTTTGAATTGTTGATATTAGATATTTTAGGATATATCTATATATATAGCAGTATATACATATTGGCATATGTATATATTGGATTGATTGATTTCCCGCCTCGTATAGCGGATGAGACCCTATTGCGCCGTTAGTAAGCGGATTTTTATAAAACCTATATACCGCGATAATTCCGTACTGGAGCGGAATTGGTATTGTGCTAACATCTGTGGATGCAGGGAAACAGGTTGGAGGGATCCGACTGGATTCCTCACCGTATTGATTATTTCCAGATATTTTGATATATTCTGTTATCATATGATGATATATGATATTTGACTGTTGTGATGGACTGATTGGTGTTGTTGCATCATCGGATTCAGTTTTGAAGTTTTAAAAAAATAATAACGACTTTTACTTTAAAAGGGTTTTTAAAGTGATCTTTGAAATTATACGTTTATTAAATTTCTGAAGTGATTTATTTTAAATAAATAAACGTTCAGATTTTAAAGTTACAAAAATTTATAGATTTGTGAAATATAACCGAAAAGTGATTTTTGGGATAAATAGTTGACAGATTTATGAAATGGTTTAAATTGAGATTTTTGAATTTCTGTAACGGTTCATATAAAAGATTTATGAAATTGATATCTACAAAATTAAGAATGTTGGAATTATAAAATGAGTTTTTATAAGTGATAAAAATGAAATATTATGGAATCCGTAAGTGAATGAAATTTATAGATTTATAAATTGTGAAGTTGAAAATGAATGATAAGTTATTAACTTATAATATGAACTTGTGATATTTATATCAAGTATAATTCGAATTTGTTAA
The DNA here is from genome assembly GCA_030737815.1 of Allium fistulosum. Classification (NCBI taxonomy): domain Eukaryota; kingdom Viridiplantae; phylum Streptophyta; class Magnoliopsida; order Asparagales; family Amaryllidaceae; genus Allium; species Allium fistulosum. The sequence goes on from CM060902.1 coordinate 219,037,383, forward strand.
TAAAGAAGATGTATAAATCAAAGTTGTTAGAAAATGGAAATCGAATTTATAAACGTTGTTTTATAAATTCGAAAATCAATTAAATTTGATTGATTTTAAATATAGAGATTATTAAGGGAATTTTATCCACGATTTTGGACAGTGGATAATTCTTGGAATAAATGTGTAGAAAATATTGGAATGTGGCTAGTGAAGTATATTCACGATTTTGGACAGTGAATATATTGTTAAGTAAAATGGTTATGTTTGGGAAAGCGATATCATGAAATGAAGTAATTGTTTTAAAAGATGTTTTAAAACGTGATAAGTATCGAATACATAGATTTCAACATTTATTGTTGAAATAGACGTTTCGAGAAATAAGGAAATGATGGACTATAACACTGTTGTTATAGTAAATGATTTCCGAAAGGAAATGTTTTTATCTAGTATTGGGATTCATATATCTACCTAAATTCCGAATCCCTATACTAGTGATTTTGAGTCGTCGTAACGATGTTTTACGTAACATTCGTTTTGACTCAAATAGATGTAAAATTTATGATTTCCTTAAAGAATGAATATATACTTAATATTGATTTAAGTATATCGAATATTTTCAAATGTTGAAATTAAATTGATTTGTGAAATACTTATTATTAAATAAGTATGGAAATGCTTTTCCAATATGAAATGAACTGTTTTGAGATTTTATCTTCAAAGATAAAATGAAATGTGGAAATTGATTTGAAATTGTTTTCAAATGATTAAGTGTGGAAATAATATATCTAGTAAAAGATATTTTGGAAGATAAAATAATTTGGGAAAATTATTTGGAATCTGATGATGTTGCGCATCTTTATTGATAGTTAAATAACCGACTATCAATAATTACCTTTAGATAGGTATTTGTTGTGAATTGGATGAATTTGAATGCCACACTTATTTTTGAATAAACGCTCGCTATTCGGGTTAACCGGGAAAGGACCATGGGGTCGTATAACCCATTCCGAATATGTGATACGTCGTTATGAATTGCATTCGAAGACCGGTGTTGAAGACCGGATATTTTTGAAAACGGAAGGATTACCGTCGAGTTACTCTACATCGGCTGATCTCCGGTTTAGAGGTTTTATCATCCTTAGTGACGGGAAGTCCCGACGTGATTGAAAATTATCCGGATATGCAAGGGCTTCGTGAGAAGTGCCTTCGGTTCTGTTCGATCCCGGAACAGACTTGTATGGATTGTGTGTCTGACGTTACAATTTGAGATATAAAGCTGATTTCTTTCAAATACATTTCTGTTGGTGGCGGAGAATTTATTCTCTTAGCTTAACACCCTTCTCTGAGACGTACGAGCTCAGAGGTTATGTAGTTGAAATTTATCAGCAATATATCCCAATTTGGTAACGTGGCATACTGAGTGTTGCTGTGAAATGATCGGTGTTTGATCATTTGTGATATGATCATTTGTTTGATCTTATATCTTTGTGATCATAGGTTGATCATTTTGTTGGACCCGAAGCAGGGCTTTTTGAGAAAGCGTAGCTTTGTGGACGAGACTTCATCGAGCCTCAACAACCCGGAAATGGTCGAAACAGGAATGTTGCGGCAAGGTTATGAGGGTCGCGCCCTTTAGGGTATGTCATTTCCTTCTGGAAAGGGGTGGTATCATGGTATGGAGCCCAGATACTTACTCATGTGGATACACTTTCTTTATGATGTGTGATGTTGGATATCGAGCGCTCGGATAAAGGTCCCAAAGGACCGGGTGATGACATATTCGTGAGTTACCTGTTACAGGGGTAACCCGGCCTTGTTTGGCAGAGAGCAGTTTGTCTCTCGGGACGTCCAGCCAGAGGCGATCCTATTCGGCAGGAGGAAAGGAAGTTCCTTAGCCTGACCATTTGTTGGAAACCCATTTCCCAAATACGAAATTTGTACGGTTTTAGTTGTAGAACCTGCTATCTAATATAGCAGCTATAGTAGGCATAGTATCATGGTACCTATGCTGGCTAAGATTAATACTATACTTTCGAAATGTTTTCTACACTATGCACAAATAATAATATCAAAAATGATTTGATTTTGCGTAGTAAGCATCTTTGACTATCATAAGAAGAAATCTCCTCCAATTCTGCGTTTGCATTGTGTGTGTGGCGGGAGGTCTTATGGTAGTTTCATTTTCCAAAAGCATTTCGAATTGACTTTAAAAATTATCCTGTTGTTTATTTTAAAGAATAACTGTTTTACGATCTCACACCAGTCACCATGACTGACTCGGAGTTTATTGTTCCCTTCTAAACTCTGGGTGCCCACCAATTTCCACACGGGCAGCCTAGAGTTATATTATCAGGATATTCTGGATATTCTGGAGCTTTGGAAGCAAGCTGGATGGCGAGACGTAGTATTTGTATCTGATAGTATTTATTCCGCTGTGTATTCTGTATGAGGACAAGTTATATAACTGTCCATTGTTGTATATTGACTCTGATGATTGATGTGATGTAATGTAATAACAGATATAGTTCTTTGTTTTAAAGATTATTCAATTATCTATTATATATTGTTCCGCTGCGATATGTGAGATTCTGATATTGTTTCTGTTTCTGATGTTGTTCTTTTGTTTCTTCTTTCTCTTTTCTTCTATCTTTTCTTCTACCTCTTCTTTTAAAAACCCTAATGGTTCGGTTTTTCGTTCACCTTGAGTAAATAGATGGAGATTAGTGTCTATTCAAGGGGTACGGAAAAGCGGGTCGTTACATTTGGTATCAGAGCATATGGTTAAGCGACAACCCTGCTCTGTTGGGTGTTACTCATTAGAGATAGAGTCAGCAGTACTCTAGAATGAGTTGAGTGTAATAATAGATATGAGTGCGTATTTGTTAGTTAATATAAAATTGTTTTATATTGTGATGATTGGTTTGTTGAGTGGTATATGGATTCTGGTCGGTATTGTCCGTACAACTCTATCGATAGGGATCTCTAAACACTTATATAGAACAATTCGGCACAATATTGTTTTAAAAATTGGGTAAATGAAATAATTTTACCTTGATTATATTTTGTGTATAAAGAAATAATTTTTCAGAATTATTAAAGTATATATATGAATTGGTTGTTTGGTTGTTAAAATGTATATATATACAAGTTAATTAAAATTGTTTGAATAAGTTGAATTAAAACAACAATTGTGAAAGAGAAAAATATATAAGAGAATGAATTATAAATATGGAGTTATAATTAATATGATTTACAATGGTAAAATAATCTTATATATAAATAGAGAAATTTTATAAGTAAAATATTTGTAATGAGATTTATAAATCAAGGAAATTTTTGAAAGAATTTAAGCACTGATTTCACTATTGTTGCTGGGGAATAATAAGGGTGATGACTGCAGCATCATCGGTATCATTTTCGAGTTTCTGTGTGATTGATTTGCTACCATAGGAAATTGGAAATTGAGGTTTTGTTGTGATAAACAAATTTGAAAATTAAAGTCCAAATTTAAATATGGTAAATATAAGTGAAATAAGATTTATACTTATGATATGAGATAATAGATTTAACTTTGGTAAAGTTAATGAATTTGAGTAGCATAATGAAATATGATGTGAAATTTAACTAAAAGAAAGTCAAATGTGATATAAATTTGAATGATTGATGAAATTTGATTTTGGTAAAAGGTTAAATGAATTTTGTTAAGAAAAACAAAGTCTGAATTGGATTTATAAGTGGAAACTTAAGTTAAGTTGAACAAATGATGTTTGAAATGGAAAATAACTTAAGTAATGTTGAACGAAGTTGATTTTGATATCAAAGTAAATTAATAAAGTGAATTTATTAAATGAATGTGAACTTGAGTTATATGAAATTCAATTGTATTTGTTAAAATGAATTAGCAATTGAATAAATAAATGGATTGGATGTTAATCAATCTAATGTAAAGTATTGATATGAAATAATGAATATAAGTGTTAATTCATTAAAAGCTAATGAAGTTGAGAAATTAAATAAATTGAATGGAAGTCAATTTAACTTAAAGTGTTGAACCAAATTGAATGTAAAAGAATGTAAATTGAATAAATTTGGTTGTGTTGAATATACATTGGTTGTTATTTGATTGTTAGTTGATTGTGTATAAAAAATTCATTAAGTATTAATGAAATTGAATTAGCAAATTGGAAAGCTATGTGATTAAATTCAAATTGGAAGTGAACGAATGTGAATTAGTGAATGTAAACTAATTGAATTGAAAGAGAATGTTGATTAAATCCAATGTAAATGAATCGAATATGATTTAAAATTGAAAACCAATTCAATGAATGTTAATGAGAAGTGAATCTATATTGATTTGGTTATGAAGTTGTTGGATGATAGTTGGATGATTGTTTGATGGTTGCATTGTTGCTTTTGAATGCATTGTTATGTTAGCATATGTAGTTATGTTGCTATACGATGTATATTGATTTTATTTTCATATCTACATGTTCTCATATGGTTTGTTGAGTGTTTAGTAGGTGCGGATGGCGTTGCTTCGCATTTGGAGCTCGCTTTCGCGCTATATTAGCCGTATACGCTCGCTAAAAATATAATAAGGTACATATCTCGGATTAAATATCGTACTTTTACACTTTTTTCCCTACGGGATGCCTCATCACTTGATGAGATGTATATTTGTGATATATATACACTGTCATTTTTTTTTCGGATCGAGCCGCGCAAAGGAGACGCTGGCGAAATTTTCTGAAAATTTAAGGCGTTAGAATATTTTTGAGAAATTTGAAAATTTTGAAAACTAAGTTATGATTTGAAAACTTAGTAAAGATTTTGTGAGGAGTTTAACTATGAATTTTGGAGAAGTTAAACACTTAAATGAACTGTAAAATCTAGTTTGGATGAATCGTTTTTGAAAAGTTAATGAATTCAGTAACTTTTTCCTAACTTGTAATTTCGAGGACGAAATTCTTTTAAGGGGGGAAGTTTGTAACGACCCAGAATTTTTGATAATTAAAATTCGAATATTTAATTAATTTTAAATATTAATAAGTGGAATTAAGAAGTCGAATAATTTATTTTTCGAATATTGGATTTAATTTGATAATTTAATCGATAAATTAAATAGTGAAATTCCAGAAATAATTGAATGTCGAGTTTAAATGATTGAAAATGATTTGTAAAGTTATATTAAATCATACTGGAGTTATAGAAAGGTTTTAGAACTTTCAGAACTGAATTTAAAGTTAATTTGTGAAAATCGAATATTTTAATATTTAATTATCGACTGTAAAAATAGCCAATTTTCGGACAGTCTCAGAATTGAACGAGACCAGTTCCATTGGATCCGTAATAGTTAGTTATTATCGGATTTCAATTTTCGTAGCAATCGGAGTTGTCGATTGACCCTGGCAACTCGAAACGCATCGAATTGTTTTTAATTTTAATTTGGCAAGTTAAAATAGTCATTTTTCAAACGGTCTCGGATTTCGACGAAACCAGTTTCATCGGATCCGTAATGTGATATTATTGCATGGTTTCAAATTTCGTAATTTTTGGAGTTACCGTTTGTCCGGGGCAAACCAAAACGCCTCGAAATCGATTTAAATCGGTTTAATTTAAACTGATCGTTTTTCTCCGTATCTCGCACAGACGATCGAATTAGCTTCCGAAACCTGTTCCATTGCGTTCGGAACGCGGGGTAAACCTTACGAACGTCAGCCGGCACGCTCGAATCGGAGTTCGAAAAAATTCGATGAATAGTAAAATTGGCCATTTTCTATAAAAGGACCTTCTTTCTTTCATTTGCAAATTAGAGACTAGGGTTTCATCTCAAAGCTCTGGCCGCCACTTTCAGCTCCAATGGCCAGAAACGCATGACCTTCTTCCCCGCCGATCTCCTCATCCGTTCACTTCCATCCAAAGTCATCAACTACAAAGATAAAGATCTCAACAAGTACTTCAATCTGAACGGTCATGATCGAATCTCGAGCAACGTGGAGGGGGAAAAACGCCTGCGTTCGCGTGCGTTTCGTGCACGATTTTCCGTGCTAGATGGCGACCGGAATTCACCATATTTGGGGCGTTCGTGCTTGGCAATGGTGGCTTCGTAATGGTGGTAGTATGATGTGATTTCAAGCAGTGTAGGAGGAGCAGCGTGAAACCCTAAGTGGCGGCTCGTTGGGTTCTTGCGTGAACGTACTGGAGAAATTATCGCGTGGGAGGGAAGAAGGACTTCGCGGCCGAGATCTGATGATTTCAAAACGTGCGGTCCAGATTAGTGCTAGGTTAAAGTAAATTAAAGTTTTATATTAAATTGTATTTAAATTCGTACGATGTTTAAAATACGATATCTTTTTGCTGCATGATCAGAAAATTACGAAACGAAAAGCGTTGACTTCGTTTTGTCGAACACTACGTGATGAAATTGGATTGGAGTCGTTTGGAACTAGTTCGAATTTCGGGTAAAATTAAACGGCCGTTTAATTTTATTCGAAGTAAACGCTGGAATCAGAATTAAAATCACGGTGAGATCTTCTCACTCAAATTTGAATGTGGAATTATTTACAGTTATTGATTGATGATTGACTGTTTGAATTGTTGATATTAGATATTTTAGGATATATCTATATATATAGCAGTATATACATATTGGCATATGTATATATTGGATTGATTGATTTCCCGCCTCGTATAGCGGATGAGACCCTATTGCGCCGTTAGTAAGCGGATTTTTATAAAACCTATATACCGCGATAATTCCGTACTGGAGCGGAATTGGTATTGTGCTAACATCTGTGGATGCAGGGAAACAGGTTGGAGGGATCCGACTGGATTCCTCACCGTATTGATTATTTCCAGATATTTTGATATATTCTGTTATCATATGATGATATATGATATTTGACTGTTGTGATGGACTGATTGGTGTTGTTGCATCATCGGATTCAGTTTTGAAGTTTTAAAAAAATAATAACGACTTTTACTTTAAAAGGGTTTTTAAAGTGATCTTTGAAATTATACGTTTATTAAATTTCTGAAGTGATTTATTTTAAATAAATAAACGTTCAGATTTTAAAGTTACAAAAATTTATAGATTTGTGAAATATAACCGAAAAGTGATTTTTGGGATAAATAGTTGACAGATTTATGAAATGGTTTAAATTGAGATTTTTGAATTTCTGTAACGGTTCATATAAAAGATTTATGAAATTGATATCTACAAAATTAAGAATGTTGGAATTATAAAATGAGTTTTTATAAGTGATAAAAATGAAATATTATGGAATCCGTAAGTGAATGAAATTTATAGATTTATAAATTGTGAAGTTGAAAATGAATGATAAGTTATTAACTTATAATATGAACTTGTGATATTTATATCAAGTATAATTCGAATTTGTTAATAAAGAAGATGTATAAATCAAAGTTGTTAGAAAATGGAAATCGAATTTATAAACGTTGTTTTATAAATTCGAAAATCAATTAAATTTGATTGATTTTAAATATAGAGATTATTAAGGGAATTTTATCCACGATTTTGGACAGTGGATAATTCTTGGAATAAATGTGTAGAAAATATTGGAATGTGGCTAGTGAAGTATATTCACGATTTTGGACAGTGAATATATTGTTAAGTAAAATGGTTATGTTTGGGAAAGCGATATCATGAAATGAAGTAATTGTTTTAAAAGATGTTTTAAAACGTGATAAGTATCGAATACATAGATTTCAACATTTATTGTTGAAATAGACGTTTCGAGAAATAAGGAAATGATGGACTATAACACTGTTGTTATAGTAAATGATTTCCGAAAGGAAATGTTTTTATCTAGTATTGGGATTCATATATCTACCTAAATTCCGAATCCCTATACTAGTGATTTTGAGTCGTCGTAACGATGTTTTACGTAACATTCGTTTTGACTCAAATAGATGTAAAATTTATGATTTCCTTAAAGAATGAATATATACTTAATATTGATTTAAGTATATCGAATATTTTCAAATGTTGAAATTAAATTGATTTGTGAAATACTTATTATTAAATAAGTATGGAAATGCTTTTCCAATATGAAATGAACTGTTTTGAGATTTTATCTTCAAAGATAAAATGAAATGTGGAAATTGATTTGAAATTGTTTTCAAATGATTAAGTGTGGAAATAATATATCTAGTAAAAGATATTTTGGAAGATAAAATAATTTGGGAAAATTATTTGGAATCTGATGATGTTGCGCATCTTTATTGATAGTTAAATAACCGACTATCAATAATTACCTTTAGATAGGTATTTGTTGTGAATTGGATGAATTTGAATGCCACACTTATTTTTGAATAAACGCTCGCTATTCGGGTTAACCGGGAAAGGACCATGGGGTCGTATAACCCATTCCGAATATGTGATACGTCGTTATGAATTGCATTCGAAGACCGGTGTTGAAGACCGGATATTTTTGAAAACGGAAGGATTACCGTCGAGTTACTCTACATCGGCTGATCTCCGGTTTAGAGGTTTTATCATCCTTAGTGACGGGAAGTCCCGACGTGATTGAAAATTATCCGGATATGCAAGGGCTTCGTGAGAAGTGCCTTCGGTTCTGTTCGATCCCGAAACAGACTTGTATGGATTGTGTGTCTGACGTTACAATTTGAGATATAAAGCTGATTTCTTTCAAATACATTTCTGTTGGTGGCGGAGAATTTATTCTCTTAGCTTAACACCCTTCTCTGAGACGTACGAGCTCAGAGGTTATGTAGTTGAAATTTATCAGCAATATATCCCAATTTGGTAACGTGGCATACTGAGTGTTGCTGTGAAATGATCGGTGTTTGATCATTTGTGATATGATCATTTGTTTGATCTTATATCTTTGTGATCATAGGTTGATCATTTTGTTGGACCCGAAGCAGGGCTTTTTGAGAAAGCGTGGCTTTGTGGACGAGACTTCATCGAGCCTCAACAACCCGGAAATGGTCGAAACAGGAATGTTGTGGCAAGGTTATGAGGGTCGCGCCCTTTAGGGTATGTCATTTCCTTCTGGAAAGGGGTGGTATCATGGTATGGAGCCCAGATACTTACTCATGTGGATACACTTTCTTTATGATGTGTGATGTTGGATATCGAGCGCTCGGATAAAGGTCCCAAAGGACCGGGTGATGACATATTCGTGAGTTACCTGTTACAGGGGTAACCCGGCCTTGTTTGGCAGAGAGCAGTTTGTCTCTCGGGACGTCCAGCCAGAGGCGATCCTATTCGGCAGGAGGAAAGGAAGTTCCTTAGCCTGACCATTTGTTGGAAACCCATTTCCCAAATACGAAATTTGTACGGTTTTAGTTGTAGAACCTGCTATCTAATATAGCAGCTATAGTAGGCATAGTATCATGGTACCTATGCTGGCTAAGATTAATACTATACTTTCGAAATGTTTTCTACACTATGCACAAATAATAATATCAAAAATGATTTGATTTTGCGTAGTAAGCATCTTTGACTATCATAAGAAGAAATCTCCTCCAATTCTGCGTTTGCATTGTGTGTGTGGCGGGAGGTCTTATGGTAGTTTCATTTTCCAAAAGCATTTCGAATTGACTTTAAAAATTATCCTGTTGTTTATTTTAAAGAATAACTGTTTTACGATCTCACACCAGTCACCATGACTGACTCGGAGTTTATTGTTCCCTTCTAAACTCTGGGTGCCCACCAATTTCCACACGGGCAGCCTAGAGTTATATTATCAGGATATTCTGGATATTCTGGAGCTTTGGAAGCAAGCTGGATGGCGAGACGTAGTATTTGTATCTGATAGTATTTATTCCGCTGTGTATTCTGTATGAGGACAAGTTATATAACTGTCCATTGTTGTATATTGACTCTGATGATTGATGTGATGTAATGTAATAACAGATATAGTTCTTTGTTTTAAAGATTATTCAATTATCTATTATATATTGTTCCGCTGCGATATGTGAGATTCTGATATTGTTTCTGTTTCTGATGTTGTTCTTTTGTTTCTTCTTTCTCTTTTCTTCTATCTTTTCTTCTACCTCTTCTTTTAAAAACCCTAATGGTTCGGTTTTTCGTTCACCTTGAGTAAATAGATGGAGATTAGTGTCTATTCAAGGGGTACGGAAAAGCGGGTCGTTACAATATAGGTTATGGGTTTAGATTTATATATAGCATGTTTATAGGTAATATATATGTATGTTGTTATAAACATAGGGATAAAGTACTTTTATAAAACTGGTTTCTGTATATATATATATATATATATATATATATATATATATTTAAGTATATTTGGTTATAAATAGGTCTTCACATATTTATTCACAAGCATTGAGTTTGCATAGATATGTTTATATATATGTGAAATGTTGTTTGGTTGCTGGAAAAGGGAAAATATAGTAATATATGTACGTGAGTTATGATATGATGTTTTGTAAATGGGTTTGATTATTTTATAATATATATGTGTTTAAATTTTGGGTAATGATTGTGTAACAATATATATATATTTTGTTAATATTTTATGTTTATATATATAATGGAAATTTATTTTTAAAAATGTGTATTTCTAAATTTAATTTTGGTTATATATATATACCCCATTTCTGTTTATATCAAGCTGATTGTAGTTCTCGATGTCCAATTTATCAGCTTTAATCGTCAAATTCATGCCAATCTTGATTTGCTTTGGAATTCGTGCTTGGATTCGTAACCCATCTCACTCTCCTTCATCTCTAACCTCCGAAGGTGAGCAATCACTCACAATTAACATCTTATATTCATTAAATTCGATTTCATTTAAAAGGACAATTGAAATATGCTGCTGTTAGTTATTTAAACTGCTATATATATGATATGCCATTATCTGTAACTGTTCACCTGTGACATCTGACACCATGATATGTTATTTACATTTTATCTGTTATTGATGATATATGCCTGTTGTTGATATGTTATAATATTATCATTACTGTTCTCACTCTGCAAGTTCCCGGTTAGTTTAGAATTCCCTATGGGTTGAAATGATACATACCCGAACGATCTTGTAGAATAGGAGAAAATCGTTATGGGTTGAAATGATAAACCCAAGCGATTTTCATTTACTTTGAATTGGGATTGCGGGTTGAAAAGATATATACCCGTAGATAATTAAATTGCAGATTGAAATGATAAATATCCGTATCACTTGACCACATGATAGAAAATTATATACAGACACCGTTGGTCTATATATATTTTGAAATGATTTCCAAAGTTTTAAAAAGGAAATATATATGGTTTTATATAAATAATGATTTTTAAATATTATATACAAAATGTTATTTATATATGTTTAAAATTCTTGATTTTTAAAATTATATGTTTTGAGAAACTTAAATTTATAAGTTAATTTTGAAATATTAAATTTTAAGATTTTACTTATAATTTTACTAATTTTAAAATATATATAAAATAAGTTTTAATATAAAAATAAATTTAATAATAAGCTTTAATTTAATAAAATTTAATTTAATTAGTATATAATATGTTTTAAGTATTTATTTAATTTTATATCTTTAAAAGTAGATTTTATAATAATTTTAATTAATTGAGGTTGGAAAGATAAATTTAAGTTGATTTGAAATAGTATTCTTTTAAGAATTATATTTAATAAAATCGATTTGAAACATGTTGAATTTGAGATTTTAAGATATGGTTTTGTAACTTGATTTTTGATTTAAAGTGATTAAATGAATATTTCAAGTAAATAAATTGAAGGGAATATTTAGTTTATTTAAATTGTAATTTAAGGTTTTATTTAAATGATATTGGATTGACTAAGTGAATATTTCAATATTAAATAATAGTAAAGTTGAGTTTGAAATATAAATGAATTTATCAAAATTGAGTTATTATAAATGTTTGAATATTTAAGGCTTTGAAATCTATTGAAATTGAAATGGTTTGATTTGTAGTTCAGATCTATATTTGAAATCGATATAAAACAGTTTATTGAGATGTTGAATTAAATTGAAATTCGTGAATTAAGATTTAATTTAATTGAATTTTGAATTCGAATGATTTGAATCGATTTGTGAAACATGAGGAAACTATTTTACTATCTTAAGTATTTTAATATATATATATAAATATTTTACTTTATAAATTATTTTAATATAAACTATTTTCAATATAAAACTATTTTAATATAAAACTATTTTAATATACTAATTACTTTAATATAAACTATTTAATTTATAACTATTTTATATACAAATTATTTTATTATATTAAATATTTTATTCATAACTATTTTTATTATATATACTATTTTATATCTAAACTGTTTAAGAGAAAAGTGTTATGGATTTCAAAGTATTATGATTTCAAAATTTATATTTTCAAAGTGTTATGAATTTCGAAGTATTATATTTTCCAAGTGTTACGATTTCCTAAGTGTTATAATTTCAAAGTGTTATAATTTCGAAAGAGTTATAATTTTGGAAAGTGTTATGATTTTGGAAATGAATTTTATTTTAAGTGTGAAATGATATCATATTGATATGGTTTTGAAATGGATATGATATTTTGGTTTTGAAGTATGATATTTTGAAATGACCACGATGTTATAATAACGTTTGGTTGTTAAAGAGACCGAGATCGGTTATTGTCATACTCTCTGCCAATACCGAAAACCACTTTAACAATTGTGTACGTGGTGGAGATTCCAGAATGAAGTAGGATGGTTTGGTGACGATTCTATATGGTATTTACGTAGCCCTGACTCCAGTGAGTCATCTTGATGCGGCTAAAACAGGAGCCATGCCGGGCCAAGTGAGGTCATTCTTCCTTTCGGACACATTTCTTCGATACCATTCTATTGCTTTTGTTATTTGATTGGGTGCACCCTTTTGATTTGGAAGTGTCACGAGGTGGGATGCTATGCGTTACCACCAGTCCAGATTCGCAAACCGTATATCTACCCTGGCATTGCCTCGAGTGCCTTGTCGCATGCCCTATCACGCCTTCTACGAGTTTGGTTTGTACCATACCTATGGAGTGCCCTCTGATAGCCCTCCAATTTACGAAGGAATTACGGTACCGTATAGACTATGGGAATATATAAAATGTGTTAAGGGGGATATGGGTAACGTCTTAACGCTATTTTAATACTTTTACTTTAGTATAGACATATTATAATAGCATATATTTCTACATAGTAGATAGTTCCACGGATCCTTAGAGGATGGGAATCCCAAACATCCTTTAAGTTACTTGTATTTCAGTTGACATTTCACTTGAGTTGAATTTATTAATATAAGAATGTTAATCCTGACTCGAGTGTTTTGTGTTTTGCTTTACGCTCGGGTCAGACTGAGTGACATATCATTTGAGACTCACCTTTGGAGCTTTGCTTGAAGATCCATCTATATCTATTCAGCTTTCAGTTGTCCAGTTGACTTCGGTGATATATTCAGATTTTTGACTGTTTATTTGAGACTTCTATGTATTCGAGACTTCTGTTGTATCGTGTTTTAACTCTGTTATATATAGTAGCTTCATGAACTACTATTCATTTGTTTCCGCTGCTTATTGTTATATTACTATGTGTCTCTGATTCTAAAAAATTGATTTATTTACTGTATATGTTGAGTTTCGCCAAATATAAATTAACAATCTGATATTTTGAGCAATTCAAGTCCGACATGTGTGGATGCGAATGGCATAAAATACCGGGTCGTTACAGTTGGTATCAGAGCTTTAGTTTTAGGCAAAACTTAGCATATAGAGTGAATTTAGTTACAAAATCACCTTCGTTCGAGCTTGAGTCCCTTCCTATTTGATTCGAATTTCCTTTGAATTTTGGAACTTTCCCCTTCGTTCTGAAATCCATTATTGTCTCTCCCTATTCGTATTTTCTTGATTCTGGAGTATCCCATAACTCCACTTCGGTTGATCTCTATAATGAATCGACGGTCCCGCCAATCTTAGAATGATTTGTAAAAGGGTGAAACTCCTTTACAACAGGCATTGATTTACCGGAGATTTCTGTATCCTCGGTTTAGATGCTGCTATCTCTTGCTATGCCCGAATTCTATATCTTGTGATCAGATGTCGATTTGCCTCAGATCTGCATCGATCTTATTCTTGAAGTCACGGTTGACCCGGTTAAGGTCACTCGCGATTAATATCGGTATATCCATCTTTCTATTTTGTAATTTAATTATCTTATCTTCGTTTCGAGCCTATCTTCAAATTAGAATCCTCTTTGATTAGGGCCTCTCTATTTGTGAATCTCTATCCATTCTTGAATCATCGTGTGAGGGAGTGTATTTGTAATTAATATAAAAAGGTTTTATAGTGTATTGTTTGAGTTGTTAAGTTTGAATTTTGGGTTTCGATCGATTCGTCTGATCAACGCTATCGATAGGAATCCAAAACACATGAACAGAGCAAACTGACACAATATTGTTTTCAAAATTAATAAATTTTGTATGATTATATTATATATATATATATATATGTAAATTTTCTAAAATTGAATAGCTAAATGAAATGGTTGTTAGAAATGATAATGCTAAAATTTTCATTTATTGTTTTATTAACATTTCTAAACCATTAACCATTATTGTATATCATAGGGAAATGAAAATTTAAAGCATGGTTTATAAATTAGATTTGAAAATGAAATCAATTTAAAATAAGGATTTGAGGATTAAATTCCCGGTACATTTCAAAGTTCGGTATTAAAGTTTTGAAAAGTATTATTATTTAAAAGTATTTTCGAATAGAAATTGTTTCAAAAGAATAATTTTAAAGTTTAAAACCTGTACTCTCCCCCATTGTCACTGGAAAATAGTTTCGATGATGGCTGGAGCATCATCGATATTCATTTTCGAGTCTCGAAGTGGAGAGACCACGTAGCAGCTTTGCTACACTTTTGTTTTGGAAAATGGATTTGATTTGAAATTCTTGAATATGATTTGATTTATATAATATATATGTATATAATTATTTCAAAATAGTTTGAAGTGAAACCGGAAATTTGAATCTTAAGTTTTATATTAAGAAATGGTTTCAATTATTGAAATAAAGCGAAATGTTTAGATAATTGGAATATCTGAAATGATAAATGGAATTAAACTAACTTGAAATAGTTGAATTTGAATAAAAACTTATTTGTATAACACTGAATTACATTCTAATATATAACTTGCCTAAAATATTCAAAAAGTTAAAATGTTAGGATATAATAAGGTTGTACAAGAAGAAAACTTAAGTAATAAATTGTTCAAACTAAAATCTGGCTTAATATAAATGTTGTAGATAGAAGGAAAATTTGTATAGTATTTAATTACACTCAGAAACATTAATATAACTTACCTGGAAAGTTTAAATGTAATTTGAATGTAATTGGATAATATATACTATGATATAAGTAATAGGATAACAAAAAAATGATATTTTGTTAAGGGAATTTACTGATAATAAATTGGATAATAAAAGGGAAATTTTATTTGTTGAATAATATATGGTTATAAAATGTATACACCTAATATATGTTGCAAAATATGTTAAGTGAAATGTAACGACCCGCTATTTTGGACCATTCAAATCGACAATAAATCCACACATGTCTGACTTGAATAATTCAAAATAACAGATTGTAATAAAAATTTGCAAAACTCAGCATATGCAGTAAATCAATCAATCACATAATCACAGACACAGAGTAATACAATAATACGCAGCGGAATAGATAAAATAGTAGTTCATGAAGCTACTATATAAACATCAGAGTTAGAAATAAAATACAACAGAATATCTCAAATGCAGTGAAGTCTCCAGTACAACGGATGACTTCTCTGAACAAATCAACTAGAAGAGCTGAAAGCTGAGGCGATAGTTGGATCTCCAAAGGAAGCTCTAAACTCCAAGGGTGAGTCTCAAATGCTGTATCACTCGGTCTGACCCGAGCGTAAAGCAAAACACAAAACACTCGAGTCAGGATTAACATTCTTATATAAATAAATCCAACTCAAGTGAAATATCAATTGAAATACGAGTAACTTAAAGGATGTTGGGATAACCATCCTCTAAGGATCTTCAGAACTATCTACAAGGTGGAAATATACATTTTAACACCGTGGTCATTTCAATTAAATTTATACTTCAAAACCCAAATATCATTTCATTTCAAATATATCCATTTTCCAAAATAGTATATATATATATATTAAATGATTTAAAAGTAAAGTATTTAATTTCCTCAAGTCTAGCAAATCGATTCAAATCAACTTCAAATTTATTCAAAGCTCAATTCATCAATTTAATTCATTTTCTAAACAGATCATTTAAATTTTCAATATATTTCAAAGCTTTAATATTCAACATTTTCAAAGTTAAATTTAACAGTTTCATATAGCTCTTGATTTAACTTCATTATTATTTAATCAGGGAATATTCACTTAATAAATTCAATATCATTTAACTAGCCTTAAATTACATTTTTACTAAATATTTCCCTAAACTTTAGTTAAACAAACAAAAAAATTTCATTAGATTACTTATAAATCAAACTCAAGTTATAAATCATATCTTACATCTCAGTTTCAATAAGTTTCAAATCGGTTTAATTAAATAAAATTCTTTATTGAATACAATTTCAACTAAATTCAAATTATCTTTCTAACCTTAACTTATTCAAATTATTACCAAAATCTATTTTGAAATATATTTTAAACACTCAACATATTATGTATTTAAATCAATCATTCCCATTTATATATAATAATTTAAGGCTCAACATTTATTAAAACCATATATTTCTTTCCAAAACCATAGAATTCATTTTTTAAAATATTTATATATATGGACCAACGGTGTCTGTATATATATTTATCATATGGTTAAGTGATACAGATATTTATCATTTCAATCCGAAATTTAAATATATACGGGTAGATATCATTTCGACCCGTAATCCCAATTTCAATTCAAATGAAAATCGCTTGGGTTTATCATTTCAACCCATAACGAAATTCTCCTATTCTAAAGTCCGTTCGGGTATGTATCATTTCAACCCATAGTGAATTCTATACTAACAGGGAACTTGCAGAGTGATAACAGATAATAAAAATATAACAACAGGCATATATCATCAATATAAATAACAGATACGGGTGTTAGATGTCACAGGTGAACAGATACAAATAATAGTAATAACATGGATATAATACTAGATACTGGTGTCAGATGTCACAGGTGAACAGTTATAGATAATAGCATATATAAAAATGTAAATAACTACAGCAGCATATTTCAATTGCTATTTCAATTGAAATCAAATTTAAATAATAAAAGAACGTTAATCGTGAGTGATTTCTCACCTTTCGAGGCTAGATACATTTGACAATGAAATGGGTTATGAATCCAGGCACGAATTTCGAAGCAGAGCACGATGGACACGGGTTCGACGAACAAGGCTGATAGATAGGAATAAACGAAATCCAAATCAGAATTGAGTCGAACAAGATAAATAGTATAAGTGAATATATATATATATATATTTATAACTATGTGTATACCAAATCACATTCTAAATACAAACACATTTTTAAATAAAATAAAATAAAATCATTGTTTTAAATAGAACACACATAACAAACGTATCTACCATAACACTGATATATATATATATATTACACTTAACTTGAAATAAAAATATATACTTTACCATTAAACTTCAGAAACAAGGACCTAATAAAAAAAAATTAAACTTGGTTATATATATAACTTCCTTTTCAACAGTGCAAAACAGGAAACAAACAAATGTTTGCAGACAACAAAATGATATGAACTTGTATAAATTCATATATATAACAGACAGACCAAAACAAAACAATAAAGTCAACTATATAAACCTTTTATAACTTTATAAACATTTTATATAAAAAAAAACATATATATCTCCACTTACAAAACTGCTATATAATAATATATATAATACTGTAAATATAAACGAATATATATAATATGTACTTAAAATTTGTCAACAGCAAACCTATGACTGCACTATAACTATATATATACTACAGCCCTTATAAACTTCATATAGTTTAAAATATATAAACTGTAAAACTTTAAAATATATCACAGCTTGATAGATATAAATGTATAACGAATATATGCAGGAAATATATAAACTACATACTTAAAAACTTTAAAACAACTAATATACATTTGTATTTTTTTCTAACAAACCTGAGACAGCATATATAAAATAACACTTATGTTATACACAAGGCCACTTACGTATACAAAATAGAACTTAGGTAAACATATGTTCCTATTAGTAAAATGGAACTTGTAATACAATTTATATATAATATATAAAACACTCACACGCATGCAATAAGCTAACGTATACATATAGTACTATATTTTTTTATATACCTGTATACAAAATAAGGGGATGAGAAGGTGATAAGGAGACTGCCAAGATGTGGTCGGGTTTGGCGCTCGCCAGGGCAGAAGATGACTACGAAATAGGGGGAGGCCGAGGTGACTGACTCGGGTGGAGATGAGGCTTCGGGTCTGGGTGTGAAATGGACGTGGTTGCTTCGGTGGATGCTAGGTGGCTGGGGTCGGGTCGGTCAGGGGAGGCGAGACAAGCGGGAGAAGGAAAAGAGGGATGGTTGGTCGAAGGTGAGCTTCTACCTGGTGGAAACGGGTCTGGGTGGCGCCGCGCATGAGGGGACATGTGGCGGAGGTTGTGGGAGGAAGGCCGGTTAGTGGGGCAGGAGACCGAGTGTGGTGGTGGGAGGCCTTCGGCTGTGAACGAATTGCTGGGAAGAGTGTGGAGCCGAAGAGGGTGGTGGATGCGAGTGTGGCCGAATGCAGTGTTAGGGAAAGAATAAGAAAATGGAGGTGGGGAAAAAAATTTGAGAGACAAAAAAAAAATATAGATCTGAAGGCAGAATTTTGAAGAAGCAGGGTAGAACGAGATTTGAGGAAGATCTGAAATGCCGATCTAAATATATTAGGTAGAGAGAAACGTACGAAATAATTGAAAAATCAACCGGAAGGGAAAAGAATGGCAGCAATCTCGCATTGATTCAGTTGAAGTATTCAAAGCAATTTACTATTGTGGCCAACGGTTCAAATTTGAAAGAAGGAAATCAAAAGTCACGAATTTTGGTACCCATACAATATATAGTTTGATTGTTCCCGTCGTGTATCGGACTTCAAAATACAAAAATAAATATACCGCGGTGATCAGCGTGACGAGACGATCAAAACGGTATACAGATACTAGTGGTACGATCATCCGATCGAAAGTCGATAATCGGTACCAGAAATGCTGCTATTTTGACAGAATTAAGATAAACGGAGCAGTAGAAGTCCAAATTTGAAAAAACGAATTTCGCAGTCTGATTCAGAATAGTCTGAATAAATTTTCTCCTGTTGACATATTTTGGTTTCGGAAAACTTTTAAATTCACTTTTATTAACCGGTTTGATTTGAAATGAAATTTCACAGGAAAACAAACTTCAATATTATCAAATGAAAATTTACCAGTTGCTATATTATAATAGACGTATTCCAAATAATAAATTTTTAATTTCAGATTTTATTGTTTAAAATTTCACAATTTCCAGTTAAATATACTTTTAAAACCATTAAATTTTACGGGTCGTTACACTCTCCCCCACTCAAAACTTTTCGTCCCCGAAAAGGAAGGAGGTAGAAGAATAGAAACAACCAGACAGAAAAGATAGATTGAAAGTCAAGATTAAACAATTTTTTTTTTTTTTACTATATAAATTTTACTTAAAACTTGAAAACTTCATTTTCAATTCAATTATCTTTTATACTTTAAAACTTTTCAAAAATCCATTTGTAAAATTTCTTGCTTCCTTTATAAATTCCATTTATATGTTTAAATGACACCTTTATAAATGTATGAAAATCATTTGAAAACAATTATTTACATTATTACTTATATTTACAAATAAGCTAATTGAAAACATTAAATCCATAGTTCATAAATTTATTAATTCTATCTAAAATACTTTTCAAATATTATTTATAAGTCAATAATCATTTACTTTAAATATGTTTTATTTAATTAATGACCTCTAAAATATCTATAGCACTAAAATTTTCTATTAAACCAAATAATATATAAATAAATAATATTTAAAAGGGTATAGTCAAAAAGGAAAAGAAGGACTTGGAGAGACAGAATATAGGTGAATAAATAAAGCTGAGCAGATAAGGTAGATTCGAAAGAATAGTATCGGGCATGAATAATTAATTCAAACCATTAGAATTTCAATTCCAAATATTTATACAAAATTTCTTTGTTAGAAATGCTTTTATAATAAAATATTTTTTATAGTCGAAACAAATTTCCTTTCGAAAATACTTTTATAACTCGATGTCTTAACAAGTTTATCCTCGTTCCTGTAGACTCTGGCAGTGCGTTGATCAGGCGCAAAGCTAGAATTCTCCAGGTACTTAGTAGACTTGTTTCAACACCCAGTGAAAATACTGGAAAACTTTTAAAAACAGATATGGAAAGTACAATCCAATCAAAAACGAACAAAACCAAAACCTTTGTCTAACCATGGTTCGCAGATACACAATGGTTACGCCTGGATCCCCCAGGAAACAATCCATATCCGTAAGCTTTCTCAGCCATGCGAGTTACGCCATGATGACTAGTAGAATGCAGGATACACAATGATTACGCCTGGATCCCCCAGGAAACAATCCGTACCCCCAGGCAAGACTCAGCCAAGCATTTGCGCTACTATTCGCGACCTACACAGATTGCAGGATACACAATGGTTACGCCTGGATCCCCCAGGAAACAATCCGTACCCCTAGGCAAGACTCAGCCAGGCAGTTGCGCTGTGCAGTCACGAGAGAACAATAAGACCATGGGTAACGCCATGGAATTCGAAGGACACTCGAGTATCATATCCGGAAAACCAAAATCAGAGAGAATAATATCGATAGAATGAATCCAAGATGTGGCCACAAATCGGATATCAAGCAGAAGGCACTTTCCATATCTTTACTTCGAAAATATGTATCATATAGTACCTTTCCAAATCACTTTCAAATATCGTACTTATATAAAATCCATTATATATAAGATTTAATTTTCAAATCAAATACTTTCCAAAATCAATAGTATATCAAATCATACTTATATAGATTTCAATTATATAAGATTTCACTTTCAAATTGAGTACCCTTTTCAAATCTATAGTTTTCGAATCAATTTCATACTCATACAAATCAATTTTATATAAGTTCGACAACTCCCAAATCAAGTGTTTAGTAACATAAGGTTCTCAAATTTCAATTTGTTTCAATATCAGTTCAATTTCAAAATCATATACAATTTCACCAAATTATTTCTTCTCAAATTAATTATCTTTAGTTTCAAAGTTTCCAGAATAATAGATTTAGAAAATAAATCCAAATTTCCAAATCAATAATTTAAGTCAACCAATTCATTTCCAAAATCAAATGTTTTCAAAATCATCTTATACTTTCGTAAGGTCCATCTTATATAAGGATCAAATTTTTCAAAATAAATTTCGCTGTATGAAGAGCCATATGGGATTGAATATCTTTGCTTTTATGGGTTATATATCTTTGTAATTTTAAATTG
Source organism: Allium fistulosum (assembly GCA_030737815.1). Taxonomy (NCBI): domain Eukaryota; kingdom Viridiplantae; phylum Streptophyta; class Magnoliopsida; order Asparagales; family Amaryllidaceae; genus Allium; species Allium fistulosum. The sequence goes on from CM060902.1 coordinate 219,059,042, forward strand.
GAAATTTTCTTTTAGTAAGCAAAGATATTCTACAGGACAGCTTTCAATTTCAGCGTCAAAATATATCAATGATATTAGAATATAAGATGTACATACGTCATCATTTCGCAAAATCACATTTGATCGCTCGCTTGATCACACAAGTTCGCTTTCGAACTAGTATTGTCCATTCGACTTCCCTAATGCGGATTTCGATATAGTTTCTCGACTAGAAGCCATCGGTCTCCTTGCATAGCCATATACTACGATAGAGAATTCAAGAATCAAGCCCAAAATCCATATCAAATATTCGCCATCAAGAATCGGATGAAAAATCCTAACACGAAATGGTGTAATCCACCTCGAACTTGTATACTCAAACTTGGATCAAATTAATTATGCGAATAAACAGCATACGTACAACTTATATATTTATTCCAACTTGTTAAATATATAGTTTCATAAAGATGTTACTAAATTAAAACATTTAACTAAATTTTATTCAAAATATATTGAAGCCCAAATTCTTTCAAAACATTTCAAATCTAAATTCCATATTTAGAAAAAAATTCAAAATAGCCTTATTCATTTACTTAACAAAACAGTTTCAACTTATTTAAATCATATTACTTCATACTTAAACATTCAAACAAATTTATACACTTTATCAAATAATTCATGCTTTTCAAAAATTTAGCTTGAAAAGTTAACCTTGATTTGAAAGTGCTCGAACCTTCGAAATAGTTGAAGAAATCATTTTCAAATTCAAGAGTTGGAAATCAACAAATCAGTAAATCAATTTTAATATATGGAATTATATCAAATCCGAAACTCAAGGAATGAACACCGGTTTACTTCAAATCATTTCAAATATATATACATATATATACTTTGAATATCAAATCTTACTTCGGAATTTGGAATCAAAATTGGTTTCGCAAAATCACTCGCATAGCAAAGCTATTGAAGTGGCCTATCCCTCACTCTGAAACTCGAAAATCAATGTCGATGATGCGTGCACTCATCACCGAAATTATTTTCCAGCGACATAAGTGAGTTCTGGACTTCTATTTTCTCAAACTTCTTTTGAAATTTCTTCGAAATCATTCGAAACTCATTAAAATCATTTGAAACATTTCTTATTCAGAAAATACTTTTAAATCATATTATTGTTATAATATATTTCAAAATCTTAAAGCCAATTTCAAAATACCGGAGTTCAATTCTCGAATTTCACTTTTAAAATCCTTCAGTTATAAATCATTTTTAGATAAATCAAATTTCTTATATAATTTTTCAAAATTACAGATCCTTTCGAAACCTCAAATTCTAATTTTAAAGGGTATATAATCTTTATCGAAAACATTTCACTTTTATATATGGAATATAATCATACTTATAAAAATAATAATTTCGATTTAGAAAACAATTTCTTAAAATACAAACAAACCCGATTTCAAAGGACGATTTAAGAATGGATTTCAAACAAAGATAGAGATTCAAATTAGAGGGACTCTAATCGATTAGGATTTCTGATTCGAAGATAAGTTCGAACGAAAATGAGATAATTAATTACAAAACAATAGATCGATACAGTTATATAAATCGTGGGCGACCTTAACCGATCAACCATGATTCCAAAATAAGATCAGTGCCGAATTCTAAGGCAAATCGACATTCGATCGCCAAAGATAGAATTCGACATAGCAAAAGATAGCAGCATTTAAACCGAGGGATATATAAATCTCCGGTGAATCAATGCTAATTGTAAAGAAGTTCCACCCCTTCACAATTCCTTCAAAGATTGGCGGGATCGCCTATTCTTATAGAGATCATTCGAAGTGGAGTTATGGGATACTCCAGAATCAAAAGAATACTAATAGAGAGAGACAAGAATGAATTTTGGAACCGTAGGGAACGTTCCAAAGTTCAAAGGAAATAGACTCAAAAGGAAGAAATTCAAACTCGAACGAAAGTGATTCTGTAAATAAATTTACTATATATGCTAGGTTTTGCCTAGAGCCAAAGCTCTGATACCAACTGTAACGACCCGCTATTTTGGACCATTCAAATCGACAATAAATCCACACATGTCTGACTTGAATAATTCAAAATAACAGATTGTAATAAAAATTTGCAAAACTCAGCATATGCAGTAAATCAATCAATCACATAATCACAGACACAGAGTAATACAATAATACGCAGCGGAATAGATAAAATAGTAGTTCATGAAGCTACTATATAAACATCAGAGTTAGAAATAAAATACAACAGAATATCTCAAATGCAGTGAAGTCTCCAGTACAACAGATGACTTCTCTGAACAAATCAACTAGAAGAGCTGAAAGCTGAGGCGATAGTTGGATCTCCAAAGGAAGCTCTAAACTCCAAGGGTGAGTCTCAAATGCTGTATCACTCGGTCTGACCCGAGCGTAAAGCAAAACACAAAACACTCGAGTCAGGATTAACATTCTTATATAAATAAATCCAACTCAAGTGAAATATCAATTGAAATACGAGTAACTTAAAGGATGTTGGGATAACCATCCTCTAAGGATCTTCAGAACTATCTACAAGGTGGAAATATACATTTTAACACCGTGGTCATTTCAATTAAATTTATACTTCAAAACCCAAATATCATTTCATTTCAAATATATCCATTTTCCAAAATAGTATATATATATATTAAATGATTTAAAAGTAAAGTATTTAATTTCCTCAAGTCTAGCAAATCGATTCAAATCAACTTCAAATTTATTCAAAGCTCAATTCATCAATTTAATTCATTTCTAAACAGATCATTTAAATTTTCAATATATTTCAAAGCTTTAATATTCAACATTTTCAAAGTTAAATTTAACAGTTTCATATAGCTCTTGATTTAACTTCATTATTATTTAATCAGGGAATATTCACTTAATAAATTCAATATCATTTAACTAGCCTTAAATTACATTTTTACTAAATATTTCCCTAAACTTTAGTTAAACAAACAAAAAAATTTCATTAGATTACTTATAAATCAAACTCAAGTTATAAATCATATCTTACATCTCAGTTTCAATAAGTTTCAAATCGGTTTAATTAAATAAAATTCTTTATTGAATACAATTTCAACTAAATTCAAATTATCTTTCTAACCTTAACTTATTCAAATTATTACCAAAATCTATTTTGAAGTATATTTTAAACACTCAACATATTATGTATTTAAATCAATCATTCCCATTTATATATAATAATTTAAGGCTCAACATTTATTAAAACCATATATTTCTTTCCAAAACCATAGAATTCATTTTTTAAAATATTTATATATATGGACCAACGGTGTCTGTATATATATTTATCATATGGTTAAGTGATACAGATATTTATCATTTCAATCCGAAATTTAAATATATACGGGTAGATATCATTTCGACCCGTAATCCCAATTTCAATTCAAATGAAAATCGCTTGGGTTTATCATTTCAACCCATAACGAAATTCTCCTATTCTAAAGTCCGTTCGGGTATGTATCATTTCAACCCATAGTGAATTCTATACTAACAGGGAACTTGCAGAGTGATAACAGATAATAAAAATATAACAACAGGCATATATCATCAATATAAATAACAGATACGGGTGTTAGATGTCACAGGTGAACAGATACAAATAATAGTAATAACATGCATATAATACTAGATACTGGTGTCAGATGTCACAGGTGAACAGTTATAGATAATAGCATATATAAAAATGTAAATAACTACAGCAGCATATTTCAATTGCTATTTCAATTGAAATCAAATTTAAATAATAAAAGAACGTTAATCGTGAGTGATTTCTCACCTTTCGAGGCTAGATACATTTGACAATGAAATGGGTTATGAATCCAGGCACGAATTTCGAAGCAGAGCACGATGGACACGGGTTCGACGAACAAGGCTGATAGATAGGAATAAACGAAATCCAAATCAGAATTGAGTCGAACAAGATAAATAGTATAAGTGAATATATATATATATATTTATAACTATGTGTATACCAAATCACATTCTAAATACAAACACATTTTTAAATAAAATAAAATAAAATCATTGTTTTAAATAGAACACACATAACAAACGTATCTACCATAACACTGATATATATATATATATATATTACACTTAACTTGAAATAAAAATATATACTTTACCATTAAACTTCAGAAACAAGGACCTAATAAAAAAAAAATAAACTTGGTTATATATATAACTTCCTTTTCAACAGTGCAAAACAGGAAACAAACAAATGTTTGCAGACAACAAAATGATATGAACTTGTATAAATTCATATATATAACAGACAGACCAAAACAAAACAATAAAGTCAACTATATAAACCTTTTATAACTTTATAAACATTTTATATAAAAAAAAACATATATATCTCCACTTACAAAACTGCTATATAATAATATATATAATACTGTAAATATAAACGAATATATATAATATGTACTTAAAATTTGTCAACAGCAAACCTATGACTGCACTATAACTATATATATACTACAGCCCTTATAAACTTCATATAGTTTAAAATATATAAACTGTAAAACTTTAAAATATATCACAGCTTGATAGATATAAATGTATAACGAATATATGCAGGAAATATATAAACTACATACTTAAAAACTTTAAAACAACTAATATACATTTGTATTTTTTTCTAACAAACCTGAGACAGCATATATAAAATAACACTTATGTTATACACAAGGCCACTTACGTATACAAAATAGAACTTAGGTAAACATATGTTCCTATTAGTAAAATGGAACTTGTAATACAATTTATATATAATATATAAAACACTCACACGCATGCAATAAGCTAACGTATACATATAGTACTATATTTTTTTATATACCTATATACAAAATAAGGGGATGAGAAGGTGATAAGGAGACTGCCAAGATGTGGTCGGGTTTTGCGCTCGCCAGGGCAGAAGATGACTACGAAATAGGGGGAGGCCGAGGTGACTGACTCGGGTGGAGATGAGGCTTCGGGTCTGGGTGTGAAATGGACGTGGCTGCTTCGGTGGATGCTAGGTGGCTGGGGTCGGGTCGGTCAGGGGAGGCGAGACAAGCGGGAGAAGGAAAAGAGGGATGGTTGGTCGAAGGTGAGCTTCTACTTGGTGGAAACGGGTCTGGGTGGCGCCGCGCATGAGGGGACATGTGGCGGAGGTTGTGGGAGGAAGGCCGGTTAGTGGGGCAGGAGACCGAGTTTGGTGGTGGGAGGCCTTCGGCTGTGAACGAATTGCTGGGAAGAGTGTGGAGCCGAAGAGGGTGGTGGATGCGAGTGTGGCCGAATGCAGTGTTAGGGAAAGAATAAGAAAATGGAGGTGGGGAAAAAATTTGAGAGACAAAAAAAAATATAGATCTGAAGGCAGAATTTTGAAGAAGCAGGGTAGAACGAGATTTGAGGAAGATCTGAAATGACGATCTAAATATATTAGGTAGAGAGAAACGTACGAAATAATTGAAAAATCAACCGGAAGGGAAAAGAATGGAAGCAATCTCGCATTGATTCAGTTGAAGTATTCAAAGCAATTTACTATTGTGGCCAACGGTTCAAATTTGAAAGAAGGAAATCAAAAGTCACGAATTTTGGTACCCATACAATATATAGTTTGATTGTTCCCGTCGTGTATCGGACTTCAAAATACAAAAATAAATATACCGCGATGATCAGCGTGACGAGACGATCAAAACGGTATACAGATACTAGTGGTACGATCATCCGATCGAAAGTCGATAATCGGTACCAGAAATGCTGCTATTTTGCCAGAATTAAGATAAACGGAGCAGTAGAAGTCCAAATTTGAAAAAACGAATTTCGCAGTCTGATTCAGAATAGTCTGAATAAATTTTCTCCTGTTGACATATTTTGGTTTCGGAAAACTTTTAAATTCACTTTTATTAACCGGTTTGATTTGAAATGAAATTTCACAGGAAAACAAACTTCAATATTATCAAATGAAAATTTACCAGTTGCTATATTAAAATAGACGTATTCCAAATAATAAATTTTTAATTTCAGATTTTATTGTTTAAAATTTCACAATTTCCAGTTAAATATACTTTTAAAACCATTAAATTTTACGGGTCGTTACATGAAATAAAATAAATAAATAAAAGAGAAGACTATTTAAGCAGATAAATATGAACTTAAGAATAGTGAACTTGAATTTTTATGGAATCAACTTAGCTGAAGATAAATGGATAAAATAAACGAGTTAATTTAAAAATGAATTTGTTTGAAAGAAATGTTGATAAAATGAAAGAAAATCAATTTTAAATTGAATGACTATTTATTAGTTGAATAAAATGGATTAAACCAAATTGTTGAATATAAACCAATTTAAAATTGAAATTTATATGGTTTGAATTAATTGTTTTTTTTTCAATCTATTTTTCTTTCTAGTTGTTTCTATTCTCCTACCTCATTCCTTTTCGGGGATGAAAAGTTTTGAGTGGGGGAGAGTGTAACGATCCGTAAATTTTAATGGTTTTAATAACGTAACTAACTGAATTTTTATGAAATTTTAAATAATTGAATTGTGAATTTAAAATTTGATATTTGGAATACATCTACTTAAACATAGCAAATGATAAATTTTCATCAGATAATATGGAAGTTTATTTTATTGTGTAATTTTATTTCAATTTAAATCAGTTAATATTAGGTGATAATAAAATATTTTCCAAACCTGAATGTTTTTATGTAATAAATTTGTAAATCATCTTTTGAGTGAGACGTCATATTTCGTTTCGTCAAATTTGGACTGGTATTGCTTTGTTTATCTTATTTTCGGCGTTTTAGCAGCATTTTCGGTACCGATTATCGACTATTGATAGGATGATTGTACCACTGACATCTGTATACCGTTTTGATCGTCTCGTCGTGCTGATCTCTGCGGTATATTCAATTCTGTGTTTTGAAGTCCGATACACAGCGGAATCCGTGAAAACGTTAACCGTATCGGTTCCGCGACTTACCTTTTGTTTTGTCTGTGACCATTCATTATTCATTGGTTAAACTATAGAGCTATTTAAAATTCTTTTTCCCTGAATTCAAGCTTAGACCTTTTCTACTCCCTATTCTCATTTATTATTTTATGGTCTGTTCATATATTTTTTTGGTTGGTTCGTTCTGTAAACTTGGAAAATTTATATAACAAATATTATAGGCTGTTCATTCCTTAGCCTATTCATTTCCATTTCATCAGCTCTTCCCCACGCACCTCTTCTTTTCCCCTCAATCTTTCACCATCGAAACTGTTTTCAATTTGAGAAAAATGGATATTTAATATGAAACGAAGTTCATATTTTTGTTTGGAAATGCCTGTTGCAAGCCGTCACCATTCCTCTCCCCTTGCTCGCCCATCACCGAAGTTCACACCACCCAGAACCACAGCATATTTTTCCTCCGCCTTGAACCACCACGCCCATCTCCAGTTCCCATCTCTTGCATCCACCACAAAAGCACCCAAGCAATCCACGACTCCACCCAGCAAATGCTTTCCTCACCACCAACCAGCCATCACCACTTCATTGCCTCGCTCTCTAGCCATTGCAGCTGTAACGACCCAGAATTTTGAATAAATTAAATTGAAAATATTTAATTAATTTTAAATATTTGAACGATGATTTAATTTGAATCCCCGATATAACTTTGAAATTTGCGATTAAACTTTAAAATTTAATCTATTAAATGCTGAATAAAAATTTGAATCTTCAATTTTAAGCTGAAGAAAAATATTTCGAAAGCTTTTGAAATTTGTATTGATAATACTGAAGATAATAGAAGCTTCAGAATTTAATTTCGAACTGTTTTGATCAGTTTTGAAATTATATCGTTTGAATCGATATTTAAAAATAGCGTTCCAGGGCGCAGTCTCGGAATTTGACGAAACCAGTTCCATTGGATCCGTAATATTGTATTATTATCGGATTTCAATTTTTGTAGTGATTGGAGTTGTCGTGTGAGCGTACGATAAGCAAACGTGCTGAAATTAAATCGAAGATTTAATATTTTAACTGGTTCAAAAAAAGCTATCTTCTCCATACGATCGAATTTGGACCCGAAACCTTTTCCATTGCGTTCGGAATAGGCGTATAACATTACGAACGCCTGGCGGCACATCTCGATAGGAGGTCAAGATTTTGAGTTGCATTTGTCGAACGATTTAAATTTGAATTGAATATGTATATATATATATTGTTTTCATTTCACATCAACCGTCCTATTCAGCCACCCTATTCTGATAAGCAGACCTACTCTTTATTAATCACGTACTGTTGTCCCCTATTTCTTTTCACGCAACCTTCCTCTTGTTCCTCAGTTAAAACATTTCAAACGAAAGAGAAATAAAACGAACGAAATAAAAATGGCAGACAAATCTCGTTCAAAGAAATCAAAATGGCCAAGCAAACCCAATACTTATTCGTTCAAAAGAAACTCGCAACTTCCCTTCCAAACGAAATCAAATCTATTCCTCGTTCCAGATCGAATTCGAACTCTTCCTCTCACCCAAAAATCTGAATCGCGTCTTCATTTTTCGCCTACAAATCGAGTTCGCGACTCGTTAAATCTGGGTTCAGCTCGATGGGAGCTCTGCGGCGCGACTCTGAGGGAAAGATCGAGTAGGGCTCGCGGATATTGGGAGGAGGACAGCGAGGGTCAGGGACGAGGTCTCGAGTTCATGTGAAGCTCAGTAGGGTGGCGCGCGTTCGAGATTTTCAAGCTGGTGGTATCGCACTCGCGTACGCGAGTATTTCTGGGGTCGCGTTCAATGATGGAGCGGCGGTCTCTGCTAGGGTTTCACGAGTGGATGGTCGTGATGGCGGGTGCGTGGTTGTTCGCAAGCAGGCGATGGACGAGGGAAATATGCAATGTCGTGAATGATCGTTGTCTTCTGGTGGGTGGTCGATGGAGTTCGTCGAAGCCTGGGTTGAAATCTGTAGTGAGGTATTCTCGATCCTCTTCAATTAAAAAAACTTAATTTAATATAGAAAAAAAATCTGTTGTTCAAATTTAACAGTAAAGTATTAGTAGTTATTTGATTTAATCATTTTAACTATTGAAAATAAATTATTAGAGGAAATTTTATTTTTAGTTAAATAAATTTATTAAAGGAGAAATTTGGTTAAATAAAATCATTGGATATTTAAAATTACAAAACGAAAATTTGTTATTCGATTATTTCGAAAATTGATGAATTGAATAAAAATTGTTTATACAAGGTTTGAAAACGAGAATCAAGCCGAAATGGAAATGGGATTGCAAATTAAAGGCAAAGGTGAGATTTTTCTCACTCAAATGAAATTTGATTTTACAGTTACTGATTGATGATTGCTATTGGATGTGATATTAGATATAGTAGGATATATCTATATATATATATAGCAATATATACATATTGGCATATGTATATATTGGATTGATTGATTTCTCGCCTCGTATAGCGGATGAGACCCTATTGCGCCATTAGTAAGCGGATGATTTTTATAAAACCCATATACCGCGATATTCCACCTCGAAGTGGAATTGGTATTGTGCTAACGTCTGTGGATGCAGGGAAACAGGTTGGAGGGATCCAACTGGATTCCTCACCAGTATTTATTTATTTACAGATATTGATGTATATTCTGTTATCATATTGATATATTGTAACGACCCGTATTTTTACGGATCGTCAAGTTCGTCAAAATCTGGATTTTTTGCATTTTTAAGTCATTTCAGATTTTTAGGGGAAATTTGTCTAAGTGCTAGGTCGGCAGGGCAAGTTAGCGACCTAAGAGTTTCGGTGAGCTAAGTGCTAGGTCGGCAGGGCAAGTTAGCGACCTAGTGGTTCCGAGTTAGCGACCTAGAGGTTACTGGGGGTGTGGTTAGGTCGGCTGGGAAAGTTAGCGACCTAGTGGTTCCGAGTTAGCGACCTAGTATATTAGCTTGTTAGCGACCTAGTGTATTAGCTTGTTAGCGACCTAAGGTATTAGCTTGTTAGCGACCTAGTGTATTAGCTTGTTAGCGACCTAGTGTATTAGCTTGTTAGCGACCTAGTGTATTAGCTTGTTAGCGACCTAAAGAGTTGCCGTGTTAGCGACCTAAGGAGATAGGTCGCATAAGTGTTAGGTCGTAGCAGTGTTAGGTCGCGTAGGTTGCTAAGTTGTTAGGTCGCTAGGATAGTTCAAGTGTTAGGTCGCGTGTTGTTTTAGGTCGTCTTGTGTTAGGTCGCAACCCAACTGAGTCTTAGGTAGTTAAGTCGATAGGTTGTTAGGTCGCTGGGTTTCCTAAGTGTTAGGTCGCTGAGGAGTTAAGTCGTGCATCTGTTAGGTCGGAGAGTCTTAGGTCGGAGAGGCTTAGGTCGGAAACGACCTAGGGAGATAGCCGAGTTAAGCGACTTAAGGAAATTTCTGCTATAAATAGGAGGGGTTGTTCTCACTTTTTGGGATCCGGATTTTGAAGCAACGAAGTGCTGCCATTTTGAGAGCTCGACATCTACACTTCTTCACTTCTTTTCTCCACTCTAATCTAGTGCTTCCATCCATCCAAATCGAAGATCAAGATTGAAGATTCAAGAGCTTAGATTGAAGATCTTCATCTTTTCAAGAGAGATTTCTTCATTTGAAGCGGATTCGTGATAGATCAAGCTTCATCCTTTGCTGTCCAGATCTGAAGCGTGTTGATTTGGGTTGGTTTAGGTGATTTGGTGAGTGGTGATTATCTCTCACACGGATCCAAAGGAGTATATCGGATTGTTGGCTCGATTTGGTGTTAAAATAGAGATTTCCATGCATTTTCTTCATCCTATGTGTAGATCCATATAGATCCATTGTTTATGATGATGTTACATCCATTTTATCATATGTTAACCTATGCAAGTTCATTCATAAAGTTTGTAGAGATATAATCCATGTTTTCATGCTTATTAGACTTTCAACTCTTTAATTACGAAAATGCCATTATTGTTATAATTGTCTACTTAGATCATTTTTGAATGCTTGATTGCTTGGATTGATGTTTGATTTGATTGATTGTTATGAACTAGATGATTGATGATTAGATTTAGATCGAAGGTGATTAAAAAGCTAAGGGAAAGGCTCTTGAATTGGAAAAGCTGCTCGTGGCATATGTAGCGGGATGATGAAGCTCCTATGCATAGATTTGATGATGTGAAGTTGAGATGAAGCTTTGCGAGGATGTAATGAAGCGAGGCATCATATGATGAAGACTTGGTCTAATCCAGGCGGGATCATTCCAAGCATGTTGATAACTCGGTGATATGATTCGAGTTGAGGATAATGGATGCTCGAGAGGCGCTTGAGCTAGTATGGAAATAGTCGTCGAGGAGGATGACTAGGAGGTTGAGATCTCATCGTTGTTGAAGGTTCTAGCATGCTCTAAGCAAGAGTACATGGGGACGCCCAAAAGACTAAGTTGATGGTCAAGTACTCTGGGTAGATTCGATAATCCTAGGCACGGGTCACGATGACGTGCGGGAGTTATGTCTAGAACCGGGGTTACCATTAGCCCTTGACGGACGGCTGAAAGAATGTGCCGGTCATTCAATTAACGGTGATATCGAAGCAATGATAACAGTGATAGCCAGAGTCATGGATGTTTGGTTGTATCGTCATTCGGTCTCAAGAGCGGTATTTCCTGGGTGCTTATCTGACCTTGGTTTTAGACCTTGGGATTTGTACTTGGAAAACATCGCTCTTGACTCGAGTGATAATTGTTTACTTTAAATTGTATGCTCTGCTATGTTGCTTCTGCTTAGTGTGTGTCTGGGGGCTATCACTGTAGAATGAGGTTGGAGTGGGAGGGTTGTATTACTATTCCTTTTCCTTTATGCTCTTTTGGTATGCTGTTAGTTAATTTACTGCTCACTAAGACTGTTGTCTGACTCAAGGCTTTATGTTTTAATTCTTATTGCCTTGGGCTGTTCGTCCATATTTTGGGACGGGCAGACTAGGTAACAGGTGACAGGTGCTGATCTCTTCTCACGATGCTGATATCGAAGACGAGCTGGAGGGTTGCATATTATCTTCTTATTATATGTACTGGATATTCCGCTGTTTTGTATTCTCTGAGAGTTATGTAGTGAGGCTGGATGTATTGACTATGTGGATGCTTGTATTCAACTATTATGGAGTTTTATATGATGTCATTTTATTCTGTAAAGCTTCACTATACTTATGTTCTATTGTATTTTGTCCATGCGCTGTGAGTAATACGATAGATTCTGTTGTTTTAAATCTTACCTTGACAATCGTCCATGGTCGCCTGGCACACTTTACAGCGCTTTATCTTTAGATTCGGTGTAGGGGTCATGGGCGGTCGTCACATTTGGTATCAGAGCATTGGTTAATCGATTTTACCCAACGCTCGCTGAAGTAACTACGTATGAGAGACGTAATTGTATTTTGATGGATGATTACTATATATAATATAGTAGCTTAGTAGGGTTTGAGTCCCTTATGCAGTTGTTTCTCTAGATGTTCTAATCATTCCTTTTTATAGATATTGAGAATGAGTCAAAAAGGGAGACCAGCTGCTAGGGAAGGCCGTGCTACTGAAGGGGCTGCTGATTATGTTACTATGTTCGAAACCATGATGACTTCGATCAGGAGAAGGATGTCAGCCCCGGGGCCATCAGTAGATGTTGGAGATCAAGCACAGGCTCCAAGATTGATGGATCACTTGGACGATTCATTTAGGAAGCTTGTGGAGGAAGCTCTCAGACACGAGAATCTGTTTCCTAAGGAAGGATCTGTTGTTGCTGTGACCAGGGAAGAGTCTAAACCCCAGCAGGGTAGAAACAAGAAGAGGAAGCAGCAGCAGCAGAAGGGTAAGGATGGTCAGAAGAAGCCGAAAGGCGAAGTGACTTGCTACAACTGTCAGCAGAAAGGCCATCTCTCCAAGGATTGCAAGAATCCGAAGGCGCCGGCGAAGTGCCACAACTGTGACAAGCCAGGGCATTTCAGGAAGAATTGTCCAGAACCGAGTAGGGACAAGCAGATTGTGCAAGCTTATGCTTTAGGAGCTGTTCCGTCGTCTTCGAAAGCTCCTACTACTGAAGAGAAGGGAAAGAGTGTGGTTGTTCAAGGTACTCTTTTCCTATGTGGTGTTCCAGTTAGAGTTCTGTTTGATACTGGAGCGTCGCATTCGTTTGTTTGTAGTGAACTAGTAGGCCGGTTAGATTTGAAGCCGGATATTGTTGATAGGCCATTGGTTGTGACTAATCCAGTTGGGGGTTCGTCTTGTTTGTGTATGTTATGCCGTGGTCTAGTTGTGTCGAGTCATGATTGCTCTTTTGTTTGTGATTGCTTTGTTCTGAACTTTGCGGGGTTCAGAATTATTTTGGGTATGGACTGGCTTAGGAAGTATGCGGCTAAGGTTGATTGTGAGAGGCTAGAGGTGACAGTCGAGAATGTGGAAGGGCGAAAGATTGTGATACGATGTAAGCATGAGGAAGGCGTCTTCATGAGCTTCATGTATTCGCTAGTTGTTCCACGGGATGGACTGTCTTTAGTGCCAATCGCAAATGGATTCGAGGATGTCTTTGACGAAGTCAAAGGGTTGCCGCCGCATAGAGAGATCGAGTTTCGTATAGATCTAGTTGAAGGAGCCAGACCTGTTGTGATGCCTCTTAGGCGGATGGCGCCTAGGGAACAGCAGGAGTTGAGGGTGCAAGTTGATGACCTTTTACAGAAAGGATTCATTCGGCGTAGTGTGTCCGAGTGGGGTGCACCAGTTGTGTTTGCAACCAAGGCAGATGGGTCGTTGAGATTGTGCGTCGATTATCGTGAGCTGAATAAGGTGACTAAGAAGAACAAGTATCCATTGCCGAGAATAGATGACTTGTTTGATCAGCTTCACGAAGCTAAGGTGTTTTCTCAGATGGATTTGGCAACGGGATTTCACCAGTTGAGAGTGGCTAAGGATAGTGTGCCGAAGACTGCTTTTAGGACACCATCCGGTTTCTTTGAGTGGCTGGTAATGCCGTTTGGATTGACTAACGCGCCAGCATATTTTGTGGATCTTATGAATAGAGTGTTCAGATATCAGTTGAACAAGTTCGTACTTGTGTTCGTGGATGATATTCTGATTTATTCCAGAACGGAAGAAGAGCACAAGACGCACTTGCGTATTGTTTTGGAGATCTTGCGAAAACATCAGCTGAAGGCTAAGTTTTCGAAGTGTCACTTCTGGAAGAGTGAAGTGAGGTTCTTAGGCCATGTGATTTCTGGAAATGGAATAGCGGTTGATCCCGCTAAGGTGGCAGCAATCCAGGATTGGGTTAGATCTAAGAATGCATCGGATGTGAGAAGTTTTCTTGGAGTAGCAGGATATTATCGACGGTTTATCAAAGACTTCTCCAAGATAGCTGCACCGTTAACAGGATTGACGAAGAAGAACCAAGTGTTCAGTTGGAATGCTAAGTGTGAGCAAGCTTTCGGAATCCTGAAAGAGAGATTGACGAGTGCTCCTGTTTTGACTATTCCTAGTGGGAATGATGAGATGGTGGTTTACACCGACGCATGTGGTACTGGACTTGGAGCAGTGCTGATGCAGAAGGATAAGGTTGTTGCGTATGCCAGTCGACAACTGAAGCCGCATGAAAGGAATTACCCAACTCATGATTTGGAATTGGCGGCGATTGTATTTGCTCTGAAGATGTGGAGACATTATCTGTTGGGAGTTCGATTCGAGTTGTTTACGGATCACAAGTCGTTGAAGTATCTTTTCTCCCAAAAGGATTTGAATCTTCGGCAGCAACGTTGGCTAGAGTTTTTAGCATCATATGATTTTGGTATAGCTTATACTCCGGGAAAAGGTAACGCAGTGGCAGATGCGTTAAGTCGAAGACATGCAGGATTGGGAGCCATGTTTTCTAAATGGAAGAATCTCGAGTATTTGGCTGGATTTGACTTCAGGCCTAGATGCGAATTGGAACCTGAGATGTTGGCAAACTTATCGATAAGACCTTCTCTTGTGGAAAGGATTGGCGAGAGCCAAAAGCGAGATGATAAGCTTGTCAATATTATCCGTGATTTATAATCTGGATTGGATCCAGAAAAGGATAAAAGATTTGAGGTCGATAGAGAAGGTTGGCTTCGAAAGCAAGGACGACTAGCTGTTCCCGATATAGATGAATTGAGGAGTGAAGTCCTGAAGGAAAGTCATCACTCGAAGCTGACAATTCATCCAGGTGGAAACAAGATGTATCGGGATATGAAGAGAACCTACTACTGGGAAGGCATGAAGAAGGATGTTGGAGATTTCATTTCCAAGTGTATGAATTGCCAGTTGGTAAAAGCCGAACAGAAGAAGCCAAGCGGATTGCTTCAGCCCTTAGAAGTTCCTACATGGAAGTGGGAACAAGTGTCGATGGATTTTATTGATGGATTGCCTAGAACCAGAACGGGAAAATGAAGGGATTTGGGTCATTGTAGATCGTCTGACTAAGAGTGTACGATTCATTCCTGTTCGATCGACTAGGACTGCATCAAAGTTGGCTGAGTTGTATGTTAAGTGGATAGTTCGTTTCCATGGTATTCCGAAGAGTATAGTGAGCGATCGAGATCCATTGTTCACTAGTGGATTTTGGAAGAGCTTCCAGGAAGTGTTGGGAACCGAGTTGTGTTTGAGTACAGCTTATCACCCTCAAACAGATGGTCAGACTGAGAGAGTCAACCAAGTTTTGGAAGATCTCCTCAGAGCTTGTGTTTTGGATTTCGGAGGATCATGGGAAGATCACCTTCATTTGGTGGAGTTTGCGTACAACAATAGTTACCAGTCAAGCATTGGTATGGCACCGTATGAGGCATTGTATGGAAGACCGTGTAACTCTCCAACATGTTGGTTGGGAATTGGAGAAAAGATGATGCTTGGGCCAGAGATGATTCGACAGACTTCAGATTTCATAGAGATCATTCGGCAACGAATGAAGGCAGCCCAAGACCGTCAGAAGAGTTATGCTGATAAGCGTCGGAAGGATTTGGAATTCGACGTAGGAGATATGGTTTTTGTGAAGATTTCTCCACTGAAGAATGTTATCCGATTCGGGAAGAAAGGTAAATTGACTCCGAGATTTGTTGGACCATTCCCGATTATCGAGCGAATTGGAAAGCTCGCCTATAGGTTGGAGTTACCTGAAAAGATGTCGGGTGTGCACAATGTTTTTCATGTATCTTATCTACGGAAGTATGTGCACGACTCGAATACAGTGGTTTCTGCTGATAGCTGTGAAGACTTAGAAGTTGATCCAGTTGATAGAAGACCTTGTAAGCCGCTTCGTGTTGTTGAAACCGACACGAAACAGCTTAGGAGGAAGGTAGTTAAGTTGCTCAAGATACAATGGAGTGATGATGATAACGACTGTACGTGGGAAGTGGAAGAGAGGATGAAGGCAGCTCATCCTGAACTCTTCAAGGTATGACCCTAAGGTGTCGTCTCATCTCGCGATATTGTAACTTGTTCTAAGTTTTAGAATTCTGTACGCTAAGTTAGAATTGGATGCATGGTTTGTTGATTGTTATGGATGGTAGGCGTACAGAATAGTTTTTGATTGCTTGGGATTTCGGGGGCGAAATTCCTAAGGGGGAGAGAATGTAACGACCCGTATTTTTACGGATCGTCAAGTTCGTCAAAATCTGGAATTTTTGCATTTTTAAGTCATTTCAGATTTTTAGGGGAAATTTGTCTAAGTGCTAGGTCGGTAGGGCAAGTTAGCGACCTAAGAGTTTCGGTGAGCTAAGTGCTAGGTCGGCAGGGCAAGTTAGCGACCTAGTGGTTCCGAGTTAGCGACCTAGAGGTTACTGGGGGTGTGGTTAGGTCGGCTGGGAAAGTTAGCGACCTAGTGGTTCCGAGTTAGCGACCTAGTATATTAGCTTGTTAGCGACCTAGTGTATTAGCTTGTTAGCGACCTAAGGTATTAGCTTGTTAGCGACCTAGTGTATTAGCTTGTTAGCGACCTAGTGTATTAGCTTGTTAGCGACCTAGTGTATTAGCTTGTTAGCGACCTAGTGTATTAGCTTGTTAGCGACCTAAAGAGTTGCCGTGTTAGCGACCTAAGGAGATAGGTCGCATAAGTGTTAGGTCGTAGCAGTGTTAGGTCGCGTAGGTTGCTAAGTTGTTAGGTCGCTAGGATAGTTCAAGTGTTAGGTCGCGTGTTGTTTTAGGTCGTCTTGTGTTAGGTCGCAACCCAACTGAGTCTTAGGTAGTTAAGTCGATAGGTTGTTAGGTCGCTGGGTTTCCTAAGTGTTAGGTCGCTGAGGAGTTAAGTCGTGCATCTGTTAGGTCGGAGAGTCTTAGGTCGGAGAGGCTTAGGTCGGAAACGACCTAGGGAGATAGCCGAGTTAAGCGACTTAAGGAAATTTCTGCTATAAATAGGAGGGGTTGTTCTCACTTTTTGGGATCCGGATTTTGAAGCGACGAAGTGCTGCCATTTTGAGAGCTCGACATCTACACTTCTTCACTTCTTTTCTCCACTCTAATCTAGTGCTTCCATCCATCCAAATCGAAGATCAAGATTGAAGATTCAAGAGCTTAGATTGAAGATCTTCATCTTTTCAAGAGAGATTTCTTCATTTGAAGCGGATTCGTGATAGATCAAGCTTCATCCTTTGCTGTCCAGATCTGAAGCGTGTTGATTTGGGTTGGTTTAGGTGATTTGGTGAGTGGTGATTATCTCTCACACGGATCCAAAGGAGTATATCGGATTGTTGGCTCGATTTGGTGTTAAAATAGAGATTTCCATGCATTTTCTTCATCCTATGTGTAGATCCATATAGATCCATTGTTTATGATGATGTTACATCCATTTTATCATATGTTAACCTATGCAAGTTCATTCATCAAGTTTGTAGAGATATAATCCATGTTTTCATGCTTATTAGACTTTCAACTCTTTAATTACGAAAATGCCATTATTGTTATAATTGTCTACTTAGATCATTTTTGAATGCTTGATTGCTTGGATTGATGTTTGATTTGATTGATTGTTATGAACTAGATGATTGATGATTAGATTTAGATCGAAGGTGATTCAAAAGCTAAGGGAAAGGCTCTTGAATTGGAAAAGCTGCTCGTGGCATATGTAGCGGGATGATGAAGCTCCTATGCATAGATTTGATGATGTGAAGTTGAGATGAAGCTTTGCGAGGATGTAATGAAGCGAGGCATCATATGATGAAGACTTGGTCTAATCCAGGCGGGATCATTCCAAGCATGTTGATAACTCGGTGATATGATTCGAGTTGAGGATAATGGATGCTCGAGAGGCGCTTGAGCTAGTATGGAAATAGTCGTCGAGGAGGATGACTAGGAGGTTGAGATCTCATCGTTGTTGAAGGTTCTAGCATGCTCTAAGCAAGAGTACATGGGGACGCCCAAAAGACTAAGTTGATGGTCAAGTACTCTGGGTAGATTCGATAATCCTAGGCACGGGTCACGATGACGTGCGGGAGTTATGTCTAGAACCGGGGTTACCATTAGCCCTTGACGGACGGCTGAAAGAATGTGCCGGTCATTCAATTAACGGTGATATCAAAGCAATGATAACAGTGATAGCCAGAGTCATGGATGTTTGGTTGTATCGTCATTCGGTCTCAAGAGCGGTATTTCCTGGGTGCTTATCTGACCTTGGTTTTAGACCTTGGGATTTGTACTTGGAAAACATCGCTCTTGACTCGAGTGACAATTGTTTACTTTAAATTGTATGCTCTGCTATGTTGCTTCTGCTTAGTGTGTGTCTGGGGGCTATCACTGTAGAATGAGGTTGGAGTGGGAGGGTTGTATTACTATTCCTTTTCCTTTATGCTCTTTTGGTATGCTGTTAGTTAATTTACTGCTCACTAAGACTGTTGTCTGACTCAAGGCTTTATGTTTTAATTCTTATTGCCTTGGGCTGTTCGTCCATATTTTGGGATGGGCAGACTAGGTAACAGGTGACAGGTGCTGATCTCTTCTCACGATGCTGATATCGAAGACGAGCTGGAGGGTTGCATATTATCTTCTTATTATATGTACTGGATATTCCGCTGTTTTGTATTCTCTGAGAGTTATGTAGTGAGGCTGGATGTATTGACTATGTGGATGCTTGTATTCAACTATTATGGAGTTTTATATGATGTCATTTTATTCTGTAAAGCTTCACTATACTTATGTTCTATTGTATTTTGTCCATGCGCTGTGAGTAATACGATAGATTCTGTTGTTTTAAATCTTACCTTGACAATCGTCCATGGTTGCCTGGCACACTTTACAGCGCTTTATCTTTAGATTCGGTGCAGGGGTCATGGGCGGTCGTCACATATATGATGTTTGTTGTTGTGATTGACTAATTGGTGCTGTTGCATCATCGGATTCAGTTTTGAAGCTTAAAAATAACGACTTTTACTTTAAAAGGATTTTTAAAGTGATTTTCGGAAGTAGACGTTTTATTGAATTTTTGAATTGATTTATTTCAAATAAATAAACGTCTAAAATTTTAAAGTTATAAAAGTTATAATTTTTAGTGGAATATAACCAAAGTGTCGTTTTTGAAATAAAAGTCGATTTATTTATAAAATGGTTTAAGTTGGGATTTTTTTTAATATTGAAAACGGTTTATTTAGAAGATTTAAAATAAAAGTTGATATTTATAACTTTAAAAATGTTGGTATTATAAAACGAGTTTTATAAGCGTTAAAATGAATTTTTAAGAATTTATAAATAAATGAAATTTATAAATTGTGAACTTATAAATGGAAATGATTTTGTAAAATAAAGGAATTATAAGTATTTAACTTATAATATGGATTGTTGGTATAAGATCTGAGTTATGAATCGAATTGTTAATAAAGGAGATTTATTAAATTGAAGTTGTTAGAAAATAGAAATAGAATTTATAAACGTTGTTTTATAAATTCGAAATCAATTGGATTTGATAAATTAAATATAGAAGGTTGTTAAAGGAGATATATTCGCGATTTTGGATAGCGAATTATTATTGAAATAAAATGCGTAGGGATGATTGAAATTTGGTTAGTGAAATATATTCACAATTTTGGACAGTGAATATATTATTAAGTAAAATGGTTATGTTTTTGGAAAAGTAACATTGAAAATGAAGTTAATTGTTTTAACGATGTTTTAAAAATGTGTTAAATATCGAAAACATAGATTTCAACATTTATTGTTGAAATAGACGTTTTCGAGAAATAAGGAAATGGTGGACTATAACACTGTTGTTATAGTAAATGATTTTCGAAAGTAAATGTTTTATGTAGTATTGGGATTTATATATCTATCTTAAAAATCCGAATCCCTATACTAGTGATTTTGAGTCGTCGTAACGATGTTTTACGCAACATTCGTTTTGACTCAAATAGATTTCCTTAAGAATAAAATGTATACTTAATACTGATTTAAGTATATTGAATATTTTCAAATGTTGAAAATAAATAGATTTGTGAATTACTTATTTTTGAATAAGTATGGAATTACTTTTCCAATATGAAATGAAACGTTTTGAAAATTTATCTTAGTAAAGATAAATCGAAAGTGAATGTTTGAAATCGATTGAAAATCGTATATCAGTAGATATTTGAAAATATAAATTCACTATGGAATTTATAAAAGGAATGGGAATTTGTTTTAAAAATAAATATTGATTTATTTTTGAAGTGTGGAAATTATATATCTAGTAAAGATATTTTGGGAAATAAATAATTTGGAAAATTATTTGGAATCTGATGATGTTGCGCATTTTTATTGATAGTTAAATAACCGACTATCAATAATTACCTTAAATGGGTATTTGTTGTGAATTGGATGAATTTGAATGCCACACTTATTTTTGAAAAATCGCTCACTATTCGGGTTAGCTGGGAAAGGACCATGGGGTCGTATAACCCATTCCGAATATGTGATACGTCGTTATGAATCGCATTTGATGACCGGTGTTGAAGACCGGATATTTTTGAAAACGGAAGGATTACCGTCGAGTTACTCTACATCAGCTGATCTCCGATTTAGAGGTTTTATCACCCTTAGTGACGGGAAGTCTGGACGTGATTAGAAAATTTATCCGGATGTGCAAGGGCTTCGTGAGAAGTGCCTTCGGTTCTGTTCGATCCCGGAACAGACTTGTATGGATTGTGTGTCTGACGTTACAAATTGAGTTATAAAGCTGATTTCTTTCAAATACATTTCTGTTGGTGGCGGAGAATTTATTCTCTTAGCTTAACACCCTTCTCTAAGACGTACGAGCTCAGAGGTTATGTAGTTGAAATTTATCAACGATATACTCCCAATTTGGTAACGTGGCATACTGAGTGTTGCTGTGAAATGATCAGTGTTTGATCATTTGCAATATGATCATTTGGTTGATCTTATATCTTTGTGATCATAGGTTGATCATTTGTTTGACCCGAAGCATGGCTTTGTAGAAAGCGTAGCTTTGTGGACGAGACTTCGTCGAGCCTCACACCTCGGAAATGGTCAAAACAGGAAGGATGCAGCAAGGTTCTAGGGAGTAGCGCCCCTTAGTGTATGTCATTCCTTCTAGATAGAGGTGGTATCATGGTATGGAGCCCAGATACTTAACATATGTTGATACTACTTATTATGTGGTTTGTTGCGAATCGGGGATCCTCGGGAAGATCGGTTACGATCGGGGGATGGCATACGCATGTCAGTAGTTACCTATTTTTGCAGAGGTAACCCGGCCTTGTGTTGGCAGAGATCCGGTTAGGTTCTCGGGACGTCATTCCAGAGGCGTTTCCATGTGGCAATGGGAAGTTCCTTGGCCTGACCATTTGTTGGAAATCCAAAGAAACAATACGTGACTTGTACGGTTTTAGTTGTAGAACCTATCATTCACTTATGGTGGTCACCACTGTTTGGATGATAGCTATAGTAGGCATAAGTGCGGAATGCCTATGCTGGCTAAGATTTATATTATACTTTCGAAATGTTTTCTACACTAGACATTAATAATAATATCAAAATGATTTG
Organism: Allium fistulosum; assembly: GCA_030737815.1. Classification (NCBI taxonomy): domain Eukaryota; kingdom Viridiplantae; phylum Streptophyta; class Magnoliopsida; order Asparagales; family Amaryllidaceae; genus Allium; species Allium fistulosum. The sequence continues at coordinate 219,081,073 of CM060902.1, forward strand.
ATTTTGCGTATCAAGCATCTTTGACTATCATAAGGAGAAATCTCCTCCGATTCTGCGTTTGCATTGTGTGTGTGTGCGGGAGGCCTTATGGTAGTCTCATTTTCCAAAAAGCATTGCGAATCTATTTTAAAATATTCCTTTGTTTATTTTAAAGATAAACTATTTTACGATCTCACACCAGTCACCATGACTGACTCGGAGTTTATTGTTTCCCTTCTAAACTCTGGGTGCCCACCAATTTCCACACGGGCAGTCTAGAGTTAGGTTATCAGGATATTCTGGATATTCTGGAGCTTTGGAAGCAAGCTGGTTGGCGAAACGTAGTATTTGTATCTGATAGTATTTATTCCGCTGTGTATTCTGTATGAGGACAAGTTTATATAACTGTCCATTGTTGTATATTGACTCTGATTGATGTATGTATAAACTGATATAGTTCTTTGTTTTAAAAGACTAGTGATTATCTATTATATATTGTTCCGCTGCGATATGTGAGATTCTGATATTGTTATTGTTTCTGTTTCTGATGTTGTTCTGTTGTTCTTCTTTCTTCTTCTGTTTTCTTCTTCTTCTATTTTTTTTTCTTTTTTTTAAAACCCCTCATGCTTCGTATTTCCGTGCATCTTGAGTTAATCAACGGAGATTAGTGTTTAATCAAGGGTACGGATTTGCGGGTCGTGATAGCTGGTATCAGAGCATATGGTAAAGCGACAACCCTGCTCTGTTGGGTGTTACTCATTAGAGATAGAGTCAGTAGTACTCTAGAATGAGTTGAGTGTAATAATAGATATGAGCGCGTATTTGTTAATGAATATGAAATTGTTTTGTATTGTGTTGACTTATCGGTTGATTGTTTATGAATTCTGGTCGGTGCAGTCTAGCTAACTGAAATCGATAAGGGTTTCTAAACTCTAAACAAGATAAATCGACACAGTATTGATTTTAAAACAGGTAAATGAGATAATTTTACCTAAAACTATTTTCGTATATAAAGGAAATAATTTTCTGTGGATTATTATGATATATGGATGCATGGTTGTTAGGAAAGTGATAACATTGAAATGTTATCATTATTATATGAAATTGAATAAGAAATTGGAATCGTAACTCCAAAGTTAAGAAATAAATCCATATACCAATGAAATTTGAGAATATAAATTATAAATGTGATTTGTAATTTGAAACGGAATTCCAGAGAAGTATTTGGAAATGTTTTGAAAAGAATTTGAAAATTTTGGAGATTTGGAAAGTTTAATTCCTTTTTGGTTTGAAAATGGTTTTCAAAAGTTTTGAAAAATGTTTTGAAGGAATGAAAAGCTCTAAACTCTTTTCGGTCACTGGAAAATAACTTCGGTAATGACTGCAGCATCATCGATGTTCATTTTCGGGTTTCCAAAAGAGGAATTGCTGCCAAATTGTTTTAAATGGAAGTGGTTTGAAAAATTTTGGGTTTGGTTTTTGAAATTCAAAAGATGATTTGAATTGTTTTCAAAAATGATTTTTGAAATGTTGGTAAGACTCTGGAATACTATGTGAAAATATTATGAAATATTATTAAGTTGATAACTTATACAAATTGAATTTTGATTGAATAAAATTTAACTTAAAGGATGGAGTTAAATTAAATTTGGTATAAGTGAATCAATTAAATAAAGTGAAATGATTACTTAAAGAAAATTTATTAAGTTGAAAATAAATTTGGAGTAGTAACAAATGAATTTGAATTGAGTATTAAATTATAAATATAAAATTGTGAATGAATAAATTTGCAATTGCAAGTACATGAAAGAAAATTGAATGTTGAAAAATTCATTTCGAATTTGTAAAGTAAAGTATTGAAATAAAATTAGTAATCTAAACTAATTGAAGAAATGATAAAGTAAATATGATTTGGAAATAAATTGAATTCAATAATTATAAATGAAAGATGAATTAAAATTCATATAGAATTGGAAATCCAGTTTAATATAAGTGGTTATAAACCAAAATAGTGAATTGAAAATAAATTTTGGGAATGAACAAAAGAATAAAACTGGAATTGAAACTGAATGTTGAAAACAAATTTAAATAAATGAATTAGAATTTATGATGAATTAGTGAATGAAACTAATATAAAGAGTGATATAAATTAGTAAATGAAAGTTATTAGATAAAATTCAATATTAAGAATTGAAGATAAAATTGAATTCGAATAGAAATTTGAAATGCAAGATTGAACGAAATTGAATATGTAACTTCCATAGTAAGTTAAAAATGTATAAGCAGTTATATTGAAAAATTTTGTAATAGAATGTGCAAAATAGTTTGAATATGTAACTAGATATTATGGCTAGTAGGATATACAAGTGTATAAAGGAATTGGAAATTTTGATTTCAAAGATAATTTGAATTGCTCGACAAAAGGTAAGTATTTGAATTTAAATATGAGATTTGCTGATTTTCTTGTCTAGCCGCTTGGCTTTTTCTTTTCTTTTTGAAATTTGAGAGTCCATAGGGACGTTTTGTAGTCGTGCCGGGTTAGCCGCGCAAAGGAGACGCTGGCGAAATTTTTCGAAAATTTAGAGTGTTAGAAAATTTTGAGAAAATTTGAAAGTTTAAATTTGGATTTAAATTTGAATTCGAATTGTTAAAGAAACAATGTTGTTTTGAAACTTATAATTGAAGTTGGAAATTTAGTTGAATTAATAACGAATCTTTAGTAGGAAGATTTGTTTTGATAAAATTGATAAAACTATTGGATGTTGAAAAATAGTAGACGAGTTAAGGACATTTTTTCCTAACTTGTAATTTCGGGACGACGAAATTCTTTTAAGGAGGGAAGTTTGTAACGACCCAGAATTTTGAATAAATTAAATTGAAAATATTTAATTAATTTTAAATATTTGAACGATGATTTAATTTGAATCCCCGATATAACTTTGAAATTTGCGATTAAACTTTAAAATTTAATCTATTAAATGCTGAATAAAAATTTGAATCTTCAATTTTAAGCTGAAGAAATATATTTCGAAAGCTTTTAAAATTTTTATTGATAATACTGAAGATAATAGAAGCTTCAGAATTTAATTTCGAACTGTTTTGATCAGTTTTGAAATTATATCGTTTGAATCGATATTTAAAAATAGCGTTTCGGGGCGCAGTCTCGGAATTTGACGAAACCAGTTCCATTGGATCCATAATATTGTATTATTATCGGATTTCAATTTTTGTAGTGATTGGAGTTGTCGTGTGAGCGTACGATAAGCAAACGCGTTGAAATTAAATCGAAGATTTAATATGTGAATATTAGGCACGCATCCTTAAAACAGAACTTAATTCAAAGCGGATCCCTGTGATAAAAATTATACTTTCTACGTCCATGTTTTTGGTTTCCGCCTATTTTTTTCCTAAATTACCCCTACGCTTCACTGTCGAGCTCCAGTTCTTCTTTAGTTTCTTCTGATCAAATGAAAAACCGAGCCGAGTCTATAAACTATGAGAATCAAGAAATTAAATTGAAGACTCTACAAAATCGAAGGTTTATTTTTCGATTTAAATGAAAAACTACAATTAAATTGAAGACGAATCAAGCTTTTTTACAAAATATGAGATTATTAATAGTTGCAGTTATGAATAATTGCAACAGGTTCTTTTTTTGGATTAAATGATTTTACATGGATAATTGCTGATAAGAATGCAATTATTCTGAATATTTGCAGATATAAATGCAATTGTTTGAGAATAATTACTGAAAACTATGCAATTATTATGAATAATTGCAGAGAAAGATGAATTTAGTATTGAAATGATTTTACAAGAAAAATTGCTGATAAGAATGCAATTATTTTGAATATTTTCAAAAATAAATGCAATTATTGAGAATAATTGCTAATAAATATGCAACTATTACAAATAATTGCAGAGAAAGATAAATTTAGGATTAAAATGATTTTACATGAATAATTGCTAATAATAATGTAATTAAGAAAGATGAATTTCGGATTGAAATAATTTTACATGAATAATTGCTGATAAGAATGCAATTATTTTGAATATTTGCAGAAATAATGCAATTATTGAGAATAATTGCCGATAACTATGCAGTTATTATGAATAATTGCAAAGACAGATGAGTTTAGAATTGAAATGATTTTACATGAATTTTGAATTGAAATGATTACATGAATAATTGCTGATAAGAATGCAATTATTCTGAATGTTTGCAGAAATAAATGCAGTTATTGAGAATAATTGCTGATAACTATGCAATTATTATGAATAATTGCAAAGAAAGATGAATTTAGGATTGAAATGATTTTACATGAATAATTGCTGATAAGAATGTAATTAATCAGAATAATTGCAGAAATAAATGCAATTATTGAGAATAATTGCTGATAACTATGCAAATATTATGAATAATTGTAAAGAATGATGAATTTAATCTTCATAATTGAACTAAAATTTTTTATTTTGTTATTTATAGTTATAAATGTCTAGTTTTGTATTCAAATGCTTTTATATGAATAGTTGCCGATGAGCATGCAATTAATCAGAATATTTACAGACATACATGCAATTATTAAAGATAATTGCAGATTTATATGCAATATTTGCAAACAATTCAGCAATTATATGCACTAATTGATGACATGCCTGCAAGTATACGCAATAGTTGCAGACAATTCAGCAAGTATATGCAATAGCTGTTGGCATTTGAAGAAAAATCGATAATGTTTAAAATTTGCAGAATTCTCCGCAAATATATGGAATAATTGCACTCTTACCTTAAATATGTTTTTTTGGTATCAACAATGGATCTCATTTTAAAGATCATCAAATTTGTGATTTTTTGGTGACAACGGTATGCTGATCTGATTTTTCTACATAAAGTTATACGCGTTTGAAATGTTAAAAACGTAAAGGGTATTTTGGTCTTTCTACGCGTGCGAATTTGAAAACAGGGACCGAAAATGTAAGTTAAGTTTGGCAAGGATTTTTTCTCTATTTTGAAACTTATCAGGGATGTGAGCCAAACTATCCCATTTAATATTTTAACTGGTTCAAAAAAAGCTATCTTCTCCATACGATCGAATTTGGACCCGAAACCTTTTCCATTGCGTTCGGAATAGGCGTATAACATTACGAACGCCTGGCGGCACGTCACGATAGGAGGTCAAGATTTTGAGTTGCATTTGTCGAACGATTTAAATTTGAATTTGAATAGAATATGTATATATATATTGTTTTCATTTCACATCAACCGTCCTATTCAGCCACCCTATTCTGATAAGCAGACCTACTCTTTGTTAATCACGTACTGCTGTCCCCTATTTCTTTTCACGCAACCTTCCTCTTGTTCCTCAGTTAAAACATTTCAAACGAAAGAGAAATAAAACGAACGAAATAAAAATGGCAGACAAATCTCGTTCAAAGAAATCAAAATGGCCAAGCAAACCCAATACTTATTCGTTCAAAAGAAACTCGCAACTTCCCTTCCAAACGAAATCAAATCTATTCCTCGTTCCAGATCGAATTCGAACTCTTCCTCTCACCCAAAAATCTGAATCGCGTCTTCATTTTTCGCCTACAAATCGAGTTCGCGACTCGTTAAATCTGGGTTCAGCTCGATGGGAGCTCTGCGGCGCGACTCTGAGGGAAAGATCGAGTAGGGCTCGCGGATATTGGGAGGAGGACAGCGAGGGTCAGGGACGAGGTCTCGAGTTCATGTGAAGCTCAGTAGGGTGGCGCGCGTTCGAGATTTTCAAGCTGGTGGTATCGCACTCGCGTACGCGAGTATTTCTAGGGTCGCGTTCAATGATGGAGCGGCGGTCTCTGCTAGGGTTTCACGAGTGGATGGTCGTGATGGCGGGTGCGTGGTTGTTCGCAAGCAGGCGATGGACGAGGGAAATATGCAATGTCGTGATTGATCGTTGTCTTCTGGTGGGTGGTCGATGGAGTTCGTCGAAGCCTGGGTTGAAATCTGTAGTTAGGTATTCTCGATCCTCTTCAATTAAAAAAACTTAATTTAATATAGAAAAAAAATCTGTTGTTCAAATTTAACAGTAAAGTGTTAGTAGTTATTTGATTTAATCATTTTAACTATTGAAAATAAATTATTAGAGGAAATTTTATTTTTAGTTAAATAAATTTATTAAAGGAGAAATTTGGTTAAATAAAATCATTGGATATTTAAAATTACAAAACGAAAATTTGTTATTCGATTATTTCGAAAATTGATGAATTGAATAAAAATTGTTTATACAAGGTTTGAAAACGAGAATCAAGCCGAAATGGAAATGGGATTGCAAATTAAAGGCAAAGGTGAGATTTTTCTCACTCAAATGAAATTTGATTTTACAGTTACTGATTGATGATTGCTATTGGATGTGATATTAGATATAGTAGGATATATCTATATATATATATAGCAATATATACATATTGGCATATGTATATATTGGATTGATTGATTTCTCGCCTCGTATAGCGGATGAGACCCTATTGCGCCATTAGTAAGCGGATGATTTTTATAAAACCCATATACCGCGATATTCCACCTCGAAGTGGAATTGGTATTGTGCTAACGTCTGTGGATGCAGGGAAACAGGTTGGAGGGATCCAACTGGATTCCTCACTAGTATTTATTTATTTACAGATATTGATGTATATTCTGTTATCATATTGATATATGATGTTTGTTGTTGTGATTGACTAATTGGTGCTGTTGCATCATCGGATTCAGTTTTGAAGCTTAAAAATAACGACTTTTACTTTAAAAGGATTTTTAAAGTGATTTTCGGAAGTAGACGTTTTATTGAATTTTTGAATTGATTTATTTCAAATAAATAAACGTCTAAAATTTTAAAGTTATAAAAGTTATAATTTTTAGTGGAATATAACCAAAGTGTCGTTTTTGAAATAAAAGTCGATTTATTTATAAAATGGTTTAAGTTGGGATTTTTTTTAATATTGAAAACGGTTTATTTAGAAGATTTAAAATAAAAGTTGATATTTATAACTTTAAAAATGTTGGTATTATAAAACGAGTTTTATAAGCGTTAAAATGAATTTTTAAGAATTTATAAATAAATGAAATTTATAAATTGTGAACTTATAAATGGAAATGATTTTGTAAAATAAAGGAATTATAAGTATTTAACTTATAATATGGATTGTTGGTATAAGATCTGAGTTATGAATCGAATTGTTAATAAAGGAGATTTATTAAATTGAAGTTGTTAGAAAATAGAAATAGAATTTATAAACGTTGTTTTATAAATTCGAAATCAATTGGATTTGATAAATTAAATATAGAAGGTTGTTAAAGGAGATATATTCGCGATTTTGGATAGCGAATTATTATTGAAATAAAATGCGTAGGGATGATTGAAATTTGGTTAGTGAAATATATTCACGATTTTGGACAGTGAATATATTATTAAGTAAAATGGTTATGTTTTTGGAAAAGTAACATTGAAAATGAAGTTAATTGTTTTAACAATGTTTTAAAAATGCGTTAAATATCGAAAACATAGATTTCAACATTTATTGTTGAAATAGACGTTTTCGAGAAATAAGGAAATGGTGGACTATAACACTGTTGTTATAGTAAATGATTTTCGAAAGTAAATGTTTTATGTAGTATTGGGATTTATATATCTATCTTAAAAATCCGAATCCCTATACTAGTGATTTTGAGTCGTCGTAACGATGTTTTACGCAACATTCATTTTGACTCAAATAGATTTCCTTAAGAATGAAATGTATACTTAATACTGGTTTAAGTATATTGAATATTTTCAAATGTTGAAAATAAATAGATTTGTGAATTACTTATTTTTGAATAAGTATGGAATTACTTTTCCAATATGAAATGAAACGTTTTGAAAATTTATCTTAGTAAAGATAAATCGATAGTGAATGTTTGAAATCGATTGAAAATCGTATATCAGTAGATATTTGAAAATATAAATTCACTATGGAATTTATAAAAGGAATGGGAATTTGTTTTAAAAATAAATATTGATTTATTTTTGAAGTGTGGAAATTATATATCTAGTAAAGATATTTTGGGAAATAAATAATTTGGAAAATTATTTGGAATCTGATGATGTTGCGCATCTTTATTGATAGTTAAATAACCGACTATCAATAATAACCTTGAATGGGTATTTGTTGTGAATTGGATGAATTTGAATGCCACACTTATTTTTGAAAAATCGATCACTATTCGGGTTAGCCGGGAAAGGACCATGGGGTCGTATAACCCATTCCGAATATGTGATATGTCGTTATGAATCGCATTTGATGACCGGTGTTGAAGACCGGATATTTTTGAAAACGGAAGGATTACCGTCGAGTTACTCTACATCGGCTGATCTCCGATTTAGAGGTTTTATCACCCTTAGTGACGGGAAGTCTGGACGTGATTAGAAAATTTATCCGGATGTGCAAGGGCTTCATGAGAAGTGCCTTCGGTTCTGTTCGATCCCGCAACAGACTTGTATGGATTGTGTGTCTGACGTTACAAATTGAGATATAAAGCTGATTTCTTTCAAATACATTTCTGTTGGTGGCGGAGAATTTATTCTCTTAGCTTAACACCCTTCTCTGAGACGTACGAGCTCAGAGGTTATGTAGTTGAAATTGATCAGCGATATACTCCCAATTTGGTAACGTGGCATACTGAGTGTTGCTGTGAAATGATCAGTGTTTGATCATTTGCGATATGATCATTTGGTTGATCTTATATCTTTGTGATCATAGGTTGATCATTTGTTTGACCCGAAGCATGGCTTTGTAGAAAGCGTAGCTTTGTGGACGAGACTTCGTCGAGCCTCACACCTCGGAAATGGTAAAAACAGGAAGGATGCAGCAAGGTTCTAGGGAGTAGCGCCCCTTAGTGTATGTCATTCCTTCTGGATAGAGGTGGTATCATGGTATGGAGCCCAGATACTTAACCTATGTTGATACTACTTATTATGTGGTTTGTTGCGAATCGGGGATCCTCGGGAAGATCGGTTACGATCGGGGGATGGCATACGCGTGTCAGTAGTTACCTATTTTTGCAGAGGTAACCCGGCCTTGTGTTGGCAGAGATCCGGTTAGGTTCTCGGGACGTCATTCCAGAGGCGTTTCCATGTGGCAATGGGAAGTTCCTTGGCCTGACCATTTGTTGGAAATCCAAAGAAACAATACGTGACTTGTACGGTTTTAGTTGTAGAACCTATCATTCACTTATGGTGGTCACCACTGTTTGGATGATAGCTATAGTAGGCATAAGTGCGGAATGCCTATGCTGGCTAAGATTTATATTATACTTTCGAAATGTTTTCTACACTAGACATTAATAATAATATCAAAATGATTTGATTTTGCGTATCAAGCATCTTTGACTATCATAAGGAGAAATCTCCTCCGATTCTGCGTTTGCATTGTGTGTGTGTGCGGGAGGCCTTATGGTAGTCTCATTTTCCAAAAAGCATTGCGAATCTATTTTAAAATATTCCTTTGTTTATTTTAAAGATAAATTGTTTTACGATCTCACACCAGTCACCATGACTGACTCGGAGTTTATTGTTTCCCTTCTAAACTCTGGGTGCCCACCAATTTCTACACGGGCAGTCTAGAGTTAGGTTATCAGGATATTCTGGATATTCTGGAGCTTTGGAAGCAAGCTGGTTGGCGAAACGTAGTATTTGTATCTGATAGTATTTATTCCGCTATGTATTCTGTATGAGGACAAGTTTATATAACTGTCCATTATTGTATATTGACTCTGATTGATGTATGTATAAACTGATATAGTTCTTTGTTTTAAAAGACTAGTGATTATCTATTATATATTGTTCCGCTGCGATATGTGAGATTCTGATATTGTTATTGTTTCTGTTTCTGATGTTGTTCTGTTGTTCTTCTTTCTTCTTCTGTTTTCTTCTTCTTCTATTTTTTTTCTTTTTTTTAAAACCCCTCATGCTTCGTATTTCCGTGCATCTTGAGTTAATCAACGGAGATTAGTGTTTAATCAAGGGTACGGATTTGCGGGTCGTGACAGCAGCTCCTTTTCTTCGGTATGTTTATATATATTATATAAGAAGTTATATATATTATCTGTTAGTTATATAGTAATAAATATGCTGGCCGTATTTACTTTATATATATGCGATATGTATGTTTCAACATGATTAGTTATATATATATATATATATAAGTTACATCATTTATTTATATGAGTCGGCAGCAAAGTAAGTCTATATCGTTTGAGTAGATATCAATTTTAAAATGTAAATGTATGTAAGTCCACATATAAGTTATATATATAGTTTTGTAAGAAATTATATTATTTTCAAATTTTATTTTACTTCTCTTTTCTTTGCCGTCTTTAAGAATTTGACTTCTGTTTATTTATTTATATAATAGTTTTGTAACAGTTTTTAGCAATTATAGACCGTGCGTGCATTTTAAGTAATATTGGATATTGGTTTGAAGATATTCATGTATAACTATGTTTTATAATAATGTATATAATCTTAACTGTATACATATGTACGCGTTCGCATATATATGCTATGATTTATGAGATTTTGAATTTTATTACTGTTTAATATAAGAATATATATATATATAGATAGGTTATGGGTTTAGATTTATATATAGCATGTTTATAGGTAATATATATGTCTGCTGTTATAAACATAGGGATAAAGTACTTTTATAAAACCGGTTTCTGTATATATATATTTAAGTATATTTGGTTATAAATAGGTCTTCACATATTTATTCACAAGCATTGAGTTTGCATAGATATGTTTTTATATATATATGATATGTTGTTTGGTTGCTGGAAAAGGGGAAATATAGTAATATATGTACGTGAGTTATGATATGATGTTTTGTATATGGGTTTGATTTTTTTAATAATATATATGTGTTTAAATTTTGAGTAATGATTGTGTAACAATATATATATATATTGTTAATATGTTATGTTTATATATATAATGGAAATTTATTTTTAAAAATGTGTATTTCTAAATTAAATTTTGGTTATATATATATATCCCATTTCTATTTATATCAAGCTGATTGTAGTTCTCGATTTCCAATTTATCGGCTTTAATCGTCAAATTTGTGCCAATCTTAATTTGCTTTGGAATTCGTGCTTGGATTCATAACCCATCTCATTCTCGTTCATCTCTAGCCTCGTAAGGTGAGCAATCACTCACGATTAACATTCTTATATTCATTAAATTTGATTTCATTTGAAACGACAATTGAAATATGCTGTTGTTAGTTATTTAAACTACTATATATATGATATGCCATTATCTGTAACTGTTCACCTGTGACATCTGACACTATGATATGTTATTTACATTTTATTTGTTATTGATGATATATGCCTGTTGTTAATATGTTATATTATTATCATTACTGTTCTCACTCTGCAAGTTCCCTGTTAGTTTAGAATTCCCTATGGGTTGAAATGATACATACCCGAACGATCTTGTAGAATAGAAGAAAATCGTTATGGGTTGAAATGATAAACCCAAGCGATTTTCATTTACTTTGAATTGGGATTGCGGGTTGAAAAGATATACACCCGTAGATAATTAAATTGCGGATTGAAATGGTAAATATCCGTATCACTTGACCATAGGATAGAAAATTATATACAGACACCGTTGGTCTATATATATTTTGAAATGATTTCCAAAGTTTTAAAAAGGAAATATATATGGTTTTATATAAATAATGATTTTTAAATATTATATACAAAATGTAGTTTATATATGTTTAAAATTCTTTATTTTTAAAATTATATGTTTTGGGAAACTTAAATTTATAAGTTAATTTTGAAATATTACATTTTAAGATTTTACTTATAATTTTACTATTTTTAAAATATATATAAATAAGTTTTAATATAAAAATAAATTTAATAATAATCTTTAATTTAATAAAATTTAATTTAATTAGTATATAATATGTTTTAAGTATTTATTTAAATTTATATCTTTAAAAGTAGATTTTTATAATAATTTTAATTAATTGAGGTTGGAAAGATAAATTTAAGTTGATTTGAAATAGTATTATTTTAAGAATTATATTTAATAAAATCGATTAAAACTTATTGAATTTGAGATTTTAAGATATGGTTTTGTAACTTGATTTTTGATTTAAAGTGATTAAATGAATATTTCAAGTAAATAAATTGAAGGGAATATTTAGTTTATTTAAATTGTAATTTAAGGTTTTATTTAAATGATATTGGATTGACTCGGTGAATATTTCAATATTAAATAATAGTAAAGTTGAAGTTGAAATATAAACAAATTTATCAAAATTGAGTTATTATAAATGTTTGAATATTTAAGGCTTTGAAATCTATTGAAATTGAAATGGTTTGATTTGTAGTTCAAATCTATATTTGAAATCGATTTAAATAAACTGTTTATTGAGATGTTGAATTAAATTGAAATTCGTGAACTAAGATTTAATTTAATTGAATTTTGAATTCGAATGATTTGAATCAATTTGTGAAACTAGAGGAAACTATTTTACCATCTTAAATATTTTAATATATATATATATATATTACTTTATAAATTATTTTAATATAAACTATTTTTAATATAAAACTATTTTAATATAAAACTATTTTAATATACTAATTACTTTAATATAAACTATTTAATTTAGAACTATTTTATATACAAACTATTTTATTATATTAACTATTTTATTCATAACTATTTTTATTATATATACTATTTTATATCTAAACTGTTTAAAAGAAAAGTGTTATGGATTCCAAAGTATTATGATTTCAAAAGTTATATTTTTAAAGTGTTATGAATTTCGAAGTATTATATTTTCCAAGTGTTACGATTTCCTAAGTGTTATAATTTCAAAGTGTTATAATTTCGAAAGAGTTATAATTTTGGAAAGTGTTATGATTTTGGAAATGAATTTTATTTTAAGTGTGAAATGATATCGTATTGATATGGTTTTGAAATGGATATGATATTTTGGTTTTGAAGTATGATATTTTGAAATGACCACGATGTTATAATAACGTTTGGTTGTTAAAGAGACCGAGATCGGTTTTTGTCATACTCTCTGCCAATACCGAAAACCACTTTAACAACTGTGTACGTGGTGGAGATTCCAGAATGAAGTAGGATGGTTTGGTGACGATTCTATATGGTATTTACGTAGCCCTGACTCCCGTGAGTCAGCTTGATGCGGCTAAAACAGGAGCCATGCCGGGCCAAGTGAGGTCATTCTTCCTATCGGACACATTTCTTTGATACCATTCTATTGCTTTTGTTATTTGATTGGGTGCACCCTTTTGATTTGGAAGTGTCACGAGGTGGGCTGCTATGCGTTACCACCAGTCCAGATCCGCAAACCGTATATCTACCCTGGCATTGCCTCGAGTGCCTTGTCGCATGCCCTATCACGCCTTCTACGAGTTTGGTTTGTACCATACCTATGGAGTGCCCTCTGATAGCCCTCCATTTTACGAAGGAATTACGGTACTCTATAGACTATGGGAATATATAAAATGTGTTAAGGGGGATATGGGTAACGCCTTAACGCTATTTTAATACTTTTACTTTACTATAGACATATTATAATAGCATATATTACTACATAGTAGATAGTTCCACGGATCCTTAGAGGATGGGAATCCCAAACATCCTTTAAGTTACTTGTATTTCAGTTGACATTTCACTTGAGTTGAATTTATTAATATAAGAATGTTAATCCTGACTCGAGTGTTTTGTGTTTTGCTTTACGCTTGGGTCAGACTGAGTGACACAACATTTGAGACTCACCTTTGGAGCTTTGCTTGAAAATCCATCTATATCTATTCAGCTTTCAGTTGTCCAGTTGACTTCAGTGATATATTCAGATTTTTGACTGTGTATTTGAGACTTCTATGTATTCGAGACTTCTGTTGTATCGTGTTTTAACTCTGTTATATATAGTAGCTTCATGAACTACTATTCATTTGTTTCCGCTGCTTATTGTTATATTACTCTGTGTATGTGATTCTGTGATTTGATTTATTTACTGTATATGTTGAGTTTCGCCAAATATAAATTAACAATCTGATATTTTGAGCAATTCAAGTCCAATATGTGTGGATGCGAATGGCATGAAATACCGAGTCGTTGCAAATGGTTTTGGAATATAGTTCGGATTTATTAAGAAATAGATTTATAATTGGGATTTTAAATAGGAATCAATTTATAAATGGAGTTATTTAATATGAATTTGTTTTGAATTGAGAAATGAGAGGTGAGTTATAAATTTATAAACGATGTTTATAAATAAGTGAAATGATTATCATTTGATAAATTGGAAATATAAATTCGCAGTGAGAATTTATAATGAGATATAGAGATCGGTTTAGAAAGAAATAGTGGATTCTATTTTTGAATTTGGAAATAGTTAAGAAATTGGAGATGCAAGTCGACTTGTGATAAATTGAGAGAGATTTATAAATGCTAAAATGGTTATGTTGGATTTTAAAAATAGATTTTTATCGAGAAGTTAAGTTTGTTTTTAGAAAGGGATTTTTATTTATTAAACTATGTAGTTTAAAAACTGTTTTAGTATTGAAAATGTTTCGAAAAGTTGGTTATTCAAATATTTGATATTAGTGGAAATGAATTATAATTTTTATAATAAGCTTGGTAAATCGATTAGTATTATTTATAAAGGAATTGGAAATTGGTATCGTTGTTTGTTTAAAAGTGTTTTGGATATTTTAAATGATTACTTAAACGTGTTTTGAAAATAGAACTATTATTCTTTAAAAATACTTATTATTTTATATATTGAATTTAAAGGCAAGCGATTAGGATGTGTTTATAAATACTCTCGAGATTTGTAAACCAAGTTATTTAATGGAGGTGATTTTGTAAGAGAAATTTTATAATGGAATTCTGGAAACTTAAGAAATTTCCAAAGAGTTTTAGATGCGGGAACTTTCAGAAATGAATCTGAATTCATAAAAGAAGTTATAAATTGTTAGTTGGAATTATAAATAAGTATAATAGGGTTTTGAAAATTGTAAAAAGGAATTTACTAATAATCCCGGAGATTTATGAGATAAGTTATGAAATATTTCCTAAGTTTGATATTAAAATGATTTTGGAGAATATGTTTATAAATATTTTCCTAAGTATTGAAAGGAGGATTTTGGAAATATTTAAGAGTGAAATGAATGGTATAGAAATATTTTTTCTAAGTGTTATAAATTGAATTCGGAAATATTTCTAAGTGTTGATATGGTTTGAAAATATCCCATTAAGGATATAAGGATTTGAAATTGTTTTCATATGTTGGAATACTGAAAGAGATTTGAATATATATTTATGTAAAGTTATTTGAAATGAATGTTTTGAAAAGATTGAATAAAATATGGGCTTAGTGACTGTTTATGTGTGTAATTTGATAGTTAAATAACCGACTATCAAATCTGGCCAAATTCGTTAATCGTTTCGAAGAGACCGGGATCTGATTTAATTATCCGAAAACCACTTCGATCTGATTTGTGTGTTATGAATTGTGATATCATGAAGATAATGAAGATGGTGATTTTGGAGATTCGGTTTGTTCAGACCCAGAACAACTTGTATGGATGAATGTTATAATTGCATTGTTGCCTGGAAGGCAGTTTTGCATTCCAAGAATGAATGCTATTCTTAAGGTAATACATAGCCTCAAGCCTCATCAACCGGGAGTGACTAAAACAGGGAAGATGCAGCAAGGCTATGTGGGTCGCTCCCATTAGGGTATGATCATCACTCATCTAGAGTGGACATCTATCATCACTTTCATTTGTATGCGTTTCGGGGCCCATTAGTGGTGATCATATTTGGTACTATCCAGCAAGGGGTAGGCCGGTCTTGTGTTGGCAGGATCGATAGGTTCGATCTCGGTACATTTTTCTAGAGGTGTACTGTGGCGGGCGGTACCCTAGTAGCCCTGTCATTGTATCGAATCTAATATCCACTACGAGCCTGTGCGGTTTTAGTTGTATACCAAATATGCTGAAACGTGAGATACAAGCATTTCAGCTATTTTATATAGACACTATTATAATATCAGATGATTTTGATATAAAATGTTTTGGTTATCATAAGGTAAAATCCCATTGTATTTATGGGTGGCGTGGTCTTACGAGATACCTTTGTTTTCAAAGGATTTTGATAACAGTAATAATTCAAAATTAAGTGTGTTTTCTCATGCTGGTTTTCCAAACTGACTCAGGTGTTATTTTATTATAATGCTCGGGTCAGACCGAGTATTGCAGATCCAGGTTAGGATGCTACGGAGCTCAGGAGACGAGCTGGAGCATTTCAGGCGTATTACACGTACTTGGTTATTTTCGCTGTGTGTGTTATGCTATATATTTAGTACATGTGAGGACAAGTTATTATAACTGTCCAGATTGATTTTTGACTGTTGTATCTGATGATTGTATGTATATTATAGTTATAGTTTCTTTGTATAAAGATCTATTATTATATATTATATTTTATTCCACTGCGATTGTGAGATTCTGTATTGTTATTTCCTATTCTTCTTCTTTCTTCCTCCTCGCCTTCTCTCTTCTTTTCCATGACTTTCCGTTATTTTGTACTTTTCGGGTCGGGCATATGTGGGTTATTGTCGATTCAAAGGGTACGGATTTGCGGGTCGTCACATAAATTATTTAGAATTACTTTGGAGATCGAATACATGTTTCACATATTTTTTATTTTGAACATAATTTTTTGGTTATTGTTGACATTTGTTTAAGATTTATTTCAATTAAAAGAAAAGAAATAAAAACATAGGTGGACTTTTGTGCAAAACATCAAAAACCCTTAGAATACCTCTCAAGTTAAAATAGATTTCAATCTGTTACTTTACTTTTAAAACATATAATATATTACAAAGTTTATATATATGTATGTATATATATGTGTGTGTATATATATATATTATTTTAATTTAAACAGAGTTTGTAGTTACTCATATATGCATACATATAAGTGTTTGAGTGTTCAAATTGTTTTGAAATAGCATTAAACATAAGTAAATGAAAGGAGATAACTCCTCCACCTTTTCATCTCCTTATTAATTGCTTACTTTAACATAATTGATTGTCATTTTGAATATATGTAAACTTTTGATTAGTTAAAATAACTTTATAACATATTATACATAAATATAAGTACACTATATAATACATATATTGTTATTTAATATTATTTCAAAATAAACTATGAAAGCAAAGGCATATATAAAGGGCGAATGTGTCAGTTGTGGTGTAAATCCCAACACTTATGTGTGTACACATTAACTATGTACACTTCTTATATGTTGCAATTACACTATACACATGTGAATGTATTTGATACATTCATTATTATATATTTAAATTCAAATTAAATATAAAACTCCTTTAAAAAAATTAAAAAAAATTAAAAAAAATAAGATTCTTTTAAAACCTTGTTGGATTACTAAAATTCTTTTAGATTTCATAGGCATAATAGATCCAAAATAGATTTTTTTTGAAATCTACCAGTTTCACCCGCTTTCGACAACAACCTATGATTTGTCAAAAAACCTCAAGGTCAGAATCCTAAGGCAAGCAAGTCCTAACACCCACTAGAGAAATATGATGAATTCTATATTTTCTCTTAGGGTTTTGAGAAACATAAAAGACCAGTGGGAGCTTATTAGATAAATGAAATGAAAACATTTAACCTATCTATTAATATAAGAACATCTACTATGTATAAATTGTCCTAATCTACTTGAATTAAATTCACAGCAAAATGACCAAGCTAAGTCTATTTTTGGAAAATGATAAGCTCACTGGACCAAACTATATTGACTGGCTAAGAGTAATTAAGATAGCACTCACATATGAAAATTTATGGTCATCAATCAATGAATTTTTAAGAGAAAAACCACTGATGGCGCTGACACCAAGCAAGTAAAAGCTTATAACACTTGGGTATCTGATTGCAAAGTTGCTCAAATTTCCATGCTGTCTACATTAGACAAGCCCATGCAAAGGCAACATGAAAACATGCCTATCCATACAATATTCAAAATCCTCAAAGCTTTCTTTGGGGAACAGCCTTATTCAGTAAGGTACAAGATTACTAAGAAATTATTCAATAAGAAGATGAGTAAGGGAAGTCGTGTTGAGGATTTCGTCCTCACCATGAAAGGCTATATTGATAAACTTTTAGAGCTAGATGTTACTATAAGCAATGAACTGCAAGTGGATTTGATCTTAAGTTCACTGATTCTACCGTTTAAGCCATTCATATTGAACTACAATATGAACCGGTTGAGTATAAGCCTGATTGAGCTGCTCAATATGTTGAGGTCAGTTGAGAGGTCGCTAAAGGATAAAAACACAGTGTTATCAGTAAAGATTAAGGCTACATCTTCGAAAGGTTCGAAGAAATGAAAGCATGGTTCTAATAAAAGTAAGAAGGATGTTCCTACTAACGAAGGTAAATGTCAGCATTATTAGAAGAAGGGGCATTAGACACACAATTGTCCAGACTATTTGAAGATGGTCAAAGAAAAGAAAGAAATTGTTTCTTCTCCTCCTAGAGGTATGTTTATGATTCAAAACTATTTTGCAATCATTAATTTATCTTGTGTTTTAGGTACTGTATTTGGAACTCAAAATTTTAATTCGTTATTAGGACTTAGGAGCACACAACATGTAACAAAGGGTGAAATAAGGCTTCAAGTTGCCGACGAATCTCTAGTAGATGCAACTGCAGTTGGAGACTATCACTTAGTGTTACCAAATGTACTTGTTGAATAATTGTTATTATGTTAAAAACTTTATTCGTGGAATAATATTACTGTTTAAATTTTCCGAGGCCATATATAATTTTCATTGTGATAATAGTGTTAGGAACATTTTGTTTGATGAAAATAAAATTTAAAATGGTGTTTCAGATAATGACATTTATGTTCTTAATTTTAACCATATTTATGATGTCAATAAATCTTCTGTTGACATGATCAATAATAGTTACTTATGTTATTGTAGGTTAGGTCATATTAGTGATAAAAGATTGCACAAAGTAAAGACTGAATGTTTTCTACCGTCTTTTAATTATGAATCATTTGACACTTATGGGTTCTCAAAAGAAAAAATGACCAAGCACCCATTTAGTGGGAGCAGTAAAGGAGTTGTGAACTCTTAGGTCTCATATATACTAATATATGTGGATCGATGCCTATAGTGACAAATTACTTTGTAACTTTACTGATGATTTCTCGAGACTAGGATATGTATATTTTATAAAGGAAAATATCTTATTTCTATGAGAAATTTAAAGAGTATAAGAATGAGGTTGAATATCAAATGAACCAAAAAAATAAAAAACTCTGACCTGATCAAGGAGGTGAGCATGTTGGACCGAAGCTCTAATAGTAGTAAAACGATAATGGGATTATCTCTTAGATTACCCACCTGCACAATGGTGTTTCAGAAAGAAAAATCGAACCGTATTTGATATGGTTTGTTCCATGATGAGTAAGACTGAGTTACTTCTTTCCTGTAAAGGATATGCATTGGAAACCATAGTACATATGTTGAATTTGATACCTACTAATTTTGTGCCTAATATGTCATATGAGATGTGGAATGGGAAGAAACCCTAGAACAATCATTTAAAGGTGTAGAGTTATCCAACCTACATTAAGAACGTTGGCTCTAATAAAATTGAGGCAAGATCGGCTTTGTGTAAACTTATGGGATACCCCAAGAATTCTATGGGATATATTTTCTACTACACTTAGGACAAAAGGTTATTTTTTTCTCAACACACTGTATTTTTAGAAAAGGAATTTCTATCAAAATAAATTAATAATGAAGTTGTAGACTTGGATGAGATCCAAGAAGGAAATACAAAAGCTGAACCAGTAAAGGAATCAAATTCACTATTATATAAAAACATGCAACCCATTGGAAGGTCTAATAGGGAATCCCACGCACCAGAGAGATACTACGGTTTTCTCATGGGTGGCGAGAAATAGGACCGCGTCTTAGAAGATGACATGCCCCTCTCATTCAACAAGCACTACAGACTAAGGACTCTACACTTTGGCTTGAAGCTATGAAATCTGAGATGGATTCTATGTTGGAACTGGGCCACCCTGTAGCTGGTAAATTTCAAAAAATATATTCCATTTTGCATCTTTAGTGGGTCTATGTCTTCTAAATCAATTTAGGACTTAAAATCAATATGTTATTTAAATTTATCAATAAAGTTTTATATTATATAATTTGTATTATATTACATATATGTGTATCATATATGTAACGACCCGATATTTTCAACCATTCGCATCCATACATGTCGGAATTGAATTGCTCAAAATATCAGATTGTTATTAAAATTTGGCAAATCTCAGCATATACAGTAAATAAAATAATCACAAAATCACAGACACAGAGTAATATAACAATAGTGCAGCGGAAACAAAAGAATAGTAGTTCATGAAGCTACTATATATATATATATATACATATATATAACAGAGTTAAACAAGATACAATAGAAGTCTCAAATACAATAGTCAAATACAAGATCAGAATATATCACTGGAATCAACTGAATATCTGAAAGCTGGATAGATAGCTGGATCTCCAAGCGAAGCTCCAACTCCAAAGGTGAGCCTCAAATACTGGTACACTCAGTCTGACCCGAGCGTAAAGAAAACACAAAACACTCGAGTCAGGATTAACATTCTTATATCAATAAATCCAACTCAAGTGAAATAACGACTGAAATACAAGTAACTCAAAGGATGTTTGGGATAACCATCCACTAAGGATCCGTTAAACTATCTACTATGTAGTAGTGTACGCTAAGTAGATAATGCCTATCAGTAATATAAAGTATCAAGATATCGTTAAGGCGTTACCATTATCCCCCTTAACACATTTCATATAAGCGTCATAGTCTATACAGCACTGTAAACTCCACCGTAAACTAGTGGGCTATCAGGGAGTACTCCATAGGTATAACACGAAACAAATCGTAGTGGTCGTGCATAGGGATACGAGTATGACAAGGCACATGAGGCAATACCCAAGGTAGTGAAACTACCGTTTGCCTGATCCGGACTGGTGAGAACGCATCGCCGCAACGATCGCAACACCGCGAAACAACACTCCCAATTCAAGGGTGCGCACCAATCAAAAACAAGTAATGAGTAGTTTACGAAGAAGTGTGTCCGCTAGAGGTAGCTAACCTCACTGGCCCGGCACGGCTCCTGTTTAAGTCATTTCCAATTTGACACAAGTGTCAAGGTCATCCATTATCGTTCTCTTTCTTCAAATCCAGCAACGTCATCATTCCAACCACTTCATTCTGGATCACACTCCGCATATAATAGTTATTAAAGTGGTTTTCGGTTTAGACAGAGAGTATGTCCCAAACTGATCCCGGACTCTTTAATAACTACGTAATTATTACACCGATTGGTCATTTAATAAACTTTAAAAATAGTTTATATTTCAAAACCAAAATATCATTGCCATTTCAAAACCATATCCATACGATATCATTTTCACTTCAAATAGATCCATTTCCAAAATCATATCACTTTCCAAAGTTATATCGCTTTCGAAATCGTAAGTATTTTAAAATCAAAACACTTTGGAAATCAAAACCTTGAAATTCATAACACTTTGAAACTGTAGCTTGAAATCATAACATTTTGGAATCCATAACACTTCCCTCTTAAACAGTTTAGATATTAAAATTAGTGTATAAAATAAGATAGTTTATAAAATAAAAATAGTTTATATAAAATAGTTATAAGTTAAAATAGTTTGTAATAAAATAATATATATAGAAATTATTTATATAAAATAGTTTATATTAAAATAATTTATAAAGTAAAATATAAATAGTTGTAGATATAGTTTAAAAATACTTTATAAAATAAAATAGCTTCCACATATTCACAAATCGATTCAAATTAACTCGACTTCCAAATTCAACTTAATTCAATCTCAATTCATAATTTTCAACTCAATTCACTACTAGAGATACAGTGTATTCCAACGCCCATGTTCCAACGGCCTCCAACGGCATTTCTAACGGCTTCCAACGGCTCGTTGGATTTTGTCGTAACCGTCCGAAGCCGTTGGAAACCGTTGGAATGAAGCCGTTTGCGACCGTTGGAAGCCGTTGGAAAATTTCCTGCATATTTTCCCGAGAGCCGACCTGAAGCTCATTATCTCCTTCCCAAATCTATATTTTCACCCAATTCCCCCATTCCACCACCTCCTAGCCTGCTACCGCCGCCCCAAACACCATCCCAACCACCTCCGAGGCCATCTAGAAGCTGCTCCAGCCCATCTCCACCCTTCTAGCTCTCCAAATCGGTAATTTTGCTAAACTTAATATTTATGTTTTTTTTATTTAGGGTTTAATTTGAATTGTGATTGATTCCTACTTGTTAGTGTATGCATATTACATCATGTTATCCCCTAATTGCAACTATTATCCCATAATGAACAAGTTATTCTCGATTGAAAATTTTGTAATTTAGGATATTACATTAGTTTATGTTGATTTGGTTAGTATTGAACGTATGTGTGTGATAGAGTTTATTGCATTTGGAAGCCGTTAGAACGGATATTGCATTTGTGCAAACACGAGTTTTGTATTTGTGCGAACACGCGAATTGATTTAGTGTATAAATGAATTTGTAATAAATGAATTTTGTGTATAAATGAATTTAGTACTTATGTAATAAAATGGTAAAATATAAACCAATATTAATTAAACGAGTTATATATTTAAATTTAATATAAACAAATATTTAAATCCCTACATCTAGGCAAGTAGACGAGTCTGGCAAAATCACATATCAGTGGGGTGATCAAGATAAGGCGACTGAGGCATATGTATGTGTTTTTTAATTTCTAATACTTACATCGATAAGTTTATTAATTACTAGCTATGTAAAATAAAAATTACATTCTACTATTTTTCAACTAAAATTGTTTTTTTTCATTATAGTCAAGGTTACAGGAGGCATGGGCTTATGCGCTTCAGCAGTCTAGTCGTGATGAGTTGACACAGGAGGAGCAAGATAACATATTTGACGCTGTTATGGATCCGACGCAGCGGAGTAGATGTTATGGCTTCGGGAACGTAACGGTAATTAATCCTTTTACATATGTACAACAAATTAGCGTTTAGATATATAGTGTTATAATATTTTATATGCTGAGACAACCCTTTTGCTATTATTTCTATTTGCAGGCTCGACAAGCTCAAAAGGCCCAAGACAAAGAAGAAATTAAGGAGCTTAGAGCTATGATTGAGCAGCTACAGGAGGAGAATCGTCTGCGAGCTGTACAGATGGAGCAGCTGAATCAAAAGCTTGCGGAGTATGTGCAGAATCATGGTACCTTTCCTTCGTCGTCTGGTGCTTTTGGAGGCGACGACGAAGATGCTTGAGGAGGTATGCTTTTTAGTGTTTGTGTTTGAACGATGTATATATTGACTTGGAGATGGTTATTATGTGTTTTAATGTTGTATATATTGGTACGGAGTGGGTGAGAACGATATTTTGATGGTATGTACGTGGTTTGTTGACATGTTTTGATGGTATTTACGCTGATGGTACGGTTTATGATGTTTGAATGGTTTGGTTTGTTTATATTGGTGTTTAATTGATTTATGTGTGTTGTTTATATTGATATTGATATATATGTGTGGAATGTATTGGAAATGTATTGGAAATGGAATGGATTGGAAATGGTGTGGCTGGAAGGTGAATAGGCTTGCTGTTGTACAACAAAATAAACCCAGATTTCCAACGGTTTCCAACGGCTTATTGGACATTTTATTCAAACGGCTTGTAACAGTTTCCACGGCTATTAACCGTTGGCGGCCGTTGGAAATTCCGTTGGAAAATAGCCATTGGTTCCGTTGGAAAGCGTTGGAAAGCATTGGTTTTATTCCAACGGCTTCCAACTGCTGCCAACGGCTACGAGGCGTTGGAATAGCCGTTTAATCTTGTAGTGATTCAATTTCTCAATAAATCAATTCAAATTATAACGATTTCAAATACAGATTTGAAACACAAAATAAACCATTAAATTTCAATATATTTCAAAGCTTTAAATATTCCACATTTTAAAACCTAAATTTGATAATTCCATTTATATCTCAATTTAATTTCATTTCATTTAGTTTCTGAGATATTTCTTTAATCATTTCAATACATCTAAATACAACTTCAATTTAAAATTTTAAATAAACAAAATATCCCATTTAAATTTATACAAGTTTGAAATATTCATTTAAGTCACTTTTAATCAAATTCAAGTTATAAAACATATCTTTTCAATTATCAAATTTAATAAATTTCAAATCAACCCTATTTAAGTAAAATTCTTAAATAAATATAATTTTAAATCAATTTCAAATTTATCTTTCCAACCTAAATCATTATAAGCTATATATTTGAAAATATATATTTTAAATAAATACTTAAACATATTATATATCAACTTTATTAAATCAACTTTAATAAATCTTTAAAATCAATATTTATTAAAACCATATATTTATTTTCAAAACCATAGAAATCATTTCTTTTTTTTAAAAATATTTATATATAGACCAACGGTGTCCGTATATAATTTTCTATCCTATGGTCAAGTGATACGGATATTTATCATTTCAATCCGCAATTTACATATATGTATACGGGTATATATCATTTCAACCCGCAATCCCAAATTCAATTCAATTGAAAATCGCTTGGGTTTATCATTTCAACCCATAACGATTTTCTCCTATTATAAAGTCCATTCGGGTATGTATCATTTCAACCCATAGTGATTCTATACTAACAGGGAAGTTGCAGAGTGATAACAGATATGATAATAATATAACAGGAATATATCATCAATATAAATAACAGATAATGGTGTCAGATGTCACAGGTGAACTGATACAGATAATAGCATATATATATATAACAGTGTAAATAACTAACATCAGCATATTTCAATTGGCAGATAATGGTGTCAGATGTCTTAGGTGAACTGATACAGGTAATAACATATATATAACAGTGTAAATAACTAACATCAGCATATTTCAATTGGCAGATAATGGTGTCAGATGTCTCAGGTGAACTGATATAGGTAATAGCATATATATAAAGTGTAAATAACTAACATCAGCATATTTCAATTGGCAGATAATGGTGTCAGATGTTTCAGGTGAAATGATACAGGTAATAGCATATATATAACAGTGTAAATAACTAACATCAGCATATTTCAATTGTCGTTTCAATTGAAATCAAATTTAATAAATAAAAGAACATTAATCGTGAGTGATTGCTCACCTTTCGAGGCTAGAGGAATTTGATACCGAATTAAATTACGAATCCAGGCGTGAATTCCAAAGTAAAGTGAAATGGGCACGAATTGACGAACAAAGCAAAGCTAGAAGTTGGAATTGACGGAAACAGATCAGCACAAGTTTGCTATATACAAATCAAAATATATGCTATATATAAACTTTTCTCTTAAATCAAATTTTAAAACATCTTATATCTCTTCACTTTCATTTCAAGTATATACACAGCACATGAAAGAATATATATGTAACTACTCAAAATCATATGCTACTCATACTTTATAATAAACAAATAACTTTCAAAATCTTGCATATAACTGCATATAAAACCTACAGCTGGTAATATAACTATTATATTCAAATCTATTATATTACAGTCTAAATAATAATAGTCTAAGGAAATACTTATATATAAACTAATGCATAGAACTATTATGTATATAACCTTATATATGCAGTTTACATCAATGTTTAATAAAACAAATATACTTTATATAACAATAAAAAGTTTGTAAAACAATTATATCGGCTACATAAGCTTCTGGCAAAATTTCATATATATATATATATATATATATATATTTATTTAAGAACGCATTATATATATATATATATTACTAATAGGAAAACTCGTATACACTTGTATTATTATATATTTTACAGCAGGAAGCACACTCAAGAATATTATTCAAACCTATGTATATACGTATGCCTTTATACAGCAAACTCTAAGCATAATATAGTACCCTATAATCTTCTTCATCTAATATGTATATTGTAAATGTAGAACATTATAATAAATGTAACTGTATATTCTACTTACAAGTTTGAAATCATTATCAGTTGGCAGTAACCATCTTTAGGAAAATATACATAAAAATCACGGGTTCGAGCAAAAGTAGACCGAGTCATCAGTGAAGGCCAGGCGAGTCTGGTTTGCGTGGAGGTTTTCGGCAACGGGTGGATGTCAGTAGAGACATGGAGTCATGGTGGAGGATGAGGGAGGGTGGATAGGAAGTCGGGGCTGCTATGGTGGTTGTCGCGGAGTAGGGTCGAGAGGATATGAACGGTAGGCGTTTGATGGTGGGTTCGCGAGTGGTTGCACGGCAGAGGCTAGTTGTGAGGGTGTATGGTTTTCGGTGGCAGTGGCGGATGGTGGCAGAGGCTACTGGAGGAGAAGCTATCGGTCTGAGGTGGGAAGATGGAGGCCGATCGAAGGCTTAGGCGAAAGACGGATCAGTGGAGGGGACGGGAAATGTGGCCATGCACGCAAAAGAGAAGACGAGCAGGCCTTAAAAAAATAAATGAATACAAACTTATAAAACTTTTATATATAAACTTTCTTATTTACATATATATAAATATAATTTAAAATGGCATTGGAGAGATTGGATTGGAGAGAGGTGAGCCTAGAAGAAACGTGTAGGCTAGGTAAAATGACGATGAGCAGGTTGGCAAACTTCATACTGTAATATAAAAAATATAAAAAATAAATAAATCAATAGACAACATAAAGAAGGGGATTGCGTGGAGCAGTGGGTTGGAATGCTAAATGTCAGAGATGAGCTGCTTCCCAAGATATATAACTTCTCTTTACCCATTATATAGTTTTAGTCATATCTATATCTCTCTCTTTTTTTTCCAGAGAAGAACAGAACAAATAGTAGCAGGGAGGAAAGTGATTGGGAACGTGCACACACATAAATTGATGCCACAGGAAATAGCAAAAGTTAGTGGAAAAGCAAACGCTGAATTTTGGGAATATAAAAAAGGTTAGAGGTTGTTGATTAACACGGTTAACAATAAAAAAAGCACCAGAAACCAAAAGACTTTAGAACCGTACCGATACGGTTATCCGTTCACGGATTTCGTCAGATACCAAAAATCCAAAACACAGAGTTGAATGTACCGCAGAGATCAGCACGATGAGACGATCAAAACGGTATACAAATATCAATGGTACGTTTATCCGATCAAAAGTCGATAATCGGTACCGAAAATGTTATTAATTCGTACGGAAAAATCCAAACGGAGCTAGAAACGTCCGAAATTTGTGAAACGAATTACGCAGTCTTATTCAGAGTGTTCTAAATAAATTTTCTCATGTTGACATATTTAGGTTTCGGAATACTTTTAAATTCAACTGTTATTTCGTCGAAAATAAGATCGACGGAGCAATAACAGTCAAAATTTTGAGAAACGAAATGTGACGTCTTGCTCAGAAGATGATTTACAATTTTTCTATCGAAAAATATTCAGGTTTGGAAAACATTTAATTATCATCAAATATTAACTGATATAGATTTAAATAAAATAACACTAGAAAATAAACTTACATATTTTCTGATGAAAATTTACCAGTGGCTATGTTTAAATAGACGTATTCCAAAAATCAAATTTTTATTTCAAATTTTTATTATTTAAAATTTCACAAAATTCAATAAATAAAATAAATAAAACAACTAAAATTTACGGGTCGTTACACTCTCCCCCACTCAAAGCTTTTCGTCCCCGAAAAGGAAGGAGGTAGGAAAATGGAAACAACCAGAATGAAAAATAGATTGGAAAACAAAGAAAAAAAAATAGTGCAAACCATATAAATTTCAATTTTCCTTAATTAATACTCAATATTTGATTTAAAATTCAAGGTATTTCGATAAGTTGATTTAATTTCAATTTATTAATATTTGATACCAAAAGATTTCTTCAAAACAAAATTTTATTTAATTTGTCCCATTTACTATTCATTCAACTTATTATTCTATTTATCTCTATTGACATTTTATGATTAAAAGTCAAGTGTATAACACTTATTACAACCACTCAATTTTTATTTATAAAATTATTAATCATCATTCTACATTGTAAATTATTCAATTACATTTTCAACTTCTGAATGATTTAGGTAAGTTATATTGTAATGTAATCAGGTATTATACAAGTAAAATTTTCTAATTCAATTATTTAACTTTAAATATTTATTCAAAATTTTGATTTCATTTTATAATTGAAAACATCTTTTAACATAAATTTAAGAATTAAATTCCCGATTAACTTCAAACCATATAGATAAATATACATATACTATATATATCAAATCAAATCCATAATCATATTCTTATATATATAATATATATTATAAATCAAATTATTCTTAAGAAGTTCAAATCAAATTCATTTTTCAAACAAAAGAGTAGTAAAGCTACTGAATGGTCTCTCCACTTCGAAACTCGAAAATGAATGTCGAAGATGCGGCTGTCATCACCGAAATTATTTTCCAGCGACAAAGAGAAGAGCACTAATTTTAAACATTTAAAATTCTTTGGAAACAATTTATATTCGAAAATACTTTAAATAATATACACTTTAAAACCATAGTTTGGAACTATCGGAAATTAAATGCTTAGTTTCTTGATTTAAATTCATTTCAATTTCTAAATTAATTTATAACCATGATTTATAGTTCAATTATTTATATATATATGAGACAAAAGCCCATGGTTTACAAAACAATAAATGATAATCAAATATTATCATTCCAACAATCAATTTATTAACAGTTTAGTTACAGAAAATTCATACTTATATATATAATATAATCATACAAACTTTATTAAATTTACCAATTTGAAAACAATATTGTGTCGGTTTGCTTTGTTCAAGTGTTTTGGAAATCCTATCGATAGCGTTGATCAAACGAATCGATCGGAAACCCAAATCATCATCAACAACTCAAACAACACAATATATAAAACATTTTAAATATTAATTTACAAATACACTTCCTCGTTCGACGATACAAGCATGGATTTCAAAGAAAGAATATAGAGATTCAAATTTGATGGACTCAAATCAAGGAGAATTCTGATTCAAAGATAAGTTTGAAACATAAGATAAGATGATTAAATGTCAAAAGAGAAAGGAGGATAGACTTATACAAATCTCGGGCAACCTTAACCGGATCGACCGTGACTTCAAGAATTAGATTGATGTGGAATTCTGAGGCAAATCCACATTCGATCTCAAGAGATAGAATTTGGCATAACAAACGATATTAGCATCTAAACCGAGGACATAGAAATCTCCAATGAATCGATGCCAATTGTAAAGGAGTTTCATCCTTTACAAATCATTTGGAGATTGGCGAGACCGCCGGTTCATTATAAAGACCATTCGAAGTGGAGTTATGGGATACTCCAGAGTCAAAAGAATACGAATTGGAAGAGACAAGAACAGATTTATGGATTTTGGAACCGAGGGGAATGTTCCAAAATTCAAAGGAAACCGAATCAGAGAGGAAAGAATTCAAGCTCGAACGAAAGTGATTCCGTAATTAAATTTACCCTATATGTTGAGTTTTTCCTAAAACCAAAGCTCTGATACCAACTGTAACGACCCATTATTTTGGACCATTCAAATCGACAATAAATCCACACATGTCGGACTTGAATAATTCAAAACAATGGATTGTAAATAAAATTTGGCGACACAAAGTAATATAACAATAGTGCAGCGGAAACAAAAGAATAGTAGTTCATGAAGCTACTATATATATATATATATAACAGAGTTAAACAAGATACAATAGAAGTCTCAAATACAATAGTCAAATACAAGATCAGAATATATCACTGGAATCAACTGAATATCTGAAAGCTGGATAGATAGCTGGATCTCCAAGCGAAGCTCCAACTCCAAAGGTGAGCCTCGAATACTGGTACACTCAGTCTGACCCGAGCGTAAAGAAAACACAAAACACTCGAGTCAGGATTAACATTCTTATATCAATAAATCCAACTCAAGTGAAATAACGACTGAAATACAAGTAACTCAAAGGATGTTTGGGATAACCATCCTCTAAGGATCCGTTAAACTATCTACTATGTAGTAGTGTACGCTAAGTAGATAATGCCTATCAGTAATATAAAATATCAAGATATCGTTAAGGCGTTACCATTATCCCCCTTAACACATTTCATATAAGCGTCATAGTCTATACAGCACTGTAAACTCCACCGTAAACTAGTGGGCTATCAGGGAGTACTCCATAGGTATAACATGAAACAAATCGTAGTGGTCGTGCATAGGGATACGAGTATGACAAGGCACATGAGGCAATACCCAAGGTAGTGAAACTACCGTTTGCCTGATCCGGACTGGTGAGAACGCATCGCCGCAACGATCTCAACACCGCGAAACAACACTCCCAATTCAAGGGTGCGCACCAATCAAAAACAAGTAATGAGTAGTTTACGAAGAAGTGTGTCCGCTAGAGGTAGCTAACCTCACTGGCCCGGCACGGCTCCTGTTTAAGTCATTTCCAATTTGATACAAGTGTCAAGGTCATCCATTATCGTTCTCTTTCTTCAAATCCAGCTACGTCATCATTCCAACCACTTCATCTGGATCACACTCCGCGTATAATAGTTATTAAAGTGGTTTTCGATTTAGACAGAGAGTATGTCCCAAACCGATCCCGGACTCTTTAATAACTACGTAATTATTACACCGATTGGTCATTTAATAAACATTCAAAATAGTTTATATTTCAAAACCAAAATATCATTGCCATTTCAAAACCATATCCATACGATATCATTTTCACTTCAAATAGATCCATTTCCAAAATCATATCACTTTCCAAAGTTATATCGCTTTCGAAATCGTTAGTCTTTTAAAATCAAAACACTTTGGAAATCAAAACCTTGAAATTCATAACATTTTGAAACTGTAGCTTGAAATCATAACATTTTGGAATCCATAACACTTCCCTCTTAAACAGTTTGGATATTAAAATTAGTGTATAAAATAAGATAGTTTATAAAATAAAAATAGTTAATAAAATAGTTATAAGTTAAAATAGTTTGTAATAAAATAATATATATTGAAAGGATTTATATAAAATAGTTTATATTAAAATAATTTATAAAGTAAAATATAAATAGTTGTAGATATAGTTTAAAAATACTTTATAAAATAAAATAGCTTCCACATATTCACAAATCGATCCAAATTAACTCGACTTCCAAATTCAACTTAATTCAATCTCAATTCAAAAATTTCAACTCAATTCAATTTCTCAATAAATCATTTCGAATTATAACGATTTCAAATACAGATTTGAAATACAAAATAAACCATTAAATTTCAGTATATTTCAAAGCTTTAAATATTCCACATTTCAAAAACTAAATTTGATAATTCCATTTATATCTCAATTTAATTTCATTTCATTTAGTTTCTGAGATATTTCTTTAATCATTTCAATACATCTAAATACAACTTCAATTTAAAATTTTAAATAAACAAAATATCCCATTTAAATTTATACAAGTTTGAAATATTCATTTAAGTCACTTTTAATCAAATTCTAGTTATAAAACATATCTTTTCAATTTTCAAATTTAATAAATTTCAAATCAACCCTATTTAAGTTAAATTCTTAAATAAATATAATTTCAAATCAATTTCAAATTTATCTTTCCAACCTGAATCATTATAAGCTCTATATTTGAAAATATATATTTTAAATAAATACTTAAACATATTATATATCAACATTAATAAATCAACTTTAATAAATCTTTAAAATCAATATTTATTAAAACCATATATTTCTTTTCAAAACCATAGAAATCATTTCTTTTTTTTTAAATATTTATATATAGACCAACGGTGTCCGTATATAATTTTCTATCCTATGGTCAAGTGATACGGATATTTATCATTTCAATCCGCAATTTACATATATGTATACGGGTATATATCATTTCAACCCGCAATCCCAAATTCAATTCAATTGAAAATCGCTTGGGTTTATCATTTCAACCCATAACGATTTTCTCCTATTATAAAGTCCATTCGGGTATGTATCATTTCAACCCATAGTGATTCTATACTAACAGGGAACTTGCAGAGTGATAACATATATGATAATAATATAACAGGAATATATCATCAATATAAATAACAGATAATGGTGTCAGATGTCACAGGTGAACTGATACAGGTAATAGCATATATATAACAGTGTAGATAACTAACATCAGCATATTTCAATTGGCAGATAATGGTGTCAGATGTCTCAGGTGAACTGATACAGGTAATAGCATATATATAACAGTGTAGATAAATAACATCAGCATATTTCAATTGGTAGATAATGGTGTCAGATGTCTCAGGTGAACTGATATAGGTAATAGCATATATATAACAGTGTAAATAACTAACATCAGCATATTTCAATTGGCAGATAATGGTGTCAGATGTCTCAGGTGAACTGATACAGGTAATAGCATATATATAATAGTGTAAATAACTAACATCAACATATTTCAATTGTCGTTTCAATTGAAATCAAATTTAATAAATAAAAGAACATTAATCGTGAGTGATTGCTCACCTTTCGAGGCTAGATGAATTTGATAACGAAGTAAATTATGAATCCAGGCGTGAATTCCAAAGTAAAGAGAAATGGGCACGAATTGACGAACAAAGCAAAGCTGGAAGTTGGAATTGATGGAAATAGATCAGCACAAGTTTGCTATAGACAAATCAAAATATATGCTATATATAAACTTTTCTCTTAAATCAAATTTTAAAACATCTTATATATCTTCACTTTCATTTCAAGTATATACACAGCACATGAAAGAATATATATGTAACTACTCAAAATCATATGCCACTCATACTTTATAATAAACAAATAACTTTCAAAATCTTGCATATAACTGCATATAAAACCTACAGCTGGTAATATAACTATTATATTCAAATCTATTATATTATAGTCTAAATAATAATAGTCTAAGGAAATACTTATATATAAACTAATGCATAGAACTATTATGTATATAACCTTACATATGCAGTTTACATCAATGTTTAATAAAACAGATATAGTTTATATAACAATAAAAAGTTTGTAAAACAATTATATCGGCTACATAAGCTTCTGGTAAAATTTCATATATATATATATTTATTTAAGAACGCATTATATATATATATATATTACTAATAGGAAAACTCGTATACACTTGTATTATTATATATTTTACAGCAGGAAGCACACTCAAGAATATTATTCAAACCTATGTATATACGTGTGCCTTTATACTGCAAACTATAAGCATAATATAATACCCTATAATCTTCTTCATCTTATATATATATATATATATTGTAAACGTAGAACATTATAATAAATGTAACTGTATATTCTACTTACAAGTTTGAAATCATTGTCAGCTGGCAGTAACCATCTTTAGGAAAATATACATAAAAATCACGGGTTCGAGCAAAAGTAGATCGAGTCATCAGTGAAGGCCAGGCGAGTCTGGTTTGCATGGAGGTTTGCGGCAACGGGTAGATGACGGTAGAGACATGGAGTCGTGGTGGAGGATGAGGGAGGGTGGACAGGAAGTCAGGGCTGCTATGGTGGTTGTCGCGATGTAGGGTCGAGAGGAGATAAACGGTAGGCGTTTGATGGTGGGTTCGCGAGTGGTTGCACGGCAGAGGCTAGTTGTGAGGGTGTACGGTTTCGGTGGCAGTGGCGGATGGTGGCGGAGGCTACTAGAGGAGAGGCTATCGGTATGAGGTGGGAAGATGGAGGCCGGTCGAAGGCTTAGGCGAAAGACGGATCAGCGGAGGGGAGGGGAAATGTGGCCATGCACGCAATAGAGAAGACGAGCAGGCCTCAGAAAAATAAATGAATACAAACTAATAAAACTTTTATATATAAACTTTCTTATTTACATATATATAAATATAATTTAAAATGGCATTGGAGAGAGGTGAGCCTAGAAGAAACGTGTAGGCTAGTTAAATGACGATGAGCAGGTTGGCAAACTTCATACTGTATTATAAAAAAAAATAAAAAAAATCAACAGACAACATAAAGAAGGGGATTGCGTGGAGTAGTGGGTTGGAATGCTAAATGTCAGAGATGAGCTGCTTCCCAAGATATATAACTTCTCTTTACCCATTATATAGTTTTAGTTATATCTATATCTCTCTTTTTTTTCCAAAGAAGAACAGAACAAATAGTGGCAGGGAGGAAAGTGATTGGGAATGTGCACACACATAAATTGACGCCACAGGAAATAGCAAAAGTCAGTGGAAAAGAAAACGCTGAATTTTGGGAATATAAAAAAGGTTAGAGGTTGTTGATTAACACGGTTAACAATAAAAAAAAGCACCAGAAACCAAAAGACTTTAGAACCGTACCGATACGATTATCCGTTCACGGATTTCATCAGATACCAAAAATCCGAAACACAGAGTTGAATGTACCGCAGAGATCGGCACGATGAGACGATCAAAACGGTATACAAATATCAATGGTACGTTTATCCGATCAAAAGTCGATAATCGGTACCGAAAATGTTATTAATTCGTACGGAAAAATCCAAACGGAGCTAGAAACGTCCGAAATTTGTGAAACGAATTACGCAGTCTTATTCAGAGTGTTCTAAATAAATTTTCTCATGTTGACATATTTAGGTTTCGGAATACTTTTAAATTCAACTGTTATTTCGTCGAAAATAAGATCGACGGAGCAATAACAGTCAAAATTTTAAGAAACGAAATGTGACGTCTTGCTCAGAAGATGATTTACAATTTTTCTATCGAAAAATATTCAGGTTTGGAAAACATTTAATTATCATCAAATATTAACTGATATAGATTTAAATACAATAACACTAGAAAATAAACTTACATATTTTCTGATGAAAATTTACTAGTGGCTATGTTTAAATAGACGTATTCCAAAAATCAAATTTTTATTTCAAATTTTTATTATTTAAAATTTAACAAAATTCAATAAATTAAATAAATAAAACAACTAAAATTTACGGGTCATTACAATATACACAAATGTGTGCATGTGCAACGGGATATTGTGTACATGATTTAACATGACTGCGTATAGATGCTGAGATTTACACCATAATGGACATGTTAACCCCTCTTGTATACAAATATGTTATCTAAATGTATGTATGTTTACATCAAAATATTATATAAATTAAATAAATAAATATATTATTATTAAATAAAAGTTTTGTATATATATATATATATGCATGTATGTACATATATTGAAATGCTAGTTGTAAACTATTTATATAAAACAATTATAAAATGTATGTGTGTGTATATAGAATAATTAGATCACAAAATTATTTAAACATTAGTTTACAAAATAATTTTGAATATATAAATATACATTATATTATGAAAGTCGTGAAAAGCATTTTTAAGTTAATTTATGTATAATTCATACAAACATATAATTAGTTATAAACATATATGTATATATATTAGTATAAATGATTAAAATAAAATTTATAAATAAATGTATTTCTCCATTTTGCTCTCGTCCAAGTATGATTAATTTTTTTTATCTCCTATATAGTGGTATAAATAATTATTAAAACATTTATTATATAAAAAGTCTGTACGGAAAGCTAAAATTAAAAATTAAAATTAAAATATTTCAAAAAACATAATTTGTATTATATATTACATAAAATTTAATATAAAATTTATTATTTGTAAATATATAAACATATAATTTAAATTACATAATCAATTTTAGGTTAAATAAATAATTGCATTTTATATAAACACACACACATACATATATATGAAAATAAATTTTTTATTTTTTATTTACCGTCGAATGTTTTTTTGCGTAAATAAATTTTATAAGATTTAAAACATATATTATATAATATTAATCTTTTAAATATGGCTTTTGGTTAATTAAAAATTCATTTAACAATATAATTTAATTCAAAAATAATTTTTTTTATTACCAGGCCATGAGCATATAATAAAGTAATGTAACAACCCGCAAATTTATCGATTTTATATTTAAATATTTTATTTAAATATAACATCGTTCGTCGGATTATAGTCCGAAAAGCTACTTTTTGCAAACAGTCGAATTAGGACTCGTGACCACTTCCATTGAGTTCAAAATGTCATTTGCGACCTTTTTGAGTATAAGCTTCGATATGTTTGGGGTTAGTAGAATTTTGCTACTTTTTCACTTTGGACTTTGGGTTTGGTTCAGCCCATTTGCCCAATTCTGGTTTTATCAACCCAACTCCACTCCAACTCTTCATTACTTCATTTCTAATTCCTAATACTCAAGCTTTAGCAACAATGGTGGGAGAGATGGGAAATGGAAATTCCTAAGCCCTAATTTCGTTTGCAAATTCTTGCTCTTGCTCTAAATTCAAGAAGAAGCTATTGGTAAGCATCCTCTTCTCATTCTCCAACTCTTTCTCCTTTTAATTTCAGAAATTTCCTAAACCTAACTTAGGAAATATTGCTCTTTTAAGCTTGATTCAAGCTTCTTGAGTTGAGATTGAAGAGGAATTGGTCTATCCTTTATCTCAAAGCTTCTCTCTTGTGTTTTCGTGTTTAAAGGTGAGATTTTTATCTCACATCTTAAACTATATTTATCTTCGATTGTTAGGTATGAATTCCTAACACTTATTCTTGTGCAATTGCACTTGGTTTGGATTGATTTGGTGAATATTCCAATTTTTAGTGTTTTGAGTTCAATTCTTTAAAAATCCAAACTTTGATCTTTGATCATGATTTTTGTGATGCATTGAAGAGCTTATAAGGCCGGGTTGTCGTTAGGCTTAAATCCTTAGTGCCGTTGCTCGCGAAAATGTAATTTGGTTGAGATTTGGCCATTGAACTTGGTAAGTTGGGCAGTGCTGGAAACAGGTCCGGCTGACCGAGCTCTGTAGCCAGTCGATCGACCTGCTTCCAAAAGTGCTAAGCACTTCTCTGTTTTGGGTTTGGTCGACCGGCTGCAGAGCTCAGTCGACCGACCTGCTTCCCGAACTATTTTTCAGAACAGGGTCCGGTCGACCGAGCCATGTAGCTGGCCGACCGACCTGCTGCTATTTTGCCTATTTCGCCAGTTTTGCGTGGTTTCCAAATTTAATCGATTCGTGTTACTTCCCTACTTGTTGTTATCATTTATTGCCAACTTTGATGACTTCTTTTCTTTGGGATTTTTGGAATATCCATTTTGATGGATTCGGTATCGATTTCTTTGGATTTTATTCACGTCTTCGAATGTGAATTTTGGCGATTGATTGTTTCTACAATCGTTTTTGTGATTTGTCACTTCAAAAATATAAAGGTTTCAATATTAGTAGTAAATATCAAAACTCTTTCATTAAAACGATTTCAACACTATTTTATTACAAAGCTCATTTCTTAAAACCGTTTTCCAATCTATTAGTATATACAAACCTTTACCTCATTCGTATGAGAAAATCTAATTAAACGATTTAGCAAAACAAGTGGTATGAAACGCTTGCGTTTACTTCGTCGGTTAATTTATGGACTTGTTCGATTGAAACTCTTATGACAATTTTCTAGTGGAGATCTACAGTTTGTTCGCAAATATTTGAGTTAAGCAAGTGGTTATGGGACATGAAGCTAAACTCTTATATTTACTAGCTTAGTGTAATTGACACTTCCTTATGATCATGACGATCCTTTTTGTGATTTAGACTAGCGATTGAGCGATGTCTCTTTGTCTGCGAGGGAGACTAGACCCCGCTTTTGTGATGTTTCGCCATCACATTTATGGGGTAGCACCCCATGGTCTTCGGGCCATTACTGTGTGGAAATTTAATGGATAGCTTCCATGAGATAGCTTCTCGTCCTGTGTGATACGCGTAGGTGAGTTTTCATGCTCCCGTTCATGTGTTAGGCCTCCCCCTTTTATGTGTTTTCTGGATTTCTGGTGATGATTTCTGGAATTTTGTGCTTCACCAATTTTCATGATTTTCATTGATATGATATCAGTTTTTGTGCATTGGTGAATTTATGTGTTATTGACTTGTTATGAATACAAGTTTAGGGTATGATACCCTATTTTATCTTTGAGAAGATTCTTGTGATATTGATTAATCTTTTGTTGGTTATCGTTTACATACTTATCGTAGTATGCCGTTATGGTTATTACATGTTCATGTCATGCCTTTTACTATATACCATATCATCTGATATTTATAGCTAGACTGATCCGTTTATTATTTTCTTAAATAATACTCGGGTCAGACCGAGATGTTACAGGTGCTTCTGCTTGACTTCTCTTCAGGATTATTCTGACTTTTGGCTAACTACATAGATTAGTAGTTTTTGGTTGTACACTTTTGAGATATAGACTCTATGTTGTGTACTTATTCTTTTGTATAGCACGTGATGCTATTCTTTTGTATTATCGTGGATCTTTCTGACCACTACTCTGATGTACACTTTCATGTGTTGTATATTTATTCATATCTTCTTCCGCCTTTGTGATATGGATGTCTGTGACTGATTTATGTTATGTTTATTTCTATATTTGTTTCCGAAGATTATATATAGCCACTGTGTGATAGCTTTGAGTTTGTATCGGTATGTCGGATTTTTCTATACTATCTGACATATCGGTACTCGCACAAAGAAGTTACATGGATGGTCGCTCCTCAACAGCCTTATTCTCCGTGCTAAGTCACAGCACTACACCGTAGTGTTCTTGGTTAGCGTGGGTATAAAGGTGGGGCATCACAGCTTGGTATCAGAGCCAAACTTCGGAACAATGTAGAATAACTTAACAAGGATCATCGTCCTAAGTCCTTCTTAGGAGTTTTACCTTAGGATTAATTCGAGTCTTCGTACCGATTCATCCTATTTTCTTTTATGATTCCTTGTTTTATCTATCAAGATTGCTTGATATTCATTCTGAGAATAACCTTTTTTCTTCTTCTTTCTTTCTTTCTTAAAGAAGAAGAGATGGTTAGTTCTGGCAGTCCTAGCGCTGGTCAATCCAGTAGTCCTTCTCTGGATGGCGTATTCATGTATGTCCAACAACTTTTGGATCTTGCTAAGAATCAAAGGTTTATCTGTGCTTTGTGTAAGAACCCCAAAATGGTTTTACCTCTGAAACTTGAAGTTCCTTTCAATCAACTTGTGGATATCACTCTTCGACATGAAGAGGCTGATAAAGGAATTAATAGTGATATTGGGATTTCCAAGAAGAGGCATATTAAGTTCAAAAGCCCTAATCCCAATAAGAGAGTGAAGCAAACTACTTTTGTAGCAAATACTCCAATCCCTAATCATGGAGGATGCTACAATTGTAATTCTAAGGAACACTATGCAAATATGTGTCCGAAACCCCATTCTTGTCGCTATTGCAAAAAACCGGGTCATCTTTTATCTGCATGTCCCAAACTTTTGAACAAGGACATGAGAAAGCTAAATATTGCGCAAGCCCCTAGTGACTCTTCTCTTGGCCAAGGTATCCATTCTATCCTTGATGACATTTATTTTGTGATTATCTAAATCAAGTTCTTTTTGATATGGGTTTCATCTCATTATTTTATATCAAAGGAATTTGTTGATTCTTTTTCTTTAAAAACATTTTGGGCTTGATGACTTTCTTGAGAATTGCGAATCCGGTTGGTGGATCCGCAACACTCAATTTGCTTTTTATTGATGTCGAAATTATTTTATGTGATTTTTCTTTCTGGGCCGATTTTTTTTACTTAGGCTTCGGAATTGATTTTTGTAAGGATTGACTTAATTTTTATATAGCCATATCCTATGTCTCTAGTGGACTATTCATCTTCGACATTTTCAATCTATTAAGCAGATTTCTATTTTTCCTTTGTGATTTCGATTCCAATTTGATGGCATCATCTTATTCTTTAAGCTCACGTGTTGAGTAAAGAATTATTTCTCTCTATTGGGTAGTTGTGAATTTTCCGGAATCTTTGAGCTTGTCTTAAGATCATCACCTAAGCAATCTTTTAAGAGGTGTTAAGGTCTTTCCAGTTTGACCTTGCCACCGGTTTTCATTAGCTAGGAGCTGCGGGAGTTAGCATTCCACTTACCACATTCCGCACTCGTTATGATTCTTATGGATGACTTATTATGTCATTCGGTTTGTCCAGCTTATTTCATCCAATTTATAAATCAAGTATTCTATGAATATCTCAATAATTCCATTCTTGTATTTATTAATTTTGGATGAAAATAGAAATTTAAAAGTTTGCAAATCTTTTTTATAAGATTTATTTTTAAGTACAATTTGATTGTTAATCTTAAACAAGCAAAGAATATTCTAAAAACTTTTAAGAAATATTTTCATCATATAGAAGATGATTTTGTGTTGTATTGCCCATTTAGTGTTTTAAGAATTCTGGTCGGTGCGCTTGATTAACGCTATCGATAGGGATTTCCTAAACGCTTTGATGAGACAGTCAGACACAATAAATTGACTTGAAAAATGTAAATTTTTCTATAAAGGTAATTGTGATTTTGAAAGTTTTAGCTTTTCGGGAAAGAAGATTAAATTCTTTCTTTTCGGTACTCCTATCCTTGTGATCCCGAAGGGAACCAAAATTTATCTTTAGTACCAATGCTAATCGTATTGGTTTGGATGCCATTCTCTTGCAAAAGAGAGCGTGCAATCACTTGTGCTTCTAAATCCTAAAAGCCGATCGAAACTAGGTATGTCACTTATGATCTGGTGTTCGCGGCTGTTGTTTTTGCTTTCAGTGTTTGGCATCACCATCTTGGGGGAGAAATTGTTCTCCACCTCGATTATAACTCATTGGGATATCTATTTTCTCATAAGGAACTTAATTTGTGTCAACAATGTTGGCTCGAGTTCCTTGCATCTTATGATCTTGATATTTTTTGTTTACTCCCGGATGGGAGAATCGTGTTGCCGATACCCTTAGTCTTTAGCAACAAGCAGTTATTTCTTTGATGATATCCGAATGGAATGATATCGAGATTTCCTCCACTTAGGAGATTCAAGATCGTGAATTCTAATTCATGTTCATCTCTTGTTTTATGTAGCCTTGAGGCTCATCCTTCTCTTTTAGACCGCATTCTTGAAACTCAAAGGCTAGATCCTGAATTGGCTCTTCTTGGCCAAAATATTAAGGATAAAGTTGATATTGAAGGTTTAAAAGACTTTGATATTGATTCTCGTAGCGGCATTCGAAAATTTGGTAGACTTATCGTACCAAATATTAGTGATCTTCGTAAAGATATTCTAGAAGATTCTCATCGTTCCAAATATTCCATTCATCCCGGTAGTAGTAAAATGTACGTGGATATGAAGCGACTTTATTATTGGGAGGGAATGAAATTTGATATTGCTAACTATGTTAAGTGTTGCATGACTTGCCAACTTGTCAAGGCCGAACATCAAAGGCCCGGTGGGTTATTGCAACCATTGGAAATTCCAATTTGGAAGTGGGATCAAATTTCCATGGATTTTATTGATGGCCTTCCCCGTTCTCGTTCGGGTCATGATAGCTTATGGGTGATCGTTGATAGACTTACTAAATCCGCCCATTTTATTCCCGTTCGGTCGAACCGAACCGTTCCTCTTCTGGCCAAACTCTTTATCAAAGAAATTGTTAAATTACATGGAGTTCCTACTTCTATTGTCTGGATCGTGATCCATTGTTTACTAGTGGATTCTGGAAGAGTCTTCAAAAAGCTTTGGAAACGAAGCTTAATTTTAGCACCGCTTATCACCCCTAGTCCGATGGACAAACTGAGCGTGTGAATCAAACTCTTGAAGATCTTCTTCGTTCTTGTGTGCTTGATTTCGGTGGAAGTTGGGAAGATCATATTTCTCTCGTTGATTTTTCCTATAATAACAGCTTCCAATCTAGTATTGGTATGGCACCTTTCAAGGCACTCTATGGAAGGCCATGCCGATCTCCTTCTTGTTGGCTTGAGGCCGGTGAGAAGCTGGTTTTAGGTCCAGATTTTATTCGTGTTTCACCTATGAAAGGTGTTGTACGTTTCAGTCGATCGGGAAAAATTAGCGCCTCGATATATTGGGCCATTTCCTATTACCGAACGTATTAATTCCATGGCGTATCGCCTTTTATTACCGGCTCATTTTTCTGCTATTCGTGACGTGTTCCACGTCTTTCAACTATGGAAATGCCTTAGGGATTCCAATTTTATTCTTGAGCCTGGAGTTATTGTGGAAATTAAAGTTTCGCCTATTTGACTTATGAGCAACATCCTATTCGCATCATTGCTTCGGAGGTTGAGCGCCTTCGAAATAAAGATGTCCTTCTTGTGAAAGTTCAATGGTTCTCGAATCATAGGGATTTCTCTTGGGAATCCAGAGAATTCATCGAGCGAACACGTTCGGACTTACCCTTTTGTGCTCTTTATGGTGAACTTCTTATTTCAAATTTTCTTTTGTGTTGATATGCTTTTATGGTTGTTACTATTTATTTTCTTCTTAAGATTGCGAGGACGCAATTTCTTTAAGGAGGGGAGTCTGTAACAACCCGCAAATTTATCGATTTTATATTTAAATATTTTATTTAAATATAACATCGTTCGTCGGATTATAGTCCGAAAAGCTACTTTTTGCAAACAGTCGAATTAGGACTCGTGACCACTTCCATTGAGTTCAAAATGTCGTTTGCGACCTTTTTGAGTATAAGCTTCGATATGTTTGGGGTTAGTAGAATTTTGCTACTTTTTCACTTTGGCCTTTGGGTTTGGTTCAGCCCATTTGCCCAATTCTGGTTTTATCAACCCAACTCCACTCCAACTCTTCATTACTTCATTTCTAATTCCTAATACTCAAGCTTTAGCAACAATGGTGGGAGAGATGGGAAATGGAAATTCCTAAGCCCTAATTTCGTTTGCAAATTCTTGCTCTTGCTCTAAATTCAAGAAGAAGCTATTGGTAAGCATCCTCTTCTCCTTCTCCAACTCTTTCTCCTTTTAATTTCAGAAATTTCCTAAACCTAACTTAGGAAATATTGCTCTTTTAAGCTTGATTCAAGCTTCTTGAGTTGAGATTGAAGAGGAATTGGTCTATCCTTTATCTCAAAGCTTCTCTCTTGTGTTTTCGTGTTTAAAGGTGAGATTTTTATCTCTCATCTTAAACTATATTTATCTTCGATTGTTAGGTATGAATTCCTAACACTTATTCTTGTGCAATTGCACTTGGTTTGGATTGATTTGGTGAATATTCCAATTTTTAGTGTTTTGAGTTCAATTCTTTAAAAATCCAAACTTTGATCTTTGATCATGATTTTTGTGATGCATTGAAGAGCTTATAAGGCCGGGTTGTCGTTAGGCTTAAATCCTTAGTGCCGTTGCTCGCGAAAATGCAATTTGGTTGAGATTTGGCCATTGAACTTGGTAAGTTGGGCAGTGATGGAAACAGGTCCGGCCGACCGAGCTCTGTAGCCAGTCGACCGACCTGCTTCCAAAAGTGCTAAGCACTTCTCTGTTTTGGGTTTGGTCGACCGGCTGCAGAGCTCAGTCGACCGACCTGCTTCCCGAACTATTTTTCAGAACAGGGTCCGGTCGACCGAGCCCTGTAGCTGGCCGACCGACCTGCTGCTATTTTGCCTATTTCGCCAGTTTTGCGTGGTTTCCAAATTTAATCGATTCGTGTTACTTCCCTACTTGTTGTTATCATTTATTGCCAACTTTGATGACTTCTTTTCTTTGGGATTTTTGGAATATCCATTTTGATGGATTCGGTATCGATTTCTTTGGATTTTATTCACGTCTTCGAATGTGAATTTTGGCGATTGATTGTTTCTACAATCGTTTTTGTGATTTGTCACTTCAAAAATATAAAGGTTTCAATACTAGTAGTAAATATCAAAACTCTTTCATTAAAACGATTTCAACACTATTTTATTACAAAGCTCGTTTCTTAAAACCGTTTTCCAATCTATTAGTATATACAAACCTTTACCTCATTCGTATGAGAAAATCTAATTAAACGACTTAGCAAAACAAGTGGTATGAAACACTTGCGTTTACTTCGTCGGTTAATTTATGGACTTGTTCGATTGAAACTCTTGTGACAATTTTCTAGTGGAGATCTACAGTTTGTTCGCAAATATTTGAGTTAAGCAAGTGGTTATGGGACATGAAGCTAAACTCTTATATTTACTAGCTTAGTGTAATTGACACTTCCTTATGATCATGACGATCCTTTTTGTGATT
Organism: Allium fistulosum; assembly: GCA_030737815.1. Lineage (NCBI taxonomy): Eukaryota > Viridiplantae > Streptophyta > Magnoliopsida > Asparagales > Amaryllidaceae > Allium > Allium fistulosum. Next base: position 219,125,562 of record CM060902.1, read on the forward strand.
TAGACTAGCGATTGAGCGATGTCTCTTTGTCTGCGAGGGAGACTAGACCCCGCTTTTGTGATGTTTCGCCATCACATTTATGGGGTAGCACCCCATGGTCTTCGGGCCATTAATGTGTGGAAATTTAATGGATAGCTTCCATGAGATAGCTTCTCATCCTGTGTGATACGCGTAGGTGAGTTTTCATGCTCCCGTTCATGTGTTAGGCCTCCCCCTTTTATGTGTTTTCTGGATTTCTGGTGATGATTTCTGGAATTTTGTGCTTCACCAATTTTCATGATTTTCATTGATATGATATCAGTTTATTTGCATTGGTGAATTTATGTGTTATTGACTTGTTATGAATACAAGTTTAGGGTATGATACCCTATTTTATCTTTGAGAAGATTCTTGTGATATTGATTAATCTTTTGTTGGTTATCATTTACATACTTATCGTAGTATGCCGTTATGGTTATTACATGTTCATGTCATGCCTTTTACTATATACCATATCATTTGATATTTATAGCTAGACTGATCCGTTTATTATTTTCTTAAATAATACTCGGGTCAGACCGAGATGTTACAGGTGCTTCTGCTTGACTTCTCTTCAGGATTATTCTGACTTTTGGCTAACTACATAGATTAGTAGTTTTTGGTTGTACACTTTTGAGATATAGACTCTATGTTGTGTACTTATTCTTTTGTATAGCACGTGATGCTATTCTTTTGTATTATCGTGGATCTTTCTGACCACTACTCTGATGTACACTTTCATGTGTTGTATATTTATTCATATCTTCTTCCGCCTTTGTGATATGGATGTCTGTGACTGATTTATGTTATGTTTATTTCTATATTTGTTTCCGAAGATTATATATAGACACTGTGTGATAGCTTTGAGTTTGTATCGGTATGTCGGATTTTTCTATACTATCTGACATATCGGTACTCGCACAAAGAAGTTACATGGATGGTCGCTCCTCAACAACCTTATTCTCCGTGCTAATTGACAGCACTACACCGTAGTGTTCTTGGTTAGCGTGGGTATAAAGGTGGGGCGTCACAAGTAATCACACAAACATACATACATATATGCATTCATATATACAACTATCCAAATATGACAACATATCGATGTATAGATTCGTTACATAAAAGCTACCTAACAGATACTGATATAATAAATAAATTTAACAATATAGGTCAAATATATACCTTTCACCAATGCCTAATGTGTACATGTTGATACGAAGAAATGAACTCCTGGAATCCAATTCGAAGTCCAGAAGTTACTAGCCCCCGAACGACTTTACCACTGACATTTGAATCAAAGTAATTTGATGTGATTTTGTGCTTTATAGTTTTTGAGCTTCTAATGGTGTGGCCAGCCAAATATGTGCAGTAAGGATAGAGCACAAAAATCCAAAACAAGTGAATGTTAGAGGGAATAAATGAAGGAGGGATGAGAGAATGAAATAAGGATCAAGATCCTAGTTTTTCTCTTACCAGTTCTCTCCTTTTAAATTCAAAATTCCTCTCCCTAAACCATTATATGGTCTCATTCTATTTGCTGCCATATAACCGACCTAAGCACGCTCCAATTGGGCCTTAAATCTATTTAAAGCCTGAACAATATTTGTCACATTTAATTCCAATTAAAAGCATATTGATATTGTATATCGATTAGTGTTTATATAACTATTATGTGCAAGCATTTAATATTGTTCAGTATACATCAAATAGGATATTATAATTAATATTTCATAAATATTATTAAATTTATAATAATTACAAATTAATTAAATCGGGTGGTAATAGGAGTATTCAATGTTTTGGTTGTGTGACTCTTAAGTGTAAATTTAGTCAGCGGTTAATATTGAACAATTCGAATATTAACGTTCACACTTCACTTAGCAGGTGGTGTGACATAATAGCCAAATTTATCACTTACTTGGTATCGGTAAAATCCAATTTTACTTTATTAAGTGTTACTCGGTAGTGATAATTATTTATACCAATTCTCTTCATCAAAACTATATCGCTTTGGAGTTATGGAATTTAGTAATTGTCAAAATTCCAATATCATCCATATTTAACTTTATAGTCCAAAAACACAAAGTCCTTGGCTCAATAATAACAATTAATATTAACCGAACTACTCTGGCCAAAGAATTTGACTTTGTGTTGAATTTAGTTGACCGTGATACTAACCTCATATAACTGAGGAGACGGGTCCTCTTTTGAATAGTGTTTCACTTCCAATGCTTCCACTCGACCCAACTATAGTCATTCATTGGACGCCATGCCACGATTTAACTATAATCAAAGCGGAGCTTCCACGTTGACGATCAACATCATTCTTATGTCAAGAGAACCGTGTAATATTGTCACGTTGATATTTTCTATTTGATCTTCGTCATATTAACCAACATAAAACTATAGATTTAGTCATTTCATTGTTATCCAATAACTGTTAGTACGTAACCCCTTGGTGCCCCTAGCAGTCATGAGTAATGCACTGCCTAGCATTTGAAAGGCGTTACATACTCTAGTCTCAATGGATGCATCGATATCTAGTCTCGATACTTCTTGACTAGGAATATTTAAAAGGTGTGTTTAATTTCATTGTGATAAATTACTCACGGTTACAACACTTTGTGACTAGTATCACAAAACATACCATTTATGGATTTTCTATTAAATATACTTTAATTAAATACTTAATTATTTATATCATAATATAAAATGTGTATAATAGAAAGAAAACACCATTTATTTCAAACGAGTTTGGTTATCGAGTTAGATATTTGTAACAAACTACGTAATTGCCTTTACGACGTAACCCTAACTCTATCAATCTTCTACTTGCACTTAGGACCAATTATGAAATCTCTATCCCATCCCTTTGATTAGTCTGATGGGAACTAATCGAGTTAGACCCTTCGTTTATGGATTTGCTATGTTGTTTTAATTATCTACTATGTCAATCAACTCTCTTTGATGCTGATAAACTACTTTATCATGTGGAGCTAGTCGGAGTATGTTTCTCGATTTCTAGTAAGCTCTTATTATTACATTGTTATCATATAACTACTATATATTATTATTAATACTTTGGAATCACCTTTAGCTCGGTTATAAATATGTGCATTTATATTTATACATTGCTTTTATCATGACGCTATTCAAGGTGATGTACTTGGCATTTTTGTTGAATCAGCCATAATGTTTCATTTGAACCGTTTCCAACCTAAAGCTTCTTAATCAAGATTTGAATATGAATTTAATATTGACTTATTATACTCGATAGCACTTATGAAGTTCGAGTCCAAACACTCCTTATAGGAAGTTCGTTGTTTCTACAAACAATTCTCTAGTATTTCGTAAATACTCGAGAACACTCTAAACTGCCATTTAGTGATCTTAATTTGGATTTGATATTTCTTCATGCATAAAATACATAAGAAAATTATGATATTGTAGACAATACATGTATGATAAATCCTATTGCCAATGCATAAAGAATCCATTTTAAATGTTCCATATTAAATAATTTAATATGGTGTCTTTACATATCGTTTAGGATATTTCTAACATCCTTTATACTTATTATCAAAATATAATTTACAAATCTAATATCGAGTATTAAATAACTAAACTATTATTGATTTTCACATAAGTACATCGTTAACAATCAGCAGTATGTCATTTACTTATAGTTGAGAAATATCTATGTACCTTTTAGTGGTTTTTTCTTACGGGCACACGCTTCCCATGCATTTTGATTGGAAATCAACTTATTCGATATTTCTATCAAAACATTTGTTCAAATTTGATGCTTGTCAAATGATAACTTCATATCCATTCTTGGATCATATCTGAAACCTATAAACTCAATATTATTCTACCGACTTCGAGACGCTTTGGTTGTTATGTCCAAACAGTTTATTCTAAATCATTATTTAGAATTTTCACATATGTACCAAAAAAAATTCATATCAAGCGACTGAGTAAAATCGGAATTAATTTGGGTCCATCGAATGGCGAATCTATTACGTTAATTTAAACAATTGAAATTTACGATGTTATTCTTATCAATGTTGCTCACTATTTGCCAACTGCATTAGTCTTTCTCTTGAATACAAATTTGCGACCAAAGGATCATAACCCTCTAGGTACATTTATCGAAATCATATTTTGATAGTGTACTTGGAATCCATTTCAAATTTTCGCAGCATACCATATTGAAATGACCCTCCTATTTCTACTCTAATTTCATAAGGAATTTTTTTTAAGGTAAAGAGGATATATAAATATATAGATATATCATCCATTGCAAATATAATTCTCAGGGTCAATATCTTTCTCCAATAAACCAAAATATATCCAGGATCACAATAATCAACCAATATAAATATATCAGTACATTCACAAAGATAAGCACATACATGTGAGGATGTATATGCCTCTCTTGTTTGAATCAGAAAAAACAAGAGGATGTTGGATTGCTAATTTATTTTATTTTATTTTTTTTTGACCAAACAATCCACTGGAAACATACACATTAGTCTGTTTATACTAACTAAGAAGTGATCAAGTTATAATCAGTAGTAAACAAGCTTTTAATATAGATGTTTGTGTTAAGCTCTGAATAGTTACAAAATCAAGCTAAAAAGAAGTGGATCCTAAGTGAACACAAGCAACATCCAGGCGTAATGGAAACGCGCCTAACTTATACACAAGAGATCACGAGTTCGAGTACTATGCTGGTTGGTTCAAACACAATTTTTGTTTTTTTATTTTTCTTCTCCTGTATAGTTTGTAATCTATTATCTACCTATATCTGCACATATATATATATATATACTTTATTTTTGCCTATATTCCATCATACAAAACAATAATTCTTGCTTAATTATTTTTTGAAACCCATCCCTATAACCTGGAAGGCTTCATGATTGATATGAGTTAAGAGTCTGGTTCTTGGGTTTTGAGGATGATAAAAGTGTTTATCATTATTCATGTTTGTATTTCTTCTTATAAGATCTGTCTGGCATTTAAAATGCATTTGGTTAAAATCTGAGTGAAATTCAGATTCCTATTACAAGTGCAAAGGAAAAGATGTGGTAATGTTTGCACTAAACATATTTATGTGCATATATATCTGCAACTATTTGGATCTAGCTTCCACCTACCTTATTACAGATCCTTTCTTTAATTAAAAATAGGACAGGAAACTTTTGTATGGAACAAGTTTAACTAAGGGAACTTTGCAGCCATATAAAACATTCAACCTATGCCTATTTCTTTTGTATACATATGCCATAGTAGAAAATAAAACCATTTAATTTTCTGAAAAATCAACTATCCTGATTTTCCAAAACTTAAATCCTTTCCAAAGATTCATGATTTACTAATGCATTTAAAAAATGTAATCATTCAATTTTAACATGGGGTTCTTGCTAAATCTACTTACAAGATTTGATTAAAATTCTTTTTAAACATAACAGATATTCAACTTAGTTCATAGTTTCCAGATACAAGTCAATCTTTTAACAAAATACCTAACAAAATAACCATCCAATATTCAATACTTAATACAAGTAGCAATTTAAATTGTCAATACATGCAGATTTCAACATTTAGGCTCTTATCTAACTAAGTTTTAGCATGCTATATCTTCTTCTCAAGGCCTTGCTCCTACTCCTACTTAGTTGCTGCAATCCCTGAAAAAGCATTTGAAACTGCCTCATTTTAAATGAGACACCCCAGATGCCATTAGCACACTAGGGTCAGACACATGTCTGGTATGAGAAAATTCACAAAAGCAATTTGTTAATTAGGTTAAAATCAAGTTAAGTACAAATACATAAGGTTCTGTCCTTTGGAATCAGGTAAATACTTGTGTGCATGCTCTGTGTCATTGTGCATGTGCACACTTTAACTTTCTTTCCAGAGACTACACATATGAATATGGCACATACATTCAAGCACACAACTCAATCATAGACAAACAATCATTCATACCAAACAGGAAAATAACTAATATGAGTTGAATCATTTATTCAATTCTCATATTTCAAATCTGGGAAAAACTCTAGTTTTCTCATCTGCTCAAGTATTATTTCCTTGGTGTATTTATCTATCCTTGGTCTCATCTGCAATATTTATGAATCAATGGACACACTGTAATGAACTAATTCACTCCATTACACAAAGATCTCAGGACTTAAACAAGCCATGTGTCAACTTATGTTACTCAAGCACACAAGTCATTCCTGCAGTGTTCTTGACCCCAATTTCCTAATCAGGTTTTAGTTAATAATAACCCCTTTTGATTGTTCATGACAAAACCATTCAGTGATCCATCAACTGAAAACATCTATATCATGGTATCTCATATTATTCATGACCATACTGGAACAACAAGCAAACAACCATTGGTGACTACAAAATAAGGTTCTGTATATATATATAGATATTCATCCTGGTATATTTTTCTTTAAAGGAGTTTAGGCAGCTAACATTGGTTTATGGCTTCTGGGGGAGTTTTTCTTTTTGCAACCATTTGTGCTTGAGTTAAACTCAGAATAATTTGGTTTCACTGAATCACAAAATTTTGTTTGCTATGCATTTTATTGAATCAGGAGCATCAGCACATAGGCAACCCTATTGCACCCCTAATTCCTTTCTATTTCAAGCCTCAACACTTATACATGAGTATATTGCAGCTCAACATTATTTACATCTTTCTGGGTTGAGCCAAAACCAATACTACTTGCCTATTCTCAACATTTTATTTTCTGGGTATTTGTTTATATCCCTAAACATTAACATATCAGAGATCTGAGTGTATAAACCAGATATGTATACCAACAACACATGAAACTTTGTTATAATAAAACAAGTAATCAATCAAAGAAAATCAAAACATTTTCAGATTTAAATTCACAGATAAACATTCATATATGAAAATACTCTTTTAAGAAAATACTTTTAACTGGCTGCCTACATTAGGACTTATTGCCTTAGATTTTTGAGTGAGTTTTCTCACCTAGCTCTCTCCTTTGTTTCCTTAATTAACTGATGAACTCCTGCTCTTATCCTCAAGCTCTCTTTCTTCCCTTGTCTTATGATTTCTGTGGTATTGTTTTTCTTCTTTTTTTTTTCAAAATTCTTTTCTGAGGAGAAGAGGAGGCTGCTGCATATACATGTATATATATACAGGGTCTCTCTTAGGGTTTTGGGTATTGGCTAAGTCCATTTTTGCCCACCAGAAAAATCATGTTATCTGCATTTTAAACCCAAAGTTTTACCCCTTCCCGGCTTAATTTGGGTGAAGAGAAAAGTGGTTACACATTTTTTTTTTCAGAAATTTGCTTTTCAGAAAATACTTTTCCCCCTTGTCTACAATCATGCTAAAAATGTGACTTGGCTTTGTTATTTATTAAATACTCTTTTCTATTTTTAGCTTTCATGCAAATGGTATGTACTTCCTTCATTTATTTATAAGAGAATTATTCCTTTTTATATCTCCATTCTTTTCATTTCTGCTTATATTAAAATGTGTCTGTATATTTTATTTCACTAGTTTAAACTCTAGTATTTTATTAACACATATATATTTGTATATAAGTCTTTCTGAAATAATTAGTATACCCTCCTATATATCCCTACATCATTCTATACTGACACACACACCTATGCACATGTACACTCAAATTATTCAGTAGCACTCATATATACATTTTCTTATGCATACTACTTTTAAGAATTTAATCTACATATATATATATATATATATATATTTCCATACACATCAATATGTATGTATTCTTGGAGTTCAGGGTTTTAGCTTATATTCATGTGCATTTCCTGTGCACTCATGTACACACACTGATACACTATCAAGCTATATCAATTCCTCCTTTAAAATTTATTTAAAAATTATTTTAAATTCATTTATATTTTTCAGGATAAATTCCTAAAATCTTGGGTCATTACATACACCCCTCCTTTTAGAAATTGTGTCCCACAATTTTCCTAAGCTTAAAATAAATTTTAAACTTAATTCAGAGAACAAGTATATTCTCTACTAAATAGATTCTTAGTTCTATACTAACTAAAAATATATTCATCCAAAATAAAGAAAACAATCAAAAATCAGGATTACCTTAATCTGAAAATAGCTTAGGATAATTCATCCTAACTTTGTCTTCTAATTCCCATGTGCAATCACTAGGATCTAGACTCCACTGTACCTTCACAAGTTTCAGAGACTTATTCCTCAACTTCTTCACATCTTTTGCCAAAATTCCCACTGGATCCTTTTCATAAATCAAATTAGGATTTATCTGCACTTGGGTTGGGGTTTCAAGAATTTCTGCCTTGTCATGGACCCACCTTCTCAATTGTGATACATGAAAAACATCATGTATGCCTTGCATGTTTTCTGGTAATTCCAACTTATATGCCAAGGGACCAATTCTCTCCAGAATTTTGTATGGTCCAATATATCTTGGGGTTAATTTGCCTTGTTTTCCAAACCTCAGCACATTTTTCATGGGTGAGATTTTGATGAAAACAAAATTTCCCACTTCATATTCTACCTGCCTCCTTCTCATGTCTGCAAATTTCTTTTGCCTATCTTGAGCTGTTGTCATTCTTCTTCTTATCAACTCAATTTTCTCCTTGGTTTCTTGTATGTACTCAGGTCCTAAAATAGACCTTTCTCCTGCTTCTACCCAGCAAACAGGTGACAAGCAGGGTTTACCATATAAGGCTTCAAATGGAGCCATTCCTATGGTGCTTTGGTAGCTGTTGTTGTATGTAAATTCAACTAGATGAAGATAATCTTCCCAGTTGCCCCCAAAATCCAGTATACATGCCCTCAACATGTCCTCCAAAACTTTGTTTACCACCTCAGTCTGCCCATCTGATTGAGGATGGTAGGCAGTACTTAAACATAGTTCACTTCCCATTGCTTCTTGAAAGCTTCTCCAGAATTTTGAAGTGAAGATGGTATCCCTATCACTCACAATGGTTTTGGGAATGCCATGTAACCTTACCACTTCTTTTATAAAAATTTGAGCTAGTTTTGGTGCTGTTCTTTCTGACTTGACTGGGATGAAGTGTGCTACCTTGGTTAGCCTATCAACTATCACCCATATACTTGTATTACCTCTCTTAGATCTAGGCAGTCCATCTATGAAGTCCATAGATATGTCTTCCCACTTCCACTGTGGTACACTAAGAGGTTGCATCAACCCTGATGGTCTTTGAGTTTCAGCCTTGACTTGTTGGCAAGTCATACATTTGGCAATGTACTTGGCTATATCAGATTTCATCCCCTTCCACCAGAAGTCTCTTTTCAAATTTTGATACATTTTTGTGTTACCTAGGTGTATGGAGTATTTACTCCTGTGATATTCATTCAATATCTCCCTCTTCAATTCTATGTCCTCTGGTACACACATCCTATTCTGGTATCTCACATAACCATCTTTATCAATGTGGTGTTTCATTACTTCCTCCCCTCTTGAGAGGAGCATTCTCTTCTCTAATAAGTGAGCATCTTGTTCTTGCATTTTTCCTACCTTCAGAATTAAATCTGGTTGAAGTGTCATTAAGCTTAACTTCCCTTTATCTTCTTGTGCACCATGCATCTGCACACAACCATTCTCCTCAATCTCTAACTCAGTTAGCAAAGACAAATCTTTAAATTCTGCTATCATCATCATAGCCAATTTAGCATGCTGTCTACTTAGAGCATCTGCAACTTTGTTTGCTTTGCCTGGTGTATAGAGTATGTCAAAATCATAGGCAGCTAAGAACTCCACCCATCTATGTTGCCTCATGTTCAAATCTTTTTGTGAAAATAAATATTTTAGAGACTTGTGGTCAGTGTAGAGTTCAAACTTTGTGCCTAATAAATAATGTCTCCAAAGTTTTAAAGCATATATCACAGCTGCTAATTCGAGATCATGTGTGGCATACCTTACTTCATGGGGTTTAAGTTGTCTGGATGCATATGCAATGACTTGGCCTTGTTGCATCAACACTGCACCCAAGCCAAATCCACTAGCATCAGTATATACCACTAATTCTTCATTTCCATGTGGTACCTTTAGAATTGGAGCATTCACCAATGCCTCCTTCAATTGTTCAAAAGACTTTTCACATTTTTCTGACCAAACAAAAGCTTGGTTCTTCCTGGTTAGGTTAGTGAGTGGTGTAGAAATTTTTGAAAAATCTTTTATAAACCTTCTATAATACCCTGCCATCCCCATAAATGACCTCACTTCACTCACAGTGCTTGGCCTCTTCCATGCTTGAATAGCCACTACTTTATTGGGGTTCACAGAAATTCCTTTGGCAGATATAACATGGCCAAGAAAATGTACTTCCTCCTTCCAAAACACACATTTTGAAAATTTTGCCTTTAAATCTTTTTCCCTTAATCTAGACAAAACCAGGTGCAAATGATGCTTATGTTCTTCCACTGTCTTGGAATAAATCAAAATGTCATCTATGAAAATAAGCACAAACTTGTCTAAACAATCTCTAAAGGTTCTGTTCATTAAATCTACAAAGTAAGATGGTGCATTGGTCAAGCCAAATGGCATAACCAAAAATTCATACAACCCATACCTAGTGTTAAAGGCAGTGTACTTGATGCTTGATTCTTCCACCTTCATTTGATGAAAACCAGTTGCTAAGTCTAGTCTAGAAAATACTTTTGCCCCTGCTAATTGATCAAAAAGATCATCTATTCTTGGCAATGGGTATTTATTTTTAATAGTTACTTTGTTTAATTCTCTATAATCTATGCAGAGTCTTAAGGAGCCATCTTGCTTCTTAACAAATACCACTGGTGCTCCCCAGCAAGAATTACTTGGTCTTATAAAACCCTTTTCTTCCAATTCTTCTAACTGTTTCTTTAATTCTTTTAGTTCATTTGGCCCCATTCTAGTTGGCTTTTTAATCACTGGGCTTGCTCCTGGAACTAGATTGATCTGGAATTCTACTGGTCTATGGTGTGGAATACCCTTGACCTCACCAAACACATCCAAATATTCATTGACTATGAGAATTTCTTCAATGCTTAGTTCACTGAAATCTTTCTCTGAGTCAACTAAATGATATAGTTTTCCTTCCTTAGCTACCTCACATAAAACTGTGATTCTCTGGCCTCTAGAATTTTGCAATGATATGGTGGATGAGTCTAAATTAATTATGGCTTTAAATTGCCTTAACCAGTCTACCCCCAATATAACACCTATATTTGGGTAATTCAAAACATATAAATTGGAAATAAAAATATTTCCTCCTATGTTTAATTCCACATCCACACAAATCATATTTAAAACACTAGAACTCCCCAATGGACTGTGTATATGCAATGGGGTTTCAACCAATATGCAATTCAGTTTTAGCATTTTAACCAATTCATAAGAAATTAAAGAGTGAGTTGCCCCAGTATCATATACTACTGCTATGGGTATGGTACAAATAAGTAATGTACCTTCCACTTGGCTATGGTTTACAGTGTTACTTTCCACTGTGGCTTTGCCTTTCCCTTCCAAATTTGCCAATTTGCCTTGTTGTTTATACTCAGGACAATTCCTCTTCATATGCCCCTCTTTCCCACATAGATAGCATTTGAAAGCTCCTCCTTTCAATTCTGGACATCTTGGTTTGATATGCCCTTCCTTTCCACACTGATGGCACACAATTTTTTTCTTGTCTTCCTTAGCTTTGACATCTCCAGTGCTTTTGTTACTAGCCTCTTCTTTCTTCTTATCATAAGGGTGATACCTCCCCTTACCTTTCTTGTTATTATTGCTCTTAAAATTTCTGAACTTCTCCCTTTCCTTGTCATGCTGTTCCAACCTCAAAGCTAAGTCTATCACATGATCAAAAGTCTTGTCTGCATAGGGTAACATGGCTCTGCTAAGTCCTGGGTTCAGCCCTTTTATGTACCTATCATTTTTAGATGCCTCATCTGCCACAAGCATTGCTCCATATGTGGAAAGCCCCTCAAACTTTTGAGTGTATTCTGTGACAGTCATGGTTCCTTGTCTAAGTCTGATGAATTCTTCTAGCAAGGTAGTCTTTGCTGATGCTGGTACAAACCTTGCTTCCAACATCTCTTTGAATTGATTCCAAGTGATTTCATTCTCATTTCTTCCTGCAATGATTACTTCCCACCAGCCTAAAGCTACTCCTTTTAGCTGTCTTGAAGCCACTTGCCTCTTTCTTTGATCATCAAGTTGCATGTCATTGAAAATTCTTTCCAATGTTCTCAACCATGTTTGAATTTCCATGACACTCTCTGTCCCTTCAAAGCTTTTGCCTCCTAAATGAGTATACGTTTTAAGTAATTTTGAGAGTTCTTCATAGGGATTTTCTTGCCTTTGTCCTGCCCCATCCCTAAATGCTCTCACCAAGTCTTGCAGATTGACCATTGGTGGTGCATGGGAAGATCCTGCTCCCTGATTTGGTGGTCTCCCTACCATAGTTTGCTAATAATAATTTACATAGCTGGTTAGTTTGATTAGTAATTTTATTATTTCAGTGGTTTTTTTTTTCACACTGAGCACATTGTTATATATATATTTAGTTCCTTTTAATTTTATTTCTATCTAAGAACTTGATCCTTACTTCTTCTATGTTAAATAACATAGCTCTGATACCAACTGAAATGACCCTCCTATTTCTACTCTAATTTCATAAGGAATTTTTTTAAGGTAAAGAGGATATATAAATATATAGATATATCATCCATTGCAAATATAATTCTCAGGGTCAATATCTTTCTCCAATAAACCAAAATATATCCAGGATCACAATAATCAACCAATATAAATATATCAGTACATTCACAAAGATAAGCACATACATGTGAGGATGTATATGCCTCTCTTGTTTGAATCAGAGTTCTGGAAAACAAGAGGATGTTGGATTGCTAATTTATTTTATTTTTTATTTTTTTGACCAAACAATCCACTGGAAACATACACATTAGTCTGTTTATACTAACTAAGAAGTGATCAAGTAATAATCAGTAGTAAACAAGCTTTTAATATAGATGTTTGTGTTAAGCTCTGAATAGTTACAAAATCAAGCTAAAAAGAAGTGGATCCTAAGTGAACACAAGCAACATCCAGGCGTAATGGAAACGCGCCTAACTTATACACAAGAGATCACGAGTTCGAGTACTATGCTGGTTGGTTCAAACACAATTTTTGTTTTTTTATTTTTCTTCTCCTGTACAGTTTGCAATCTATTATCTACCTATATCTGCACATATATATATATATACTTTATTTTTGCCTATATTCCATCATACAAAACAATAATTCTTGCTTAATTATTTTTTGAAACCCATCCCTATAACCTGGAAGGCTTCATGATTGATATGAGTTAAGAGTCTGGTTCTTGGGTTTTGAGGATGATAAAAGTGTTTATCATTATTCATGTTTGTATTTCTTCTTATAAGATCTGTCTGGCATTTAAAATGCATTTGGTTAAAATCTGAGTGAAATTCAGATTCCTATTACAAGTGCAAAGGAAAAGATGTGGTAATGTTTGCACTAAACATATTTATGTGCATATATATCTGCAACTATTTGGATCTGGCTTCCACCTACCTTATTACAGATCCTTTCTTTAATTAAAAATAGGACAGGAAACTTTTGTATGGAACAAGTTTAACTAAGGGAACTTTGCAGCCATATAAAACATTCAACCTATGCCTATTTCTTTTGTATACATATGCCATAGTAGAAAATAAAACCATTTAATTTTCTGAAAAATCAACTATCCTGATTTTCCAAAACTTAAATCCTTTCCAAAGATTCATGATTTACTAATGCATTTAAAAAATGTAATCATTCAATTTTAACATGGGGTTCTTGCTAAATCTACTTACAAGATTTGATTAAAATTCTTTTTAAACATAATAGATATTCAACTTAGTTCATAGTTTCCAGATACAAGTCAATCTTTTAACAAAATACCTAACAAAATAACCATCCAATATTCAATACTTAATACAAGTAGCAATTTAAATTGTCAATACATGCAGATTTCAACATTTAGGCTCTTATCTAACTAAGTTTTAGCATGCTATATCTTCTTCTCAAGGCCTTGCTCCTACTCCTACTTAGTTGCTGCAATCCCTGAAAAAGCATTTGAAACTGCCTCATTTTAAATGAGACACCCCAGATGCCATTAGCACACTAGGGTCAGACACATGTCTGGTATGAGAAAATTCACAAAAGCAATTTGTTAATTAGGTTAAAATCAAGTTAAGTACAAATACATAAGGTTCTGTCCTTTGGAATCAGGTAAATACTTGTGTGCATGCTCTGTGTCATTGTGCATGTGCACACTTTAACTTTCTTTCCAGAGACTACACATATGAATATGGCACATACATTCAAGCACACAACTCAATCATAGACAAACAATCATTCATACCAAACAGGAAAATAACTAATATGAGTTGAATCATTTATTCAATTCTCATATTTCAAATCTGGGAAAAACTCTAGTTTTCTCATCTGCTCAAATATTATTTCCTTGGTGTATTTATCTATCCTTGGTCTCATCTGCAATATTTATGAATCAATGGACACACTGTAATGAACTAATTCACTCCATTACACAAAGATCTCAGGACTTAAACAAGCCATGTGTCAACTTATGTTACTCAAGCACACAAGTCATTCCTGCAGTGTTCTTGACCCCAATTTCCTAATCAGGTTTTAGTTAATAATAACCCCTTTTGATTGTTCATGACAAAACCATTCAGTGATCCATCAACTGAAAACATCTATATCATGGTATCTCATATTATTCATGACCATACTGGAACAACAAGCAAACAACCATTGGTGACTACAAAATAAGGTTCTGTATATATATATAGATATTCATCCTGGTATATTTTTCTTTAAAGGAGTTTAGGCAGCTAACATTGGTTTATGGCTTCTGGGGGAGTTTTTCTTTTTGCAACCATTTGTGCTTGAGTTAAACTCAGAATAATCTGGTTTCACTGAATCACAAAATTTTGTTTGCTATGCATTTTATTGAATCAGGAGCATCAGCACATAGGCAACCCTATTGCACCCCTAATTCCTTTCTATTTCAAGCCTCAGCACTTATACATGAGTATATTGCAGCTCAACATTATTTACATCTTTCTGGGTTGAGCCAAAACCAATACTACTTGCCTATTCTCAACATTTTATTTTCTGGGTATTTGTTTATATCCCTAAACATTAACATATCAGAGATCTGAGTGTATAAACCAGATATGTATACCAACAACACATGAAACTTTGTTATAATAAAACAAGTAATCAATCAAAGAAAATCAAAACATTTTCAGATTTAAATTCACAGATAAACATTCATATATGAAAATACTCTTTTAAGAAAATACTTTTAACTGGCTGCCTACATTAGGACTTATTGCCTTAGATTTTTGAGTGAGTTTTCTCACCTAGCTCTCTCCTTTGTTTCCTTAATTAACTGATGAACTCCTGCTCTTATCCTCAAGCTCTCTTTCTTCCCTTGTCTTATGATTTCTGTGGTATTGTTTTTCTTCTTCTTTTTTTCAAAATTCTTTTCTAAGGAGAAGAGGAGGCTGCTGCATATACATGTATATATATACAGGGTCTCTCTTAGGGTTTTGGGTATTGGCTAAGTCCATTTTTGCCCACCAGAAAAATCATGTTATCTGCATTTTAAACCCAAAGTTTTACCCCTTCCCGGCTTAATTTGGGTGAAGAGAAAAGTGGTTACACATTTTTTTTTCAGAAATTTGCTTTTCAGAAAATACTTTTCCCCCTTGTCTACAATCATGCTAAAAATGTGACTTGGCTTTGTTATTTATTAAATACTCTTTTCTATTTTTAGCTTTCATGCAAATGGTATGTACTTCCTTCATTTATTTATAAGAGAATTATTCCTTTTTATATCTCCATTCTTTTCATTTCTGCTTATATTAAAATGTGTCTGTATATTTTATTTCACTAGTTTAAACTCTAGTATTTTATTAACACATATATATTTGTATATAAGTCTTTCTGAAATAATTAGTATACCCTCCTATATATCCCTACATCATTCTATACTGACACACACACCTATGCACATGTACACTCAAATTATTCAGTAGCACTCATATATACATTTTCTTATGCATACTACTTTTAAGAATTTAATCTACATATATATATATATATATTTCCATACACATCAATATGTATGTATTCTTGGAGTTCAGGGTTTTAGCTTATATTCATGTGCATTTCCTGTGCACTCATGTACACACACTGATACACTATCAAGCTATATCAATTCCTCCTTTAAAATTTATTTAAAAATTATTTTAAATTCATTTATATTTTTCAGGATAAATTCCTAAAATCTTGGGTCATTACACATATCGTATATTTAATACACTTAATGATTTAATTGACAACTGAGGATTATCTATTCTCGACATTGATAAGAAACACATAGTTTCTCTTCATTATGCTAGAATACTTATTAGACATTCTAATATGTTGTGTTCATTTAGGTTTAGTCAATTTTATTTCATCCCTCGTAATTAGTTTTATTCTTGAATCGTATCCAAATCCATTTTATTATCAATATTTTCTAAAAGAAATTCCTTTACTACGAAGTTGGCATTTCTTGAAACAACAACCGTTTCTCTGTTAACTGGAATGGGTATTCATAAACATTTTATGAATTGTCTTATATATAAAACTAATTTGGTATTTAGTTTACTATACTTATGTTCAAAACATAAATTGTTCATCCAATGGCTATAATTTTGAAAATTGTTTTAGGGTGATTCATACACGATCCCTCACATACGACTATTATGCGTAGTCTTTCGACTCGTACAAACTTCCAACTTCTTGGCCTAGATATGTAGGGGCTTCTTATAAACCCTTATCTTGTATGATTTTGTAAATTATTCTTTAGATTAAATTAATCTTAAGCTTGTATGCTACTCTTATGTATATGACCTAATAGAATGAAGTTAACACAACTTTACTCACCATTAATCATATTTTGTTCAACAAAGTTCGATTACTCCTTATCGTTACATCATTATTTATCATAGGGAGAAGTGACTTTTGAGATTGAATCTTTTTTCATTTTTAAGTACATTTGGAATTCTTTTTAATATACTCACCTATTTGATCAAATCAAATCAATTTATTTTCTATTTCACATTATTTTATTTACTTCCGTTTTATACTATATGAGCTTATTATAGACATACTACATATGCATCAAATACACATGCCATGTCAGTTATAACTCATCGGTGAATATAACGAAGTACATGGAACCATTTTGGTATTAATAGACTTGCGATTACATACACGTATATGTATTAATTCGAAGAGTTCATCAACTCTTATCACGCTCCTACTTAATGGGTGTTTTGCCCTTTATTGTTTGAGATATAATTCACTAGTACAGTATGATTCATAATCATATAATCGAAGAATTATTTATCCAAACTAAGGCTCGGTCCATAATTCCAAAATAATTGTAAATAAATTTAGAAACTTCTATATTTTCCAATGCATCACAAATACCACTATTATAGTTTTATTGTATAACGAATATTCATAATATTCATACTGCAATGAAACTATTTCTATTTTTCAGTCAATACTGAAAAACATTTATTATTTCGTAAATATTATTTGGTATGTTTTACAAAAATAATTTTCATAATTTCATTCGATTAATAAGTACTATATGGCATGCTCCTATTTTCTCCGTCATCACTATAATATCATATGGAATATGGAGCTCCATTCAACCAATTAATATAGGCTATTTATTTCATTTACTGTAATTGGTTTACAGTCAAGAATTTTCAGATCAAGTATCTTTAATTCAAAGAAATAAATATCATAGAAACCAATTTTCTATGTGAAAATACTTTTGGAATAGAAATCATACTTCTCATTCCAATATTTAGTATCTATTAATATTTTACAATTCTTATATATGAATTTCTTTATGAATTAGAAATGACCATTCACTCTCTTCATCCCAATAGTACTTCAGGTTATATCCACTCTTATACATTTGATTTCCTTTCTAAATGGTCGGATCATTCAAAGGAAATCCTAACTACAATATCATAATGAACTCTTTAAAAAAGTGCATTTGGTTATCCTTAAAATTTAAAGATATCAAATAAATTGCACTTTACATAAACTGATCAAATTGACATTTTGGTGATTGAACTCTTAGACCTATCTTGTAACAACCGGGGTTTTCGACCCTCAAAAATTGACACTAATACATCCTCGTGCCGCAAATCCAGGTGCCGGAAAGCCCAATTGTTACATTTGGTATCATATATACAAAAGTATAATATTTTTTGTGATATGGAAAGTTTATAAGATGTTATCCCTTTGGAAAGTCCAAGAATAAGGTCTTGATCAGTTTGGTGATGGTGGGAATAATCTTCTAAGTATCGATCATATGTTGGCTTGGGCGAATGGTATCGAACACTTGGTAAATTATTCTTCTTATCATTGTACAATCAAGGCAAGTTCAAAGCCAAACAAGTTAAATCAAGTTATTTGGATAAAAGAATTATAATTCAAGAAATTAATGGTATGAAACTTCTGATAATAACTTAGTATATCATTTAGGTCAGGGTGTCTTATTTTATGTCGGATGATGAGTTATGGGCTAATCCAAAGCAAGCACGAAAAGTACGTGCACAAAATGAGGTAGAAGAGAAATTAAAACTAGGATCTTATGTCGGCATCTTCTATTACAGATGTGGTAATGAAGGACATTATGCAGTTTTGTGTAAGGATAGGAAAGAAAAGGAAAGGGATAAAATAAAAGCAAAGAAAGAGAAGAAAGAAAAATCTTTTAGGGTTGATATATTTTGTTTCAAGTGTAAAAGGAAAGGACATTTTCTACACGACTGCCTTAAAACAAAGTAGAAACCCAGAATTTAGTCAGGAAAGGCAAAAGGTTGCTGCCATTGCAAAGGACTAGGACATAGAACCAATGAATGTCCCCTAACTTGCATTTGGTGCTACCAGGGAAAACACTTAATGAAGGACTGTCCAAAAATGGAAGTGGTTAACTTAGGCTTCCAAGATAAAACACCGTCTACCTCAAACGGAACACAAAAATGGTATATATAGCAGTTCAAGTATCTGTATAATGGTAGTGTGTGATAGGTTGTATTGCCTAGGGAGTTATCTCTAAAAGTTTGTAACACATGCTAGGGTCTGTAATGAATGTATAAATATAATGTTAATTAATAAATCTCTTTTGATCATTCTCTCTGTGCATTTCTTCAATCTTTCATCAAATCAATTAAATAAGATATTTAGAAATAAAAAGTTTAAAGGAATATTAGGAATAACTTATTAAAAAGTATTTAAATTATGAAATTATATAAGAATATATTTTATAAAAGTATATTTTGTAAAATAAAGTGTAATTAGAAAAAATAAAATGATATTTGAGAATGTTGGATTTGAGAATTCATATCCTAATTTTTGAAAAAGTATAAAAGGAAAATTTATGTAATATAAAATAAGTTTGGAATTAAAATTATAATAAGATGTATTAATAAAGAAATTTCAAATGAGTAAGAAAGTCACAAATGGTAAATAGCTTGAGTGGCTCGAAAATAACTAAAAAATGGACAAGAGATATGTTAAAATGGTAAACACTTCTCTTAAGTATTACCCTTCTTGTTAAGGGGATATAGAATACTATTGGCAGTACCCAGTTCCTTGGTATTATTTTGAAGTTACTCGATCTATATGATTTTCCTTAAGTTAAAAGGATAATTTTGAATTATTATATGATAAATTAATATCAAGGTTGGTTAAAAAGGAATACATTATAATGAGAGAAATTGATTGTAATTTTGGAAAGTAAAAGGTAAATTATCTTTTAAAAATTGAAATGTTTTCCTTTAAGAAAAATATTTGGAAATAAATATTTAGATGGTTATATATAAAGAAGAATTTTTAAAAAGACAAAAGTTTTATGAAAAGTTTTCATAAAGATTTTTGAATGTTAATAAGTACATATGAGATACGTAGATTATTTCGTCACACGATTTTGATCTAAAATTCGAGTACAGAACTTTGAGGTGTTCTCACCGGTTCGAAAGAGGATTTATCACTCGATTCTTGATGACGAACATTGATGATGGTTTATGATTGGGTACTTGAGTTTTCTATCATAGTTGAGAGCTATGTAAGGGAAATAAAGGTTTCTGATCAAAGAGCCCGATCAGAGTCCGCACTAAAGGATCGGGGGATCAATACTAGTCCAGAAGTAAAATTGTGGATCCAAATAAAAAATCGCATTAGATATCATGTATGGATGACCTGTGTATATCATACATAATTGAGTTTAAAGATTGTTTTGAGTAAGTATTATAGGGTTTTGTGTTGTGGTTTAATTTCGGGGACGAAATTCTTTTAAAGGGCGAAGTATGTAACGACCCGTAATTTTGTCACTTTTAAATGTAATATTTAATTAACATTAAATATTCAAAAATAGAATTTTCAAACTTAAATAATCATTTTTTATGTAATAAATAAGAATGATAAACTTATTTTTAGAATTTGATTAAAAAATCAAGAAGTTTGGATTTCCATCGTAAAAGTGACAAAAGCCGATTTTCGATAAAAAAAAATGGATATACCTTCAATTTTTGTTTTTAATGATAAGTAATTCTTTTTTAAAATTATTATATAGTGATATTAATTGGTTGATAAAAGTTTTATAACTATATACTTGTTTTATAAAGACTGACAAATTTTGTCGCACGTTGACAAATCGACGTTGTATTTTTATAATTGGATTTTAATATTATTTAATATGGTTTTATAACTAAAATAAAATTGTTTTAAAAGTTGAGAAGAAACTTATTTTCAAGTTTTTTTACATAAATAAATAGTTTAACAAAAATGTCACAATGTGACCGTAAAACGTTTTGTCGAAAATCAACGTTTTGTTCAATATAAGTTATCGCAACGTTGTTGCACCTTTGTTACCATGTTTTAACACATATATATATATATACACATTTTACAACTAATCAAGTTTACTTTTACTAAGTATCATTAGAAAATTCTAGAATATCATTAGTAAAAGTAAGTAAGGTAATTAAAAAAGTCAAAAAGCAAACATCAAATCAAATCCCACCAAAACCAAGACAAATATTCACTTTAATCCAATTTTCCATCCAAATACATTACTTAAGTATTGAGTAAAATGACATAAAGTAATGAAGTGATGGATGATGGTAAGTATTGAAAAAAGTATGTTTACTTTAAAGTTAAGGAAGGGTATTTTGGTAATTTGGTAAGGGGTTAATTTGGCAACTTAACACTTCTTTCTTTTTCTATAAATACACAAGTTTTTCTCTCATTTTCTCACAAATCCATCTCTTCTTCTTCTTCCTTTAAGCTATTTTAATGGCTTCTTCTCTTTTCTTTCCTTACTAACTTTCTTAAAATCATATCAAACCAATTCCAAACTCTACCAAACTTTGTCAAAGACCTTAGAATACCGTTAAAACATGCTTTAGCCTCTTAAAAGTAGAAAAATGATGGAGTATAGGTGCGAATTGCTCTTGGTCGTGAGCATGGAAGAGGAGAAGGAGGTATTGGGTTGAAGCTAAGTGGAAGTGGATGTGTTGTAGTGAAGTTTGATTGAAATTCGGAAAATTAGTAAAGTATCATGATGGATTGAATGTTGGTAGGAAGAATTAGTTAGAGACAAAGGTGAGTACTCATATTTTACTAATTAATCTCTAAATTATTTTATGTATAATGATTTGAAAGTTTAAAATCTATTAGATGATAAAATGTTTGATAACTTGGTTGATTATATGGATGTTGATATTGATAACTTGGTTGTGATAAATTATGAGAAATCATAATAAAAATGGTTAATTAATAGAAAATGAATTCATAAAATATATGTATGGAGTTTATTGAGCCTCTTAATTGTTTTAAGAATATAACAAGGTCGAAAATGAATATTATAATAATATAATATTATGAAATGATTTAAAAGTGAAAAAGATATTTAATATGGAAAATATTGGTTTAAATATTTGAAAATGGTTTATAAATGTTTTATAAACATTAAAATTCAATTTGGAGAATTTTTGACAAATAATGAATTTGGAGTCAAAAATAGGCGAGTTGCGTAACGGCAATTCGCGATTTCGTGCGTTAAAAGTTAAATCCTTCTATAAGATGGAATCAGAGTCGGATTTCTTTGCAATAAGAATTTTCCGAACTTTTATGACTATAGTTTTTAAACAAAAGAAAATGATCAAGATTTCATTTAATAGATCTAAAATATGAGCAAATCAAGTTCTCGATAAAATCGCGCTTTGGCAGCTCGGTGGCCAAAGTAGCAAATGTTCTAAATATATATATATATAGATGTTTAAAAATATGGAATAAATTCTATAAATCCTTTAAAATGTTTTAAAAGAGATTTGAATTAGAAAAATGGATTTCTAAATGATCGAAAAGTTGTTTTAATCAAATAAGCTTTGAAAACATTATTTGCGGCACTTTTTGCAGCACTTTGATAACTTTTGAAATATGAACTTAAACTTAAGTATTCTATCCCAAATATTTTATAAATGTTTTCAAATAAATAATTAAGTGTTTCAAAGATGATTTGAGGATATTATAATTTTTTTAAAGAGTTTAAATAAGTGATTTAAAGAAAAGCTGCCAAAATCAAGTGTTTAATCTTGGCTCTAAAAGCCGACAAGTAGACTGGATTTTTCTATTCGTGAGATCCGAGTAAGGTGCTTAAATTAAGGAGATGTTCAGGAGCAACCAGTGCCCTGGCTCACCTGGCCTCTCCTGGGCGAGGGATAGATAAGGTCGAAATGTCGGAAACGAGCTAAGTATAAAAGATTAAATTTTCCAAATTTAAAAAACTTGGGTTGCATGGAGATAATCTTCTTACACTTGGTGTTAAATTACGAGGAGGGAACTCGTGTTATCCGTATGAATTTAATAGGTGATTTCACCACTATTCGACGGATAGTAAAGGTTGAATACAAAAATTGACATTGAGTAGAATTAGTATAATTTCCATGATCCTTTTTACTCAGTAATGTTTTCCAATATGAGATTTAAAAAATAATTTGGAAATGTTTTCCTAAATAAAAGGTGAAGTGATTTGGAATTATTCCAAGATTCAAAAAAGGTTTTATTAACCAAATGATTTAATAAATGAGGCTTAATGATTCCATATACTATGAAAAAGATAAAGGAATGATTTAATGAATATATCTCTAAGAGATATTTATGAATGAATAAAAAGATGAATTAAACTAATTGATGATTGATAATCACGCATGAACTTGACATCTTTTTGATCGATGATTAGTTTGAAGGAACCGGGGTCGGAATAATGTAACTCCTATCCGAAAACCACTTCGAACCAATGTATACGTTTGAAAGTGAAGACAAGACATGATGAAGGGCTGCTTGCCACTAGTCCCTCGGGGTAAAATTTACCATATCATATATTTATGGTGGTAGTAGTGCTTTGTTATGAAAATCTTCGATTATAAGGACTAATAGTTGCTAATCCTAAGGAAAATTTACAACAAGATATGGTAGGATGAGTGCCTTTGGTTTCGTTCAGTCCCCTAACGAACTTGTATGGACGAATGTCTAACATTGCATTTCTAAGATCACAACGTTGACTTTTACAAACGAACATCTGTTTGGTGGTAGAGAAGGCAACTTCTCTTAGCTTAACATCCTTCTCTGAGACGTACGATCTTAGAGGTTGTATGTTAGTGGAAGTCAATAGTGATCGAAGGAATGACAATTTGGCATTCAAAGTGGAACCTGTTATGGTAAAAGCGTGGCTTTGTGAAAAAAGCGTGGTTTTGTGGAACATAACCTCATGAGCCTCACATACCAGGAATGATACGGGATACTATGTGGTCTGTAGGAAAAATTTCGAGCCATCAGTTATGAGAAATGAAAGGCATCAGTTGCTTTAAGATGATGAAATGGACAAGTATGGAGGCTGATGGAGATTTTGTAAAGCCACCGAGTAATACTCTGTTCTATGGTAGTGTAGTAGTATAGTTCGGAGGCTGGCGGAGATCGTGTAAAGCCATTGGAGTGAACTAGTATGTTATACGTGGATTTTTGGGTCTTAATGGTCACTAGTTCCTTATCATGTTGGAAATCCAATTCCAATATGTTGCCTTTACGGTTTTGATTGTAGAACCTACTTTTAAAAATAGTAGCTAGTATGCCATCAAATTTAATAATGGTAACAATTTCGGCTATTTTGATAGATTATTTGAAAAGTGTTTTCAAAGGAATGTCATTAGAAATAATATCAAATTATTTTGGTATAAAAGTGATTTGGTTATCACAAGGTAAAAACCCGTCTGTATTTATGTATGGGCGTGGTCTTATGAGATACCTTTCTTTTCAAAGGTTTTGATTGACATCACCATTTAAAATTTCGAGTATCTCATGCTTGTTTATCAAGCCTGATCCGGGTATTGTTAATACTTGGGTCAGATCCGAGTAGTTTCAGGTTTAGTTGAAGACACCTGGAGTTTCCAGAGGAGAGCTGGAGATCTTCATCTTCAAATGGACGTATTCTATTATCCGTTGCATCTATTGCATTTGTTTTTCATTTATAAGGATAAGGGTTTATAACCGTCCATGCTGAATCTAGGTTAGACTCTGATATTGTATTTAAGATTTTCCACTGTAAAGATTATATATTGAAATAATATATGTTATTCCATTCGTGTGAGATTCTATTCTATCTTTATTTTATTTTTCTCCTAACAATCAGGCTTTTCGGCATGATGATGTATTAGTGTCGATTTTCGAGGGTCGAAAACCCCGGTCGTTACATATCTTGTAGAATTTGGTCCAATGTTACACTTAATGCAAAAAAATCATTGTTGTAATAAATCATATTGAATATACAATCTCACACTACATTTTACTTGCTTATTTCAATGAACAAATTTCATCAAGGTTTCGTACACTATGAATTGTGACCGTTCACCGTATAACATGTACATGCGATCGTATATGGATGAAATATACATATTTTTGTGTAGCTTTTAGAGTTCGAAACTCATTAAAGACAATACATAGTCTTGGGAAAGTAAGCTCGTAAGCGACCAAATTACAAGCATATTTAGTGGTTATATAATTAGATTCTTGCATGGGTCAACATGCAAAAATTTATTGGTAAGTATATTTTATATTTCTATTTGTCAATATAAATTTAGTTCATTTGTATATTTTAATTGATAAACATTTTATCAATTATATTAATTGCACAAATTTATTAATGTAGATTATTATAACCTTATATAGCATATGTTCTTACAATATTAGAAAGGTCAAATGTTACTATTTCATTTTTGTAATAAGGCTCCCACTAGTCTTTTATGTTTCTCCAAACCCTAAGTCGAAACATAGAAGTCGTTCGATTTCATTAGTAAGCATTAGGACTTGTCTGTCTTGGGATTCTGACATTGAGTTTTCTCAACAAGTCATAGCCCCATAAATGATGGATAACCCATTATTGGTTGTATCATATACAACTCCTAACCCATAGTTCCTTATCCCAATCTCATTTGGACCTTGACTTTGTTTAACAAATCAAAAGAAATTATTCACTCATACCTACCATTTTGTGATGGCGTAAGTATAATATATGTATCTTGAGTTTGCTCAACAAATAGATATAGTTATCTTATGTTGTCTATTCAATATATTAATAACACTATATATAACATCCTATGTAAGTAATTTATTAATATATAAATGGTAGAGGACAACACTTATATCAAAGATTCATAACCTTTAATATATTTAATTAAGTGATATCGACTTATGGAATAATGTACTTCTTATGAAATACCCTCGTGATTTAAGTGTCGGACACATCAGGAATCACGATATACGTATTTTAATGTATGTATTTATTCCTTAGGTCTATTTAGGGTTTCTTTAATGTTCCACCATTAGTTTATACAATCATATTATATAAGTTTTATTATTATATAACTTTTATACTTTATTTAACTTATATAATATTTTAAATATGAATCAAATATTAATTAATTTAATTAATCAACACTTTAATTAATTATTATATTATTCAATTATAACATATTATATTTCATACACACACACCCCCCATAACCTTTATAGTAATACACATATATTTTATATATATGTATGTATGTATGTATTTTAATTTATTAACTGACTTTTAATTAATTTATTTATTAAACAATTTTAATTAATTTTATTAATTTCATAAATTCTTTCATACACACATGTATAGTTATATTGTCTTAAACAATTCAAGACAACATAACATATATCATTATATATGTTATACATGTAAATATATATAATTAATTATCTTAATTAATTAATTAATTTTATTAATCTTATTAATAATATTTTTTAAATTGATTTTTGTAACATTTTCAAACATTTAAAAAAATTATATTATGTGTTTTATTTAAAATTTAACTTTTAAACTTAAAACTTTTATTTTAATTTTCAAAATGATTCGAAAATTTATATTATAAAATTTATATAAAAAATTATTTTAATTTAACTTTTAAATTTAAAACTTTTATTTTAATTACAAATTATTTTTGAAATTAACCCAAGGCCTAATTCAAATTGGGCCTTTTCAATTAGGGATACCCTTCGAGCTTACCTCATCCTTTTGGCCTAGGTTAGTAGCCAAGTAGGGAAGAGTGCTTGATTACTCAAATACAACCTTAGACTCTACTTTCCTAGACACCTTTCTATATGGGTATGCTTTAATAAGTTACCCTTAATACTGATAATTTAGACCACATAGTTTATTTGGCTTCAATACCATTGTAGAACTAAGCCAGCATGCAACAGGGTAAATTGGTTAATTTCAAAAAAAATTATTCCATTTTGGATCTTTAATAGGCCTATGTAGTCTAAATTCATTTAGCACTTTTCTAAATTTCTTTTAAACAAAATCAATATTTTATTTAAATGTATAAATAAAGTTTTATTTTATATAATTTATATTATATATGTATATATCTGTGTGTATCATATACACATATATGTGCGCGTGCATGTGCAACAAAATAATGTGTACATGGTTTGACATGCCCGTGTATAGATGTTGGAAATCTTGGGATTTACATTATAACAGATATGTTAGCCCCACTTGTATACAAATATGTTATCTAAATGTATATATATTTGCATTAGAATATTATATAAACATAAAGCCTCCCCCTCATCCCTTCTCTCCATCCCATTCACTTCACTTATACCAGACCATATCCTACTTTCTACTTCCTTGACTATTCACGTCCTTCAATCCACCTCTTCCCTTAGCATTCCCACACCTTGCCCTAACGCCATATCCGTTAACCAAACCCTCTCTACCCTTCCATCTAAACCACCTGACCTTTCAAACCTTCCTACACACCCACCTTTTCTGTTCACTCTCTTTCCTCTAATCCTGTTGATAACTCCTCATGGACCTCATTATTCAAATACAAGCCTAAGAATGTGAGTAAGTTCACCCTTTGTAATTTCAACCTCTCCCATGCAGGTAGCCCTCTACCTACCCCTGCTGAAGTTCAATCTGAAGAAATAAAATACTGGAAGAAGCACTTAGTTGGCTTCTTCTTTGATGAAAAGATGTCCTACATGGCCATTATTATGGATCTTCAATGAATATGGAAGCTTAAGGGATCCTATCAGGTTAAATCTAACAATAAAATTTCTATTTTGAATTTGCCTGTGATGAAGATAAATAGAAGATTCTTAAAGGAGATCATATCTTCATACATGGTAAAATGTTTATTATAAATGCTTGGACACCTTCATTTAAAAATGTTCAAGAACATATTAAATCTGTCCCAATTTGGGTCCATTTTCACAAAATTCCTCTACATGGAATCTTATTAGTATAAACTGACTAGCATGTCATTTAGGCGAAATCATATGTTTTAATGAAGCCACTGAGAAGCTACAGCAATTTGAATATGCTAAATGCCTTAGTAAAATCTCTACTGACAAATAATTGCCAGATTTCTTAAAAGGTGGATAGGGAGATGACATTTCTTATGTTAAAATTAATATGACTGGGAGGCTTTAATACATGTACACTATAAATGCTTTGGGCACTCCATTATAAACTATTTTGAAGAAAACATAAAATTGCAGACAAGTAAGGTAGTAATTGCGGATGCTGCTAGAATGATGTTGATGCAGCTAGATGTGGCGAACCAAAAAAAAGTTAAACAGGGACAGTAGTGCTTGGAAAACCAAAAATGCATAGCATTGGGAAAAGAAGAAAACATACCCTAATAAATATAAAGTGCAACTCACTGGTGCATCTGGTACAAACAACAATGAAGCAAATAGAAATTCATGCATAGAGTTGAAATGCAGCAATAAATATTCACTCCACATGCATATGCAAATGAAGGAAAGGGACAAGGTATCGTTGGCTCTACCCATACAACCAATCACTCAAAGCCACACACACCCTAAAATGTTTGTACCACATCAAACTCCTTTGCACTTTTGAATAATCTTGAATCTGACCCTCATTTGAATCCTGATCCATCTATTATCCCCTCCTTCACTCCCATTTTCTCACCATATAGCATTCATATTCCAATTCTACTATAGTCTCCCTCTCCTTCGTCTGAACCTCATCGTCCTTCACACCCTACCACCCCCTCCCTCACCAACAATACTCTCCTAATACTCTTCCATACTTATACATACACCTTCCCGACCTTGTTACCAACCCTATGATTGAAAATAACGCTATAGGCACCGACACTCTCATTGATCTCTCTAACAACCACTAACTTCTTTTTGATGAAACTTCCCCTGCCACTTCAAACATATCCCTACCAAATCTCTTTGACCAACCGTTGCCATCTTCTCTTCATCCCTTACTGCACAAATGCCCTCTCTACCATCGGTATCTGAAAACAAGAAGACACAAGAAGAAATGGAAAAAGAAAGAAGAAGAAATGTAACTTACTTGATAAAGATTTAGACTCCGGCAAAGTGTACTCTATCGAAGAAGTACAACAACTTCACAATGAAATAGAAGAAGACGATGACGAACAACCAATGGCAAGAAGAATGAGATTAAGTCTCATGGGTAACAAAAAAACCAATACTCTAATGTTAGAAAACATAGCAGCATGGAACATTAGGGGAGCACATCTGCTAGTAAAACAGCAGGAAATCAAAATTTTGATAGATTGAGAAAAACTGCATATGATTAGAATTTTAGAAACAAAACTCAACTCTCCCCTTACAAAAAATGGCCAAATTTATAAACTTAAAATGGTCCCTTTACATACCTTATCGAAGCCACATATGGAAGGATTTTCATATTATGGAACCCAAATACTTTCCTATCTACTACTGTCCTCTCAACTCCCCAGCTTATACATATGCAAGTAACTCATATTCAAACATCCCCACCTTTCCACATCACTTTCATCATGCATCATATCAAAAGGAAGCAATGAAAACAAAGCACACTACCATTCAAAACTTAAATCATATCACTACCCTTTGGATTATTATGGGATCAAT
Organism: Allium fistulosum; assembly: GCA_030737815.1. Taxonomy (NCBI): domain Eukaryota; kingdom Viridiplantae; phylum Streptophyta; class Magnoliopsida; order Asparagales; family Amaryllidaceae; genus Allium; species Allium fistulosum. The sequence continues at coordinate 219,155,270 of CM060902.1, forward strand.
TATATGTACTCTAGTATAAAGAAAAATGGTGGTAACCCTCTATCCGTCCAACTTTGTCAAACCATTCAAATTTCCTTCTTAAAATTCCTTCATGCGGTGCTACCTATACATGGAATAATAAAAACAGAAAGGATAGAAGAACTTTTTGCACTCTTGACCACACTTTTTACAAATTCCAAGCATTAAACAGCTGGCCTAGCTTAATAACTAACATTCCTTCCCCCGGTATTTCCAACCGCAGCACCCTCATCCTATCCGGGAGATTAGAGCCACTGAAAAGTCACGCCTTTTTAAATTTTATAACCCTTGAACTAAACCTATCGATTTTGAAAACAGTATTTTATAGGGCTGGAACATGGTGGAGTATGGAAACCCTATGCATATCTTATAAGAAAAGCTAAAGAATGTCAAAAAAACTTCTGAAAATATGGTATATTACTTATGGTAGAGGAAAATCTCTATCAACATTGGCAAGATAAAAACTAGAAAGGACTCAACATGAACTATATGAAAATTTACACGATATTCAACTATCTGGACTAGAACATGAACTCACTCTTGATATATGGAAATAGCTCTGCAAAATGAACTTGAAAATACCAAAAACAAACTTGGTAAGGATTTCTTCCACTTGGCTGATAAAAATACTACTTTTTTCCACTCTGCCCTCAAAATTAAACAGGAAAAAAGCAACATCAGAAACATACAATATATGGATGGTGTTGATGTCAAAAATCACGCCAACACCCAATCGGTAGGAAAGCACCACAAATCCAATAATCAACTCCAAACATAATTAAGTAGAGAATAAAATATGGAGAACAACAAATTAAATTGAAAGAAATGAACAAAAAGAGTTTTATAGTGGTTCGGCTGACTCTGGCCTACATCCACTCCAACAATTTTCCTTTTATTTATAATGTTGATTACAGTTACAATGATTTGAATACGAGTTAATATGGAAAAGTTCAGCCAAAAGAGAAGAAGAAAGAATTCCCCTTGTAATGAGCTATCCATCCTGTATTTATAGGCGAAGATCTGGAAATATCCCATTGAAAATCCGTGTGCAGAAGCCCGAGGACTAGACAAACCCCTATAGAAAAGATGGGGCCCAGTGGGGCCGATCCTAGGGATCGGTGTTGGCCCCTATAAAGGGGTCAATGCGGATCCCTATTCTTTGAGGATAGGGGTCGGTTACTCCTGGTAGTGGTCCCCTATGACGCCTTCTTGTTTCATGAGCTATTCTGCAATGTTGCCAAGGTGAAAATTGGATATATTGATCGATTTCCATTGAATTGAGTTGTTGAGTTAAGTGTCCATAGCCATAGCCATAGTGATCCGATCCCCTAACTAGGGGAAGAGATAGGTACTGATCCCCTTCTTAAGGAAAGGGATAGGTACTGATCCTCTGCCTAGGGGAAGCATCAATCCATAATTTGCCAATTCTGGGACGCCATTCGTCTGAATCCACTCGATTGTCATCCATAGCCTTGGTTACACCTAATTTTTGAACCTAATAATCACTCCTCCGGGCTTCCTACCTTGGTGATTACAAAATTTGTTTAGCTAAACATGTCTGTATACTACTTGGTCGCAAGGCAGGTTAACAGATGGTAACATACAAACAGATGCACAACTTATCCAAAGATCTTTTACCGACTATTTCATATCCTACTTCTTTGAACAGTCATCCAATGATTACCTCTCCATCCTTCAACATTCAAGTATGCTTACTATTAATTCAGTTGAAGCCCTAAGTCTCATCCAACCCATCACCGAGATTGAAATCAAAACATCCCTCTTTAGCCTCAATTCAAATAGTTCAGGTGGTCCAGATGGTTTTAATTCCCATTTTTTCGAACATACTTGGGAACATATAGCACCCACTTTCATAAAAGCTATTCAGCTTCTTCAGTTCTAATAGACTCCTAGGCGGTACTAACGCAACTAACCTTGCCATGATTCCTAAAATTAATAATCCTTCCTTTGTCTTGCATTACAGACCCATATCTTGTTGCACCGTTACCTACAAGTGTATTACTAAAATCATAGCTACCAGAATGAAACTGGTCCTCAATAGATTAACCTCTCCAAATCAAACCGCTTTCCTCCCTAACAGAAATATATCTAATAATATTCTTTTAACCCACGAGCTGCTGAAAGGTTACAGGAATAAAAACAACTCTCCTAGATATATGATGAAGTTAGACTAGGACAAAGCATTTGACACAGTTAGGTGGAACTCAATAATAGCCATAATGTGAAAAATGGAGTTTTTTAAGCCTATCATTGCATGGATTCATACTTGTATATCCATTGGTAAATACTACATTCTCATTAATGGTGGCATTACAGGCTATTTCAGCTCCTTTAGAGGGATAAGGCAGGGAGACCTTATCTCTCCATATATCTTTATATCGGTAGTGGAAGCCCATAACTCTATGTTTGTTGCACAAGTTAGGGCCAAAAATATGAGGCTTCATCCAAAATGTGCTTACCCAATGATTGTATCTTTGATGCTTGCGAATGACCTGGTTGTTTTTTCAAAACCTGATGTTAGATATATTAAAGCTATTAATAATACGCCTATTGATTCTCAACTTGCAACTGGATTACATATAAATAAAAGTAAGTCTCATATTATTGTGGTTGGTCCAAATGAAAATGAAAAACAATCCATTAGAGACCTATCTAAACTGCTCCCTATACCCCAAGACTTAGTGTATTTTGGGATCCCCATTGCTACTTCTAGAATTATTACCAATCAATGCCTCCATATGTATGAGAAAATAGTAAACAAACATCAAATTTGGCCAACAAATCTTCTCTCACAAACGGTTACTACTTCAACTGCCGTTGCTATGACAACCTATTCGGCTAGGATGTTTATCCGACCAGAAAAAACTCATTTCCATTATCTGTAGAGCCATCAATCGCTTCTTTAGCAATTGTAACAACCCAAAAATTTTAACGTTTCGAATGAGAATATTTAATTTATTTAAACACTCAAATTTGATTCAAATATAATAAATAATAAGAAAATCAATTGTTAATAAAATGACTTGATTTTTAATGAAGTATTTTTAAATGAATTTATAGGATTTCACTATAATTTCTAATTTTAAAAATATTTAAATTATCGTTTGACATATTTTACGGCAAACGTTGGTATTTTTGAAATTTCATGGAATAAGTTAACCAGCGTATTTTGTTGTTGTTTTATGATCGCATCGCTTTGTTGTGCGCGATCGTATTTTTACTTATGTCGTTCGTTGTTTGTGCATGAACGTGATATTGTGTAGCGGAATACCGAAAAATATAAAATAAACAAAACCCCACACTTAATTTTCTTTCTCACTCCTTTTGTTTTCCCCCTTTTCTCTTTTCTTTTATTTCCTGTAAACTCTTTAACCTAGCCTCCTCCTTCTATAATCAAAATTGAGTGATATAGACCACTAAAATTTACAATACCAGATCCATTAGACTCGTGTTGTGATGAGCTTTGAATCCATATAAGTATTGATGGATGCGGCGCTAATTAGTGAAGGTTGACGCAACCATGGCCGACTAGGGTTCAACATTGTCGACGACGGAGGGAGAGTTAGGCAAAGTGGAGGGCATTGATGTGTTTCTCGTGCATCGCGACATTTTACTGTCACACTAAAGCACGTCAAGTCATAATTTTTACTGATGGGCCGAGTTTAGCATGGAGAGGATGGATGCGGAGAGGTTGGAAGGAAGAGTGCATTGCGATTGACGGTGGCTGATTTCATCGAGCAACGAGCAAGAGAGGAAGGAAAGAAGGAGGCGCTGGTGGGTTTCGTGTGCACGGGTAGGGATGTGTACAGGCGGGAGTTTAGAAATTTAAGGGCGTTGATTAATTAGGTGATTAATTTGGTTAATTAATAGATTAAGTAAATTAATTAAATTAATTAATTCAAAAACTTACAAAATAAATAACTTTTGCATACGAGGTCCAATCGAGACGCGGTCTTTTGCATTGCACTCGTAGGAGAATTATCTACAAATTAGAATTGATTTCTTCAAGTTTGGATTTATTAGAATTTTGAGCTAAAATCAAATTGTAACGACCCACTTTTCTGTACAGTTTAAGCGACTAGTAAACCACATATGACTCACTCAAATTGAACGAAAGGTGGATAGTTAGGGGAAAAGAAAGAAGAAAGAAGGAAAATAATAGCATAGAATCTCACAGTGGAAAGAATGATCTATAATATATAAAAAATCTTTACATAAAAACAAACTGTAATATATATATATATATATATATATACAGGCATCAATCAGAGTATACTAACATATTTTAGCCCGGACAGTTATAGCAACATGTCCTCGCAATTGCTGGCAAATACAATAATGAATGCAACGGAAAATAACCATGTACGTAATACGTCTCTGGGCCTCCAGCTCGTCTTCTGAAGCTCCAAAGCCTCCAACTAAATCTGTGATATGCTCGGTCTGACCCCAGGCATTATAGGAAAACAATGCCCGGGTCAGTCTGGTAAAACCAGCATGAGAAACTCAAATCACAAGGAATTTTATTTATTATAGCTTGTAAAATCTTTTAAAATCAAAGGTATCTCATAAGACTACGCCGCACATAAACAAGTACGGAATTTTACCTTATGATAACCAAAACCTTATATCAGAAAATCCAGTGATATTATAATAATGTCTAAGGGTGAAAATAATAATATTCAAGTAGTTGTGATACTCGTGAGTGTACATCACAATAATACTAGGTAGATAATCGAAAATCGATAAGGCTCGTTCGCTAATTGTGTAGGATTTCCATGGAGGTACCCTAAGTACTTCGAGAATGGTCCTCCTGCATAAGGATCGGAGATATCCTTCCGATGCAGCATACATCCATGGTGATTACCATAGGAAAAACATAGCTGGTCTCGCTAAGACTGAGTGTATCGCCTTATGCATGCATAACAACTGTAAGTAACATCTAGGAGGAGCCGACTACACCCTATGGATTGCCAACCCTACTGGCCATGCCTCTTATCTTTGGTTTTAGTCATCACCGTTGGTGAGGCTATGTCCGGCATTCCATCTCAAGCACCACCATCAAAATAGATCATGTAATCCCACATGGATTCCCATACCCCAACGGGTCTCAAAATCACACATGGATTCTCATATCTCAAATATATTTTGGAATCTCCCATGGATTCCCATACACCAACGAGTTCGGAATCACACATGGATTTCAACATCTCAATATATCACGAAACTCCTTCATAGAACCGTATATGGGTTTTGGAATGGTTACAGTTCCGAGTCATCTCTCATAAGTACACTCTTCTGCTTCCCGGATGCTCCAATAACCAACCATTGATTTTCCAGAATGCTCAATACCGGTTCTTTAAGAAATAATCAGACAATAACCGTTTAAGTGGACGGATCTCCTTATTATTTGTCTAGAAGAATAAAACGAGTTTATACATATAGTATAGCACCACCGACGGTAACTGTACCATATAATTCCCGTGATTCTCCTAGATAATTCTAGAGTTAAAATCCTTTGGTGTTAAGTAGGGAATATTTCCATACCACCAAAATTAAGAAGGATTACATATTTAGCCCAAGATTTGATAGTCGATTATTTAACTATCAAATAAACCAACATTCCAAATAGTGATTGTTTGCACAAAAAATGGACAAACACCTCAAAGTTGTATAATTTAGTGGATCTTATGTTGTTCTTAGCGATTTGAGTGGTTTACGCAAATATATGAAAAGCAGGGGCTAAACTGTAAAAAGACACGCAAATTTATAGTGGTTCAGCCAGAATGTGCCTACGTCCACTTTATATGTTATTTCTCTTCTCTTCTTTTGATTACAAGTACAAAGCTTTAATACAAGTAAAAGAAAGTTGTTTGAAAGTTCCTTCCGTGCTTGAGCTCTCAAACTTGTCCCCATTGTTGTACCCCTGCCCCTCTATTTATAGAGTGAGGCTAGGGGTAGGGGTCTAGGGTATGTATAGTCGTTGATGGGCCTGGGCTGAGATGATTTGGCCTGGTATGTCTTGGTTCGGCATTGCTTGGACCGGTGTGGAGATGGACGTAGGTTGGATCGGTAGTAGTTGGTCCGGTAGGATGGAGTTTAGGTTGGATCGGTAGTAGTTGGTCCGGTAGGATGGAGTTTAGGTTAGTCCGGTAGGAGTTGGTTCGGTAGGATGGAGTCTGCCGAATGGACGTGGCGGGATGAGAATGCCGGATGGGTTTCTATTGGGCATGGGAACCGAATGAAGTTCTGCCGAATGGGCCCTGGAGATTGTCAATGCCGAATGACTTTTAGGTAATCCTGGGTGGATGCATCTTGCTTTTTGGTCTCGAGGTCTTCTGGGTGAGAACACGCCCAACATTTGCCCCCCAAAGCGGGACCTATTCTCGAATATGGCGTGCTTTGTTCGATACTTTCATTCGGCCCTTGGATACCGATCCAGATGGTCCGGTCCTGTCCTCTTGTCTATAAGTAAGGACCATATGCCTTGGCTATTTCCTACCTACCGTACTAAACACTTGTCTTTGCCGGATCAGACTCTTACCCTCGCCGAATCAAAACGTGGTAGCCGAATCACATCTGGTAACCGAATCAGATCTGGTAGCCGAATCAAACATTTCGCCGAATCAGTTACTTTGCCGAATTAGGTGAGTGAATATTCTGCCGAATGAGTTTACGTATTGTATCACTGAATGCCGAATGATCTTGTGTTCGTGCGTTTGTATGCCGAATGGACTTAGTCCTCCGATACCGAATGACATATAAACGTTTAATACCGAATGAGATTATTGAGTTGTTGTACTGAGTAAACATGTGTTTTATACTTTGAATTTTTAAGCGAAATTCCAGATTATGCTGCTTGTATGTTCTAACGATATACCTTTCCCATGTTTGCAGATAAAATGTCTCGAAAAGTTGAAACTCGATCAGATAAGAGGAGATCCGGGGGTGAAGGAGAGTCCTCGGCCGTGCCCCCAGCTCAATCAGGATCGGAGCGTCACGGGCCCGCCCCGAGGTCATTAGTGGATGGATATGGTCCCCAGGAGTTGCTGGATTCCCCGCCTGACTGCTTTCCTAGCTTTCTCAAAGAGGAGCAACTCGATGTTATATCTCGTTCCTTTGGGATTGATAGAGCCCTCATGCTGCTGCCGGGTCCAGGAGTCATGCCATACAGTCCTCCCGAAGGATACTTTGCTTATAGCAGGTACCATTGCATGTGTGGTGCTATCCCGCCTCTTAATGCTTGGATAGTCAGCTTCCTCACGTACCTGAAGGTGGCCCCATTTCAGCTCCAGCCCAACTCTTACGCCATACTGGTGAGCCTTTTCGTTATTTTTCGGAGGAAGTATGGTCGCGCTCCCTCCAACCGGGAGATCCGGTACTTGTACAATTTAAGGGGCTACAAGAAGGGGTCCCCATATATTAACTTGGAATCTGCTGTGACCTTCAAGCCGGTCCTGGACCTTTATTCCAAATTCAGCATGTTCAAGAAAGAGTGGTTCTTTGTTAGGGACGACTCCGTCTCTATCCGGCGCTTTACCTCTGGATGTAAGTTGATGCTTTTACTTATAATTTCTATCCTGATTGTGATGCTTCTTCTCATACTTTCTCATTTTTGCTAGCGACAGGTGGCTTTCCTGTTGTGGAGACTGACCGCCTGGTTCAGACGGCGGCGGAGATAGAAGGCATTCTTGGGAAATACAGATCATCTGCTTACTTGATTAGAAATGCGATCCTTCTAGAATATAACTTGATCCTTCCGCAGCAGTCTGTAGTTAAGTTGAGGGAAACGGCGGAAGAGAGGGCGGCTGCTCAGGCCAAGGGAGGCGTTGCGGTAGAGGGTGGAAAGAGAAAACCATTCACGAAACCTCCAGCCGTTGGAGGTAAGAAACTTAAGAGGTCAGACGGTCCTTCTCCCAGCAATTGTCCACTTACTCAGGGGGAGATAGACGCGGAGGAGGAAAGAGGTGAGGCGGAGGGCGGAAGTGACGTTGAGCGTCTTGGTGACGAGGGTGGCTATGGACAGGGCGGTGATGGTTCCAGGGCTCTGTCTTCTGGGCAAGTAGGCGAGATGCAAGAATGGACGGATGATGCTCTCCGTCAAGCTTTTGAGGGGTTGGGTGATGATCCGGCTTTGGTAGAGAAGACCGGGGAGGCGGACAAAACCGGGACTGGTGCAAGTGAGTCTTCTCCGACTATTCCGGCCCAGGTGGCTCTGACGACTCAAGGTGAACTCTTGACCCCTGCATGCTTCACTAATGATAGGGACTTAGGAATATTTTATGACCCGCTCCCGTCCTGGAATGAAATCCAGGACTTATTGCAGTATCCCACTCCTCCCCAGGGTTTGTACAACCACAGCTGTGTTTCTTTTCCTTTTCTAACTTGTAACCTACCGCGTTTCTTGAATCATACAGTAATGTAAGATTATGACATTTGTTCTTTATATCAGGAGCAGGCAAGACGCCCAAAACTTCAGACCTTCGACACAGGCTCGAGCAATATAAACTTTCCAAAATTTCTGCTAAGCCGAAGCCCTCAGCCCAACGCTTCGGGGATGTAGTCGGGTACCGTCCTCTTCTTGGGGTCATCGAAGAGGGTATTCAGCAGAGGAAGAGGAGTCATCCTTTATCCGAAACTTCGCTCGGTCCTCAGCCTCCGGCTCAGCCTATTCATGACATTACTGAGGAGGGTAGCGAGTTTGTACCCTCTCCACACCCGTCCGGAAACCCTTCTGTTATTCATATCGACCGTCCCGACTTGGCCCGTAATCCCTTCGCGGGTCATCCTGATCTGGATCCAGGTTCTCAGGATATTACTTTTGACGAAGTTACTGGTGAACACCTTCTCCCCCGTAACCCCATGGTACGAGTACTTGACGAAGCCAAGTCCTTAGACCTCGATCTACTCACCACTCGTATAGTCACTATGGGAGACGAGGCCAAAGCTAATATTGATCGGGTGGCAGAGGAGGCCAAGAAGCTGATGGGGCATCACGCTCGGCTGGTTAAGGCCGGAGAGGAGATAGGGAGCGCCAATATCCGACTTCGATTGGTGGTCTCGGATCAGGCCAAGCAGCTTGCGGATCAGGCTATCCAGATTTCTCAGCATGAGGCTGCTACTGGGCGATTGAGGAGAACCATGGAAGAGGCCAGTCGGGCCGAATTGCGGAAAATGGAAGCTGCTTGCAAAGAGCGGATTGACATGGCTATTACCACGGTGGATGAGGTTCGGAGAGCGGATCTCGAGCAGGTGGAGGAATTGTCCGAGAAGCTTGAGGCTGCAGAGCTTGCTCAAGCTAAGTTGAGGGAAGAGATGGAGGCGATGCGGAGGTCCCTTCAAGCTGATTGCTCGAGATACAGACTGGAGAGAGATGCTGCCGTGGAAAGGTTGTCGGCCTCCGATGCCCGGATGAGGGAGTTTGAGGAGAACGAAGGAATGATGGATGACATGCTCCAGGACATGTATTTCCGGACTTGGAAGCAGGGTAACCTCTCTTGGATGGATGATTATCCCAGAGTCATGGCCAAGACATATCTTCGGGCTTTGGAGGAGGCTAAGGCTGATGCAGATAAAGAGGGTGGAACGGTCTTCAGTATGGATGTGGTCACTGCCCAGTTCACCAAGGAGGAGAAAGTGGCGGTAAAGGAGGGTATGCGGCTGCTTGCTGCTGAAGAGGCGGGTGTGCAGGTAGAGGATGACGACCAGGATGGTCAAGAAGCTAGTACCGGTAAGTCTTCCTTTCTAGTCTTTCTGTTAACTTGGTTACTCATCACTAATGAATCCTTTTTATGACCGGACAGGCGGGCAAAAGAACAAGGACAAGACTTCGACGCAACCAGCTCCATGACTGAACCTGAAAAATTCTTTTTGTAGGCTTGGCATTGTTGTATCTGTTAGTCTTAAGACAGTAGAGTAACCTCTAAGTTGTAATTCTTGCTACTTGTAATAACATTATTCTTGACGTGTACTTTTTTAGCTCAAGTTGATTTTGTCATTTCTTGAATATTTGTTGCTATTTCGACATATCGTATGAGAAATGTAGCTATGTATATTCTTGTAATTAAATTGTGTTTGATGTCAGATTCTGGTTTTAAATCATAATCTCATGACTTGCAACGTTAGCGTGCGGTGTGAAAAAATTAAATTATAGTCATGCATTTGTACATAAAGGAAGAAAATACCGCCTTTCATGTTCTGTTTGTAAATGGCAGTTTCGAATATCTTGTATGACCAAGCATGGAAAGCAGTTGACTGCCCTGCCATCTGATTGTGAATCTCTGCATCCATTGGCGGGTATCTCTTACCCTGCATCCTGTACTTTATGGTTTGTTATAGAGGATAGGAGGAAAGTTTTTTAAGTAAAATTGAAATATGTGAAATAGTAAAACTTCCAGTCACGGAAGGCCTTCGATGTGCTTAAGTTCGTGGCAAACGGGTTTTGTAGTCACTTTCCCTAGCTGTGGGTCTTGGAGACATTTGTCACCCATCTTACGCCTCCGCGGGGAGTTAATTCTTTTTTACCACAGCCGCACTTAAGACACACCGGAGCCGAGATCGCGCACAGTAACTACCCGGGCCATTATGGCCCGTACTCATGGGTATTATTCGACTTACTGTGGCCGGCTAGCGTGGGTGCCGATCGTCAACTGTGAACTGCCCCTGGCTGGCCACACCTTATGTTGGGGCTTATAATCGGTTCACAGTCGCCGGCGAGCCTAACGCCGTAATGAGCTGCCTCGGCTATAGTCGGCCTTCTCGGTGGCTTATAATCGGCTCATTACAGTTGGCTTTAAGGGCCGTCGCGAGCAATGAGTTAACCCGCAGCAGAGGGATGCTGGAGCAAAAGTGTCTCATTGGCGAGGGCATAGATTCGCATAGTACCTGTTGGGGCTTGTCCACGTGAAGTTGCATTGTGGAGTGCTTTGAATAGAAATGCTATATGCTCAGGATTTTGTTCAACAGAAAAGGATAAAGTTTAACAAGCAGCCAAGATACAAAGGAACAAGTTAAAAAAGAGACAGGGCTTTTTTAAAGTGGTTCGGCACGAAAAAATGCCTACGTCCACTGATTCTCTTTGTTAATTAACTTCATATGGGCAATACAAGTTAAGAAAAGTATCGACGGAGGTGTTGGATGTTCCATGCCCTCTGGAACACCTCTCCGTCCACTGTTGACAAAATATAGGCTCCGTTGTGGAGATCTTTATGAATTACATATGGTCCATCCCAGATTGGGTCTAGTGCTCCGGGGCGAGGGAAGATTCGCTTGAGGACAAGATCTCCTTCTTGTAAGGTACGATGCTTGACTTTGGAGTTGTATTGTGCTGCCACCTTTTGCTTGTGGGCTGCTGTTTTTAGGACTGCATCATTCCTTCTCTCCTCGACTAAATCCAAAGACATGTTGAGGAGCTCTTCGTTTTCTTCTGGGTTATAGTGGATCCTACGGTGGGAAGGCACAATGGTTTCAACTGGGAGCATAGCCTCCGATCCGTATGCCAAAGAGAAAGGAGTGTGCCCTGTTGATGTTCTGAAAGATGTGCGGTAGGCCCATAGTGCCGTAGGGAGTTCATCCACCCAAGCGCCCTTTGATTTTTCGAGCTTCTTTTTGATCAGAGTTTTCAGAATTTTGTTGACTGCTTCGACTTGTCCGTTTGCTTGGGGATATGCTACGGATGAGAAGCTTTTGTGAATTCCGTGTTCTTGGCACCAGTTGGCGAATTCCTTGCTGTCAAACTGAAGTCCATTGTCTGATATGATTTTTAGTGGGACTCCGTACCTGCACAGAACATTTTTGATTAAGAAGTTGATAACTTTCGCTGAAGATACTTTATTTAGAGGTTCTGCTTCCACCCATTTGGTGAAATAGTCGACTGCTACTATAGCATATTTGGCGCCGCCTCGACCCATTGGCAGTTCACCGATTAAGTCAATTCCCCATACTGCAAAGGGCCAAGGGCTGGTCATCTGAGTAATCTCGGTTGTTGGTAGCCGAGGGATCTTAGCAAACTTTTGGCATCTGTCACACTTCTTGACGAAATCTAAGGCGTCCTTGCTTAAGGTGGGCCAGAAATATCCGTATCGGAGTATCTTTTTTGCTAACGTTTGCCCTCCGGTGTGATCTCCGCAGCTTCCTTGATGAATGTTGGATAAGATTTCCTTGGCTTCCCTTCCGGCGACACACCTTAATAATGGGTTAGAGAACCCGCGCCGATAGAGGATGTCTCCTTGTATTGTGTAGCGGGACGCTTTCCTCAAGATTTTCTTGACTTCGTTACGCCCGTCGGGTAGTGTGCCATTTTGTAGGTAGTCTCGGATGGGAGTCATCCAAGTCGCTTCTTCGGTTGCAGTTATCAGATTCACTTGCTCAAAACTTGGGATCATTTGCTTTGAGACAGTTACTGCCCCGAAGATGGCGACGTCTCTCATACTTGCTTGCTTTGCCAATTCGTCGGCCTCTTGGTTCTCTTCCCGAGGGATGTGTTTGACTAAGTAGTGGTCCAATCGGCTGAGAAGTAACTTGGTCTTCTTTAGATATGCTATGAGTCGTTCTTCTCGAGCTTGGAATTCCCCTAGTATTTGATTAACAATAAGCTGAGAATCGCTGTGAAGACACAAAGAATTGGCTCCGATCTCGATAGCAATTTCTAATCCGGCTATTACTGCTTCGTATTCTGCATCGTTGTTGGTGGCAGTGAACTCCAACCTTATAGCATAGTGCAGTTTATTTCCCCTGGGAGTGATGATTACCACACCTGCCCCCGAGCCTTGTTCGTTAGATGCACCGTCCACAAAGAGATTCCACTTGATATCTTCTGTTATTTCCAGTTGCTCCTTATCCTCGTTGGTAGTGAATTCTGCAATGAAATCAGCCATGGCTTGTCCCTTGATGGCGGCGCGAGGGTGATAGGTGATATCATATTGACTCAGCTCAATACACCATTTAAGTAGTCGCCCGGAAGTGTCGGGACGATGGAGTACCTGCCTTAGTGGTTGATCGGTTAGAACCTTGATGGAATGGGATTGGAAGTAATGACGTAGCTTTCGTGAAGTGATTAGTAAACAGTATGCTAACTTTTCAAGCTTAGGATATCTGACTTCTGCCCCAGTAAACCTTTTACTGACGAAGTAAACTGGTCGTTGCGTGCGGTTATCTTCCCTTACCAAGGCAGCGCTTAGAGCGTGAGATGACACAGCAAGGTATAGGTATAATTCTTCGCCTTCGCTTGGGGTCGAGAGTACCGGTGGTTTCTGGAGGTGTTCGATCAGGTTAAGGAAAGCGGTCAAGCATTCGTCCGTCCATTCGAACTTTCCTTTATCTTTCTTTAGAGCTTCGAAAAAGGGGACGCACTTGTCCGTTGCTTTGGAGATGAATCGGCTTAGGGCAGCCACTTTTCCATTTAGGCTTTGCATTTCCTTTCGGGTGGAAGGTATCTTGATGTCTCTTAATGCTCGGACTTGTTCAGGGTTTGCTTCTATCCCTCGGGCATGGATGATGAATCCTAAGAATTTTCCTGATGATATTCCGAAGGAGCACTTTAGTGGATTCAACTTCATCCCATACTATCGAAGTACCTGGAACATTTCGCCCAGGTGGCTTACGTGATCTTTGGCTTTCCGAGATTTTACCAGCATGTCGTCTACATATACTTCCATTGTTCGTCCTATTAGCCCTGCGAACATCTTGTTGACGAGGCGCTGGTAGGTGGCTCCTGCATTTTTAAGTCCGAAGGGCATCACTTTGTAGCAGTACAAACCCCGGTCGGTGATGAAACTAGTGTGATCTTGGTCGGGAGCATGCATAGGAATTTGGTTATATCCTGAGTATGCATCCATAAAAGACAGGAGTTCGTGCCCGGCTGTGCTGTCTACAAGTTGGTCGATTCTGGGAAGCGGGAAGCAATCCTTTGGGCAGGCGTCATTTAGGTTGGAGAAGTCAATGCAGGTCCGCCACTTCCCATTAGCCTTCTTTACTAGTACCGGGTTGGCGATCCATTCTGGGTAAATAGCTTCTCGTATGAAGTCATTGGCGAGTAGATTCTTTACTTCTTCATCGAGGGCTGCTGATCGCTCTGCCCCCATACTTCTCTTTTTTTGTTTTACAGGTGCCTTGGTAGGATCAATTTTTAATACGTGGCACGCTATGTTGGGGGAGATTCCGGTCATGTCAGCGTGTGACCAAGCGAATACATCCAAGTTGTGGCGGAGAAAATCAACGAGTTGTTCCTTCAATTCAGTTCTCAGCTGCGACCCAATTTTCAGTAGCCTACTTGAGTCGTGCTTGTCTACAGATATAAACTCCATAGCCTCTGCAGGCTCGGCGGTGGCCTCCTCCTCTTTGTCCCTAGGGTCTAATTCATTGAAAGGGTCGCTGGTGTACCGAAGAGGAGGGGCTTTCTTTAGTTGCTATGCTTCAAGGCTTTTTGTGCAGAGGGCAATCTCTACACCTTTCCCTTTATCTCTCCTGTGGTTGTTGCGAAGTTCGGTTACATAGCAGTCTCGTGCAATATCTTGGTCTCCTTCCACTTCCCCTACTCCATTGTCCGTTGGAAATTTCATTTTCAGGCACCACGGGGCTAGGACAATCTGGAAGTCAGATAGGGCTGGTCTTCCTAGGAAGGCGTTGTAGGCCGAATGGTTTTCTATCAGCACAAACGTCTGTTTCCTTACAACGGAGCGGGGATGGCTTCCAATTTCAACGAAGAGGTCCAGCTGCCCGATGGGCATTTTCGCATCTCCAGTGAAACCGTGTAGCGGTTTATCGCAGGGAGATACATCCTTCATTGATAGCCTCATTTTGTCGAATGCGTGTTTGAACAGGATATTTACAGAGCTTCTGGTATCTACCAGGATTCGGTAAACTTCGGCGGGACCGAGTCGGGCAGAGATGACCATGGGATCCATGTGAGGGTACTGTCTTCCTTCTAGGTCGCGTTTACTGAATGTGATGTCTTCACTTTCTTTCCGCTTTGGGTGGCGCTCTTCTATAACCGTATTGACACAGTCTCTATTGTCTCTGAGCGACTTCCCGTATCTTTCCATCTCTTTCCAACTTCTGTCTGCGATGTGTGGACCTCCTGAGATGGTATGGACCACTATCTTCTCTTGATTAGAGCTGCTAGCATTGCGGTCGCCTCTGCCGGTCCCTGGTGAGGGTAGCCTTGGGTTTTCACTGGCAGGAGCTGGAGTCCTGTCTTGACTTTTTACATAGCGCTCCAGTTTCTTTCTTCTGATGTGTTCCTCAATCAGATCTCGGAGATGATGGCATTCATTGGTATCATGTCCGTGGGATTCGTGGAAGCGGCAGAATTTTCCAGATTTCTGTGCGCTATCTGATTCCTTCTTGTATGGTGGGCGTTTGTATCTAACTTCGCCTTGGGTGGCAAGGAAGATGTTTTCGACGGTCTCGTTCAAAGGGGTGTAAGAGTCGAATCTTGGTCCTGGCCGATATAGGCGTTTTTCTACTTTCTTGCCCCCAGCATTGTCTCTGGAATCATTCCTTCGAACGTCCCTTGCCACAGCAGGGGCGTTGCCAGGGGTCGTCTTACTTTGCTGCCCTGACTGCTCCTCAATGGCGGCGTCCTCAAGCCTCATGTATTTCCCGGCTTCATGGAAGAAATCGGGTAAAGTAGCTGGTTTTTCTTTTGTCAATCTCCTAGCAAATTTAGTGTCTGGATGTACCCCACTGCAGAGGGCCATTAGGATAAGCTTCTCATCGGCATCCTGAACTGCGGCTGCTGCGGCGTTGAATCTGGTCAGGTATTGCTGCAGCTTTTCTCCAGGTTTCTGTTTGACGCTGGATAAGGAATAAGCGTCCTTAGGTTGCTCCACATGAATGCGGAACTAACTGATGAATTTTTCTTTCAACATTTCCCATGAGCTGATGGATCCTTGGGGTAGATGACAGAACCAGGAGGTAGCAAGATCTGCTAAGAAGAGCGGGAAGCATTTGCACAGCACCCCCTCTGTTGCTCCACTCATGAGCATGTGCTGCGTGTACCTCTGTAAGTGTACAACGGGATCGGAGGTTCCTTTGTAAGGTTCCATTGTTGGCATCTTCCATTCTCGGGGGGTGATAGCAACTTCGATATTGCGGGCGAAAGGGCTGGTTACCCTAGCGCCTATCCCTCGATCTCTTTGCTCCCGTTGGACACACTCTCTGAATAAGCGCGCCATCCTTTCATCAGAATTTGGAGCAGACAGAAATGAGTTTGGCTCTGTTCTGTGGGGTTGATTCCGTCCAGACAACCTGTAGGGATGGTATCGTCTATCATTCCTCATATTTTCCAGTGGCTGCCTTTGATCTTCTGGGAGCATGCTTGGGTCAGCTACAGTTGGCCCTTGCCTTGATCTTCCCCGGTTGGGTTCTGATCTTAGCACTTCCTCGGGTCCAACTTCGGGCTGAACTCTAGCTCGGCCCCGTTCACCGGTGTTTCTGTGGTTAGGCAGCATGACAGGCTCAGCTGCAGTTGACCTTCGCCCGGTACCTTCCCCGTTGGGTTCAGTACCAAACGTTTCCTCAGGCCTAACTTCGGGCTGGGCTCGGTCTCGGCTCCTACCACGGCTACTTCTGCCGTTAGCTCCTTCGAAGAAGGAAGATCTTTGCTGTCTCTGAGATCCTCCAGACTGGGACTCGCCCCATGATTCAGTGTTGCGGTTGGATTCTTCAGCGTCCCTCAAGCGTGACATGAGATGGTCCACCAAGGCTTCCTGCTGGGACGTGAAGCGGTTAGTTACTTCAACAACAACTCTGTCCAAATCTGCCCTAGTAATTGCTGCAGGCTGTTCTGTGGCAGGAGTGGTTGGGTTAGCTTGTCCTCCATTTGTTACCGTTGCTGGAGGAGGAGGATTCACTTGATTTGTGATAGCTGGATCAGGAAGGCTACTGGATGCGATGTTTTTTCCTTTGTTAACATCTTTCCTCTGTTTGGGAGGCATGTTTTCCAAGTGGCGGATGATGCTGTTAGGAAAACTTGTTAAGCGGATGAAGCTGAAGCTTCGAGCTTCAATCTCTCAATGAAAGCACCAAAAATGTTTGCACAAAAAATGGATAAACACCTCAAAGTTGTATAATTTAGTGGATCTTATGTTGTTCTTAGCGATTTGAGTGGTTTACGCAAATATATGAAAAGCAGGGGCTAAACTGTAAAAAGACACGCAAATTTATAGTGGTTCAGCCAGAATGTGCCTACGTCCACTTTATATGTTATTTCTCTTCTCTTCTTTTGATTACAAGTACAAAGCTTTAATACAAGTAAAAGAAAGTTGTTTGAAAGTTCCTTCCGTGCTTGAGCTCTCAAACTTGTCCCCATTGTTGTACCCCTGCCCCTCTATTTATAGAGTGAGGCTAGGGGTAGGGGTCTAGGGTATGTATAGTCGTTGATGGGCCTGGGCTGAGATGATTTGGCCTGGTATGTCTTGGTTCGGCATTGCTTGGACCGGTGTGGAGATGGACGTAGGTTGGATCGGTAGTAGTTGGTCCGGTAGGATGGAGTTTAGGTTGGATCGGTAGTAGTTGGTCCGGTAGGATGGAGTTTAGGTTAGTCCGGTAGGAGTTGGTTCGGTAGGATGGAGTCTGCCGAATGGACGTGGCGGGATGAGAATGCCGGATGGGTTTCTATTGGGCATGGGAACCGAATGAAGTTCTGCCGAATGGGCCCTGGAGATTGTCAATGCCGAATGACTTTTAGGTAATCCTGGGTGGATGCATCTTGCTTTTTGGTCTCGAGGTCTTCTGGGTGAGAACACGCCCAACAGTGATTACATTTCCCATGGAAATCACTAAGCCTCATTTAATTAATTTTCCATGATTTTAAAATCACCTTTCAATATACTTGGAAATCACTTCCATATACTTATCTTAACAGGATAAGTATATTCACAAACCATTTCACTCCCACAACTTAGAAACTTTTCCATGTACTTAAGTATTACTATCAATATATTCACGAAACATTCAGAAAGATTTTTTATTTCAAATCATATTAAAATGACCAAAACTCCGTATGTCATAAAACAAAGATATTAATAATCCAAACACTAATTCTTTCCATAAATCTATTTTATTTTATAAATAAATATCTCCTTTATAACTTTCCAAATTAATTTATAAAATATTTTATAAATCTCCAATCTATTTATAAAATACACTTTTATAAATCTCAAACCCTTCTATAGAACATCCCTTTTCAAACCACTAAACCACATTTATAAACCCATTTTCTAAAATCATTCAAAACTGACTTCTTCCAATTTTAAACCTCTTCCAAATTTATAAACATTCATAAACTCTTTATAAATAACCAGAACCATTTATAAAACTCTTCCCATATTTAAAACAAACTTATTTAATAGACTCTTTAAGTCAGTAAGGTTCCCTTGATAAACTACAAAGTATTTAAAATAACTTTAAATAACTTAAAATAATAAGTTATTATTTAAAGATCCTTCTATTTCATTTTAATTAAATCTCATCTAAAATAATAACTTTAAAATCTCATTAATAATATATAAAAATAATTTTAAACACTATTATTGTATTAATAAGTTAACTTCAAAAAATTATTAATATAATAATTAATTAACTTTAAAATGTTATTAATGCACAAATCAAATAATTTTTAACTAATATTAATATGATAATTAATTAACCTATAAAATATAATTAAATATCTTAAATCAATATAATTAAATAACTTTAATTAAAAATTAAAGTATAGTTAAATCACTTTAAATAAATAATTGAATTAAAACATTTTAAACAATAATTAAATAACTATTAAAATAATACTTAAATATTCTTAAATAACTTAAAGAAATAACTTTTTAAAAAATCATATTAGTAAAATAATTGACTTAAATCATTATTAAAACAATTATTAATTACCTTTAATACCATTATTAATAAATAGTTGTTACCTTTTAAATCTTATTACTAAATAAAATTTATCTTTAAATCTTTATAATATATAATAATTGTTATTAAAGTAGCTTTCAAATCATAAATTTCTTTCCAAATTTAATAGAGGCTTAATGACCATCATGGTACATAAGTAGGATACCACATTATCCAGTTAAACTTTCCAAACTAATAACTGATATTTACAAAATCAGCGATTATGTAAATAAATTCAATACTTAACCATCATTGGTTAACATGTCACATATTCCAAGTGGTATATAAATTAACGATATATAATCAGATATCTCAATCTATAAAATAGCAAAGCGGGGATTTATTCTGCTAATTAAATGTCAAATTAATTTAATTAGTGGAACGGTGTTTTATTCCGCTAAATAGATGTCCAGTTACCATATTCAATCTAATTTAACTCAACAATATTTTATTTGGCCATAAACATCAATAGTTAAGGTATATAAATTTAAACGACATTATTAATTATAATCACGTAATTTAAATTCAGTCCGTTTTCATATATCATAAATTTATACTTGTCCAAAGCTATCAATAAGTTACAATATAATGTTATACTCATCAATATGAGTCCATCGCAAAATTTGTAGGTTAATCAGACTTGAAACGAATGAGATATTCAATTTCCAATTTACAATACTTAATTAATTTATTTAAAATAAAATTTAGTTAATTTCTCACCTCCAATGCCAAATGGGCCGAGCCCACTTGCTCCACACCTAAACCGCTGCTATAGGACTTCATCTTCCCCAATCCTCTAACTCCCTGTACACGACACAAGTGCATGCATGCACATGTACCCTCAATCCATGTCATTGTTCGACCAACGAAGGCCACCCCTGTAACACCCCATATTTTTATATAATTAAATAATCAAATAATTATGAACAGTGAAAAATTAATTTTTATAATGTTGGAATTTGACCACGGAACTTATACCATTGTGTTCGTGGCAATTTTCTGATCAACTTCCATATACAATGTTTTCTGAATGGACTTCAAACGGAGAAGTTATAGCCGTTTGAAGTTTTAGCGTTAGAAACAATTACATATGCAAACATGGAAATTTTATCAATTATAAACATTTGCAATGAATTCATAGGATATTTATAAAAGTAGTAACAAATTTATTATGTTTGTAATGAATGTAAATTATCAAGAGAATTAGATGTAAGAGGAAAAAATAAGGGGAATAATTAACTTGCAAACAGAATCAGCTAAAAAGTGCAATTAATTAATAGGTGAATTAATATTGGAGATTAATATATAACATGTGTATATATATTAGATCCCTCAATTTAAAGAGGTTTACATATAAATGTAACAAATAAATGTTCAAATTCAATTCGGGATAAAACGAAATATGCATATTATATATATATATATATATATGTTAATTGAATGGTGGAATTAATTGACATGCCAATTAATGAAACGTTACAATGTGTAAAATATTAATTAAGTATTAACTAATAGAGGTGACATGTTAATCTATTAATGGGGCTATTAATTAGGATTGTAACGTAATCAGTAGAAAATGTTAATTAATAAGGAAAAGAAATAATACTTGACCAAGATTTGAATATGTACATATGGGCAGTATATTGCTGCATATAAAAATTAATTGAAGGATCAATTAAGTAGATGATTAATTAGATAATTTGGGGGTTGCATCTATATAAAAGAGAACGTAATGTAATTCGTTCTGTTAGCCGTCAGTTTCTTCATCCCTCTCTTTCAGTAAATAATGGCTTCTTTCTTCATTCTTTTCTCCTATTTCTCACAAATCTTCACCAAATAAATCCAAATAAAATATATGTGAAAAAAATAGAGAAATTGCAACAAATTAAAGCGGAGAAGTTGTAGAACGGCGTAGTAATTTTTGAAGGTAGAGATCTAAAGCTAAGGACGATGGGTGAGTGGATTTAATTATATATCTTTTACATTTATGATATATATTATCGTTAGATTCCCGTTAAATAATTTTATTCAGTATTTATTTCAGTAATTAATTCTGTTAATTAGTTATGCTAAGACTATAAATTGTATAAGAGAGCTTATATATAATTATTATTTATATAGAAAATAGTAATCAAATTAAATATGAATAATATTAGGTTTGACAGCTAGAAAAAGGCATAAGCCTAAAAGTAACAAATTTACAATTATTTACATCTATTTTAAAGTTGAAATTTTGCTTGTAAATGTTAGCTTCTTTTTATTCCTTTTTACGTGAATAAAATAGTAAAGAGGAGGATTTGCAAATACGAACTAAAATAGAAGAACACTAGATTTACATAAATTAGATGTAAAATAAGAAAAGCTAAAATAAAAAGAGAAAAATAGAAATTTACAGTAAATTATGCAAAAACGGGGGAAAATAAATTAAAAGGGAAAATCTAATAACTTGATTGGAAAGTAAGTGATAGATTAATTGGTTGGTTTAGAAAAGAGAATACATTTCTATAGTTTAACATTTAAAAGATAATAATAAACGTAATTGTAAGAATAAAAGAAAGAAAAAGGGAATTAGTGTAAAATAGAGAAACTACTGTATTTTGCACTAACCAAAAAGTAAAGAAATAATAAAAGAAATATCTTGCAATTACGGATTATTGTTTATAGCATTATTTAGTATTAAAACATGGAAATGGATTTTTAGCACAGTGTTTGTAACCAACCAAATAGAATAGAACTACTTCCCAGAATAAAAGGAAATAAAGTGAAGAATTAAAGGAAGTAAAGAAGAAATCAAGTTAACTATTAGACAAGACTTGAAGCAATTAACATATATATAACTAGATCTACATTTACTGCGTAGATAATAGAATAAAAGCAAAGCAGTTATTATGATAAGTAAATTTGTGACAATCGGACGTAGTCCCAAACCAAGATTGTCATATAATATAAGAGAATTAAAGAGAGTTCAATGTCATAATAAAAGAAAAACATATTAGAATGGAAAAGGGGCACTTGTAATTATATTTATAATATAGATTATAAAAGAATATAGAAGTGACAATTGCAAGTAAAATTATAACATAGGTTATAATTAAGAAGAAAGAATAGAAAAGGCTTATTTTAAGACTTAAATTAAGTTAATAAGCAAATAGAGCAGAAATAATAGAAGAGGCTTATTTTAATAAACTTAGATGTTGGATTAAGTTAATAAGCAAGATAATAGAAGTGGCTCATACTAACAGCATTCTCTTTCAGTCAGGAACTGATGGTCTCACAATAATTAGGTGAGGCTGGGAAAAGATTATGCTATTTAGGGTAAATAAGTAGCCAACCAAATAAGAAAAGTAAACTAAACGCATAATAAAAGATTAGATGTAGGGTCTAATAAAACAGTAAGATGCGTT
Organism: Allium fistulosum; assembly: GCA_030737815.1. Taxonomy (NCBI): domain Eukaryota; kingdom Viridiplantae; phylum Streptophyta; class Magnoliopsida; order Asparagales; family Amaryllidaceae; genus Allium; species Allium fistulosum. Next base: position 219,177,604 of record CM060902.1, read on the forward strand.
TGGAGCAACCCAAAGGATGAAGAGCCTAACGAAGCAGTTCATCATAGATTTCAGAACAGAAGGAGCACGTCAAACTTAGATATTTTGGGCTAGAGGAAGTATGAGACTTCAACAGGACGTGAGGGTACTCTAGGATGGCCCTTTGGGGTAGGCATAACGGAGCAGTCCCCGGGAGGCAAGTCTGTAGGTGTTCCATCAAAAGAGTACGCCTTGACTTTTTTTTTTGCAAGCAGTCAAAAGAGGTTGATGTTTGGAGTACGATATTCGTATGTCCTAGTACTTGCAAGTAAGTTTTAGTGGGCAGGACCCAAAAGGATAGTCGCATGCGGATATCGGGCCAGCATCAAAACCAAGAAGCGAGTTCGGGAAAGACTAGAGTTAAACCAACAGTCCAATGATTCTTTCAATATCGAGACATTGGATGGGGGCACAGCCAATTAAATGTTTAGATTGTTTGCAGTAGGGCACAACCACTTAGCCACGATAAATGTTTATAGGACTTTCAATTAGTTGAGGGGTAGCTGCGTGGGGCCATAGCCACGATAAGAAAAGAGACAGACTAAGTAGAACATCAGTATTGTAGGCCTAATAAGACAGTCCTTTACAGACTTGGAAAATTCCCGACTGAGTTTCGTACAATGTAGACCTTGTTAAGCAGGATTCAGGGAGTAGACAGAACGATTACGTATTGTCCTCGAGGTACGCACTGGATGGTACATTGTGGATGTCCGAGCATTAATATAGGCTATTGCGGATACAGTTTTACATTTTCATAGTAGATGACGGAACATCTGTATTGTAGGCCTTACGAGGCAGTCCTTACCAGATGTAGTCATAGAACGCTATAGGAGCAAGACGATGGAGTCCTTTTCGAGGAGGATACGGAAGGTACTATGGATGGTACCTAGGACCGATGCGGTGATTGGGCATATACCTACATATATATTAGTTATTAGGTTTTAATCTACTAGGGAGTAGAAGGGTACGATTCACGCACAGAGGCGAGAGTATTATGAACCCGGTAAACCTAATATAACAGTAAATGGAAATAAAATGGTATATGTAGAATTAAACTTAGAAGTATATAATTTGTCCATTTACCAGAACTTTATTTCTGACCCCCTCCTCATAACATCCTACAGGTTAGGTAGATGGCAGAGACTTTCCAGCTTTGAGACACTCGTTAGAAAGTGTTATAATTTTGGTGAGTATTTACTTACTATTATATTGTAGTCAGATCCGCTATGAGATATTTATCTAAGCTCTGATATATTTGTCTTTGCATATTTGCAGGATACCAGAAAACCCAACTCGGGCTTCAATGGGTTTGGATTCTAGCATTTTTGCGAAAAATTCGGACCCACTGGAATTCGGGTTATTACAACCCCCAAGCCCCCTCGCCTGCTCTTTGCAAAGACCACCACGAGACCCACTTCGATCCCCTAGAACCAATTCTGACCGAACACCTAAAATCCAAAATCCAAAATCGCGTCCAGGCTCCTATTGTGCGTGACAACTTTTATCGCCGAACTTCACCAAACTCAACCGCAAGGTGCCCCTCTCCTCCATGAACCCAACGCCATACTCCATCCCACATATCGACGACCAAATCTCCATCCATCATCAACCCATGTCTCCGGTCAAATGTCCATGACCATCACCAATTGCTGCCGAAACTCCCCTAAAAATACTACATCGCCGTACGATCCTAACGAAGCATATGACGTCGATCGATTCGAAGCGAATCGAGAGAATTTAATTTTAGAAATCTATGAACATATTTTTTCTCTTATAGATATTTGATGATATCTCGCTCGTTTTTCGATGAAAATTCGATCGGCCAATTTTTTTAAAAAAACTAGATACTGATACGATCTACTTTTTTGTTGAATGCTTTGTTTGAAAGTGAGTAAATTATGAGGATTTGATTTTTAAATGGGAAGTGGAGTTTATTTCTATTGACAGGAAATCAAAATATCAGGAGAAACCATTCTCCTATCCCCTGTACGTGCACAAATATATATATATATATATATATATACATACATACCACCCAAGTATATGATGATTGATCTAGGCCAAATCAAAGAAGACAATGGTGGACAAAGAACTGCTATGGTGAAGGGGACAACGGCGGCTGGTTAGGTGGGAGAGAAGCATAAAAGTGGCTGCACTATTTAAAGATGGCTGGGTTGAAGATGGATGTGCAGTGTGTGTTTAGGGGTCTAAATATAATTAGATTTTGGTACCCCATCGCACAATACTACGTCTGCGTACGAGCCATAAACGACCGAAATAAAAGACGATCGTGTACAACAATGTTACATGATCATAAAACAATAATAAAATAGACAAGATAACTTATTCTATGAAGTATCAAAAATGCCCACGTTTGCCATAAAATATGTCAAACAAAAATTTATTTATTTTCCAAAATAAAAATTAGAAAAATACATTATCAAAAATCAAACAATTATTTGAAACGTGGATTTTATTATAAAAACCCCAAATCGAATATTTAAAGCTAATTAAATATTCCAAAAATCAAAGTGATAAAATTTCGGGTCCTTACACAAATTCCATTCGATTTTAGATCAAACCAAAATGCATAAGCATCGGCTAAAATTTTGGTGAGTTGTCTCACCGTTAGATGAATACTATATGATATATGGTAGAAATAAATTATTTTTTTCATGCTCAAATGATTTATTAGTTTGGTTTGGTTGAATTTTCCGCTTTGTAAAGCGGATGACATATGAAATGAAATAGAGGTAATACAAAGAATTTTCTAGAGGAATCTGAGCCCTGGAGATAACGATCATCGAGCCTCATATCCCCAGGTGCCAGGATATTCATTCCCTGTATATTCATTGGGAATATCAGATTCATTTGGATTCCTCGCCATTGCTGATTTTTAAATTTCAGTTATATACTTGTATAAATTGTTGAATGTCAAAGCTTGTAGTTTAGCCATATTGGATATGACTTTGCAATGTTGAAAAAGTTGAACTTTTTTTACTATGGATCACTGAAAGCACTTATTAAGTGTTATGGTAGCTCTCGATCTCATTATAGTATTTTGAAATACTATTGATTGCTATTTTGATTTGGAAAATGGTTTTGATTTAGAGAATGATTTTAAATGTGAATTTTGGAAATTTCTAAGGCATTTTATTTAGAAATGTTTTTGAACTTCTCTATTTTACTCCAGCCTTTTTATTAGTCTCTTCTAATTTGTATGGAAATGTTTTAAAAAGTATTTTGGGAAGTATTGATAACATAGAAAAGTTGATATAATAACAGATGTTCATTATAAAGAAAAAGGGGTATATCTTTTATAATTTAGTGATTCTGTTTTTAAAGAAAATAGAATTCTTTTAGAATAAATATTTGTGAAACGTGTATTTTATAAATAAAAGAGAGATTTATAAGTGGTATTTTATGAATAAAAGAATAGATTTATAAATTATATTTTATAAAAGGGAAATGGTATCATTTTAATAAATTGGAAAATAAATCACATTTGTGAATTTATAGTGATATATAGAATGATAATTTTATGGAAATTATTTAGTCCAATTTGGAGCCGAAGATTTGTGATAAGTATATGAGTTTTGAATTTGGAGATTTATAAAAGAAGTTTTATAAATGAATTTGAAGATTTATAAAAGAAGTTTTATAAATAGAAATGAGATTTAAAAAAGAAATTTTATAAACAGAAAAGAGATTTATGTAAAGAATTTTATAAATAAAAGGTAGGTTTATAAAGGAGTTTTGAAAATATAATGAGATTTATAAAAAGGAGTTTTATAAAAGGAATGCGATTTGATTTCGATAAATGATCATTTTAAATTATGGTGGTATGAAAAGTACTCTTTTCATATTTAACACCAAATTCCAAGTTAGGGAAACTCATTTCTATCCCGAGAATTAAGTATGTATGTCGAGGCAAGGTTAGTACGATGACTTGTCCGACTACATTACTAATCGAGGGATAATACAAGTTTAAAATCAGAAAGTGGAGGTAAGTATACTTGATCTAATTTCCATACGATCCATTTACTTACACTAAAAGGAAAAGTGGTTTGGGGTTACAGTAAGAATGTTTTTAAATGACATTTATTTTTGACCCATTAGATATGATTTTGGAAAAGAGGAAAACTTCCTTAAGATTTGTGAACATACTTATACCATTGATATAAGTATATGGAAACATTTCAAATTATTGAAAGAGAAATGTTTTGGAAATTTACTTATACCATTGAGATAAGTATATGATTGCATTTTCTAAGTATTGAAGGTGAAATATTGTGTGAGTTTACTTATATCGTCAAGATAAGTATATGAATATTTTTCAAATATTGAAAAAAGTAGAGAGAGTTATGAATATATCTTTTGAAAATGGTGTTTTAATACGAATATTTGAAAAGAGATTTTAATTAATGAAGATTAAATAAAAAGGCTTAGTGGTTGCTTATATGCTTAACGATGCTTGGTTTCCATATGAAATTAAATCCCTGATTTGACTGCTTATTTATTTAATAGTTAAATAACCGACTATCAAATCTTGGCCAATTTTGAAACTATCAATTGTTGATTTGGAGAGATTGGGATTGGATATATTATCTGAAAACTGCTTTGAACCGGCATAAGCATTCGAATTGGAGACATCTTGAAGATGATGGAATCGAAGACGGAGTCTTTGAAGTGCAAGGGCTACTTACTACTAATCCTAAGGATGTAGTATAAGTAGTGCCTTCGGTTTGTTCATATCCTGAATAACTTGTATGGATGAATGCATGCATTGCATTGTTTCCTAGAGGGCAGCGTTAGCATTCCAAGTAGGATTTGCTAAAAAGGTAAAACGTAGCCTCAGGCCTCACATCTAGTAATGAATAAAATAGGGGATATGCTACAGGGCTGTGTGGTTTGCTACCATTAGAGTATGGTCATCACCCGATTTAGATCAATATTTATGGATTTATGTATGCTTGGGTTTCGGTACGGCTGTTGGTCGCAACTAGGGTGATGACATATTCGACAGTATCCCAGAAGGGATAGTCCGGCTCTAATTTGCGCGGGGTCTATGTGAGGCCCTCGGTACATTTTTCTAGAGGTGTAGTGTGATAGGCGGTACTCCAGTAACCTTACATTGTATGGAATCCATTCTCCAATACATGCCTTTACGGATTTAGTTGTATACTTAATATGCTGGAATGTAATTAATGTAACTATTTCAGCTATGATTAAATATTTATTTTAAATCCTAGACATTATTATAATATCACTGGATTTCTTATAGAATGGTTTGGTTATCGTAGGGTAAAAAACCGTCCATGTTTATGTGCGGTGCGTACGAGATACCTTTATTTTTGAAAGGTTTTATGAAATTAGAAATCCATATGATTTGAGTTTCTCACGCTGATTTATCATACTGATCCAGGCATTATTTTCTTATAATGCTCGGGTTAGTCCAAGCATATCTCCAGATTTATTATGGTTGCTTTGGGGTTTCATGGGATGAGCTAGATTCCTCCAAGACGAATTTACATATCTTTTATTTTCACTACATTTCTTCTTCTTTATTTATCAGCATTTGTGAGGATAGACTGTTATAACTGTCCAGACTGATGATAGGTTAGTTTACTCTGATTGATGTATATATAAAACTTTTCTTCTGTAAAGATCTGTTGTATATTATATATTACTCATCATGATGTGAAATTATGTTCTATCCTTTTCTTCTTTCACTCCAACAATCTGCCTTTCCACTACTTGGATGTTCAGCACGTGAATACTATGAATGCTTAGACTCGACTTTTAAGGGTCAAAAAGGCAGGTCGTCACAGGCATGGTGATTGCAACTCCAAAAAACCAATCCCTATATCTTTCTAGAAAATTGGTAAACCAAAGAAGCTAGGAGGTCTGGGTATTATTAATATCTACACTTGGAAATTGTTGCAGCTTCAAAGCACCTGAATGGGCTTATTTCTCTAGAACAAAACCTAAGGGTGAAACGGATGCTGAAAAACTACCTGCATAATAGAAATTTCTGGACCATGATAACCCTAAACAATACCAGCTAGTTTAAAAGTCTGCTTAAGATGAGGGTTTCCATTCCTCCACACACCAAATACAACCCAGACTTAAATATTAAAGTCCACTCACCTTGGGCTTCTCCTGGTCTAATCCTAAATGATGCACTGTTTGAGGAATAAAAACGAGCCACTGGAATACCGAACAATGCTTCTATAAAAAACTACATTCACAATGGTAGAATTGTCTTTCCGAACTCCAGTTCTCAAGTGGTAACAAATTTATGGAAAAAGATTATGACTGAATAAAATGTAAATACAGAATACCTGCTGTGGTGGCCTACAAAACTTAAAAGTCACACTATCTCAACCGTTTACAAGGCGATCATCTCCTTAAATGGTCAACCTACTTCCTTATGGCAAAAGTGGATTTGGAATAGATTTGGCACTAAAAAAGGCAACCCGATGCTATGCAAAACCATTCATAACTTACTTCTTACTAGAGACAAGCTCTTCAATAAGGTTTCATCCAGACTAATCAATGCACTCTTTGTTGGAGTTTCTCAGAATCTAAGGAACAATTATTCTTTAACTGTTAATTTGTCAACACAATTTGGAAAATGATCCTAACTGATTACGGTCTATACTACTCCAATAACGAAAAACAATTATAATGGTATGAAATTTTCAGAAAAACTAGTTGGAAAGATGGCAGAGGAAAACATATGCTGCACATTCTCAAAACTTTTGTCACAACCATTTGGCGAGAAAGAAACCTCGGAATTTTTGAAAACAAAATTAGAAATAATAAGGAGTTTCTTGCCGAGCTAAGAGGAATTATAAATAGAAAGAAACACTTTATACAGGAAGAAGGGCTTTCCTTAAGCACTTTTGTTTATCGATGGAATTTCTATCGAGTTAGAAAACCGTCGAAAAATTTCGAAATAAAATTAACCGCAAGCGCACGGCGTACACTTGTAGTACGTGGCGAATACGGGTCGATCTGCAGGGAATTGATGATTTTAAAAATCTATTCAATCAAATTAAACCAAAGTCGAGGGATTGTCAACTAACTAAAAGAAAGTAAAAACAAGCTAAAAGAAAATAGATAAAAATATGAGAGTGTTAAGACAATTTATGGGCAACTTCCACTCTTTAGATCACATAAATCAACAAAATGAAGTTATGATCTCTCTTTTCTTTGTCATTACTTAGCTTAATTGATGTCCTTATCATAAGTATGGTTCATTTGTGCTATTAATTAGCTCAACATAAACCATTAAACTATAGCACAACCTTTAAACCACTTTTAATTCTCATGAAAATGACAACAAAGTTGAAAATGTAAATCTATTTTAAGCAGGCCTATTAACTATTGTTTAGAAATATAGGCCATCAAATTTTGATTTAAACATTCACTTCTTTGCCATAATCATATATAGATGAAGAGGCAATTTGTGATTCATATGACTAAGCATAGCCTATTTGTTTTGAACAACATAAGCTATCAAACTCAATAATAAGCATAAAATTACATAGACATCATCTTCCATGAAGCACAAAAAGAGAGCATAACATTTATCAAAATGTTTAAGCTATATAATTAGAGAGCTTCATTACCCCTAAATTGAAGGGTTTTAGCTTCTCATATTTGTTATCATATCAACAAATGTAGCTTGCAACATAGAACAAAACAAAGAGGAAAAGAGAGCTAAATGAAAGAAAAAACTAATCTACATGCATAAAAGAAAATCTACACTACTAGCATGAAAGGAAATGAACATGTAAGTAAAAGGAAACAATAATTAACATTGCATAAAAAGAAAAGAAGATTACATAAAATAAAAATGGCTAAGTAGCCATGAAAAGAGAAAGAGAGCATTCTTTTTTATTTTCCTAAGAGAAGAGAGCCTAAAAGAGAGACTAAGAAGAAGAGGGTTACATGAAACATAAGAGGTACTTATACATGTGTTAAACCCTAATTCATATTTTTAGGGAATGCCCAAAATACCCTTGAGAAAGTGTGGAGGCCAAGTAATCATTAGCTTCTACTAACCATCATTTAAGTGTACATGAAGCCATTAATTCCTTAAGCATGTGCATTAGCCTCTAATTTGTACATTAAGGTAGGTGGGTAGGTGGGGTCCTCCATTATCTTCACTTTGAATTATTGTCATCTTCATTTGTTCTCTTCACTCTTGTGCATGCATATATCATCATGTAACCACTTGTAAAATTCACCAAATTTCCTACAAAACAACATAGAAAATTCCAAGTAAATTTTCACAATTTAATAAATGCATAAAAATGACCATTTTGCCCCTATATGAAGATGAATATGTGACAATTTCAAATAATTTGAATTTTGGTTTAAACAAGTTAAAATACCCAATATGATCATTTATTTAATTTAAATAGATTAAATATGGTGGTGAAAATATGCACATTTACGTGCACATCAAATACCCCCACACTTATCTTTTTATTCGTCCTCGAATAAAGGAAAACTAAGATAAATCTGTTTTCGTAGGGAGCACGATTGCATTGGGCGTATGCAACAAGCCGTTAAACCTCTGGGTGTCCCCAGTAGGACGAGTGTTGTCTCGTGAGGGTTTTCAGCGGATACTACCCACAAAATCCAAATGTAGGATGAAAATATTTACACAATGCAAGATTTATTTACAAAGAGATGAATGCAAGTTTTTGAAAATATATACAACTGAAGGGTTTACTTTTAAATCGACACAAATAAGTTAAATATAGGTTTTGGTCATTATCTTGAAATTTAAGTCATTTACTCGTCAAAATTTTCAACAAAAATTAAGTTATCATAACAAATAGACTATAGTTTAACTCGTTGTTTCGGTTGGTAACAAAGTGTAATTATAACATGGATCCTTATTTGATTATCAAAGTTTATCAAAGTGGTAATTTTATTTCTTTTCAATAACAAGTCAAATCAAATAAGTTAAAATAGTGCTTGGATTTCAATTGCTTACTCTCTCTAATTTTTTATTTGAAAATTTTATTGATATTAACAATATTTACATATGCCTAACTCAGATAAGCTAAGGCCAGATATATTACTCGTGCACTGCCTTGCGGACTGATGTGAGGGGAATATAGAGCGTGGCGAGTGAAAACACGTGTGAACACTTATCGACTGTAGGCGTTATTAGTAAAATAATTTATATATATATACACCTAACTCAGATAAACCGAGGCCAGATATACCAATCGTGCACTGCCTTTCAGGCTTACGTGAGAAGGGTACAGAGCATGGCGAGTGAACACACGAGTGTGAACACATGACTCTAGGTGCTAAAAATATATACATATATACAAATGTTTTTTTTCTTCTTTTTTTCTAAAAAGAGAGAGTTTTGCAAAATCATCTTAGCACCATTTAACTTAGAAAAAAATATATTATATCCTTTTATTTGAATTCACCACTTTTTAAAACAAAGATTTTCAATTAGGATGTATTTCATAATTAACACGTATGAATCTTCCTATATACTAGTTAAACCATTGTTATTTGTAATCAAACTTCATTTTTATTTTTGTTAAGACAAATAAATTTTCAAAAATTTTAATTTTATAAACCAAAACCATATATTTATCCTATAGTGTTTCTTTAAAAATAAATCAAAAAATGCTAAAAAAAATTGTTTTTTTTGTTTTTGAGATTTTTTTTAAATTTTGGAAAGAAAATAAAAATAAATAAACCATGAAAAATCGAAAATGATGATGAGTCTCCCCCCACACTTGATTTTGACTGTATCCCTACAGTCAACCCAAGTGGAAGGAGAAAAAATAAAAATGAAAACATGACCTTTATTTAAATGAAAATTAATGGTATTTACACGTGATCAGAAAGTATATCGTCAAAAAGTAAATGAAACGGTCTTCCAACGACCGATTCATTTGTCTCATCAAATATACGAGACATAGCTTAAGCTCGGAAAACCAAATTGTAAAAGATTTCGAAGTTGAATGTTGATTTGGAAAAACGAAAGTCATTTTATTAAAAATCGTACGAGTTGTTTTATTTTGGATGATTTTTGGGGTTGATAAAACAATTGATTGAAATTCAAGTTTATTTTCACCAAATTGAAATTTAAGTTTGTCATTGAAAAATTCTTCAAAATTATTGATTTCAAAATCAAAGTGGTGATTTAAATCTTCCCCGTCAGAATTTAACAACTCGTCATCCAAACGTCCAAAAAATTTGTGTTCATCAAATTCGTCTTCCTTTGTTGGATTATCAACAACTTCATTGCGTATCTCAATTTCAAAATCCAAAGTTGTTGTATTCAAATTTTTGAAATCGAGAAAAGGAAGATCAACTTTTAAATTTGGTTCCACACCCTCAAAAGAATTGAAATCCAACTCAATTACCGTGTTTTCAACAACTTCATTAAGATTATTATTTTCAATTTCAAAAGTGGTTATTTGAAAATCGTCGATTTGGGTAAAAGATGGATTATTACTTAACTCGTCGCACGTTGGGATTTGGTTTTGTTGTTCACGTTGTTTCATATAAGTTTCAAACAACGAATCCGTGTGATCATCGTAAAATTCGTTCATTTGTTCAACAAAATCCAATTTATAATTATTAGCTTGAGGATTTTCGATTTGGATTTGTTGAGAACAAAAATTTTCACTTGCATCATAGTCGAGATTATTCCCATTGCCAAAATTATGAAAAGTGGATCACATTTTCGTTTTGATTTTGAAATTCATTTTGGAGTTCAAAATTGAATTGGCATGGGTTATACTCGAAATCATTTGAATTTTGAAGTGAATTCAAATTTTGATTATTTTGAAAACTTTGATTTGAATCATTGCCCAAATATGAATTACACAAATCATTTATCATTTGATTTTGTTGTGTAGAGTTTCAAGTAAAGACGAAATGCTCTTTTCAAGACTTGAGGGTTGGTCATCGTTTTGAAAATTTTGTGGTTCAAAATTTGAATCATTTAAGCAATAGTTGTTGTTAAAATATCCATACGAATTTGGAGTGAAATCATATGGATTATATTGATTTTCACAACTATTGTAAAATTCACATAAGTGGGGAAACTCGGACATTTTCAAGAATGTTTTTGTTTTTTTATAAAGGAAAAATATATACAAAAGGAATTTATTTTTCAAAAGGGAAATTGATTTTTGTTTTTCAAATTTTTTTTCTTTGTTTTTGAGAAGGTTTTAATTTTTTTTTGGATTTTGGTTTTTTTTAATTTTTTTGGATTTTTAAATTTTCAAAGAAAAAGGATTTATAAATTTCAAAGGAAATGGAATATATACAATTTTTTTAGCTTTGGATTTTGATTTTTTTTAAATATGCATGAACTGATGCAACTAAATGAATGCAAAGGTTAATTACAAATGATTATCTTAAGTTAACTCAAAATTGTATAATCACACTTTGTTTTAAATCAACAAGATAGTTCTCAGCCAGGTAACAGACAGGATTTATCGGTGCACCACGAATCACCGTAGCAATGCAGCCGAAGGTTTAAGTACCTTCAGAGGAACAACCACTATAATATTTACGAATCACCGTAATATTTATAAATGGTTATTACTCTGCCGTAGCCTAGACACCAAGAAAGTAAATTGTTCAAAGAAGACAACTTGTCAATATACAATTAAGAGCTATCGATGTTTAACCGTTATTATTAACAAATTCTAGGATGAAATGCAAAGCAGAAATTAAACGTGTATTAACAATGCAACTACGAATGAAATTTCTATTTTTTTTTTATTTTTTTTTTCAAATGCAAGCAATAAACAATGCAATTCAAATAAAAGTAGAGATGAAAGCAGCAAAAAAAATTTATAAGCATGCCAGCAATTTATTTTTGGCAGCAGATCGAAGCAAGCAATTCTTCCAATATGATTTGCCAACCTGAAACAAAAACAAGGTATATACAATTTTTTTTAACAAGGTAAACAAAAGAAAACTTAGTAAAATAATTAAAAGAGAATGTTTTTTTTGTAAATGCAAAACAAATCACACAAACTCAAAACTAAAATTAAAACAAAACAAATCAAAACTAAAATGAAGACACACAAACTCAAAACGATTTAAAACAAAATAAAGTAGAACAAAACAAATTCACACCTTTTTTTGTTGTTAGAAAATGGAAATAAAGAACTTGTTTAAAAACAATTAAACTAAAACTAGACTTACCAATCCAAATTAAAACAATTTTTTTGTTATTTTTTTTATTCTAAAAAAAATTTGTACAAGTTCCTCTTTTTTTTGGAGCAACACTTGTATTACTTATTCGGCCCGTTTGAACCAACAACTCACAACTTCACACTTAAGTACTCTAGGCAGTCAACAGACAAATCCTTATCCAAAAATTCAATACCAAATTCCAACTTCAAAATTCAAAATTAAAATCGATTTCCAATTGACAAGATTTTCTTTAGGCAACGATGATGAAGTTTTGAACTACGGTCAAGCGAGATTGGTATTCGGATTTGACTTGCATGTAATCGTCGAGGTCACGGAGCAGGTGGAGTTAGTTGGTTTTGGGTTGTGAATTGAAGTGAGGGTGGATTGCGAATTGGGTGACTTGAAGTAGGCAAGGTAGGCGGAGGCGTGGATTTTGGTGGAGGAATAAAGGCAACTGCAGGGTGGAATGTGATTTCAGGTGAAGTTTTTGTCGCGCATGTTAGGTGTAGTATGAATGTTGCTGAGTGGTATGCTTGTGGAATGGTCAACGGCTTTTTTTTGGTCGGTATTGGAATTGCCGGAGGATGTTGGTTGTCTGGTGGAATGGCTGTAGTTGAGGTAGATGATATTAAGAAAGACTTGAGCGCAATCTTGTTTGATGCTTGCAGTGGCAGTTGGTGAGTAGAAGGCTACGGTGGCTCGAGCTGGTGATAAATGGGTTGATGATATTTGGTATGGTGGACAGAAATGTTAGCAGAGCTCGGGTATGGGTAATTCAGGTGTGTAGCAGGAGTTGAAACAGTAGTAAACTGTTGTGATGTTTCTGAGCGAAAGTTTGTTTTTTTTGGTGGAGTATTGAGATGGTTTGGCAAATGAGGTTGAGTGATGTAGTGGTTGAAGTGGGCAAGTGTGTGGGATGTAATCAGTGTTGTGCATGCACAGAGGGGTGCACAGGGAGCTATTGGCAGTGACGAAGTAGCAAGTAGAAGTTTGATTTGGTGGTGAAGTTTGAGTCTGGTTGCGGCGGTGAGGGATGGTGACGGTTTCGTGAGTTTGAGGTGGTTCAAGGTAGTTCGTTGGAGATGGCCAGAGATGATGTAGATTGGGGGTACTGTGATGTGGTTATGTGCAGTTGCAATGGAGGTTGACAACAGTGACAAGATGGGGGAAAAAGGCAGTGTGTTTTTAGTGGTTCGATTGTTTGAGGTTGAAGTGGATGTCTGGTGAATGTAAAGCAGCAGTATTGATGAAGTTAATAGATGCAATAAGTAGGTATGTCAGTGTATGATATGGTGGAACAGTGAGCAGTGTGCAGGCAATGGTGGTAGGGTTGTTTGTTCAAGGAATTTTGGAAGTGGCTGTTGTGCAGTTTGGGGACAGGGAGTTGAAGAGTGATGATGTTGTGTAGTTTGTAGGAATGAGTTGCACTGTTGCGTGAAATGGTGGCAGATGGTAGGTGAGTTAAAGGAGGAGGGATGGTTGCGGTATTTGTTTGAAGAGGATGGATTAGTCAGTGTTGCGGCAGTGAGGAGAGGAGTGAATGGTAATGTAGGGGTTTAAAGCAGTTTGTATGCAGATTTGCAGGCTTGTATTTGTATGTGTAACAACAGTCTTGGTTTTGTTGATGTGATTGTTAACCAGGGTATTTGATGTAGTGAAGGTGGGTTTTGCAGTGGATGTAACAGTGCAGTGTAGGGGAATTTTCTGGTGGAAGGCAATATGGTGGTCAGTAGGATTTTGTGATGTGAGGAGCAGGGCAGTGGGTATGTAAGAAGTTGGCTATGGCAATTAGACAGTTAGACAGGTGGGAATGTAGTGATGAATGTTAGTGGTGACTGGTATGTAATATGATGGTGTGATCAGAGAGTTGTGTACACAGTGCATAGTGTAACAGTTGCTGCACAGAGATGTAAAAACAAGCAAACAGAGTGTTTGTAATGCAATAGTGTTGCAGAAATTGTGAAATGCAAAGTGTACAGGGGTAAGAGGTGGTAAGAAGCAGTGTACAGAGAGTGGTAATTGTGCAGGGCTATGAACAGTGCACAGATGTAAACTTTTTTTTGAAGAGTGTACAATGATGAAAATGTAAATAAATTGAAATGTAAATGAAAATTTGTAGCAAAATTGAAGATGAATGCAATGGTTTTTTTTTAAGTATGATATGCAATGCAAATGGAAAATAGAATAGACAACAAGCACACAACACAATGTCACCAAAAATCACAAAACACACAATAATTTTTTTTAAAATGCAAACACACACACAAAATATAAACACACAAAAATCAAACAAAAATAATTCGAAGAATAGAAAATTAAAATCAAAACTATTCCCCGGCAACGGCACCAAAAACTTGTTTATCGACGGAATTTCTATCGAGTTAGAAAACCATCGAAAAATTTCAAAATAAAATTAACCGCAAGCGCACGGCGTACACTTGTAGTACGTGGCGAATACGGGTCGATCCGCAGGGAATTGATAATTTTAAAAATCTATTCAATCAAATTAAACCAACGTCGAGAGATTGTAAACTAACTAAAAGAAAGTAAAAACAAGCTAAAAGAAAATAGATAAAAATATGAGAGTGTTAAGACAATTTAGGGGCAACTTCCACTCTTTAGATCACATAAATCAACAAAATGAAGTTATGATCTCTCTTTTCTTTGTCATTAGTTAGCTTAATTGATGTGATTATCATAAGTATGGCTCATTTGTGCTATTAATTAGCTCAACATAAGCCATTAAACTATAGCACAACCTTTAAACCACTTTTAATTCTCATGAAAATGACAACAAAGTTGAAAATGAAAATATATTTTAAGCATGGCCTATTAACTATTGTTTAGAAATATAGGCCATCAAATTTTGATTTAAACATTCACTTCTTTGCCATAATCATATATAGATGAAGAGGCAATTTGTGATTCATATGACTAAGCATAGCCTATTTGTTTTGAACAACATAAGCTATCAAACTCAATAATAAGAACAAAATTACATAGACATCATTTTCCATGAAGCACAAAAAGAGAGCATAACATTTATCAAAATGTTGAAGCTATATAATTAGAGAGCTTCAATACCCCTAAATTAAAGAGGTTTAGCTTCTCATATTTGTTATCATATCAACAAATATAGCTTGCAACATAGAACAAAACAAAGAGGAAAAGAGAGCTAAATGAAAGAAAAAAACTAATCTACTTGCATAAAATAAAATCTACACTACTAGCATGAAAGGAAATGAACATGTAAGTAAAAGGAAACAATAATTAACATTGCATAAAAAGAAAAGAAGATTACATAAAATAAAAATGGCTAAGTAGCCATGAAAAGAGAAAGAGAGCTTTCTTTTTTATTTTCCTAAGAGAAGAAAGTCTAAAAGAGAGACTAAGAAGAAGAGGGTTACATGAAATATAAGGGGTACTTATACATGTGTTAAACCCTAATTCATATTTTTGAGGAATGCCCAAAATACCCTTGAGAAAGTGTGAAGGCCAAGTAATCATTAGCTTCTACTAATCAACATTTAAGTGTACATGAAGCCATTAATTCCTTAAGCATGTGCATTAGCCTCTAATTTGTACATTAAGGTAGGTGGGTAGTGGGGTCCTCCATTATCTTCACCTTGAATTATTTCCATCTTCATTTGTTCTCTTCACTCTTGTGCATGCATATATCATCATGTAACCACTTGTAAAATTCATCAAATTTCCTACAAAACAACATAGAAAATTTCAAGTAAATTTTCACAATTTAATAAATGCATAAAAATGACCATTTTGCCCCTATATGAAGATGAATATGTGACAATTTCAAATAATTTGAATTTTGGTTTAAACAAGTTAAAATACCCAATATGATCATTTATTTAATTTAAATAGATTAAATATGGTGGTGAAAATATGCACATTTACGTGCACATCAACTTTCATTTGGAGAACTAACTAGCTATTATGGTTTTGGAAATCGGGCCTTCCATTTAGGCCTAATTGTCTCCTTAGTTCTCCTCTTTTCGTGTTTTTTTCCTGTTATTTTTTTTCTATTTTCCTTTTCTTCTGTGCTTTTCCTTGTTTTTTGTTAGGTCTTCTTTCCTTTTGTTATGTTTTCCTTTCTGTTTCTCTCTTGTTCTTTAATAAAATCTCGTAAGGGACCCGTTTAAACCCCGCCTGTCGTGCAAAAAATAAAAGCGTGTATATATGTGTGTGTATTGAAATGCTAGTTATAAACAATTTATATAAAACATTTATAAAATATATGTATATATATAGAGTAATTAGATCAAAAAATTATTTAAATATTAGTTTACGAAATAATTTTGAATATGTAAATATACATTATATTATGAAAGCCATAGAAAACATTTTTTAAGTTGATTTATATATAATTCATATAAACGTATAATTAGTTATAAACATATATGCATATATGTGTGTGTGTGTGTATTAATATAAATAATATAAATAAAATTTATAAATAAATGTATTTCTATATTTTGCTCTCGACCAAGTATAATTAAGTTTTTAATTCCTTTTCGGTTTTATAAATAAAGTATTAAAAACATTTATTACATAAAAAATTCATGTAGAAAATTAAATGAGAAATTAAAAAAATTATTTTCGAAAACATAATGTGAATTATATGTTACATAAAATTTTGTACAAATTTTATTATTTGTAAATATATATCTATATACACACACATATATTTTAAATTACATAATCGATTTAGGTTAAATAAATAATTTCATTTTATATATACGTATACGATATATATATATATATATTATTTATTTGCTATAGAATATTTTTTATGCATCAATAAATTTTGTAAGATTTAAAACATATATTATATAATATTAGTCTTTTAAATATGGCTTTTGGTTTTAATAATATTATTTAATTCATAAATATTTTTTATTACCAAACCGTGAGCGTGTAATAAAATAATCATACATAAAAATATATCTTTCACAAACACACACACACACACATATATATATGCATTCATATATACAACCATCCAAATATGACAATATATCGATATATAGATTCGTTATATAAAAGCTAATTAACAGATAACTAATATAATAAATAAATTTGACAATATAGGTCAGATATATACCTTTCACCAATGCCTAATGCATACATGTTGAAACGAAGGAATGAACTCCTCGAATCCAAGTCTAGAAGTTGCTAGCTCCCAAACAACTGTACCATCAATCGGGCCTCCGCCTGAGCCTCGTTGGGACCCGCATGCTGATCTTGACCTTTCTATTCCGCTTCACCTCCAATCCCCTTACCTACAAGATGCACCACCTCCCCAGCTGGATGCTCAACCACCTCCCCAAGATCTACCTCCATCTCCCTAGCACTTAGCTACCCTCTCCCTTGCCCTTGTCCGCCGAAGCAACAGGTTGAGGCGTGCAGACACTCCTCCTGGAGGCTCGGGTAGTTTCTTTAAACCAGCTGTTTTTTCATCTGCTAATTCTAAAATTAATAAGAAAATGGCACGTTGCATGGGCATATATTTATCTGACGAACACCATAAGGCCATGCAAACACTTGAATCTGAGCGTCTATCCCTTTCCCAATGAAAATAGTATCCTGGAATGTTCGGGGTTTGGGGGACCCCTCAAAATGTCATGCTATAAACCTTATTCTAGCCCCACAAAAAATAGACATCCTCTTAATCCAAGAATCTAAGCTGTCGGACCCGTCCCCATCCCTTCTTAGGTTATTAGGTGGCTCCCACCTATCTCGCTGGGCCCACATAAATGCTATTGGATCAAAAGGCGGTATAATTACCACTTGGAATGAATCGTCCTGGTCCCTCTGTCAAATCATTTCTCACCCTGCCGCACTACATGTCATCCTTCGGCACCTCCACTCGGGTATACTCTACTTCTTCTCCAATGTTTATGGCCCCCAAAATACTCATGAAAGATTTGTCCTTTGGTCGAACTGTTTGGAATTTGCCTCCCATATCACTGGCCCTTGGGTCATTGGGGAGATTTCAATACGACCAGATCTCCCTTAGAAAGAAACTCTGGAAGCGGCTCACAAGATTCTGGTTCCTTTAATGACTTTATCAACTCGGATGCCCTCATCGACCCGCCAATCAGCAACAGAATCTTTACCTGGTCAAATCGTAGATCTGTGCCAACCCTAGCAAAATTGGATCGTTTCCTCTTGTAACAACCCGGGATTTAGCTTCAAATTATAATCGTCTTTAAATGATTGATGTTACTAGCTAATTGCTGTTAAGAATTTTTATCAGGATGAAATTCTTTAGAAATTTGTTAAAGAATTTTGCGGGCTTTATAAATAAAATTTTGGCCATGTTTCCTTTGTTTTATTTTGGGCCGTGATAATTATCATTGCCATTCCCTTTTCTCTACACTCGAAAACCCGTCCACTTGAATCGTTTAATTCATTTCTTCGTTCGAAACCAACCCTAAAGAAACGAACGAAATAAAGAAATGGCGGCGCCATTCGTTCGTCCTCATCCCTCAAAAAAAAAATAGGGTTCGTAAGATTTAAAGGCACCATCTTTGTTGTTCGATCGAGAAGATGATTCTCATCCCTTTGCTTGTCGTTCGACCGCCTCCGTGTAGATTGCTCGGCTGCTTCCATTCGATCAGGCTCGTCTTCGATTTGGGTTTGGGGTCTTCGGCAAAGGTGAGTAAATTCTCACATCTAATTCCTTCTCGTTATGATGCTTTTGTAATTCGACTTTGATTCGATTTTGTCTATCTTGGCCATTGGCTTTCGTTCGATGTTGATAAGCGATGTTGTTATGAGAATTCCGACTGTGCATATATCGTTTGACTTTATTTGTCGTGGATGATTTCTGTCTTGTTTAAAATGGTGATTTTTGGGCTGTTGGATTAAGTGATACTCGCGGCTTTGAATTCGTGACCTCTTGTTGACTTCGGCCCCTTTGAATTGTTAAGTGGGTTTGCTGGGATGATAGTTTTTTTGTTGGGGTTCATTTGTTTCGAATTTCTGGCAAGTGAGGTTTATGACGACTTCTACATTTCCGTGGCTTTGGCCCGATGATTATCGATGATAGCTTGCTTTCTGCTGCGATTTGGATTTTTATATCACTAGACTTGACTAGTTGATTTTTACTTGATGTTTCTTTTTACTTCGGCTCTGCATAGTTCGATTTTACGGCTGTTACAAAAATTATCTCTGGCATTTTGGGTTTATTCTTGCTGCTTGATTATTTTTGTGTCTTCATGTATATGCATACATATCATTGTATGTGTGTATGCATGTGTGGTTGACCTTATACAAGTGGTTGCACCATTACGGTTCACTGTTTTAGTGTGTTTATGATACAGGATAGTCTGTAGCTTCCTGTATTGATCTCGGCTGATGTGTACATCACATTTGAGTTTTGTTTACTTGTTAGCATTTGGCCTAGTGCTGTTGCACACTTGGGGCTACACTTCAGTTCATGGTACTGTATTGTTTGCATAAATCTGGGACACGTGTTACCTTGATTTCCATTTTGACATTTCTAAAATTTGTTGCTGTATCATGCTTGATCTTGGCCGCACTATCCACATGAGTGCATTTAGCTGTTTTGTATTCTGGTGTCACTGTCTTGTATATCTGTAATTGCTATGCCTTTGTGATAATTGCAATTTGATTTGTGTATCTGATTTTGTGGTTGCCTGCACTTGTATGTGCAGTGTGTATTTACATGTGTGGATTGGTATGGATACATATGTACTCTTGTATGTGTGTACGCATGCGTAGTTAGATCTATACTTGGATTCTATCCACTACATTAACTCGAATGTTGTATTTTGTTTGTGATTCGGTGCTTTTTCTTCTACACTTTGCCTCGTTCCCTGTGTAACTGTTTTGTTGCATCGTGATCTTGTGGTGGCTGTAGTTTTTAGTTACAGTTTACCCTTGAATCATTGGGGCCTTCATTACACTGTTCACTGAACTTCAAGTCATGTAGTTCAAGTGCAGTTTGTAGTTTCTGACTTATATTCAGTTGTAACTGTTTTGATAGCTGCCTGGTCAGTTTGGTTTCATGGTGGATGTCTTGACTATTTGAGGAAATCGGCATTTTGTTTCATGTGTCGTTGAGATTGGTTTCTTCTTTGATTTTGGAGTGGTATTCCATTGTACTGTTGATTTAGATCACTGTCTAGATTTCGGACATTCTTTCATAGTTGCTTACTGGGTTGCTTTTACTTGCAATTGCGTTGAGTCATGATTAGTCGTGATTTGACCTTTGCAGTTTGGGCATACTGTAGTGGTGAGGCAGTACACGCGTGCGTGTACTGCAGCCACACAGTTTGGTTTAATTTAACCACTTGAGATTTTCTAATTATTTATTTAATAATTGGATTTGGTTGTTAATTGCTGTTTAAGCAATTCTGTTGTTTTCCAAAATTATCTTCATTGATACCCTTTCCATCTATTTTTGTCGATGATTTAGATTTGCTAGTTTGTTGTTTAACACTGTTTAGTGTTATATCTGTCGTTATCCGATTTTTATCGAGGAGTCGGATATACGAGATTTCTGTGACCGTCGTCTATTTGATATTTGATTATTATTGCTTCTGTGCATTAATAACTGAGTTTGAATTAGACTGACCCGTGTATTATTTTCTTTTGAATGTAATACTCGGGTCAGACCCGAGTTATTTCAGGTTGTAGATTTCCTTCTTTGAGTTGCTGTTCAGGCTATGAAGACTTTTCATATCTTTTGAAGTTGTCTCTGTTATTTTGTAGAAGTCGTGTCATTGTATAGGATGATATGTATTAATGTATATTAGTTGATAATGTACTTGTTTATATAACTTCCAGAGTCGACAGTTGTAGTTGTATCATATGTATTGTGTCAACTATATTGTAACTGACAGCAGTTATATATATATATATATGAGATTTTGTTTTATCTGTGTTCCGCACTTACATTATCTGTGTTATTATTATATTCATTGTCCTAAACTATTATGAACCGTCGTAGTTTGTTTTATACTGGTAATTGGATATGTCGATGGGAGTAAATAAATAAGATGAAAAATGAAAAGTATATACCACTCCTATCGAGATAACCAATACAAGTGTAAGGCCAACTACGGATGGCCGCTCCTATCCAGCCTTATTCTTCGTAATAATAGACAGTATTTCTTTTAATACTCTTTGTTATTATGAGCATAGAGGTGGGGCATTACAGTTGGTATCAGAGCTTGGGGTTTATGGACATAATATAAAACATAACTTGGATGGAACATATGTTACAACTATAGGTCGATGTTTTATTGTGATTTGAGTCAAAACTAAAGTTTTGAAATTTAGATGTAAATTTTTAAATATCTTTATTTAAAAATAAAAGTGAAATTGTGTTCTGATGATTTGATTGATTTGAGCTGTTTATCAGAGCGCGCAGCGGAAGCAGTGAAACTGTCTTCGCTGAGTACAACTGAAAAGCTATTTGATTTAAAAATCAAAATACGAAATTGATATGAATTTCATTTGTTGTTTACATAGCTGTAATTATTTTGTTTCTTTGAGAATTTCGAATCCGAATTTAGGATTCGAAGAAATTGCAGATATGTGATTTTTGTTGAAATTTCCGCTGGCTTTCTTTTGTACTAATCATCTATTGATTAAATTTTGATGTTTTGAATTATCTTCATTGAAGATACATTCGAATGATTCCTTTGTTTATATTGTAATGTGCGTGCAAATATGAATTGCACGTTACTGCAATTATTTTACGTTGAACCGATGCTTGGTTATGAAACGTATTTTGTTGTCGTTGTTTTTATAACGGGATTTTTACACCAATGCTAAATTCTTGAAGCACGGTGTTTTGTGGCATTTTGATGAATGAAAATTCACTGATATTACATTTTAATGTAAATTATTTTGATGAGATTTTGACGTTTAAAAATTACTGTCGCTTTGGCTTCAGTAACCGTCAAGTTTTAAAAGTGGATTTTCAAGCGGTTATTCCGCAATACTGATTTGTGACCGTTTTTACGGTATTTTGAGAAGTGCAATTTCCTTATCGAAATTGTTATTGATTTGCTGTTTTAATCACGTGATTGGAAAATCGTTTTAAAATGAAAATTGTTTTATAAATTTTTAACAGTTTGCGTTTTCAAAAGAATGAGAAAGCGACTTAAACGATTCAGCAAAATCGAGGATTATGACCCCTTTCTTTTACTGTTTCGCTTAACTCCGGACTTGTTCAGTTGAGAGTGTGAATTGTTATTTTTATAAAATAAATAAAATTGTTTTCATAAATTTTACAGTTTGCGCTTTCAAAAGAATGAGGAAGCGATTTAAACGTTTCAGCAAAATCGAGGACTATGACCCCTTTCTTTTACTGATTCGCTTAATTCCGGACTTGTCCATTTGAGAATGTAAAGTGTATTTTTACAAAATACACAATTTTGCACTTTCAAGGAAACGATGAAGAGAATCAAACGATTTAGTAAAACACGTGGTATGGGACATGTGCGTTTGCTATTTCGGTTAATTCCGGACTCGTTAATTGAAATATTTGATGATTTCGTGTGCTTTCGAGCCACTATGAGGACCTTCGGGTCATTTTTTGGGCTTTCGGGCCACTCTGCGGACCTTTGGTTCAAATACCAGTACTAGACCTTCGGGTCACTCTGCGGACCTTCGGGTCAATCTGATGGGCGCCAAAATTTTGTTGAGTACTTGGTAGGCTTCAGCCACTCTGAGATGCACGTGCGGCGAATTAAAAACTCGCCATCTGATGGGATCGATCCAAGCTTTTATGTTGATTTTCTAGTCTTCTTAATTGATTTCTAGATATTTGTTGTTTCTAATTATCGCTTGTGATAATTAGATATTTGTTGATATGAGTTCTGATTATCGTTTTTGATAATCAGATATTTGTTGTTTCTAATTATCGCTTGTGATAATTAGATATTTGTTGATATGAGTTCTAATTATCGTTTTTGATAATCAGATATTTGTTGTTTCTAATTATCGCTTATGATAATTAGATATTTGTTGATATGAGTTCTGATTATCGTTTTTTATAATCGGATATTTGTTGCATTTAATTATCGCTTTTGATAATTAAATATTTGTTGTTGATTTGAGATTTAATTATCGCTTTTGATAATTAAATATTTGTTGTTGATTTGAGATTTAATTATCGCTTTTGATAATTAAATATTTGTTGTTGATTTGAGATTTAATTATCGCTTTTGATAATTAAATATTTGTTGTTGATTTGAGATTTAATTATCGCTTTTGATAATTAAATATTCGTTGTTGATTTGAGATTTAATTATCGCTTTTGATAATTAAATATTCGTTGTTGATTTGAGATTTAATTATCGCTTTTGATAATTAAATATTTGTTGTTGATTTGAGATTTAATTATCGCTTTTGATAAATAAATATTTGTTGTTGATTTGAGATTTAATTATCGCTTTTGATAATTAAATATTTGTTGTTGATTTGAGATTTAATTATCGCTTTAGATAATTAAATAATTGCTGATTTGAGATTTAATTATCGCTTTTGATAATTAAATATTTGTTGTTGATTTGAGATTTAATTATCGCTTTTGATAATTAAATATTTGTTGTTGATTTGAGATTTAATTATCGCTTTTGATAATTAAATATTTGTTGTTGATTTGAGATTTAATTATCGCTTTAGATAATTAAATAATTGCTGATTTGAGATTTAATTATCGCTTTTGATAATTAAATATTTGTTGTTGATTTGAGATTTAATTATCGCTTTGGATAATTAAATAATTGCTAATTTGAGATTTAATTATCGCTTTTGATAATTAAATATTTGTTGTTGATTTGAGATTTAATTATCGCTTTTGATAATTAAATATTTGTTGTTGATTTGAGATTTAATTATCGCTTTAGATAATTAAATAATTGCTGATTTGAGATTTAATTATCGCTTTTGATAATCGAATATTTATTGATTTGAAATTTGATTATCGCTTGTGATGATCGAATATTTATTGGTTTGAAATTTGGTTATCGTTTTTGATAATCGAATATTTGTTGATTTGAAATTTGATTGTCGTTTTTGATAATCGAATATTTATTGGTTTGAAATTTGATTATCGTTTTTGATAATCGAATATTTGTTGATTTGAAATTTGATTGTCGTTTTTGATAATCGAATATTTATTGGTTTGAAATTTGATTATCGTTTTTGATAATCGAATATTTGTTGATTTGAAATTTGATTGTCGTTTTTGATAATTGAATATTTATTGATTTGAAATTTGATTACCGTTGTGGTAATTAAATAGTTGTTGATTTGAAATTTTAATTACCGTTGTGGTAATTAGATATGTGCTGATTTGTTTTCTGATTATCGTTTGAGAAAATTAGATATTTGATGTTTTGTGATTTTCGTTTTTGATAATTTGACATTTGTTGATTTGTTTTCTGAGCATCGTTTGGATAATTGGATGTTTGCTGATTTTATGGATAAGAGATTTTCTAGTCTCTAATTGAGTTCAGGTTATGTTGATTTTATTGAATTGCCATTTTCTATCTATCACTGTTGATAGTTAGTAGTTGCTGATTATGAAGTTCGTGCTTTCTATTTATCCGTTAGATAAATAGATAATTGCAGTTTTGCAAATTGTGATTTGTGCTTTCTAATCATCTCTGTTGATAATTAGCTTTTGTTGTTTTTCTAATTATCGTATCAATGATTAGACATTGTTGCTTTAGGATTCTCTGTATTTTAATTATCTTGTTGATAATTGAATATGGCTGATGATTGCATTTATTCAGTTTGCTGCTTTCTGATTATCTATTGATAGTTAGATTTTGTTGAAGATTTGTGAATCTCTTTTATGAAGATAAAAGATTTCTGTGGCATTTGAATTCGCGACTTTTATTTTTCTAGCTTAACCAGTTTATGTTAGAAGAATAATAGTTGTTGATAACCTTCATTATGAAAATTGCGGGGACGCAATTTTTATAAGGAGGGGAGTCTGTAACAACCCGGGATTTAGCTTCAAATTATAATCGTCTTTAAATGATTGATGTTACTAGCTAATTGCTGTTAAGAATTTTTATCAGGATGAAATTCTTTAGAAATTTGTTAAAGAATTTTGCGGGCTTTATAAATAAAATTTTGGCCATGTTTCCTTTGTTTTATTTTGGGCCTTGATAATTATCATTGCCATTCCCTTTTCTCTACACTCGAAAACCCGTCCACTTGAATCGCTTAATTCATTTCTTCGTTCTAAACCAACCCTAAAGAAACGAACGAAATAAAGAAATGGCGGCGCCATTCGTTCGTCCTCATCCCTAAAAAAAAGGGTTCGTAAGATTTAAAGGCACCGTCTTTGTTGTTCGATCGAGAAGATGATTCTCATCCCTTTGATTGTCGTTCGACCACCTCCGTGTAGATTGCTCGGCTGCTTCCATTCGATCAGGCTCGTCTTCGATTTGGGTTTGGGGTCTTCGGCAAAGGTGAGTAAATTCTCACATCTAATTCCTTCTCGTTATGATGCTTCTGTAATTCGACTTTGATTCGATTTTGTCTATCTTGGCCATTGGCTTTCGTTCGATGTTGATAAGCGATGTTGTTATGAGAATTCCGACTGTGCATATATCGTTTGACTTTATTTGTCGTGGATGATTTCTGTCTTGTTTAAAATGGTGATTTTTGGGCTGTTGGATTAAGTGATACTCGCGGCTTTGAATTCGTGACCTCTTGTTGACTTCGGTCCCTTTGAATTGTTAAGTGGGTTTGCTGGGATGATAGTTTTTTTGTTGGGGTTCATTTGTTTTGAATTTCTGGCAAGTGAGGTTTATGATGACTTCTACATTTCCGTGGCTTTAGCCCGATGATTATCGATGATAGCTCGCTTTCTGCTGCGATTTGGATTTTTATATCACTAGACTTGACTAGTTGATTTTTACTTGATGTTTCTTTTTACTTCGGCTCTGCATAGTTCGATTTTACGGTTGTTACAAAAATTATCTCTGGCATTTTGGGTTTATTCTTGCTGCTTGATTATTTTTGTGTCTTCATGTATATGCATACATATCATTGTATGTGTGTATGCATGTGTGGTTGACCTTATACAAGTGGTTGCACCATTACGGTTCACTGTTTTAGTGTGTTTATGATACAGGATAGTCTGTAGCTTCCTGTATTGATCTCGGCTGATGTGTACATCACATTTGAGTTTTGTTTACTTGTTAGCATTTGGCCTAGTGTTGTTGCACACTTGGGGCTACACTTCAGTTCATGGTACTGTATTGTTTGCATAAATCTGGGACACGTGTTACCTTGATTTCCATTTTGACATTTCTAAAATTTGTTGCTGTATCATGCTTGATCTTGGCTGCACTATCCACATGAGTGCATTTAGCTGTTTTGTATTCTGGTGTCACTGTCTTGTATATCTGTAATTGCTATGCCTTTGTGATAATTGCAATTTGATTTGTGTATCTGATTTTGTGGTTGCCTGCACTTGTATGTGCAGTGTGTATTTACATGTGTGGATTGGTATGGATACATATGTACTCTTGTATGTGTGTACGCATGCGTAGTTAGATCTATACTTGGATTCTATCCACTACATTAACTCGAATGTTGTATTTTGTTTGTGATTCGGTGCTTTTTCTTCTACACTTTGCCTCGTTCCCTGTGTAACTGTTTTGTTGCATCGTGATCTTGTGGTGGCTGTAGTTTTTAGTTACAGTTTACCCTTGAATCCTTGGGGCCTTCATTACACTGTTCACTGAACTTCAAGTCATGTAGTTCAATTGCAGTTTGTAGTTTCTGACTTATATTCAGTTGTAACTGTTTTGATAGCTGCCTGGTCAGTTTGGTTTCATGGTGGCTGTCTTGACTATTTGAGGAAATCGGCATTTTGTTTCATGTGTCGTTGAGATTGGTTTCTTCTTTGATTTTGGAGTGGTATTCCATTGTACTGTTGATTTAGATCACTGTCTAGATTTCAGACATTCTTTCATAGTTGCTTACTGGGTTGCTTTTACTTGCAATTGCGTTGAGTCATAATTAGTCGTGATTTGACCTTTGCAGTTTGGGCGTACTGTAGTGGCGAGGCAGTACACGCGTGCGTGTACTGCAGCCACACAGTTTGGTTTAATTTAACCACTTGAGATTTTCTAATTATTTATTTAATAATTGGATTTGGTTGTTAATTGTTGTTTAAGCAATTCTGTTGTTTTCCAAAATTATCTTCATTGATACCCTTTCCATCTATTTTTGTCGATGATTTAGATTTGCTAGTTTGTTGTTTAACACTGTTTAGTGTTATATCCGCCGTTATCCGATTTTTATCGAGGAGTCGAATATACGAGATTTCTGTGACCGTCGTCTATTTGATATTTGATTATTATTGCTTCTGTGCATTAATAACTGAGTTTGAATTAGACTTACCCGTGTATTATTTTCTTTTGAATGTAATACTCGGGTCAGACCCGAGTTATTTCAGGTTGTAGATTTCCTTCTTTGAGTTGCTGTTCAGGCTATGAAGACTTTTCATATCTTTTGAAGTTGTCTCTGTTATTTTGTAGAAGTCATGTCATTGTATAGGATGATATGTATTAATGTATATTAGTTGATAATGTACTTGTTTATATAACTTCCAGAGTCGACAGTTGTAGTTGTATCATATGTATTGTGTCAACTATATTGTAACTGACAGCAGTTATATATATATATATATGAGATTTTGTTTTATCTGTGTTCCGCACTTACATTATCTGTGTTATTATTATATTCATTGTCCTAAACTATTATGAACCTTCGTAGTTTGTTTTATACTGGTAATTGGATATGTCGATGGGAGTAAATAAATAAGATGAAAAATGAAAAGTATATACCACTCCTATCGAGATAACCAATACAAGTGTAAGGCCAACTACGGATGGCCGCTCCTATCCAGCCTTATTCTTCGTAATAATAGACAGTATTTCTTTTAATACTCTTTGTTATTATGAGCATAGAGGTGGGGCGTTACACCTCTTCAACATTTCCTAGGATGATCTCCACCCCCTCTCTATTGTTAATGGCCTTGCCACCGCCCTCTCCGACCACTGCCCTCTACTTCTTGATTCAGGTGCCATACCAAACTCCCGCCGTCCATTCAGATTTGAAAGCCTTTGGCTCCTAGAACCATCGTTCGATGACTTTGTTAAATTATCATGGTCCCAACCCACCCCGTCTCACTCGGCCGCTGCTCGGGTTGTCTTCAAACTCCGTTCACTTCGAAAACTCATCCGTCCCTGGGCCAAATCTATTTGGGGCTCGATCTATTCCCGTATAGCGGCAACCCAGGATGACATTCTAGGGCTCAACATACTGGAAGAATCTCGCCCCCTATCCGCCCCCGAACTGAATCGCCTGCGGGAGCTGGAGCTTGAATTGGAAAGACATATCAAGCAAGAAGAGATCGGATGGAAACAGCGCTCAAAAGCTAGATGGATTGATGAGGGAGACAAAAACACTGCTTTTTTCCATCGCCTAGCCAATGGGCGTCGTAGATCCTCCTTCATCTCGGAAATCTCTCACAATGATAACACCTTCTCTGACCAATCTGACATCCTTAACCTATTCACTGCTTTCTACCGCAACCTCCTAGGGAAACCCTCTCCTCCGCTTCCGCCCATTGACTGTAATCTCCTCTACCCTAACTCTACTCCGATTTCCATTGACCACCCGTTCACTGAAGATGAAATCTAGTTGGCCCTAAAAGGTATGGCTGACGACAAATCCCCAGGTCCAGACGGCTATGGCCCTGTTTTCTTCAAACACTTCTGGGACACTGTTAAATCTGATATCATATAGATGTGCTCTGAATTTCATTCTAACCCCTCGTCAATTGCAATTTTGAATTTCGCCAACATTATCCTTATCCCCAAATATACCGGCTCGATCACCTTATCCTCCTTTCGTCCTATTAGCCTCCTCAACACTACATTCAAAATCATCACCAAAATACGGGCCAACCGTCTCCAAGATGTTATTGCACCGCTGGTAGGAGCTGAGCAATCGGCCTTCATCCTGGGCCGCAACATCCTCGACTGTGTGGCGGCCACTCAGGAAGTCATCTCTTACAGTCACTACTCTTCCACCCCAGGAGCCCTACTCAAACTCGACTTCTCCAAAGCTTTTGATTCGGTCAATTGGAACTTTCTGCTGGACCTTATGAAGTATAGAGGTTTTTCCGATACTTGGTGCAATTGGATCAAGTGCATCCTCAGTACAAGTTTTTCATCAATTTCCATCAATGGCTCGTTGGGGGGGCACATAAAATCTGCTCGAGGATTAAGGCAAGGCGACCCTTTATCCCCGCTCCTTTTTGTCCTCATTTTTGATGTGTTTAACCGCATGGTCAAGCTTGCAATTTCCAACAGCCTCTTTGCCGGCATTAGACTCCCCAACTCGAACTTATCAGTCTCCAGCCTCCAATTTGCGGATGACACCATCCTGTTGGTTTCCCCTAAACCTGACCATATACATTGTCTTAAAGTCCTTTTATATGTCTTCGAACTCATCTCAGGCCGATCCATTAACTTTAACAAGAGCTCCATCATCATGCTTGGCGATTCCCTTCACCTAGGCCCCTCTTCCGCCTCTCTTCTCAACTGTAAACTGGAACAATTCCCAGTCTCCTATCTTGGTATCCCCCTTCACCCCACTAAACTCACCCGCCAGGAATGGCTTCGCTTATATCCAAGATCGAATCTCGGCTTGCAACATGGAAAGTCAATTCCCTTTCCTCTGCAGGCCGGCTTGTCCTTGTCAAATCCGTTCTGTCAGCCCTCCCCTCCTACTGGATGTCATTCCACAAATTGCCGAATTGGGTTATAAAGAAAATTGATGTTATTAGAAGATCTTTTCTCAAGAACGGTACTCAGACAAAATGCTTGATCAACTGGAAGACTGTCTGTTTACACCAAGACCATGGTGGTCTGGGAATAGTTAACCTCGGCTCATTCAACATAGCTCCCCTATCTAAATGGCTTTGGCGTATCATCACACCGGGCAACTTCATCTGGAAAGAATGGATATTTCAGCTTCACTATCATTCCAACCCTCACTTGGTACTTCACTCCACCCCTCGCCTCAAACCTTCCCCCTTCTGGGCTGGTATGTTAAAATCCATACCCCAAGTCAAGTCTCTATTCCATGTTTCTGTTGGGGATGGAATTGGCTGTCGGTTCTGGTTTGATATATGGCACGATCAAACTCCCCTTGCCCGCTTGTTCCCCTCCCTATTTTCCCACACAACCCATCATAACTCATATGTTGGTGGAATCTCTACCCTTGGCCCCGACTGCCTGTGCCCCTCTGCTCTCTTTGACCTTAGCACACTGAACGAACTCACTTCAGCCACACACCTGCTCTTATTAGTCCAGCTCTCTTCCTCGACAGACCATTATACCTGGGCCTTATCTCCTGCGAAAGGCTTCTCAGTCGCCTCATGCTACTCTTACCTCAGTCACCCAGGTAGATCTTTCAGTTTCGCAAGAGTATGGAAATGCAGACTCCCTCCCCGCATCCTCTTCTTCCAATGGTGCCTCATCCACGCTCGTATCAATACCAAAGATAGACTTAGACGTAGAAATATTCCTCTAGACCCTCTTTGCGCTTTTTGCTCGAGGAAAGATGAAACTATTCCTCACCTCTTTTTTACATGTGATTTCTCCTACTATATTTGGGCTGCGACTAGTGCTAACCTCATCGGATACATCCTGTCCTACACTCATTCTTTGACCACTGGCAATATAACCCTCCTGATAGAGAACTTGACTCCCTCGTCTCCATTTAGAGTTGGTGCATCTGGAAAGAAAGAAATGCGTTTGTTTTCAACAAACCTAAATGCACGGTTGACGGAATCTGTAACAGAATCTCTTACTTATTTTCGCTGTGGACAGGATCGGAACATAGGTGGCCTTTCACTATGTGCCTCCCCCCCAGCGATAATGGCAATGGCGACTGATTGGATATTACATGGGAAGTCTCTCCCTGCTCTCCGCTGGCCATGCTCTTACTGGGTCTAGATACTAGTTACTTTTGCTTAATTTGGATGTTTATTGTATGTAGTTCTCTCTGTGTATGCTGAACATGGTTATTTTTTGGCTATCGATCAGGCTTGTTGATCGACTACTACCTACTTATATTATTTTATAATCGGCTGTGTAGTCTCACGCTACACACCCGTGTTTTTCAAAAAAAATTATAATAATTATAAATTAATTAAATCGGGTGGTAATATGAATATTCAATGTTTCGATTGTGTGACGCTTATATGTAAATTTGGTTAGTGATTATCGAACAATTCAAATATAACGTTCATACTTTACTTAGCAAGTAGTGTGACATTATGATCAAATTTATCGCTTACTTGGTATCGGTAAAATCCAATTTTACTTTATTAAGTGTTACCTAGTAGTGACAATTATTTACACCAATTCCCTTCATCAAAACTATATCACTTTGGACTTGTGAAATTTGGTAATGGTCAAAATTCTAATATCATCCATATTGAACTTTATAGTCAAAACATAAAGTCCTTAGTTCAATAATAACAATTATTATTAAAAGAACTACTCTGGCCAGATATTTTGACTTTGAGTTAACTTCAATTGACCGTGAAACTAACCTCGTATAACCGAGGAGATGAATCCTCTCTTGACTAGTGTTTCACTTTCAATGCTTCCATTCGACCCAACTATAGTGTTCAATGAAAGTCGTGCCACGATTTAATTATAATCAAAATGAAGCTTCCACATTAAAGATCAATAGTATTCTTAAGTTAAGAGAACCATGTAATTTTATCACATCGATATTTTCTGTTTGACCTTAGTTATATTAACCAACAGAAAACTATCAAATGAGTCATTCCATGGCTATCTAATAATTATTAGTATGTAACCCCTTAGTTCCCTCAATAGTCATGAGTAATTCACTGTCCAACATTTGGAGAGCGTTACGTACTCTAGTATCAATGGGTGTATCGATATCCAATCTCGATACACCTTGATTAGGAATATATAAAACGGTATGTTTAATTTCACTATGATATATTACTCATGGTTACAACACTTTGTGACCACTATCACAAAACATACCATTTATCGATTTTTTATTAAATATACTTTAACTAATTATTTATTTATTTATTTTATAGTATAACAAGTATATAATAGAAATAACACGCCTTTATTTTGAACAAGATTGATTATCGAGTTAGATATATGTAACAAATTACATTATTTCCCCTAGGACATACTCTTAACTTTATCATTCCATATATGACAACAAAGTACGGAATCTGAATGACTTACCAGAAAGGATAAAACTCATCGACCGCAAATGGATTATTATGAAAAAGCTAAGCGCAGATGAAGAGGTAGGGACCTATAATACAAGGCTAGTTACGAAAGGTTTTTGTCAAATTCAAGGCGTTGATTATGACGAAAAGTTTTCGCCCATAGCCATGCTTAAGTCATATAGGTAATGCTTGCTATCGCTGCGTTCTATGACTTCAAAATATGGAAGATGGGTATAAAATTGAAATTTCTAAATGGTGACTTAGAAGAGACCGTCTACATGTCGCAGCCCGAGGGTTTCGAGGTAAGTGGGAGCAAGGGAAAGGAATGCAAATTGTTAAGATCAATTTATGGTCTTAAACAAGCTTCAAGGAGTTGGAATAAGTGATTTGATAAAGTAATCAAACTATTTAATTTTTATTAGAGTACAGAGGAAGCAAGCATATACCTGAAAGAACAGGGAAGTGCTATAGTGTTCTTAGTCTTATGTGTCAATGATTTGCTCCTGATCGACATTGATGTTACATTGTTGTAATCGGTGAAAGCATGGTTGTCCAAGAACTTCCATAAAGGATTTGGGAGATGCAACCATATACTTGGTATTAGGATCTATAAAGATAGATCCAAAAGGTTGTTGGGATTGTGCCAATCTTTATACATAGATATCATGATAAAAAGGTTTGGTATGGAGAATTCCAAGCGCAGAAATATTCCAACACAATCTAGAATCATCATTTCTAAGAAGGACTCTCCTAATACTGATAAGGATAATAAGCATATAAAGAGAATACCGTATACATCTGTTATCAGTTCATCATGTACGTTATGCTACGTAGTAGGCAAGATGTGGCTTAAGCATTAGGATGCATAACCTGATATCAGTCTAATCCTGAAGAAAGCATTAGAGGTAATGAAATGTATTCTTAAGTATTCGAGAAATATCAAAGACTTATTCCTTATATATAGGAACGAAGACCTCCTTATGAAGCGGTATACATGTTCAAGCTTTCAGAGTGATATCAATGATAGTAAATCAACGTCTGCTTATATATTCACATTGAATAGTGGAGCAATCAGTTGGAAAAGTTCCAAGCAAGCAAAAATAGTTAATTCAGTGATGGAGGACAAATACATCGCTCCCAATGAAGCAACCAAAGAAGAGGTTTTGATGTTGAAGTTTATGGTTGAGCTAGGAGTGTTTCCAAATATTGAGAAACCCATAATATTGTTATGTGATAACAATATAGTGATGCAGATTGCAAAGTAACCTAGATCTCATAAGAAGTCAACAAACATTTTTCGGAAATTTCACCTGATAAGATAATTTGTCAATAATAAAGATATCGTGATTGAAAGAGTAGATATTCACGACAACATAGCAAATCCATTAACAAAGGGACTAACTCAACTAGTTTTAAGCAAACAAATCAAAAGGATGGGATTGAGATTCCATAACCGGCCCTAAGTGCTAGTGAGTGATTGAGAAAGTTAGGGGTATGCTCTAGGGGAACTCTATAATTAATTGTAAATTATTAACTTTGTAATAAAATCTTGTTCAAATAA
Organism: Allium fistulosum; assembly: GCA_030737815.1. Classification (NCBI taxonomy): domain Eukaryota; kingdom Viridiplantae; phylum Streptophyta; class Magnoliopsida; order Asparagales; family Amaryllidaceae; genus Allium; species Allium fistulosum. The sequence goes on from CM060902.1 coordinate 219,211,728, forward strand.
AAGGTTTTTGTTTTATGTTATATATTTATTATATTATGATATATTAATTAAATTAATTTAAATATATTTGATAGAAAATCCTTAAATGATATGTTATATGATACTAATTACATGGATTTGTAGTCTTCATAAAATTATCACAATATTAAATAATATATTTTTAAAATATCCTTGGTCAAGATGTTTCGAGAAAAGATATTGACACATCCATTGAGACAAGTGTATGTAATGCTCTCCAAATGTTATGCGGCATATTACTCATGGCTGTTGGTGCACTAGGAGATTACATATTGATAGTTATTTGATAACCATGGAATGACTCGTATGATAGTTTCATGTTGGTTAATAACAGCTAGGTCAAGCGGGAAATCTTGAATTAATGATATTTCACAGTTCCGTCGACTTGAGAATAATGTTGAACTTCTATGTGGAAACTCAACTTTGGTTATAGTTAAATCGTGGCATGATGTCCATCGAATGATTGTAATTGGGTCCGAGCTAAAGCATTGGATGTGAAATGCTATTCAATAGAGAATTATAAAACTGGATTTTACCGATGAGATTTGTAAGTGATGAATTAAGTCAAACTATCGCACCACTAGCTAAGTGACTTATGAATATTAGTATTTTAAGTATTCAAAAATTAACCAATGGCTAAATTCACATCCATGAGTCGCACAACTAAACGTATTCGGTCTTCGAAACACCGCTTGATATAATTGATTTATAATAGTTATAAATTAATTAAATCAATTAATATTTGTGAAATATTAATTATTATTATATTTATTGTATGGGGTGTGTTTAGTAAAATGGAGTTGCCTATAGAATTGTTCGTGCTGCTATTAGTAATTTATTGGGTGCGTATATAAAAGTTATATATGTGTGTATTGATATAGAATATCGATAATGATTTAAATTGGATTTAAATTGAATGTATTATTAATGGGTTTAGTCGGTGTTTTGGTCCATCATGGACTATATTTTATGTGGTATGAGATGAGGGGCAAGAGTGGGCTTAATGTTTGAATTCGTAAGAGAGAATTATGCAAGATATTTCTCTTTAGGCCTCACTATATATTCAGACTATGGCCTCCATTTTCATTACTACTTTTTGCCTCCTCGTTTCCTCTTCTTAGGCCGCAAGCTCCCTCCGTCCCATCACTATTTTCCTTATCTCGGTCACATTCAAACAATTAAATACTAGTAGATATACTGATTGCACACTCCTGTTTGCAGGATAAGGTGTAGATCTGATAGATTAAGGAGATATAACATATCGAAGTGTGTTTCTACGATCTTATCTCATGGTATAATTCAATCTACACTATATAATGATATATGTGTATTGCATATGTTATATAACCTTTTTCAAATGTGTAATTTCCAGTTGTTAATATCAGTTATATATATGTATGTATGTATGTATGTATGTATGTATTATATATGTATGTATGTATTTACATGATATTAAACCTATGTGATATATTTAAAAATATATTATACATGCAAAAAATGTTTTGGCTATAATTTAAAAAATGTTTTAAGATATATACATATATAATATTGTTTGTTTAATTGAAAACATTGTTTAGTAACATTAAATGTGTTATTTGTAAATTAAATTAGGGAAAAAATTATGTAAATATTTTATTTAAAAATTTTGTTTTCATTCCCTCATCTCCATTTAGAGTTGGTGCATCTGGAAAGAAAGAAATGCATTTGTTTTCAACAAACCTAAATGCATGGTTGACGGAATCTGTAACAGAATCTCTTACTTATTTTCGCTGTGGACAGGATCGGAACATAGGTGGCCTTTCACTATGTGCCTCCCCCCCAGTGATAATGGCAATGGCGACTGATTGGATATTACGTGGGAAGTCTCTCCCTGCTCTCCGCTGGCCATGCTCTTACTGGGTCTAGATACTAGTTACTTTTGCTTAATTTGGATGTTTATTGTATGTAGTTCTCTCTGTGTATGCTGAACATGGTTATTTTTTGGCTATCGATCAGGCTTGTTGATCGACTACTACCTACTTATATTATTTTATAATCGGCTGTGTAGTCTCACGCTACACACCCGTGTTTTTCAAAAAAAATTATAATAATTATAAATTAATTAAATCGGGTGGTAATATGAATATTCAATGTTTCGATTGTGTGACGCTTATATGTAAATTTGGTTAGTGATTATCGAACAATTCAAATATAACGTTCATACTTTACTTAGCAAGTAGTGTGACATTATGATCAAATTTATCGCTTACTTGGTATCGGTAAAATCCAATTTTACTTTATTAAGTGTTACCTAGTAGTGACAATTATTTACACCAATTCCCTTCATCAAAACTATATCACTTTGGACTTGTGAAATTTGGTAATGGTCAAAATTCTAATATCATCCATATTGAACTTTATAGTCAAAACATAAAGTCCTTAGTTCAATAATAACAATTATTATTAAAAGAACTACTCTGGCCAGATATTTTGACTTTGAGTTAACTTCAATTGACCGTGAAACTAACCTCGTATAACCGAGGAGATGAATCCTCTCTTGACTAGTGTTTCACTTTCAATGCTTCCATTCGACCCAACTATAGTGTTCAATGAAAGTCGTGCCACGATTTAATTATAATCAAAATGAAGCTTCCACATTAAAGATCAATAGTATTCTTAAGTTAAGAGAACCATGTAATTTTATCACATCGATATTTTCTGTTTGACCTTAGTTATATTAACCAACAGAAAACTATCAAATGAGTCATTCCATGGCTATCTAATAATTATTAGTATGTAACCCCTTAGTTCCCTCAATAGTCATGAGTAATTCACTGTCCAACATTTGGAGAGCGTTACGTACTCTAGTATCAATGGGTGTATCGATATCCAATCTCGATACACCTTGATTAGGAATATATAAAACGGTATGTTTAATTTCACTATGATATATTACTCATGGTTACAACAATTTGTAACCACTATCACAAAACATACCATTTATCGATTTTTTATTAAATATACTTTAACTAATTATTTATTTATTTATTTTATAGTATAACAAGTATATAATAGAAATAACATGCCTTTATTTTGAACAAGATTGGTTATCGAGTTAGATATATGTAACAAATTACATTATTTCCCCTAGGACATACTCTTAACTTTATCATTCCATATATGACAACAAAGTACGAAATCTGAATGACTTACCAGAAAGGATAAAACTCATCGACCGCAAATGGATTATTATGAAAAAGCTAAGCGCAGATGAAGAGGTAGGGACCTATAATACAAGGCTAGTTACGAAAGGTTTTTGTCAAATTCAAGGCGTTGATTATGACGAAAAGTTTTCGCCCGTAGCCATGCTTAAGTCATATAGGTAATGCTTGCTATCGCTGCGTTATATGACTTCAAAATATGGAAGATGGGTATAAAATTGAAATTTCTAAATGGTGACTTAGAAGAGACCGTCTACATGTCGCAGCCCGAGGGTTTCGAGGTAAGTGGGAGCAAGGGAAAGGAATGCAAATTGTTAAGATCAATTTATGGTCTTAAACAAGCTTCAAGGAGTTGGAATAAGTGATTTGATAAAGTAATCAAACTATATAATTTTTATTAGAGTACAGAGGAAGCAAGCATATACCTGAAAGAACAGGGAAGTGCTATAGTGTTCTTAGTCTTATGTGTCAATGATTTGCTCCTGATCGGCAATGATGTTACATTGTTGTAATCGGTGAAAGCATGGTTGTCCAAGAACTTCCATAAAGGATTTGGGAGATGCAACCATATACTTGGTATTAGGATCTATAAAGATAGATCCAAAAGGTTGTTGGGATTGTGCCAATCTTTATACATAGATATCATGATAAAAAGGTTTGGTATGGAGAATTCCAAGCGCAGAAATATTCCAACACAATCTAGAATCATCATTTCTAAGAAGGACTCTCCTAATACTGATAAGGATAATAAGCATATAAAGAGAATACCGTATACATCTGTTATCAGTTCATCATGTACGTTATGCTACGTAGTAGGCAAGATGTGGCTTAAGCATTAGGATGCATAACCTGATATCAGTCTAATCCTGAAGAAAGCATTAGAGGTAATGAAATGTATTCTTAAGTATTCGAGAAATATCAAAGACTTATTCCTTATATATAGGAACGAAGACCTCCTTATGAAGCGGTATACATGTTCAAGCTTTCAGAGTGATATCAATGATAGTAAATCAACGTCTGCTTATATATTCACATTGAATAGTGGAGCAGTCAGTTGGAAAAGTTCCAAGCAAGCAAAAATAGTTAATTCAGTGATGGAGGACAAATACATCGCTCCCAATGAAGCAACCAAAGAAGAGGTTTTGATGTTGAAGTTTATGGTTGAGCTAGGAGTGTTTCCAAATATTGAGAAACCCATAATATTGTTATGTGATAACAATATAGTGATGCAGATTGCAAAGTAACCTAGATCTCATAAGAAGTCAACAAACATTTTTCGAAAATTTCACCTGATAAGATAATTTGTCAATAATAAAGATATCGTGATTGAAAGAGTAGATATTCACGACAACATAGCAGATCCATTAACAAAGGGACTAACTCAACTAGTTTTAAGCAAACAAATCGAAAGGATGGGATTGAGATTCCATAACCGGCCCTAAGTGCTAGTGAGTGATTGAGAAAGTTAGGGGTATGCTCTAGGGGAACTCTATAATTAATTGTAAATTATTAACTTTGTAATAAAATCTTGTTCAAATAAAAGGTTTTTGTTTTATGTTATATATTTATTATATTATGATATATTAATTAAATTAATTTAAATATATTTGATAGAAAATCCTTAAATGATATGTTATATGATACTAATTACATGGATTTGTAGTCTTCATAAAATTATCACAATATTAAATAATATATTTTTAAAATATCCTTGGTCAAGATGTTTCGAGAAAAGATATTGACACATCCATTGAGACAAGTGTATGTAATGCTCTCCAAATGTTATGCGGCATATTACTCATGGCTGTTGGTGCACTAGGAGATTACATATTGATAGTTATTTGATAACCATGGAATGACTCGTATGATAGTTTCATGTTGGTTAATAACAGCTAGGTCAAGCGGGAAATCTTTAATTAATGATATTTCACAGTTCCGTCGACTTGAGAATAATGTTGAACTTCTATGTGGAAACTCAACTTTGGTTATAGTTAAATCGTGGCATGATGTCCATCGAATGATTGTAATTGGGTCTGAGCTAAAGCATTGGATGTGAAATGCTATTCAATAGAGAATTATAAAACTGGATTTTACCGATGAGATTTGTAAGTGATGAATTAAGTCAAACTATCGCACCACTAGCTAAGTGACTTATGAATATTAGTATTTTAAGTATTCAAAAATTAACCAATGGTTAAATTCACATCCATGAGTCGCACAACTAAACGTATTCGGTCTTCGAAACACCGCTTGATATAATTGATTTATAATAGTTATAAATTAATTAAATCAATTAATATTTGTGAAATATTAATTATTATTATATTTATTGTATGGGGTGTGTTTAGTAAAATGGAGTTGCCTATAGAATTGTTCGTGCTGCTATTAGTAATTTATTGGGTGCGTATATAAAAGTTATATATGTGTGTATTGATATAGAATATCGATAATGATTTAAATTGGATTTAAATTGAATGTATTATTAATGGGTTTAGTCGGTGTTTTGGTCCATCATGGACTATATTTTATGTGGTATGAGATGAGGGGCAAGAGTGGGCTTAATGTTTGAATTCGTAAGAGAGAATTATGCAAGATATTTCTCTTTAGGCCTCACTATATATTCAGACTATGGCCTCCATTTTCATTACTACTTTTTGCCTCCTCGTTTCCTCTTCTTAGGCCGCAAGCTCCCTCCGTCCCATCACTATTTTCCTTATCTCGGTCACATTCAAACAATTAAATACTAGTAGATATACTGATTGCACACTCCTGTTTGCAGGATAAGGTGTAGATCTGATAGATTAAGGAGATATAACATATCGAAGTGTGTTTCTACGATCTTATCTCATGGTATAATTCAATCTACACTATATAATGATATATGTGTATTGCATATGTTATATAACCTTTTTCAAATGTGTAATTTCCAGTTGTTAATATCAGTTATATATATGTATGTATGTATGTATGTATGTATTATATATGTATGTATGTATTTACATGATATTAAACCTATGTGATATATTAAAAAATATATTATACATGCAAAAAATGTTTTGGCTATAATTTAAAAAATGTTTTAAGATATATACATATATAATATTGTTTGTTTAATTGAAAACATTGTTTAGTAACATTAAATGTGTTATTTGTAAATTAAATTAGGGAAAAAATTATGTAAATATTTTATTTAAAAATATTTTATTTAACTCATGCCCTCGTTTTCATTCTACAATGGATTTTTTTATTTGGGCTTGTTTTCTAAACTAATCATGGTTTTAGGCCAGTTTAGAAACTATTTAAAATATAAACCAGTTTTGACCATGTTAGGGTTAAGTTGGTAAAACACAACAGGCGACACTTAAAATGTCGCCTGTTATATTTTTTAACCCACAGTTGACGACTTTCAAACGTCACAAACCATGTTTTGGCTTAAAAAGCACATGGACGGCTTTTGAAAAATCGCTAATGTGCGCTATTCGAAATGGCGCCTATTTTCCTGGCCCTGTATAACAACCCTCCCTTCTCTCTCTCCTCGCTTTAACTTTACAAAACTTCGTTCACAAAAACCCAGTACTCTCCCACTTATATTTTACTGAAATCTCTTACCATTTGCATCAAAAACAATTAAACTGGTGTTTGAGTAGATCTAATTCAAGAATATCAACATCTTCTAACTTTGGATCAATCAAGGTATGAATTTGTAAACCCTAATATTTTGGTCAATTTGTAAATGAAAATTGTGTAACGTTGTACCCATTGTTATTGTAGAATGGCTTCTAATTTTGTTCCAACTATTTGCTATTTTGATGGTGATTGGTTATTGATGATCAAATGTGTGGAAAGTATGTTGGGGATTCTTACATACGGGCAAAAGTTCATAAAGGCTCTAACTTAAAACAATTAAAAGAATTGGTTTACAAAGCAACGAAGATAAAATCAGAGGAGTTTGATATTGATTTAATTTGTAATTAGCCAACAGACTCCGGATCTAAAGCAATAAAAATTATGGACGACGACGACGTTGAATTAATATTTTCAGCCATATCTAAATCCATAGAGTTTGTTGGAAAAAGTAAAAGACTGACAGTAGAACAACTTGTACCGGCACTTGTAGTTAACTATGGTATTGAAAATTATTCTAGAATGGTAGAGATCATAAACACCACTCAAGGAATTATGTCTTCTAGTTACAGTAATCCGCCTATGAATGTAGCGAACTATGGGCATCAACAAATGTTCTTTGGATGTTCTCCTTTCATGAATTATCAGCAAAGTGTACAATTTAACTATCCATATCCGATGCAGGATAGTTTTGCACGTATGAGTAAAAGGTAACATATATTTGGTAATCTTCTTATATCATATCATATTTATTGTATTAGAGTTGATACTAAATTTTAATTTTCATCCGTAGCTTTAGTCCACAGCAACATGCGACTTAAAATAGTGTTGGACCACCGAATAGCCGTAGGTCTTGCCCAGTGCAGCCCACACCCTCTGAATTATATCATATGAGCCAAGAGTACGTTTTGTTTTGTAATGCTAATTAATTGTGTTGCATTTTGTAACCGTATTAAAAATGTCGTATATTTATATTGCAGCTTTCCGGTACATGGTATTGATACATAGTCGAACATTCAACCAGCAAATGACTTAGGGGTTCCAAATGTATCCGATGACGATATGGCTATATATGTTGATGTAGATGTACACTCCGATCCTGCTGTTGTTAACATGATTGTTGCCACTAGACCGGAGAATGATAGAACACGGATCGATAATATGCAAGTAAACAATGAACCACTAAATTATGATTTTGGAGTTGAAGACAATGATTATGGAGATAGCGATGAATCAGACATGGAGATATCTCTGGATGGTGATTTGTGTAATGCACAAATGATGGCTAGATCTATCGTTGCAAATTTGCAATTCAACAATGAATTATTCTCATAGTTTAGTGTTCAAAATAGTTTCAAAGTTGGCATGGTATTTGAGAGCAAAGCAAAATTTCTGCAACAATTATTTGAATGGTCTATTTTACATGTAGTTTCTTTTAAGCCGATTAAGTTAAACAAAACAAAATACATCGCCATCTGCAATGTCGATTCAAATTATCCATGGAGAATATATGCTATAGTTTTCAAAAAATCTCAATTCGGATGGTGAGTAATTAAAAAATATCCATGCGATCATAGTTGCGTTAACCTAAAAGTTAACTACAATCACAAGCAAGCAACATCAACGTTTTTGGTTTCGAAGATTATGCCTTTTGTGAAAACGGATTTGAACATAACAGCTGGAACGGTGCAGGTGTTAATGGAAGAACAACTATTTATTAAAGTTGGTTATATGAAAGAGTGAAGAGCATTGAGCAAGACATTGAATGGATATGATTGGGCAGAATCGTATACCAACCTTACACAATTGCCTTGTCATGAAACACGACATCATACCATATGCATATAATGTTCAAAATCAAATCGATTGTTTCATATTCTCATAACATCGACGATTTACAAAACAAACTCACTGCTACACAAACAATAGAGTAAACATTCAACAATCGAATGCGACCCAATTTAGTTCTTATTACAATAACAAATAACATACGATGTCATCACTAAATAAATATTAAATTCTAACGACAAATGTAATATAAATTACTCATCGGGATACCTGGTATCATGATCAAACTATGCTTTTAAAGGGACTTTCGACTGTAAGTAAGAATTGTCTTTCAGTAATCAAAGATTATATTTTTCCAACCATGAAACTTCAGCCTGCATCTCAAGAGCATACTCAAGTCCCATGCGAAACATTGGAGGATCTATCCACTAAAAGAAATTACAATAGTCGTATATTTTAGGCACTGCCCTATGCCACACATAACGTGGACATTCGTGAACCTACGATCTGCATTTTTTTTATTTCTGCACACAATCACATCACACATAACTGCGTACTGACACCATTTTTGTGGGGGTGCTCTCCAATAGCTAATTCTTTCTTGTGCTTCGTCGACCTATCCACATAAAGCTCTTCTTCATTGACGTGTCTTGTTTCACTACCACCTACTATGGCGGGTAAATGAACAACTACTTCGGAATCAACGCAAACTTCTTACTCGACCTACGCTTAATTGGCTCAATATTCATTTGAGTTTCGGATACAACGCCATAATGTTAGGAATGTTGTGATAATTGGGTTTCAGGTACAAATTCAACATCATCCCCATTGATATTAGAATCAAACTCCAAATTACCGCAATATTTCATCGAAGTCTCATCATCAATTTTCTAATTATCCATAACAACTAAACAAAAATAACAGCTTTTAGCAACAAACATAACACAAATAGAAATCAACTTTAATTATTGAAAATTACCTTACATCGTGATACTAAAATTAGACAATTTAGTTGATGGTTTTGAGTTTGGTAAAGTAGATATGAGGAGAGATAAAGGACAATTGCTGTTTTGTACATGCATAAAGTCAAAGTGGTCATTTCGAAAAGCGTTCGTTGATGACTTTTCAAAAGTCGATCATGTGTTTTTAAACCAAAATATGGTTGGCGATTTTTGAAAAGTCCTTAATAGGTTAAAAAACACAACAGCCAACATTTGAAATGTGATTGTTGATTTTTGACATGGTCACTAGTTCAGAAACGGTGATTAGTTTACAAAACAAGCTCACATTGGAAAAAAAAGAGCAGTGCTAAATGCACCACAGTATAGACTTCATTTTACCAAAAAAAATTAAAAAAATAGAAATGGTGCTACATTTTACCCAACGCGGACGGCAGCATACTACCGGACGGCAGTATTAAACCGTTCGGAGTAGCATAATTTTTTTTATAAAAATAGTACTTTCGATCGGCAGTACACTACCGGACGACAGTATGGAACCGAACAGTGGGATTCAAAAAAATTTGTTTGGATAATTGGTTCATACGGCATTATGAAATTGTCAAAATCTTCAAATCATATGACGTTTTATCGTCAGACGGCAGTATGGAACCGAACAGTGTGATTCAAAAATTTTTGTTTGGGTAATTTGTTCATATGGCACTATGAAATTGTCAAATTCTTCAAATCATACGACGTTGTATAGCCGGACGACAGTATGAAACCGGACAGTGGAATTCGGAGTTCAATCGATGCTATGGGTCAGAGATGGGCAATTCTAAGCCATATTTAATGAGACGCAAGCATTCATTCAATAAGATAAAACGACAATGGAAACAACAGTACCGTTGAAGATGAAGAAAGCGAAAGGCTTCTTCTTCTGCTTTCTTGTGTTCTTTGCAATATCAAGTGCTGTGGCAGCAGCAGCTGCTAGTACTATTTTTGAAGTAAAGAAAAGTGACTTTCCACCTGGGTTCCTCTTTGGTGCTGGTACCTCTGCTCTTCAGGTGATTTATTTCTATTTTTTTCCTTTAGTTTTCTACTTATTATAAAAGAACAAAATGTATGAATTGATAGATACATTTACAGCTTTTGGATTAGAAGTCTCCTTTAATATGACATACACTCTAATGTGTTATGACACAGATTAGTATCATTACCATTGATCAAGCAGCAAATAAATAAATAGATATTTGTTTATGAAAAGCCTTCTTAACAACATGTTTTAAATTACACCCCTATTTTAAATTTCGGTAAAAGAGAAAATCGTTTTTAATTCGGAGATTAAATCGGTTGATAATCGTATGGTTCTATGATCCAAACAGATATTTTTGAATTCTTTTGAAAAATTGCAAATACTTGAAGAAAAATCAACCAATATTTGCTTAGTTTTCCGCAAATATCCTAAAACTTGAATGTAGAGGTTGTATTATAATATGTTTTTGAAAGGGGACGATTGTGTATTTTGAAACTCAAAGACTGTGTTTTGCAAATTTTCCCAGTAAATAATTTGTTTGATATATGTGATATGTACCACAGGTAGAAGGAGCAGCTTCAGAGGATGGAAGAAAGCAAAGCATTTGGGATATCTTTACACATTCTGGTATTTATGTCTAAAATTCAATCAATAGATCTTATCAAAATATCCACATCTCCTGCACTTCTTTGCAATTTGCCAAGTTTTAAGTTTTAACAAGATCGCCTCCTCCCTTTCAATCTTAGTTAGGTTTAAGGTATGTTTTGTTTTGTTTTTTTGTTTTTATTTTTCCCCCAAATTTTTGCAACAAGCAGAGAAACCAAGGATGTACACTCACATTTTCCCTATTCAAATATTCAAGTTAGTAAGAAAACTAAGTAGACTGTATAATCTGAAAGTTGAATTGATGTCTTGACAGGTTACGGCATACTCGACAACAGGACCGGCGATATAGCAGCAGATCAGTATCATAAATACAAAGTAAGTTCCCATTGTATGCTTTTATATCATAAGAATGTAGAAAATAGGAAACAAAATTGAGTTAGTGGTGTAACACAAAAGATTTCTATGTCATCCCTATAAATTTAAAATAAGCAGAAAATGAAATATGGACCACATAGTAATTTTTCTCCTACTTATCTACCATGATTTTGTGCCTTATGTTTATTTCAGGAAGATGTGAAGTTGATGCATGATGTGGGTCTGGATGCTTATCGATTCTCCATATCTTGGTCTCGACTTATTCCTGGTAATTGATAGATGACATGTTTTCATTGTTATCTGGATGAAAATACTAAACATAACATCAAAGGTCAACACTAACAGCTATAACATTTGCAGATGGAAGGGGTCCAGTAAATCCTAAAGGCTTGCAATACTACAATAATCTTATTAATGAACTTGTTGGCTATGGTAAATTACTACTTTTTTTAGAATGCAGTAATTTTGAAATTGGTATAGGTAACTAACTAAGTTTCAATACTTGTAGGTATTGAGCCTCATGTTACCTTGTATCATTTTGATCTTCCACAGGCATTACAAAATTTGTATGAAGGTCTTATAAGCCCAAGAATCATGTAATTTTTTAATCCTTGGATAAATGATAATGTGTGGTGTCAATACAAATTGCTAACTGTTATGCTCTTGAACCATGTTAGTCATTGTCTATGTCATAAGATAGTTGATTCCATATATCGCAATGTAGAATTAATCACATAGTGAAAGAAGTGATTTTCTTGCATTAGAGAGGACTACACTGCATTCGCAAATGTATGCTTCAAAGAATTTGGGGACAGAGTGAAAAATTGGATAACGTTCAACGAACCAAACTTGGAGCCTTATGGAGGCTACGACAAAGGAATCTTTCCACCGCGGCGATGCTCAAAACCTTTTGGTATATTAGATTGCTCAAGAGGGGACTCAACAAAAGAACCATATATAGTTGCTCATCATATTTTGCTATCACATTTATCTGCTTCTATGTTGTACAAAGAAAAATACCAGGTGCCGTATTTTATAATATCTTTTGTATAATTTCAAAATCATGGGGGTCTAATAGGCTCTTTTTCATGGTTCACTTTGTCTACTATAACATTGTCAATCTCGACCGTTCAATTGAATTTTAAAAATACATTCTGCACTGCCAAGTTTTTTATAATCAAACATAAAGTAACATTGGTCCTTTTTCTTTTTTCTTTTTTTGTTTTTAACAGCCATGCTCAATACTTTCTTAACTTGTACCTCTAGCATGTAGCAACTCATTTGCATTTCAATATGTTATGTTGAATTAATTTAATCGACCATAACCGATGGTGATTCTGATGTGATAATAAATAATATTTATGGGTCAATGTCATATTATTGATAATATGCATCAGCCTTTGCACTATGAAGAAGAAAGTTATCATGATTTCTTTTGTCTGATTAACAAACTTATGTATAGCATAGAATATTATCGAAATACTTGTACATCTTACTGATTCGAGTTTGGGATCATTTCAACTTTCTACTAAGACCTGTAAAACTCAGTGTTATAATTCAGATTTGATAAACTACTTCTTAAATCTGTCGTCAAATAAAATCTGTATCTAGGCATTGCAAGGTGGGAAGATAGGAATAACTATTATGGCTTACTGGTATGAACCTCTCACAAAGTCAAAAGAAGACATTCTTGCTACTGAGAGAACGCTGGATTTCCATATAGGATGGTCAGTAATTAAATGGATTAACCTTTGTTATAACATATAAAACAACACATATACATCCAGATCTAAATCCACATCTAAATCGAAATTCGACTAACGTTCAGAAGTATATGAACAATTTCTTACGTATAATAATATTCCAAAATTAAATTGGAACAGGATTGTGAACCCACTTGTAAACGGGGATTACCCTAAAGTCATGAAGGAGAGAGTAGGATCACGATTGCCTTCATTCAACTTCGAAGAATCAAACAAGTTAAAAAGTTCATTCGATTTCATTGGAATTAACCATTATAGCACATATCATGTGCATTCTAGACCGAATAACTTCACGAGCAATGAAAGAGATTACATTAGAGACATTTCAGCCTACGTACCTGGTGAGCTCTTTTTGAAAATATATTAGCATCGGTGAATGTAACTTAAAATGAGCGTATTGCTAAAAGTATCCACATTCTTGCTTCCTAATACCATGATGTGGTATCAGAAAGTGTAAAACTGGATGCTTTTAGCACCACACGACCATGTGGAACTAAAGGCATCCATTTTTCACTTTCTAACACCACATCATGGTGTTAGGAAGTACAAATTTGGGTGCTTTTAGCAGCACACTAAAATGACATGAGCATGCCTAACGTTCATTTGGCATTAATTGATGCAGGATTTATAAATGGAGATTCTACAATGGTATTAACTTCATAACACCCTTCTTTTTTTCTTTTTCTTTTTTCAATTTTTATTCTTCATTAAAAAATATGTGACCAGGTTTTCGCTTTGAGAAACATAGCTCCAATCAATGACACTCCAACTTCATGGGCACTGGAGAAATTGCTTGATTATATGAAAGTGAAATACAAAAATCCTCCTATTGTAATTCATGAGAATGGTAAGTTAATAGCTAACAAATTTTTTGACTTATTCCCAATATGGAACTAATTTTATGTTGTGTAAATGATATCAGGATATGGCGAATCAGGTATTCTACCAAATAGTACAATTGGAACGCGGGATGAAGGCAGAATAAAATTCTTGCAGGAATACATGAAAAGCGTACTTCAGTCAGTCAGGTATAGCTTCGTGCGCACACTGCATGCATTATGCATATACAGATATACTGTGCAAATTTTTTGCATAGATCATTTAAGGTTGCATTAACATATGTACTTATGGGATCAATTTTGTGCAGGAAAGGATCAAACACAAGAGGGTACTTTGTATGGTCATTTATAGATTGCTTTGAGTTGATTTATGGATATACTTCAAGGTTTGGTCTTATTGGTATAGATTTTAATAGAAAAGATAGGAGGCGTTATCCAAGACTTTCTGCATACTGGTATGCTGAGTTCCTAAATAGCGATCGACTAAGAAGAACAACTCGTGCATCAAATGCTATGCATGATGTGTAATTGTAGACAAAAATAATATGTTCTTGAATATTTCTGTTATTTATGAATTCAACCTGTATGTTCCGTGTGGGAAGTTGTTGACTGTCATATTCACTGTGACTTTCTTTAAAATATCAGGAGCCAAAAGCTATGTGAAACAATTTCGACTGTCCAAATAAATATCAAGAGATTCCAATTGAATATGAAGTATTCACGTGATAACAAAGATACGACAACAACTATGTATGGTAAAGTTCAATAAAAATGATTGTGCCGACATACATTAAAGTTAGGCATATTGTTTGTGCGTGAAAATTCTAACATTCTGAATGGTATTGTGGTTTATATATTCGTTTAGTTTCTTTCTACAAGTAACTATGTATGTATACTTTGTCTGTGCTATTTGTAACCTGATAACAACTATAAACAAGCTATTTAACCAAAAAAGAAAAAGGAAAATGACCAGACCAAAGACAATATGCCATTGATATTAGCAAATCATATGAATCAAAGGGCGCTTTTGTTTCTCCACAAAAACACGCATATTTTATTGCAAAATAATACTAATTTGGACATACTTTCAATTTAGAGCCTTAGGCTATATTTGTTTTTACCCAAAAGTTCTGAATTAAACTTCTGATTTATAAATCAGAACTTTGTATATTATTTGTTTTTTGTTCGTATTCTGAATACAACCATCTATTCAGACAAAATTATTCAGAACATTTTTTCTTCTTAATTTTTGTTCTAAATACTGAATACTCTTTTTTGTTCTGAATATCGAATGCAAACAAACAACTAAGTGATTATTCAGAATTCAGCAATCAGCATTCAGAGTTCAGCAATCAAAATTCAGAATTCAGCATTTTAAACAAACGGAGCCTTAGGCTGGTAACAAAACTTCAAGTTTAGGTTTGCGCATTTTGAAAATATATAAGCATGTTTTTTTTTCTTTTCAAAATGCTGTGTTGGAAAAGCATGCATATTTTTGTAATTATGAGACTTGTCAAGGACCTCTAACTCAAAGGTTTTGTCATGGATTCGAACATCCGAGACATAAAAAAAGTGATTCACTTGAGAAAAAAGTATCACTTATGTTATCAAAAAATGTTTCGGATGAGATCTAAAATTGAAATAAGTTTTTTTCTTAGGCCTAAAATGAAAATTTGTCCTACTAATTATATAAGATAGAATTGTATTAAAAATTACAGTACAAGCAATTTACCAAAAGAACAAAATGGTGCATTGAAATATATGTTGATGGGAGATATTTCTAGACGCTTCACAAATTGTATATGGTGTCATTTTCAGTAAAATAGTGATTGGACAATATGACCTTAAAATATCTTAAAATAGAAGATTACATAAAATTGTTAATTAATAGATATAAATGACCAGTACATAGAACCAGATGTCCAGCAAATTGCCGCTTTAATAAAATAAAAATTCAGTGGAAACCATAAGATTGTCGAGAATGAAGAATAAAGAAGGCTACTTCTTGTTCCTCCTATGTCTGTTTGTGATATCAAGTGCAGTTGCATCTACTGAATTCGAAATAAATAAAAGCGATTTTCCACCTGGGTTCATCTTTGGTGCAGGTTCCTCTGCTCTTCAGGTACTTACATGTTCTCGTGTGGAAAAAAAAATTGCATGAACTGCATAGATTCAAGTGGATGCTTATGTGATAAGTTCTTGTGTCATGACATGAAATATGATAAATATATACAATATAATCATTTACTAATGTTACAGTGCAGAAAATTCTCTGTGATTCCATGTAGAAAAAACTGGTTCAACTTCAATCACACATACATTTGCTGAAAATATGATGGTTATTTTTTGCTTATATAATCATACACACAATATTATCACAAACATGGTTCAGTCACAAACCCAGCCCAGTCGGAAAAACTGTATTTACTGTTGTTAATAAGAATTCTTATTCAAGTGCACACCAACGTTTTTCCATGTAGAAATGAACATGATATTTTATATGTGTTGAAATAGAATTTGCCATAAATTATATTGTCCCTCGAGAGAGGGATTTCAATCAATTGTGTTTCGAAAGGGGAAAAGATAATTTTGGAAAATAGGGATGCAGACCTGCTTGATAATTCTAACCCAATAAGAATGTACGTATGTTAGGTGGAAGGAGCGGTTTTGGAGGATGGAAGGAAGCAAAGCATTTGGGACCCCTTTACACATTCAGGTATCTATGAATTAGAACATGTGCTCTTGCTTTGAAAATCAAGAGCAGTGCAAAATGCACCGCGGTATGGACTCCATTTCACCCAATTTCGATAGGTAGCATATTGCCATCCAAACCTGGATAAAAAGAAAGTTTATACTGTTACTACTCAAATGTTTAAATATAATATTAGTACTCAAATGATTCTTAGTAAGAAAATAAAGTAGGTTGTGTAATCGGAACTTCTATTCATATGACAACAGAGAAGGCCATAATTGATGGCAGCAATGGAGATATAGCAGCTGATCAGTATCACAAATACAAGGTAAGTTTCCAGTGTATGCTTGTATTATAAAAAATTTAAAAATTTGGAATAAGAAAAAACGTATTGGTAATCGGAAGGTTTTTGAGTTATACCATATAAATTAACAATTATACACCTAGTACAGAGTGAACATATATCACATATTTGGTTTATCTTATTTTACTTAACTACCATGATTTTGTGACTTCTGTACATTTACAGGAAGATGTAAAGTTGATGCATGATATGGGCTTGGATGCCTACCGATTTTCGATATCTTGGTCTCGACTTATTCCTGGTAAAAATATCACTTGGTTTCATTTTTATCTAGATGAAAATAGTAAACATAACATCGAAAATCAATATTAATAGATATACTTTTTGCAGATGGAAGGGGTCCTGTAAATCCCAAAGGTTTACAGTACTACAACAATCTGATTGATGCACTTGTTAGCTATGGTATTAACAGCTGAAATTTTCAAGCAATCTAGTCTTTTTGAAATTTGCAAATATTAAAAAATTTCAATACTTGCAGGTATTGAGCCTCATGTTACCTTGTATCACTTTGATCTTCCACAAGCATTACAAGTTGAGTATGAAGGTCTCATGAGTCAAAGAATCATGTAAATTTTCAGTTCTTATAAAAATGATGCTGTGTATGTTATATTAAATAAATAACTACCGTATTCCTGTATCATGACAGTGACAGCGATTGTGTATGTGTAATGACACATTATGTATCCCAATATGTATTCATATAGCTGAAAGGATTTTTTTTTCACCTTGCGTTAGAGAGGACTACACTGCTTATGCGAATGTATGCTTCAAAGAATTCGGGGACAGAGTGAAAAATTGGATAACATTTAATGAACCAAATTTAGAGCCATTTGGAGGATATGATGTAGGAGTTTTTCCACCTCAACGATGCTCAATCCCTTTTGGTGCAATAAATTGCTCGATAGGAGATTCGACGAAAGAACCGTATATTGTTGCTCATAATATCTTGCTATCACATTTATCAGCCTCTGCATTGTATAAAGAAAAGTACAAGGTACCACTGCTTATCAATCTTTTCTTTTTGTATACAATCACTTTTGAATCATTTCAAATTTTGGGTTTGCTATGACTTTCTTGATGGTTCATTTTACCTTGTATAACATCAATCTTACTCAATGGAAATTCATCTTGATTACCACATTTCATTAACTCTCTTTCCCTAATTTAACATTGTGAACTACAGTTAATTCAAACAAATAAAAGATCTCATGTTACAATAAATTGCAATAATACATCTAGGTCACCATTGACTTCAGTCTAATTCTTGGAGTATTTCAATGGTTTTCTTTAGTATAAGTGTATAACCCATGTAATTCTCTGTGACACGACCCAGGTTAATTAACCTTCTTGATTTTTGAATCAAATTTCTGTCTAGGCATTACAAGGAGGAACAATAGGAATAACTGTTGCGGCCTTTTGGTTTGAACCTCTGTCAAGCTTAGAAGAAGACGTTGCTGCAGCAAACAGAATGTTGGATTTTCATATAGGATGGTTGGTATTTCATCTCTGCTAAAACATATGAAGTTTAAAAAAGATTTAATAGTAGTTATGTAATTTCTAAGTTTTAAACTTTTAATACATATAATAATCAGAATCAGTATTCTGTTTGATCTTTTACCGACATAATCATCTGAACTGAAACAGGATCGTGAACCCACTTGTATATGGTGAATACCCTACCGTCATGAAGGAAAGAGTAGGATCTCGATTACCTTCATTCAGTTTGGAAGATTCGAACATGTTAAAATATTCATCTGATTTCATTGGGGTCACACATTATAATGTGTATCATGTGCAACCCAAACCAAATAACTTCAACAAAGATGAGAGGGATTATATCAGAGACATCGCAGTCTATGTACCCGGTATGTTTATACTTACAATATAGCTATCCAAGACTACGTTATAAGAGCCTGAAATCATTGTGTTACTACCCGGAATATCACTTTATCCAAGTCTACACACACACACACACATACACAGGGAGAGGGAGACAGAGACAGACACACACACACACACACACACACACACAGAGAGAGACAGAGACAGACACACAGAGACTGAGACTGAGACAGAGACAGACAGACAGACACACACACAGAGACACACACACAGAGAGAGACAGAGACAGAGACAAACAGACAGACGCACACAGAGAGACAGACAGACATGCACGCACGCACACGTGCACACGCACACAGAGAGACAGACAAACAGACGCGCGTGTGTGTGTGTGGGGTACAAATATCATATGTGGATGTCTTTTTAATGTTTTTTTTGGTGTTGATTGGTGCAGGATTCATAAATGGAGGTACTACAAAGGTATGAACTTCATAAAATAAAGAACACTGGTTTTCATTTTCTGACATTGACCGAAAACAATATAATCAGATTTTCGCTTCAAGAAATATATCTCCATTCAACCAAACACCTACACCATGGGCAATGGAAAAGGTGCTTGAATACTTTAAAGTGAAATACAAGAACCCTCCGATTTTAATTCATGAAAATGGTAAGTAAATACTACTATAAGGACGAAAGATTGCAACGAACATATAATACGAAATTAATTTAACAGTACATGAATGGTATCAGGATATGGAGAATACGGTATCCTACCAACCAGTACGAATGGAGCAAACGATGAAGGCAGAGTAAAATACTTGCAGGAATACATCAAAAGTATACATAAGGCAGTAAGGTATCACTTCATGCACACATGCACGCCTGCACACAAGCACGATGATCATTTTATGCACTGATTATCAAGAGCTGAGCACCACAGATGATTTTGTGTTAGTATGTGCTAATGGATGAGTACTCTTAATGTGATCAATTTTATGCAGGAACGGATCAAACGCAAAAGGATATTTTGTATGGTCATTGCTAGATTGCTTTGAGTTGATGTTTGGTTATACAGCAAGATTTGGTCTAATCGGAGTAGACTTTGGTCGAGAAGATAGGAGGCGTTACCCTAGACTTTCCGCACATTGGTATGCTAAGTTTCTGAACAGCGATCGACTGAGAACTCGTGCTTCCAGTGTTAGGCATGTCGAGTAATTGTACATTGATGAAAGTCAGATACATTATGTAACAAATTAATGATACATCCTGTAACAAAGTAATGATATGCTTCTGGGTTTTTTTATAATTTCTTGAAATTGGTTCTGTGGTGAGCTTGATAATAAAATGTGAAATCTGTGGGTATAGATTTTACATGCTACCACCTTTGATTTGAAACTCACGTCAGTTTTAAATTTTCAAATTTTGGTTGGGATGTTAGAAGGTCGATTACATATTTGGTTTGCACATTGATAAATAAACCAGCAGAATTGGAGAAGTTGATAGCTTAATTGTAAAAAAAAATTGTTATAATATAGGACTACTTTGAAGGTCTTCGGTGACTTGGGCGATGACTTCGCCGACCGAGTTCAGATGAGCCACGGTGGAGTGGAGGTTAAGATGCTGGTGGTGCCGAAGGTAACGATGACGATTAAGTGTGTTGAAATGAACTAAAAAAAAAATTGCTATATGAACTTATCATTATAACTTTATATGTATAATGCATGATTGAACGCTATATTTTGTATTGTTGTTGTTATAGTTTATGCATTTATAATAGCATGATTGAACGTTATATTCGGTTAGCTTTTACTACATTAAAATGCTAAATTATCATTTTGAATATTTTACATATGATAGCGAACTTCATAACTATAATACTATATTAAACTATCATTTGCATATCATTAAACATGCTAGTGGACTTTGTAATTGAAATGCTACATTAAAATATCATTTTGCATATTGTAAACATGATAGCGGACTTCATAAGTCTAATGCTGTGTTAAACTATCATTTTGTATACTTTATATTTGTTAGTGGACTTTGTAATTAAAATGATACATTAAATCTCATTTTACATATTGTAATCATGATATTGGACTTCATAACTATAATGCTACACTAAACTATAATTTGCATATTGTAAATATAATATTGGACTTCATAACTCAAATGCTATGTTAGACTATCATTGTATACCTTAAATATGCTAGTGGACTTCATAATTAAAATGCTAATTAAACTATCATTTTGCATATTATAACTTTGATATGGACTTCATAACTAAAATGCTATATCAAACTATCATTTTTCATATTTTAGACGTGATAGTGGATTTTAAACTATCATTTTGCATATCATAAACATCATAGTGGACTTTGTGAATAAAATGTTACATTAAATCCCATTTTGCATGTTGTAATCATAATATTGGACTTCGTAATTAAAATGATACATTAAACTATCATTTTGGCTATTTTAAATATGATAGTGACTACTTAACTCAAATGCTATATTAAACTATCATTTTTGCATACCATAAACATGGTAGTAAATTTTGTGATTGAAATGTTACATTAAAAAATACAGATGCTATATGTAGTTATCATTTTGCATGTTTTATTCATGGTAGTTCTTTTTAGGAATACTTATTTCATTTTGTATATTCTATTCATGCTAGTTCAATTTAAATATACTTATACTAAATTCATGTATCATTTTGCATATTTTTTCATCCTTGTTCAATTGAAATATGTTATACTATATCCAACTATCATTTTGAATAGTCAGATAATGATACTATATTTAAAAGTACAAATGCTATATTAGTCTATCATTTAGCATACTAAACACAATTTGCTGTGTTTCAAATATAGAAATGCTATATCTAAATATCATTCGACTTGTAATTCATGATATTTTTTGTATTTTTTCGTCTTCTTCTAGATTCTGCTTTTCCATTCGTTTTTTAGATCTTGAATTTGCAGCTCTTGAGTTCAAAGGTTGAGTAATTTCTAACGTAGGTTTGGATTGAGACGTAAAGTTAAGCTTTGTCAATTTTGAAGAAATCGACGTGGACAGTGAAAGATTCAATTTGATTCAAACATCGACAACAGAGAGGCTTAGACGGCGGCGGCTTGGACGACGACGACTTCAGACGATGATTGCTTGGACGACGGCGGATAGGGCAAGCAGTAACTGAAGGTGGACGGTGGCTAGGTCAAGCTTGGACGAAGGCGGAGAAAACTGTCGAAGTCGGGAAATTGAAACAACACGCTATTGTCCTTCTGCTTAAATTCTAAAAGTTTCGTCCTTGGTTTAAAAATTAGTTTAAAGTTTTTTCTTTAAACTAATTACCTCTTTTCATTATCGATGCAAGAAAAAAACTTATTTCGACTTTAGACCTCGATCAAAACTTAATAAAAAAATAAGTCTTTTTTTTACATATAACATTTTATATTTGCACATTCTAAATACGCGCAAGCGTAAAAAAAATTTCAAATACACTTGCGCGTTTCAAGAATGCACAAGCACGATTTTATTTTTATTTTATTTAAAAAAATACACTTGCGCAACTCATATTTACGCAAGTATAATTTTTTTTTGGGAATTAATTTAAGGGGGAATTAATTTAAAGGACAAAAATTTATATATTTTTAGCCTCAAGGACACGACCTCAATATTTTACCCACAAGGACAAACATTCTTCTAAAAATTATTCATAAGGACAAACATTCTTTCAAAATTATTCATAAGGACAAACATTTTTCCAAAACTGCTACCGAATTAAAAACTGATACCTAAAAACTGCTACCGATAACTACAAACTGATACCTAAAAACTTAAAAACTGATACTTAAAGAATGTTGTCCTTCAGGCTAAAATATCAAAGGTCTGTCATTGAGGCTAAAATACTGAGAAATTTTGTCCTTGACAATAATTTCATGTTAATTTAAAGGATAAAAATTTGTATAT
Source organism: Allium fistulosum (assembly GCA_030737815.1). Classification (NCBI taxonomy): domain Eukaryota; kingdom Viridiplantae; phylum Streptophyta; class Magnoliopsida; order Asparagales; family Amaryllidaceae; genus Allium; species Allium fistulosum. The sequence continues at coordinate 219,234,791 of CM060902.1, forward strand.
TTTTAGCTTCAAGGACATGATCTCAATATTTTAACCACAAGGACAAACATTCTCATAAAAATTATTAATAAGGACAAACATTTTTCAAAATTATTCATAAGGACAAACATTCTTCCAAAACTGCTACCGAACTAAAAACTGCTACCGATAACTACAAACTGATACCTAAACACTGTAAAAACTGATACCTAAAGAAAGTTGTATTTCATGCTAAAATACTAAAGGTCTATTCTTGAGGCTAAAATACTGACAAATTTTGTCCTTAACAATAATTTTCTGTTTTTTTAAGAAAATATACTTGCGCAAAACCAAACATATTTTTGTAAATAGTTTTGAACGAAGTCTAAAGTTGAAATAAGTTTTTTTATCGGACCTATAATGAAAATTTGTCCTACAATATAAGGTTGTAAATAAAAAATTTAAAATTTTAACATTATTTTACCAAATTGTAAATGCTCATAAAAAAAATTTAATGCTGCAACTTGTAATGCTCCATTTAAAATAGTAAAAACAATAATAAACTAAAGTAGATTGATATGGAAATTAAATGATTTTGAAATTCTCACACGTTGAATCTTTTTATTTTTATAATAATATGGTTAATTAGTGTCATTAGGATTCAATCCAAACCTTTTAAATAGAGGATCTGGAAAAATATCATCCTTCCATAAAGGACATTTGAAATGAAACGGTTTCTTTTTAATTACGGTTTGCTAATGAAAATGATTTTAATAAAATTCCGAACGGCGGTCCTTGCTCTTCAACGACCAATTGAATGTCATGAAACCTCTTACTTTCAAGCTCAAGCCATACAAAGAACTTTTTACCTCATTGCCCGCTTGGATCAAGCTCCCGAGTCTCAGCTTTCTGTGATTCTCCTTCATCTTTTGAGTTTGTAATCTGGTGGGTGTCACCTTAAGAATGCACAGACTGCAGGGTACAAGGGTGTTCAAGCATAGACAAGGTGAAGTTTAGGGAGGAGGAGGGTGATGCAGTTAGGTATTATGAAGGAGGTGAAGAACAGTTCAGTATTAAAGAAATAGAAGAGCAAGAATGCACATAGCAAGAAAATCTGGTAGTTTTATTATTTTTTTACTCATATGATCGGATTGCATACATATTGAACATTATATAGGCAGTACACTTAGGGTTTCTCATCTACGAGCCGTTACAATTCAAATCTATTACAGATCATAGCCCAACAACAAGAAACTTTGGATCAAAAGTAGCCTAATTGCAAAAGCCAATTATCAGCCTCGTGCATGTGCACACATGCACAACATGCACACACTTATTTCTCCTTCTCCAAAGTTGATCTGATGCTCGTGATGGCGTGTCGAACTTTGTCAGCTGGACTGTTTGATGAAACTCCCCCGTCCAACTTGATGCTCACCAGGTGTTTGACAAAATAACCGAGTGTAACAAATCCCCCCTTTAAAAAGTGACCGGTCTAATGTTGGAAACTGTGACGTTATATCTCAACAATCTTCTCATGTAGCTTTTGAGATAGGTTTAAACCACTGTCTCGTTGTTCCTTGGAATCGTTCTTCTATCAATGATGATTTCTGGTTCATCAACCAATTCATCTCTGAATGATGGAGTGTCTTGCTAAATAATCGTTTTGCGCCTACTTTCTTTTCTAATTGATAAACATGGACGACTTGGTCGATTTGGGCTGTGTTTGAAAGGTTTGATTTATACGCAACTTCACTTATCTTTTATATTATCTGTCCATAATAATGTGGTGCTAGCTTTGTAGTTTCTGAGAGCTTACCAAAATTTGTCTACCTAGTTGAAGCTTCAACTAGACCCAGTCATTAACATCAAAATTTCTTTCCGTTCTTCTATTATTTTCAAAATTTTGCATCCTTTCTTGTGCTAATTTCAGGCAGTCCTTTAAGAATTGTACATTTATGCCCCTTGAAAATAAATGCTGCTCTACTTCTTGAACTTTTGCAGTGTTTGACACATAAGACAGGAGAGTAGGGGGTTATCTTCCATATAATACTTTAAATGGTGTCAGTTCGGTTGATTCCTTCCAAAATGTGTTATACTAGAACTCAGCCAAAGTTAGTCATTTGCTCCATTCACTAGGTTTGTGGCATATTGTTGGAAATGTTTTTTTTACTTATGAATGAATTCTTAAAAATTTGACTAAGTATGATATGGCTCCTATGGGAATATGAATAGTCCCACATTGTTGGATTATATAGAAGAATCAAGTATTTATACTTGATTCTTTGAAGCTAAGTTGGGCCCTTTGGGCACCCAATGATGCTCTTTTGTGAGGAGGGAGACCATGCTTGACCACCACACACGCGCGCGACCGACCGACTCGACCCGGGCCGAGCTTGTAGTGGTGTAATACTTATATTTTTGGTACGAGTTTTTTGAGTGCAACCAGAATCGCTTGCACCTTTGAGCAGATCCGAAGATAGCCATTGTTTCCAACAATTTGAAGACGTGCCGACGTCAATGGCTTCCGCTGCAGATCTAGATCCTACTGCTCCCGCTTCGTTCTTCCAGGTCCCCATGATCTCTGCTGCCCCATTCAGATTCGAGGGCCTCCACTTCAAACGCTGGAGACAGAAGATGGAGTTCTTCCTAACAACCAGAAAAGTGGTGGCTGTGCTAACAACCGACAAACCGCACTTACCCGATAGACCAGATGAAGCAGACACTGATCAGATGCGAGCCTGGACAGAAAAATCAAAGGAGTTGCACACCTGGACAGAACAAGATTACATGTGCCGAAACTACATACTCAACGGCCTCAGTGATGACCTCTACGACTACTACAACTCTGACAAGTCAGCCAAAGAGATCTGGGAAGCGCTACAAAAGAAGTATGACACTGAGGAGGTTGGAGCAAAGAAGTATGCAGTCAGCCGCTACCTCAAATACCAGATGACAGATGACAGGTCAGTAGAGATGCAATCTCATGAGCTACAGAAAATTGCTCATGAGATCATCTCCGAAGGTATGACTTTGGATGAACAGTTTCAGATTGCTGTTATTATTGATAAATTGCCCTCGGGTTGGAAAGATTTTAAGAATGTGCTTAGGCACAAGACTAAGGAATTTTCCTTAGAGAGCTTGATTACTCGCCTCCGTATTGAGGAGGAGGCTCGTAAGCAGGACCAGAAAGAGGAAGTGCTTGTTGTCACAAACAACAACACTAAAAGGTCCAAGCCCGCGGTTCTGAAACCGAATCCGAAAAACTTTAAGAATCAGAACCGCAACCGCAACAAACCGAATTGGAACCCGCAAGGGAACCAAAAGGCACAGCAAAAACCGACCTAAAAGAATGATTCTGGACAGTTGTTTCTGTGTTACAACTGTGGAAAACCAGGTCATATGGCACGCAAGTGTAGGAACAGACCAGGCCCTGCACCGCAGGCTAACCTGACTGAAGAGCCTCTTGCGGCTATGATTTCTGAGATTCACCTAGTTGGTGGATCAGAGGGTTGGTGGGTAGATACTGGTGCATCCCGCCATGTCTGCTATGATCGTGCTATGTTTAGCACATACACGGCTGCTGATGATCAGAAAGTGCTACTGGGAGATTCTCACACCACTACTGTTGCTGGCATTGGAAATGTGGAAATAAAGTTTACCTCTGGAAAGACAGTTATTTTGAAAGATGTAATGCATACTCCAGAGATGAGAAAGAACTTGGTTTCTGATTTTCTCCTTAATAAGGCTGGTTTTACTCAAGTTATAGGGGCTGATTTGTACACTTTGACTCATAAGGGGATGTTTGTAGGGAAGGGTTATGCTTGTGAGGGTATGTTTAAACTGAATGTTGAATCTAATAAAGTAACCAGTTCTGCTTATATGTTATATGATTTTAATATCTGACACTCTCGATTATGTCATGTTAACAAACGCATTATTCATAATATGAGCATCTTAGATTTGATTCCTAAAATGTCACAATCTGAATTTGATAAGTGTGAATTTTGTAGTCAAGCAAAAATCACTAAGAAACCCCATAAATCAGTTGATAGAAACTCTGAACCTTTAGATTTAATTCATTCTGACATATGTGAGCTTGATGACACTTTGACTAGACACGGACACCGTTACTTTATCACTTTCATTGATGATGGCTCTGATTTCACTTATGTATATCTTATGAAAAATAAAAGTGATGCATTTGATATGTTCAAACTATTTAAAACTGAACTCGAGAATCAATCTAATAAGAAAATTAAGAGACTTCGTAGTGATAGAGGAACTGAATATGAGTCTAGTCCTTTTCTTGATTTTTATAAATTGCATGGTATAATTCATGAGAGAACTGCACCTTATTCACCTGAAATGAACGGTAAAGCTGAAAGAAAAAATAGGACCTTTACTGAATTAGTTGTAGCTATTTTATTAAATTCGGGTGCAGCAAAACATTGGTGGGGGGATATTTTATTGACTGTATGCTATATATTGAATAGAATCCCTAAATCAAAAAGTAAGATTTCACCTTTTGAAATTTTAAGAAATTATAAACCAAATGTATCTTACTTTAGAACTTGGGGATGTTTGGCATATGTTCGTATACCTGACCCTAAGAGAATAAAATTAGCTAGTAGAGCATATGAATGTGTATTTATTGGCTATGCTGTTAACAGCAAAGCATATAGATTTTATAACCTGAATACACATAATATAGTAGAATCTAATGATGCTGATTTTTATGAAACTAAGTTTCCTTTTAAATTAAGGAATAGTGGGGGCACGTCAAATAACACCGTGCCTATTAGAACAGAACTTAATGAATCTTCTGAAATTGAACCTAGAAGAAGTAAAAGAGCAAGAGTTGATAAAGACTTTGGCTCAGACTTTTGCATTTTTTCTATAGAGGAGGATCCCACAAACCTCCAAGAAGCCTTATCTTCATTAGATGCCGATTTTTGGCAAGAGGCTATATGTAACAACCCGGTATTTTGTACCGATTTAACTATCATCTTTTGACGATTTCTTTTCCTGGTTAATCGTTGTTTGGAATTTTTGCACTTGTATATGAACGAGCTTTAACAATCTGTTAAGTGTCATGAACGTTGAAGGTTACAACCTCTTTCCCTATTTGTTCAGTTAAAATGAAAACCCGTTTCCCCCATTCTTCACTCTTTAAAAACCCTAAATCAAACACTCAAACGAAAGAGGAGTAATAATGGCGACGATCTCCTCTTCGTTTTCTCGATCAGACTAGGGCTTGGTCTCGTTCGTTCTTTCGATGCTTGCTAGGGCTTTCGTTCCTCTTGCGCTCTGGTTTATGGGCTTTGAAAGTCGAAGCGCGTGATTGGTTCGATCGATTTCGAGATGATCCTTGTTGCTTGCTCCTCCGATCAAGCGTGCTCTTCACTTCGAACAAGGTGAGTGTTCATCACTCACATCTAATTCATACGAAAGTCTAGATTTCGTTTATCTGAGTTCAATCCCCTCCATTTTGTTCGTATATATTGTTTGAATTCGTCAATCAAATTATTATGGCCATTGATTTTCGTATTGATGAATGAGATGATTTACGACTTGTTCAAAATCGTATATATTCGTATATTTGATACTTGTTCTCCACGACTTTGAATCTGGACTTGGTTTTGGGATTTTTCTCTGACCTTTTCATATGCTTTGTTCGATCATGACACACTTGATTTTTGACCTGGTTAACACTTCGGCACTGACTTGTTTGATATTGGTCTTGGCCTTTTTGTTCCACCACTGCATCTTCATCACGGTTGTTGTTTAATAGCATTTGCACTGTGCTTCGAATATATGAGCAGTTTCACTTTGAGTTGTAACTGTCTCAACCATTTGAACTTAGTTGATGATTGGCTTGCCTTATTCATTTCTTAGTCGCACTCTAGTTCATTTTTCTTTGATACTCCCCATGTAATTTGCATTTGCATTCTTTTGGTTTGCACTACCTTGGGCTCGAGACTAGTACTGCATATTATTGGTGACTTTGGCTTGGTTCGAACTTGTTGCCACCCCTCTTGAATTTGTTTCACTGATGCATTGAGCTCGTGTGGACTTTATTTATGTGCCGTCTGCATTTTACATTGCCTCTGACCTTTGAGGCACACAGACTTCATGTTGCTCACTTGTGCCTTTGGGACCATTGCAGATTGATTACACCCAAGTTTTGAGTTCACACACATTTGATCATTGGTATATACTTCTTGCCTGTAGTGATAATTTTGCTTTCTTGACCTGGGCTTGAGTTTTGTCAATTGAACATCACTGAGTTGCATTTCCATGATTCGATCATTAAGCACTTGTCCTGTTGCATGTTGCACTTCATTGTTCATATATTAGTGACACTCTGGTTTTGTATCACTTGATGTAACTTACGTAAACTATTTCGTGTTGATTGAAGTCCTGATGCCTTTTAATCTCAGCCTCGAGCTCTGTCTTCACTTCTGACCTGTACATTTATGTTTTTGAGGCTGATTTCATATAGTTGCATTCTTTTTGCTCTTGAAGCTATTGACTTGATTTTGGTGAGGTTGTTTAGCACTTCAGTTGTCTGCACTCGCTGTCTTTTGTCTGGGTTCACTGCTGCCCTGTAGTGTTCACTAGTCCATTTTGTATTTGAGCATTTTGGTCCGATAAGGTTGTGGTACTATGAAGCACTTTTGTAGTTCACTGCTGCAGTTCTCTGGTCTGCTTGAAATGTTTGACCTGAACTTGATTCACTTGAACTTTTATGTAGTTGGTATCTTCACTTGAGTTGCATTTAGCTATTCACTTGTTTATGATGTTTGCACTTCACTGTGTCACTGTCCATACTCGTTTGTGACAGCCTTGAATCTGCATTCATGTTCTTCATCGATGTTGTGGTGGTGAGCTTTTGTAGTTGCTTGTGATCTGGTTTTAGTTGTCATCAGTTGCATGCATTCCTCTGCATTCATTATTGCCCACCCTGGTTTCACTGCTTTGACATGTCTGTCCTGTGATTGCCACTGTCACTTGATCTCGCTGTGACATTGTGACTTGGTTCACTTTGGCACTGCATATCTATATATGCTTGACTTATTTCAATTTTGGTTGTACTAGGGTATACACTGCTTATCCATGTACCATTTTCGCTTGCATCTGTTCATCCCTGAGCACTTGCTGACCTGCTGCATTTTCGTAGCAGTTTTACCCTTGTCCCTTGTGGTGACTTTATACTCTGTTGTGGCGAGGCAGTGCACGCGTGCGTGCACTGCAGCCACACCGAATTGACAGATTTTAATCGATATCTCTTTTGTTCTTAATTCATCAATCTATTGCGTAATTCGTAGGCTGTATTGACGAGGCAGTACACGTTAGCGTGTACTGCAGCCAATTAGCATTGATATTTTTAAATTGACATTTCAATTGCTTAAACTGCTTTGGATTTCTGTTTTGTGGAGAAACACTGTTTAGTGTTATATCTGCCGTTATCCAATTCTCGTATCGAGAGTTGGATATACGAGATTTCTGTGACTGTCATCTATATTGAGATTGATTATTATTGCTTCTATGCTCTAATAACTGATTTTGAATTAGACTGATCCGAGTATTATTTTCTTTTGAATGTAATACTCGGGTCAGACCGAGTATTTACAGGTTGTAGATTTCTAGCTTTGGGTTGCTGCTAGAGCTATGAAGACTTTTTATATCATTTGAAGTGGTCTTCGTCCTGTTGAAGTAGTCAGTGTGTCTGTTTTAAGATGATAATGTATTCATGTATATTAGTCGATAATGTACTTGTATATATAACTTCTTGAGTCGACAATTGTAGTTGTATCATTTGTATTGTGTCAAATGTATTGTAACTGATATCAGTTATTGTATATATGAGACTTTTCGTTCCATCTTTATTCCGCATTTATGTTATCTGTGTTATTTTTATATCTATTGTCCTAAACTATTATAGCCACTGTGTAGTAGCTTTGAGTTTGTATCGGTATGTCGGGTTTCCTCTAAAAATGAAATGCAATGTTTTATTATCTGACATATCGGTGCTCGCACAAGGCAATTACATAGATGGTCGCTCCTCAACAGCCTTATTCTCCGTGCTAGTTGACAGCACTACACCGTAGTGTTCTTGGCTAGCGTGGGTATAGAGGTGGGGCGTCACACTATAAATGATGAGATGGATTCCTTGGAATCCAATAAGACTTGGCACTTAGTAGATTTACCACCTGGTTGTAAGTCTATAGGCTGTAAATGGGTACTTAAAAAGAAACTAAAACCTGATGGCACAGTTGATAAATATAAAGCCCGTTTGGTAGCTAAAGGTTTTAGGCAAAGAGAAAATGTAGACTTTTTTGATACTTTTTCACCCGTAACTAGAATCACATCCATTCGAGTACTAATTTCATTAGCATCTATTCATAATTTAATTATACACCAAATGGATGTTAAAACTGCTTTTTTAAATGGTGAATTAGAAGAGGAAATTTATATGGACCAACCGGAAGGTTTTATAATTCATGGTCAAGAACATAAAGTTTGCAAATTAGATAAATCTTTATATGGTTTAAAACAAGCACCTAAACAATGGCATGAAAAATTTGATAACTTAATAATCTCAAATGGTTTCAAAGTTAATGAAAGTGACAAATGCATTTATTATAAATCTGAAAATGACATTTGCACTATAATATGTTTGTATGTAGATGATCTACTTATTTTTGGATCAAACATTCATGCCATAAACACTGTTAAATCTTTGTTAAGTGCCAACTTTGATATGAAAGATCTAGGTGAAGCAAGTGTAATCCTTGGTATTAAGATTACTAGGTCTGATAAGGGACTTTCTTTGGATCAATCTCATTATATTGAGAAGATCTTAAAAAAATACAATTACTTTGACTGTAAACCTGCATGTACACCATATGATCCTAGTGTAAAGCTATTCAAGAACACTGGTGAAGGTGTAAGACAGTCTGATTATGCGAGCATCATTGGCAGCCTTAGGTATGCCACTGATTGTACTAGACCCGACATTGCCTATGTCGTGGGATTATTATGCAGGTTTACTAGTAGACCTGGTATAGAGCATTGGCATGCTATTGAGAGGGTCATGAGATACCTAAAACGAACCATGAACCTAGGGTTACATTATGAAAAGTTTCCAGCTGTGCTTGAAGGTTACACCGATGCAGATTGGAATACTTTATCTGATGATTCAAAAGCAACTAGTGGCTATATATTTAGCATTGCTGGAGGAGCTGTTTCTTGGAAATCCAAAAAACAGACAATTTTGGCTCAGTCTACTATGGAGTCTGAGATGATAGCACTAGCTACAGCTAGTGAAGAAGCAGAGTATTTAAGAAATCTGCTAGCTGAGATTCCCTTATGGGAAAAACCGATACCAGCTGTGTTGATTCATTGCGATAGTACCGCGGCTATTGCAAAAGTACAGAACCGTTATTATAATGGTAAGAGACGACAGATACGTCGTAAGCACAGCACTGTTAGAGAGCTACTCTCTTCAGGAGCTGTTAGAGTGGATCACATACGCAGTGAGGAGAATTTGGCAGATCCTTTGACGAAAGGACTGGCCAGAGAGAAAGTCTTTACAACTTCTAGAAAAATGGGACTATTGCCCTTAGATTGTTGAGTCACGCACAATAGTAACCCGACCTACTGACTGGAGATCCCAAGAACTAGGTTCAATGGGTAAGAACAAGTTGTGTAGTGATATGAGTTGAATATGCTATTTTTCATGTATATAAAAGCATATATTCCTGAAGTGATTAGAGGTTGAGTTAATAGAAACTCTTAATGAGATCTATACTCCATTTGGAGTGGAGTACCTACCTTCAGGAGTACTCTTGATAGACTCACCTGTGTGAATGTGGAAATTTGGCCGTTTCCTATGGAGTTTTGGGCAAAACTCCTAGAGCATTCACTAAACTGGGATGGACGTGCATGGCCATAAATGCACGGGCTTACTTGATTGCACTCTAGAAAGATTGTGTGTGGTCTGATGTCAGGAATAGAGTTCAAGACCACGTGTCACTCTAGTAAAAACTGAATCTTATCCACTATGCAAAGGTTCAAGTCGAAAGACACCTTTGTTTATGCACAATCTTATGGTTTTCAGAAATTGCTCGAAATAAGTTTTTAAAAATTCAAGTGGGGGATTGTTGGAAATGTTTTTTTACTTATGAATGAATTCTTAAAAATTTGACTAAGTATGATATGGCTCCTATGGGAATATGAATAGTCCCACATTGTGGGATTATATAGAAGAATCAAGTATTTATACTTGATTCTTTGAAGCTAAGTTGGGCCCTTTGGGCACCCAATGATGCTCTTTTGTGAGGAGGGAGACCATGCTTGACCACCACACACGCGCGCGCGCGCGCGACCGACCGACCCGACCCGGGTTCGGGTTCGGGCTTGTAGTGGTGTAATACTTATATTTTTGGTACAAATTTATTTACCGTTTTCTGACCGGGCTGGAACGGTAAGAAGCCCGTATTGAAGAACGTTACACAACGTTTATTTATTGACCCGGTATCAAGACCACGTATCCCCCCATTCAGTAACGTTCTTTTGCTGTTTTATCCTAGAGCCGGCGGTGATAGAGACGAACTGCTTGCACCTTTGAGCAGATCACCGAGTCTTCAAGAGAGTGACTTGTCCACGACTCAGCCGAAGATAGCCATTGTTTCCAACACATATAATACTTCAAACGTCACTTTTGAGCTTTGAATGTGTGTCCGGAGGTTAGCATTGTTACAATTAAGATCATTAAGGCCAAAATAATCTTCCACTTTTGCTTTCCATATTCCACAACTTCGTCGAATAATTTATGTTGTAGGATCCAATACCAAACTATTAGGAATTTCCATGGAACTCTACATAATCAAATTAAATTAGAGAAGGAGAGGTGAACATGAAATTTCCTTGAACATTTCTTTTTTATAAGATTCAATGAAAATTTGAAGAGAAAATTAACCAAATCCTAGTTGTTTAAATTTCCTTATTGTGGTCACCTCTCTTGACATATGTATTCACAGTTATCACCAACCAAAAATAGTCTAAAGAAACATTTGCTAATATATCTCGATTAAATCAATCAAATATTTGATAATGTATTTATTTATTTTCTTAAAAATAGATATACCAAGGACATTATTCTCTTTGATATTGTTAGAAGTTTTCAATACATATAAAGTGAATTAAATAATAAAACAAATTGGGAATGATTCCCTTATAGAAATATGGCTAATATATAGCCTACAAACATAACAAAAAATGCAATAAACTACCAACAAGTGCAAAAAGCTTTGAATGCTAATTGATACTTGAAAAATTCAAATGCAAATATCTTATAGACTAGGACTTATTCTAACAGAAAATATCAAATATGATTAATTCAACCATCAACTTCTACATTCCCTCCCTTAAACAAATTACCGTGAGTATTTAGTTTATATATGCAATCTCACATACCCCCGACATCTTTGAGTTTCCTAAAGATGTCTAACTTCAATGGCTTAGTCATCAAGTTTGCTAGTTGTTGTTGAATGCCACAGTACACCGCTCAATAACACCATCATTAGCAAGATCTTTGAAAAAGTGAAACCTTAAATCGATTTCAAATAAATACACTTCTTTGAGCATGTCCTAACTTGTCTATTTATTTTTTTTCAACCAGATAGCTTATGTTGCACACCCTGTAGAAACTACAATTTTTGCTTCCTTTGTAGAGAAAGTAACTTTAGGTTGTTTCTTTGATAGCCAAGAGACTGCACCCGAACTAAGTAGGAATGCATAGCTCGAGATGCTTTTCTGATCCTCCATATCATTGGTGTAATCGCTATCTGAAAATGCAAGAAGCACTTTTGACCCTTCCCTGTCGTATATAATTGCAAAATTGGCTGTCCCTCTTAAATACTTTAGTATCCTTTTGCCAGCTAGAAGCTGCATCTCAGTGGGCTTTGCCATAAATGTACTAATTATACTCCCACTAAAAATTATATCAGGTCGAGTTGGAGTAAGATACATTAAGTTTCCCGTAGTTTGCTGGTAGTAAGATTCATCAATTTGAACTCCATGCTCATCTTGTATAGCTTGAAACCTTGTATGATTTTACTTCCAATTGGAATGCCTTCATCCATGCCGAAGTGCTTTAAGACCTCATAGCATATTTCTTTTGACAAATGTATATGTCATTAGACTCCCGTAGCACCTCTATTCTAAGAAAAAAAATTCTTCTTTTCTAAATCCTGTAATATCGAAAGCATTCATCATTGAATTCTTAAAAGCAAGCATCGTACCATTATCATCACCGATATAGATTAAATCATCGACATAGACACTTACCGTCAACACCTTGCCCTCTGCATTTATGTTGGTGAACAACATATGTTCATTTGGACACGTTTCAAAGCCTTGACTGACAAAGTAAGCTTCTACATGACTAAACCAAGCATTGGGAGATCGTTTTAGTCCACATAAAGCTTTATGTAGCTTGTAAACTTTATCTTCGTGCCTTTTTACATGTCTTTTTTGTTGTTCTACATATGCATCTTCACTAAGATCGCCATGTAAAATTGTCGATTTTAGGTCAAGTTGAAATATCTGTCAATCCTTTTGAGCCGCAGTTGTCACAACCAGCCTTACCGTATGCATCCTTGCTATAAGAGCGACCAACTCTGTACTCAACTCCATGTTGTTGTGAGTATCTCTTTGCTACGAGTCAAGATTTATACTTGTCCACCTCTCCGATTTCATTTAAATTTGCCTTGTATATCCTTTTTCACCAATCTTCTTGCATCCCGTTGGTAAGTCCGTAAGTTCTCAAGTTTGATTCTTTTCTATGGAGTCAACCTCTGAGTCCATCACGATTCTCCATTTTGAGTTTACAACTGTTTCTTCGTAACTCATGGGATCTTGTTCATGAACTAGGTACATGTGATCCTCATTTTCTTCATCAGATACCCTTTTCCACTAGTATAATCTTTTGTCCAGTAAATTTTTCTTCTAACTCTACTACTTCTTGTAATCGTCTCATACACTCCTAAGTCTTGTTGATTTTTTTAGCTTCAAGCCTTCAATCACCACTTCACCCCTTTTATTTTCATCTTCATTTTCTTGTTCGACTTCAACTTTATTTATCTCCGTTTGTTCATCCGTATACCCGCGCTGTCACCCTATTCAGGATCCAACGCAACTTGCTCTTCATATTCACTACTCCAGTCCCAGTTTTTCTATTCCTTAAATATGGAATCAATTGCTCTATCCCCAAACTTGTGTGTCATATTTTCTTATCAAATCCACTCCATTCATTTTGCATGTGGGACCCACTAATTAATTTTCCAATGAAATAATATAAGGTTGAGATTTCAATTGATACATGGAAACATGAAAGTTGAGAACAGAGGAATTCATCCTCTTAAATATCATGTCTTTACTAATTACAATCCATTTCCGAACCAGATCATATAGTCGGTTGCATTTTGCTAACAACCAACAATACACTAACAAAACTCTTATCTTCAAGTTTGGAACGTTTAGTATATGTTTTATATATGTGTGCCAAACAGCCAAAAACTCTAAAGTGCTGATGTTTGTCCGTGCTTAGATTGCTAAGGTTGGACATCGATTTAATATGTATACAGTCCGATTTACTGCTTCCAGTCAAAAGTTTTTTTTGTATCTTATTGGCTGAAAGTATTAAACGTACCATGTTCATAATTGTGCGTTTTCTTCTCTCCGCTTCTCCATTTTGTTGTCGACCATATGCCGTTTTCAGCTGCCTCTTGATATCATGGTGACCACAAAACTTCTTAAGCTCATCTGTATTGAATTCTCCTCTGTGTTCTCAAACATTTGATACACAAACCGGTCTCCTTTTCCACCAATCTCTTAAAGCATTTAAATGAATGCGGAGCTTTTGACTTTTCTAAAAGTAAGTAAACTCATGTTTTTCTCTTAAAATCCTCGATAAAACATAACAAGTGCCTCTTTTGCTGGCCTCTAAACATTGACATGAACATGTTGTAGTTCCTCCATAGCTCTGAATGTACTCCTTTTTGAAATAGTCTCACGATGTTGTTTCCTAATCAAACAATCAGTGCACATGATCTGTAAGGTTGCAACAATTTGAGGCAGGCCTCGCACCATGTTTTTAGCTTGAAGAGTCTTCAAAGCCTTGTGACTCAAATGACTGTAACGGCAATGCCACAAATAGGTGAGGTCATGTGAGCTTCTATGAAAGCAAGAAGCATTCTGATCTTGAGTGTTTGCCAATAGTGAAAACATTCTGTTTACAGACATGTTTGCTTAGATGATCAAACCCCTGTCCAGATGATAGATTTTACACATTCCAGCATGAATTAGGATTGCAAGTCCCTTCTCTTGCACTTGTCCCATGGTTAACAAATTGTTTTTCAATTGCGGTACGTGAAAGACGCTTGTGATAATGTGACTTAGACCATTTATTCATAGTCTGACATTGCCTTTACCTTGCACCAACATTCTAAAGTCGTTTCCAAGCCTGACATGTTGCCGGAAATCTTTATTCAACTAACCGAACATTGTTGCATCTCCAGTAATGTGATTTGAACAACACGAATTCACGAACCAAGCGTCTTCACATTTGGTTTCATTCTTCTCTAAATAAGCCATCAAAAGTACCTCTTCATGTCTATCCAATTCCACATAATTAGCTTCCAAAGTCGAACACTTGTACCGGAAGTGATTGAGGTTATCTGCTTATGACATCGATTACACTTCACAATGGCTTTGTTGAAGACCCAAAGCCTCCTACCTCTTCCTCTCTAAGCATTTCCGCCACAGCCACTTCCTCCCAATCCTTCTTCTTGTGTAACCTTAAGTGCTTGTTCTTCTATACTGCTATAATTGAACTTCTGCTCTTGGACAATTAGTGGACTTTGTAGCTCATCGATTAGTAAACTCCAATAGCCATAGAAACATGGTATGGAAGGTTGAAGAAAACTCTTGTCTTTACTCATTCTTCTCTCTATTCTCCATTTGTGAATCACTCAAAAGAACAGCAGTTTTTTGTCAAGCCCTAATAGGCGCTCTAATACCAGAATGCCAGAGACTTTGAACATAAATAAACCGAACTGAAATGCTAATGCATACCGGGAATGATTCATTTATTCAAACAGAAATATGGCTAATATATGACCTACAAACACAGCAGAAAAAGCAAGAAGCTAGCCCACATGTGCAATAGCTTCGCAACGTGCTAAGTGATAGTTGAAAAATTCAAACTATCCTACAGACTAGGACTTTATCATAAACCAAATATCCCAAATAAGGATAACCATATAATTCAAATGAGATTCACAATCTAGATATGTTCAAATTCACTATTTTAAACATAACTTTCACATATGAACCTGTTATATAAACTGTTTTCTCCGTCGCATCCCAAATCATATTATCCTCAATATGAGTAAAATATTGTTCCAAATAAGATTAAAAACTAGTAGAGCAGTGATAGTCTGAAAAAGGTTAGTTGTATAGATGATCACCTATAATATGCTTAATATCCACAGATTCAAGTAAACAGAAGATAGTAGCAAGTTTCGACCATAGAAATTATCATCCATACTCAATGTCTAAAGAGGTTTCAATTGGATTCATTCAAAAAAGCCAGAACCGCCAACACAGTCTGAAACAACATAGTAGCTCCTTCAGTAAGATAAGTGCGGATAATATTAGCTAGCCATCTATTCCACCTTTTACCACAGTAAACATTCACATCCTCATTCATCCCATTCTCCTTCACACCTTCTAAGTAGTAACCCCTCTTGGCAGTCTGTTGAACAGCAAAACTACATCTTCATCTCTACCCAACCACCCTGTAATAATTCCTTTTTCCTGAGTATAATGACATTCCTTTTAGAATTTATCAGGTTATCCATCAAGAACATGCAAGCAGTAACAGTACTGTCCATAGTACATATTTGTTTATAGGCTAAAAAGTTCGGTATTAGAGCCTCGGTATTGTCGTCAACTTTGAAGTCTGGAAGCTTGAGCATTCCTTTCTTGAAGCTTATGTCGTTTAGGCTGCATGTACTGCTTAGATGGAACCGAATTCTGAACTGTGCTAGCTCTGTAGCTGAGCGCTGTACGCTGTAATGCGAGCCTTTAAGACTGGCTTTTCCGGTGGCTACTTCTTTTCAGTGTATGTCTAGGTGGCGATATAATGAAACAAACCAGACAAGGGTTCTATTACAAACACACTCGATCAATCCAAGACATCTGCCTTTGCAGATAACAACCGTTGATCAAGATCAATGGACCAGATTTGTCAAAGCTACATCACGAGGATTACAAGCCAGTTTGGGCCTATGTGTTTAGCCCAATTCTATTTGTATAAATACACTGTTGTATTGCTTTTCTCTGTACAAAAAGTATCATTCAATAAAACTGAAATTTGTATTTCTCTATTTTGATATCAGAGCGGAAATAGTCTAACGGCAACTTCATAACTAAACCAAATCAAGAATTTTTTGAATTTGGCTCCCCTCAGAGAAGTATCATCATTGGGGAGACATACCTTCTTCTTGATCAAAAGAAATCCATCCAATCAGTTCCATATCCTTTCTGTGCCTTCCTAAAGAAGAGATCAGATATTCATCCTCATTTCTTTTCTTTGGTTGCACAATTTTCGCTGCCATTCATGCATATTACTGTTTCACTGTGAAACAGTAATATACACCTATCATAGCATATCCCTCTTTTTTCTCTCTTTCCTATTCTGTTTGTTGGCTGCTAAATTCAAGATTAGCCTCGTCACTTGTCCTGATCATTACCTCTCATCTCCAAGAAACCGGCATTTCAAGATTCTTGAATCACCATGGCACTTGAAGAGGAAGATATAACATCAGGCACCTCTGAAAATCCATCAAGGGATCACCGGAGTTCAGATCTGGTCCTGATCAAACCAAAAAGTCAAGTCATTACTACTCCATTAGATGAAGATAACTATATTCTGTGAAAATATCAAATTGAGATTGCACTAAAAGGGTATGACTTACATGACTATGCCATAGGCACCAAGATCATCCCACCAGTCATGATCACTGAAAAGGAAGGAAAAACTGTAAGTAACCCTGAGTACAAACTGTACCAAAAGCAAGACAATTTACTATCATCATGGATGTTATCTTCAATCAGCCAAAGTTTATTATCGTAAATCGTAGGATGTAATAGTTCCCACGAAATATGGTCAGCAATTCAACGCATTTTTAGTTCTCAATCAGCAGCGAGAGTTATGCATTACAGAAGGGAGCTACAAAATTCAAGAAAGAATGATATGCCTATAAGAGAATATCTTGCAAAGATCAAGAACTTGTGTGACAAATTAAAAAGTGTTGGACACTATGTCTCCACCAGTGAACAAATTCTTGTGATAACTAATGGATTAGATCAAGATTATGAATCTTTAATAACCTATATAGCAACACAACCAACTCTGCCAGACTTAGAATACATTCATACAGCCCTCCTTGCTCATGAAGGAAGGATTGATCAAAGAAAGTCTATGCAAGAAGATTTTAATGTCAATTATGCAGCTACATCAAAGAACAAAAATAAAAAAGGTGTATCCAATCAATCCAAGCAAGACAGTCACAGTCAGAGAGGAGGATACACTCAAAGAGGCAGAGGCAGGGGGAGAAACAGTTATAACAACAGAGTTAAATGTCAAATTTGTGAAAAATTTGGACATATGACAAACAAGTGTTATTTCAGATACAAGGAAGACACTAATAATGACCAATCATCTCATGTCAACAAGCAAGTCAGTGCAAATATGATTCAAACTCAATCCAAGAATAATGGAGACAATGTCACTGATGACACAGCAAAAGCAAATGATTACAGTATGGATGAATGGTTTTCAGATTCTGGTGCTACAAATCACATCACAAACAATCTGCAGAACTTAAACTTGGGCAGCAAGGAATACACAAGTAATCAATCTGTTCTCATGGGAAATGGTGAAGCTACAAACATAACACATGTTGGTACTGGCTGTATAAAAGGTACAAGGCTACTCTACTTAAATAAATTATTAAGAGTGCCAAGTATTAAGAAAAATCTTATTAGTGTTTCATAATTTGCCAGTGAAAATAAGGTGTATTTTGAGTTTCACCCAAAATACTGTCTAGTTAGAGACTCATTAAATAAAAATATATTATTACAGGGTAAGCTGGACAATGGCCTGTACAAATTCAACAATATCGCAAATAATGATGCTACTAATGAGACAATATGGTCTAATAATGTTAGTGCAAGATGTGACAGTGATGTAAAAACATTTTATAAGTGGCATTGCAAACTTGGCCACCCCAGTTATAATGTTGTCAAACAGATTCTAATGCAAAATAATATTTCTGTTCCAAACATGTCTGATTTGCACTTATGTGATCACTGTCAAATGGGAAAAATGCATAAATTACGTTTTGCTATTTCTGAAACCATATATGAAAATCCCCTTGAGTTAATTGCTGTAGATCTGTGGGGCCTAGCACCACTCAATTCAATGCAAGGATACAGGTATTATCTATCACTTGTATGTGCACACACCAGACACACTTGGTTATATTTTCTCAAGGCAAAATCTGATACTAGTAATGTTGTTATACACTTCATTACTCACATTGAAAAGCAAATTAACAAATATGTTAAAAAAATTCAAACTGATGGTGGGGGAGAATTTAAACCATTAAAAGATTTCTTTAGCCAAAAAGGAATACTTCATAGAGTTACTTGCCCCCACACATCTGAGCAGAATGGTTTAGTGGAAAGAAAACACAGACACATTGTGGAAACTGGTTTAACACTTTTGTCACAAGCATCACTACCATTGAAATACTGGAGTGAAGCTTTTACCACTGTAGTATATCTTATTAATAGGATGCCAACAAAAGTGTTAAATAATGTTTGTCCACATGAGAAACTTTATGGAGTTAGACCAAAATATGATCATTTAAAAACCTTTGGGTGTTTGTGTTTTCCCTACACTAGACCATACAACAAGCACAAGTTAAGCCTTAGATCCAGTCCATGCACTTTTTTGGGATATGCACATAATCAGAAAGGATATAAGTGCATGGACAGTAAAGGCAAAATTTATATTTCAAGACATGTAGTTTTTAATGAACATGTTTTTCCATTTGCAGATAAGGGAAAGCAAGACAAGGAAATCAATAATAAGAAAACACATGTTATTCACATTCCAGAACTGTCCCAACATGCTAAAAGAGACAGTCAACATATGCAAAAGCATGATAATAAAGCTGCACCCATAGCAAGTTCTACATCAGGATACAGTTCAGATCATGTCAATGAAACTACCAGCTATCTACCAATTGAATTAAATGATGAACAGTGTACTAGTGTGCTAAGCAACAGTCAGAACAATGATCAGAGTGGTAGTGCATCCAACAATAGTCAGGGAGATAGTACTATAGCAGGCAATGATAACCAATTGGAGGAGGCTCATGAACAACATACAGAAATAAGACATCCCATGATCACAAGGTCTAAAAGTGGGATTTTCAAGCCTAAGATATACACAGCACAAGTAAATGAAGTGGAGCCAGTCTCATACGATCAGGCCATCAAGCATGAAAAATGGAAAAAAGCTATGGATGAAGAATTCAATGCTTTGGTCAGAAATAAAACATGGACTCTTGTCAAACCTCCAAGACACAAAAATATTGTTGGGTGTAGGTGGACTTACAAAATCAAAATGGATGCTGATGGCAACATAACAAAAAATAAAGTCAGATTAGTTGCAAAAGGATATTCCCAACAACTGGTTTTGATTTTACTGAAACCTTCTCCCCAGTAATCAAACCCACAACCATAAAAATCATGTTGACACTAGCACTTCATAAAAACTGGAGAATAAAGCAACTAGATGTACATAATGCTTTTTTGAATGATGAGTTATGTGAGCAAGGTTTTAAATCTTGGATTTCGGTCACGTCTCGTCTCGAAGAATTTAGATAGCTTATCTCGTATCGGGTGAGATCTCGAACGAGATGAGTGTATCTCGGTCGTCCATCTCGGTTTCTAAAATTCATTTCGGAGTTATCTCGGAGTATATGTCATGTCGAAAATTAGTTTTCCTACATGTAAATTTATAATACTAGTCACTATCTTAAGGAAAACACTATGCACTTACCTTGAATATATCACACGCTTATCATTAGTAATTTAGTATGGAAAAATATCACTTGTATCATGTAAAATAAACAAATAACTAGATTTCATGAATAATGTTCAATATAATATCATATAAGATAAAGTAGACAAGAAACAAACCATAACATATGCACCTTTACTTTGTTTGATCATTCACTTAACTTTCCTACACAATATAATGTCTCATTTCTACCTTTTATGATTTATAGTGCTGCAAGGGAGATCTTAATTTTATAACTTCAAATACAAAATTCTACAAGTAGAATTAAGATATTCTATGTCTGATTATAGTATTTAATTATTAGCAAACAAAATCTCATTAAGCAACTAATAGCATAGATATTTCAAACAAACGTAGAAAATAGCATACATAGTACAAACAATTTCAAACATTTAGTAATATTATAAAAAAAAGCAAAAAAATGATGTACGAATGAACATGTAATCATCAAATGAAATTAATAGATGAAAGAGAATTCCTTTATTGCTTAAAAATAAGCCTTGAGAAAAAAAATTATAGCAGCAAAGACTAAATGAAATCAAATTGAGAATCCATTTAGAACATAAAGTTAAATAAGTGAAGCCCAAAATTTATAGCCGCAAAAAAATAGGGTTAGGAAAAAAACTCAAGAAAGTGTTGAAAAAAGAAAAATGAAATCGGATGTAAATTAATTTGGATCAGAAACCTAAATGAAAATCATAAAGTGAAATACTTACCATAATCGATGTAGATTTTATCATCTTCTTACACTCGTCACTGCCGTAAAATAAGAGACGAAAATTAAATGAGATTTATATAAGAAATAAGGGTTAAAAAAAGTACAATTAAGAAGGCTTAAATTAAGGTAAATGATGAGCTAGCCCAATACGGAAAAAGAGTTGATTTTTTCCAAAATTCAAAAATTCGGCCGATATCTCGCTGTTAAATCTCGTCCGAGATACCGGACGTGATACTGAAATCTCGTCCGAGATTTGAGTCAGACGAGATTCAAACGAAATTAGTTGTTTCGAATCGTCCAGCCTTGAAAACGAGATCTCGGCCGAGATGAGCGAGATTTAAAACCTTGTATGTGAGGAGGTCTATATGCAACAGCCAGAAGGGTATAGTTCAAATGCAGACAAAGGTCTTGTGTGCAAGCTACATAAGACCATATATGGACTAAAACAAGCATCCAGAGCATGGCATGAGAAATTGAAGAATACACTTACACAATTAGATTTTAGCGCCACAAAATCAGATAACTCACTCTACTTAAGGAAAAGAAAGCATGTGAGTATATATATATACTGATGTACGTGGATGATATACTCATCACATGAGATGATCAACAAGAAATCAATCAAGTCATAAAACTACTTGACAAGCACTTTGCCATCAAAGACATGGACGAATTAAAATTTTTCCTAGGAATAAACATTCAAAGGAAATCTGACAATGAAATTATCTTATCACAAAAACAGTACATCAGTGACATTCTAGTAAGAGCCAACATGGATAAAGCTAAGCCACTACCAATCCCGATGACAAATCACAAGCAGTTATCTAAAAACAAAGGTGAACCCATCGAAAACATTAAACAGTATCGAATTATTGTTGGGACACTTCAGTATGCCACAATCACTCGACCGGACATATGTTTTAGCGTAAATAAGGTATGCCAATACATGCAAAATCCATTAAGTGAGCATTGGTGTGCCGTAAAGCGCATTCTCAGATATCTCAAAGGGACATTAGCATATGGGTTACACTTAAAGACAAGTAAAGATATAAATATACGTGCTTACAGCAATTCCGACTGGGCTAATGATATCGATGACAGAAAATATATTTTTGGATTCTGCATTTATCTAGGGCAAAATCCGATCTCCTGGTGTACAAAGAAGCAGTCCACCATCTCCAGAAGCAGCACTGAAACCGAATACAGATGCATCGCTAGTACTGTTGCCGAAATCATTTGGATCGAAACCCTAATTGGGAAATTGGGGTTCGAATTAACTCAGAAACCCACAATTTGGTGCGACAACCTCAGCGCCATATCGTTATCCATGAATCCGGTCCAACATGCTCGCACGAAGCACATGGAGATAGATCTCCACTTCGTTCGAGAGAGAACAGGAAGTGGCAAGCTTGCCATTAATCATGTTCCATCCTTTCATCAAAGAGCGGACTTCTTAACAAAGGCTTTATCAGCAAAAAACTTTAATCGATTTCGAGATGAGCTCAAAATTTTCTCGACCGACATGAAAATTGATGAAGAGATAAAACCCTAGTTTCGTTTGAGGCGGCGTATAATGAAACAAACCAGACAAGGGTTCTATTACAAACACACTCGATCAATCCAAGACATCTGCCTTTGCAGATAACAACCGTTGATCAAGATCAATGGACCAGATTTGTCAAAGCTACATCACGAGGATTACAAGCCAGTTTGGGCCTATGTGTTTAGCCCAATTCTATTTGTATAATACACTGTGTTGTATTGCTTTTCTCTGTACAAAAAGTATCATTCAATAAAACTGAAATTTGTATTTCTCTATTTGGCGAGATCGTCTAATTCTTTCATTGTTTTCAAATTTTGTTATTGAAAATTGTATAACAAGCAATGAAAGCTTTTGCATCTTCTTCCTATAGATTATGAATTCAGTTTGAAACTCAAGAAGAATATGTTATAGCATGAAATATTCATCGCCTACCTTGTACCCACCAACTTCTATCAATACAGCGAGAGCAGCTACAGGAATCTGATTCTCAAGCTCAATGCATCCATCTCTAACACAGCTGCCATGTACGGTTTCCAGAATGGTACAGTTCACCATATCATCAAATCCAAGAAAAAACAGCTGTCTAGGAGCATCAACTCCACGAACTTCTCCTCGTTCTCATAAGACACCATGAGCTCCTCCACTATGGCTGTCATTGCTGCAGCGACATTACCTACTGATTTTTCAGCTTTTGTTACATAGTTTGGCAATTCTAGTCTTTTGTATGATTCCATTTGTTTTAGATGCGGTTGGCTGTGATGGTACGGGCCCAGGGATACCAGTTTTGGTGTGTAGGCTTCTGCATTTGCTTCTCCCAGTGTTTCGGGGACTCTGTAGATGGTTGTTTCTTTTGGTTTGGGATTTCAGATTTTGGTTTTAGTTTTTCTGGAGTTCTGACTCCAGGTTTATGATCCATTCAGAAATCATTTTGATGCTTTCCATGTTTCTAGTCAATGTGTTTGCCACTATATACAGTTTTGAACTAGGTTTATGATTGTGAGAAAGTTTTGATTAGGATATTTGTCTTGATGTTTTTGCCTTGTTGGTTGATGAAGCGTGAGAAGAAACGCTTTTATGACACTTTGATTTTGGTCTTATTATGATAATTTAGTCTATAGTTGAACAGGGAAAAATATAGACTTCTGCGTGTATGCGTATAGGTGCAACAGCATAACTTGCCCATAATCACAAGACTTTTTCAACCAGCTTCGTTCAAACCATAGCTACTATCTTTAAAGGAATACGGTGTAAAGACCCAGATTTTATGAACGTACTTGGGATGGGAGGATGGAGGGGGTTGGATTTAAAGTGACTTTGCTCCTTGTAAATTTTGGTTGTGTGAAGGGTTT
This sequence comes from Allium fistulosum, assembly GCA_030737815.1. Classification (NCBI taxonomy): domain Eukaryota; kingdom Viridiplantae; phylum Streptophyta; class Magnoliopsida; order Asparagales; family Amaryllidaceae; genus Allium; species Allium fistulosum. Next base: position 219,258,586 of record CM060902.1, read on the forward strand.
TGTTGTCAGTTTTAACATTTATGAGAGGTTTAGGTAATGTTTGGTAGAAAATGCATTTTATGTTTTGCGTTTTCAATATTTACCTCAACCAACGTGAATGAAAAGATGTTGAAGAATCCTAGCTATTCACAAAAGGGGAAGCTCCAAGAAAGAAGATAGTTGTTGATATGTTCTATAAGGTGGAAAGCAAAAAAAAAATCATTTTTAATCTTACATGATAAAACAGTTTTTTATCGCTTCCACTTCTTTCATGTGTTTTAAAGTAGAGCTTTGAAAACGCAAAACTCATTTTCTCATTCTTGCAAGTTATATTTTCATAGGTTAAAATCACTCTAAAATTGTAAAACTACGTGCGTGCGTGTGCTTATGCGTGTATATACACATGTACATAATCGCTCGTGTTAGAATTTCTGACATTCCATTTTGATTTCAACGTTGACCAACACGAAATATGCTTAATATTCTGATTCCGGATCAAGACAAAAAAAACAAAAACAAAAAGTAAAAAGAAGTTTAATCAAGAAAAATTATACTTGAAAATACTCAAATTAGTGAAAGGAATAAGATTCAAAACATTATAGCATGTTAAAGCAAAAGGAAAGATAATACATAAGAAGGATAATTGAGCTGAGCACAAAAATGATAAGTTTTCAAACAGAACCAGCAAAATACCCATCTAGTGTTTGAGCGAGTAATTTCCTTTTTAATGCTTTAAATTATTAAATTGAATCAAATAGATTTAGGGTTTTGATGTTCGATGGAGACGGCTGAAGTAATAATAAAAAGCTTTTTAGGGCTTATAGTTGCGACATTGGAAACAAACAATATCAAATATAATAGGATGGGCTTTGAATACAACATGTTGATAAATGAAAGGGGATTTGCACGAAAAGTCCCTATTTTTGATGGTGTTACAAGAAAAGTCCCTGTAGAAATAAGTATGTAAATTAAGTCCCTGTTTTTTCTAAATTAGAAAACGCAAGTTAGCTTGCGCTTTTTAAAATTTCAAATTTTTTAAAATCAGAAAGCGCAAACTAGCTTGCGCTTTCCTGATAGAAAGCGCAAGTTACCTTGCGCTTTTCAAAATTTCAAATTTTTTTAAATTTTCAAAAAAAAATTCAAAATTAGAAAGCGCAAACTAGCTTGCGTTTTCCTGATAGAAAGTGCAAGTTAACTTGCGCTTTTCAAAATTTTCAAAAACTTCAAAAAATTCGAAAAATATTTCAAAATTAGAAAAGTGCAAGACACTTTGCATTTTTTTATTTTTGAAAAATAGGGACCAAATTTACATATTCATTTCTGCATGGACTTTTTGTATAACAACATCAAAAATAGGGACCTGTGACTCTTTTCTTTGAAATGAAAGGCACCTAAAAATATCAAACCGGAATTTTAAAAAACAGAATGAAATAATTTCATGTAAACGAAACGGAACCGAAAATCAAAATTTTAAATCATGATATATAAACACACATGAATACAACACTACAAAAAATGTATTTAAAGACACGAAATCCCACAGGATTACAAGAATGGTTCATTTTTCTCCCTCGTGGATAAATGTGGTCTGATGAGTAAATCGACTTCCATTAAAGAGATTAAGGGTTCGATCCACACTAGCAACATTTTTCATGGTTAATGATCAAAAAAATGAAAAACTATTGTTTAATTACTTTTTTTTATTCATATTTCTTTTAGAATTTTTAACTTAGAAAATGGCAATTGCATGACATATGGAATGGTATTGTGAATGATATGATCGCTTCCTCTTTTAGCAAGTGATTAGTAATCAACAGTTTATGCAAGGATTTCTCAAGTATGTGTCTCAATACTTCTACAAATTCGTAGCCCGCCATTTCATAAGTTTATAGTTGCGTAATTAAAAGGCTAAATGGAAAAATAAATATTATTTCATAAGTAAATATCTCATAAAATAAGAATATGTATATGGTTATTTACCTTAAACCCAAGTATGAAAATAGGTAAGGGAAACATTGGTATTTTTATGAAGTGCATAACCTTAAAATTATGTGATAATCAATGAGGTTATGAATAGGGTACCAACATAATGACATATATAGTCGAAATATGAATAAAATTGACTTCCATTTGGGTTAGATTAAAATGGGTTAATAGACAATGAAAGCTACTTAAGTCATTTCTCCTATTATGCCAAATGAATTTTAGAACTTGATGTTGCCAATGAAATATTGCATATTAGCGACCGACCAAAAAAAAATCCAAAATTTGTAGGTGCATTTCATCTTTGTTTTTTTTTTGTTTTTTTACATCCTAAAATATTAAATGTGGTCAGTGCTTATTCCTAACATCAATCTAATCGAAATACGATGAGCTTTTGCTCCAGCATTGAGATAGCATCTTAGAAGATATATGAAAATCAAGAGGGAAATTGAACCTATTCCTATCACACAAAATTCGATGTATATACAAATAAATTAACTTGTAAATCACAATTTTCAAATTGACCTCTGTTCGAATAATTTACTATATTCATAATATAAGCAAAAAACATAACAAATTAAGAGGAAAAAAAGGGATGCATAACTTCAGAAAACTTTATACTGGATTTTTTTTGTAAGTCATGTCCTTAATGCAGAGTTGTTAATGCAAAGATGTCTATATGTAATGCAATTATATTATAGGGAAACGAATGCAAATAATGCATGCAACCGTTGAACAGAAAAATGCCAATTTGAAAAAAAAAAACGAATTATATATGCATAACCACCCCCACACAAGAATTAAATAGTAAGATTAAAAGAAGAATTATTCATTTACATAAATGCAAAACTTATTGACGTAATATTATAAAATATATTGTCAATAGTATATGAATCATCTCGTCGTTAAGGAGACACTAAAAAGTTTTTATTTAGAAAAATGAATTTAATATGGCTTTACGATGAAATATAAATTTAGAAAATCCAATGGCATTTTAGAAAAATTATGATGAGTTGTTTTGTTTATGTCAAATTTTGGAGTAAATTGAAAAAGGATTAGAGAAACCTTTTCATTTTTACCAATAAAATGTTCATTTTTTTAAAACTTTATCAAAGTCAACACATCCAAAATTCAATTAGTGATTTGGATTTACTTCCTTAATATGTAAATACCCACCTTTAGAGATTAAGTTAGTTAACATCTCAAAATTTAAATTCAACAATAAAATTGGTTGGTCAAGAATGTCATTTTCCTCAAATATGCGTTCATACCCATCACAGCATTAAAATGCTTTAGGCCAATATTCAATGCTTCATCTGTGTCACTAAATTTTATCAATTTAACCATTTGCTCCATATTTATTTTAAAACTCAATAAAGAATTCTAACAAGTAGTAGCTCTTGAATTAATTTTGTTTGTTAACTACCTCGATTGGAATTGGGAGAAGGCTCTTTTAGTTGTTCAAAAAGGGAGACATGTAACGACCCGCTTTCCATAACGTCCAAAATCCATGCATACAAGCAACTAGATTCTCCAATGGTGTCTTGGACGACGTTCCATTAAGGGTAAGATATATGTGACACAATAAATATCACAGACTATATCTAACTCAAACTAATTCTCAGAGCGGAAGGATATAAAGTATAATACCAACATAAGCATGTAGATGACCAAAGGTATGTGCATTATATTTAGGCCATCGCGAAATGATATGTAAGAGTAAATAATCTATCTAGATTGTTAAGCAAACTCAAGGTCAAGATCGTGATTAAGGCAATGAATAAGGTTATGAGATGATACAACCGCTAAGGAGTTATTCATCACTCGTAAGCCTATGATTTGTTGAGCAAACTCAAGGTCAGAATCTCAAGACAAGCGAGTCCCAGCACTCGCTCGAGGAACCAAAAGATGTTTATATTTCTCTTACGGTTTTGAGGAATATAAAATTCTAGAGGGAGCCTTATTATGAAAATGAAATTATAAAATTTAACATTTCTTATATTATAAGAACATATGCTATTAAATTAAATTATCTACTTTTATAAATTTGTGCATAAAGTTGTTTATTAATTGAAATATACAAATGAACCGAATTAGGATTGATGAAGAAATATCTTATATGCTCATCAATAAGCCCTTGGGCATGTTGTCACTTCAAGGCCCATGCAAGAACCAAAGTCATACAACTACTAAATACGTTCATAACTTGGGCACTTAAGTGTTTATTTGTCCGAGACTGTGTACTGTCTTCTATGAGATTTGAACTTTAAAGCATTATAGGAATATGGATATTTGGTTCATATTATATCATATATAAAAGTTGTATAGTGAATAGTCATGTTCGTAGTATACGAAATCCCAATGCAATTGCTTCATTTAAAAAATAAGCAGGTAAACAATAATTCAAGGTAATATGTTCAATTCCATTAAATGCAATAGAAATCTTATTGTGTTAGAAGTATCATGGACCAAGAACTACTAGATAGGCCTAGGAATTCGATCACTGAACTATCAGTTTAATCGGTTTTCTTAAGTGCAACACATACAATATCCTTAAATTTTAAGAATGTTCGAATGTACTTTTGTAAAGAGTTCGATGTAGTCTTGTAGTAAGAGTTTTATTTTGAATGATTCGATCATTTGAAAGTGAATATTTGAGAGTGGTTGTAACATATGCACGGTTGGGATAAAGAGAGGGAACAATCACCGCTACTATATGAAGAGACATTGGAAACAATAATTGTATAAAATAATATACTAAATAAGGAATGAGAAATGTGATTTATTTTTCAAACATATTTTTATATAGAAATTTCTTTGCATAAGAGTTATTTCTTCGAGCTCAAGATATTTGATCTGAAAATGTCGAATGTAAACTAGTTACAGTGGACAAAATAAATTGCCAATAGTAAGTTGTTAAATGGAGCTTTGAATTTCATATAATGTTATAGTAATGACGGAAATATTGGAAGTATGCCATTTAGCAGCTATTAATGAATGCATCAAGGTACGAAAAAATATTTTGTAAACGTACTAAATATTATTTATGAAATAATAACTTTTCAGTATTAACTAAAAATATACATAGATTTTTAATATTAATATTATGAATAATCATTATAAGGTAAAACTATAATAATGGTATTTTGTTATCGTAACAGAAGTGATACGTTAGCTATAGAAATCATAAAAGTATCCAAAATATTTACTATTATTTTGGAATTGTAAGCTAAGCCAAATCTTTGAGAAATAATTCTTTAATCGTATGGTTATGAATCATATGATTTTGGTGAATTGTATCCCAAACAACTAGTTTTTTTGATTAATATTTACGAATAGATCAAACCTTTCTTTTTTTCTTTTCAACCACGTTCGTAGCAAATAAATTCTTTCTGAATTAGAGGATTTGAGTTCTGAATTACGACTGGGCTAACACTTTTTCTTGTCCTAGTCTAGGAATAGTTTGGAGAGGTCATACCTCGAGGTCACCTCCTCCCATCAAAAGATTATAAAATCCTCCGAAAGAAACGGAGGACTTCATTTAGTGGCTCCGCGATCATCCTCTGGAAAAGCACCCATTCGGTGGGAGCAGTAAAAGAGCTAATGAACTCTTTCGATTGATGTGTGTATAGATATATGTAATCCAAGGTCTAATGATACCAGAGCGGATCCATTAACTTCGTTTAATTCACTGATGAATTATCATGGACATAAACATATGTATTCACTACACAAGTAGTATGCCTGCTAATAAATTCATAGAATATAAAAAGGAAGTAGGAAACATAATGTATAAAGGAAATAAAATAATTCAATTTGATCGAATAGGTAAGCGTTTGCACAAAAATTAGCACAAACACCCAATGAAATATTAAATATGAAAATTAGAGAAGAAAAGAAGGAAAAAGCAACAAATGAACATAAATTTTTTATAGTGGTTCGATGATACTTCGACCTATGTCCGTTTAGTTGATTTCTATTAATTATTCTTTGTTTTGACGAAACTATTTTTACTACTCGGTAGTCACAACTCAGTAGGAATCCAGTCCAGTAATTTTTAGAGTTATGGTTTTACAACTCACCGTTCTTAAAAGTTCATGATGAAGGAAAAAATAGAAGTGCCCTTTTCAAGGGCTCTCCACCTATATTTATAGGCAAAGATTTTCACATTTGACTTCGAAAATTTTTGCATACAATCTCCACATCATGAACATTCTTACAAGGAATTCACTCGAACAAATCCAACCCAAGCTCTATGGATCAATGACGATCCATGGTCTCTGGATCAGTGCGGATCTGGCCCGAGCTTAACTGTGAGTCACTACTTCATTTGCTCTAGGTTTGCCTAAGATCTTTGTGCCTTCATACTTTGCATCATCTACTCTATGTTTTCCCTCTCTTGCTCCTAGTCTAACTCGTCTCTTTGCCCATTTTCTCCGAGTCATGACTCAGGTCCGAACTACGGAGGTCGAGTTGTGAAACTTGGTGAACTTTTGATCTCATCTCTAGCTATGTCATTTAGCCTGTCTTCATATGGTATTTGCCAAGTCCTTTGATCCATTTATTATATTCCTTAATAAAACTCAATTATTCAAGTATGTTCCAGAACTACAGAAATTTTGTTAATAATACTTTGCGCTCCAAAGCACACCTTGAGAAGATGTGCTTTGCTCAAGAATAAATATTGAATCCAACAACTCACTAGTGGTTGAAATCTTTGGTTATTGATTGATAAAGTCATGGCAAATCATCCAATTCCTTTAGATTCACCTATAAATCAAAGGTCATTCCAGACCTCCATATCTAAGGACTTCAGTCCTTGCTTGAATGTTAGTCATGAATCATCATTATTCTGTGTTCTCTTAGAATTATCATATCATATATCGTATTTGTAAATCAAAATCATTCCGTGTTTTTTTGGAGTTAATTATCATGGATAGATCATGTGTCGAGTAATCAAAAGTTGATGACTGTGCAATTTCATTGCCGCTGGTCAGAACATTATTTATAAATCGTCTAGCGTCGCTTAGTATTCCATTATTGAAATGTCTAACCGAATCGAAGAAATGAATTTTAACAATCATTTGGTTATCATAAGTTTCTAATTAGGATAGTGCATTGCCACTTATCATAACATCGTTTATAAATCGTCTGAAATCGCCTAGCATCTCATCATAAACGATTATGACCAAATTGAGACAATGGCATAACTTGGTAATGTTCATCATCAACTCATTTCAAAATGAGGTGGCATTCAAATCCAAATTCTACTTTTCGATCTTTTCGGGTCTCACAATCAAAGTCCATTCTAGGATATGATGATTGATCTCTTCGGATCGTTTATCAAATCTTTGATCTCTTCGGATCGATAATTCATGTCGAGTCATATCCGCTTGCTCTCCGACGAGGGGACCCAATAATCGAGCAAATCTATCTGCTCACTCTCCATTGAGGGACTCATTATCATGTACAAGTCCAATGCACTCGCTCTTCTGGCAAGGGGACTCACACCTTACAGTCTGTTGCCCTATCTCTCTGGTTGGGAGAACCGTGTTCAATTAGTTCATAAGTCAATATCGAGTGGTAATTAATTTTCGTTGGTGTTTCACATTCAAGATCAGTCATCATATTCAAATGATTTTCAAAATAAAACATTTATCCATAAAATCTACATCATAGCAACAAACAAACATGTAAAACATCCCTCCTATATAACATTACTTTCAAACATCCAACTTGGAGCGTGCCTAGAGACCGATCAAGATCACGTATGTGAGTGAGAGGCCTCATAGCAGTACTATATCATTTATTTGCAAACAAAGCAAAGTGTGGGATTCGAACCCGACTTCCGTCCATCCCGATCATGGGAAAACTATTCTCGCCCTAGATCCAAGGCCGCTTCCAGGTACATTCCATGCAGATGATAGCTACTTCTACTGCACCACTACAATTTGTTTTCTCATATACTATTGTAATTGGTTTTTCCTAACCTGTTTCTCAATCAGATCTCATAGGTTTCTGCATTCATTTGTTTCATGTCCATCCAGCTCATGGAATAGGAAAAACTTTCTAAATCTCTTCTCCCAATCCATAGGCTCTTTTCATCGATTTCCAGTAGGGAATCCATCCCTTAGTATCCAAGTAAATCCTATTTGGGGTTTCGATCAATTCAGTGTAAGAGGAGAACTTCAATTCCCTCTTCACATGCTTCAGTCCTCCGAAGCTATCATCGGCCTTCTACTTTCCTTTGTCTTTTCCATATGTGGAAATTAGTCACAAGGGCCTCTTTAGCAAGTGAAATTAGTTTCTAGGACACACAACTGAAATAATTACTTTCAAGGACAAAACGTAAAATAATTAGTTTCTAGGGCCTAAAAACCTATGAAATTATGTCCTTGAAAGTAATTGGACTGCTGACTTTGTCCTTGAAAGTAATTATTCTGCTGACTTTGGCCTTAAAAGTAATTTCTTTGAATGTGTGTCCTAGAAACTAATTGGACTGCAAAGTTTGTCCTTCTGGTGAAATGCCCCTTTCCATATCCTGTTCTGGATAGTCCTCCATCATTCAAAACATTAACCTTAGCATTTTTTACTTTACCATCCTCTTGACGTAAGTATCTCTTGACTTCATGGTAAAACTCAGCAAGGTCCATCGGTGGATCCCTTTCCAAAGCAATTTTAAACCTGTATTCTTCGCAACTCCAAACGCTACATTATCAGAACAATCGATGGATCCAGCTTATGACTATAGTGCCTGTTATGTTAAACCTGGTCAAATAACTTCTTAGGGTCTCCCTGGCCCTCTGCTTTATGCTCAAAGGAATCATCACATTCTTTGGTCATGAATGTGAACTCTAAACTGCTTCATGAATTTATCCACTAATTCAGTCCACGTGCCGATGGATCCGTTTTTCAGCTGTTTGAACCACATTGCTGCTAAGTCTGTTAAGTATAACAGGAAACATCATCCCATTACCTCCTTAGAAGCACCCTACACTTCCATATGTCAGATACATCTCATCAGATGAATGGTTGGATCTGTTTTTCCATCGTACATTTCCTGCGTCGATGGCTTGAAATCAGGTGGGTTTCTTGTGTACTGGATGTTAGGGGTGAATGAATTTATATTCATGTCTTCCAAACTTTGGTCCGATGGTCTACCTTCTCAGTGCCAGTTTAACTGTTTCATCAATTCTATTATTATCATCCAATGGAACTCTCTGATTCACAGTTTTAAATTACCTGTCGTTCCTACAAGGAACTTCTGGCTCCAACTATTATTGATGTACATTCACGTTCCATTGATCAACATCATTTCTCAGGCATGTTCCATCTTCGTCCAAGTTCAAGTCCATCATCTCCCCTTGCCCTCTTGGGTCAGTACTGACCTATGCTTGTGGATTGGTACCGAGTTGAGGTACCTCTTTGGGGGTTGCTCTACTTTGTCCCGCTTTGTTTTTAGGTGCATTTGTTCTGCCTTTTGGTCTTTGGTTTTGGTTTTTAGCGACTCTAGCTGTTCACCATTGTTCCTTTCTTCTAAATAATCATTCATAATTTGTTCCTGATGTACTATCATTCTATCTTGTATCTCTCTCGTCATTCACTCCATCTCATCTTAGGTTACATAATTGGATGGAGGGTTAGATCCTAAGGTACTCTCCTGGCTACCCTTGTTGTAACACCACCGCCTTTATACCGATATTATCCAAGAGTATGACAAAGTATACCGTCGGATAATACTGAGAATAAGGCGATATGAAGTACACATGTAAATATTCCCTTGAATTAACACTGGTATGTAAAACATTAAATAAATATCTCACTTATACATATACAGTGTTGGTACAAAACAATAAACACGTGTGTCTCCACGATAGAACAATACAAAATATACAGTAAATTTCAGATATCACGGAGTCAGTCGCAGTGATAAGGTATAATATATAATATATAGAAGGTATGATATCAGTGTTAAATATATATATGAGTCAATACAATACAAAATAATATACTACAATGTTGAATATCTAGTTTCCTCTAAGCCCAGAAAAATATATGCTAGTTTCATAGTCCTTGTACCAGAAATGTCTTAGACTGACCCCGAGTATTATATAAATAACACACAGGTTAGACTATATCTAAATATATGGCCAATACATACATAGATATATAATACACATAGTATAATGGTGATGACACACTAACAATAGTGTAACATAATAACAACACACTCAAATCCAGTATAAAGATGTCATCACCCATATAAAACACATCAAATCAGAATTCCCATAAAACAACATTGTATGGGTGAATCATCCATATCTTTAAATCACCATCAAATCCAGGAATAATCAATAATAAGATATCCTTAAGTGAAGTCAGCCAGTAATGAAGTAATGCCCAAAATATCTCTTAAGCTCATATTATAAAATGCGATCGTTAAATAGTATGGATATAACGGGGACTGACTACACTTTATACTCATCCAGTCTCTAGTCTAGTCAACTAATTATAGGAAAGAGACATATATGCCAGTCCACTATATACATATATACCATGAATCTAACGGGAGACTCATAGCCGCCTACCGCAAGCCTGTTTCAGGAACACAGGTCTACTCGCCAATCATAGAGTAACCATCTATTCCTATAGTCTTCGATGTATATGTTAATCTACTACACTCACATACCCTGAACCGGACAGGGAGATTGACAGCTGCCTACCGCAAGCCTACTCTAGGAACCCAGGTCTACTCCCCTACCATAGAGTAACCGTCTATTCCTACAGGTTTTAGTTACCTCGACAGACATTATGACCCCATCAACCATCGGGTCGTCTACACGTACGGTGGTCATGACCCTACTTTGCATCTAATGGTAGTAGATTGCTCGCCTAAGCAACACAAGGGGCCATGAGCAACAAACCATCTACTACTACCTATACTGTGATGCGCAATAAAGGGACATATAACTACGATGTCGTGGATCTGGGAGGTGGCCCCATGATCAGGCCGCCAGGGTGGATACTGGCCAATCTGGTTCACTTATCAAAAATAAAGAGAGTTGGACACTATGTGGATGATCATATAGTACTCATAGCCTATAGCTACATATATCTCTAATGTAGGCCAATAAACGGCTTACATAAGACAACATCTAACAATACGATACTCCTAACCAAGTGTCGCATATATATATATGAGTGTAATCCCCGTTTGAGTGACATTTACTTACAATGAATAATCAAACAAATAACAGAATGGCATCACATACCGCCACATATTATTCGGGTAATTATTCAAAACTCATAAACTACACTCGGTCCACACTAGATATTTCTATATGACAAGTCCGATGAATAACCGGAAAAGTTTTATTGAGAGTACTATACCAGATGGTATCATCGAATCATTTATTCAAATTTCTTATCACACAGAAATGAAATCTTATAAATCAAATATAAAGATGTCATCACTGTATCATCTCAAAATATATAACCCAAATCAATATAACTGGTGAATCATTCAAAATAATGCAATCAATATGGGAAATGAAAAATCAAGAAAGTATGAAATAGCCAATTAATTAAATATATACATATTATAATCAAATCAGTATTTAATAATAAATCGTTTATAACGACAAAATCAATGTGGGAGGAAGAAGCCATCCTAAAAATATTGTAATATATCATTTTAACAAACAAAATTGATGGGAAGGAAGAAGCCATCCTAAAAATATTTTAATATATCATTTTAAAAAATATTTATAATAAACATCTTATACTCTTAATTATACTTATCACGTATAAAATAATTCTTAAAAGTACTTAAAATATTAAATTGAAAATATTTCTTATTTCTAGAAATTTATACAATCTTTAAATAATTATTTAAAACTAACCGTAACTCTCTTTTCGAAAGATTAATGAATTTTTATAATAATCTTTATAATAAATCTTTATAGAATAATATTCTTTATAAAACACTTTCAGTAAAATTTCAAAACTCTTAAATAATTTGCTTTTCAAACATCCATTATAAAGGAAATAAATCTCTATATATAATTATGGAGTAAAATTACTCCACAAACATCTCAATGAATATCACTACAAATATCGTATAACCCGAGTCGAGTTCCATCAAACTCCAGTCATTCATAAAATTCGCACAATGACATACAAATAAGTATTTAGTTTAATTTGCAATCGAACAGAGTTCCATTTGCAAATTAACACTTCCAACCGATACAAACAATCAACCATTTCACATCAACAAATATCCAAGATATTATACAAAGAAATCTAATCAAATGAGAAATTCAAATAATTAACGGGATAAATATAACATATACATTGATTTCTAGACATAGTTATGAGTTAAGAAAACTCACCTTAGGCGATTGCTAGCTGAAATTTCCATTCACAACCACAATCAAAATGATGTACATTTGTCCACACCCAGGAATCACCATTGTCAACACTGCCAGCTAATAACCAGCCACGCCTCCGTCGCCTATATACCCAAGCTCGCTTTTCAGCCCAAATCATTATTGCATTAGCGATACCTTGCCAGCAGCCGCATTTACAACACCCTCATCGACACCAATAGCCATTTCCATAAACCACTGCACCACTCCAACTAGCTCAAGTCGCAGCTATAATTTCCACCCCGTCAAAGTGGTCTACGCTAGCCAGTATCATTTTCTTGCTCGAATCATTACCAGGCCTCGACGCTCATGAGCTCCAACATCACGTCGCCTCCAAATAAGTTGCGACTCCAGCTGTCGTGTCCCCATCGAGCCTAGGTTGATGTCGCAAGATGCCTCCATCTTCAATCAACCGTCGATGTCAGGCGTCGCCTCCTGTGCTCGCGATTCTATTTATTTATTTATTTTTAATAATAGAAGACACAATTTCTCTTTTCTGATAGTCGAAGGGAATTAGGGCCGAGGATACGGGTTTTAAAATGTGAAGCCAGGAGGAAATTTTCTAGAGAAATGAAGAGGGAAGGTGATTAATGGGCTTGGACCTAATCAGGCTCTATTTTAATTTAATTAATTCAATTTCCAATTCTTTTCTTTTCACAATCCCCTTTAATTTATTTGTAAATAAATTTCAAGTTAATTTAAATTAATTTAGACTTTAAAATATTTGTAATTAATTAGAACATCTTATTAAATTCAATATATTATCCATAAAAGATTTATTAATTTTATTTCAATTCATTAAATCAAAATCTTATAGTAAATATAATTTAATTAACAAAAATTTATTTTCAAAATATTAATTATTAAATATCAGATGTCGAATAATTTTACTTTGAATCAAATTTCTTTAATTTATACAGTGTAGAAAGTAGGGTTGTTACAGACTCCCCTACTTAACAAAATTGCATCCTCAGAATTTCTTATAGGGAGGCATCAAATAACTCATACCCTGACTTTCCTCGTATCTACAATCTTCTATTAGACCAAACTTATTCAATCCTTTATGTGACTCTTCCTTTATATTTTTTTATCGTATGTTATAATTTATATAGATCCAATTTAATGACTTTTTATTTTCACATACGATAAAAATATTATAAATTTTTTTCTAGGTGTTGGATTTTTTGGAAAATTTCGGTAGAGTCTCCTTTGTACGGAGGGAATTCCGAAAAATCACAATATGATAAAATAGTTATACATTAACCAAAACATGGTCGGAAACAATTTGTGTATCAAAATTTTGCAACGCGGCATATATTTCATAATATATGTTACTTTTTTAAGTAAAACATATCTTATTTTGCGTTTTTAAGCGAATTTTCTTAATTTATATGCAATTACATGCCGAAATGAATCCTTATAGTCTTCATTTACCTGTGCTTAATTCAAATTAAATACATTGGTCTCATATATAAAAATTGAATAAGCATAGCATTCGTGTATTAACAAACGTATAATCATATAGAATGAGATTCTAAGAATGAAGAATTTCTGCCTATGTAACAACAACCTTCATTAATGTAACAATTGTTAATTTGAAAAAAAAATGAAAAATAACAACTAATAAAGCTCTTTAGCATGATATCATTATTAACTTGACCTTACTTGTATAACCAGTTAAAACTTTTGTTGTCCTTCTCATCCATGTTGTCTCAGCCTAAAGTGTAGTCAGATTTGTAATTAAGATGGACTTAGTTTGCATACATAAAGTTAGGTGTTTGAATTCAAGTTCTAGATCTGACTTGATTTTTTTTAAATCTGAGTTGTACACCACCTCCTGATCAGATCAGAGTCCGGCCAGGTGGCCAGACCAATGGCCTGACACTTGAAAACAACATAAATGCGCTGCTGTTGTAGTACCACATGCTGCTGTGTTGGCAGCAGTTCCCACTGCTGCCTTGCAGCAGGGGCTACTGCCCCACAACAATGGCTGGGGCACGATGATGTAACAATTATTATTATTATACCTGGTACCCTTTCCTCGTTAATGCAAATATACAAATTTATATTGATTCAGCTTTGTCCACATTTTGGTAAATTTATATATAATGAGGTTACTCCAATTTGAAGCTTTTGAAGTTACGAAAATACCCTCATAAACAATAATAATAACTAGCGGCTATTTCTGTCAACACTCTCCACATTTCCACAAAATTCCAAGCGATGCTTTCCACCGCCCTCATGAACTGAATTAGATCTCTCATTGTCTCCCCCTCTTTCAATTACAATTTTCAATAAATCCTCTATTTATTTTTCCCCACACTCTCTATTTCAACTCAACTTCTCAGATCGGTATGTATGCAAGAATGTGAAAGGCAACAACATGTCATCTCGAGAGGATGGATGCGAGTTTCCAAATCCTTATGCTTGGACCTCGATTGATTTTCGTGTCAAAACTGAATTTGACTATTTGACTTTTATATAATTGAAAGCTTATCATATATCGAGATTTGTAGTCAATGGTTTTGGGAATATTCAAATACCGATAAACAGGTTTGGAGGTTGGTTTGAAATTTTACTTTCTTCTAATTATTCTATAAAATTATATCGGCTAGTAACATTACTTTATCAAATACACTAATTGGTTAAGGATATATGGAAAAGCACCATTTTTTAATTGGATTTTCAATAAACCCATTATATAATAGGTTACATATGTAGAGAAAGCAATTAAAGGAAAAGAATAGTATAAACAAGTCATGCGACCTGAAGACATAACGACGAACGGGGTTGAGATTCATGGCCATGGCATGTGGTGACGAAATTAAGTGCCACAATTTGGTTGGGAGTGGTGTGATCATTGAATGAGGGCTTGCACGACATGGTGGTGTGGCTATTGCATGGTGGCGAGCTGTATCGTTGGGAGGGTTGAAAATTTGAGTGGCAGTGGTGAAGGAGCACGTGTGCGAGTTACGGAGGCTGGAGAAGAAGAAGCTCTAATGTGTGGAGTTTTGATGTTGTAATGGTGAGTGAGACTGGCTACAAGTGAGTGGTAGTGTTAGAGCTCGATATTAGGTGTTGTGGTAGGAAGTTCAGTATTTTTGATAAGTGAATTTATATGTCCAAATACCCATCATATAATCTATATATGTTTTTTTATTGTGGATAAATTTATATACCTTAGATATTTATTTTTTTGACCATTCACATGCATCTAGAAAATACTGTGTATTTGGTTTGAGTTGATAGTTACAGAGAAATTGAATTGTGTAATTACATATTGATTTATCCTTGATAATACTATAATGAAACAATATTTATGTTATGCAATTAATATTATTTAATGCTTTTATCATTGTCATTCCCACTGTTATCAACTTATATTCCTTATTTCTTCTAATTACAACATCATCAATAGTTTATACAATCTAAAAAAGGTAATGGGTGGAAAGATCAACTATTTTAGATTGCAAAAATTGTCATTGAGAATGGTACTTTAAAGTATATAGAGTTTGAATTTGTTCTTAATCTATACGTGGAACTAAAATTGTGTTGTTTCAATTAAAAAAGGAATAAAAAATCGAGGATTATTTGTAAAGTAGATTAATAACAAATGTTTCTATGAGTGACACTAATTTATCACTTGGGCAAAATGACAAGCGGTCTATAAGTAAATGAATAAAAATTATAGCAACAGATAAGTGCTAAATATTATACATGATTATGTTTAATTTGCATCTTTAAAATAAATATGATATATAAAAGTATTGGAGCATTTTATAAAAGCTAATTATGAAAAGCGCGGATGGAAGCGCTTCCGCGCTTTTAGTCGATTGAAGGGGAAAAGACTAATGGCAACTGAAAAGGCGAAATGTATGAAATTTGGTTTAGTTATGAAATAAGAATGTTTTTTGGAAAAAAATTAGAATAAATATCTAAGATGAAAGCGAAAATTATATGGATCTTTATATTAATAGGTGCGGAATATGAAAAATCCAATTGCTATATTGGAGGACATAAAAATATTATGGAAATGTTTTACTATAATGATACTGTGTTTATGCATGCAATTGATATGTATCATGGTACATATTAACCACTCCATTTTAAAACTTTTGAAATGTACTATAGTACATATTAACCATATTATTATATTGCCCTTTATTTTAAAACTTCCTCGGATCTTTTGATTCGCATTTCATGGTTAAAGGTTCAATCTAGAGAAGCAAAATTGTTGTCCAAGAGATTTTGACATTAACAATGCTTTGTACCTTTTTTGTTGCATTTAGTATGAAAGTGAAATTTATATATCATAGGAGAACCTCAATTTGAAGCTTTTGCAATGTCTGAAATGCCCTTTTCAAATTATACTTTAGTATAGGGACATTTTCGTTATTCTTTCAACCTACATTCCTCCATACTGACTCCAACTTCAATTGCATTCTAGCATCTCTTGCCCATTCTCCTATCTCCATTATTAATTTTCTATTTTATATTAAAAGCTCATTATTCTAAACTGAGAAATCAAACACGAGTCAATTGAATTATGAGAAACTCAGGCGGTTCGGTAGTAAAGAAATTATCTAAGCAAATCAAGTGAACACCAGCAAAGCCCCACGAGTTGTAGGTAGAACGGTTCTCGAGAGTCATGGTGACGTTCATCAAAGCATTGTCAAAGGCTGCAAAACATCTTGCATGACTTCAAAATTGTTGTAATCAGCTAATACCGGTTCAGGCGGTTGTTCAGGAAAAATTGAAATAACTCCATGTTATATGACTATGATCATTTTTTAACATGGTAATCATAGTACAATGAACTTTTGTAATGTTTCAAAATTCATTAGCGAACTAAAGTACTTTCCATATTGAATATGATCGTGTTATCTATTGAAAGTTTGGGCCGATTTTTTATTTATTAGAAAATATAGAGAAAACTAAAGCATACTTTAGTAATGAGCAAAACTTCATTATTTATAGAAATTTGACCAATGATCCTACATCATGAACAAGGCTATATATAAATCATCCTTTTTACTATTACATTCTCTAAGAATTTTAGTGTAGTCATCTTCTTCACTGGGCTTTCATTTGTGATAATTTAGACCCAATCATATTTTTTTTAGTGAACACTTTACTTGATAGTTCTCATTGACATTAGCAGATGTTCCTATTAAAGAATTTTGTGCATAATATATTTTTCCCTTCGGTGTTTACATACTAACAAAATTTATGCATATAATGAATACACTGAGTTTTATACACATTTGTATATGTTATTTTGTACTAAAAAAATTAATGCACGTTTCTCTTTACACACGTTCAATGGACGTGCCATACGTACTGGTATGATTGATGTGACATGTATAAGCTAGTATAGCAGGACACGGTACTTTGTTGTCCAGGTATAACTATGTATATTTTGATATAACTATACACTATAATGTGTGTATATGCAAACATGAAAGTTATGACATTTTATATAAAAAGAATTCAAATGGAGCTGCTTCATATGAATGAGTAACTGCTTTATATTAGTGGTTAATCCACATGAATCTTTGTCACTTGATATTATCAGCGCCCACTTTACTTACCATCTTGACCATGACAATAACAAGATATATGTTTTAGTACTTGATCAAAAAGTTATCATTGAGCGACTACTAATACCAAATAGACAGATTACAATATGGCCATTAGTCTTACTATGCATACGAGTACGATGGCACATGCTTTGCACATGCAAATAATTTTCTTTTGTGCAAATGGCATGGACTTCATGGAAGAAGGTAGATAATAAATAAAGATGTCATGTGCTCCTAGGACTTAGGACTGGCATTTAGAACCACAAATCCAAACCAAACCGACTCGAGAAGACTCTTACCCAAACTGAATCCGATGGGTCTCAGGTCGGGTTGGGTGTGGATGATGAAAAGTACCATAGAGACCTGATCAAAACCGACCCAATCCAAAAGACCGGATCAAAAAACATTAAGATATATGTAGTTTTAATGTTATTACCCGATCCAACCCGAATTGACCATACCCGACTCGAATCGAAACTCGGATCGGGTCGGGTCAAGATTTTAAAATGTATAGTTTGAAGCCGACAAAAACCGATCCATCTAAAACCAAGAGCCATCTGATCGGGTCCAGGTCCATCGATCCGGCTACATCGAGTCGGGTCTAATTGCCACCCTGTATGCTCCTTCGCACAAAATAAGAACATAACTGTTGTGAGGAAAAACAAGCAGCATCATAGCAGCGGTGTATAAGTGATTAAGTTGTGTCCAAAATTTGTAAGATAAGCTCGATTGAAGGAATATATATATATATATATATATATATATATATATATATAAAAGTAAAATTTTATTTTTGAGCATTAACTTCATAATACATGAAGATGAATTAATATGTCACATTCTATACTCTATCATCTTTATTTTGTAAAATACGTTATCATACAAAAAAAATCTTATATTTACATTATTGATGGCAAAATGTCTTTCTTTATTGTTAACACCTGTAGAAATCATTAAGGTTGTGGGTAGTTCATACTTTACTGGACACACAAAGTACAAAGTTGTAGTAGTGGTAGAAAACAAATCAACAACCTACTGCACAAACTACCTAAGTTTTATGATACACAAAAATAAATATAGTTCGAAACTAAGACATTAAATATTATACTGACATGGAAACATGGACAAAAATACGATTGAGGCAACATTGTTGCATCTGATCCATTCAAGTCCATGTGATTCCAAAAGAAAAATAGTTTTGGAGATCCAATTTTTATAACCTGCAATTCAGGACATGATTATTGGTATTATTATTATTTTCCATAAAAGGCATCCTATTCCCCACTCGTCTAGAGAATCTCAAAGCCTAGAACTGGCCCTGCCCATAATTGAGGGTGACCAATATATTGAAGAAGTTAGTTTGACTCTAAATGTTATCTAAATTTATAATAGTT
This sequence comes from Allium fistulosum, assembly GCA_030737815.1. NCBI lineage: Eukaryota > Viridiplantae > Streptophyta > Magnoliopsida > Asparagales > Amaryllidaceae > Allium > Allium fistulosum. The sequence goes on from CM060902.1 coordinate 219,277,951, forward strand.
ACAGTAACAGTGGCAAGCATGTGACATACTGGTAATATCACATATATTACACAATGGCAGAAATCGTAGACAAATTCACATAAATCAATGGGATATTTGTTTAGCTTTTAAAAAAACATCAAAACTAAGATTTTGTGAAGTACAAATCAGCCACTCATCTCTTTTCATTTCCACGTTTGCTTAGCTCAATATATTTTTTCTACCTTTATTGTTTGTAGTCTATTAGATGCTAATTTATTAAGCAGTTAGCTTTTTAGAATGACCAATGTCTACTACAATTGATGTATAGTTTACGTAACTATAAGCTTGAGGAACTTCTACATTACAGGTCAATATTTTCTTGGAATAGTCTGAGCCAAAACCCGAATTTGTTAGGCAACTTGTTCCTTCATTCCAATTGTTCATTTATGAATCCCGAATATATCAATAAAGTAGTAAGTAGATACTTTAATTTCCATTTCCTAGTAGTTGACTACTGTTTAATTGTACATCATCTTCTAGATCTCATCCAACTTTTGAGAAATATGTACAGAATAGGAAAAAAATGAATGGTAACAATGAGCGGGCAATGAGCAGCACTGAAAGTATGAGACAGTGGTAGATGGAAAGATAATTCATTATTATATTTGTCCGCTTGATAGTTACACACTACTTCTAGCTAACAAAAGCATATGCATTGTAAAATGTATTTTGAACCACCTACTAATATATTAATTTCTTGTGGCTTCTTAACTGTACATTATAAAATGTATTTTGTTTTAAGGTATTTTGTATGTGGATTGAGAATGGACAACAGCTAGGTATCCGTCCTAGCATTCTTTATGGAAATTCATAGATATAAACTTATTATATATTTATATATCATGACATAGCCACCTAGTAGAGTTAATCTCCACTGTTTGATTAGATAATGTATTCAAATATACATGGAAAAAGGTGTATTTTGTGTGTAAGATGTAGATTTTTCACTATTTTACTCTGCATAAATTGATCAAATGTCCAGATGATCTTTATAAGCTAGCAAAAAGTAGTTGTGATGATTACTTAATTAAGCTCCAATGTAATTATACTTTATTTTATTTCAAGGCCATAGTTCATATTTTTGTGTGATTAAAACGATCTCATGAGCAAGACAAAGACTAACATAAACAAAAAAGGAGGAGCTTACCGTTTAATGATTCATTATCTATTTCTTAGGGCACTCGATTTGTTGATATCAACATCCAAGAAAGTTGCCTAACCTACCACGGAATCTGATCGTTGAGCCTCTGGAATTCGAAGAGTTAGAGAAGCTGGTGTAACTAAAGGCAGCACTTGCAGAAACTTTAAGGCTATACCCTTCAGTGCCAGAAGATTCCAAGTATGTAGTAGCGACGATGTCCTACCAAACAGCACACAGTGCAATTCAGTTTGAGAGTTGCTTCAGCAACTCAGTTTGAACTGAGTTACTTCAGCATGCTCAGAACTGAGTTGCTTCGGCAACGGAGTTTGAACTGAATTACCTGGAGCATTACTGCTCCAGGTCCATCATTAACCGGTCAACTGCCATGAATGGCCGGTCGACCGGTAATAGCAACCTGGAGCAGTAATGCTCTAAGTAATACACATAAGTTATATTTTTTTTCCTTTTTTTTTTCTTTCTTGATTCCTAAACTTTAAGTAATGAACTGAAATTGGCCATTTACCTTCACAGATATCATAGAATTGAAGTTAAAGCATCAAACCATAATTGATGAAGATTGAAGCTCACTGTAAATACACTTTTTATTTTTTACACTGATGACAGTGATTTTGCTTCTCGTTTCTTCTCCTTGCTTTGATTTTCTTGCATACTAATCATTATATTAAGCTGAAATATACCACATATACAACATCAAACACTCTGGTTTCATAATTAAAAGCCTAGACATGTTACTTGTGGAAGATAATGGGCTACTGTAAAATGACAAACTATTTCCAGGTTTTCATTAATTTGGTTTCTAGGTTCCTTATATTGCCTCTTATGGGTTGTTTTACACAGTTGGGACGTTTATAAATTTTTACATATTTGACATACCACTGATATGGTGCATAAGTAGGACTGAAGTCATGAAAATGAGATCGAAAAGGATTTTAAAAGTCGCTTTAAAATGGAAAATGTGATTATTAAATACACATAGATTTTAAAAATCCATATCTACTTCAAATCTATAGTTTTTTATTTCTAGAAATATCAAAAAAGAGTATTGATATGTATATGACAATTTAATAATATCAAACTTGAAATTTTGATATAAATATGTTCAATTTGAATTTAAATTGAAAATGGGGAATTTTTTTCAAGCTCCAATTATGCAACATTACATAATATCTACTATATGCATATATGCATTATGAGTTTAAATACACAATTTGCAATCAAACTCTTTGCAGTCAAACTCGAGATTGGATGCTATACCAAACTCTTTGCTGTCAAACATATATGAATTATAAGTTTAATTATCCAAAAATTAACTTTGCTGTCAAAAATTAATTTTGTAGTCAAGCTCTTTATCTAAAAATATAGTCAATTGCCCCATGATTTGGTTTATTGCACATGAACAATAAGATCAGACAAAGGATTTTTGCCGATAAATATACTCTTCCCTTTCCCCAATACGTGAAGGTAAATCCAAATGAGGTTAAAATTTTATAAAATAAGTTACAGGATAAGAAGAACAGTAAATAAAACAATAGAACAATACGTGAATCAAAGTAAATAACAAAAAAATTAAGCAAGCAAAGAATTCAAATATTTAAAATACGTGAATGTCAAGGGCCTTTAGATCTATGATCATTATCATGCTTAACTTGTCTTTGTGAAATTACAGCATAAATAATCCATTTTGTTAGTAGATTACTTATTTTTAGCCAAACAAACCAAAGATGCCTGTTAGGTGTTGAGGAGTTTAATTACTTCATTCATCTTGAAATCATTGTTAGCTCCTTGTATATTCCATACAAATAAAGTCATTTACCTTTTGTTGAGCACCTAATGTATCTTTTAGGAGGAGCTTTTTTTGTTTTTGTCCTGTTTTTCTTGCTTTTTTGACTAAATTTATGCACTATATTCAGGATATCTTCTATGTAGGTTGACACATTTTGCTGATTTGTTTCAAGTTCTTGTATGATAATATCAACTATTTGTGCTGCAACATTATCTATAATTAATAACATTGTTTGAAAAAGTTTTAGAAACAGGTACAAATTTTTTGGAACTATCAGTTTCTTTTAAGCTTTCTATAGTAGTTCTAGATCCAATCTCTTTGTTTTTCTAAGGTTTATAGAAATTCTATAGGATTTGTGATCGTTGTGATGTGTTGATCAGTAGATGCTATTTCATTCAAATTGCCAGATGTAAATTTCATTTTTTGTTTCCTCAAGGACATAACATCTTCATGCTCTACTTGCTTTTCTTGTGCATTTAGATCTATTGTCATTATTATGTTTAAGTTATGCATAATATTTAAAATATTTAAAATGCACTTGACAGTCGATTACAAAGAATTGTTTCAGCTTTCAACAAAAAAAATAATAATATGATGGCAACAAATTCTATAATTTTGACTTAGCAACAACACAGAAAACAGTTTCAACATATAAATAAAATGATCGCAAAGAGCAACATAGGATCATAATTGTACATGCCACAACAAAATAGTGCATGAAGGAACTATGCAGTTAGTTGCCTCGACCAACTCCTCAACTTCCTGATCTAAATCTGCTATTTTTCTCTTGTTCTGATAATTTGTGATACTATATAACTCATAATATAGATTTGCTACTAGCCTGCTATGTGATAACTTATTCTTAGTTGATAGTTGATGTTGTAAGTTAATTCAAAATTGAGATAGAGTTCAAGTAAAGTAAGTTAACTGGTTTTAATTTATATTAGAATTTGAGAAAAGTTATTTTTTAAAAACTGATTATATTAATTATATACCGATTTTAGTTTTTTAAACTATGGTTCTTTTTTAAACTGTGTCAATGACAGACTTTTGGCTCTAGCTCCTACCTGATATTTCTCCTTCATTGGTATACTTCTAGCTTATGCAATTGGCATTAACAGACTCCGCGTCAACTTATCTACACTTGGTCGATTTGACTGCAATGATCTGACCGGGTAATTCCTCATAGGATAAGCTTCAAATAGCAACCCCATCCAAAGCCATATCTCCTTATCTCCATTCCAAATGAGCTCCCATGACTCAGTTAGCACTTAGCCTTTGCAGATTAATACAATGCTTAACCTCCTTAACTCTTATTTAACAAAACTTGAACGACTTTAAGCTCCTTCATCAAATAAAACGTACCTCTCAGCATATCAATATTTGAGTTTAAGCTCTACAATAAAGTCTCAATCTCATTAAGCTCTACAATAAAGTCATCGAAATCCTTTGATTACAACCTGCTACAGGATGAAGTAGGTGTAATGTCAGGCAATGGTTGTTGGTCAGGAAAAGGCAAGTGAACTAACCTTGGATCATTGTTCGATCCGTAATCGTTAATTGCACTAACGGTGGAGAAAATGGTCGATCAGGAACCGCACTGGATTAACTATCGGTCGGTCGTAGGGCATTGGAGAAGCGATGGATCTTGAATTGGCTTGGATGTGGATCGGATCTACATCTTTCTACAGGGAGAGGATATGATAGTGTTTGGTATTTGGGTTTTCTTATTTTAGGGTAGAACGATGCGAGAAGAGAAAGATGTATAGGAACAGAGCTGATTGTGATGCGAAAAGAACGAAGCGAGAAGGGTATTTCAAAAAAACACGCATGAAATTATATGGATGGAATTTACATTATTACTAGTAGAGAAGTTCAATTATATTTCATCAAAGAATAAGTGCTTCAATTAATAACACAAATGGTTAACTCTATTGAAATTAATTTAATTTCACTATTTTTTTATAAAAAAACAAAATATGAAAGAATCTTTTTGTTGAAAACCGAACTCATTATCTCTGCTACATGAAACTTTTATGTAACATGACTATTGTTCTCACACTAAACCTAAGACCATAATATGCTAGAGATACCAAGGTATATATATATATCCTTATTTGCCTTTGGTTCATGCACTTAGCACATATGGTAACATCACTAATTTTAAAACATGAACAGCCAAAAAACTATGGTTGTTGATGACAAATGCATACGGTTCAAGCACTTCTATAAAATTTGATGATATAGAGCCAAGTAAAAACTCCCTTAGCTAACTTCTTATGTTAACGATTCGTTGCATGTTATGTCAGGCTAAAGTATGTACTCAAAAAGGTTAGCTTATGGATAATGGACTCTTGTTGGAGTAAAAAAATACAAATTCGCAGCATTATAAGATAAAACGGTGTGACCTTTTAGAGTTTAGCATCATTGTCAGGTCTCGTGTCTTCTTGTCGGTAAGCAAAGAATGACCAGTGAGACTTCCTTTAGCATTTTTTTCCTAAAGAACAATTACTTATTCACAATATTTGAATAATATACTCATTTAAAATTAGTTCAAATTGAAGCTTATGTAATTGCATACAATAATAACACTGACACCATTGTATACACACACATATTTTTTCATTATAAATTTATACTTATATCAATTTTTTTTCCAAATCAAATTAAACAATCCCAACTAGTTTATCTTTATATATTTATCTCTACATATTATTATTATTATTATTATTATTTTCTTTTTGGTTATAAGATGTTCCTACATTGTATTCTCTTTCCAAATATTATTTCCTTTTCAAATTATTGTGTCGAAATGTCTCGTCCTAGTGTGTAGGGATCCCTATTCATAACGTTGGTCAGACGCAACGACCAGGATTCTTAAGCACTCAACGGACAAAGTAACACCAAAATAAAATATTAAAACATTTTAAATCACTATACAAAAATCAAATTCATATGTTTGCTTTTAGTTGATTCATATTGATTACGTTATTACCCAAATAATCTATTACTATCGACACACAATCAAGTACTTAATTTAATTATTATTATTTTATATATATAATGAATTTTTCAACCATAGACGACATTACAATTCATCACACACAAATCAAACAAACAACAAACAAACTAACGCCTTTAGTGGAAAGCTTCTACCCGCATCCGTTGCGCACTTTGATCTCTAATGGATCATACTACTCTATTCAAAGCCACGTAGAGGTTTATTCATCTTCACCAATGCTGACACTACTGATCTGGCCAACAACTGTTTATTTTACTTCCTCTATCACAACTTAAATTCCACAAGGAGATTAACAATCAAATGTGATAGGAACCAAAATAATATATAATATATATCTAATAGGAAAAATAACAAGTACGTCCCTTGATGATTACCTCAGTAATCATCGTATACTCATACTATTCCTTTATTATAGGGTAACTACCTAACCCACACGAGGGGACATGGACTCTAAATCTCTCTAACGTCAAGACTCGTGTCTCTTATATATGATGTATTATTCTTAACCTGCTCTAATGCCAAATGTTACACCACCGCCTCTATATCCATACTATCTAAGAGTATTACAAAGTAATACCGTCGGATAATAGGAGAATAAGGTGATGTTAGGTACACGTAAATATTCCCTTGAACTAACACTGGTACGTATTAAAACATCAAATAAATATCTCATTTAAACATACACAATATCATTAAAAAGCAATAAACACATGTGTCTTCAGGATAGAACAATACATAATATATAGTAAATATCAAATATCACAACTGTTTATTTTACTTCCTCTATCACAACTTAAATACTACACGGAGATTAACAATCAAATGTGATAGGAACCAAAATAATATATAAATATATATCTAATAGGAAAACTAACAAGTACGTCCCTTGGTGATTACCCCAGAAATCATCGTATACTCATACTACCCCTTTAATATAGGGTAATTACCTAACACACATGAGGGAACATGGACTCTAAATCTCTCTAATGTCAAGACTCTTGTCTCTTATATATGATGTATTATTCTGAACCTACTCTAATACCAAATGTTACACCCCCCACCACTATATCCATACTATCCAAGAGTATTACAAAGTAATATTGTCGGATAATAGGAGAATAAGGTGATATTAGGTACACGTAAATATTCCCTTGAACTAACACTGGTACGTATTAAAACATCAAATAAATATCTCATTTAAACATACACAATATCATTAAAGCAATAAACACATGTGTCTTCAGGATAGAACAATACAAAATATACAGTAAATATCAAATATCATGGAGTCAGTCGCAGCGATAAGATATAATATATAGAAGGTATGATATCAGTGTCAAATACATATACGAGTCACAAAATAATATACTACAATGTTGAATATCTGGTTTCCTCTAAGCCTAGAAAAATACATGCTAGTCTCATAGTCCTTGTACTTGAAATGTCTTAGACTGACCCGAGCATTAAATAAATAACACACGGGTCAGACTATATCTCAATATATGGTCAATACATACATAGATATAGAATATACATAGTATAATGGTGATGACACACTAACAATAGTGTAAAATAATAACAACACCTTTAAAATCCAGCATAAAGATGTTATTACCCATATAAAACACATCAAATCAGAATTCACATAAGACAACATTGTATGGGTGAATCATCCATATCTTGAAATAACCATCAAATCAAGAAATAATCAATAATGAGATACCCACAAATGAAGTCAGGAAATAATAAAGTTATGCCTAAAAATATCTCTCAGTCTCATATTATAAAATGCCATCATCAAATAGTATGGATATAACGGGGACTAACTACACTTTAGACTCATCCAATATTTAATCTAGTCTACTCATTATAGGAAAGAGACATATATGTCAATTCACTGCACATACGTATACTATGAATCTAACAGGAGACTGACAGCCGCCTACCGCAAGCTTACTCCAGGAACACAAGTCTACTCACCAAATGCAGAGTAACCGTCTATTCCTACAGTTTTCAAGGTATATGCCAATCTACTACACTCACATACCCTGAACCAAATAGGGAGATTGATAGCCACCTACCGCAAGCCTACTCCAAGAATCCAGGTCTACTCGTTTACCGTAGAGTAACCATCTATTCCTATAGTCTTCAGTTACCTCAATGGACATCATAACCCCATCCACCATCGCTCATCTTTGCATAGCCCCGATTACGACCCTGCTTTGCTCTAAGGGGCTATGGGCAATACCCATCTACTACTACCAATACTGTGATGCGCTTCAAAGGGATATATAACTATGATGCTGCGGATCTAGGGCGCGACCCCACGATCAAGCCGCTAGGGTCATGTGACCTAAGTTGAGTTCCATCAAAATCCGATCATTCATAAAATTCACACAACGAGATACAAATAAATATTTAATTCAATTTGCAATCGAACAGAGTTCCGTTTACAAATTAATACTTCCAACCAATATAAATAATCAATCATTTCACATTAACAAATATCCAAGCCAACATACTAAAAAATCTAATCATATAAGCAATTCGAATAATAAATAGGATAAATATAACATATGCGTTGATTTCTAGACATAGTTGTGAGTTAAGAAAACTCACCTTAGGTGATGGCTAGCTAAAATTTCCATTCACAGCTACAATCAAAATAATGTACATTTGCCCGCACACATGAATCGCCACTGTCAACACTGCCAACTGCTAACCAACCATATCTCCATTGCCTACATACCCAAGCTTACTTTTCAGCCCAAATTATCATTGCATTAGCAACACCTTGCCGGCAGCAACATCTACAACACTCTCATCGACACCAATAGCCATTGCCATAAACTGTTGCACCACTCTGACTAGCTCAAGTCGTAGCCACGACATCCTCCCCCATCAACGTAGTCTACATCCACCAGCATCATCATTTTCTTGCTTGAAACAATCACGTCGCCTCCAATCAAGTCGTGACTCCAGCTGCCGTGCCCCACATCGAGCCTAAATTGATGTCGCTAGATGCCTCCGTCTTCAATCGATCATTGATGCCAGGCGTCGCCTCCCGTGCTCATGATTCTATTTATTTATTTATTTAATAATAGAAGACGTGATTTCTCTTTTCTGATAGTCGATGGGAATTAGAGTCGAGGAATGGGTTTTAAATTGTAAAGCCAAGAGAAAATTTTCTAAAGAAATGAAGAGGGAAGGTAATTAATGGGCTTGGCTTGGGCTTAACTTTGTGTTTTGCATCATCTACTCCATGTTTTCCTTCTCTTGCTCGAGTCCAACCCATGTCCTTGCCCATTTTCTCCGAGTCATGACTCGGGTCCAAAGTATGGGGGTCGAGTTGTGAAATTTGGTGAACTTTTTATCACATTTCTAGCTATTTCATTTAGCCTATATTCATACGGTATTTTTAAGTTGCTTTATCCACTTATTTGTTGTTCCTTAGTCAAATTCAATTATTCAAGTATGTTCCAAGACTACGGAAATTTTGCTGATAACATTAATTGTATTGGAAAATAGTTCCTTAAGTACCTAAAATGAATCAAAATTAAATCGCAAAAGTCACTCTTCCCTATGATACATATTGATGTATAAATATAGGGATTCAGACTTTGTTGGACGAAGTACGATTGATATGGTGTAAATTGGGCTAACTTCTTTCTATAAGGATATGTACTTAAGAGTACGTACATAAGTTAAATAAAATTTCGTCCATAGCAAAGTTTACATGATCATACTCATATAAGATAAATTGATAAGAAACTCCGATCTTAGATAGTTTAAGATGTGTGATTGTCTAATTATGTTATGAATATAAGTTTCATAGACTGAAAAGTAAATCAGTTTTTATGTAATAATAAAAGGCAATTCATAAAATGTTTATGAAAGCCTATTCCATCGTAATAATAAAAGACAATTCTTATTTAAGGAAATGCCACCTTCATGGTGAAGGAATTTCTTTTAGAAATTAATGATAGTACAATGGACTTGAATACGATCCAAAGACTTGTTAGAATGTATAATAAGGATTCTCGCATATTAAAGTTGACCAGTCTAAAATAAGGTGTAATTAGTGATAGTACATAGAAACTGGTTATATAAGATGAAATAAATTTGACCAAGTCTAAAATTTACATGAATCGTTAGAATGTGTAATAAGGATTCTTGCATATTAAAGTGAAACTATGAGTTTCTTATCAATGTTGAGAAAAGGAATTGTTAATAATAACAATCTCCTTGATTATCAATAAGCCATGAAGAGTGTAGACTCTACCATATGGCATGATGCTTAAATCTATAATAGATTCCAACTACAATGTCAAAATATGATTTTAGGCATATTATCCGTCGACCACGGATGTGTCTTCAAAAGGAAGATCAATGCAGTTGGAATATTGTAAGCAATAATATCATCGCAAATTTCAATTATTGAAATTAACATAATAGATTTTGCCCAAGTTAAATCAAATTTAATTTGCAAGATTATCTCTGATATGACTTTGAATTTTGGTACATCTTTATTGAAATAGAAATTCCAAATAATTATTTAGAATAGATTGTTTGCACATGATAACAAAAATGTCACGACGTCGGTAAGAGCAAAAGCTATGTTTGTAAGTACTGGATAAGATCCAAGAGCTGATACAGCTGTATCACTCGACAAGCATTAAAATTGAGCAAATATTTTGATATAAAAATCAAATAGTTTGATTAATGGTCAGAATGTAGAGGAAGCACATTCCTATAAGAAATAATATTAAAGAGGTACTAAAATACATCTACAAGTAAGGATGTTAGCATTGTCCCGAACGATATACATAAACATCGTATTAAAATGTTTAATGTAGAGCATATGAGATGGATTCCTTATGCATAGGCAGTATGAATTATCATATATGCCATGTTGTCTACTGTTCATTATTTGCTTATCTAGTTGATGAATTGAGAAAGTATCAAATCCAAATTAATATTGTTAAATGATAACTATGAGCATTCACGACTATTTATAAAATGAAAAAGAATTGTTTATGGAAATAATGAACTCATTATGAATGAGTATTCAGACTCAAACTTTCTAAGTGATATGGAATATAGTATGTCGACCCTAAATTCATCTTTGACCTTAATTAAGGAGCTTTAGTTAGAAATGCAAATGAGTGGTGCCTGATTCAACCAGTACATTGCCTTGAATAACGCTGCATTGAAAGATATATAAATATAGATGCACAAATTTATAACTGAGCTAGGAGTGGTTACACATGTTGAGAATCCAATAACATTGTTTTATGAAAATAATGTCATGATGCAGATCGAAAAAGAAACAAGGGATCACAAGAGGTCTAAACATATGCTTCGAAAGTTCCATATGATAAAGGCGGTTTATCAACGATGGAGAAATATTAGGTGACAAAGTAGATTGTAATACAATATAGTAGACCCATTCACTAGGATACTAGCTCGATCAGTTTGAACTGATCGGAGGAAAGAGATTATGATTTCACAATTGACCTTAAGTGCAACTGAGATATTTCAAAAAAATTCCTGTTTTTGGATCTGTTGGGCCTATAAAGTCTAAATGGTTTATTAGATCCAACCTAATACTGTTTTCAAATAAAATCATATTTTATTTTATTTTTTTAAAAGGAATTTAAATTTAATTTAATTTAAATATATTATAATTAAAGTATTAAATACACTTATATGCGTATATCGCAAGTGCAACATATAAACAGCGTACATGGTCACGTGTACGTTTGGAATTTTTATTGTAACAAACACATTAATCCCTTTATATGTGCCTTTATTGTCCATATTTTTTTGGAAAAATAATTATATATAAAGTAGCAGTTTGTATATATATACTAAAATTGATTTTGACTATTTTACATGTTTTGAAATCTAAATTAGCAATTTAAAATCTATTTTGACTTAAGAATGAGTTCAACATTAGATCCGTAATTTTACAAGTCTTTTTCAAAATTCTGAATTGATATAGTGTATGTATACATGTATATATGTATAAACAATTACAAACTATATTTAAAATCAAAATAACATATATACACATATGCAAAACATATAATTTTATATGTTTTACAATTTGGGACCTGGTTTTGACTTAGGAAAGAATTCAACATTAGATTTATAATGTTGATAGAATAATTTCAAGTTGTTTATGTATGTATTTCACTTATATTTGATAGAATAATTTCAAGTTGTTTATGTATGTATTTCACCTATATTTTTATAGAAAATATATTACAAAATTATTTAACCTAGTTAGATTCAGTTTTAAATATGATTTTTTTTACATTTTTAGTCTTTAAAATAATAACAAGTAAAATACTAGACAATATAAGCACATATAAATTCACTGTAAAAGATATAAGATCTAGAATATATTTACAAGACGTAACATACAAACATAATAAGATGTAAAAATAGGGGATTCGGTCTATTCTAATAAGATGTAACATATATTAGAATGGATTAGATAATTACCTGATGATGTAGCTAAAAAATCACACTTGAATGAAGAATAACTCCCATATTTGATTAAATCATCCTTTTGATTTGGCAACGATCTAGAGACAAACACCACCTTATATTAATTTGATTTTACTTAAATTTGTTTTGGTAATTTTTATGGCTTAGGAGCAATGAATTTTCGGTTGGAAGAAGAGAGAGGAGGAGAGCTTGAAAGTTGATTATGAGAAAAGAATTAATTAATAAATGAAAGGGACCTTGTTTTTATGAAACAATCAAAACCTTTCCAACTCTTTCCTTAAAACCTTCCCTTTTTAATTCTTCATCAATTCTTAATCAAATCAAATCTCCCCCTATGGCCAGCCAAGATGGAGCCCAGGCTTTTAAAATTCCCAATCCCATTTAGTAATCGTCGATTTAAATCAAATTTAAATATTGTATCGATATCATATATCGATATGCGCATACATAACTTTTTATATATATATATATATGCATTTTATTAAATGCTAATGGTATTTAAATATCAAATAAAATAAAATAATTAATATTTCAAAATTATTAATTAATTTTATTAATTTATAATGATTATTAATCACTTCAATTAATTTATAATGATTATAAATTAATAATAAATATTTCAGAAATAATAATTAATTTACAATGATTATGAATTAATTAAACGTGTAGTTTTTTCTGGAGTGTTCATCATTATGGTTGTGGAACTCAAAGGTGTTAATTCAATAAACAATTAATATTGAATAATTCGAATATTAAAATCACACGTCACATTAGCTCGTGGTGTAACATTTTGGCTGAATTTTATAACTTACACATCTATTCGGTAAAATCCAAATTTATTATTATAAGTGGTACCCTTTAGCAATGATTATTTACACTAATTCTCTTCATCGAAACTATAACGCTTTAGGCTTATGGAATTTGATTTTGGTCAAAATTCCAATATCGTTTACATTCAACTTGGTTAGTACAAAAAATGAAGTCCTTAGTTTAATTATAACAATATTATTAACCATGCTGCTCTAGCTAGAGATTTTGACTTGGAGTTGACTATAGTTGACCGTGATACTAACTTCATATGACTAAGGAGAAGAATTCTCCATTGAATAGTGTTTCACTTCCAATGCTTCAACTCAGACACAACTATAGTCGATCGATGGACTCTATGCCATAATTTAACTATAATCAAAGTGGAGTATTCATATTGAAGTTCGACGATATTCTCAAGTCGAGAGAACTGTGTATATCATCACTTCGGGATTCTCTGTCTGGCCTTAGTTGTATTAAGCAACAGAAAACACTCAAGTAAGACATTATGTAGTTATCCAATAACTATCAGTGCATAACCCCTTGGTGCCTCTAATAGCCATGGGTAATCCACTGTCCAACATCTAGAGAGCATTACATACTTTGATCTCAATGAATGTATCGATATCCTATCTTGAAACATCTTGACTGGAAATATTTAAAACAGTATGTCATTTTAATGTGATAAATTTCTCATGATTATGACACATTATACTTACTTTTATATAACACATCATTTAAGGATTTTCTATTTAATATACTTTAAATTAGTTATTGTTATCCGGCATTTTGACCCGACGATATTCGAACTGACTAGAAAAGTTAGACTCGACTATCATCAAGGCCAGTAGCCCAGGGCAATGATCGTGGGTCCAAAAATCAAGCATAGATGATAATATGAAGCAGAATCATGAAAGCTCACTACTCCCCGAAGATGGATCAGGTACGATCCATATTCAACACTATGGATCGTATCATATCAATTCAACAACTCAATTTTGCAGCGATGATCAGTCAATAACTCAAAATCTACACATGCTATCAATATGAAACTTGGAGTACAAGCTTAATACAACATGTGGAACCCCTCATAGGGATCTCATTCCTATTGGAGGACGTTGGAGGGATTGGCATAACTCCCTTTCGATAGATCGGTAGAAATCAGAATTCAAGCAACACTACTTCGTAAAATGCAATATCTCACGAACCGTACGTCAGAATTGCATGAAATTTAGGAAGAAAATAGCTAACATCATGGGACACCCCTCATAGGGATCGCAGCCCATTTTGACACACTAATAGGGATCAATACTGATCCCTATTTTGGACTCCGATGGGCCTGAAAAGTTTTAGGTGGCCTCGTCTTGGTCTCCCGAAACTTCTGCCAAAATTTCAATCTGATCCATGCATGTCTTCCCTTATAAATACAACTGACATGGCTTAGAAAAGAGATCCTTCTTTCTGGTGAAAAGACTCTTTTGTTTTTATTATTCATTCTTGTACTAATGGATCCCAGCTGATCTAAACATTCTTGTAATCATAATCAAGTGCAAGATTAATAAAATAGAAGTGGATGTAAGCCAAGATTGCCGAACCACTATAAAAATCTTCGTTTTTATTTATGATATTTGCTCTGTTTTAATTTCATTCTTTATTTTATCTCCACTGGATGCCCATTTTTGGCGCCAACATTTACTTAATTATGTCACAATATAACAAAATATATTATAAAATTCAAACACATTTATTATGAACATGATTGGTTATCAAGTTAGATATATGTAACAAATTACATAATTACCCCTAGGGCATACCCGTGCCGCAGCGCAGTGCCCCCGCATTCTGGATTCAGAACTCAACTTAAAAACGATGCATTTTATCCACTTCCCTTACGTCTTATGACAGACCGAGGCATAGGGGATCAAGCGGCAGCTACTGAATTGCAGCCAAGGAATGGCAAGGAACTGCTACTCAAACGGTACTCTCATAGGCTGGAGAACCGAGACGATATGACACAAACTAGGATCGATTATTGGGTTAAGCTCCCAGGGTTGATTGCGACTGCCCTCAACTTACCAGCTTTCAAGCACCTGACTTGGCAGCTATGGTATGACGACTTGTGAGAGAGAGTCAAGACCAGATTGACGATGATCAGAGCATCTCCCCCCATCGAAACCCGTCCACTATAGCCGTTCTATGAGCAGAATATCCAAGGAGATTCAACATGCCGACCATGCCAACGTACTACGGAAATACAGACCCCCGGTAGCGTCTCATGAAATATGAGTGGTATATGGATTTCACTAGAGCTACGGATGCCATCAAATGCAGATGCTTTCCAATATTCCTTGAAGGAGTAGCGATTATACAATTTACACGATTATCGCTCAAGTCCATCTCATCATTTGACCAACTGGCTTAGAAATTTGCTGAGCAATTCAGATTCATGCGACTCGCCCTAAGGATGTGATATCATTATCTAACCTAATCCAAGCGCCAAGTGAGATGCTCAAAGATTTCTTGTAGAGATTCAATGTCGCCATCACTGAAGTGAGCAATTCCAGTAATGATATCAAACTAATGGCATTGATAAGGGTAATCGACTCCAATTTGGATTTCAGCAACTGGTTAGCTGGAGAGCCTTCTACGACCTTGGATCACTTCTATTACAAAGCAAACCAGTGTCTACACAAGAAGGAGGCAAGACCGATTAGATAGAAGAACAATGCAAGTCCACTGGCCGAAGGAATTCAAATAGAGGGCCACAATGACGATGCCTATCAATAAAGAACTTTGATTATCAATTGGACTACTTACGGTCGACTTTTAGATGAAGAGGGTTGAGGCAAAATGGAATAGCAAGCATGTGACGCTACTTCACATATCAATAAGCTTTATTTCAATTTCAATTATGTTGCAAACTACGACCAACTTGAACTAAACTACTTCCAAATGATGTAGGTGACCAAGTACTTAGAGTTGGGCGCCGACCAGCATCCACAGACCATGATCGGACCTTCGGGGGATCATCAAGATGAGTGTGATTCAACCACTCATTAGCTACCATATGCCTCTAACTTGGGGGAAAGGACTCAAAATGGAAAGTGGGTGTGACTCAACCATCCACTTCTTACTCTGTGCTTCAATTCTGACCGAACATCTATGCGTTACTCAAAGCCCGACAAGATCAGAAACCAATACAAAGTGGTCATAATTGAGCGTCCGCTTAGCAACCCCCACACTTGACTTGGAGACCAAAGAAGGACTTAGAGTGGATGTGATTCGACCATCCACTCCTCAGCATGCACTTGAAGTTCGCCAAAATACTTGTGCCTCTCCCGAAGCTCAGCGAAACCGGGATCCCACTAAAGTGGATGTGATTTGGCCATCCACACACCAACACCTGCCCTAGAGTGCGACTTAGGAGCTTGGCTTAAAGTAGGCATGACTGACTATCTACTCATTAGCCACCACCCTCGACACAAGGACACAACTGCAACTTAAGGTGAATGTGACTTGGCTGCCCACCCAACAACTTTCTCTCTTGACTTGCCGAGAGGAGTACGAAGAAAATTGGACGAGACCTGATTGTCCAACCCAAGCATGGACCATGGAATGTGGTGCAAACATCCACCGCTTAATCACCAAGTGGACATAAATCAACCATCCACTTGCCAACTTTTGTCCTAGACAATGGGCGCAGAATTCTTTCCCACGAATGAACATGACTCGACTGTTCATTTGACAACTCTTACCTTGACCTGACAGGTGGAGTGTAAATCAAAAACGGGTGTGACTGACCACCCATCATAAAACTCTAGTTTTTGGAGCATGGACCGGAGTATAAACACAAAATGATGGACATGTTCGACCGTCCATCAACTAACTCTGGTCCCCAAAGCACGGACTGGAGTATAAACACCAAAACATGGATGCGATTTGACCATCCATATACTAATTTTGGTTCCCAGAGCGCGGACTAGCGTATAAACACCAAAATATGGACGGAGTTCGACTGTCCATGTAAAACTGTGGTCCCCAAAGTGTGGACTGAAGTATAAACACCAAAACATGGATGCGGTTCGACCGTCCATGTACTAACTCTGGTCCCCCAGGGCGGGCTGGAGTATAAACATCAAAAAAGATGGCCGCAGTTTGACCATCCATCAATCAACTCTAGTCCCTCAGCACGGTCTGGAGTATAAATACCATAAAAAAGTGGACGTGGTTCAACCATCCGCTCTCCAACTCTTGCCCCTGACTTGGGGGAAGACACACGACTCAAAGTGGATGCGATCTAACCATTTGCTTCTCTACTTGAGCTCAAAGTTCTCAAGAACACTCATCTTACTCCCAACACTTGGTAAAAATAGGATCCAAATGGAAGTGGATGTAATATGACCATCCACGCATCGATCCATACCCTCGAAGCAGAGGGCAGTTTGAGACCCCAAGCCTAAATTGGACGTGGTTCGACCATCCAATCCAGAGAGGATATGATACTTCTATCCACGACCTTGCTTGCACCTGAGGAACGGCGAACTATCCAAGCCTTGCCTAGACATCAGCAAGCCCAAAATCCAAACCAAGACATGGGTGCGGTTCGACTGTCCAACAAATAACTCTGGTCCCCCAGTGCGGATTGGAGTATAAACACAAATTGGGTGTGGTTCGATCACCGGCCAATAAACTCTTATCCTTAGAGTGTGAATATGAGTATAAACAAATGATAAGTGCAGTTCCACCACTCAATATTCCATAAACTCTGACCTGAACTCAACAGGAGGGGTATAAACTCACTACAGATGGAATTCGACTATCCACGAACTAATTCTGCTAACCCAAGAATGGGAAAAAGAGTACAATCTACTACAAGATGAATACGACATCTCACTATGGCTCCGGCTTGATGATCTTTAAAACTTAAGGCAACGACCCCATGAAGGGATCAACACAAAACCAATCGAAACGATGTCCAAAGTTACGGGCGACCGACTATATCGTGCCACCGGATCGACGGGCAATGTGATACGAGCTTTCTACATCATGCTGCTGGGTCGACATTCAATATTGATCCACACCAAACACAAATGGATGTGACCAGAATGTCCTTCAAATAAATCCGATCACCAGAGCGTGGATAGGAGAATAAATCACGAATGAGTGTGACTTGACAATTCATTCTTGAAAACCCTTCTTCCATCCATTAGGAGGAGTATGAAACCAGATGAGCATGACCTGACTACACCTAAGCTAACTCTATCCCAAGATCTGATGGGAGAATATAAATCAAAATGGATGTGACTGACTGTCTAACTCCGAATGAATGCGATGCAACCGTTCATTTGCTGACTATTACCATGATTCGATTAGAAGAGCAATACGAAACAGACAAGACTCGACTATCCGCACACTAATCTTTGCCCTTGGTTTGACAGAGGGAGCGTCAATCACAGATTGGATGTGACATAACCATCCATTCCTCGGTCCTGCCTAGAGTATGGCCACATTCGCACAAAAAGTGGATGTAATTGACTGTCCAATACCCAGCACATACCCGAAATCCGACGAAGCATTGAAGTATTCCATTGAAAGGAAAAAACAGAATACAACCCAGGGTAGGCACAACTCACCTTCCATCAATTAACTTGGTCCCACAATTCGATGGGAAAGAATATAGAACTAAAGCGGACATGACCTATCTTCCCACTTATCGGCATATGCCCCAGACTTAAGGGCACGAGCGATAAATAAGGTGATTGTGAATCGACCATTCATCAATCAACTTAAGTCTTCGAAGCTTAGGCGGAAGTATAAACACGACTAGGATGTTATTCGTCCATGCAGTACATTTATCAACCTGAGACCGGGGATAGAAGTGTGATGATCCAAAGACTAACTACGATAGCTCAATAATGTGACTCATATCTAGTGTTTACAATGACTCGAGGCTACGACCGAAAGGATGCCTAGAGATAGAATCATCGAATCGATACCCAAGCTTATGGGCAACAGACTATTATTCCAACCTGAACAACGAGCAAAAGATCACGAGTACATTGAATGGAAAGCACGTTGCTCGAATACACAAACAGATTCAAACTCAAAGAAAGAACCAGCTGTGCAGTTGCATGCAACACGAGGCTGAACCAAACTTGACATTTGATTCAACGTGCTTCTATGCCCGATCTTTGGCCATTTGCAGATAATCGCCTAAATCATTTAGAGCCCTTCACTATCAGACTCAATAACTCATGACAAGCCTCTGGGATTCGACTGGAGTAACCGTCATCATTTACCGTCCCAACTGGATTTCACGTTGATTATTATGTGAAATAGTTACGTTTGAACTCAAGGAATCCAAGGCTGCACCCGCTGAGCTGAAAATCGATATTACAGTCAACCATGGTGACCCATCATGGGTATTGAAGATCAGGTCACAGCTCAGTGCAACGATATGAAGGAATTAGATGGTTTTCTCCGAATTAATCTTGATATCTTGCTTGGACCCATTGTGACATGCGTGTGATATCACCGACTATCGTGAGCCATGCATTGAATATCGACCCGAGGTATGTATCGGTGAAACAAAAGCAATGCGGCGTGGATCCAGAGGGATTTGCTGCACTTAAAGAGGAGGTGGATAAACTTGAAAACAATAGGTTTACCCATGACGCCCTCTATCGAAATGGGTATCCAATCCAGTTCTTATGAGAAAAGCTAATGTAAAGTAGCAATCATGTGTCGACTACTCAGACCTGAACAAGGCGTGCCTGAAAGACAGCTTTCCACTTCTGAGGATCAACCAGCTGGTAGACTCAACCGCTGGAATGAACTACTTTCATTTATGGATGTGTACATCTGATACAACCAAATCCCAATTCATGTCCCCGACCAGAAGCACACCGGCTTCATTACCGATCTAGGGCTATATTGTTATGTTGTGATGCTGTTTGAACTAAATAATGCTGAAGCTACTTACCAGAGACTGGTCAACAGGATGTTCAAGGACTGGATCGGATGATCGATGGAAGTATATGTGGATGATATGCTCGTGAAGTCACGACGATCAAACGACCACATCGATGACCTAGCGGAGATGTTTAGTGTTCTACAAAATATGGAATGAAACTAAATCCCTTGAAATGCTCTTTCGGCATTGCGTCAGGAAAATTTTAGGGTTTTATCGTCTACTCTCGCGGAATCGAAGCCGATCCCTTGAAGATTCAAGCAATTCGAAAAATCCAAGTGTCGAAGACGATTAAGCATGTACATAGCTTAAATGAGAAGGTTGCCGCTCTAAGTCGCTTCATCTCCAGGGCCACCGACAAGTGTATTCCTTTGTTCGACTTGATCAGAAGAGGGAAGATGAACTTTGAATGGACGCAGGATTGCATAGACGCATTTCAAGTTCTGGTAGATCACTTAGAGATACCTTCCATCCTATCCAAGCCATTGGATCGTGAAGACTTATACATCTATTTATTGGTGTCGGTATATGCCATAAGTGCCATACTGTTACGTGAAGAGAATCAAATCCAGAGGCATGTATATTATGTTAGCAAGAGATTGATAGGTGCTGACAGAAACTATCCAAAGCTGGAAAAGCTCGCGTACTACCTGTTGATTGCATCATGAAAGCTTCGCATTACTTCCAAGCTTACCCCTTCAACGTGTACACCGACCAGCCGTTACGATAGGTCCTACAACAACCATAGATGTTTGGAAGGTTGCTCAAATGGAATATTGAGCTAAGCCAATTCGATAACACTTATCTCCCTCAAAGAGCTATCCAAGGACAAACATTAACAGACTTCATATCTGAATCCACTACATCAGACAACTATCCGAAGAGCATTGGAGAACCGACCAACCGATGAAAATGTATACAGATGGAGCTTCCAATGATCGATGTTCTGGCATCAAAGTTGTGTTAATGACTCCTGAGGAACGATCGATCTGCTATGCCCTAAAACTCGACCTCCTTGCAACAAATAATGAAGCTAAGTATGAAGCCTTGATTGCTAGGCTCAAGCTTGCTAAAGAACCTGGAGTGGAAACTTTACATATCTTTTGTGATTTCTGGTTAGTAGTATGCCAAGTCATGGAAGATTATCTTACTAGAGGCATCGTCTTGCTCCTTATCTCGACCGGGTCCAAGAGCTACTAGCCGGCTTCGAGTATTACACCATTACACACATCCTCAGAGAACAAAATGAAAAAGCCGAGTCATTGGCCATGCTGGCCAGTTCTGGAGATGTGCAACAAATAGACTTTGTCCCAGTTGAAGTACTTAACATTCCAAGCATTGACAGATGGAGATCGACTAGATCTTGGAGACAGAGCTAGAAAAGGAGTCATGGATGACTCCTATCAAAGACTATCTACAATAGGGGATCCTTCCTAGATAGAGGAATGAAAAACGACAGATCCTTCCCAAAGCTTCATGCTGCATCATCTAAGAAAGAGTCATGTATATAAAGGGTTTGTTAATTCCCCTACTTCGGTGTATCGTCCATGATGAAATCAAACGAGTCTTGAGAGAATTCATGAAGAAGAATGTAGCGATCACACCAGAGGGAAAACCCTGACAAAGAAAATACTCCACTACGGGTATTACTGGCCAACTGTCAATCGAGATGCAGCTGATCACGCTAGACAATGCGACGAGTGCTAGATGTTTGCAAAAATTCCGAGAGACCTGCCGATAGAAATTGCTCAAATGGCTAGTACATGGTCGTTTTCCACTTAGGGTATTGACATCATCAGCCTTTTGTTGATTCTAAAGGTGGTGCGAAATATGCCATCGTAGCAGTTGATTACTTCACCAAATGCGCTGAAGCAAAACTTTTAACCACGATCACGACGAGGAAAATAATCAACTTCATTGTCCGGAACATCATCTGTCATTTTGGCCTTCCACAAACCATTATAACTAATAATGGAACCCAATTCGACAGCACTAAATTTAATGGCTTCTACCGTCGGCATCATATTGAAAAGAGATTTACTGCAGTTGCTCGCCCTCAAGCAAATGGACAGGTTGAAGCTGTGAACAAAATCATAAAGTCCATTCTGAAGAAACGTTTGGAAAAGGTTAGAGGCAAGTGGATGGATGAACTCCCAACAACATTATGGGCTTACAGAACCACCCATAAGTCCGCGACTGGCCATACTCCATTCACCCTTGCTTACGGCTCTGAGGTCGTCATCCCTGTAGAACTTGAAGTACCCTCTCAGGGAATGACTTATTACAACCCCTATTTCATTATAAAATAATATAAACAAGGTATTGCAATCCAATTGCAATTAAACTAGAAGGAATTGGTGACGACTCGTGCGCATACAAACGCATCTGGGAGCCAATGACGAGAACGTGTACCTGAACATGCATGTGTATATTCAAAAAATTTGATTTCTTGGAATCGACAAAACTTGAACTTTCACATGGAGTTATTGAAGGAAAGACTAGATCAGATAGCCAAAGTTTACTAGCCCTGTAGAACTGGAGACAGATAGCAATTAATGGAATATATTCCTGAATTTATACTATTGGAAATCGGCAAAGCGCCATGACGATCAAAGAGGGATACAACACTTTGGGAAGATAATTCAACAGAAGGATAGCAACTATTCAGGAAACTGGATGGATTTATTTCCGGCGACTCTAACTTGCTTTAATTCAAAGCGCATCATGTACACAACAAGACGTACTTTGGGGGGGGGGGGCAAATGTTATCCAGCATTTCGACCTAGCTATATTTGAACCGACTAGACAAGTTAAACTCGACTTTCATCAAGACCGGTAGCCCAGGGCGATGATTGTAGGGTCTAAAAATCAAGAATAGATGATAATATGAAGCAAAAGCATGAAAGATCACTACTCCCCAAAGATGGATCATGTACGATCCATATTCAACACTATGGATCGTATCATATCGATTTCACAACTCAATTTTGCAGCGATGATCGGTCAATAACTCGAAATCTACACATGACATCAACAAGAAACTTGGAGTAAGCTAACTACAACATATGGAACACCCCATAGGGATCGACATAACTCCCTTTGGAGGGATCGGTAGAAACCAGAATTCAAGCAACACCACTTCACGAAAAATGCGATATCTCACAAACCGTACATCGGAATTGCACGAAATTTGGGGAGCAAGTAGCTAATATCATGGGACACTCCTCCTTGTGATTGCAGCCCATTTGGAAACACTAATTGGGATCGGTACCAATCCCTATTATAGGCCCCGATAGGCCTGGGAATTTTTGGGTGGCCTCGTCTTGGTCTCCCGAAACTTCGGCCGAAATTTCAGTTTAAACCGTGCACGTCTTCCCTTATAAATACAGCAGGCATGGCATCAGAAAGAGATCCTTCTTTCTGCTGAAAAGAATCTTCTGTTTTTATTCTTCATTCTTCATTCTTGTACTAATGAATCCCAGCTCATCCAAATATTCTTGTAAACATAATCAAGTGCAAGATCAATAAAAATATGAAGTGGACATAGGCCAAGATTGCCGAACCACTATAAAAATCTTTGTGTTCATTTATGATATTTGCACTATTTTAATTTCATTCTTCATTTAATCTCCACTAGATTCTATTGAGTGTTGATGCCCATTTTTGGCGCCAACAATTACTTAATTAATTATATCACAATATAACAAAATATATTATAGAATTCAAACACATTTATTATGAACATGATTGGTTATCAAGTTAGATATATGTAACAAATTACATAATTACCCCTAGGGCATACCCCTGACTCTATCAACCTCCCACTTGCACTTGGGGTCAATTATGGAATCTTATTTCCACTCCTTCGATGGGTTTCTTAAAGACTAATCAGGCTAATTCCTTAGTGAATAGGTAAGCTATATTGTTTTAATTATCTACTTTGTTAATTAACTTTCTCCAATGCTGATAAACTGTCTTTACTATGAACCATACGAAGTATATTTTTATACTTCTAGTGAGCTTTAGGTTCTTTTACGAACTGTATTGCAGCATTGTTATCAAATAACAATGTACAAGAATTGCAACATTTGGAATAACCTCTAGCTCAGTTAAAATTTATGCATTTATTCATACTTATTTTATCACAACACTATTTAAGGCAATGTACTTAGCCTTAGATTAAATCACCTTTGGTTAAATTAGCCACTACTTATTGTTTAGAACATTTCCAACTTAAATTTCTTAATTTATGATTGAACATGATTTTAGGATTGACATACTATACTTGATATCATAATGAATTTCGAGTCCGCACTTCTTCATAAGGAGTTTGTTGTTACTATAAATAATTTTCTAATATTTAGTAAATACTCGAAAACACTTTAAACTGTCAATTAGTTGTCTTAATTTGGATTTGATACTTGCCTTATGTATCAAATACATAAGCGAAATGTGATACCGTAGATAATATAACATGTACGATAATTCCTATTGCCAATTGTTAATTGTAATTTTCATCTACCTAGGAATGAAAATATTGCATTATGATGAGTAAAGGTCACTTACTAATCACCAGGCTTAAGGATGGAAAATTATGGGAAAACGATAATTTAAGCATAAATGATATAGGATGTAGAGTGGTTCGACAAAGCTACCTACTTCCACTATGAATTTCTCTTACTATATGGCCCTCTTTCAATTAGAAGGAATTAAAAAAATTAGAAAAGGAAAGCACTTAAGATTAATGGAGTTGCTAATCTTAAGAGCTTACCAAGTGAAGAGCTCTGGGTTGAGTGTAGTGACTGGAATTTCTACGTATTCTAGTCAACCTTGGTCAGGCTATGCATTCTCTTACCAACCCACCAACTAACCCCTTTAAAGTAGCAATGCATGAGGTTCTCATAGTAGCCGAAATAGAAGCATGCCCGCCCGTTGTGCTGAATGGACTTGATGGGCGATAGTTGTCTAAATGGAAGGAATAAAGCTGAGGTGAATGTCAATATGAGAACTGTACCAGATGCATTTCCTAGCTTTGTTTGCATTTAATGCATTTGCACTGTGGTGGTATGTTATGGAAAGTGGAACATGCTTCTTATTAGGAGTAGATACACTTGCTTATACCTTTTGTCGTTTTACTCCCGCACGCATAGGTGGCAAGATAGATCGAGTTAGTCTGCTGGCCGCTAGGACATGAAGTGTATAGGGAATTGTGGAGAGCTAAGGGCGTACCCAGTCGGACGAGTGATGATGAGATGAACTACAAGCCCTAGGGAGTTGTACTAAATTGAAACAATGACGGGCCATGCTGAAGTCAGTCTTGAACTATGTTGGTCGACAAATAGCGAGGAGAGATGATTGTGTAAGCGGACTGACTTTGTGCTATGTTGAAAGCAGACAGGCATGAGAGAGTTGGCCAAGCGAGATGGGTCAAAGATGACCAAGCTGAGTTATTCTTATGCCTCACTTTGATTGGTGAGATGGTTGTTGGAGTTGTTGTGAGTTACTTCGGCCGACAGTTAGCTTGATGTGCAATTAAGTAGAGGGACCGATGTGAACCCTACTTGGATTTGGGTCGGCATCAGGTGTAGAAGCCCAACAAGCCTTCTCTAGCCTTGGCTAGTTTGTAGGCTGATTTGGACCTTAGTCGGCCTGGACCGCACCAGGCTAGGATAAGAAACCTTGATCAGTCTATCTTCTTACTTATAAAAAAACTGAGTAATATTTTGACCCCTAAGTTTGTGCCTACATGCATGCAGGCTTGTTAAATCATGAAGACTTCACCGATTAACAATGCTGCTATGCATTTAATGCACTTTTCACATGGCATTGCGCCATTGGCAGCGACGGTTGTGTTTCTAGATACATAGCAGAGATGTGTAACTTCCCCTACACATGTGGTGTGATACGACACTTGATTATTCTTAAACAATTGAGATCCTTTTCGCCTTTTATGCATAACGACTGCGATTGAAAGGAGAGGTATATAAATATCCCCTTTTTCTTCCACTTTGGACATGAAGCTTCTGACATTTAATTTCTTCGTAAAACTCAATCTTTACATGGTTTTATATTGGAAATAAAAGTTAACTTCATCCTCTTCTTCCTCTTCAAATTCTCTTAAGCATTCTTGGATTTTTCAAACTTGTTTGCAGTTAAAAGAAAGGAGAAAACTTTTTTGGGTGTCGAAATGTTTTTGTTGATTGCACTTTGGATCGTTGTTTGGAACTTTTTTTGAGATGGATCCTGCTTCGTTACTTGGCCTAAGCTTGCACTTTTTGGCCATCTTTTCAATGGTGATTGTTCATCAGTCTTGAGCTAATGATCTAGATGATGCCAGTGGGCTTCCATACCATCTTGCTCCGACATTGCTAAACCAAGGTTGGCTTGGTAGCCTAACTGCCTTATTGGAAAGAGTAGTGGTCGTTGCATCTGCCTCTGGTGTCACAACTAAAGTCTTGGTCTGCTCCTTGGTGTTGTCTGGAAGCTTTTTGAAATCTCATTTTGGATTCGATGTGGAAGGCTTTGAAGATGGCAGCACACCCCTACTTTCATAACAAAATACCAATCAGTTGGTGCTAGGAGTGCTCATCTACACATTTGAAGCTGGGTCTTCTTGGAACGCTTCAAGGTGTGGGCCTCTTCCTCCTCTTTTTCTTCTTTTAAACTAATTAGCGATAATATTTTGTAAGCCTAGCTGAGCAAGCATTGTGCACCCGCACTACTTGAACTAAATGAAACAGATCTTTTGTTACAAAATTGTCTATGAAATTTGTTCTGCCTTTGCTTGTTTGCTTATAACTTATAGAGTAGCATATCTTCGATTTCATTGTAGTCCCTACATATTTTGTAGAAACCATTTTCTTCTTTGTAAGATATGTTAATAGCAATGTGGTTACGTGACGGGTTGTGCCCGAACGTTCATATAAACCAAGTGCTAACCAGGTGTTGAGTGGCGGGCGGCAGTGGTGTTAAGCAGGAGCGCGTGTTTTCCCATAGATTCTCCTAGGTGAAAAGCGGTTATGTGTGTAGTGGCGGACGGTCCTGACTCAAACTAGAGTGCAGGTTCTCCTGGGTGACACGTCGCCAATCATAATAGGACTGCAGGTTCTTACTCGAACCAAAGTGCATGGCTAGCTCAGGCACTTTGTACATGTGTGATGTAAAATGGTGAGATGGACAACAAGTGCCACCATGCGCAAGAACTTAGCAAATGATAGAACTTATTATCAGGAGTAAAACTTATCTATGATGCTGGGCTAGGTTCACAAGTGTGCTTGAGAAGGGCACTGGCTATTAAGCCCAGACGTCTTTAAACATGCAGGCGGGCATTCGGCCGCTTTCTAACATGGTTGAGGGTGACGATTGATGAGGGAGTTGTTCAATGGCCTAAGAAGGGGCAATTCAGACACAAACTAGGGTGCTGAGTTGCTGAAGGACCCTTTAGGGGGATGCATGGCAGGTGGCGATGATTGTTAGACTTGTTGTCTTGCCTCGGGTTTAGTCACGAGCACAGACCAACTCGAGCATTCTTCTGGAAGGGATAAATCTTGAACGGAGAGAGACATGCACCCCTTCCCATTTTGCAGGAGGAGACACTGCTTACACTGGTATAGCCAATGCCACTTGATGAAAGATGGTGGCGGAGGAATTCAGCCTCTGACATTGGCGCGATCCTTATGCAAAATACATGCATAATCTCCATAACTCGGTTGATAGCGGCAGTAAGAGGGAGCGAGAATGCATTACAATGGCACATGACATAAAGCCAAACTGAGATTATGGTCCAAATTCTCAAGGAAATCCACTTTGTTACTGGAAAAGGAGGTGGAACACAAGGCGTGAAAGGAGTTTGTGGAGTAGAAAATAGGTGATGAAAAGTTGATAGCTTTAGGGGGTGGTCATTCTTCTAGTGACAAAATGTTGACTGGCACCCACCAAGTGGCGCAAACCCATGGCCATAAGGTTAAGACCATAGGTCAGAGGTTCAGCCCCTCTTTCTAGAGCCAAAATGTTGATTGGCGCCTGCTGTGTGGCTCAAACCCAAGACTATAAGGTTAAAAGCAATGTTTAGAGGTTCAGGCCATCCTTTTAGCGCAAAATGTTGATTGTATTTTTCATCAACTCGGAATGTGACTAAGGCATCATGAAGAGCAAAGGTTATTTGCTAATAACTAGACTTAAGGATGGAAAACTATGGGAAATCGTGCATTTTAAGGTAAATAACACAACATATAGAGTGATCGACAAAGCTACCTATGACCACTATAAAGTTCTCTTACTATATGACTTCCTTACAATTACAAGGAATTACAAAAGAATAATTAAAAAAGGGAAGCACTTAAGACTAATGGAGCTACTAATTTAAAGTGCTTGTTGAGTGAAGAGCTCTAGGTTAAGTGCAGTGACTAGAATTCCTTCGTATTCCAGCCATACTTGGCGTGACTATGCGTTCTTTGACTGACCTACCAACCAACGAGTAACCAACCAACCGCTTTGAAGTGGCAATGCATGAGGTTCTTATAGTAGCTGAACTAATGCTTGGATGGCTGAGATCATGCTATAAAATAGGTAGGAAGCACCCTTGGTCGTTGATCTGGCTGAACGGACTTGATGGGAGATAGTTGGCAAAATGGAAGGAATATGTAGCTGAGATGAATGTCAGCATGAGAACTGTACCAGGTGCATCCCCAGTCTTTCTTCATATTTAATGCATTTTTTTATGGTGACATGTTATATGAGGTGGACCATTATTCTTGTTAGGAGTAGATACAACTGGTTGTACCTTTTGTCGCTTTATTCTTGCATGCTTAGGTGGCAAGACAGGCCGAGCTGGTCTGCTAGCTGTCAGGTCCATGAAAAGGCGAGGGAAGTGCAGAGAGCTGAGGGCATGTCGAGTCCATCAATGGATCACAGGACGAACTATAAGTTGTAAGTGGTTGCATTAAAATTGGATCAATAACGAGCTAAACTAAAGTCATCCTTGAGTGTTTCCAATCAGCAAATAGCTAGGGGAGATGCTTAAGCAGGCAGACTGACTTGATACCATGTTGAAAGCAAGCCAGCATTGGATAGTTGGTCGTAAGCGAGATTGGTCGAAGCATATCAAGCTAAGTTATGCTTATGCCTCATTTTGATTGGTGAGCTTGCTGTTGAAGTTGATGCGTGGTGCCTCGGTCAGCAGCTGGCTTGATGTGCAATTGAGTAGATGAGCCGATGCAGGCCCAGCCTGGGTTTTGGGTTGGCATATAAGGTAGAAGCCCAGCCAGGCTGTTACTAGCCTTGACTGGTTTATGAGCCAACGTGGACCCAATTCGACCTTAACAGGCCAGGCTAAGAAAACTTGATCAATTTGTCTTCTTACTAACCAAAAAATTGAGTAACACCAATGCAAAAGAAATTCATCTTACATATCCCATATTAAACATTTTAATATGGTGCTTGTTTATATCATTTTGGGACAATCTCAACATCCTTCTATACTAACTACAAAAGATGTCAATTTTAAATCTAGTATCGAGAACTAAATAACCAAACAAAATGATTTTAACATGAGTACATCGTTAACAATCATATGTTTGTTGTTTACTTCCGGTGTTTATAATATTTTGGTACCTATAGAGCGCTTTCTTACCGACATATGCTTCCTCTGAAATTTTGACCAAAATTAAAACTACTTGATTTCTTTGTTGAAATACTTGTTCATTTCTGGTGCTTATTGAATTATACGTTCATATCAATTCTTAGATCCTTTTTCAATAACCCACAAACTTAAAATCGCTTCCATTGACTTCAAGACACTTTGGTTATTAATCGCAATAGCATATTCTAAATCATTATTTAGAATTTCTATTTCAACGTACATATACCAAAACTCAAAATCATATCAAGCGATAATTTTTTAAGTAAAATCTGAATTAACTGAAATACATTGGATAAAGAACCTGTTACATTAATTTTAACAATTGAAATTTACGATGTTTATTCTATAGCATAGCTAACTATATTCTAAACTTCATTAGTCTTCTCCTCGGAGATGCTTTTGTGGTTGATGGGTCATATCTCTTCTAATACAACTATCAAAAACATATTTTGATAATGTACTTGGAACCCATTCTAGATTTATACATTATGTCATATTATAGATATAATACTCCTAATGGCTGAGGAAATTCTATTATTGATATCGATAAGAAAATCATAGTTTCTCTTTAATGCGTAAGAGTTTTTATTAGGCATTCTAATTAGTTGTGTCCATTTAGGCTTGGTAAATTTCATTTCATACTTTGTAATCAGGTTTTTCCTTGGATCATATCTAATTCTATTTTACTACTAATAATTTCAAAAAGAAATTCCTCCTTTATGAAGTTGATGTTTCCTGAAACAATAATTGTTTCTCAGAGCAACAGAATGGGTATTCATAAACATTTTATGAATTTCCTATATACACATATAAAAATGATTTGGATTATATGTTTATGAAATATATGTTCATAACATAAATTGGTCTAACAACATTGATCGGTCCCAAACCCATTTGGGGTGGTCCATATAAGATCTCTCATGAATAAGTATTACGTACAGCCTCTTGACTCACACAACCATCAACTCCTTAACCTATGATATATAAGGGTTGTTTTATCAACTCTTATCTTGTATGATTTTGTATACTTTGTTTTAAATAAAATTAATTTTAACTGTATGTACTTACTCTTAAGTACACGTCCTTATGGAAAGAAGTTAACTCAATCTCACTCATCATTAATCATACCTTGTCCAACAGATTTTGATTACTCATTATCGATATATCATTGTGTACCATAGGGAGGAGTGACTTTTGATATTTTATTTTATTTGTCTTTAGGTACATATGGAACTCCTTTCTAATACACTCGATATTCGATCAGATCGAATCAATTCATTTCATTTACATGTTATGTTTTCTACTTCTATTTTATATTCAATGAACTAATCATATATATACACTAATGTGTCAAATACACATGTTTTAATTCTATGATAATTCATTTGTGAATTTAACAAAGTATTTGGAGCTGTTTTAGTGTCATTAAACCTACCATTGCATCCATCTAAATGTATCAATCCGAAGTGTTCATCAACTCTTATGTCGCTCCCACTAAATAAGTGCTTTGCCTTAATCATTTGAGATACAATTCACCAGTACCATATGATTCATAATCATATGATTAAAAAATTTGCCTTAAAACTACAGTTTAATCCATACTTGCAAAATAATTGTAAAATTTCAGGTGCTTCTATATTTTATAATGCACCATTTAGTTATGGCATCAAATACCATTATTAATATTTTATCTTATAATGAATATTCATATTGAAATAAAACTATGTCTATTTACAGTAAATTCTGAAAACAATTATAACTTCAAAAATATTTTTAGTGTGTTTATGAAAAATTCTTCATAGCTTGGTGCATCCACTAAGAAGTGTTATATGGTATGCTCCCACAATTTACACTATTACTATAACAACGTACAAAAATACGAAGCTCTATTAAAGTACTTATTATGAGATTTTATATCATCCAACGTAACTAGTTTACGGTCATGAGTTTCAGATCAATTATCTTGAACTCAAAAAAATAACCTTTATAGAAAACAATTTTTAATAGGAAAATACATTTGAAATAGGAATCACATTTTTCATTCCATATTAAGTATCTTATAGTATTTTATACAATTCTCGTTTCTAATATCTCTTCATGAAGTAGAAGTGACCAGTACTCTCTTCATCCCAACCGTGTCTTAAGTTACATCCACTCTCGTATATACGCTTTGCTTTCAAATGGTCGGACCACTCATAAATGGAATACCCTACAACATGACCTAACGAACTTTATAAAAATGCAATCAGCCGTCCTTAACGTTCAAGGATATCAAATAAGTTGCACTTTACGTAAACTGATCAAATTGACATTTCAGCGATCAAATTCCTTGGTAGGTCTAGTAGCTCTTAGTCTAGTGCTATATGATAGAGTTAGGGGTACGTTTTAGGGGCAATTCTATAATTTATTATAAATTGTTAACTCTATAATAAAATCTCGTTCAAAATAAAAGGTGTTTTCTTTCTGTTATATACTTGTTATAATGTGTTATAATTAATTGATTATTTAATTTACTATATTTAATTGAAAATCTATAGATGGTGTGTTTTATGATACTAGTCACATGGTGTTGTAATTATGAGAAATTTATCACAACATGTTAAACACATCATTTCAAATATTACTTGTAATGGACGGTATTTTCGACCCCCAATGTCGACGTCAATACATCCATGGTATTCGCATACTGAGCACCCAAGTGCTAGAAAGACATAATGTTAGGGTAAAGAAAAGAAGAAAAGAAAACGAACAAGAAAGAGGAGAACAAAAACATCAGAATCTCACAGCAGAATGTAACATATAATATCAAGAGATAATAAATAGAGCTACTCTAATATACATAGTACTTCAGAGTTACTAATCATAGTACTATCATCAGATTGGACAGTTATTACAGCCTGTCCTTACAATTGCTGATATATACATAAAGTAATGCACTGGGAATAAGAATACTACAGTAGGTAATCATATAGCTCCTCTCCAAGGGCTCAATGAACATGAATGAAAACCTATCTTCCTCATAATACTAGAAAGAGCACCCATGGAAATAAGGGAAAAATAAAACCATGGGTCAAACATAAGTCTGGTGTAAGAAACTCAAGAAATATGTGATCAGCATATAACAATACTTTTGAGATCGCATGGAATACCATAACGGTTACCACTCAAAAAACCACCATCTAATATATACATAAGGTGATATAATAGATAACGTCTATGATGAAGAATAAAAATCAGAAAATAGTTGTGCCGCTTGTATCTCATGACACAACAATATAGAATAGGTTTACAATCAAAATTGCTAGGTACGTTCGCATATGGATTTTTCGTGGAGATGCCTTCAGCTTAAAAATTGAATCGGATCTTCATGACAAGGATCAAAAGATACTTTCGAAGCATCGTATATCTCTAGATAAAATATATACCATATGAAAAACGCTACTGGCCAACGTCCGAACGAGCGAACCCGAACCACGTGGAACCAAGTATCATTAACTCCCTGCGCACAACTTCTATAAGCATACTCTAGATAATGGAGTTGATATACCCCCTCGAATTAGCAAAACCTAGGATTGTGCAGCCTACTCTATCTTTAGTCATTTTTCCAATGTTAAGATTATTTTCAACATCTTCCACAAGAGTCTTCAACTCGAACAGATCACGAATCCTTAAATGGATCCCTGCATCTCGAATAGATCTTGAAATCATACATGGATTCCAACATCTCGAACAGATTCACTTCCAATTGACAGAGCAAGTATCTCGGTCTTAAAGTGGTTTTCGATAAGTAGAACACTTACTGATCCCGGTCTCTTGAAAAATGGATCGACAAATTTCGGTTAACTCAATTCCGGTTCTTTAAAAAGTAAGTTAAAGTTAGAGACATTTCATACGACTGCTCCTCCCCAAGGGTTCTCAAAGTGTATGGCCCCCATGAAGCTTTTTGTTACTTAAGTTAATTTGGTCATATTAAACAACAAAGAAACGATCGCATTTGGAAACCAAGTCTCGTATACTTATCACGTTTCCAACCTTTTCAATTTATACTATCACTTGGTCAAGAGGAAAGTCGGTAAGTTAGAGCATTATTGCTCCATCCTTATAGAACATTAATCTTGACTCTCACAGATATAATCAATTCTACTTCATTGGCTTTTAATGCTAAGTACATTACTAAATGTTTTTCATGTACCAGCAATCACACAAAGCACGATTAACACACACAAAGCATGATCAAGTCACATGAACGACTTTTATCCCCTTTTTATGTAATTAATCTTTCATTAATTAAAACTTCTTTTATCAGTAAAACTTCTATATCTAATAAAACTCCACTTATTTAATTAAACTTCTTTCTTTAAATTAGGGCTTCATATTAATTTAAAAACATCTTCTTTTAATTAAACATCTTTATTAATAGACTCATTATTAATTAAGACTTAACTTTCTTAATTAAACTTCACTTATTTAATTAATCATCTTACTAATTAAAACTTCACTCATTAAACTAGTATATTGGTTTAACTTCCTATTATAAAAGATATATACTTGTATTCTACTATTCATGTATTTACTATTAATGTATTTTACTATTCAATTATACTATTCTTCATAATTCAAAGTATTCATATACTATCACAAATGGTATAAGTATATTCACAAATTATAAACAAGACTTACTTATTTAAAATATAATCAAAGAGATTAAAAACAAATGTTAATTAAACATTGTCACTATAAACCTCTTCTCTTTTAATAATTAAAATTTTACTTTTCTATCTGATAATAAAAGATTCCATACTTGTTATTATCATTAAAATTCCATTATTAAAGATCTAGTTATTTTCTTAAGGGTTAAAGACAAGTGTTATTTAAATATTTGTCACATAAACCCAAAACCATTTCACACTTAACCATTTTCTTTAAAACTTCCTTTTAGAGATTTAATTACATTTAAAGGTTAAAGACAATTGTTGCTTAAACAATTTCACTACAAACCCAAAATCATTTACTTATAGTTATATTTAAAATATTCATTATCAAATATCTAATTATATTCCCAAGTATAATTAATAATAAGGGTTAAAAAAAATGTTACTAAAATATTGTTTACAACCACCCAAAACCATATTTGTACTTACAATTAACTTTAGAACATTTATTTTAAGGATCAAATCCTATCCACACTTATTAATTAAGGCAATACACTTTTAATTAATTTCACAAAACCATTTATTTTTATTTAAGCGTTAAAATCCATACATCCCTTATTGTATTTATAAAATACTTAACTTACTTTTTAAAACACACACACACACACATATATATATATGTATATATATATATGTATGTATGTATGTATGTATGTATGTATAAATACCTTTAAAACACTTATTAATATGTTAAAACACTTTAGACACATATTATAGTTATTTATATATAATATTATGTAAAAGTAACAAATTAGGAAATAAATAGAAAAATCAAAACTTACATGTTTTATTTTTAAAAGCCACTTACTTTAAAAATTCATAATTAATTATTAAAAATATTTTTTAACTTAAAATTACTTTTAGAATACTCTTGTATATGTTAGAAAATACTTCTAAAAATAATTAGGAAAAATACTTAATTTTAAACAAGATTGTCTAACTTTTAAAGAAAACAAGTTATTTTAACGAACTGCTCATATAACGACCTTTTTACTTTAAAGTTTCTTAACTATGTTTGGCCAATTTTAAACCTTTTGAAAACTTGATTCTTACATTATTAAGTAATTATATTTTACTAATTAAAACTACCAAGAAACCCCTCAGGATATCTTTCTAAATGATGTTTAAAATTTCAAAAACAACGTCTTTTACAAAGTGATCATATAACGACTATGTTGTTATACCTTTTGCAACTTTGATCTACAATTTCTACAACTTTCCAAACCAATTGTTCACTATCCAAAACACTTATAAAAGTTTAGAGAACAACCAAAACAAGTTATATAAAGATATGTTCATAAATTACCAAATAACACAAGTTAAAGTTAGGGGATTTCAAAGTTCTTTCATAGTGACTTTCTCACTTCAAACATTCACAAGCACACTTTTACATCACATACAACAAATCCAAGCATGTATACCTGATGGCCACATTACAAGTTTAAAGGGATTATAAGAGAAGTTATAATACATATATGTTATCATTTGCATTCAAAAGCAAGAGGGGTCCAAAAAGTTATAACTTGCATTGTTTTTCACTTAACATTTACACTTCAACAATCAAACATTTATAACACATCATATACTTGCAAGATGGTGAGGTAACTCACCTATAACAAACTCAAACACATGAACATGCCTCTAACTTCCTACCTCAACCTTGTATGCACACAAACCTTCCTATCATTCAATCTTTAAGCTCCTAAGTGCTCGATCATGCCTCATTTCCCCTCAAATTGCTCACGGCTTGAAATGTAAGGGGTTGTTATGTTCTATTAAATTTTGAAATAATGGAAGGTGTTGTATTAGTTTTCTAAAGATCATACTAAAGTATGGCTTAATTTGAAGAAGGTTTGGATGAGTTTTGAGAAGAGAAAGAGGGTGAAGAAGAGGACAAAGAAGTGGTTTTTTCTTATGTAAATTAGCAATCAAATAAAAGAGCAAGGGGATGTTTATATAGAGTTAGAAAATGTGGCAAATGACCATCCATTACCCTCCAATGGAAGCTTCCTCCCACCTTCCTCTCCATACTTGAGAACATGCACACCATGCCTTCTTACACACCATATTTCCCTTTAATCACTCCTTGTATCAAGGGTCAATGTCTCTTTTAATTTTTCTTATGTTTAATTAATCTTTGTTTATGAAAAAAGATGTGTTAATACTTGTTAATGTGTTCATATGTTAATATACAAGCTTGAAAGAGTTCGAACAACTTTTGTTTAGCAAAAAGTCATTTATCGATAAAACGATATTTGGTCACATTATCGATAATTCTGCAAACTATTTGTTTTTGTAAACAAATTTTAGAAATGATTTTCTTATCATTAGTTATTATTTAAAAGGGGGTCAACAAGGTTATAAAATCATATTTATTCACATTAAATCCAAGGCACAAATATTTAAATAATTCAGATATTTAAATATGAAGTGTTCGAAATTTCGGGTCGTTACATTCCATCAAGATGTATTAAGACTGGATATCGATGTGACCGTTAGGGCTAGAGTACATAACACTCTCCAAATCTTGGGCAATGTATTTAGTCATGGCTACTAGAGGAACCAGGGGTTATATACTGAAAGTTATTGGATAACTATGGAAAGACTTACTTGATAGTTTTATGTTGGTTAATATAATAAAGGTCAAACATAAAATATCGATGTGACAATATTACACAATTCCCGACTTGAAAATACTATCGAGCTTCTATATGGAAACTATGCTTTGATTATAGTTAAATTGTGGCAAGACATCCATCGAACAACAATAAACATTAGAAGTGAAACACTATTCAATAGAGAATTCGTCTCCTAAGTTATATGGGGTTAGTATCTCAGTCAACTGAAGTACTCAAAGTCAAAGTCTTTGGCTAGAGCAGTTCAGCTAATAATAATTGTTATATCGAACCAAGGATTTGTATTTGGACTATAAAGTTGAATGTGGATGATATTGGAATTTTGACCATTATCAAATTCCATGAGTTCTAATGTGATATAGTTTTGATTAAGAGAATTGGTGTAAATAATTTTCACAATTAGGTACCGCTTAAAATAAATAAAATAAGATTTTACCGAAGCTATGTAAGTGATAAATTTGGCTATAGTGTCATACCACTAGCTAAGGTGATGTGTGAATGTTAATATTCGAATTGTTTGATATCAATCGCAGACCGAATTTACACCGAAGGGTCACATAACTGAAATGTTGAATATTTTGACTGGTACTAGATTTAATTAAGTTAAATTTTTATAAATTAATTAATATTTGTGAAATATTAATTAAGACATTTTATTTGATTTGTATTAAAAATATTGCGTGTATAAAAGTTATATACACATGTATCGATATACGATATCGACATACGTTTGATTAGATTTAAATGTATTTCATTTGATCGAACTTGAAGTAGCATGGAGGCCCATATTAAGGATGACCAACCATAGGTGGGCAAATAAGGGGGTTGGCTTTGATTAAAGGGGTTTGAATTAGTAGAGCTATTTATGGATCTGGATCTAATTTTTGTTCCTCTCTTTCTCTACTATTTAAACACCCTTAACCCCTTATTTATTGCTCTCTCATTTTTCTTATACCACATCCTTCTCTGGTCGAAAATTATAGCCCTCGTACCTCCGTTAGTTCAAGCTTTAAAACACAAAATCTAACCAAAATTTCAACAATAGTGTGCGGTGCTTTCGGCCTGGTAGCTCTCTTTGGAAGGATTTAAACTCGGATTCAAGTGGAGTCAATCAATTAAGCATTCAACCTGAAATAATTAGGCTATAGTCAAGGTAACTAATCTATTTACAATTTTATATATTTATTTGGTAATATCCCGAATCCTATATGATTAGATTAGATCATGATATCACGAATCACTATATATGTGTGTTGTCAACATTGGATGTGAATATGTGTATATGTAATGTGATTATACACACACACACACACACATAGCTCTCAACCAATAATAATATAGTTTTTGAATTCAGACAATAATTTTCAATGGGATTTAAAGTAAAATTTCATTTTTAATATATAAATTTAAATATATATTACATACAAAGTTTTGCAAAATAATATGCATGATAATACATGAAATTAATTTTTTTTATGTTTATACAGTAATTTATAAAACCACACACACACACATATATATTGAAACATAATCTAATAACTTAATTTAATAGATATATATATATATATTATAATACATATAAATATATGTTTCGTAAACACAATATCTTACATGTTATGAAATAAAACTTTCAAAAGTAATATATA
This sequence comes from Allium fistulosum, assembly GCA_030737815.1. Classification (NCBI taxonomy): domain Eukaryota; kingdom Viridiplantae; phylum Streptophyta; class Magnoliopsida; order Asparagales; family Amaryllidaceae; genus Allium; species Allium fistulosum. The sequence goes on from CM060902.1 coordinate 219,316,866, forward strand.
TATATATATATAACAATTTCCCTATGAAAATTTTTTTAACTAAAAAAACAAATTTCAAATTGTATGTTTAAAAATAATAATTTTTATTTGGCTGAAAGAGAGAATGTCTATGTGTGTATTCATGTGTGTATGTATTTATATATTTACATTTGAATATATATATATATATATATCATCCTTTGATATTTGAATTTAAATAATCATATATATATATTGTACGTATTTTCAATATGAATTTATCTATTAAATATAATTTATAGTTTTAAATATGAAATTAGAAGATATTTTAATATTAAGATTTAGATCTGAAATTTGAAATTTGAATTTATATTTAAATTTAAAATCATTTATATTTTTATTTATAAATATTATTATTTTACAATGTTATATATATGCACATACATATAAATATAATATCATGTCACATTGAATTTTATATATATATATATATGTATGTATGTATGTATGTATCTATATATATATATATATTTGAACAATAATTATATATATATTAGACAACACATATGTATGAGGAGGAACAAACATGTTCATTGCGATATAAATCCCAACACTTATATATGGGCATGTTAAACCATGTACACTGTATATACTGCACGTGCATGTACATGTATATATGTATATGATACACATGTATGTATTATTTAATACAAATATAATATCAAAATAAAACTTTATTACAAGTTAAATAAATTAACGATTTCATTTAAAAATTAATTTAGATCAGATCTACATAAATTTAGACTTCATAGGTAAAAAGATCCAAAATGGCAATTTTTTTAAATTACCCATTTGACTCGCTACATGCTGGCCTAGATTCAACAATGGTATTAGAGCCTAATAGCCTATGGTCTAAATTAGTCATGTTAGGGCTAACTAATTAAGCCTACCCATTTAGTAGGGTGTCTAAAAAAGTAGTGCCTAGGCTGCGTTTGGGTAATCAAGTACCCTGCGCTGCCTGCCCATTGGTTTGGCCTGAAAAGTGAAGTGAGCCCAAAAGGTTGTCCCTAATAAAAAAGGACCAATTTGAATTTGGACCTTGGGCTAATTTTCAAAATTGTTTTGAAATCGAAATAAAAATTTAAATTTAAAAGTTAAATTAAATAAGAAATATATTATAAATGTGATAACATAATTTTTAAAAGTGTTTTGAAAATATAATAAATATATTTCAAAAATTTTAAAATATTAATTAGATTAATAAATTAATTAAAGTGTATATATATAATATATAAAAATATATATTGCATTATCTTGAATGGTTTAAGATGATGTAAGTATATATGTATATATAAGAAAATATTCAAAATTAATTGAAATTGTTAATCAAAAGTTAATTGATAAATTATAAAATACATATATATAAAGATATATATACACAGACATAACTATAAATACTATAGTACACATACTCAATAAAAGATGTTTAATTAAATAATATAAAATTAATTAAATAAGATTTAATTAATATAATGTTATACGTAAGACTATTATATAAGTAAATTAAATTATAAAAGTTATATAATAATTAAAACTTGTATAATATAAATATATAATTAACGGTGGAACAATAAGAAACCCTAAAAAGACTTAAAGGATAAATACATGTGTATAGTACGTATACCATGATTTTAGATGTGTCCGACACCTAAATAACAAGCGTATTTCATAAGAAATACATTATTCCATAAGTCAATATAACTCAATTTACATTATTCCATAAGTTGATATAACTCAACTAAATATATTAAAGATTATGAATGTTTGTTATATAGTTGTCCTATACCATTTATATATTAACAAATTACTTGCATACTACTTAGTTGTTGATATTCCTCAAGCTAAAGATGATATGTGTAGTATTATTAATATATTGAATAGGCGAGGTAAGATATATGAATGTAATTTTTAATGTTCCTCAAGGTACATATGCTTAGGCTATTATGAAATGGTAGGTACGAGTGAATAATTTTTTCTGATGTTTTGATATTCCTCAAGGTCGAAATAAGATTAGGGCAAGGAAAAATGGATTAGGAGTTGTATATGATACAACTGATAAGGAGTTATCCATTGTTTCCAGGAGTATGATTTGTTGATATTCCTCAAGGTCGAAATCCTAAGGCAAAAAAGTCCTAACAGCCACTAGTGAAGTCAAAAGGCTTCTATATTTCATCTTAGGGTTGGAGAAACATAAAAGACTAGTGGGATCTTATTAGTTGAACGTAAGTTCGACTAGTGGGATCTTATTAGTTGAACGTAAGTTAGACTAGTGGGACCTAACTATATAGACTGGCTAAGGGCAATAAAGATAGCATTAACTTATGAACATCTCTGGTTGTTGATAACTGAACCTCCTAAGGTTAGACTCACGGATGATGTGGACTTCGAACTAAGATTAGTTTATAGCAAATGGGTCTCAAACCTCAAAATCGTCCAATTTTACATGCCTTCTACGTTAGACAAATCATTGCGGAGACAACACTAAAACATGACTATCCATCAAATTTTTGATACCTTCAAAGCTCTATTTAGGGAACAGTCTCATTCCACAAGGTACGAACTTTGAAGAAACTGTTCGATATGAAAATGGCGAAGGGACAAAAAGTGGACGATTACATTCTATTCATGAAAGGTTATATTGATAAACTTGCTTAATTGTACGTTATGATAAGCAATGAGCTGCAAGTTGATCTGATCTTAAGGTCTTTTACTCCCTAACTTCAGTCGTTCATATTAAACTATAATATGAACTAGTTGAATATAAGTCTCGTGGAGCTTCTCAATATGTTGTGATCAGCCAAGTCTTTATCCAAGGATCAGGATGCGGTGTTCATAGTTAAGGGGACCACATCATCTTCGAAAGGTTCGATTAAGCGGAAAAGAGTTGATAAGAAGAACATGAAGACTGCTCCAGTTGATAGGGGTGAATGAGATCATTATCATAAGAAGGCTCATTGGAAATGAAATTGTTCGAAGTACTTAAATATTGTTAGCGAGAATAAATATAATGGTTTTACTACTCTTACAGGTATATTTATGATTGAAAATTGTTCTTCAATTAATAAATTACCTTGGGTTTTAGATATTAGATCTGGAACTCACATTAGTATTTCGTTATAGGGGCTTAGAAACAGGCAGGCAAAGAGAGAGAGATGAGGCTTTAAGTTGCCGATGGATCTCTAGTTGATGAAACGATAGTTGGAGAATTTCATTTAAGTTTGCCTGATGGATTAGTTTTGACATTAAATAATTGCTATTATGGAAAAGACTTTATTTGTGGTATTTATGTGTCTACTGGTTATGATTTTCACTATGCTATTAATGTTATGAACCTTATGTTAAATGGTAATAAAGTCTTTGATGGTATTTTAGATAATGGCATTAATGTGATTAATATTAATTATGTTTGTGTTATGATTAATTCTTCGAATGAAAATATAAATAAAAATTATCTTTGGCATTTTAGGCTAGGTCATATAAGTGAGAAATGACTACACAAATTGAAACCCAAAAGTTGTCCACCGTTATTTGATTCTGATTCATTTGATCATGTGAGTCATGTCTCGAAGGTAAAATGACCAAGTACCCTTTAGTGGGAGCAATGAAAGAGTTAATGAACTCTTGGGATTTGCATATAGTGATTTATGTGCTCGATGCTTATAGTTACTAAATATAATTGTTCTTATTTTGTAACCTTTACGAATGATTTCTCAAGACTAGGATATGTGTATCTTATGAAGAATAAATCCGATATTTGTGAGAACTTTATTGAATATAAGAATGAGGTTGAAAATAAGACAAAGTGAAAGATTAAAATACTTCGATCTGATCGAAGAGGTGAATACGTTGGACAAGAACTCCAACAGTACTTAATAGATAGTTGTATTATTTGTTGGTTTACTCCATCATATACTCCACAAAACAATGGTGTTTTGGAGAAAAAGAACCAAACGTTATTAGAATAGTTCATTCCATGATGAGTAGGTTAAGTTACCTCTGTCCTATTGGGGACATGCACTAGAAACCACATCGCATATATTGAACTTGTTACCTATTAAATCTATGTCTATGATGCCATATGAGATGTGGCACAGGAAAAATCCCACCTTCATTATTTGAGGTATGGGGTTCTCCAGCATAAGTTAAGAATGTCTGTCCCAATAAGCTTGAGGCAGGATAGGTTTTGTGTAAGTTCATGGGATATCCCAAAAACTCCATGGGGTATAATTTCTACAACACCAGGGAACAATAGGTTATTGTTTCTCAATACATTTCTTTTTAGAAAAGTGATTTCTATCAAAATAAATTAAAAGCAAAGTTGTAGAATTAGATGAGATCAGAGAGTCAAACACAAAGACAAAACCAATGGGAGACCAAGTTCATCCATATACAAAACACGCAACTTATTAAAAAGTCCAGTAGAGAATTTCATGCACCAGAGAGATACCGTGCCTTTCTCTTGGTCCTCTGTTATTCCAACAAGAACTATAGAGTAAAGACTTTGCACTTTAGATTGGAGCAATGAAATTCGAGATGGATTCCATGTATGAAAATAAAGTGTAGACTTTGTCTGACATACCGAAAGGGATAAAACCCATCAACTGCAAGTAGATTTTTAGAAAAAATCTAAATGCATATGTACAAGTGGAGACTTATAAAGTAAGGCTAGTTGAAAAAGGGTTTTATCAAATTCATGGTGTTGATTATGACAAGATGTTTTCCCCCATAGCAATGCTTAAGTCCTTCGGATAATGATAGTTATTACTGCTTTGTATGACTAAGAAATATAGCAAATGGACGTAAACATGACATTTCTAAATGGTGATTTAAAAAAGATCATCTATATGTCACAGCCCGAGGGTTTCGAGGTCGGTAGGAATGGGGACAAGGTATGTAAGTTTTTAAGGTCCATTTATGGACTTAAACAAGCTTCAAGGAATTGGAATAAGTGTTCTGATTAAGTAATCAAACAATTTGGTTTTTATCGGTGCACAGAGGAAGCGTGCATATACCGAAAGGAATAAGGAAATGCTATTGTATTCTTAGTGTTATACGTTGGTGATCTTTTGTTGATTGACAGTGACGTATCATTATCGCAATCAGTGAAATGTGGCTTTCCAAGAACTTCTCCATGAAGAATTTAGGAGAAGAAGCCTATATACTAGGTATAAATATCTAAAGAGGTAGATCAAAGAGACTGTTGGGATTGTCCCAATCCCTATACATAGATACCATACTGAAAAGGTTCAGTATGGAGAATTCCAAATGTGGAAATGTTCCAATGAATCCTGGAATCGTCCGTTCTAAGAAGGAGCTCCTTAAACTGATAAGGAGGAGCGTATAAAGAGGATACCATATGTTTTGGCAATCGGTTCCATAATGTAAGTTATGCTATGTACCAGACCGATTGTGGTATACACATTAGGATGCATAAGCCAATATCAGTCTAATCCTGGAGAAAAGCAATAGATGGCTGTAAAATGTATACTTAAGTATTTAAGAAATACTATGAACTTATTCCTAATATTTGGGAATGGAGACTTCCTTATGAAGGGGTATACCGACTATAGCATTTAGAGGGATATCGGTGATAGTAAGCTGGTACCAGGTTATGCTTTTACTATCAATAGTGGTGCTGTCAGTTGAAAATTTTCCCAATAGGGAACAATAGCCGATTTCACGATGGAGGCCAAGTACGGCGCCCTCAATGAAGCAGCTAAAGAGGCGGTTTGGATGCACAAGTTTATAAGTGAGCTAGGAGTGATTCCCGATAGAGAGAACCAACGACACTATTTTGTGATAATAATGCGATGACATAGATCATAAAAGAGCCTAAAGCATATGAGAACTTACAACATGTTCTTCAAAAGTTCCACAGAATTAGAGAATTCGTTGAGAAGAAAGAGTTCATGATACAAAGAGTAGATACTAAGGACAATATAGCAGATCCATTCACAAAAGGTTTAGCTTGGTTGGTTCTTGTCAAGCTGATCAAGGCGATGTGATTAATATTCCATAATTGGCACTAAGTGCAAGTGGGAGATTGATATAGTTAGGAGTATGCCCTATAGGTAATTCTGTAATTTACTGTAAATTATTAACTCTGTAATAATATCTTGTTCAAAATAAAAGGTGCTTTTCTTTCCGTTATATACTTATTAAAATGTACTGTAATTAATTATTTAATTTATGTATATTTAACAAAAAATCCATAGATGATATGTTTTGTGTTAGTAAATGCAAGGTGTTGTAGTCATAAGCAATTTATCTCAATATAATAAGCACGTGTTTTAAATAGGGACAATTTAGCTAAAATCCCTATTAGGTTTCAAAATACATCAAACATCCTTGCCAAAAAAGCATGTAAATTAAGTCCCTAGAATTAAGTTACCGAATAATTGCATATATTTATACAATTATTTAGTGAATAATTGCAGACATTTATGCAATTATATCCAAAAATTGCAGAAATTTCCACAATTATTCACTGAAAAATTGCGGAAATTTCTTCAATTTTTTGAAAAACTTGCGGAAATTTCTGCAATTATTCACCAAAAAATTGCGGACATCTCCACAATTTTTTCAAAAATTGCAGAAATTTCCGCAATTATTCACCAAAAAAATTGCGGAAATTTTCGCGATTAACCATTGAATAATTGCAGATATTTATGCAATTTTTCTAAATAATTGCATAAATGTATGCAATTATTCAGTAACTTAATTCTAGAGACCTAACTTATAATCTTTTTTTGGGGAGGTGTTTTCATGTATTAAGTTTGATTTTTAAGGACCTGAGCCTAATATTCACTTTTAAATATTCCTATTCAAGATGTATCAAGACTGGGTATTGATGCATCCATTGAGATTAGAGTAGATATGGCTCTCCAAATGTGGCAGTGTATTACTCATAGCTGCTTGTGAGCACCAAGGGTTTGCATACTGATAGTTATTAGATAACTATGGAACGGCTCACTCGATAGATATTTGTTGGTTAATATAACTAACGTCAAATCGAAAATATCATTGTGACATATTACACAATTCTCTCGACTTGAGATTACTAGCAAGCTTCAATGTGGAAACTCTACTATGATTATATTTAAATTGTGGCACGACGTCCATTGAAAGACTATAGATGGGTCAAGTGGAAGCATTGAAAGTGAAACTTAATTCAAAGAGAATTTGTCTCCTCAATTATATGGGTTTAGTATCACGATCAACTAAAGTCAAATCAAAGTCAAATTCTCTAGCTAAAGTAGTTCGGTTAATAATGATTGTTATTATTAAACCAAGGACATTGTGTTTGGAATATAAACATAAATTGGGATGATATTGGAATTTTGACCACTATCAAATTCCATACGTCCTAATGTGGTATAGCTTTGACAAAAATAATTGGTGTAAATAATTGTCACTACCAGGTACTGCTTAAAATAAATAAAATTTGATTTAACTAAAACTATATAAACGATAAATTTGGCCATAATGTCACACCACTAGCTAAGTGATGTGTGAATGTTAATCTTCAAATTGTTCGATATTAATTGCTTATCGAATTTGCACCTAAGAGTCACATAACTAAAACGTTGAATACTCTTACTACCACCTGATTTAATTAAAATATAATTTTTATAAATCAATTAATATTTGTGAAATATTAGTAATTAAATTTTATTTGATTTGTGTTGAAAATAGTGCATATATAAACGTTGTATACATGCGTATCAATATACGATATCGATATACATTTAAATTAGATTTAAATGTCTAGAGGTCCATATTGGGGTAAGAATGGCCAGCCATAGGTAGGTAAATAAGAAGGTTGAATTTGATTCAAAAGGAGTTTGAATTGGTAGAGATATTTGTGCATCCAGATCCACTTTTTGATTCTTTCTTTCTCTAACATTTAAACACCCTTAATCCCTTATTTGTCACCGTCTCTTTTTGGTCCTACTACATCCTCCTCTGGCCGAAAATCGTACCCTCCATACCTTCATTAATTCAAGGCTTCAAAACACAAAATCAAATCAAATTTCAATAGTAGTGCATAGTGCTTTTAGTCTGGTAGCTCTCCCTGTAAGGATTTGAATTTAGATTCAAGTGGAGTCGATCGAGTCAGCATTCAACATGTACTAATTAGGATGTAGTCAAGATAACTAATCTATTTACAATTTTATATATTTATTTGTTAATTATCATGAATCCTATATGCTTAGATTAGATCAAGATATCATGAATCCTTATATATGTGTGTTGTTAACATTGGATGTGAATATATAAATATATAATGTGATTTTAAAAAATTTATCTATACGTATATAGCTCTCGACTAAAAAAATTAAATTTAAATAATAATTTTTAAAAGGATTTAAAACAAATTGATTTTTAAAATATTTAATAAATATATATTACATATAAAATTGTGCAAAATCATATGCATGATAATGCACAAAATTAAAATAATTATGTGTGTGTGTGTATTGAAACATAATGTATTAACTTAATTTAAAATATATATTATAATACATTAAATATATTTTTAATAAACATAAATTTTTTACATGTTATGAGTAAAATTTTCCAAAAAATTATATATATATATATATAGCTGTTTATCTATAGAAACTGTTTTAATTAAAAAACAAATTTAAAAGCATATGCTTAGAAAATTTTATTTTTGTTTTGGCCGAAAGTATGTATATATATATATATGTATTTATTTATTTACATTTAAATATGTATACCATCATTTTATATTTGATTTTAAACAGTAATTTTAATATATAAATATATTTATATTACATATAGTTTCGTTAATAAAAAATTTCATAAGTGTATATATATATATTATATAATTTAAAGTTTTAAATTTGAAACTAGAAGATAACGTAAAATCTAGATCTAGATCTAAAATTTGAAATTTAAAATTATATATAAATTTAAAATTATTTTTATATTTATTTATAAATATTATTATTTTACAATGTTATATATATACACACACACCCGCATAGATATAAAAATCTATACTATTATAAATATAATATTATATCACATTGAATTACATACACATATATGTGTATATGATACATATATACATATTATTTAGAACAAACATAATATCAACAAAATTTTATAAATAAAATAAAATAAAATAAAATAAAATAATGGTTTTATTTAAAAATTAATTTTGATCAAAACTAAATAAATGTAGACTTCATAGGCCCAATAAGATCCAAAAAGGCAAAAAATAATGAAATTTACCCATTTAACCTAGCGTGTGCTAGCTCAGATCCAACACTAAATATAATGCAACAAGATCATTACTGTAATCAATCATGTTGAATACATGATCTGGCATTATTATTTACTTGCCTGTTTTGAATTAACTAATTTCATCGAAATTTATTACGAGCCGCGACTGTTTACCATATAACATTATATGTTATGTAAAATGGATCAAATACCTGTATTCTTGTATTACTTAACAGTTCAGAACTCATAAAAGAAAATACACAGTTCAAAACTCATAAAATCTAAATCAATTAGTAGTTGTGTAAACTGGTTCTTGCATGGGTATTAAGTGACAATATACTAAAAGATTTGTTGATAAGTATACTTTATATTTCTATGCCAAGCTTAATTCATTTCAATTGTATAATTTAACTGATAAACATTTTATTAATTATATTCTAAAGATTTCACAAATTTATCAAAATGTATTATTTTAATTTGTATGACATATAGAATATTAGAAAGGTTAAATGTACTCATTTCATTTTTCTAATAAGGTCCCATTGGATTTCAATGTTTTTTTATGTTTCTCAAAACCTTATGAGAAAATATTGAAGTCTTTCGATCTCTCTAGTGGATGTTAGGACTCGCTTTCTAGGGGATTTTGAACTTGAGGAAGATCAAAAAATCATAGGCTCGCAAGTGATGAACAACACTTTTTTTATTATATCATATACAACTCCAAACCCGTGGTCCTTATCTTAACTAAAATAATTTTTATTAAATGTTTCTTAATAAATTACAAAAATTAATATTTTATATACCTTAAATATTTTAGAATATGTACGATGATGTTGTGACTAGTGTCAGAGCATGTGATGGTGAGACCAATGACTTTCCCATTAACATAGGATTACATCAAGGGTCATCTTTGAACCCCTACATTTTTGCCCTAGTGATGGATGATGTTATGAAGGGTATATAAGGAGAGATTCCTTGATGTATGTTATTTGCTGATGATGTTGGGCTAATTGATGAAAGTAGGATTGTGCTTGATAGACAACTGGAGCTGTGGAGACAAACTTTATAATCAAAGGGATTTAGGCTTAGCAGAACTAAAACAGAGTATATGAAGTGCGAGTTTAGCGGTGTCAGGTCAGAGGATGGAGATGTCACTCTGGCCAGACAAATAGTTCCCAAGAAGGAATCCTTTCGATATTTAGGATCAATGTTGCAGTATGATGATGAGATTGATGAAGATGTTAGTTTTAGAATTCGAGCGGGATGGATGAAATGGCGATAAGCATCTGGCATTCTCTGTGGCAGAAAAGTCCCATAGAAGCTTAAAGGAAAGTTCTACAGAACGGCAATCAGGCCTGCGATGTTGTATGGTGCAGAATGTTGGCCTACTAAAACCCAACATGTCCAGAAGATCAGCATTGCAGAGATGCGTATGATGCGATGGAGCTGCGGTCATACAAGAAGAGACTGAATTAGAAATGATGATATACGTGATAAACTTGGACTAGCACCAATTAAGGAGAAGCTAATTCAACATCGCTTAAGATGGTTTAAACATCTCCAATGAAGACCACCCGATGCACCTGTCCATGTTGGAATTATAGGCCGCGTCGAATGCTTAAAGAGAGGTAGAGGTCGACCAAGGTTGACATGGAAGGAAGTAGTAAAAAGGGACTTGAAGGATTGGAATATATCTGAAGAGCTGGTGATGGACATGAGCGCGTGGAAGTTAGCGATCCACGTACTAGAACCATGAGCTTTGAATTTTATAAGTTTTAGATTATAGGACTAGGGAACAGGAGCCTAAGACATAGCATTTGGTCTTTGACCAATATTACTATTAGTACCATTATTAATATCAGTATTATTATTATCATTATCAATTATATATATATATATATCTTCATTTTCAAAAATATATTTTTTTTCTTTATTTTTATTTTACTTAGTTATTACTTTTATTAATTTACTTATTTGACTTTATTTTATTATTGTTATTGTTCTTGTTATTATTATGACTTTTAAAATGACTTTGTCATTTAGTTTTGGGTTCCATCTCTAGCCGACCCCAACTTGTTTGGGACTAATGGCTTAGTTGTTGTTGTTGTAAACATTTTAGGATATTTGTATGTGTGTATGCGCACATGTATCAATATATATATATATATATATATGTTTGTATGTATGTGTGTGTGTGTTTATTTAATTTGTCTAATTAACTGATATTAATTTAGAAATTATTAAATTAATTTTCAAAACCAAATTAAATTATTTTATAACTATCTAAAAATTTATTTTGTATTTTAAATTCAAAATAAATTCAAATTTTCAAACTAAAATTTTATAATTAGTCCAAGGTCCAAAAGCTATTCGACTCTTTATTGGGGATAACTTTTGGCTTACATTATCCTTCCGGCCATGCTATTACCCAATCTCAACCTTAGACACTATATTTCAAGCTACACTATTAAATGCGTAGACTTTAATAAGTTAGCCCTAATACTGCTAATTAGGACTGCGTAGACCATTAGGGCTCTAATACCATAAATGAAAGCATGCTAGTCGGAAGTGGATGAAATATGTAGATTTCAAAAAAATCTATTGTTTGATCTATTCAGCCTATGAAGTATGAATGGTTTATTAGATTCAATCTAATATTGTTTTCAAATAAAATATTATTTTATTTAATTTGTTTTAAAGAAGTTCAATTTAAATATATTATAATCAGCGTATCAAATACACTCATATGTGTATAATGCAAGTGCATCTCATAAACAACGTACAAGGTTAATGCGTACATTTATAGGTTTAGAGTACATATAAACAATGTCCGTAGTTTTATTTTAAATTATACAAAAAATAACAAATGTGTGTATGTGTGTGTATACTCATACATATTAAAATTGAATTTGAGTGTTTTACATGTTTTGAAATCTAAAATCAACAATTTGAAATCAAGTTTTGACTAAAGAAGGAATTCGACATTAGACCTATAATTTTATACAAAATTCTTTTTGTAAAATTTGAATTAAAATAATATATGTATACGTGTATAAATAATAACAAAATGTAGGATTGAATTAACCTTGGAGGGGGTGAATAGTATTTATTATAAATTCAAGAGTAATAAAAATCATAACACATATAACGTAAATGTAAGAGTAAAAGCAACACACAAATTTACTCAGTTTCGACAAAACCTGCCTATTGTTGCCCTCAATATTTTAACTAAGATTAAACAATCGACTACTTACAAAATCTATGTAAACTTTCAACTATCGCTAACCTGATTGTTCTAACCCTATGTCTAGAAATCCTACCTCAACTCTGTCCTCGAGTTGAAAATTTCCCAAATTACACACCGTAGTTCAATTCTAGTTAAAAAACTAGAGTTTTGAAAAATTAAAATACAAAAATTAAAAGAAGACGAAAACCCTAATTATATATATATATATATATATATATCTATGTATGTATGTATGTATGTATGTATGTATGATGCATGTATAAATAATCCCTTCACAATTTGCACCGGCCCAAAACAAACTAAAACACTTCCTTATTTTCTCTTTTATATGATGGATCCCCTTTTCTTTATTAGGTTTCCTCCTTTGAAGCCACCGCTTTGCGAATTCATCACTATATTTACTCCCTTTAATTCACTGTTCGTTGCTATCTTTGATTGCCAGGCGATTGATAAGTGCAGTTACTTCCTTGGTCGAGAAGTTGTGTGATTGATTAAGTAGGTTTGGTTTTAATTTTATTATTATTGAGAATATTTTTTCCATCTCGACTTGTTGAATTGTTAATGATGGATGAGTGTTTATATAGAGAATAATTTGAAGAAAAATCTTCTCGGTTTTCATATATTTTGAGATTTTTGTTTTTAATTTTCAATTCTCGAATTTAACTTTTGATTCATGGCTGTTGTTATGGATTTTGATTTCCCAACCCGGTACTTTGATTTTGATCAATCTTTTGGGGTCTACAGCCTGATATTGTTGACTTGTTTAGCTGTGAACTTTGGATTATTTTTCATTTCTAAGATTTTCCTGCATATTTTTAAATTGTGCACTGGTGTCTTATCTCTTAGCCTGATTGCTTATACATCCCTACTTTGCTTACTTTTGTGTGCATGCATGCATGATCTTGTGTTTGTTGCCATCCTGAGTTGTCCACCTCTTTATGATAGTGCTTGTGTCCTTGCCTGATCTGGTTGTGCACTCATGTGTACTTGTTGTGTGTTTGTTGTTCTTCCATTTGTGTGCCTAAAGCTGTCCTGGTGTGCTTAAATTTGAGCAAGCCTTATGTGGTTTTCCTAATCTGACTATTTTGTTCTTGAAGTTGTACTAGTCTAGTCTGGTATTTCTAAACCATGTGTGAGTGCTTTTGCTTGTTGAGTCTAACATGTGCTGCCTTATTGTGTGTTTTTGAATTACACTGTGTGCATGACCTTGCTGCTGCCTTATGTTGTAACAACCCTAATTTTGAGTAACATTATTTAGAACATTTAATTAGTTAAATTAAATGAAATAATGTAAGTTGGTTAATGGATTGAGATTTGTATAATTTAAAGGGTAGTCGTGCCTAGTTAAACTAATGAAGTAAATGGAATTAAAATGAAATAGAAAAAGAAAATTAAATAAGAGCAATATAGGAATATGCTATATTCTTATACCTTAAACTTCCATACCATATCATTCTCACGTTCACAAGCAAATTAAAGCTAAACCAAAGGCCAGCCGCTATTAAAGAGAAGTAAGGGGAAGATAAGCAAGAATTAAGAGGAAAAGCTTAATCAAATTCAATCCAAGATCAAATCTCAACTCCTTAACAACAAAGCTAAGGTTAATAATTGTTACATCTCATAATTTTGATTTTTCAGTTTCTAGAATTAGATCTGAATGTTTTTGCAAGTATATTGCCATGTTTTGAATGATGTTTAGATATATACATGCTTGTTGATGAATTATGTTTATTCCTATTGATTTTATAACATGTTTTGAATTGAAAAACCTATCAAATGACATCCAAATGCTTTGCAATTTTTATATATGGTCAGAAATGATATTTTAGAGACGAGTTTCAAGTTTTATAATTTTCTGAATCAATGTGGATTTATTATTAATTTTCTAGTGAAGAAAATGGTTATTTGGGTTTAAAATTAATTACGGCAATTATATATATGTTTTGGGTCAGAAATTTAGATATGTTAGAAAACATATTAAAAGTGATTTATGTAAATTTTTTAGAATTTTCCAAAGTGTTTTAATAGATATATAAAATTATTTAAGGTATGGGACTTAAATGTTTTATTAGTTTATAAAAGAAGAAGGGGCTATTTGCGAATGTTTTAAAATGTTAATCTCTGAAATTTGGCAGCACCTTTCAGAAAAGATTTTGAAAAAGCAAAGGCAACCAATTATATGATGACAAATAAGTAGGTTAGTTGAAAAGAATTACCTTTTAAAGTTAAAAATTAGATTTTCTAAGGTTCCGCTGTCTCACCATCTTCGGTAGCCACCTTTCGACTTAGTACCTCCGCCTCCAACAAGATTGAAACCAATGCATATGGTATTAAAGACTTGGTATGTAGGGAATTGAACATAGGCAAAAGGTATAGAGTCAAAACAAGGGGTTCCAAAGAGTCGAAGCCTTGCTTTTTTTTCTAAAGGAAAATCGCCTGCTTTGCTTTCGAATAAGATAGCCTTCAACTTAGTCAGCTTTCGACTGGGTCAAATTTGTTTTAAAGAATGGAGCTTTCGAAATAGGTTGCGCCCTTGTTTTAAGTAAATGGTTTCGAAGGGGTCGAAACCCCTACCTGCCGCCTTTATACCTTTCGGAGCAGTGCCTTCGAAATGGTCCTTTTGTTTTAGAATTAGAGCCGCTTCTCCAATGCTTTCAAAGGGATTGGTTTCGACACCATCCACTTCTTTACTTAGGAAATTGCTTTTGAAAGAGTTGCTTTCAACTTAGTAATTTTAAGACCCTTTTTGATGTTTTAAAAGTTAAACCCAAAGGTTTTGAATAGAATGACTTTAGATGGTTTCGAAAGGTCCTTCCACATATTTTAACTTGAACTCAATGCTTTCGAAAGGTTTGTTTTAAGTATTGTACTTTAATTCTTTCGAAAGATATATGATAAAGGTTTCGAAAGGGTGATTCCCCAATGCTTTCGAAAGGTTTACATTAATGTTTAAATGGAAGGTCTCTAATGTTTTCGAAAGGCATGATTAAGGTGTTTTAAAAGAGGATGTCTAAGGTTTATAAAGCTTTCAAAAGAGATGTTTTAATATTTTCGAAAGGACTATGGTAAAAGGTTTCGAAAGGTATGTGTTGGCCTTTTGGCCTAAGGTTATAAAGTAAAGTAATTTACTTATATCGAAAAGGGTACTTTCAAATTTTTCGAAAGAGATTGTTTAAAGGTTTGAACCAAGGTTTTGAATGTTTTCATCAACAATATTTTGAGTAAAGCATATATTATGGCAAAGAGATTTGAGTAAAGCAAATTGTATGTTTTCCTTGTTTAAGATGATTTAAAGAGTTAAATCAATTTTAAAAGGTTTTCAAGGAAAATTTAAGGGAATCCTCAGTAAAATGACTCAAATATTTGTATACCAGATGGGACTGGTATATGGTCGCGCCCTATACATTAGCTATTAGCCCCTAGCTAATTTAGTCCAAAATTCCAGTGTGTAGGGCTTAGTCACATGTAAGACTTAAATGATGGTTACACACAAAGAGGAATATATATATATATATATATATGTATGTATATGTATAGAGATGAATGACATGTTATTGGTACGCCCAAAAAACCATTAGGATCAGGTGACCCTTGGAGAAGTAAGTTAAGGACAGACCGTCCAGATGTATGTCTAACAGTTGTTAGATAAATTTTTTAGTTTGTCTGGTAGGCCCGAGTCAGCCAAAGGTTAGTAGTTAGCCAAATAAAACTACATTGTTTTGGACAGATGGTCTATTACCTGTTTTTGAGCATATATGATATTTTCTATTATTGATATATTAGTTTGATTAACCAATTTGGTTGCTAGGTTTTTATTTGCAAAAAGATATGCTTAAAGGGGATATTAGTGAGGGGAAACCCATTCCGCTCAGCGGCGTGGTCTCACTAAATATTAGTTAACCGAGATGTAATGGTATTATTCACACTAGGCTTGATGTCTGACTCGAAGTTTATGTTTCTCCCCTTAAACACACGAGTGCTCAAAATTAATTCGAGTAGATTGAGAGTGAAGGTTTTGTAGGTTTAGTAAATGGACGAATAAAGCTTTCGAAGAAGTGCAGGAGGAAAAGTTAGCTATTTAGGAGTTGCTACTTCATTCTATTTCCGCTATGATGTATTAAGACTTATATGTCTAGTTAGTACTTTGATCATCCAAAGGGGCATCTTCATATGTCGCCCTTGGCGTATTTATATGTAATAATTATATTTGATCTGAACCTGGGAAATGTTTGGGACTTTGTAATAGAATATGAAACATGTTTTGTGAAATGAAATTAGAAAAGCTGTTTTTGAAATCTGTGATTTTGTTTCATATCCATTTGCTTCTGATATATGGATAACATTACTGTATTTTGTCGATGGAAGTTAATACTATAGACAACTGCAGCATCTGTAGCGCTTAGCTTTGGGCCTCAAGATAGGGGATGTTACAACTTAGTATCAGAGCATAGGTTTATGAAAAATTTAAAAATAAAATGATTTATTTTGAAAACATAATCCCAAGGAATTAGAGAAAAGACCGGGGTATGGGATAACACTATAATAACATACTTGTATTTGCTATATATAAGTATACACTTTATCTCTGTTCTCCCATCTCTATTAGGCTATTCTTCTGTACCTTACAAAGACTCGTATGAAGATACATATGCTAGAGGTAGAAGGGTTGACCTTGGTGGGGGAAGCACCACAACTAATGGAAACGCCCGACCAAATACCAGAAGAAATCAAGGTCATGCACAAGCAGCAAATGTGGGTGCTGGAGTCCCGCAAGTGGACAGTGGAGCAATGTATCATTTCTTTGTTAACATGATGTAGGCGATAATTGATGCTGGAGTAGTTGAAGGAAATGCCAGAGGAGGGAACCAAGAAGCTCCAGTAGTGAATAACTATGCTATTCCGAGTAGAGATTTTTGTTGGCTGGGAGGAGAGCTCTTCATTGGTACTGAAGGCGCAATCGAAGTAGAGAATTGGCTACTTCATTGCGAAAGGGTTTTGGCTGACTTAGGGCTTAACAATGAGCAGAAAAGGAGACTCGCTTCTAGACAGCTTCAAGGAGCAGCACTGTTTTGGTGGAATAGTGTGACAGTTGGAGTCAACGAGGAGAATATGACTTGGGTTGAGTTCAGGAGGAGGTTCGAGGAAAGGTTTATGTCAAAAACTACTGAGTCCACTCTGCTTAGGAAGTTTGCCGAGTTGGAGTAAGGGGATATGACTATGCTCGAGTATGCGATGAGTTTTGAGGTTCTAGCAAGATATTTCTATGCTGCGATTGATACTGTGATTAAGAGGAATGAGAAGTTCATCAGGGGGTTGAAGCCTAAGCTTGCTAAAGCCATGTTACCGCATATCAGGGATCCAAGTGATGTTGTTGTTGAGATGGCCTTAAGCAATGAAGAGATGCAAGCTTTTCTTGAAAGAAATAAGGCCAAGGATGCTCAAGGGGGGTAGATCTAGAAAAGGAAGTTTTTCCATAAGAAAGGAGCTCAGAAGGGTGGAGCTGCTAAGAAGGGAAAGGCATAAGTGGTCTGTTACAAGTGTGACAAGAAAGGACATTATGCCCATGAGTACCAGACAGGCAAGAGAAAGAAAGCTGCTGAAAAGAAAGGAATAAAGTGTTTCAACTATGACCAGATTGGACACCATAAGAACCAATGCAAGGAGCCAACCAAGGATGGAAAAGGCAAAATGTTTCCATTAGAACCAGCTACATCGAGACCAACAACAGAGGAGAGGGGAAAAGCTGTGTTGGGTGGTACATTTTTGATTAATGGTGTATCAATTATATTTCTATTTGATACCGGTGCATCGCATTCTTTTATATCTCATTGTTTGGTAGATAAGCTTAACCTAGCACCCTCATACCTAGTTACTTCCTTAAGGGTTGCAAACCTGATAGGAAGTTATGCGACTCTTGGGATGAGATGTGACCACCTAGAGTTTGAATTGTTAGGTCAAGTATTTGCTTGCAGTTTGCATGTATTTGATTTCGTAGGGTTTGGAATTATTTTGGGTATGGATTGATTAAGTAAATACGATACTAGGATATTTTGCCATGATAGGAAAATATTGCTTAGACACCCTGACTGTAAAGATCGGATAATATACTCTGTAGAAAACCATAGTTTTGAGGTCAATGTATTATTGGGTGTTGTGGAGGCAGAAGACGAGTTGAGTCGAGTTTTCATTGTTAGATAATTCTTAGATGTCTTCGAACCTGTAGTAGGATTACCACCGAAACAAGCCATTGAGTTTCAGATAGATTTGGTACCAGGAGCAGAACCGGTTAGTAGACTGCCAAGCAGAATGACACCTACCGAGTGAGGGAGTTAAATGTGCATTTGGTGGATTTGGTAGGCAAGAATTTTATCAGACCAAGCAGTTCGCCTTGGGGAGCAGCCGCAGTGTTTGCTAAGAAGCCGGATGGATCGTTAAGGCTATGTATTGACTATCGTAAGCTGAATGAGAAAACGATAAAGAATCGATATCCGTTGCCTAGAGTTGACGATTTGGTTGATCAGTTGAGTGGAGCTAAAGTGTTTTCCCAGTTTGATTTAGCAACAGGGTTTCATCAGCTTAGAATGACAGAGGATAGTATTCCTTTGATGGCATTTAGAACCAGATATGGATCATACGAAAGGTTAGTAATGCCGTTCGGACTAACTAATGCGCCAGCATTCTTTGTAGATTTGACGAACCAAGTTTTTCGAGAGCACTTGGATATGTTCGTGTTAGTTTTTATAGATGATATTTTGATATACTCTAAAGATGAAAGAGAGCATGAAGTTCATCTTAAAGTGGTGCTTGAAACGCTGAGGCAGCATCAGCTGAAGGAGAAATTTTCAAAGTGTCATTTCTAGAAGAAGGAAGTGAAGTTCCTTGGTCATGTAGTCTAGAAAGGGTTGTCTGTTGATCCGACTAAGATCGAGGCAGTAAATAATTAGAAGAGACCCGAGATAGTGACTAAGATAAAGAGTTTTCTTCGGTTAGCTGGATGTTATCGGAGATTCATAAAGGATTTTTCACGGATAGCAGCACCAATGACCAAGCTAACGCGAAAGGATGTGAAGTTTTTTTGGACCGATAAGTGTGAGGAAGCATTCCAGAAGATGAAACACTTATTGACTAATGCACCTGTGTTAATTGTTCCAGAAGGGAATCAATATTTAGTAGTATATACGAATGCATGTGGTACTGGGTTATAAGCCGTGTTAATGCAAAGAGGGAAATGATTGCCTATGCATTTCGACAGCTTAGGCCACATGAGGTTAGGTACTCGACTCACGATTTGGAATTAGCTGCTGTAACTTTTGCGTTGAAGGTGTAGAGACATTACCTTTTGGAAGAAAGATTTGAACTGTATATGGATCATAAGTCGCTAAAGTATTTATTCTCTTAGAAGGAGTTGAATATAAGACAACAGAGGTGGTTAGAGTTTTTAGCCACTTATGACTTTGATATTGAATACACAGCAGGAAAAGACAACAAGGTTGCAGATGCTCTTAGCAAAAAACACCAGAATGCAGTGTTAGCGATGATAGCTGAGTGGAAAAATTTGGAAGCATTAACGACATGTAGAGTGCAGTGGAGATCTCAGCGTGGGTCTAGTACAAAAACTGCTATGTTGTTATGTTTAGAAGTTCGACCAGTGATGATTAAAAGGATTGCTTCTAAGCAGAAGGAGGATCCATTATTGGTCGAATGGATCAGTAAATTAAGGGATGGAATAGAGAGCGATGACTTGAAAGATTTCAAACTTGACCAAAATGGGTGGTTGAGAAAGAAAGGGAGATTATGTGTTCCGAATGTAGGAAGTATTAGGAAGGAAGTTCTTAAGGAATGCCATCGTTTGAAGTTCACTATTCATCCGGGAGGTACCAATATGTATCAAGACATGAAGAGGAGTTACTTCTGGGAAGGTATGAAGAGAGATGTAGGCTTATTTGTGAAGCAGTGTTTAAACTGCCAACAGGTGAAAGCCGAACATCATAAACCGAGTGGGTTACTTCAGCCATTAGATATTCCAGTATAGAAATGAGATTCTATCTTGATGGACTTTATAGACGGGTTGCCAAGGTCAAACAGAGGAAATGAAAGTATATGGGTCATAGTGGCATGTTGACCAAAAGTGCCCATTTCATTCCAGTTAAGTCAACCAGGACGGCACCTGTTTTAGCTAAGTTGTTTATGAAGAATATAGTTAGACTTCATGGAATTCCTAGTAGTATAGTAAGGGATAGAGATTCCTTATTTACTAGCAAGTTTTGGAAGAGTCTACAGGAGACTTTGGGTACTAAGCTCAAAATGAGAACCACTTATCATCCGTAGACAAATGGGCAAACGGAAAGAGTTAACAAAGTCTTAGAAGATTTGTTACGAGCTTGTGTGCTAGATTTTGGAGGATCATGGGAAGACCAACTACACTTAATCGAGTTTTCATATAACAATAATTATCAGGCTAGTATAGGGATGGCATCGTTTAAAGCTTTGTATGGAAGGCTATGTAAATCTCCAGTTTATTGGTTAGAAACCGAGGATAAATTAGTTCTTGGTTCGGATTTAGTTAAAGAAGCTGCAGAAAAGATTGAGTTGATTAGAGCTGAATGAAGGAAACTCAGTCTAGGCGGAAGAGTTATGCCGATAAGAGATAGAAAGACCTAGAATTCTCAATTGGAGATCATGTTTTTGTCAAAGTATCACCAATGAAGGGTGTGATCCGATTCGGGAAATCGAGAAAGTTGGCACCGAGATTCATTGGTCCATTTCCTATTGTAAAGAGGATCAGGAAACTCGCATACAGAGTAGAGTTATCGAACAATTTGGCAGGAGTCTACGATGTTTTTCATGTTTCTTATCTAAGGAAGTGTATTCAGGATCTAGATATTATCATAACACTGCCTGTGTTAGATGACTTAGTAGTGGAATCGAATTTGACTATAGTTAGAAAGCCAGTTCGTATAGTCGCTAGAGATGAGAAGAGGCTAAGGAACAAGACAGTCATATTAGTTAAAGTCCAGTGGAGTGACGACAAGGTGGACTATTTTGGGAAATTGAGAGCAGGATTCGAGATACTTATCCTGACTTTCTTCATGGTATGTTTTACCTTTTTGATTGATTTTGATGAGTACCTTATCGTAATTTCGTGGACAAAATTCTTTAAGGAGAGGAGTCTGTGACAACCATAATTTTGAGTAACATTATTTAGGACATTTAATTAATTAAATTAAATTAAATAATGTAAGTTGGTTAAGGGATTGAGATTTGTATAATTTAAAGGGTAGTCGTGCCTACTTAAACTAATGTAGTAAATGGAATTAAAATGAAATAGAAAAGGAAAATTAGATAAGGGCAATATAGGAATAAGCTATATTCTTGTACCCTAAACCCTCATACCATATCATTCTCACGTTCACAAGCAAATTAAAGCTAAACCAATGGCCGACCACCATTAAAGAGAAGTAAGAGGAAGATAAGCAAGAATTAAGAGGAAAAGCTTAATCAAATTCCATCCAATATCAAATCTCAACTCCTTAACAACAAAGCTAAGGTGAATAATTGTTACACCTCATATTTTTGATGTTTCGGTTTCTACAATTAGATCCGAATGTTTTTGCAAGCATATTGCCATGTTTTGAATGATTTTTAGGTATATGCATGCTTGTTGATGAATTGTGCTTAATCCTATGGATTTTATGACATGTTTTGAATTGAAAAACCTATTAAATGACATCCAAATGTCTTGCGATTTTAATATATGTCTAGAAATGATATTTTAGAGATGGGTTTCAAGTTTTATAATTTTCTGAATTAATGTGGATTTATTATTAATTTTCTAGTGAAGAAATTGGTTATTTGGGTTTAAAATTAATTTCAGCAATTATATATATGTTTTGGGTCAGAAATTTACATATGTTAGAAAACATATTAAAAGTGATTTATGTAAATTTTTGTAGAAATTTCCTAAGTGTTTTAATAGGTATATAAAATTATTTAACGTATGAGACTTAAATGTTTTATATGTTTATAACAGGAGAAGAGGCTATTTGCAAATGTTTTAAAATGTTAATCTCTGAAATTCGGCAGCACCTTTCAGAAAAGATTTTGAAAAAGTAAAGGCAACCAATTATATGATGACAAATAAGCAGGTTAGTTGAAAATAATTACTTTTTAAAGTTAAAAATCAGATTTTCTAAGGTTCCGCTGTCTCACCATCTTCGACAGCCACCTTTCGACTTAGTACCTCCACCTCCAACCAGATCGAAACCAATGCACATGGTACCAAAGACTTGGTACGTAGTGAATTGAATATAGGCGAAAGGTATAGGGATGAAACAAGGGATTCCAAAGGGGTCGAAACCTTGTTTTGTTTTCTAAAGGAAAAGCGCCTGCTTTGCTTTCGAATAAGATAGCCTTCGACTAGGTCAAATTTGTTTTAAAGAACGGAGCTTTCGAAATAGATTGCGCCCTTGTTTTAAGTAAATGGTTTCGAAGGGGTCGAAAACCCTACCTGCCGCCTTTATACCTTTCGGAGCAATGCCTTCGAAATGGTCCTTTTGTTTTAGAATTAAAGCCGCTTCTCCAATGCTTTCAAGGGGATTGGTTTCGACACCAAACACTTCTTTACTTAGGAAATTGCTTTCGAAAGAGTTGCTTTCAACTTAATAGTTTTAAGACCCTTTTTGATGTTTTAAAAGTTAAACCCAAAGGTTTCAAAAAGAATGACTTCAGATGGTTTCGAAAGGTCCTTCCACATATTTTAACTTGAACTCAATGCTTTCGAAAGGTTTGTTTTAAGTATTGTACTTTAATGCTTTCGAAAGATATATGATAAAGGTTTCAAAAGGGTGATTCCCCAATGCTTTCGAAAGGTTTACCTTAGTGTTTAAATGGAAGGTCTCTAATGTTTTCGAAAGGCATGATTAAGGTGTTTTAAAAGAGGATGTCAAAGGTTTATAAAGCTTTCGAAAGAGATGTTTTCAATGTTTTCGAAAGGACTATGGTAAAAGGTTTCGAAAGGTATGTTTTGGCCTTTTGGCCTAAGGTTATAAAGTAAAGTAATTTAATTATATCGAAAAGGATACTTTCAAATGTTTTGAAAGAGATTGTTTAAAGGTTTGAACCAAGGTTTCGAATGTTTTCATCAACAATATTTTGAGTAAAGCATATATCATAGCAAAGAGATTTGAGTAAAGATATAACTAAAAAGAGATTCGCCACGAATGGCACACGACCTAGAAAGACCACCATTCGCCACAGACGCCATCCGACCTCGAACGATCACATACTGCCTCGAACGCCCCATACGATCATGAATGATTGCTAGTCACAGGCAAGTAAGATTATCAATCTCTTTACAGGTCCTTAACAGGATACGAACATCTAGCTTATCGAACTACAAAACACACCTTCCTATCGCAAGGCATATTTTGGGGGGCAAGTGTTATCCTGCCATTTGGCAAGGCCGTAACACCAAATAATAGACTGAAAACCGAAGATAGTCAGTCCCAAAGATCAGTTATACGCATGTTTGCTATGGATACTGATAAATTTTTCCCGAGTCCGGATCGAGCTACAATCGATATGGTACGACAAGAAAAGCTATAAAAGTCAACTTCCCAAATTTCAAGTCAATCGGAGTTCGTATGCTCAAGATATTGATCGATCAAAGTCAAGGAGACCAACCTCATTCGTATCCATAGGATTTCATACCCATCAACTCGTAAGCCTCTGTTTCGTATTTATCTCTCAAGCTACATCAGTTCACCATCAAAGTGCGCCTACCACTTCGTATCCGTTCACATCTCGTTCGTATCCATCCTACAAGCACCATTTCATATCGATCGTGTCTGCACCATTTCGTATCCACCGTACCAGTTCCACTTCATATCCGTCACATCTGCTCTATCTCATATCCATCATCTAAAGATGTTTCATATCGCTTCTACTTATACGCAGTTTGTATCGGTCTACCAATGATCGATGCGAAACAACACCTGAAAACATCGATACGAAACCAACCGCTCGATGATCGATACGAAGAGAGTCAGGCTACATTAATATGAAACGGCTCCAAATATCGATACGAAATGAAACCAAAATCATCGATACGAAGGAACGAGATGTGGATCAATACAAAAGGCTCGGCAACTGATCGATACGAAAGTAAGGATACATGATCGATATGAAGAACATAGCAACCGATGGATACAAATGAGGAAGCAGTCAACTCGGCATAAGATGTGGATCTCACCTAAACAATCGCTCCACATCACCATCTTGATCGATACGAATCAGAGCGATACGAACGCCATCGATACAAACTCGGCAGTGTTCTACAAATACAAACTTGGATCGATCATAACTCAAAATCTACAAGTCCAAATGACATCAAATTTCCACAGAAGCTTGCATACCACCTCAAGAATGTCCTTGATCGATCTCAGGCCAAATGGAGGTGTTTTTGAACGATATGAAATGTATACGTATCGATCAGGGATCGATCCCAAATCGCCCCGGATCGATCACGTGGGCCCACCCACGTGTGAGAAGTAGTCTTCCGAGATCTAAGTCAGATATTTTCATGCCACGCCTATAAATAGCAGTCCTAGGCCTTTAGAAAATGGATCTTTTGGGCTCTTCTACGTCGTTACTCTGCTGAACTCCATTGTAACTCTGATACCATCAATTGTACTCTTGCAAATCAGTAGAGAATCATTAATAAAACAACAACTCTTCAAACTGGACGTAGGCTACAACGCCAAACCACTATAAATCTTGTCTTTCTACTGCTTTCCTTTTAATTTTTTGTGTGTTCTTCATATTTAATTCTACTACATACAACCTATCTGTGATCTGTGACTGTGATTGGGTGCTTTCATCTACAATTAGGTGTTTGTGACCAATTTTGGCGCAAACATTTTGGCGCTTTCACTG
Organism: Allium fistulosum; assembly: GCA_030737815.1. NCBI lineage: Eukaryota > Viridiplantae > Streptophyta > Magnoliopsida > Asparagales > Amaryllidaceae > Allium > Allium fistulosum. Next base: position 219,342,319 of record CM060902.1, read on the forward strand.
AGAATTGAACTCAGGGATTCTACAGCTTGGAATTTGGGATCTGAAAGCTTAAAGACTTGGATCTGGAAAGCTATGATGAAGCAATCAACAAGGAGACAAAGAGCAGAAAGAAGTCAGCATGAAGGAAGCCATAAGGCATCCTCAGGAGCTAATCAGACTTCGGCCTTCATCACCAGAGATGAGATGGAGATGATGATGGGAGCTATGCATGAAGAATTGTTGAATAGGCATAAGGAAATGATGCAGAACATTCTCAGACAGTTTGGACAGGCAGGAGCTGCTGGAGGTCAGATCCACGGAGCTAGACCAGAAGGACCCAACAGGCAATCAGATAGAACATGACCATCAGGAGCAGCCCCTGAGCTGAGGGGCACTCCCAGGAGCATGTTGATCAAATCTCAGATAGGATACCAGTGGGAACTATGCAGCATGGAATTGACAGAGGAACGGATGCTCGTTCAGGAGAACAGATACCAGGATTCCCTCATGAACTCGAGGGGGCAGATCAGAGGCAACGGACAAGGACTACAGCTTGGCGACAGTGACAGATTGGCGGAGATGGTCAGACGAGCCATGAGAGGCGAATTAGTGATTAGAGCTCTAGAAGATGTGAACAGGAGCCCCTTCGCTCCCGCAATTAGGCAGACCAGGAATCCACCAGAATTCAAGCTACCAACGCTGGAAACATACGATGGGAGGACGGATCCTGTAGTTCATCTGACAAGGTATATGAGTGACATGGAGGTACTGGGGGCATCGGAGGAGGTCATGGCCCAGTGCTTCCCATTGTATTTGATAGACATAGCAGCACTGTGGTTCAGGCAACTGGAAAGTGGCTCCATTGGAACATGGACCGAGTTGATTAAGAAGTTTATGAGGCAGTTCAGAGTTCACATTTCAAGACCCAAGAATATTATGAGTTTGACAGCACTAAAGCAGAGAACCGGGGACTCTTTGAGGAGTTTTCTGACATGATCCAATACAGTGACAACATCGGTGGATCAACTAGATCCATCCATGGTTCTGATGGCGGCTGTATCTGGCATAGCTGATGGAACAGAGTTCAAGAATACATTGACAAGGGACCCACTTATGGATTTAGGAGAGTTTTACCATGAGGTAGAACGGTTTCTTTGACAAGAGGATGCGAATGCTAAGAGAGAGAAAGGAGAAGGAGTTGATGTTTATGCAGTCAGAAGCGGAGATCTGTCCGGGAAGGATTCAAGCAAGGATATGGAAACAGAGAGCAGAGGATGATTGTAATGAACCAAAGTGGCCACGAAAGGAACCGAGATTCACCTCTTATACGGAGTTGAACAAGACTTTGGAACGAATCTACCAAGACACTAGGGGGCAGGTTCCCTACCGGAGGCCAATGAGGACGGATTCGGCCAACAACAAGAAGAAATCAAACAAGTACTGCTTATTCCACGAGCTAAGCGGCCATAGTACGAATGATTGCAGACACTTGAGGGATGAGACAGAATGGCATATCCAGAACGACATGCTATTACAGTACGTTAGGAGGCGAGCAGCAAAGGTGGAACAAGAGCGACCACCATCTACATCAAATGAGGACGGCTATGGATCGAGATGTCAGCTTGTTATTAATTGATCAGAATAATGACAAATAAGTGGCAAATTCTACACTAACACAGTTAAGTCGCTTACACATGTTCAGGATCACTAACGGTCCTCAGGCATGCTCTGAGACGACTATCAACCGCATCAGTATAGGTGTTTGCATTTGACGTCTTTGTTTTGCTTTTTTTTTTTCTATTTTTTACATCTGGACTTGATTTGGTTGGACATTTTTATTGTATGACTCATTTGAATGTAAATCTGGTTTTTATAATTCCATAACGGCCAAGCCACTTACACATGCATGGGATCGCGAACGGTCCTCAGGCATGCTCTGAGATGTCGATAAACCGCCATAACAAACGATTCAGAAACTCAATCGAACATGAAAACTGACATTAGTGATACTAAGTCCCTACGGGCATACACAATTCGCCTCGAACGGCACCCGATCACAAACGGTCACAATTCGCCTCGAACGGCACCCGATCACAAACGCTCACAATTCGCCTCGAACGGCACGCGTACGGTCACAATTCGCCTCGAACGGCACCCGACCGCGAACAGTCACAATTCACCACGAACGACACACGACCTAGAACGGTCACCGTTCGCCTCGAACGCCATCCGACCTCGAACGATCACATACCGCCTCGAACGCCCCATACAACCACGAACGATCGCTAGTCACAGTCAGGTAAGATTATCAATCTCTTTATAGGTCCTTAACAGGATACGAACATCCACCTTATCGAACTACAAAACACACCTTCCTATCGCAAGGCATGTTTTGGGGGGCAAGTATTATCCCGCCTTTTAGCAAGGCCGTGACACCAAAGAATTGACTGAAAACCGAAAATAGTCAGTCCTGAAGATCAGTTATACGTAGGTTCGCTATGGATATTGACAAATTTTGCCCCACTCCGAATCAAGCTACAATCGATATGGTACGACAAGCAAAGCTATAACAGTCAACGTCCCAAATTTCAAGTCAATCGCAGTTCGTATGCTCAAGATATTGATCGATCAAAGTCAAGGAGACCAACCTCATTCGTATCAATGAGATTTCGTACCCATCAACTTGTAAGCCTCTGTTTCGTATCCATCCCTCGAGCTACGTCAGTTCGCCATCAAACTACGCCTACCACTTCGTATCCGTTCACATCTTGTTCATATCCATCCCACAAGCACCATTTCGTATCGATCGTGTCTGCACCATTTCGTATCCACCGTACTAGTTCCACTTCGTATCCATCACGTCTGCTCTGTCTCATATCCATCATCTGAAGATGTTTCGTATCACTTCTACTTATACGCAATTTGTATCGGTTTACCAATGATCGATGCGAAACAACACCTAAAAACATCGATACGAAACCAACCGCTCGATGATCGATACGAAGAAAGTCAGGCTACATCAATACGAAAAGGCTCCAAATATCGATACGAAACGAAACCAAAAACATCGATACGAAGGAACGAGATGTGGATCAATACAAAAGGCTCTGCAAGTGATCGATACGAAAGTAAGGATACATGATCGATACGAAGAACATAGCAACCGATGGATACAAATGAGGAAGCAATCAACTCGACATAAGATGTGGATTTCACCTAAACAATCGCTCCACATCACCATCTTGATCGATATGAATTAGAGCGATACGAACGCCATCGATACGAACTCGACAGTGTTCTACAAATACAAACTTGGATCGATGATAACTCAAAATCTACAAGTCCAAATGACACCAAATTTTCACAGAAGCTTGCATACCACCTCAAGAATGCCCTTGATCGATCTCAAGCCAAATGGAGGTGTTTTTGATCGATACGAAATGTACACATATCGATTAGGGATCGATCCCAAATCGCCCCGAATTGATCACGTGGGCCCACCCACATATGAGAAGGAGTCTTTCGATATCTGAGTCAGATATTTCCATGCCACACCTATAAATAGCAGTCCTAGGCCTTCAGAAAATGGATCTTTTGGGCTTTTCTATGCCATTACTCTGCTGAACTCCATTGTAACTCTGATACTATTAATTGTACTCTTGCAAATCAGTAGAGAATCATGAATAAAACAGCAACTCTTCAAAGTGGACGTAGGCTACAACGCTGAACCGCTATAATTGTCTTTCTACTGCTTTCCTTTTAATTTTTTGAGTGTTCTTCATATTTAATTCTACTACATACAACCTATCTTTGATCTGTGACTGTGATTGGGTTCTTTCATCTACAATTGGGTGTTTTTGACTAATTTTGGCGCAAACAAGGTTTACCTTAGTGTTTAAATGGAAGGTCTCCAATGTTTTCGAAAGGCATGATTAAGGTGTTTTAAAATAGGACGTCTAAGGTTTATAAAGCTTTCGAAAGAGATGTTTCAATGTTTTCGAAAGGATTATGGTAAAAGGTTTCGAAAGGTATGTTATGGCCTTTCGTCCTAAGGTTATAAAGTAAAGTAATTTACTTGTATCGGATGGGGTACTTTCAACTGTTTCAAAAGAGATTGTTTAAAGGTTTAAACAAAGGTTTCGAATGTTTTCATCAACAATATTTTGAGTAAAGCATATATCATGGCAAAGAGATTTGAGTAAAGTAAACAGTAAGTTTTCATTGTTTAAGATGATTTAAAGAGTTAAGTCAATTTGAAAGGGTTTTCAAGGAAAATTTAAAGGGAAGTTAACCCTAAGTAAAATGACTCGGATATTTGTATACCAGATAGGGTTGGTATAGGGTTGCGCCCTATACATTAGCTATTAGCCCATAGCTAATTTAGTCCAAAATTCCAGTGTGTAGGGCTTAGTCAAAGATGAGACTCAAATGATGGTTACACACAGAAAGGAATATATATGTATAGAGATGAAGGATAGGTTAGGTTATTGGTAAGCCCGAAAAACCATTAGGATCAGGTGACCCTTGGAGAAGTAAGTTGAGGACAGATCATCCAGAAGTATGTCTAACAGTTGTTAGATAATTTGTTTAGTTTGTCTAATAGGCCCGAGTGAGCCGAATATTAGTAGTTAGCCAAATAAAACTACATTGTTTTGGACAAATGATCCATTTATTACCTGTCTTTGAGCATATATGATATTTGCTATTATTGATATATCAGTTTGATTAACCAGTTTGGTAGCAGGGTTTTGATTTGCAAAAAGATATGTTTAAAAGGGATATTAGTGAGGGGAAACCCATTCCGCTCAACGACGTAGTCTCACTTAATATTAGTAAACCGAGATGTAATGGTATTATTCACACCAGGCTTGATGTCTGACTCGAAGTTTATGATTTCCCCCTTAAACTCTTGGGAGCTTAAGATTAATTTGAGTAGATTGAGAGAGAAGGTTTTACAGGTTTAGTAGATGGACGAATAAAGCTTCCGAAGACGTGCAAAAGGCAAAGTTAGCTATTTAGGAGTTGTTATTTAGTTCTATTTCCACTGTGATGTATTATGACTTATATGTCTATTTAGTACTCTGATCATCCAAGGGGGCATCTTCATATGTCTCTCCTGGCGTATTTATGTAATAATTATATTTGATCTGAACCAGAGAAACATTTGGGATTATGTAATGGAATGTGAAACATGTTTTGTGAAATGCATCAGAAAAGTTGTTTTTAAAATCTGTGATTTTGTTTCATATTCATATGCTTCTGATATTATGGATACCATTAACATTACCGTATTTTGTCGCCAGAAGTTAATACTATAGATGACTGCAACATCTGTAGCGCTTAGCTTTGGGCCTCAAGATAGGGGATGTTACATATGTGCTTTGTTGTGTTGTCGATCTTGAAGGCCTATTCTGAGCTTGTGTTCTATGTCCTTACTTGTAAGTTAGCCTAATGTGCTTACTGTGAGCTTACCTTACATGTTTGAAGCTTTGCATTATGTTCTTTCCTTCTGTGTACTTGCCTTGTGTATTTCAGTGTTTGCCTATTTTGTTGGGATGCTCTTGTATGTGCGCTTAATGTGCAAGAATGGTGTTATTTGAGTTGTATTGCCTTCATTTCCTTGTATTTTTGAACTGCTTATTGCTTTGGCTGTGCTCATGTGCACATGATGTGTACTTGCACTTTGGCCTGCCTTGTGCATTCCTTGTTAGTTTGTGCACACATGTGTACATTTCCTAAACATTGTTATGCATTCTAATTTGTTTTTGCTTGTGCACTATGTTGAGCCTAAATTTATGGGTTTTACCTTGCTGATTTATAATTGTGAGCTTGATTTTAGTGTGCATTGTTTATTTCAAATTGCTCGACCTTAAGTGATGTACAATGATACATTGTGCATGTTTTAAGTTACTCATGTACATTATTTATTTGAATTTCTATCCCATGTGAACATGTATTAGTACTTGTGTATACCTGCTGCACTGATCCATGTTCATTAATTTTTGATGTCTGTTAAAAAATATAAAAACAAAACTAATAGAGTGAGGCAATATTGATTTTAAACATATTTATATTTTTGCAGTTTTAATTTTTCTTTTTTGCTTTTTCCCACTTTGTTGTTTGTCTGGTAAAGTAGATTTCTGTTTGGACAAAGGCTTGAGCAAGAAGATACAAAATTATATTTGAGTGAGTGAAGAAAACATATAGAGTGATAATTGTATTAAAATTATTATGAGTAAGAGGGTGCAAATTAATGTATATGAAGGAGTGTAAAATCGTGTATAAAAATGTTGTAATAAATATTATGGAAGCTCGTGTGTGTGTACTTTAAATTTTTTTTATTGAAATAAAATATTTATTTTTTTATTTCTTTCTATGATATTTTAATAGTACTATAATAAAAACATTATATATATATATATCTGTGTGTGTTTGTGCATGTATGTTTATTATCATCAAAAAGAAATCACACACTATTATATTTTACAATCTCCCCTTTTTGATGATAACAAACATATATTAAGATTTTGTAACCGAGAAATCTGTTTGATATGCCGTAATCCAAAGCTCCCCTATTTAAATACTCCCTTATGACGATACTCCCCCTACATAGGTGCATGCGTTAAGAATTAAAGATACTTATGCCTAAATGCCAAAGAAAAAACTTAGATGTCAAAAGAAATTAATTGCCCAGGTGCCAAAGGAAAAAATAAAACAAATTTGAATATTAGCAAGGTTTTTATTTAACCATCAAAATCTTAACCTCTCCCCCTTTTGTTATCATCAAATATTAAAATAATAATTGATATAGTGACAGATTTTGATTGATACTATAAACATATAAATATAGATGTAAGAGTATTAAAAATGTAAATCAAACAAACACAAACCATAATATTTGTTTGTTAGACACATATCCTATTTTAGAGTGATGGTCAGATTATGGTTTAGGGAGAATTTCATATAGTGACAGTAGTATGGTATTTATTTGATAAAGGAAAATTCTTAAAAATTAAATCAAGAAAAGTGAAAAAGAAAGAATGTTAAGCACTTTCTAATCATGCGTAATCGTTAGGACTTTTAAATGAGGTTAATAGTTACTTAAAGAAAGAGTGTCAAGCACTTTCTAATCATGCATAACCGTTAAGACTTTTAAATGAGATTAAAAGTTACTTAAATATTTATCCCTCTCTTATGAAAGTGTTCCATCCATGCATAACCGTAAGAACTTTTTAATGAGAGTGAATAATTCAGGATAGAATAAAATATTTAATCAAGTTAAAAAAATATAATTCTTGGTTTTTCGTATTATTAACTTTTGAATACTATATTTAATTACACCGTATGGATTCTAAGAAAGATGATAGAAATAAAAATGATCATGGCATATGTATTAATTAAAAAAATACTATACATTGTTCGATTTTCAGGAATTTTTAACATATCCTTCCGCTAGTTATGAAGTATAATTTAGTCATTACCTATCATTTCCTTAATCACTATTAATAATTTGTGAAAGATTTCAAAAAAGTTAAAGTAGTCAAGCATCATCTTTTCCAGAGTAAATTCCTAATTAAAAAATAAAAAAATAAAAGCTGAAATGGAGAGAGAGATTTAAAAAATCTAAGTCATTTCATAAATTCCCAAATCCAATCGAAGTTGCAAAAGTCTATTTTCCAGAATAGGTTTTGTGAAAATATCTGCTAACTAAAAATCAGTTGAAATAAATTCACTCCAAATATATTCTGAGTCAGTGGTAGATAGTGCAACACGATTTTGTTTTTTTATTATCCATGAAACTAAGTAAAGTCTGGCACGAAATATATGTCACTTATGGTTTTTCTATCAGACAGCCCGCATAATCTGCATTAGAGTGGTCCACCAAATTTAGATTACTACAAAATTTTGTGTTACCAAAAAGATATCTCAAAATTCCTTTTACAACTTTTAAACGTGTTTCTTTTGACTTCCAAAACATCTTATTTCAAAAATTTTGTTCCATGAATAAATATGGAAAGTAAGGGAAAATCTGTGAGATATCAATCAATTTGTAAAACATATGACATATCAAATAAAATCTTAAATTGATGTAATCTCAAAGGTTAGAAGACATACCATGCGATCTGGTAGGAAAGAACAAGTTGTACTAACACAATATCACTTGTTATCTAGGCAACACATAGTTCTAAAAAATTACAGTACTTGTTATACTCACTGTGCTAGGATGGCGAATAATGGTTCCTCGGACACTAATTCTCAATACCAACAATAAGCATAAAATATAAGAATCATCAAACAAGTGCTATATCTACTTCACAATATCAATTGAATTGGTTCAAGAATTCGAATTTCCCAGCATAACTGAAAACATTTGCATCAAGCAAAGGCAAAGTCATTTACGTCGAACAAAGGCAAAGTAACTCACGTCGAACAAAAGCACACATAACTAAAAATTATTCAATCAATGATTTGTTAGTCATCATTAAAGGTAACGAATGTAGAAAAGTAATCATCGAATATAGATAATTGACCATTGTTGTTTTGGAAATTAAATCCTAAAACTATTATTTAAAAATTTTAAATCCGTAATTTGATTTAGCACTAAACCTAGAAGATTCAGGTATTCAATATTGCTAATTAACAAAATTAGTTTCAAGTCAAAATGGTAAAATGATCAAAAGTTGTGTATGAAATACTATAACTTGTTTGCATAAATTAGAAACACTTATCAACTAATATACTGACATGATTACGTTTTCAAGATTTTGTAAAATGAATCGGCAAAAACTTCAAAATATTAATGCTGTAGTGTTATTAGTTAGCTTTTCAGAACTTCTAGAATTTCAAAATTCAGAGAAACGATGTTCAAGTTATGATCGATTTACTACAGTTGTGTTAAAATAATTCTAGAAGGATAATCAACCATAGTACCGATTTAAAGCAATTTTTCAAAGATTTATGAAATGAATTGTTAAAAATACAAAGAACAAAAATTGTAGACTTATTTATAAGGTTTTTTAAACTTTTACAATTTTATAAATCAGAATAACATAGTAGAACAATACTACAGACGTGTTCGAAAGTGTTGAAACAATTTTCAAACAATAGACTAAATGATTTGCAGTTTTCCGCTGGTTTAATTTCAGATTCTTGGAAAACACAAAATATAAAATTTATACAATTTTATGTCTATTTTCTATAACATCTTGAATTTCGCAAATCGGTGTCAAAGCTCAAGGTACATCAATTTTACTTTAGCGGTGTCCAAAAATTATATCTCAAAATAAAGAGAGAAAATTGAAAAGTAGGGTTTAGAGATAATACCTTCACTTAACTTTGGGGTCATATTCTTGTTCACCAATAGTACGTAGATATCCACTTCATTTTTCTAAGCTAAGGAATGTTGTATATATTCCTCGCCAAACATATATAGAACAACTCAGAGTCCGCCGCTATCATAGTTGTTCCTTAGCCCATTTTTGTACCTAAATATTAAAAGAAGTGAATAGCCTAATAAAGGATGTAGGACCACATTATTTTACATTTGGAATATTTGGTACCCAAATTTATTTATACAGCAAACCGCTGGCATTAACAATTGTACCCTTGAGAGCCTAGACTTGTTTAAATTTGAGAAAATTTACATTTGTACCTTTTGGAACCCAGATTTGTCTAACGGTTTTGTGTTTGTTCCTATTCCAACATTTATTTTGTTTATGTCCAATTTTTCCACAAATTAAACATTTTGAAAATTCTTTGTGAAGTTTGATCTTATCGTAATTCTTCATCTTAATTTGTTCAACCCTATCATATTCAAGTCCTTTTATGTTTTTGGTGATAGTCCGACTACCTAACAACATATTCAGTGATTTTTCTCCTTTAGAAAATTTCCCTTTGTCAATTCAAGTTGTTGAATCTTAGATCTGAGAGAGTGTTTTCATTTAAAAGTGAGGTGTATCTTTTAATGGAACTTTCTATTTTTGTGCCATCTTTATTTTTCAAGATGAAAATCTCTTTTTTGAGGGTTTCAATTTTTAGACCTATTTATTTCTTCTTCTACGGAGTAACACTTTTCGCATTCTGAGTTAAATTTTTTAACGTTTTGAATCATCGATTCTAACTCAATATTTAAACCAAATAGAATGTTTTTCTAAAATTCTAGTTATTATACCTCTGTTAAAGTCTATCAGTGTTTTCATTTAGCTCATGATATTCCAAAAGTAACTCAGTATGGGAAAGTGTGCTACCTCATTAGGTTTATCATCACTGTCACTTAATTCTACCATCATACACAAATTTGCCTCTACTTTCTCACTATAAGTATTCGCCACTTCTTCTTCTTCATTCACATCCCAGGTGGCTACAAAACTACTTCTCTTCTTCTTCTTTCCTTTGTCAAGTCGATTCAGCGAATGGTTTGGTCTAATATGACCTAGCTTCTTACATCTATGACATATGATTTCTTCCTCAGAATCATCTAGTGCTTTGGCAATACTGGTTTTTTATTCGTTGGTTTATTGCTAGATTTCCATGTTTTTTGGTCCATATTTTGAATCGCTTCATCAATAGTGCTTGCTCGGCTATAGCATCATCTTCTTCCTCATTATCGATTGTACTCTTTAGAGCAATTGATTTCGAATCTCCATTTTCACATTCTTCCTTGACTTTCGGCTCCATTTCAATGGTGATGAGATTTCTATTAGTTCTTCCACCTTAAACTATTTTAAGTCTTTGGATTCTTGGATTGCTCTCACTTTTACTTCAACATTTCTTATGAGGATTCTTAGAATTTTTCGGACCATTTCCAATTATGTATAGGCTTTTCCTAGTGTTTTGGATTTGAATACTAGATTTGAAAACCATCCATGCATCTCTTTTATATTTTCCTCTTTTTTCATTACAAAATTCTCATATTCATTTTTAAGCATGGCTAGATAAGATTCCTTGACCTGTGATGTACCTTCACAAGCCACCTCAAGCGTATGCTAGATTTCATCCGCAGTCACATAATGAAAAACACGATTATATTCTTGTCTATCTAAGGCACATATAATATAGTTCATAGCTTTAGCATTTGAATGATAAAGGCTAATTTCATTTGCATTCCACTTATCTTTAGGCTTAGTGACTTCTTGATTATCTATTTTTATTATAGATAGACTATAACTAGTTTCAATTATATCACATTCCTCAATAGGATCTAGAAAAATGTTCATCCTAGTTTTTCAATACGGATAATCAATGCCATTAAACATGGGTGGTCTAGTTATGAATTGTCCTTTAGAAAAAGCAGTACTAAAACTAAGCATGGTTAAAAATGTGAATTTGACTACCTATCTCTGATACCACTTGTAGGATCGAATTAACCCTAGATGGAGTGAATATGATTTATTACAAATTCACAGAGTGAAAAAAATCATAACATATATAACATAAATGTAATTGTAAAAACAATACACAAATTTATCCAGCTTCGGAAAAATCTGCCTACTGCTGCCCCCAAGATTTCTACAAATATTAAAAGATAGACCACTTACAAAATTCTTGTAAACTTACGACTTTGCTAACCTGATTGTTCTAATTATCTACGTAGAAACCTTGCCTCAACTCTATCTCCGAGTTGAGAAGTTCCCAAACTACACACCGTAGTTCGATCCTAGTTAAAAAACTAGGGTTTTGATAAAGAAAAATAAAAAAATAAAAAGAAAACACTAATTTAATATATGTGTATATATATGTGTATGTATGTATGTATGTATGTATGTATGTATTACCCCTTTACAATTTACACCGGCCCAAAACAAAACATTTCCCTCCTTTTTCTTTTATACGGGCGATCAATTTTTCTTTGTTAGAGTTCCTCCTTTGAAGCCTTCGCTTTGCAAATTCATCACTGTATTCAACTCTTTACTCCACTGTCTATTGCTATCTTCAATTGCCAAGTGATTGATAAGTGTGGTTGCTTCCTTAGTTGAGAAGCTGTGCGATTGATTAATCGGGTATGGTTTGATTTTTTGATTATTGAGAATATTTGTTCCTTCTGACTTGCTGAATTGCCGATGATGAATTGGTTTTTATATATAGAATGATTTGAACAAAAATCTTCATAGTTTCATATATTTTGAGAATTTTGTTTTGAATGTTTCAATTCTCGAATTTGGCTTTTGATTCGTGGCTGTTATTATGGATTTTGATTTGCCAACCTAGCTATGGCCTTTTCTTGTTGACTTTTTTTTTTGAAAATATCCTTTTATTGTTGACTTATTCAACTGCAAACTTTAGGTTATTTTTCTTTCTGAGATTTTATTATGTATTTATGAAATGTGCACTGGTGTCTTATCTCTTAGCCTAATTGCTTGTACATCCCTGCCTTGCTTTCTTTTATGCACGTGCATGCAAGACCTTGTGTCTCTTGCCATCCTGAGTTGTGCATCTCTTTATGCCAGTCTTTGTGTCCTTGCCTGGTCTGGTTCTGCACCCCTGTGTACTTGTTCTGTGTTTATCGTGCTTCCCTTTGTGTGCCTGAAGCTGTCATGGTGTGCTTAAATTTGGGCATGACTTATATGGTTTTTCTGATCTACTTGTTTTGTACCTTAAGCCATATAGGTCTAGTCAGGTATTTCTGAACCTTGTGTAAGTGTGTCTTCTTGCTGAGCCTAACTTTTATGTTGCCTTACTATGTGTTTCGGAACCACGTTGTGTACATGACCTCACTACCTTGTGTTCTTGTTGTATTGTTGATCTTGCAGGCCTGTTCTATAATACCCCAAAAATTTAATAAGAAAAAATAAATAAAAATTAAAACAATGACTAAAATGAATTTCTTACAAACATTCAAATTTGACTATGAAACATACACCATTGCATTTGTAGTAATTTTTTGGACAATTTTCATATATAACACTTCAGAATCGGAGTTAGTATAGAGAAGTTACAGACGTTTGAAAATTTAAAAACAAAATAATTGAAAAATTAACAACTTACCAAATTTGCACAATGAGGGTCGACCCAAGATTTTGATGGTCGACCGCTATAGTTAACCCATGGCGTTCAGTGGTCGATCCGTCACGTTGAGATTCGAGAACCTGAGCGTGAATTGAACGGTTGTGATGGAACATGATATTTTACTTAGCGACCACGTTTCGATGTGCGTACGAGTTGTAAACCAAGATTCTTCCAGGCTAATCCTAAGCTCCAAATTTATTTCTGAACTCTATAAATTAACACTAGGCTAAACCTAAATTCATTAGAAAATTTATAGTCTACTAAAACTCTGTCAAAATATCTTCTCTCCACCTATAAACTTTCTTCAAAAACAAATTAAAAATCAAAGCAAGAGCATGCTAGTAATAAGATCTAGGAGGAGGCAGGCTAACGGATGCCGATTTATGGGCAAGGAAAGAGGTTAGAGCTTGGATCTAAGGTGAGTGGAAAAATGTCTAATAAGATGATTTACAGTTAAATTTAATCCATTCTATATGATCTTGGTTGTCAGTAATTTAAATTGTATATTGTAAACCCTAATTATTAAAATGGAAATCTGGATTAGAAATTAGAGTACTGTAAATTGAATAATCTACAAACCTTTTATTTAAACACTAGACATTGGTTAATTATTAGCATAAGTAACCTATTGAAATGCATGAACAGTAAATCAAATGAAAATTGTGTAAACCTATGAAATTGGGAATTTAGGCTGGTCACCGGAGTTGCTTAGGGTTCACTATAAACGTTGTAATAAATAAAATTAACATAAATTAATAATCTAGTTAGGAAGATAAGACAAACCCTAATTTTTATACCTGACGAGTCGACCCTCATCCTGAGTTGTCGACTGTAAGTAGTCGACCAGTAGGATATAGGCCGTCGACTGGTTGTTACCTGAAACGCGCAACCCGAACCTCGGCCTAAGGCCCAGGTTAATAATAAAAATAAATATAAATGTTGATTATTGTGTGAGCCTATTTGAGGCTATTTGTATACATGTTAGGAGCTGTAGGGAAGCTAGTTCCCTATGAGATGACGGTAGGATGCTACTATGATAATGTTGGGACTTTATTTCCATAGTAACCTAGTGGCGGTGATAGTAGTGGGAATTCATTTCCATAGTAGCCTGGTGGTGGTGATAGTAGTGGAAATTCATTTCCACGGTAGTCTAGTAGCGCTGATAGTAGTGGGACTTTATTTCCACAGTAGCCCAGTGGGGGTGATAATTGTGGGAATTTATTTCCATAATAGCATTGTGGCGGTGTTTCCATGTTTAGTAGCATTGTGGCGGTGTTTTACATATTGAGTAGCTCTAGGAGCGGTGGCCAATCGTTAGTTATTGAGTTTTGATCCATAGCTTGATCCTTGTAATAACCTACACATTGTAGTATTGTAGGTGTGTGAGTTGAATAGAAACCCATAGGTAATGGACTATAGGAATACATAGACACTTGTAGAAACCCTATGTTATTTAGAGTGGAGTTAAAGTTAACCGCACATGATCACCGTATATCAAACTTGTACTCATTCACCAGACTTTTACCTGACCCACTCTCTCCTTTCCATTTTTCCCTACCATAGGATGATGGATTATCAGATGATTGGGCATGATATATGGAGAAAGATGCTAAACATTGGAGTTCCCATATCCTTCATAGTTTCTCATATAGTTAATTGTTTTATTAGATGTCTATCAAGCCCATATTGTACTTTGGGAACAGTGTATATGACAATGTATATGGCGATTAAGTATTTTGGAGACTGTTGTAACAACCCCTATTTTACGTATTGAAGGATCATAAAATATTTTTATTTTATTCATACGAGGTCACATGACTCTATAATTTTGGGATATGTCTCTTAGGAACATGTTGCACACATATGATTTTTCCCAAATTTCTACGTGACCATTTTGACCTTGAAAACCTTGTTGGGCTATAATTTTTTATAGGAGTGGAATTAGGGTCTCAACCCAGTTTCATTGCTTAAGGATAATGATTTCTCATTCCGTAGAATGGACATTATAGGAAAACAGATACACGGTTAGGAAGTTATGCCTATTTTAATTTTAGATAGCTCTCGGCCAGTATCGGTGTGTAATTAATTAAGCCCATAAGTAGTCCCATTAGTCTAATTCGAGATCAGTATAAATAGAGGGCGTAGGAGTCAAATTAAAACTTTTCCCTCATTCCCAAATCAAATCTAAACCCCCATTAACCCTAGATTCATCCAAAATCACATAAATTACTCTTTATATCTAGCTAAATCATTGGTTAGAGAGAAGATCATCAATTAGAAGATAAAGATCATCAATTAGAGTCCTTGGTCCCATACATGTGTAAGTGACTTAGTCATTTTATTATGGAGTTTATTATTACTATTCTGCTCTTGCCATCTTGATCAAGAGATGACAAGTTGTGTCCTGAAGCTGGGCCCACTCCAATTTGCGGCGGTTGATAGCTACTCCTTTTCCATCACCGCTGCCCAGGTCCCACGTACTGTGGCTGCCTACCATTCTCGACGCGTTCTTCAATCATATCCTTCAAGTGTATACATTCATCTGTAGTGTACCCATCCAATTCGTGGAATAAGCAATATTTTCCAGATTTGCGCACCCACTCCATGGTTCCTTCCTTGCCGGTTTTCTATAGAGTAGTTGAGCCCTTGTGTCTAAATAAATCTTTTCCAAACTATTTGTCAATTCTGAGTAGGAAGAGAACTTTGGCTCCCTTTCCTTCCTTTGCCTATTCGATCCATCATATCCATTATTTAGTTTCCGTTTACCCTTATCCTTCCTAGTTCCATCTCCAGATGATCCTTTGCCTCGAACAGCGTTAACTTCCTGTTTGTCGGTTCGTGCATCCTCCTACCGTAGAAACCTTTACGCTTCATGATAAAATTCCCCAAGATCCATTGGAGGATCCCATGCCAGTGAATACTTAAAGTCCATGTGGTCAGCAATTCCAGATACCGCCGCCATTAAAACCATTGATGGACCCGGCCAATCCACTAAAGCCACCGCCGCATTAAACCGTGTTAAGAAACTCCTCAAGGACTCTTCGGTCCTCTGTTTTATTGCCGCCAATGTCATTATGTTCTTTGGTCTCGAGATGTGGACCTTAAACCACCTCATGAACCGATCTACCAACTCACTCCATGTCCTGATTGATCCATTTTCCAACTGCCTAAACCAGAGCGTAGATAATTCTGTCAAGTATAAAGGAAAACACCTTACCATAACCTCTTCTGATGCCCCCAGCACTTCCATATGATAGGTATACCTCATCATATGCACTATTGGATCCAACTTTCTATCATATACCTCCAGTGCCGGTAGTTTGAACTCTAGTGGATTCCTTTCATTCCTTATATTCGCAGTGAATGGACTTTGATTGACATCCTCCAAGCTCCTGTTGGGCAATCTGCCTCTCAATATCCATCGTACCAGCTCAGCTATACTTTTGTTCTCATCCACAGGTGGTCTCCAATCCATAATTCTAACCCGCCCCTAACATCGCATGGGTATTTCAGAATATACTCCTCCGGATGTGCATCCGCATTCCGATCAGTATCAAACTACACAGTATCAACCATAGGCCCACCTGGAACCGATCCAGCAAGATCCAAGGGCATGCTCCCTTATCTGAAGCGATCGACGCCGATCCCTATAGGGGGTTTAGGGCCGATCGGTCTATGTTGATCGGGGGCTGCCCCGGCTACTCTACTCTGTTCTCCTTCCATGTGGCTTCGTTTCCATGCTTCTGGTTCTAATTTGCTGCAACTCCTGCTGCTACAACTCCTTGATCCATATTTCTAGCGGCTCCAATTAATCCAGCCTATCTGATCTGTCTGCATTTCCTCTTGCCCCTTCAAGTTCCATTCCTCCATAGCCACCATCATCATTTCTATTTCATCTCTGGTGATGTAGATGGATGCTTGATTAGCTTCAGCTCCAGAGGAAGCCTCATGGTTCCCTCCATGGTGAACCCTATCCGCAAACACTCTCCTTGTTGATTGCCTAGCCATCGATCCAAATCCAAGCTTGTAAATCTAAACTCCAAATCCATGGGTACTAGAGTTATCAATGAAAGCATCAAAACATTGACGCTATAAAGTGGTCAACACGCAAATAGTATGTGAAAGCACCAATTATCCTATATTGCAATCCAAATAAAGTGATGTAAAGAAATAGAAATAAAGAAAACAAAATCAAAACAACCAGAAAATAAGAGATTAAGAGAATTTATAGTGGTTCGCCTAACTTTGGCCTACATCCACTTCAAAAGTTACGATTTACAATTACGATTCATGTGAATCTAGAGTCAAAATGGCAGAGTGTAGCCTAGCTAGAAGAAAAAGCGAGCTAGAATCCAGATCCTTTTCCTTGAGCCATGCTTGTTGTACTTATAGGGGAAGTCGATGAAATATCTCGCTCAAAATCCGCACAAAGAATCTCTAGACAAAGATGAACCGATCCAGGAAGTACGAGACCGATCGCACCACTTATAAGGGATTGGCCCTAATCGATATAGAACGCCACATAGCGGAATGCAATCCCTAGAGTGGGTCACTCACTATCTCTACTTCATGTTTCCAATGTATTTTCCTGAGTTGGTGTGGTGTTCGTTGAGTTACGAAGCATCATCGTTTAGTTGCACTGCCTAGGAGAAGTGCCAATTCCATACTTAGCCAATTCCAAGCTGTTGTCCATCCGAATCTGCTTGACTATCGTCCATAGTTTTGAAAACAATCGATCCTTGAACCTGATAATCATCTCTTCGGCCTTCCTTCCTTGATAATTACGAAATCCATTTAATTAACACCATGGTATCATGGCCTTGTCAAAAGGCGGGATAACACCTAGAACAGTGGCTTTGGGTCTAGTGTATAACTTTGGGCTATGAGACACATTGAGTTTTGGGCTACGTGATACGAGAGTACACAGAAAACCGAGATTTCCATTAGTCCCGGTAGCAAGAAGGTCTATCATGTATTCAGGGCATATGGAATGATAGTGGGGGGGTTGCTTGATCGATGCTATGGTTGTTATGATTGCTTTAGTTTCTTTCTAGGCTATCACTTACGAATATCATTGGGAGTAGGTATTGGAGATAGGAATACCTTGAGATCTGATATCCTTATTTTTAGTAGAATACCTTTATGTTATTTGTAGAATAACATATTATGATGTCATGTGCTAACTCTTGGTTGTTGGGACAGGTAAGGTATGATTTGTGTACCTTTGTTCCTTACCATATTTACCTACATAGTATTTTAAGATTAATTTACCCCTCACACCAGACTGTTGTTTGAACTAAGGTTTTATGCTTTGTTTCTTATTATCTTGGGTACTCTTAAATGAGTAGACTATATAACAGGTCTATGTGATGCAGTAGTTGTGTGGAGGACGACCTGGATGGAGGTATCTCGTATTATATACTTATATGGATTTCTACGCTTATTCCGTTGCAAAACACTGGGGAGCTTCAGTAATGGTTGCTTATTTTCTTATTATGAGACATTTGTTAGGTTTATTTCCATTGTATTAACTCTACTACATTTGTATATAACCCTATGGATTTTTGGTCTGATGATTTGTTCTGATAGTTATTACTTTCTCTCCTGTTATATCTATGATATTATATTTTATCCATGCTCTGTGAGGTATTCGACAGGTTATATGCTGTATTTGTTTCACTTTCAACCTTGATGATCATCGTATATCGACCGAGCACGACTACAGTGTACTATTTTAGTATTCTTAGGTATCAGTGGTATAGTGCAGTCGTCATATTTGGCATCAGAGCTTTAGTTACAAGATTAACCTGAGTTGATACCGAGATCCAGTAGAGATAAGGAAGGAGTTACCACCTTAGACTAGATCGAGAATACACACACACACAAGGAAGTACATACTTATTATATATTTTGGTTTACAATGCTACATAGTAATATATATTATGTAGTATAAGTCGCATGCACACAAGCACCATAGACACAGTTTTCATTAAAAGATACTGATCATTCTTGGTACAGATTAATAATGAGCATGCATACAAGAAATACTGTGAAGAATTCTACTTTGGGAATCAAGGATGGAGTAGGGTCAAAAGCTGCTACACCCAACTTTCAACCGATGTTGAATGCTATAATGGCAACTACGATGAGGAATGTTCAGGCTACTGCTCCTGGTGTGGCTGTTGGTAGAGTTAATCTCATGCAAGCACCTAGGGCTGGTTTCTCCAAATTGAGCAAGGACTATTCTACTCCAGGAGGAAAACCATTTAATGGAACGGAGGCATCCATAGAAGTGCAAGATTGGTTGGATACCTATGAACGCATCTTTAGTGATATGTAAGTGGATGATGCTATGAAGAGAAAACTGGCCTTTAGACAACTTCAATGACAATCTATGAATTGGTGGAATGCCATTACCATTGCTACTTCGGAAGATCAGTTTACTTGGGACTAGTTAAAAGCAATATTTGAAGAGAAGTTAATTCCGGCTGCTTAGAAGTCGATGTTGTTTAGGAAGTTTTCTGATCTTGAGCAAGGAGAGATGTCAGTTTCTGACTATGTTGTAAAATTTGATGCTTTATCAAAGTATGAGGTGTCATTCATCGACACTCCATTGAGAAAGAATGAGAAGTTCATCATTGGTTTGTATGGCTATCTTAGGAAGAAGCTAGTAGACTACATAGATGAGCCATTCGATAAGCTTGTTGAGAAAGATCTTTGTCACTAGAATTTATATCCAAAAGCTAGAACAACCATTGTCGTTTCTACTGAAAAGGAAGAGCCAAAACCGCAACAAGCCAGTGGAGACAAGAAGAGTGGAATGGAAAGAGGAAACGGTTTCATGGGAAAATTGGCCAGAAGAAAGCTAACTGGGAACCTACTTGCTATGGGTACAAGAAGAAGGGTCACTTGATTAAGATTTCAAAGTGAGCGAGAAGAAGAAATGCTACAATTTTGACAAACCTAAGCATTTGAAGAAGGGTTGTCCGGAACTAGTTTAGGATAAACAGGTTGTGGAATCATATGCTTTGGATGTTGTTCTGACTTGGTCGAGTGCTCCCTCGGCGAAGGAAAAGGGAAAGGAAGTCATCATTAAATTAGGCTTTCGATTCAAGATGTTTCCATTTGTGTTTTGTTTGATACCGGAGCTTCACATTCGTTCATATCTAGTGAGCTAGACAGATTGAGATTGAGACCCAAAATATTAGTCCGACCTCTGATTGTGACAAACCATGTTGGGGGCTCTACTAGCCTTTACATGGTTTGTCATGGCCTAGTGTTATCGAGTTATGGATGCTCTTTTGTTTGCGATTGCTTTGTCTTGAATTCTGTTGGGTTCAGGATTATCTTGGGAATGGACTAGCTTAAGAAGTATGCGGTGATAGTGGATTGCGAGAAGCTATTAGTTACAATTGGAGATATGGAAGGGCAGACGGTAGTGATTGTCTTCCTAACAGAGGATAGGGTGATGTTTAGCTTTTTATATTTGCTTGAGGTTCCATGGGAGGGGTTATCATTTGTGCCTATAGCTAGAGAGTATCCGAATATATTTGAGAAAGTGATCGTATTGCCGCCATATAAGGAGAATGAGTTTCAGATAGACTTAGTGAAGAAAGCCAGACCTATAGTTATGCCTTTGAGGCAAATGACACCTAGAGAGGAGAAGGAATTAGAGGTGCAAATGAATGACCTATTAAGGAGAGGGTTCGTTCGAAGAAGTATATCTAAGTGGGGTGCACCGGTAGTATTTGAAACTAAGGCTGATGGCTCTTTGATGTTGTGTGTGAATTATCGTGAGTTGAATAAAGCAACAAAGAAGAACAAGTATCCACTTGCATGTATTGAAGACTTGTTTGGTCAGCTTCATGGTGTAAATATAACAACCCAAAATTTGAGCTATAATAATTAATTAATGAATTAATTAAATAATAAAATAAGTTTGTGAAATTTTCAGAATTGAGCCACGGGAGTTTCACCATTGTGTCCGCGGTAATTTTCTGGTCAATTTCCATATATAACTTGTCGAAATCCGAGTTAATATGAAGAAGTTACGAAAGAAATAAGAAATCAGAACGAAAAAGAAAAAAAAATATTACAAAGGCATAGGTCGACCCATATTTGGGTTAGGTCTATAGGAAATGCGGATTACGGATCTTGAGGCTCGATTAACACTAGAGGAGGGTGAATAGTGTTTAATCGATTTTATGGAATTTTTGAAATCTTTTCAAATTAAACACATATAGATGCAATTTCACAAACACAAAGACAATCATAGAATCATACATAGATGCAAACAGTAAATAAAAGCAGTAAAGGAAAGAACACACCAGAATTTTATACTGGTTCAGAGTTACCCTAAATCCAATCTCATACAATTTCTTATGCAGATTTCTTTTCAAATATAATGTCGATATTACAACCTCGATTTCAAGGCCACGAGATACACCCTTCTGTCTCTAAGTCCAGGGCAAACTCTCTTGATTTAACCAGGCTACAAGATTACCTAATTGATTTATGGGCTACAATCACACCCAATTGGTTTACGGGCCACAATCACACCGTTTCCAATCACACTTTGATAGAGAGAGACTCGATACACTTCGATCTTTTGATCTTTGATTACAAATGATCCTATAACTCTGAATAGCACTGAGATCTTTGAGAGAGAGTGGCAAAGAATAAAACTAGAGACAATCGAGTTTGATTCACTTAGAATTTTGGTAGAGTTTTGCTATCATATAAGAGAATATTTGAGTGGAGAAGAAGGAGTGAAGAAATGAAGAAAAACTAACTTTAATTTCGTTGAAAACAACTGGTATTTATAGGTGAACAATGATCATGTCCATTCGCGAAAGGTTATGATGAATAAACACTTCTTTTGAAAATTTGAAATTTGAATTCTACAGTCACCATGTCAACATGGGGGGATGAGGGATGTCGACATGCCTGTGTGAATTTTGAAAATTAATTTTGCTTTAAAATGATTTCTATTCTAAAACTTGTCAAAACAATTTCTAATATTTGTAAACCATTTTGAATATAGTTTAAACTTATAAAAGAGATTTAAAAAGTAATCTTAAAAATATATATCAATAATATAAAAGTAATAAAATCTCAATATAGATATTTTGAGATTAAAGCTAAAGCCATTAAAACCAGAAGATAGTCTTAAAAACAAGAAATGATTTTGAAATTAAAAACTAGTTAAGGCTAAAATATTTAAACCTAGAGAGATAAATTTTAAAAAGATTGTTTTGAAAAAATCTTAAAAATAAATCAATTTGAAAATTTCGTGGATTCCATTCCACTAGAGAAGGTCGTGGGTTCCATCCCACTAAAGAGGTCGTGGGTTCCATCCCACTATTAAAACGAGAAGGTGGATTCCATTCCATAATTAAAATCCAAATAAATATTTTAGTGCTATCATGAAGTTTTAACATAAATCTAGACTCTATTACTTATCTTGATATCTTGAACTCTTGATACTCATGAGTCTTCAGTCTTGATTTCTTCAATCTTGAATTCGTCAGTCTTGAATCTCTATACTGTACAGTCTTCATTCTCAGTACCTGCATATATATACCCTGCATATACATATATATCTAGACAAGAATGTTAGTATTTATATTTTATAATAAGTCCTAAGGTTGTTGTCATCAAAACCATTATCTCAGGAACTAACAATCTCCCCCTTTTTGACGATGACAGCCTTTGTTTATAAAATCTTCTCCTCATACTTCGATTCTACTTCGACTCCCCCTTATTCCTACAACTCCCCCTTAATCTACTAACTCCCTCTTAATCTAAGCCTATCTAACCTATTTTATAATTCTCCCCCCTTTTTCATCAACAAAAACTAATCCTAAACTTCATAAATCCCCCTAAATCTTATACTATAGCATCGTATACTAACATAGTATAATAGAATGTAAATGAGACGGATAATAATATGAGTATGTGAGAGATATGAAAATTTTAAACACAATCAATCATTATATACATCATGTTTTTATCAAATCACACCGCACAATATTCAAATTGATCCAAACCATAACAAATCAAATCAAAGTAAGTCAAAGCGCATATGTCAAATCAAACATTTCTTGGAACTTGAACCCATCCTTCTTCACCGAAGATAGGATCTTCCTTTATAGCATCCCATTCTTCCTTATCTTTGTTCAGAGTTCCTTCTGGATTCGCTTTAAGTTCTTCTTTGTTGAGGGCTGAGATCATCCATCGAATGGCATCGAAATACCTTTCTTGTTCTTTTATCGTCTGCATTTGGCTTAATTCTAAGTGACGTTGATTACGAAGGATAAAAGTAAGTATGTTCTTGAAGGAATTAAGAGTTTCTTCAAGATTCTCACTTAGATTATGAATAGGAGAGGCCACTTTTTGATAAAATATGAAGAAATTCAATAGAAAATAAAGAGAATTGAAAGCATGCATTTTTCTATTTTTAGAGCTAATAAATAGAAAATAAAGGATTTTCATTGATAAATTTAGTTAACATTACATAAACAATACGTAACATTAACTAAAAAGAGATACAAACAAATACAACATGAAATGAAACTAGTATTAGTTAGAGGATGATGAAGATGATGATAATCCAAGCTTGCGACTCACTTTCCCAAAGAACTTGTTCATTTTGGTGGAAATTTTGTCCAACTTTTTACTAATGGATCTTTTGAGAATCCGTTAGTTTTCCACGATAATCTTTTGGTTTTTGAGAACTGTTTTGTTGGATGGATTGTTAGAAGTGATAGGGTATTCAATGCTTTCCAATGAAGTTTCTTCCTCCTCCTCCTCTCCTTCTTCTTCAATTTCCAATTCCTCCCCTCCTTCCTCCTCCTCCTCCTCTTCTTCCATCTCTTAATGAGACAACCTCTCATCCTTTTCGGCAAGTGTTTCATATGGTTGAAACATAAGAGGAATTTTCATTAGATAGATATTAGCATGGTTAAACACTTTTCTAGAAACGAACTCCTCTCTCTTATAATCAACACCAAAATAATTAAAAATCCGAGTAAGATAAATCCTATGATATAAAGTGTTTTCTCCTAAAGTAAATTTTTTGGGACGAAGTTCATCCAAAATTACTTGCCCCCAATTAATGTCATAGTGCCCAAAAATAGCAAAAAGAGCCTTACAAACTTTTAAAGTAGGATGATTGAAATTTCCTGATCTTGGAGTTATGGTATGTTGCAAAAGAAGGTTTACAATTCTAGCTTTAGGACGGAAATTTCGGTTTATAAATTCAAAGTTATCATCCCCTTCAAAAATGTGATGAAATGTCTCACGATCATGTTCATCGATTTGAAAATCCGAAAGGTCCATTCCCGTAAACTTAAAACCAAGAATGTTACCCAAAATTTCACTATTTAAAACAATACGCGTTCCTTTAACGCTACCCCATACTTTCCCTTCATTTCCTTTATAAAAACCACGATTCAAATTTGCATAAAACATTTTGACAAGATTCGGATAACAAACAAAATCAATTTGGGAATCATCAATTAAGCTAAGAATTTGATTCTCTTCAAAAAGAACATTGATTTCATAGGAAGAAAAATCATTAAAGATAGCAAATTTTCCCGTATGGACCTTTCCAAAGTTTACATAGCTTATGTAAGCCTTGACAGCTTCCGGATCATTGTAGAGGAACTCTTTGGTGGCCTTGGACAGTCTAATAGTGGATGAAGTGCTTAAGGAAGCCATTTTTGAAGAAAGTAGAGAGCTTGAAAGTTTGAAAGAGAGTTTGAATTTTGAAAAGAAAGTGAAAAGATAGGATAAAGTTTAGAAGATAAATAGATATCTAAGAGCCATGTTCTCTGGTCAAGAGACACCTTTTTAGAGCTTTGGAGTTGGTGAAAAGGTGGAGGGAAATTCAAAGTTTTGAATTCAAATTCAAATTTCAAAATTCTGGTTGGGATGTCGACATGTGGGATAGGGTCATGTCGACATGGGTCCTTTAAATCATGTGACTTATTTTTCTTATTTTATTTAATATATATATATATATCCTATAATCTAATTTATATTTTATCTGAAATAATATTAAATATAATAACACTTTAATATTAATATTTTAATATTAAAATATTATTAAAATAATATTATTTTGAAAATCAAAATTTTAAATTCAAACAACAAGCAATTTCAAAACATGCAAACAAGCAATTTTAATCAATATAATTTAAATGCGTAACTATTTTTAGATCTATATTTCCGAGATCATCAGATTCATGGATAGCTGTAAAGCACATGTTTGAATTTTCTGTCTCTTGAGCTTCATCACTAGAGCATGAGTCTGAATCGTCTAGTGTAGCAGTATATGCCCTCTTTCTTTTCTTTGACGAATCATTACTTGGAGGAAATTTCTGCTTATCCGAATGCGGACAATCTTTTTTTAAGTGGCATGGCTCATCACAATTGTAGCATCTGACGTTGTTGTGAGTCTCATTGTTATTTCCAGAATTCTTGCGATCATTTCCCTTGTAGTTGTTCATCTTTCTGTATTTCAGAAACTTTTTAAAATTCCTGGTCGTCAAGGCTATTTCTTCATCATCATCACTGTTTGAGTCTTAACTATCTGTTATTGCATTGAACGCTATTGACTTCTTTTCTGAGGCCTTGCTTTCTCTTCTCCCCTGCATTTGTACTTCAAACGACATCAAATTCCCAATCAATTCTTCAATTTTCAGAGTACTAATATCATTAGCCTCTTCAATTTCTAGAATCTTCTGATCCCATTCCGGAGTGAGTGAATTCAGTATTTTTTTAACTTGATCTTCTTCGGAAATGTTCTTTCCTAATGCAATTAATGAGTGAATAATGTCTTGAAACCTACTGTACATGTCTAAAATGGACTCATTTGAATTCATCTTGAATAATTGAAATTGTTTGGTCAAGATAGATATTATGGTCTGTTTAACTTTGCTTGTTCCTTCATGAGTAACTTGCAAAGTTTTCCAGATATCATATGCATACTTACAGATAGACACTCTATTGAACTCATTCCTATCAAGTGAACATAATAGAATATTCATGGCTTTGGAATTGTTTTGTGCAACAGTCTTTTGCTCAGCAGTCCACTGTGCAAAATTAGTTGTGGGTTCAATGTACTCAGTTTGTGTGATATTCCAAGCATCTAATCCTAATGACTGTAAATAGATTTTCATCCTACATGCCCAATATGCATAGTTACTGCCATTAAAAAGTGGTGGTCTGGCAGTAGACTGACCCTCTACAAATGAACTAGCGATAGTGTTGACATTACTAGTGTTGGCAGCCATTTGAAAACTTTTCAAAAATTAGATTATGAAAACTTTGAAAACCAATGCTTTGATACCAAATGTAGAAAATGCGGATTACGGATCTTAAGGCTGGATTAATACTAGAGGGGGGGGTGAATAGTGTTTAATCGATTTTATGAAAATTTTGAAATCTTTTTTATTTAAGCACATACAAATGCAATTTCACAAACACAGAGACAATCACAGAATTAGACATAGATGCAAATAGTAAATAAAAGCAGTAAAGGAAAGAACACACCGGAATTTTATACTGGTTCGGAGTTACCCTACATCCAGTCCCACACAATTTCCTATGCGGATTTCTTTTCAAATATATTGTCGATATTACAACCTCGATTTCAAGGCCACGAGATACACCCTCATGTCTCCGAGTCCAAGGCAAACTCTCTTGATTTAACCAGGCTACAAGATCACCTAATTGATTTACCGGCTACAATCACACCCAATTGATTTACAGGCCACAATCGCACTGTTTCCAATCACACTTTGATAGAGAGAGACTCGATACACTTCGATCTTTTGATCTTTGATTACAAATGATCCTATAACACTGAATAGCACTGAGATCTTTGAGAGAGAGTGGCCGAGAATCAAACTAGAGATAATCGAGTTTGATTCAATTAGAATTTCGGCAGAGTTTTGTTAAAATATAAGAGAATATTTGAGTGGAGAAGAAGGAGTGAAGAAATGAAGAAAAACTAACTTAAAATTCGTTGAAAACAACTAGTATTTGTAGGAGAACAACGGTCATGTTCATTCGTGAAAGGTTATGACGAATAGACACTTCTTTTGAAAATTTGAAATTTGAATTCTACGGTCACCATGTCAACATGGGGGGATGAGGGATGTCGACATGCCTATGTGAATTTTGAAAATTAATTTTGCTTTAAAATGATTTCTATTCTAAAACTTGTCAAAACAATTTCTAACCTTTGTAAACCATTTTGAATATAGTTTAAACTTATAAAAGAGATTTAAAAAGTAACCTTAAAAATATATAATCTGTAATATAAAAGTAATAAAAGCTCAATATAAATATTTTGAGATTAAAGCTAAAACCATTAAAACTAGGAGATAGTTTTAAAAATAATTAATGATTTTGAAATTAAAAAACAGTTAAGGCTAAAATATTTAAACCTAAAGAGATAACTTCTAAAAAGATAGTTTCGAAAAAAACTTAAAAATAAATCATTTTGAAAATTTCATGGATTCCATTCCACTAGAGAAGGTCGTGGGTTCCATCCCACTAAAGAGGTCATGGGTTCCTTCCCACTATTAAAGCGAGAAGGTGGATTCCATTCCACAATTAAAATTCAAATAAAGATTTTAGTGCTATTATGAAGTTTTAACATAAATATAGACTCTATTACTTATCTTGATATCTTGAACTCTTGATACTCATGACTCTTCAGTCTTGATTTCTTTAATCTTGAATTCATCGGTCTTGAATCTCTATACTGTACAGTCTTCATTCTCAGTACCTGCATATATATACCCTGCATATACATATAAATCTAGACAAGAATATTAGTATTTATATTTTATAACAAGTCCTAAGGTTGTTATCATCAAAACCATCATCTCAGGAACTAACAAGGTCGGCCTATAGGTTGACCCCCAAAGAGGTTAGGTTGACCTTAGGGTCGATCCCCATGAAAGCTAGGTTGACCCGCCTTAGTTCGTGGACGTTATTTCGTCCAGTACGAAGCGAACACTTTATAATTCCATTTTCGTTCGATCATGTGCGTTCCTGATTCCATCCGACGGTTCCTAGAGAGCCTATGATGTGGTTGTATCGGATTTAATCTTCAAATCCAACGGTCTAAGATCCCTAAGCTACACTATAAATAGAACCCTAGGCCTAGCTATTTTTCTCATTCAGATTTTCTCCTATTTGGTTTCATTACCTGAGGCTGGACCCTAAATAGAAAAAATTTTCTAAGGTGGAGATCTTTTTGATAAAAATATTCTACGCCCTAGGAGTGGATCCAGGAAGGCCAAAGACTAGAGCTAAGGACCACAGGTGAGTGTTTTGTAATTATTTTAGATTTTTAAGTAATTTAAAAAATATGGTTCTCAATAGTTGTAGTTTTTCTACAATTTTGAGACAGTTTTTATATAAGTTATTTACTGTTAACTTTAAAGTAAATTTCAGAAGTTCTTTTCAATCTATTTTATTCAGCTACTTTTATTCAGTTATTTTATTCAGTTATTTATAATTATTTACAGTTATTTACATATATTTACATCTGTTTTAAGTTGGAATTTAGCCTGTAAATATTTGTTTCTTTTAATTCCTTTCTACGCGAATAAAATATTAAAAAGAAGAAGAATTCACAAATATGGATTAAAATAGAAAAAAACTAAATTACAAAAATCAGATGTAAAATAAGAAGAACTGTAATAAGATGGAGGTAGACTGAAATAGGCAAATTTGAGATATTTGCAAGCATAATTATAACAAGCGATTATCACTTATAAAGAAAAAGAAAATAGAAGAGTAACAGAAGAGGCTTATTTTATAACTTAGATCTTGGATTAAGTTAATAAGCAAAAGAACAGTTATAACACATAGGTTATAATTAAAAAGAAAAAAATAACAGAAGAGACTTATTTTAAAACTTAGAATAAGTTAATAAGCAAACACAAAAGCAGTGGTCTGTACCGACAGCATTCCCTTTCAGATCTAGGACTGATGGTCTCACAATAACAGGTGAGACTGGGACACACTTATGCTGATTAGAGTAAATAAATGGCCAATAGATAGAAGCTCAAATCTGGGGATTTGGGCAAGGGGCGCAAACTAGAATTTGTTTGTTAGGACCAGTACCGGCAGCATTCCCTTTAAGGACTAGGACTGATGGTCTCACAATAGCTAGGTGAGGCTGGATAGCATTCCTTTCAGGTCGACTGATGGTCTCATAATAGTTAGGTGAGTCTGGGCACGCTTATGCTGATTAGGATAAATAAGAGGTCACAACAGGGGGTGACAGTTAGTGTGTACTGACGATGACGAAGCGTGCGGCATCGATTGGAGTAAATAACTCACTACTGCATTCCAAGCGCAAAGAGATATCTTTTTCTACGACCAACAGGATTGGTTCGTAGTAGCGCAACATAGATAGAAGGCCGATCAACAGGTAGAATTAGGATTTTAGCCTAATAAAATTAGCAATTGAAATAGGATTAGGGTTTCAGCCTAATCACAATAGTTAAAGACAAGTGCAAACAATCGAAACAATCAAAGCAAACAGTCAAACAGAATCAGAAACAGTATTTTACCCCAGTTTTATCTTTTCAGTATTTCTTTCCATACTAGAACTATTGCTTAGTCTATTATCTTTATCTTGCTTAGAAATGCTAGTAATTACTTTCACTCACCAGACTTATTGTCTAACCCACTCCTTTATTTTCCCTTTTCTCCCCCATAGGCCAATAGAGTCAAGGATAGTAGATTCAGATTTCTTGGAGATACATTCCCGGAGTTCTTCATGTATTCTTCTTCTGTTCATTTTTCTTTTCATTTGGATTTTGATGTACTGGTACTTATGAGTGGGATGATTATTAATATTTATGTCCTCTAATGATGTGAGATTGAGATATATTTTTCATAAGACATGAGAATTTGGGTTTTTAGACATATTCTTTTTTTATGACTTATTGATGAAGTTTAATTCTAAATAATGAATTGCTATTTAATTGTTTCGGCTATTTTTACCTATTTATCTTGTGAATCTTAGTCTCTGTGATGTTTTAACTATATCTATAATGCACCACAATCTTTAGTGTGCCCTTTTTGGGTATACTAATGAGTGTGGGGTGTTTCACTTGGTATCAGAGCCTAAGGTTACAGGATTCCTAAAAATTGTTTTAAAAGTAAAGTATTTTTCAAAGATAACATATCTTCAAACTAAAAGTATTTTTCAGAAAGAAACTCTTATTATAGAAATAGTTTTCAAGTATAAAGAGTTATTATAAAAATCCCTCAAAGTCAAGTTCAACCTTCTTTCGATTCTTTCGAGCCTAAATTTTCTTTTCTTTGCATAGAATGTTGGACGCCACAAATCTTCCGGAGGGTGTCCAAGCTACTGCCTGGTTCCATAGATACCTCCAAGCTACGACACTAGAGGTGCAAGGGCAAGCGCCCAATACAGCACCAGCGTGTGGAGATCCCATTAATCCACCTGCAGCAGCCAATTTTTCTAAGCTATGCAAGGACTTCGCTAGTCTAGGAGGCAAGACGTTTTCTAGCACAAAGGATTTGGTAGAAACACGAGCTTGGTTGAGGAATATGGAGCGGATACTTGGACTGTTAAGATTGGAGGACCGACAGAGAGTTCAGCTTGCATCTTGGCAGCTGAAGGGAGAGGCTTCTTACAGGTAGGAGATTGAAGAAATGGAGGGTAGAGACATTGGTTGGTTTGGATTTCGGGAAAGGTTTGAGAGAAAGTTCTTATCACAAGCCGAGGAAAGCATGCAGTTGGAGAAGTTTGTTAGTCTGAAGCAAGAGAGTCTTTCAGTGAAAGAGTATATAAATCAGTTTAATGAGTTATCACGGTTCGGAATGGAGCTTATTAATACACCGCATAAGAAGGCCCCCAAGTTTGCTAAGGGTTTGAACCAACCCCTATAATGGTTGGCGTTGACACATGTACCTATGGGAGCGACGTATGAATCACTTGTGGAAATGGCCCTTATATCAGATGTAGCTAAGGAAGAAGAGGTTAAGGAGGTTCCTAAATAAAAAAAAACTCTAAGAAGCTATGGTGGAAAAATAAGAAGGATAAGGACAAGAAGAAAATAGGAGGACCTCGAAAGGGACAGATCAAGAAAGGCGAGAAATGTCATAGCTGTGGATAGGTTGGGCATTTCACAAAGGACTGTAAGAAGGACACGATGAAGGGGAGGTGTTGCAACTGTGGGTAGCCTGGACACCTTTGTAGAGCTTGTTTCAGAGGGCAGGGAAGAGAGCAAGTGCACCTACAGCACAAGTACAGGCTTTGGATGCAACACCTTCTAGTGGACCGGGTCGAGGTAGGAAGGTCTTCGTGGAAGGTTTGATCTCTATTTCAGATTTTCCTATTCGGACTCTTTTTTACTCTGGAGCATCACATTATTTCATTTCTAGTTCCTTGGTTGATTGTTTGCACTTAGATATTTATCTAGTTGTAGACCCTATAGTTGTTTCAAACCTCATAGGAGGATCGGCACATTTATCCATGATTTGTAGGGGTTTGAAAATTTTTATATTAGGCGTAGAGTTTGATTGTGACGCCTATGTATTGGGATTTTCGGGATATGGGATGATTTTGGAGATGGACTGGTCATCCACTTATGGTGCGATATTGGACTACGAGAGGAGAGTCATTAGATTAGAGACATGTAGCGGACGGACTCTCGAGATTTCTTGTGATCCACAGGGTCAGTCATGTTGAGCTTCCTTTATTCCCTTGATTCATCACTAGGAGAGTTAGATTCAGTTCCAGTTGTTAGAGATTTCCCAGACTTTTTGAGGAGGTTAGGGACTACCCCTTAAGAGAGAGATCGACTTTAGGATCTATCTGAATGACAATGCTAAACCAGTGGCATTACCCATTAGACATATGGCTCCTAGGGAGAGGAAGGAGCTAAGTAAGCAGATTGGTGAGCTATTGGAGAAAGGCTTCATCAGACGGAGCATATCTGAGTGGGGAGCGCCATTCGTTTTCGCTACAAAGGCGGATGGTTCCCTTCGATTTTGTGTAGACTATAGAGAGTTGAATAAGCTCACGAAGAAGAACCGTTACTCACTTCTTAGGATAGATGATATTTTCGACCAGTTAGTTGGCTCTTTGGTATTTTCTCAGCTTGACTTAGCCACTGGATTTCATCAGCTTAGGGTCGCTAACAATAGCATCGATAAGACATCATTTAGGACACCCGATGAATTCTTTGAGTGGTTGGTTATGTCGTTTGGGCTGACCAATGTCCCGGCCTATTTTGTAGATCTAATGAGTCGTGTTTTTCGAGATGTCCAAAATTAGTACATTATAGTGGATGACATTCTGGTGTTTTCCAAGAGTAGGAAGAGAACAAACCTTAGTCCAATGTTCGTGGAGTGGAAAAACTTAGAGTTCATTTCAACCTTTGATTTTAAGCCCTCTACGGACATTACTCCTGGATTATTGGCAGCACTCTAGGTTAATCCTACCCTCATAGATTAGATTGGCTCAAGGCAGCGAGAGGATTTAGAGCTTGTGGACATTTTGGATAAGATTAGCAGAGGAGAGGTCTCTAGACATCTCCAATGCTATTCTATCGATAGTAAAGGGTGGCTAAGGGGAGATGGAAGACTTTGTGTTCCCCGCACTGGTGATTTGGTGAGTGCAGTTCTAGAAGAATCACACCATTCTTGAAGGACTATTCACCCGGGTGGTGATAAGATGTATAGGGACATGAAGAGAGGTTTTTATTGGAATGGCATGAAGAAGGATGTAGCATAGTTTGTAGCTAAGTGTCTTGTATGCCGAAGGGTTAAGGCGGAGCAGCAGAGGCCTGGCGGATTACTTCAACCATTGAATGTACCCGAATGGAAGTGGGATAGTGTTTCGATGGACTTCATAGATGGTTTACCCCGATCTAGGAAGGGGAATACCATTATTTGGGTGATTGTAGATCGTTTGACTAATAGGCCTCACTTCCAGAGTAAGAGGACATCACCTTATTTGGCATCTATATACGTTCGTGAGATAGTCCGACTTTATGGAGTTCCCTCTACATAGTGAGCGACAGAGACCCTATCTTTACTAGCAAGTTTTGGAGAAGCTTGTAAGATGATTTAGGGACACAACATAGATCGAGTACAGCCTATCACCCTCAAACGAATGGCCAAACGGAGAGGGTTAATAGAGTTCTTGAGGATTTATTGAGGATTTGCATTCTTGATTTTGGAGGGATTTGGGAGGAGCATATTCCTTTAGTGGAATTCGCTTATAACAATAATTTTCAGGCTAGCATTGGGATGGATCCTTTTGAAGCCCTTTATGGAAGACCTTGCAAGTCGCCTTCGTATTTGTTGGAGTCTACAGAAAGATTGCTACTTGGTCTCGACATGGTTAGAGAGACTTCAGAAAAGATTGATTTGATTAGAAGAAGAATGAAGACGACCCAGATAGACAGAAATCCTATGTAGATAAGTGGAGAAAGGATATTGAGCTTGAGGTAGGAGATTTTGTTTTCATTAAGGTGTCTCCGCTAAGGAAAGTAGTGAGGTTTGGATCAAGTGGGAAACTTGCTCCCAGATTCATAGGACCGTTCCCCATTATGGAAAGGGTAGGGAAGATGGTGTATCAGATAAAGCTACTAGAGAGGCCCACGGGAGTTCATGATGTTTTTCATGTTCCGCACTTGAGAAAGTGCTTACGTGATTCAGCAAAGGTAGTGGAACCTAGCTTACTTGAGGAAGTTGAAGTGGAGAGAGAATCGTCGGTCGTTGCATTCCTACCAAGATCGTTGGACATGATATCAAAAAGCTTAAGAATAAGGAAGTCCCATTGGTTAAGGTGCAGTGGGGAGATAGTATTCAGGACGTTACATGGAAGGTTGAGGAGAAAATATGTACCTCTTATCCATATCCTTTCGATAGTACATCTTGAATTTCCAATTTCCATCTTTAGTTTTGAATAGGTTCTTTCCTTTAGTATCCTTTAGGAGGGTAGATCTTAGGATTTAACTTATGGATGGTGGGACTGAATGTAAACATGTTACTAGAACATGTTATGTTTGATGAATGCTCGTGGTTGCAAGTGGTTGCTAGTGGATGCTAATGGACGCATATACACACACTAGGCAATATTATCTCTTAGGGATCGGCCTAACTAGGTCACTAAAGCATATGCATATGGATGTGTGTGCACTTGCATTTTTATTTTATTTCCATGGTTGCTATAATGAGTGATTATCATATGATTGTTGCATTTGGATGATGACTGTGGCACGCATGTAGAACTATCAGTTATCATTAGGAAACTTGCATTCATTTGGATACATAGCACGGACATGATTGCATAAAAAGGAGGTCGACTGAATCAGTCGACCGCCTAATCTTTTGCATTAGTTAGGGACATTGACACTACACTATTACATATAACATAAATTGCATTAGAAAGCTTAAGGACAAAGGATGTAATGGATGATGGTTGAATATGTGGTTGTAGAATTTGGATGAAAATATTTATTTCATTCTTCTATCCTCGGAGATTTCGAGGATGAAATCCTTTAAGGAGGGGAGAAAGTAATAACCCAAAATTTGAGCTATAATAATTAATTAACGAGTTAATTAAATAATAAAATAAGTTTGTGAAATTGTCAGAATTGAGCCATGGGAGTTGCACCATTGTGTCCGTGGTAATTTTTGGTCAATTTCCAAATATAATTTGCCAAAATCCGAGTTAAATATTAAGAAGTTACGAAAGGAATAAGAAATCAGAACGAAAAAGAAAAAACAAATATATTACAAAGGCATAGGTTGACCCATAGGTCGA
The DNA here is from genome assembly GCA_030737815.1 of Allium fistulosum. NCBI lineage: Eukaryota > Viridiplantae > Streptophyta > Magnoliopsida > Asparagales > Amaryllidaceae > Allium > Allium fistulosum. The sequence continues at coordinate 219,377,144 of CM060902.1, forward strand.
CCCCCAAAGGGGTCAGGTCGACCTTAGGGTCGACCCCAATGGAAGCTAGGTCGACCCGCCTTAGTTCTTGGATGTTATTTCATCCAGTACGAAGCGAACACCTCATAATTCCATTTTCGTTCAATCCTGTGCGTTCGTGCTTCCATCCGACGGTTCTTAGAGAGCCTATGACGCGATTGCACCAGATTTAATCTTCAAGTCCAATGGTCTAAGATCCCTAAGCTACACTATAAATAGAACCCTAGGCCTTGCTATTTTTCTCATTCAGATTTTCCCCTATTTGGGTTCATTGCCTGAGGCTGGACCCTAAATAGAAAAAATTTCTAAGGAGGAGATCTTTTTGATAAAAATATTCTACGCCCTAGGAGTGGATCCAGGAAGGCCAAGGACTAGAGCTAAGGACAACAGGTGAGTGTTTTGTAATTATTTTAGATTTTTAAGTAATATAAAGTAATATGGTTCTCAATAGTTGTAGTTTTTCTACAATTTTGAGACAGTTTTTATATAAGTTATTTCAGTTAACTTTAAAGTAAATTTCAAAAGTTCTTTTCAGTCTATTTTATTCAACAATTTTTATTCAGTTATTTTATTCAGTAATTTTATTCATTTATTTATAGTTATTTACAGTTATTTACATTTATTTACATCTATTTTAAGTTGGAATTTAGCCTGTAAATGCTTGTTTCTTTTTATTCCTTTTTACACGAATAAAAAATTAAAAAGAAGAAGAATTCACAAATATGGATTAAAATAGAAAAACATTAAATTTACAGAAATCGGATATGAAATAAGAAGAACTATAATAAGATGGAGATAGACTGAAATAGGCAAATTTGAGATATTTGCAAGCATAATTATAACAAGTGATTATAACTTTAAAAAAAGAGAAAATAGAAGAGTAACGGAAGAGGCTTATTTTATAACTTAGATATTGGATTAAGTTAATAAGCACAAGAACAATTATAACACATAGGTTATAATTAAAAAAAAAGAAATAACAGAAGAGGCTTATTTTAAAACTTAGAATAAGTTAATAAGCAAACACAGAAGTAGTGGTCCGTACCGGCAGCATTCTCTTTCAAATCTAGGACTGATGGTCTCACAACAGCAGGTGAGGCTGGGACACGCTTATGCTAGTTAGGGTAAATAAGTGGCCAATAAATAGAAGTTCAAATCTGGAGATTTGAGCAAGGGGCGTAAACTAGAATTCGTCTGTTAGGACTAGTACCGGCAACATTCCCTTTTAGGACTAGGACTGATGGTCTCACAACAGCTAAGTGAGGCTGGGCAGCATTCCCTTTTAGGTCCAGGACTGATGGTCTCACAACAGTTTGGTGAGGCTGGGTACGGTTATGCTGATTAGAGTAAATAAGAGGTCACAACAGGGGGTGACAATTAGTGTGGACCGGCAATGACCGAGCGTGCGGCATCAATTAAGGTAAATAATTCGCTACTGCGTTCCAAGCACTAAGAGGTGTCTTTTGCTGTGACCAATGGGATTGGTTCATAGTAGCACAACAGAGATAGAAGGCCGATCAACGGGTAGAATTAGGATTTTAGCCTAATCAAATTAGCAATTGAAATAGAATTAGGGTTTCAGCCTAATCACAGCAGTTAAAGACAAGTGCAAACAATCGAAACAATCAAATCAAACAGTTAAACAGAATCAAAAACAATATTTTACCCTAGTTTTATCTTTTCAGTATTTCTTTCCATACCAGAACTATTGCTTAGTCTATTATCTTTATCTTGCTTAGAAATGCTAGTAATTACTTTCCCTCACCGGACTTATTGTCTGACCCAATCCTCTATTTCCCCTTTTCCCCTCCATAGGCCAGTAGAGTCGAGGACAGTAGATTTAGATTATTTGGAGATACATTCTCGGAGTTCTTTATGTATTCTTCTTCTGTTCATTTTTCTTTTCATTTGACTTTTGATGTACTGGTACTTATGAGAGGGATGGTTATTAATATTTATGTAATCTGATGATGTGAGACTGAGATATATTTTTCATAAGACATGAGAGTTTGGGTTTTTAGAGATATTCTGTTTTTATGACTTATTGATGAAGTTTAATTCTGAATAATGAATTACTATTTAAATGTTTCCACTGTTTTTACTTATTTGTTTTGTGAATCTTAGTCTTGTGATGTTTTAGCTATACCTATAACACACCACATTCTTTAATGTGCCCTTTTTGGGTATACTAAGGGGTGTGGGGTGTTTCAATAAAGGTGTTCTCTCAAATGGATTTGGCAACGGGATTTCACCGCTTAGAGTAGCAAAGCAGTGTGTGCCTATTACTGCATTTTGTATGCTATCTAGTTTTTATGAGTGGTTGCTGATGCCGTTCGGGTTGAACGATGCTCCAGCATACTTTGTGGATCTCATGAATCTGGTTTTCGAATACTGGCCGAACAAGTTCGTGCTTGTGTTCATGGATGATATTCTGATCTATTCCAGAACCTAAGAGGAGCATAAGGTGCACTTGAGGATTGTGCTACAGATGTTGAGGAAGCATAAGTTGAAAGCAAATTTCTCTAACTGTTATTTTTGGAGAAAAAAGGTGAGGTTCTTGGGTGACATCGTTTCTGCATAGGGTATAATATCAAATCCTGCGAACGTGGCAACGGTTTAAGATTGGAGCCAGCCCAAGAATGCTATGGATGTGAGGAGTTTCCTAGGATTAGAAGGATAATGTATGCATTTTATCAAGGACTTCTCAAAGATATCAGTTTCATGACCAATTTGACAAAGAAGAGTCAAACTTTTGTTTAGGACACGAAGTGTGAGCATGCATTTGTGAGTCTGAAAGAGAGGTTGACGAGTGCACCGGTATTGACCATTCCAAGCAGGAATAAGGAGTTGACGGTATATACAGACGTCTGTGGTACTGGATTGGGTGTAGTATTGATGCAAAAGGGAAAAGTTGTTGCATATGCTAGTCGACAACTAAAGCCGCACGAGAGAAATTATCCACTCATGATTTGGAATTGGCGGTGATAGTTTTTTCTTTGAAGATGTAGAGGCATTATCTGCTAGGAGAAAGGTTTGAGCTATTTCCAGACCATAAATCCATGAAGTACCTTTTCTCTCAAAGGGATCTCAATATTCTCCAGCAATGGTGGTTGGAGTTCTTGACCTCCTATGATTTTAGCATTTCCTATATTCCAGGAAAAGGGAATGCAGTCGTCGAATCATTAAGTAGAAGACATACTAGTTTGGGAGCAATTTTCTTGGGATGGAAGTAGATTGAGTACATTGTTGGATATTATTTCAGGACTTATTGCGAGCTAGAACCAGAGATGTTGGTAAGTTCGTTGATCATACCTATTCCAATAGAAAAGATCGTTGCTAGTCAGAAGCGAGATGCTAGGCTGGCGAAGATCATAATGAAGATAGTAGAAGGAGTAGAACCTGAGGATATGAAGCAATACAGACTTGACCGAGAAGATCAGCTCTATAATTTTGGAAGACCGTTTATTCCCATATTGATGGATTACGAGATGAAGTGCTACGAGAATGCCACCATATAGGTTGATAATACATCTTGGAGGTAATTAGATATATCGATATATGAAGTAGACCTATTATTGGAAAAACATGAAGAAGGATATTGGGACATTCATCTCGAAGTGTATGAACTGCCAATTGGTAGAGGCAGAACAAAAGAAATCCAATGGATTGTTGCAACCGCTGGAAGTTCCTGAGTGGAAATGGGAGCAAGTATCAATGGATTTTATTGATGGACTACCGCAGACTCGAGTAGGGTACAATAGCATTTAGGTCATAGTTGATCGGTTGACCAAGAGCGCTAGATTTGTACCTATCAAGTCAAGTAGAATGGCATCCAAGCTAGCGGAGTTCTATGTAAAGTTGATAGTATGATTTCACAGTATGCCAATGAGCATTGTGAGTGACTGAGACCCATTGTTCACCAATGGGTTTTGGAAGAGCTTACAAGAGGCATTAGGGATAGAGCTGCACTTTAGTACAGCTTATCACCCACAAACGGATGGGCAGACCGAAAGAGTAAGTCGTATATTGGAAGATCTCTTGTGAACATGCATTATAGATTTTGGAGGATCATGTGATGACCATTTACATATGGCAGAGTTTGCATACAACAATAGTTATCAATCGAGCATTGGGATGGCTCCTTATGAAGCATTGTTTGACCGATCGTGTAACGCTCCTTCATATTGGTGGGAAGCGGGCGAGAAATTGATACTTAGGCCAGATATGATTAGAGAAACTTCAAAAAAGATTGGGATCATTCAGCAACGAATGAAAAGAGCTCAGGATCGATCGAAGAGCTACACCGATAAAAGAAGTAGAGATTTGGAATTTTTTGTTAGGGATATTGTTTTTGTGAAGGTATCTCCTTTGAAGAATGTTGTTCGATTTGGTAATAAGGTGAAGTTGGCTCCATGATTTGTACGTCCTTTTTCGATAATAGAAACGATTGGGAAGTTAGCATATAGGGTCCACTTACCTTAGAAAATAACGGGCGTGCACAGCGTCTTTCATGTTTCCTTTCTACAGAAATTTGTGAACGACTCAGGCGTGACAATTACACCGGATTAACTTGAAGATGTTGGGGTGGAACCAGAAGTTTTTAGATCTTGTAGGCCGGTTCATGTTGTTGGACATGATACGAAACAGCTTAAGAGAAAATCGGCGAGGCTAGTAAAGGTACAATGGAGCGGAAGTGATGATGATTGTACGTGAAAAACTAAGGAGAGCATGAGGACTACGTGTTCGGTGCTCTTTGAATGGTAAGATCCATCGTTTATTGTATCTACTTTCACTATTGTATATCGCATTTGGTAGGTTAGTATTTTGCATGCTATGGTAGGTTCACTATTGATTACATGATTGCTTGTTTGATATGGTTGATGGTTGCATATAGTTGTTAAGCATGCAGAGTAATTATGATTGCTTATTTCTTGACCTTTTTAGGGATTTCTGGAGTGAAATTCCTAAATGGGGGAGATTGTAACGACTCATGTTTTACATATAGAAGGATCGTAAAATATTTTAATTTATTTATATGAGATCTTATGACTCTATAATTTTGGAATATGACTCTTAGGAACATTTTACACACCTATGATTTTTTTTCGAATTTTGGTATGCCCATTTTGACCCTGAAAAAGTTGTTTGGGCTATAACTTTTGATAGGAGTTGAACTAGGGTCTCAACCTAGTTCCATTGCTTTAGGATGATGGCTTCTCATTTCGTAGAGTGGTAGTAAAAGGAAAATGGACTTAGGGTTAGGAAGTTATGTCTGTTTTAAGTTCAGGCAGTTGTTGACCGATATTAGTGTGTAATTAATTAAGCCTATAAGTCATTAGTCTAATTCGAGATTAGTATAAATAAGGGGATGTAGGAGTTAAATTAAAACTTTTCTCTCTTTCCCAAATCAGATCTAAACCTCTAATAATCCTATATTCATCCAAAATCACATAAATTACTCTCTAAATCTAGCTAAATCATTAATTAGAGAGAAGATCATCAATTATAAGATAGAGATTGTCATTTTGGTTGATTTGCACTGCTTTCTATTGCTGTCCACATTGGATCTAGGTGATAATTGGTTGATTTTAGTAATAGGTGAGTGGTTTATGCTTTCCCACTATCCTATGCATGTTTATATGGTTGAATTATAGGTTTTAACATGATTTTTGGCCTTAAAACCTTTTCTAACTTTAATAACAAATTATCATATACTTATGACCTAAATTTGTGAATCTTTGAATGGTTTTCAAAAATGATTTAGTAATTCTCCTTATTCATATTCATGTCTGCATGTAATATGTAGATCTATATTAGAATTGGCTTGTTTATCACATTCTTGTATATTATGTGTCGGAATGGATGTATATGCAACTATGGTTGTATGTTGTGCTTTGTTTGCTAGTATTTTGGATGCTTAGGAAGATAGGTTGGTGAATTTGGCAAATCAGAGGCAAACTTGGTTAGAATTGGACAAAACTTGGAGGAGAGGCTTTAGAGCATTGGAGGAGCTTGCAGTATGATTCGCACCTCAAGATTCACTAAGGACTCAACTCAGCACCGAGTTGAAGAGTCGGTAGTGAGTTATTTTGAAGGCTTGATGGATCGATCAACCTGATGGATGGTTAGAGCATGGCTAGTGGAGGTTTTCCATAGCAAGATGCATAAGATTGGCTAAATATTGGATACCATAAATGTTAAGATTATAACAATTGAGGTGAAAATAAACTTCTCACGTTTATTGGTGTTTACCCCATAGAGAAAGGCCAGTAGAGTTTTATGTACTAACTAGAAGTGGCAGTAAGTTATGGATTTAAGGGTGAATTAAAAGGATTAGTAACAAGAGACTCATATAATAGAAACATGATGTGGATAGCATAAGGGAGACATGAATGAGGACTTTACGAATTTAACGTAGATTCACCAGTTAAAGCAGAAACCCTATTCTCATATTGGTATTAGTTGCAAGGACTCCTATTAACTTAAAGGTATAGCTAGAGTGTTTCCATATTGAAGTTGGATGCTTTATTGGAAAATAAACTTTATAACATTTGTTTAAAAAGGAGAAATTAGAGAATTTGATGAAAAGCGATTTTTCAATAGCTGTTTTAAAGTTTTTGTTTTGTCTTTTAGGCACATTGTTACACTTACCCTTAATGTGTACTTTGCTTTTAATAGAAATTTTGAAAAATAAAAAAAATTTGAAGTATGTATAACCCAACTTTTGAACTCCTTTTATAAATAATAAATCGTTAGTACTTAAAAATGTCTTTTATCGATGTTTCTGTCAAACTCTAAAATAATAAGTTAGAGTGCTACATTTTCCTTAAAGTACACTTTTTTGAAAATTTCTTATTCATGAAAGAAAAATTTAAAATGGTGTGTTTTATGTACATTTTGCTAAGTTAAGCTTAACTGTTTTTGATAATTTAGTTAAAAAAAGAAAAAAAATGAATGAAAAGAGAGTTTTACATTCTTACTAGTTTTGTGGAAATAACGTTAAAATCAAAGGTTTCGATTTAAAAAGATAAAGTGAAAATATTATGACTATCACTTAAACTTAAAAAGGAAAGAAATAGATTGGAGATATATAAATAGGATTACGCAGCCCACCAGAATAGAATTGATTATAGAATTTGGAAGCCTTGAAGTGGTTGGGACAAAGATAAAAAAACATAGGAATTTAGTGATCTTTTCAGTCAACGGTTGAATTGGAAGGACATAGTACTAGGTCAAACTTCCTATAGTAGTAAAGGATGAGCACAACCTTGTATCTTTTTATCCAAGTATGGTTCGAATCTTAGGGTCTTTATGCGAGGAAGTTTGGAAAGTATGTTTTGGGTAAAACATATTCCAAAATTAGGAAAGAGCAAGCCAAGATGGTTATTATCAAAGAATGCTATATTTGCAAGGAGTTTTATCTGGTTTGAAGTGTAAAAAGGGCCAAGTAGAGTATACTTCTATTCTTATATAGTTCGTTATGTGACTAAGAGGAAATTCCTTGATCACATTGGGCAATCTAAGTAGAACAGTAAGTGTAGACATGACGCTGTGTTAGCAAGGTCGGTACCATAGGTAAGGATATGGTACATGTATGCTGTGGTGGTCTAGGTATTGTGTTGTTCCCCTAAAGGCTATGGGCGGGCTAAGTGGACATGAGTAGGAAAGTATATATGTTATTGGTTCTAGCACTATAGATGTGTTCCGCGAGTGCCTAAATACAGAACTTGGAATTGTAGGGTTAGAAATTTACACCCACATGAATTTGGAAAATATTAGGTATTAATAGTCCTTGAATTTAGTATTGGATAGTAGTAGTCCTTGAAACTTATAAATTATGTGATAGCTCCATATTTGTAGATTTAAGTGAGTTGTGCAAGTAAAGATGAAAATTTAGTAACCACTGTAGATTGTTGGGTAATCGATATAGATTAGTAAACATAAATTGGAAGTTGTTATAACACGAGAATGAGATTTAAGTAGTATTTTAATCTATTTGAATGAAGTGTGAAGCAATATAAATTTCATAAATTATTCGGTTTTAGTACAAAAGTGTATCATTTGAAATAACAAGACTATACCCTAAAGAAAGAGATTGTAAAAAATAGGGATGGTTACTGTAGTTTATACCATCTATTTCGGTAATAATAGAAAATATAATTCCTTATAATTCGAAACATGACACAAATCCTCTTTTAGATGATTTATAGAAAGTTACAGAGTTTATGTTTCCTTTTTGGGAAAAGATGTAATTCCAATGAATTAAAATGAAGAAATCTCAAAGTATAAACCAAAGTATTCATGTCTATTGGATTAAAATGGCAAGGCATCATTCCATATTGAGTTGTTCCAACCATGAAATAATTGGAATAAGGTGATAAGGTTATGTTTGGTAAAAAGGTCTCATTTTTGGGAGAACAATAAGAAATAGTAAAATTTTAGAAGTTTAAACCATAAAAGGTATCCTAGATAAAGTTATAGTCAAGATTTTGTAATCGATGGTTAATTCAAGGATTTGGGTCTTCGTCAAGAAAAAGATATTGTTATTTGCACACATTAGGAATGCGAAGGTGATTTTCAAAGAAAAATAAGATCGGGAAATTTTTGTTAAGATTTGGAGGAAGAGATAAAAGGATTCTTTTTAATCATCCCTCAAATTGGAAGAAGACTGTTTACTTAAGGAAATTCATAGAAGACTAACTTAGAATACATAGTTTTATGCATAGCCATCGCACGCGAGCAAAGTACCACATTGGTGATTATCACCAATGTTAGAGTTATTTTGAGTTATGACCTCAATTATTTTAGACTGCTGAGTACTTACTTGTAAAACTTGGGATAGATCCCTGTAGACTACAAACATGATACCTAGATGCCATGATTGTTGAAGGATTGAGGAAACCAACCATAAGTAAAATGAGATAACTTAAGTTGAATCAAATTGGAAATGAAGTTTTGCTATTTTCAACAATTTAAGAAATCACCAAGTTGGGATTCCCTTGTGTAAAGTAGAGAAATAGCAAAGAGCTAAGTAGGAAGTATCATGGAAGGAGACACCTCCACATTTGAGTTGTCTTATTTGGTATCTAGAAGTTGAGGTGATTAGGTGTACCATTAGATGAGTTAAGGCAGTATGTTGTGCTTTTATTTCATAGAGCTACAGTTTCATGGGAGCATATTGATGCTTACGTTATTTAGCATGGTACAAGTTGACACTATTTGAGTTAGTAGCAAGGATTGTTGGGGTTACCGATGCACATACATTTAGATTGAAAATTGATGCTAATAGTGAAAGTTGATAAGGGCAGTCGGAGATCGATTCTTAGAAGGACAAGAACTGCACAAGATAGGCGAAAAGCATATACTGACAGGAGGCACATGGAGTTGAAGTCCGCGGTAGTGACATGGTCTGGGTGAACATCTCATGATTGAGATATGTATGGGGATTGTAGTTCAGAAAAGTTAGCACTGAGAGTGTAGGGCCCTTTTCTGATTTTGGATATAGTAGGGAAGTTTGCCTAGCCTATGGGCAGAACTTCCTAGAGGATTGGCGGGAGTTCACAACGTTTATTTGGGGTCATACTCATGGAAGTAGTTATGCGATGCAGTTACCGTGGTCGAGCCATGTTAGTTAGGAAAAGTTAAAAAAGGATAGGTAAGCCCTTGGTCACCATGCGCCTACCCATATTTTTGGGCATCAGAAAAATTTACTCTATAATGTAGTAATTAAATTGGTTAGAGTCTAGTAAGGAGGCGATCCAGTTAAGAGTACATGGGAGCCTGAGGAGAAGATCCAAGCTATCTATCAAGAACTCTTTTCTGGTACATTTCTATTTTAGTTAGAAAAGTATAGATTAATTTTATTTCTAGGTTTTAATTTAGGTAGAGACCACTATATGGTAGGAATGGTTGCAAATGTGTTATTAGGACATGTTATGGATAATGGATGCTAGTGGATTTATTGTTTGGATTGTTTCTTTTACACATTTAGGATAGTATACCCTCTAGGTAGTATACACATATTCACATTATCCCTTATTGTTTAACTTGTTAGATGTTACGTATGGATGCTTGGCTATTGATTTTCTTATTGAACAATATGCAAATGGATGTTGCATATAGATGGTTGCACGTACATGTAGAATTGCAAGTATACTTATTTAGGATGCATGGCATGAGCATTTGCATGATAGGAGGTCGATTGGATTAAGATACCGCCGACTCTTTGCATTAGTATAGGTTCACGTGCATTTCACGTTGCATATATATATACATGTTGCATTAGTAAATTTCCAATGACAATGATTGCCCGTGATTGCTGGATGAGTAGATGGTTGAAGCGATTAGTTGTTGTGTGTAAGTTACATTTTTTCATCCATTGAGATTTCAAGGACAAAATCCGTTAAAGGGGGAGAATGTAACACCCCGAAAATTTAACGAAAATTTAATAAGAAATTTTTTAATTTAAATTAAAACAAGTAATAAAATGAAATTTTCACAGATGTACAAATTTGTCTACGAAACTTGTTCTATTATGTTCGTAGCAGTTTTTTAAACAATTTTTGTATATAACATTTCTGAATCGAAGTTAGTACGGAGAGGTTACAGACATTTGAAAAGTTAAAAACGAAATAATTGAAAAATCAATAATTTACCAAATTTGTACTATGAGGGTCAACCCAATATTTTGATGGTCGACTACTATAGGTCAACCCCATGGCCTTCAGTGGTCGACCCATCACATTGGAAATTCGAGAACCTGAGCATGAATTGAACAGTTGTGATGGAATGGGATATTTTACTTGGTAGCTAAGTTTTGATGTGTGTATGAGATGTAAACCAAGATTCTTCCAGGCAGATCCAACACTCCAAATTGATTCCTAACCTCTATAAATTAACACCTAGGCTAACCCTAAATTCATTATAAAATTTACAGTCTACCAAAACTCTGCCAAAATTTCTTCTCTCAACCTATAAACTTCCTTCAAAAACAAATTAAAAATCAAAGCAAGAGCATGCTAGTAATCATGCAATAACCCGTAATTTTACCACTTTGAAAATGTAATATTTACTTTATTTTACATATTCAGATATAGTATTTTCAAACTTAAATAATCATGTTTTATGGATAAATAAGAATGATAAACTTATTTTTAGAATTTGATTACAAAATCATGAAGTTTGGATTTCCGTCAAAAAGTGACAAAAGTCGGTTTGCGATAAAATGGGATATACATTCAATGACTGTTTTAAAAGATAAATAACTCCTTTTAAAATTTTTATATAATGATGATAATTGGTTGATAAAAGTTTTATAATTATATATATACTTGTTATATAACGATTGACAAATTTCATCGCACTTTGACTAATCAACGTCGTATTTTTACAATTGGATTTCAATATTATTTAATATGGTCTTATAACTTAAATAATCTTGTTTTAATTACTTAAAGATGATAACAAATCAATTTTCAAGTTTTGTTTACAGAAATAAATAGTTTGAATAAAAAATAGAAAATATGATCGGAAAACGTTTTGTCAAAAATCAACGTTTTGTTTAATATAAGTTGTGTAAACATTTTGCAACTTGAATACTTATTATATAAACATATTAAAAAAACAATAAACACCTCACTTATTATAACTAACGATTAATAAAGCTAAGTGTTTAATTAAGCAAAAAAAGTACAAAAAGTAAATATTTTCACCAAGTCCAACACATGTCAAATCAAATCACATCAAAATCAAAACAAATCTTCACTTTAATCCACTTTTTCATTCAAATATATCTCTTAAGTATTAAGCAAAAGATGACGTAAAGTAATGAACTGATGTGATGATGGTAAGTGTTGAAAAAGCATGTTTACTTAAAGGTTAAGGAAGGGTATTTATGTCATTTGACAAAGCTTAAGGGTTAAGGGATTAAAAGCTATAAATAGTTATGCATACCACTTCCATTCTCACACAAACCATTATCTTCTCTTCTTCTTCTTCTTAAAATCCATGGCTTCTTCTCTTCTTATTCTTCTTAAAATCCATGGCTTCTTCTCTTCTTTTTCCTTATAATTTTTTTTAAAATCATATCAAACCAACTCCAAACTTTTCCAAAGACCTTAGAATACCATTCGAACATGGTTAAGCATCTAAGAAGTCAAAGAATGATGGAGGAGGAGGTGGAGCATGGTGAGACCGAACACTATGGAGGGGAGGAAGGTGACCACGAGCAAGGAAGGGGAAAGAGGTCAAAGGTATGTGGTTTAAGAGGAAGAATGATGGTTTTAGATGATTTTTGTATGAAGTGGAGTTCGGAGAGCTCCAGAGTGAAAATAGTGGAACGAAGTGCTTTCGGAATACCGCTGGATTCGATTCGGGAAAGTTCAATAAAGTTAGACGGAGTGGAAACAGTGCGAACTTGATTAAAATACATACATATTATAATTTGAAATTTATTATAAAATAGTTAGCATGAATATTAAAAGTAGTTATGATGTTTGGTTGGTTAACTAATGATGCTTTATGGTTACTTGAGAAGTAAGGAGTAATATATATATATATATATATATATATATATATATATATATATATATATTTAAACATGTCAAATGAAAGTGAGCTCTTTTATTTTAAAATTCTAATCTTGATTGTGCTATGATATTCATGATTATACCCTATGAAAATATATATTGATTAACACCACTAAGTATTGATATGGATGCTAGAAATAGATTTGGTTGTATGGATGAATTTGTTATTGTTAATGTTGAATTTATCAACACCTTAATTAAAGTTAGTTATGACTAAATTATTAGTCTAGTTAATTACAGTTGATTTAAGACCACACTTGTTTAGAAATCAGATGTGGTGTACTTGGCATAGTTAAGTCTGTTTTTAAATTTACTATGGAAGAAGAATTCGTTTTGGAAAAAATAGAAACTTGATTTGAAAACGAAAACTTAAAGATAAAGTTTTGAAATTGCTTTGGGAATGGAAATTAGTGTTTTAAGATTTTAAAGTTAATGAATTCTAAAGTTTTAGAATGTGGAAAAAGATAAATAGCTTATGATTTAACAAGTTTAAAATATAGAAAGTTGAATATTAAAATAATAAAATATGGAATATTTTGGAAATAAAGTGAAAACTGGATTTTAATGAATAAAATAGGAAAATATTAATTCAAAATGATATATAAATAATAAAACTCAATTTGAAGAAGTTTCGGCAAATGTTGAAAAACAAGTCAAAATAAGGCACGTCGCATAACGGCAGTTCGCGATTTCGCCACGGAAAAGCTAAATGAATGTACATGATATAAACGGAGTCAGAATTCTTTGAAATAAGAATTTTCTAGATCCTTATAACCATAGTTTTCAAATGGAAAAGAAAAACCAAGATTTCATCTTGTAGATTTTAATATGACCAAATCAAATTTTTAGGAAAATCGCGTTTTTGCCGTTAAGTGACCAAAGTGTAAAATTCTCTAAAATGAATAATTTTAAATGTTAAAAAATATGAAATAAATTTGAAATATGTTAAAATGCTTTAAAAGAGGTTTGAGTTATAAATATGGATTTCCAAATGATAGAAAAATTGTTTTAATCAAATAAGCTTTTAAAACACTATCCACAGCACTTTTCTACAGTAGTTTTAATAAACTTTAGAAAAATAGATTTAAACGTAACTATTCTTTCCCAAATATTTTATAAATGTCTTTAAATAAACAATTTAGTATTTTAGAGATGATTTGGAAGTTTTAATAAGAGTTTAAATAAATGGTTAAGAGATATTGTTTATAACACTTAAACAATATAATTGAAATCATGTCCTTGAATGTAATAACAAACTGAGTATGTGGAAACAACTATTACATTTATCCCGCCTGTGAGATCTAGAAAGGTAAAACGGGGTGTGTAACTAAGGTTAGGGATGAAGCAACCAGTGCCTTGAACTTAACTGGCCTCTGTTTTCTCTTTGTAGGCGAGGATAGAACAGACTTAAGGGAAAGCCTGGATGCTCTAAATGAAAACATCATATTTAATATTTTCAAAAATAAAAAGAGTTAAACAAGATTTTAGCAGTATAAAGAATGTTATAGTAAAACTCTATATTAAGTTCCGAGGAGGGAATATTTACTATCCGCGTGAATTTAAAAGGTGATTTTTCACTATTTTTCCACGAATAGTACAAGTTGAACATGGAAATTAATCTGGGTATGATTAGTCTTATCTTTTGCTCAATATAACTAGTTTGGGTTTACAATAAATGGTGTCTTAAGTAACATTTTTTAACCCATTTAAGATATGTTTCTGGAAAATGAAAACTTTGTTAGGAAAGGGATTATATATTCCTAAGTGAATGACTTAAAGATTTCCAAAGTAAAGGGTTTTAATTAACCAAAATAATTTAAGTGAAAAGAGGCTTAACAATCTTGTGTACTCATATTCACATTTTTTATCGGAAATTGAATTCGAAGAAACCAGGATCGAATTTAGACGATTCCTATCTAAAAACCACTTCGAACTAATTTACGTATTCGAAAGTGAAACATGTTGAAGATAAAAACAATTGAGGACGAAGATCTTCATAATGTAGGGCTGCTTGCACCAGACCCTCGGGGAAATTACCATATCATATACTTATGGCGGCAGTAGTGCTCTGTTATGAAAATCTTCGATTTGCAAGGACTAATCGCTACTGATCCTGGGGGTGATCCCCAAAACAGGATGTGGTTGGAGAAGTGCCTTCGGTTTGTCCTGTTCTTGGACAACTTGTATGGACAAATGTTTGACGTTGCATTTTAAATCACATTGATTGATCTCTATAAAACATATCATCTATTTGGTGGAGGAGAAGGTAAATTCTCTTAGCTTAACACCCTTTCCTAAGACGTACGAGCTCAGGAGTTATGCATTTGTAGAAATCAGTTGTGTGATTATGGAATGGCAAGGTGGCATTCAAAGTGAAATGTGCTATATGAAAGGTAATTGTTACCTTAGGCCTCACACCCGGAAATGGCTAAAACAGGGTAGATGCAGCAAGGTAATGTGGTACGCAACCATTAGGGTATGATTATCCCCTTCTAGATATATTTATTCCCGCTATGACGTCGGGTTTTAAATTAATGTGGTATATGCGAAGAGAGCTCTCGGATAGGTCGGTAACGACCGGGTTGATGACATATTTGGTACTATCTAGTTAGAGGTAGGCCGGTCTTGTGTTGGTAGAGGACCATCAGTTGGGCCTCGGTACATTCCTCTAGAGATGTACTACCGGAAGGTAGGTCCCTTACCAGGTCATTTGTTGTAAATCCATTCTCAAATACGAGCTTGCGGTTTTAGTTGTAGAGCCTAGTATGCTGGAACTTAATAATGGTAACAATTTCAGCTATTTGAATATGTTTACTTGAAAAGTGTTTTCAAAGAATGTCATTAAAAATAATATTAAATGATTTGATAAGAATATTTTAGTTATCATAAGGTAAAAACTCGTTTGTGTTTATGTGCGGAGTGATCTTATGAGATACTCTTTCTTTTCAAAAGGTTTTTGTTACCAATCTCCCATCTATGACACTGTCATTTAAGATTCGTGTTTCTCGCACTGGTTTGCCAGACTGATTTGGGTATTTTTATACTCGGATCAAATCCGAGTAGTTTCAGGATTAGCTGAAGACGCTTGGAATTTCCAGAGGAGAGCTGGAGATCATCAATGTACGGACGTATTCTATTTTCTGTTGCATTGTGTGTTGTTTGTTTTTCACTAAATGTAAGGACAGATGTATTATAACTGTCCAAGCTGAATCTAGGTTAGACTCTGATATATGTTTTAAAAGATTTTCCGTTGTAAAAATTTTATATTGAAATAATATATGTTATTTCATTCGAGTAAGATTCTGTTCTTTCTTCCTTTTCTTTCTACTCTTGACAATCTACCTTTCTGGCACTTGGGATTAGGGCTCGTGAATATCGTGAATGTTTTAGTGTCAATTTCTAAAGGTCGAAAAGTTGGTCCTCACAAATCAGATCTTGGAGGAGGCAGGCTAACAGATACCGATTCACGGGCAAGGAACGAAGTTAGAGCTTGGATCTAAGGTGAGTGAGAACAAGTCTAATAAGATAATTTATTATATTTAAATTTAATCTCCTCTATATGATCTAGGTTGTTAGTAATTTAAATTGTAAATTGTAAACCCTAATTATTAAACAGGAAATCTGGATTAGAAATTGAAGTACTGTAAATTGAATAATCTACGAACCTTTTTTTGAAACCCTAGAAATTGGTTAATCATTAGCATAAGTAATCTATTAAGATGCATGAACACTAAATCAATGAAAATTGTATAAACCTATGAAATTGGGAATTTAGACTGGTCTCCGGAGTTGCGTAGAGTTCACTATAAACGCTGTAATAAATAAAATTAACATAAATTAATAATTGAATTAGAAAGACAATACAAACCCTAATATTTATATGCGATCGATCGACCCTCACCATGAGCGGTTGACCGGTTATCACCTGAAATGCGCAACCCGAACCTCGACCTAAGGCCCAGGTTAATAATAAAAATAAAAATAAATGTTGATTATTGTGTAAGCCTACTTGAGGCTATTTGTACACATGTTAGGAGCTGTAGGGAAGCTAGTTCCTTATGGGATGACACTAGGACGTTGGGGTGATACTAGCGGGACTTTACTTCCACAGTAGCCTAGTGGCGATGATAGTAGTGGGAATTCATTTCCATAGTAGCCTAGTGTTGATGATAGTAGTGGGAAAAATTTCCATAGTAGCCTAATGGCTGTGATAGTAGTGGGACTTTATTTCCACGGCAGCCTAGTGGGGGTGACAGTAGTGGGAATTTATTTGATGGTATTGGGAATTTATTTCCACAGTAGCCTACTGATAGTGTTTCCAATTTAGTAGCCAAGGGGTGGTTTTTCCATGTTTAGTAGCATTGTGGCGGTGTTTCCATGTTTAGTAGCCTAGTGGTAGAGTTTTATATATTGAGTAGCTCTAGGAGCGATGATCGACCGTTAGTTATTGATGTTCGATTCATAGCTCTATCCTTGTAATAACCGACACATTGTAGTAGTGTAGGTGTATGAGTCGAATAGAAACCCCTAGATAATGGACCCTAGGAATACACAGACACTTATAGAACACTCTATGTTATTTAGAGTAGAGTTAAAGTTAACTGCATATGATCACCATATATTAAACTTGTACCCATTCACTAGACTTTTGTCTGACTCACTCCCTCCTTCCATATTTCTCTACTACAGGATAATAGGTTAACAAATGATTAGGCATGATATAGGGAGAAAGGAGCCAAATGTTGGAGTTTCCCTATTCTTTAAAGCTCCTCATGTAGTCAATTATTGTATTAGATGTCTATTAAGCTTATATTGTACTTTGGGAACAGTGTATATGCAATATATTTGGCAGTTAATTATTTTGTAGACCATTTTTTGAAATGTCTATTTTTCAGTACTTATATTTTAATTCCTTTCGCTGTGAGATCTGAAAGTGTATAATGTCTTAGAATTTACTCTTATAATTATGCTCTGTAATGTTTTAAAATCCAAACAACTCGTATTTCTTAGAATGACGTGAGTTCGAAAGTCACACTAGGGTTTCGATCGGTGTGTCGGGAGGTGGGGTTTTTACATGTTCTAAACTTATGTTCTATGTGATTGTTTGTAAGTTAGCCTAATGTGCTTGTTGTGAGTTTTCCTAATATGTTTGAAGCTTTGCATTATGTTCTTTCCTTCTGTATGCTTGCCTTGTGTATTGAGTGTCTTCCTATTTTGTATGGCACTCATGTATGTATACCTGTTGTGCAAGACTGGTGTTCTTTGAGATGTGTTGCCTTCCTTTCCTGGTATTTCTGAACTACTTATTGCTTTGTCTATGCACATATGCACCTGTTTTGTACTTATGCTTTCCCTGCCTTGTGCATACCTTACTGGTTTTGTGACATCCCGGAAATTTTGACGATATCAATTTAATAATCTGTGGTAGAAATTAAATTGATATGATAATAACTGTTAATAAAATGTGAATTTGATTTATAATTTTCCTCTGAATAGATGTTTAACTGATAATTTATATTTTAAAGGCTAATAAATTGTTTTCTGTTTATAATCTATATATAAATTTATATATATTGTAAATAGATAAGATCTGATTTGAATTTTAATAAAAGAAGATATATTTTCTTATTTTAATATTTTGGTAATTTTAGTCTGAATTAATATATATATCTTTTTAAAAGCTATAAAATAAATAGTCTGTTGATTTTAATATATATACAGGGTAAGTTAATTTGTTTAAAATTGATTTTTACTTAAATTTAAATTTAACAAAGGTGGTTTGTTCTTTTTAAATATAGAATTGATATAATATGAGTAATTTATTTATATAGTGATAATATCTTTTATAAAATCATTTTATTTTTGATAATGAGTTTATTTATTTTTATAGAGATAATTTCTTTGTAAATTATTTTAATTTGATAAATATTTTTGTGAATAGATTTTTAAATAGGAATTGTTATATATATATATATATAATTGGAAAGCTATAGTTTGAAGTTTCAAGTAAAATCTTTGTTTAAGTTTTAAAATAAAATAAGCTTTATAAATATTAAACTTAAGTATAAATCAAATGTATGATCTTAACAAATAGAAAGAAAAATCTATAAACATAAGAACAAAATAAAAATCTATAAAACATAAGTATAAAAAGGAACATAAGATATAAAGATACAAGTTAACATTTTAACTATAATAACCATAACAACTTTCAAATAAAAACTTATGTAAAGTAGTAGGCAAATAAATACCTGTAGTGTTTGAAATGCTAAGGTTAAAACAAAGTATAGAAATAATATGCAGATAGATAGAAATGCAAAGAACAAGTAAAAGTAAAGGTGCTTGTATGTAACCTGAACATAACTAAACTTTTTCTTTTCTTTTAAAATAGCAAGTAAAATATGAAACAAGTTAGTATGCAGACAAGCTAAAGTATTCGAAGCTAGGCAAGATAACAAATTACAAGTGTGCAGGCTGAAGCAATAAAACAAGGCGAATAACAAAAGTAAAACCAACACTTAGAAATTTTGTACAGGCAACAAAATTTAAAAGCTAAAGTAAATATACAACATGTTTTGGCTTGTAAAACAAGATTCAAGCAAAGTAGAAATATCTATGACATATGTAGTATAAAATAATCAAAATGGGAGACATAAGTACAATACCATTTAATGCTTCATATCTCAAGAGCATACCAAAGTCTATTCGAACTGGTTCCAAAATCATTTCAGCCTCCTATTCTAAAAGAAAATCTATGGCAAATATGAAAATGCTTGTACCTGAAGCATTACTTGACCAGATATCACCTACCCTATACAAACTCCTCTATATTATTTCATATTTGTTTTCGTTTAACACTGCAAAACCAGAAAAAGAAAATATAGTAAACCATTTCTTTTGCAAACTAAAACAACAATTTCAAAACAACAAAAGGGAAGGTGATGGGAAGATCAAGCAAAGCCTTCTCAGTTTTCAAGATGTAAACTGTTTCAAGGCAAAGCTCTGTTCTTTTGCAAAAACTAAGGTGAGTAACAATTTTTGGTTAAAAACTACTTAAATGCAAGATGGTTGCATGTTTATATCTGACTATTGATATGTTTATGTGATTGCATATGTAAAGTGCCTGAGTAATTATAAATGTATGTGTGTTCAGGGACTCTATTTGTAGCTCCTCTGGTTGTTTTCAAATTTCAGCTTTGATTCAAAAAAAAAAACAAATCTCTCGATTTAGTCTGAGATAGGGTTTAAGGTTTAAACCAAACTTGTATGTTTTATCATAGTTTAGTTTTTTAAAATTTTATTTAAGTTGAATTAAAGTTTAAATGCCATTGGAATCTTATAAACAACAGACAAACTAAAATAATGAGTAAATTCAAACATTTAAAAATGTTGATTCAGGGTTACAGGTTAAATCACTACCCTATAACAAGATTTTTAAAATAAATATCATCATTTTTAACATAGTATATAAGGTGCAGTTTTGGGTAAAACGAAAATGGGTTTTCGTTGATTTTGGGGTGATCTAGTACATTGGAATGCCTGGCGTTCTTTGTGATGACGGAGTGGTGAACGGAGAGGCGAGGAAAAATGGTGAATGGCGTTGTAGTTCGTCGTGGAGGAATCGGCGACAAAGTCTTTCCTGTAAACCTAGTTTTTGGTAAGTTTAGAAACGTGTTCGTCTCGACCTCCATGGTGGATCGAGTTCCACGAAATTTTGGGGACTGGAGACTGGAAGGGAGGCGAAGATGTGGCAGGAAGCCCATAGGTTCTGGTGATCGGAGAATCGAGTTCGAGGGGGTACTAGGTGTTGGGTTTCGTTCCTGTTCTTGTGACAGGTAACTCGATTTCGATTGGGGCAATTGCTCGAGATTCTGGTGATCGAGATCGTGAGGGGTGGTCGGAGATGTTATGCTGGCATCGGAGTCGATGGTCACAGGCGAACATTTCGCCTGTGCACGTGCACGTACTTTGGTGATGGCTGTCGATTTCGTTTGAGTGCTCGAGATTTTTGCGTGAGAGACTCGGGAGGTACTCGAGTTATTCGAGTGTTTTACTCGAAGCAGTTCGCTGGCGTAGGAATGTGTTCGAATGCCTCAGATCAAACTGTTAAGTGTTTGCGTGGATGGTTCTGGGGAAAATACTCGGGTAGATCGCGTGTTAGTCTCGAAGCAGGGATGTTAAGAACTCGAAGCAGGCTGGGCTCCTCACGAGACAGAGGAATGTTTCCAGTTTTTAAATAAAATTGATTTCCAGGTTTAAAGCGAAGTTAAAAATTTAAATAAGATTTTAAATAGTTGTTTAAATTTAAGTAGTGGATGGTTTCAAATTTTCTTTGAATCCAAAATCTGAAATTTAAATTAATTTTTATTTTAAATGTAAACGAACGGTTTTATAAAAAGTAAAATTTGTTTTAAACCAAATGATAACGGAAGTTTTTAGAAATTATTTTATTAAAAGTTTTGAGAGAAAGAAATGTATTGCAAGATTAAAAATATACTTAAAAAAAAAAAAAGAATTGATTTTCATAATAATTTCAAATTTAAAAAGCTCTTTCCTTTATATAAATTTTGTTTTAGGAAATAGATGATATGTACATTTATTTAAAGAAATTTTAAAGTGAATTTACACTAGATTAATGTTTAAATCATTAATCACTTTAAATCTTAAATTTAGAAAGGAATTTGGAATTTAAAATGTGGAAATGTTAATTAAGTCATTTATTAAGGAATTAACTACTATAGAAATAAATTAAATAGTGAAGTAATTAATAAATTAATTAGAGAATGACTTATTTATATTAAGTTGTAATTAAAAAGAAATTTTAAAGGGAGAAATCAAGTAATTGTTTAGTTAATAAATCAATTAACTAAGGATTTTAAATTGATTTATAAATGTGATAAATATTGATAATAATTAGATGAATTAATTTGGATAATGCATTGAAACTGTTAAATGAATATTTAACAAAAGTAATTAAAGGGTTATTATCTATTGGAACTAAATTTGAAGATATGATTGATTGAATAAATTTAGTTTAATCAAATTTATAAATCATTTAATAACCTGATAAGTAGATTTACTCGGTGTAATTAATGAAGCAGAGTTTCTTAGAGAAGTAATTAGAGGGTAATCACTGGATGTGATTTATGTAAGTTGATGTGTAGATAAAGTAATGTGGGAAATTACTTTTGTAATTAATCGAGGGATTAATAAATGAAGATAATTAATTATGGGATAATTAATTTAATTTATAAGTAATTAAAGAGAGTTAATTACTGGTGTTATTAATTAGGGTGATTAATAATTGTTTAGTTTAAAGATTAAATTACTTAAAGTAATAAAGTAGTTTAATTTACAAATTAATGATATGATTTTAAAATGTTTAACTAAGTAATAATTAATAATGAGGTAATTAATTAATGTAATTAATTAAGAATAAATGTAGTTAATTATATTTAATTAATAAATGAAGTAATTAAATGTTAATTACTATGAATAATTTAATAATTCATTTGTGGAATTAAATTAAGACTAATTACTTATTGTAATTAGAAAAGGATTGTATAAGCAGGATTTATAAATGTGGTAATTAATTTAATTTACTTTAAATTAATCAGTGAGAGGAGTAATTAATTTAATTCATTTTAAATTAATTATAGTTGTGAATGATAAATCATTGCTTATGAATGGTACTGATATCCCATTGAATTATTGATTGTGATCTCAGATATGAGACGAGTGATATCTGTTGTGATTTGGATGCTTGTCTGAGATATTATTGATTATCTGTTTATGGTGATGTTGTGATATCCATTGTTATATTGTGACTTATCTATCTGTGTTGATATAGATAATTGAATTGAATTGTTTTAACTTTAAAAACAACTTGGCCTTAAAAGACACGTTTTGGATTTCGATGAGACCGGGATCGGGTTTCCGTATACCGGGATTCCAGGTCTGGAGACCCGAATACCACACCGATCCAAATTAACGTTAGGTCGTGAAATTCAAATGGAGCAAGTGAAGACTCGAGGTATAAGAACTATTCGTCAGTATAACTCTGTGGGTGATTCCGTAATGAGTTTGACGGAGATAGTACTTATAGATTCGAGATGGTGATTCAGAATGCAAGGGTTATTGTCGTTAACTCTGAGGGTGATTCCAATACGAGTGTAACGAGATAATGCCTTCGGTTTCGTTCGAACCCGGAACGAACTTGTATGGATTGAATGCTTTCAGCACATCGTCAGGTGGACGATGAGCATTCTAAGTGATGAGTTCTGATAAAGGTAATCGTGACCTCAAGCCTCATCAACCGGGAATGGCTAAAACAGGGGAGGTGCAGCAAGGCTTCGTGGGTAGCCCCCACTTGAGAGCGGGATATACCAATGTCTAGAAGTCCCTTTTATTCGGTTTGTGGGCAGTTGATTCGCGACAACTGCTGGGGTTGTTTCGTTTGGAACTGTTCAGTAAGGAATGGTTCCGGCCTTGTGTTGCAGGGGAGCGGGCGTACTCCTCGGTACGGTGATCTAGGCCACGTACTGTGACGGGCGGTACCCCAGTAGCCCAGCCATTGTATGGAATCCAATCTCCAATAAGCGCCGTACGTTTTGATTGTGCCCAACTATGTTGAAATGTGAGATGTAAGCATTTCAGCTATTTTCTATTTACTTGAAAACCCTAGACACTATTATAATATCACTGGATTTCCTATAAAACGTTTTGGTTAGCGTAAGGTAAAAACTTTTCCATGTTTATGTGTGGGAAGTCTTACGTGATACCTTTGTTTCAAATGATTTTCAAAGTTAAACAACCTTACCCTGTTACTCATACCAGACCCATGTCTGACCCGAAGTTTATTTCTGTTTTTCATAAACTCTCGGGTACCCAAATTTTTACGGGTAGCCAAGGGATTCAGGTTAGCTTTGACGAATACTGGAGGAGCAATGGAGCAGGAGGCTTCAGCGTATAGATATATATTGGTTCCGCTGTGTTAGTGTTTATTCTATATTCCGCTGTGTTGTATCTCTGTGATGTGTGAGTTGTATTAACTAGACAGGTGTTTATAACTGTCTAGTTTGTGATGTATTGTCTGTGTAGCTCTGATGTATATGATACTATGTAATATTTATGTGATATATTATATTTTATTCGTTCCGCTGTTGAGATTCTGTTGTTGTTTCTTCTTCTTCTCTATCTTTTCTACTTTCTCACCTCTTTCTTTTCTTAAAAACGATACGTCTTCCTAGGCATAGGAAGTAGGGTCGTGACAGGTTTGTGCACACATGTGTGCATTTCCTAAACCATGTTGTGCATTCTGATTTGTTATTTTTTGTGCACTGAGTTGAGCTTGAATTTTTGGGTTTGACCATGTTGGTTTGTGATAGTGAGCTTGATTTTAATGTGCATTGTTAATTTCAAGTTGCTCGGCCTTAAGGCATGTACAATGATACACTGTGCACGTCTTAAGTTGCTTGTGTGTATTATCGATTTGAATTTCTGTCCCACATGAACATGTCGTAGGGTCCTATGTATACATGTTGCATTGGTCCATGTTCATTAATTTTTGATGCCTGTTAAAGGTATGAAAACAAAACCAATAGACTAAGGCAATATAGATTTTAAATATATTTATATTTTTGTAGTTTCAAGTTTTCTTTTTTGCTTTTTATTACCTTGTTTGTTAGGTAAAGTAGATTTCTGTCAGGACAAAGGATGGAGTAAGAAGATACAAAAGTATATTTGAGTGAGTAAAGAAAACATGTAGTGTAACAATTGTATTGAAATAGTTACTGTAACGACCCAGAATTTCGAACAAATTAAATTGAAAATATTTAATTAATTTTAAATATTTGAACGATGATTTAATTTGAATCCCGAATATAACTTTGAATTTGACGATTAAATTATAAAATTTAATCTATTGTAAGGTGAATAAAATTTCGAATCTTCAATTTAAGTTGAAGAAAAATATTTCGAAAGCTTTTAAAATTCATATTGATAATACCGAAGATAATCGAAGCTTCAGAATGGAAAGAGAATTTATAAAACGTTGTTTTGACTTCCCCCCTTAAAAGAATTTCGTCCTCGAAATTACAAGTTAGGAAAAAATGGTCCTTAGCTCGTCTATCATTTTTCACAATCTAATAGTTTTATCAAATTTTCAAAACAAATCTTTCTACTAAAGATTCGTTATTATTTCAACTAAATTTCCAAACATTTTCATAATTTTCAAACAACATTGTTTACTTAACAATACAAATTTAAGTTTAAATTCAAATTTTAAACTTTCAAAATTTCTCAAAAATTTTCTAACGCCCTAAATTTCCGAAAATTTTTGCCAGCGTCTCCTTTGCGCGGCTAATACGGTACAACTACAAAACGTCCCTACGGACTCTCAGATTTCAAAAAGAAAAGAAAAATGCCAAGCGGCTAGACCAGAAATTAGTAAATCTCATATAGAAATTTAAATACATACCTTTTTATCGAGCAATTCAAATCCTCTTCAAAATTAAAATCCCAATTCCTTTACACCTGTATATCCTACTAGCCATAATATCTAGTTACATATATTCAAACCATTTTGCAAATTCCATTACAAAATTTTTCGATATATGCTTGTTATATCATTTTTACTTCACTATTGAAGTTACATATTCATTATCATTCAATTTTACATTTCAAATTCATTTGAATTCAATTCACAATTCCAATCTAATTTGGATTCAGTTTACAATTTCAATTCTATTTGAATTCAATTTTATCTTCTATTCTGAATATTGAATGTTTATCAACTATCTTTCATTCAACTGCACTATTTTAGATTAGTTTCATTTACTAATTCAATTTCCAATTCTAATTATTCAATTCAAACTCGTTTTCAACATTCAGTTTTAATTCCAGTTTTATTCTTTCGTTCATTTCCAAAATTTATTTACAATTCACTATTTTGGTTTATAACCACTTATATTAAACTGGATTTCAAATAACATATGAATTTTAATCCATCTTTCAATTTACATTATTCAATTCAATTCATTGCTTACAAATTCGAAATGAATTTCAACTTTCAATTTCCTTTTCATTTAATTGATTCACTTGCACTTACTTTGATTCAACTTAAAATTCCTTAAGTTAAATTTGTTCAATCCAAATTCACAACAAACTGCATAAGTTATCAACTCATTCATTATTCTCATCAATATTTTTATATAACATTTTAGAGTCTTTTCAACCTTTTCAAAACCATTTTTGAAAACAATTCAAATTATCCTTTGAATTTCCAAAACTAAACCCAAATTTTTCAAACCACTTCCATTTAAAACAATTTAACAGCAATTCCTCTTTTGGAAACCCGAAAATGAACACCGGTGATGCTGCAGTCATTACCGAAGTTATTTTCCAGCGACCGAAAAGAGTTTAGAGCTTTTATCTCTCCAAAATACTTTTTCAAAAACCTTCGAAATTTATTTTCAAATCAAAAAGGATTTAAACCTTCCAAATCTCCAAAATTTTCTTTTCAAAACATTTCCAAAACTTCTTTGGAATCCCGTTTCAAATTACAAATCACATTTATAATTTATATTCTTAAACTTCATTTGTATATGAATTCATTTCTTAACTTTAGAGTTATGATTTCAATTTCTTATCCAATTTCATATAACAAGGATAACATTTCAATGTTATTATTTTATAACAACCATGCATCCATATACTATAATAATTCATAGAAAATGATTTCTTTTCTATACAAAAATAGTTTTGGGTAAAATTATTTCATTCACCCTATTTAAAATAATACTGTGTCGTCTTGCCTCGTTTAAGTGTTTAGAAATCCCTATCGATAATATGGCGTCCCACATACCGACCAAAATTCATAAACATCTCAACGGATAAGCAAACACAATATAAAACATTTTTATATTCACTAACAAATACGCGCTCATATCTATTATTACACTCAACTCATTCTAGAGTACTACTGACTCTATCTCTAATGAGTAACACCCAACAGAGCAGGGTTGTCGCTTAACCATATGCTCTGATACCACTTTGTCACATACCGGAATTTCGACTTTCGAAAATTCGACATCGATACTCACTTTATCGACTGCCGAGCAATCGAGTGCCGGAAACTCCAATAGTGAGGGTTTTAAGAAAAAGAAAAAGTAGAAGAAGAAGAAGATAGAAGAAAAAGAGAAGAAAGAAAGAAGAAGAACAACAGAACAACAACAGAAACAGAACAATATCAGAATCTCACATATCGCAGCGGAACAATATATAATAGATAAATGAATAATCTTTAAACAAAGAACTATATCATTTTATACATACATCAATCAGAGTCAATATACAACTCAATACAACAATGGACAGTTATATAACTTGTCCTCATACAGAATACACAGCGGAATAAATGCTATAAGGTACAAATACTACGTCTCGTTCTCCAGCTTATCTCCAAAGCTCCAGAATATCCAGAATATCCTGATAACATAACTTTAGGCTGCCCGTGTGGAAATTTGTGGGCACCCAGAGTTTAGAAGGGAAACAATAAACTCCGAGTCAGTCATGGTGACTGGTGTGAGATCGTAAAACAGTTATTTTATCTTTAAAATAAACAACAGAAATTTTTTAAAGTAAATTCGCAATGCTTTTGGAAAATGAAACTACCATAAGACCTCCCACCACACACACAATGCAAACGCAGACTTGGAGGAGATCTCTTCTTATGATAGTCAAAGATGCTTACTACGCAAAATCAAATCATTTTGGATATTATTATTAGTGCATAGTGGAAAACATTTCGAAAGTAGGATATTAATCTTAGCCAGCATAGGTACCATTATATTATGCCTGCTATAGCTGCCTCCAGAGGAGACAGGTTATACAATTGAAATCGTAAAGGCTCGTATTGTTTCTTTGGATTTCCAACAAATGGTCAGGCTAAGGAACTTCCTATCCACGATGGGTACGTCCCTGGAATAGACGACCCGAGAACCTAACCGGATCTCTGCCAACACAAGGCCGGGTTACCTCTGCAAAAATAGGTAACTACTGACACGCGTATGCCATCCCCCAATCGTAACCGATCTTCCCGAGGATCCTCGATTTCCAACAAACCACATAGATAATAATGCAGCAACCACATAGGTTAAGTATCTGGGCTCCATACCATGATACCACCTCTATCCAGAAGGAATGACATACACTAAGGGGCGCTACTCCCTAGAACCTTGCCGCATCCTTCCTGTTTCGACCATTTCCGGGGTGTGAGGCTCGATGAAGTCTCGTCCACAAAGCTACGCTTTCTACAAAGCCCTGCTTCGGGTCAAACAAAATGATCAACCTATGATCACAAAGATATAAGATCAAACAAATGATCATATCGCAAATGATCAAACACTGATCATTTCACAGCAACACTCAGTATGCCACGTTACCAAATTAGGATATATCGTTGATAAATTTCAACTACATAACCTCTGAGCTCGTACGTCTCAGAGAAGGGTGTTAAGCTAAGAGAATAAATTCTCCGCCACCAACAGAAATGTATTTGAAAGAAATCAGCTCTATATCTCAAATTGTAACGTCAGACACACAATCCATATAAGTCTGTTCCGGGATCGAACAGAACCGAAGGCACTTCTCACGAAGCCCTTGCATTTCCGGATAAATTTCTAATCACGTCCGGACTTCCCGTCACTAAGGGTGATAAAACCTCTAAATCGGAGATCAGCCGATGTAGAGTAACTCGACGGTAATCCTTCCGTTTTCAAAAATATCCGGTCTTCAACACCGGTCTTCAAATGCGATTCATAACGATGTATCACATATTCGGAATGGGTTATACGACCCCATGGTCCTTTCCCGGCTAACCCGAATAGTGAGCGCTTATTTAAAAATAAATGTGGCATTCAAATCCATCCAATTCACAACAAATACCTACTCAAGGTAATTATTGATAGTCGGTTATTTAACTATCAATAAAGATGCGCAACATCATCAGATTCCAAATAATTTTCCAAATTATTTCATCTTCAAAAATATCTTTACTAGATATAAAATTTCCACACTTAACTGTTTGAAAACAATTTCAAATCAATTTCCACATTTCATTTTATCTTTGAAGATAAAATCTCAAAACAGTTCATTTCATATTGGAAAAGCATTTCCATACTTATTTAAAAATAAGTAATTCACAAATCATTTATTTTCAACATTTGAAAATATTCGATATACTTAAATCAAATTAAGTATATAGTTCATTCTTTAAGGAAATCATAAATTTTAACATCTATTTGAGTCAAAACGAATGTTGCGTAAAACATCGTTACGACGACTCGAAATCACTAGTATAGGGATTCAGAATTTAGATAGATGTGTAAATCCCAATACTATATAAAACATTTCCTTCCGGAAATCATTTACTATAACAACAGTGTTATAGTCCACCATTTCCTTAAATTTCTCGAAAACGTCTATTTCAACAATGAATGTTGAAATCTATGCTTTCGATTCATAATACATTTTAAAACATCTTTAAAATGTTTAACTTCATTTTTTTTATATCACTTCTTCAAAAATAAATCCATTTTACTTAACAATATATTCACTGTCCAAAATCGTGAATATACTTCACTAACCAAATTTCAGTCTTTCTACATATTTATTTCAAGGAAAATTCGCTATCCAAAATCGCGAATATATTTCCTTTAATAACCTGCTACATTTAATTTATCAAATTCAATTGATTCCGAATTTATAAAAACAATGTTTATAAATTTCACCTTTTATATTTTTTTACAACTTCGATTTGTAAATCTCCTTTATTAACGAATTCGATCAATATTTCATTTGTAGGCAAAAATCCAATTTATAAGTTAATTTCTTATAAATCTTCTATTCTACAATTTCATTCATCTTAACTTCCCGATTTATACATCTATAAATTTCATTCCTTTTAACTTCACAATTTATACATCTATAAATTTCATTCTTTTTAACTTCACAATTTATACATCTATAAATTTCATTCTTTTTCCAAATTCGTTTCAATTTGCCAAATTAAATTTCTAATTGGACTTCCCACTTATTTCTTTTTAAATAAATTCCTTTTAAAGAAAATAAATTTCTTTATCTCTTTCAATCTATTTAAAAATCCAAATTTAAATTAAATTCTTCAATTTAAAATCACTGTTTTATGAAATCCATTTATTTAGCATTTTCACTTTATTCTGGAATTTATTCAATAAGATTATAAAAATTATCTTTTTATACTTTAAAATTCCTTTCTTCAAAATTTATTCAATTTCTAAAATTGATTCACTTAGAAATTTTCTACTTGAATTTCAAAAACTCAACTTCGTTCATCTTTGGAATCCAATGATATCAAACATCCATTCAGCTAAATTTTAGCATTCAAACAATTTCCAGACATCAATTCAATAACATCAATAATCATTCACAGATTATCACATCACAGTAGAAATAAATTCAATCAATGTGAGGGGTCCAGTTGGATCCCTCCAACCTGTTTCCCTGCATCCAAAGACGTTAGCACAATACCAATTCCGCTCCAGTACGGAATTATCGCGGTATATAGGTTTTATAAAAATCCGCTTACTAACGGCGCAATAAGGTCTCATCCGCTATACGAGGCGGGAAATCATCAATCCAATATATACATATGCCAATATGTATATATTGCTATATATATAGATATATCCTATCATATCTAATATCACATCCAAATAGCAATCATATCAGTCAATAAATAACTGTAGAAACCCATTTCATTCGAGTGAGAAAAATCTCACCTTTGCTTTTAATTTGCAATCCATTATCATCCTAACTCGATTTTTCTTGCTTTATACCTTGTATAAACAATTTCAAACAGTTTATTAAAATTCGAGTCAATTAAACAATTAAATTTCAGAGATTCCATTTTAAGCAAATAAAATTTAATTTCCATCTGTTTTCCATTTACAGGTTAAATTAGCCAAATAATTTATTTTTAACCTAATTTCCTTTTATAATCTTATCTTAACTAAAATTTAATTTAAACAATTAAACCTCCTTTTTAATAATTGATTTAACTAAAAATTATGTTTTTCACTGATTTTCCTATTTCTTTCAACTTTATCTATACAAAATAATTCTCTGTTTTTATTATTTTCTTTGTGCATACACATTAATACATATGCCTAAAAAAAATTTATTAAAATAGAAAGACAATACCTCACAGAGGATTTCAATGCCGTAGTTCACAGTTAGAACGAAACTGTCACGAACGCATTTTGACAGTTTCGTTCTAATTGTGAACTACGGCATTGAAATCCTCTGTGAGGTATTGTCTTTCTATATTAATAAATTTTTTTTAGGCATATGTATTAATGTGTATGCACAAAGAAAATAATAAAAACAGAGAATTATTTTGTATAGATAAAGTTGAAAGAAATAGGAAAATCAGTGAAAAACATAATTTTTAGTTAAATCAATTATTAAAAAGGAGGTTTAATTGTTTAAATTAAATTTTAGTTAAGATAAGATTATAAAAGGAAATTAGGTTAAAAATAAATTATTTGGCTAATTTAACCTGTAAATGGAAAACAGATGGAAATTAAATTTTATTTGCTTAAAATGGAATCTCTGAAATTTAATTGTTTAATTGACTCGAATTTTAATAAACTGTTTGAAATTGTTTATACAAGGTATAAAGCAAGAAAAATCGAGTTAGGATGATAATGGATTGCAAATTAAAAGCAAAGGTGAGATTTTTCTCACTCGAATGAAATGGGTTTCTACAGTTATTTATTGACTGATATGATTGCTATTTGGATGTGATATTAGATATGATAGGATATATCTATATATATAGCAATATATACATATTGGCATATGTATATATTGGATTGATGATTTCCCGCCTCGTATAGCGGATGAGACCTTATTGCGCCGTTAGTAAGCGGATTTTTATAAAACCTATATACCGCGATAATTCCGTACTGGAGCGGAATTGGTATTGTGCTAACGTCTTTGGATGCAGGGAAACAGGTTGGAGGGATCCAACTGGACCCCTCACATTGATTGAATTTATTTCTACTGTGATGTGATAATCTGTGAATGATTATTGATGTTATTGAATTGATGTCTGGAAATTGTTTGAATGCTAAAATTTAGCTGAATGGATGTTTGATATCATTGGATTCCAAAGATGAACGAAGTTGAGTTTTTGAAATTCAAGTAGAAAATTTCTAAGTGAATCAATTTTAGAAATTGAATAAATTTTGAAGAAAGGAATTTTAAAGTATAAAAAGATAATTTTTATAATCTTATTGAATAAATTCCAGAATAAAGTGAAAATGCTAAATAAATGGATTTCATAAAACAGTGATTTTAAATTGAAGAATTTAATTTAAATTTGGATTTTTAAATAGATTGAAAGAGATAAAGAAATTTATTTTCTTTAAAAGGAATTTATTTAAAAAGAAATAAGTGGGAAGTCCAATTAGAAATTTAATTTGGCAAATTGAAACGAATTTGGAAAAAGAATGAAATTTATAGATGTATAAATTGTGAAGTTAAAAAGAATGAAATTTATAGATGTATAAATTGTGAAGTTAAAAGGAATGAAATTTATAGATGTATAAATCGGGAAGTTAAGATGAATGAAATTGTAGAATAGAAGATTTATAAGAAATTAACTTATAAATTGGATTTTTGCCTACAAATGAAATATTGATCGAATTCGTTAA
This sequence comes from Allium fistulosum, assembly GCA_030737815.1. NCBI lineage: Eukaryota > Viridiplantae > Streptophyta > Magnoliopsida > Asparagales > Amaryllidaceae > Allium > Allium fistulosum. Next base: position 219,409,506 of record CM060902.1, read on the forward strand.
TAAAGGAGATTTACAAATCGAAGTTGTAAAAAAATATAAAAGGTGAAATTTATAAACATTGTTTTTATAAATTCGGAATCAACTGAATTTGATAAATTAAATGTAGCAGGTTATTAAAGGAAATATATTCGCGATTTTGGATAGCGAATTTTCCTTGAAATAAATATGTAGAAAGACTGAAATTTGGTTAGTGAAGTATATTCATGATTTTGGACAGTGAATATATTGTTAAGTAAAATGGATTTATTTTTGAAGAAGTGATATAAAAAAAATGAAGTTAAACATTTTAAAGATGTTTTAAAATGTATTATGAATCGAAAGCATAGATTTCAACATTCATTGTTGAAATAGACGTTTTCGAGAAATTTAAGGAAATGGTGGACTATAACACTGTTGTTATAGTAAATGATTTCCGGAAGGAAATGTTTTATATAGTATTGGGATTTACACATCTATCTAAATTCTAAATCCCTATACTAGTGATTTCGAGTCGTCGTAACGATGTTTTACGCAACATTCGTTTTGACTCAAATAGATGTTAAAATTTATGATTTCCTTAAAGAATGAACTATATACTTAATTTGATTTAAGTATATCGAATATTTTCAAATGTTGAAAATAAATGATTTGTGAATTACTTATTTTTAAATAAGTATGGAAATGCTTTTCCAATATGAAATGAACTGTTTTGAGATTTTATCTTCAAAGATAAAATGAAATGTGGAAATTGATTTGAAATTGTTTTCAAACAGTTAAGTGTGGAAATTTTATATCTAGTAAAGATATTTTTGAAGATGAAATAATTTGGAAAATTATTTGGAATCTGATGATGTTGCGCATCTTTATTGATAGTTAAATAACCGACTATCAATAATTACCTTGAGTAGGTATTTGTTGTGAATTGGATGGATTTGAATGCCACATTTATTTTTAAATAAGCGCTCACTATTCGGGTTAGCCGGGAAAGGACCATGGGGTCGTATAACCCATTTCGAATATGTGATACATCGTTATGAATCGCATTTGAAGACCGGTGTTGAAGACCGGATATTTTTGAAAACGGAAGGATTACCGTCGAGTTACTCTACATCGGCTGATCTCCGATTTAGAGGTTTTATCACCCTTAGTGACGGGAAGTCCGGACGTGATTAGAAATTTATCCGGAAATGCAAGGGCTTCGTGAGAAGTGCCTTCGGTTCTGTTCGATCCCGGAACAGACTTATATGGATTGTGTGTCTGACGTTACAATTTGAGATATAGAGTCGATTTCTTTCAAATACATTTCTGTTGGTGGCGGAGAATTTATTCTCTTAGCTTAACACCCTTCTCTGAGACGTACGAGCTCAGAGGTTATGTAGTTGAAATTTATCAGCGATATATCCCAATTTGGTAACGTGGCATACTGAGTGTTGCTGTGAAATGATCAGTGTTTGATCATTTGCGATATGATCATTTGTTTGATCTTATATCTTTGTGATCATAGGTTGATCATTTTGTTTGACCCGAAGCAGGGCTTTGTAGAAAGCGTAGCTTTGTGGACGAGACTTCATCGAGCCTCACACCCCGGAAATGGTCGAAACAGGAAGGATGCGGCAAGGTTCTAGGGAGTAGCGCCCCTTAGTGTATGTCATTCCTTCTGGATAGAGGTGGTATCATGGTATGGAGCCCAGATACTTAACCTATGTGGTTGCTGCATTATTATCTATGTGGTTTGTTGGAAATCGGGGATCCTCGGGAAGATCGGTTACGATCGGGGGATGGCATACGCGTGTCAGTAGTTACCTATTTTTGCAGAGGTAACCCGGCCTTGTGTTGGCAGAGATCCGGTTAGGTTCTCGGGTCGTCTATTCCAGGGACGTACCCATCGTGGATAGGAAGTTCCTTAGCCTGACCATTTGTTGGAAATCCAAAGAAACAATACGAGCCTTTACGATTTCAATTGTATAACCTGTCTCCTCAGGAGGCAGCTATAGCAGGCATAATATAATGGTACCTATGCTGGCTAAGATTAATATCCTACTTTCGAAATGTTTTCCACTATGCACTAATAATAATATCCAAAATGATTTGATTTTGCGTAGTAAGTATCTTTGACTATCATAAGAAGAAATCTCCTCCAAGTCTGCGTTTGCATTGTGTGTGTGGTGGGAGGTCTTATGGTAGTTTCATTTTCCAAAAGCATTGCGAATTTACTTTAAAAATTTTCTGTTGTTTATTTTAAAGATAAAATAACTGTTTTACGATCTCACACCAGTCACCATGACTGACTCGGAGTTTATTGTTTCCCTTCTAAACTCTGGGTGCCCACAAATTTCCACACGGGCAGCCTAAAGTTATGTTATCAGGATATTCTGGATATTCTGGAGCTTTGGAGATAAGCTGGAGAACTAGACGTAGTATTTGTACCTTATAGCATTTATTCCGCTGTGTATTCTGTATGAGGACAAGTTATATAACTGTCCATTGTTGTATTGAGTTGTATATTGACTCTGATTGATGTATGTATAAAATGATATAGTTCTTTGTTTAAAGATTATTCATTTATCTATTATATATTGTTCCGCTGCGATATGTGAGATTCTGATATTGTTCTGTTTCTGTTGTTGTTCTGTTGTTCTTCTTCTTTCTTTCTTCTCTTTTTCTTCTATCTTCTTCTTCTACTTTTTCTTTTTCTTAAAACCCTCACTATTGGAGTTTCCGGCACTCGATTGCTCGGCAGTCGATAAAGTGAGTATCGATGTCGAATTTTCGAAAGTCGAAATTCCGATATGTGACAGTTACGGGTAAGAGAGTGCAAATTGATGTATATGAAGGACTATAAAATCATGTGTAAAAATATTGTATTAAATATTGTGGAAGCTCGTGTTGTAATTGTGTGTACTATTAAATTTTTATTGAAATAAAATATTTGTTTGTTTAATTCTTTCTATGATATTGTAATAATACTACAGCAAAAACATTTAAATATATATGTATATGTTTATTATCATCAAACAAAAAACATAGACTGCTATATTTTACGATAACCAATAGACGATTTCTATATGGAATAGTGTTTCACTTCCAATACTTCAATTCAGACCTAACTATAGTCGTTCGATGGATGTCGTGCCACGTTAACTATACTCAAAGTAGAGTATCCATATTGAAGTTCAATAGTATTCTCAAAGTTAAGAGAATTATTGATGCGCACGTAAAAGTGCATATTTTTACTTCCATATTTAATCTTCTTTTAATTAAATAAATGAGTATATTAGGGTATTTTACATGGTTAAACCAAAATTTAAATCATTTTCGAATCATCATTCATTCATCTTCGCTTAGGGGTAAAATGGTAATTTTGTGTATGCTTTAATTTTGAGAAAATTTATTTGCACAATTTTATTTTTATTTGTAGGAAATGAAGTGCAAATGTGAAGAGATTTCATGGATGAATGCATACACATATGTTGAAAGCTAATGAAGAAAGGAAAATAAGAGAATTCATGCAACATAGAGGAGTCCACATACCCACTACCGTATGGTCCATAATTAAAAGCACATGCACATGTTAATGGAGGCTTAAAGGCATGTTAGTGGGGATTAATTAATTCCCTAATGATTACTTGGAGGTTACAATTTCTCAAGGGAATTTTAGGTACTCCCCTAATATATGAATTAGGGTTTTAAGCATGTATAAATACCCCTTATGTTTCATGTAATCATCTTCTTCTTTTCATGCAATATTGTAGCCACAAATCAAAGTTAAATAAAAATTTCTTTCATGGCTTCTTAGTCTTGTTTTTACTTTTATGCAAATTTTATTTTATACTCTCTTTTCATGCTATTTTTATTTCATGCTCTCCTACTTAGTTTATGCTTCTCTTATCTCATGTTAGTAGCATAGATTTAATTCTTGTATTTGGTTTAGTTTTATTTCATGCAAGTACTTAGCTCTCTTTTATTTTAATAAGCTCTCATTTTCCTTGTTTTTAGCGTTGAAATCATTTTATGTTAACATGTTTTCAAATATAAGTAGCTAAACCCCTTCAATTTAGCGGTAATGAAGCTCTCATAAAACATGTTAAATTAACCTAATGATTTCATTTGTGATCTCTTTTATATGCTTAATGGAATTATGAATGATGGTGGTTTATGTTTCTTTTTTATTGAATTTTGATAGCCTATGTTGACACTCAAATAGGCTATGCTTAACTCCATTTAAAACATAAACTATTAGATCATTTGTCTAAGTGATTTTGATAATGAAAGTCAAATAAAAATCAAAATTTGATGGTCTATGTTACTGATTCATAGTAAATAGATCATACTTAAAATAGATTTTATTTTTAATTTCATGTCATTTTCATGAATGTTGATAAGTGGGTTGAATGGTGTGTTAGAGTTTGATGATTTAAGTTGTGCTAATTAATAGCACAAATAAATCATACTTATAATAAGCACATCAATCATTACTACTTAATTTTTTAATGAGAGATTATAAATAAATTTTGTGTTGATTTATACGAATGATTGGAAGTGGATTTGCATCTAAATTGTTCCTTAATCACATAGTTTTCTTCACCTTTGCTCTAGTTTATTTTCTACAATTTTTCTTAGTTTAAAACCACTTCAAAACTTTGAGCTAATTTAATTGAGTAATATTGAAATTTAATTCTTCCCTGGCGGATCGACCCGTACTTGTATACGTACTACAATTGTACGCCATGCGCTTGTGGTTTTTATAACGATTATATTTTTAACGACGGTTTTCTAATCGATAGAAATTTCCATCATTATCCAACAAGTTTTTGGCTCCGTTGCCGGGGATAGCAATTTAATTTTAACTTTACTCTTCAAATTATTTTTCTATTTGTTTTAGTTTATTTTGTATTACAGAAAAATTGTTTTGATCTATATTCACTGTGTTGTGCAGTTTTGTCAATATTTGTTTTGATCTCTGTCTATTTGTTGCACTAATAAATTGTTTTACATATGCAAACAAACTTGCAAACTTGCAAATCGGTTACTGTTCTTATAATCTACTTCACCTGCAAACAAACAAATTTACAAACAAATTGTTGCACTGATACATAAATTTGTTTTACAGTTGCACTACAATTTTGTTCTCTATTACAGCCTTCATCCAAAATACACCCTCTTCTCCCAACCATCACCATCCATTGCCTTCTGCACTACTTCAACTCACTACCAACATCATAGTGCATCACCATAAGCAACAAGCAACATCACCATTACTCTGCACCTGACCTCACTGCCTCACTAAACATTCTCCTCACTGCATACTTCACTTACCTCTGCACACAATAGAAACCACTCATCTACCAATAAACTTCACTTCAACCCTGACTACCACTTCAAACTATCATCATTAAACCCGCCAGCAGAATCACTCAGCCAACTTCCTTCTCCCATCAACCTCCATATCAACACTTCATCACCAAACTCCTTCCACTCCTCCCACTCACTACCGCAACAATCGACCATCTCACGAGCCCAAACACATCACTCCAACCACCGTTAATCCCACAAAGTCCATTACCAAACACACAAATTACCTCAAAATACCCAAATCTGAACCACCCTTCGCTTCACCCAAAATTGTAGCCACCAAATCGCCTAAATCACGAAACTAAAACTTCACTTCAGTACTACTTCACCTTCACACCTCACCGCAACCGCTAATCCTTCTCAAACCACCAACCAATCATTGCAACCACCCTCAACAGACAACTGCATCTCACTGCTACTTCTTTAAACCCGAAACTACTACCATCAGACTCTACATCGAACGCCCTACAACCCACAACCATCTCCCAGCAACCTCACTGCAATAAAACACAAATCGTCTGAACCCTCAAGCCCGAAACCACCACCACAATCGCCTTCACCCAATTCTAATTGCGGACTCCCTTCCACAAGCTCAACCAGCCAACACCTGAAGCCCTCACTGGAATGCCTATACCCAAGCCAATCTACTTCCATTCTCCTTTTTATTCCTTTCATTCGATTTTTCGTTTTTCAATTTTCCTGATTTTACCTTGCAGAAAAGAAGAATCGAGGTAGGATAATAATTGGGTGCGTGATTTTAGCTGAGCCGGAGTAACTTTGAAAAAAATTACTTTGGGGCTGTGTGTTATAATTATTATTTTTTCTTTAAGTTGTGTAGTGTTGAATTTTCTTTTATCTTATCTTTAAAAAAAGAGTAAAAAATTTCCATCTAAGTTTTCTTTTGTTAAAACTTTTGTTTAAGTTTTCTTTCATTAAAAAAATATTCTTTCATAGTTTGGGCTGAGTTCAAATTTGTTAGGTTTTCTTTGGTTTAAAATTTCATTCATCTCTCTTTAGAAAAACAAACAAAACATAAATCGATATATATAAAAAAAATTCAAATTTTTAAGTTGCAAATTATAGGAAATCAGAAGGAGAGGATTTGCTTGCTAAATAACTGCTCTGCTTGCTTGCCTATAATAAAAAAATCACTGCTTTAAAATAAATTTGCTAATAATTCTGCATGCTCTGGTATTGTACTCTTATTTATTGTTTCCATGTCCTTTGCATTGTTGGTTGCTTGCATTTAAAAATCCAAATCCAAAAACAATAAAATTCCATTCGTAGTTGCATTGTTAATACATGTTTAATTTCTGTTTTGCATTCATTTCATCTTATTTTCTTTCCTAAGGGCGCCATCCAAATCCACATAAGGTGGAAGATTTCATCACCCCTTCTTTGGCCTATAAATTGCATTTCATTGTAGAATTGGACCAATAATAAAGGTTTGACTTTGGACTTAAGGGTGTCACGAGCTCATCTAGGGCTTACTTGTATCTTGACAAGTTGTCTTCTTTCGATAATCTAATTTCTTGGTGGTTAGGCCACTAGAGTAATAATCAGTTATAAATATTACGGTAATTCATAAATATTATAGTGATTGTTTCTCTTAAGGTACTTAAACCTTCGTCTGTATTGCTACGATGATTCGTGGTGCACTGATAACTATTGTCTGTTACCTGACTAAGAACTATTTTGTTGGATGAAGACAAAGTTTAATTATACAATTTTGGGTTAGGAGTTACTAAGAATAGAATTTGTTGGCATGACTACTTGGTAATTAAATGGCGACTGCGAATTTGTGCTGTCTGTGTTTCATTGTTGTCTAAGTTCGTCTTCGATCGTTCTTTCTTGGCATCTATGCCTCATCGCCGGAAGGCTCCTTCGCCTGCCCTTTCTGCGCTTAGGTCGGAGACTAGATCTGGAAAGTGCTTTTCACCATGCAACCCAGATCTACCTCCGCCTCATCCTGACTTTGCAAACGTTCCTCTGGCAACCGATAATACACAGGCTACTCCTCCATCTCAGGACCGCGACCACCTGGTGGAGTTGGAATCGGCCTTCTACTCATCGACCGAAGCTTTGGCTACCCTTGCCCTTCCGATCCCTCAGCCCCAATCTATGCCTGGTCTGCCGCTCTCTGGTATTTTACTACCCATCATGCATTCTCCACTATCGCCATTGCTTGGTGCAGCTGCTTGTTGTGCTAATAAGCAATGGTTTGAAAAATCACTTGGTCTTAATGATGAAATTATAGATCTATTAATACATAGTGATAATCCTGATTCTCGAAATGATGATTTTACTGAAAATATGGCAGTGGTCTTCCCCGTTGGTACTACTAATTTGAATAGTGGTGAATGCCTTCTTGTTGCTTGTAGTAATGACAATGAGATTGTTGTATCTATTGGTGGGTCTGTGTGTTTGCATTCTGTCCCTGATTCTCCTTCTGTTATGCCGACTAAATGGTCATCTCTTTTCACAAAGCTGCCTTGCAATGCGGGTGTTCATTCCCCGAGATTGTTTGATAATGTTGAGTTAGAAGGAGCAATGGTTCCTCCTTCCGAGGTTATACAAGCATGTACTACTTGGTTGGTTTTTTCTTGGATTCCAAACCTGACTATCAACATGTTAAGGCGAGATGCAACCAAGTATGGAAACCCAGAGGAGGACTTAGTGTTCACTTTGATAATGCTATGTACTATTTCAAGTTCTCTCGTTCTAATGAGAGGCAACGTATCCTTGAATCCGATCCAATTCTTATTGCTGGGAAGCCCTTCATTATCACTTCTTGGAGTCCATCCATTGATAGGGCAATTGAACAGGTATTCTCTATTCCTATCTGGGCTCATTTTTCTTGAATTCCTTCAGGGCTACAGTCTTTGATCGATATTGACTGGCTAGCCGGCCTTATTAGCAAGGTGATTTGTTACGACGCGAATACAGTGGCAAGGAAGAGACTAGTTTACGCAAAAGCTTTAATTGAGATTACTCCTACCAAACCTTTACCATCTTCTCTTCAGGTTCGTCTTCCTGATGGTCATGAAGCCGATATTCTTGTTTGTTACAGTTGGAAGCCGGACATATGTACGTCCTGTCAGTCGTTTGGTCATTCCTCTGATACATGTTCTCGTGGGACGGCTGTTGCTCCTGCTCTTTTGTCTTCGTGGATCCCGTTGCCTAGACCCCCTGCTAGGAAGTGGGTTCCGAAGGCTGCTCAGTTATTCCTCCCGTTCCTTCTGATGACATCGTTCAGGATGCTCCTCCTGAACTACCTCCCCCCACTACTGATCTGGTCGTGGATATTTCTACTATCCCTGTGAGTGTTGGACCTTCCTCCAATACTATTGTTTGGATCCCTGTTGAGCGTGCCTGGCTTCACATTCCTTCCGACATGAGGTACTCGCTTGAGCGTCATACCTTTTATGCTTTCATCGGTAACACTGTAGGGGAAACAAGAGGTATTATTTACCATATTGATGGTGAGGGCCTTTCCCTCACTAGGGAGGGTGAGATTGGTGAGATGAACAAGAGTAAGTTCTACGATGTTGCGTGGGATCAGAAGTTTATTTACTTTCCTGTCTCTATTGGATATGTTGCTGACCTGGCTCTACTTTTTTCTGGGTATGCTGATGTTATTGGTCCAGAGTCGGGTGATGGTAGTACATGTCCTTCCTCCCTTTCGGGGGGATAAGCAAGTTCTTTTGTATTAGTATAGGCCTATATGTCTATCTCCTGTTCCTTATTTTTTCAGTGGCTTGTCCACTTAAATCAGCTGCTCTGTGCATGTACAAATCACCTATTCTTTATTTATACACAGTGGCACGACCCACTATAAAGCCGGCTAGCTTTGCTAAAAAAAGAATAGAAAATTTGTATTTAAATCCTTGTATTTATTTAGTTGCATTAGTTCACGCATATAAAAAAACAAAATTCAAAAGTAAAAAATATATATATATTTTACTTAATTTAGTGTTTTTCTAAAATCCAAAAAAAATCTTTTCAAATCTTTTCCTTTGAAAAAAAAGAAAAAAAAAATCAAAAACCCAAAAATAAGCATTTTACTTAAGTTAGTGTATTTTTTAAGAAAAATAAAAATCCAAAAAAAAAATAATCTTTTCAAAAAAAAACTAAAAAAAAACAAAAAAAACATTTAAAAAAAAGAAAAATCCAAAATCCAAAAAAAAAACAGAAACAAAATCAAATCTCCCTTTTGAAAAATAAATTATATCTAGTAAATACTTTTCCTTTTAAAAAGTTTCTATATAAAAAAACAATTTTTCATTTCATTTTCTAAACCTTGTTTCATTCTCTTAAAGTTGAACCTTACTTCTTTCTCTCATTGATCTTTCACGTGTGCATCAGTACCTTGACTCGTAACACAACAACAAATTGTTTAACTCGAACAAACAACCCTCTAACGATGGTGAACGAAAATCCCCCTCGAACTCTCATGGATAGAATCTTTCGCGATAGAGTTTCTATCCCTTCTTGTATCACACTACCCGCTCCAATGGGTAACCACTTCGAAATTCATTCCAATCATATTGCCACTCTCCCAAAATTTGGCAATTTTGAACATAACAACCTATAAATCTTCCTAACAATATTCTAACAAGTTTGTGCAACCATTAAACTCCAACAATTATGTGATGATAGAATCAAACTTCGGTTAACTCCATTCACCCTTACCGATTATGCTGAAAAATGGTTGTACAGCTTACCATCGAACTTAATCAGAACTTGGAAAGAGTTTGTTATACTTTTCTTAAAATAGTTCCACCCCTTGGAAAACACAACTAAAATCTGAAACTGGAAATTGTGAATTTTCATTAATTTAGAGGTGAACCTTTCGGAAAATATTTTGAAAGATGTAAAGGGCTTGGATAAAATGTCCATACCATAATTTCAAAAAATGGACTCTTTGCCAAATCTTATATGATGGACTTGAAAATATCTCACGAACCATGCTTGAATCTATGTGTCAAGGCAATTTTCTCGCCCAACATCACGATGATGCTTGATAATTCCTTGAAAACTTGGCCGAAAATTCATCCCAATGGGAACGTTCTAACGAAAAATCCATTTACTCACGATCGAGCGCACACTCAATAGGATCATCTTTGGCTTTGGAAGCTAAAATCAATGCAATGATTAATAAATTCAACAACGTTTTCTCATCCAACCAAATGAACTAAGATTCCCAACCAATGTGTTATAAATGAAATGATCCGAATCACATAGTCGATCAGTGTCAAATTCGATAGAACAACTCAATGCTTTTAACAAGGTTAAGAATGACCCGTTTTCTCCAACGTACAATCCTAGTTGCAGAAATCATCTTAATTTTGCATGGAACCAAAATAATCCAACACAAATTTGGTTCGTCCCAATTTTCAAGCATTTCCGAACAATGCTTCGAATCCTCCCATTCAGGCCAACCACTTTCAACAAAATTTTACGGGTCCATCTCAAAATCAACCGCAACAATATTTTGCTCCCCAAGATGATAAACGTTTGACTTCACTTAAGAAAAGTCTTGAAATTTTGACTAAGGCAACTACTAATAGCCTCCAACCAAACAGCAATTTGTAAAATTTGTTAACTTCGTACATGTAGAATACGAGTAAATCGATTGCTAAACTTGAAATGCAAATGAGTCAATTAGCCACGTCTATGAGTGAACATAAAAGAGGCATATTCCTAAGTCTGCCAGTTTCGAATCTTAGAAATCTAAACACGAACTTGAATCAAGCATATGTCGTTCATGATAGCAATGTAAATCAAATGAATTCTATCACGACTTTGCATTTCGGTAAACAAATCGATAATCAAGTTGTTAATCCAAACGATCGGAAGCTCCTCTTGACACTTCAAAAACAACAAGCTATTCAGAATAAAACATTGAGCCAAACATCGAATCAAATTCTGTTCCAAATTCTTCTTCTACTCAAGTAGACCAACCTACTGAGTATCGTGTTCCATTTCCACATCGTCTTCGACCCAAGAAACACTGTGGTCAAATGGAGAAGATATTGGAAAGTTTCAAACAAGTGAAAGTGAACATTCCTCTTCTTGATATCATTCAATAAGTCCTAACTTACATTAAGTTTCTCAAGGACTCATGTACTAAAAACGACACACTCATGCACCCAAGAAAGTTTTCTTAGCTGCCAGACTTAGCAAAGTTTTGTCTCAATCAATCCTCGTTAAATAAAAAGGTCCAGGATGTCAATTTGATTCCTTATTCAGTTTACCAGCAACTTGGCTTGGGAGAACTAAAACCGACAAAAGTAACTCTTCAGTTCGATAATCATTCGATAAAGAAACCTGTGGGAGAAATCGAGGATTTACTAATCAAAATCAGTCAATTCATATTCCTCGTCGATTTCATCATTCTAGAGACACAACCTGTGAACAATCCAATGAGACAAATTCCATTGAATTTAGACCGACCTTTCTTAGCCACTTCAAATGCCCTAATCAATTGTTGAAACTGTTCGATGAAAATTTCTTTTAGAAACATGACTTTTATCTTAACATCTTCAATCTTGATAACCAATCGAACAAATCACTTGACCAAACGTTGGAAGTTAGTTCCATTCAAGAAAATTTTGACTACAAAACAGTTGACCTAAACCATGAATGCAAGACTGAATACGAACAATGTAGAATACAATAGCCTATGATTTTTGTTTGATGATAATAAACATATATATATATATATTCGTTTAAATGTATTTGTTGTTGTACTATTTTATTTTTCATATAATTAATTAAATATTTGTTGAATAAAATAAGTAACCCAGAATTCAAAATTAAACAAATATTTTATTCAAATAAATATTTTATTAAAAATTCAAATAGTACAAATTTAAGCTCTCACTACATATATACATTTTTCAATTACATTACAATTTCGATAACATCACAAATTTCTATTTACAATTTTGACCTCACTACATATATTCAGTCACACACGTATTTTATCTTCAACTTTGTTCCAACCTATATCCAACATCCGAATTATCTGCAAAATAAACATTGACGCAGTAAAATTGAAAAAGAAATATTTTGCAGTATACAATAAAAGTATGTGTTTGAAGATATCATTTGCCTTAGTTATTTGGGTTGTTCGTCATCATTTGTTTTGAATTCATCTACATGGACAACTTGTGACATGCATAGTGTATACTGTACATGCCGCAAGGCCGTGCACACCAATATACACTTGATAAAATTGTAGGGGCAGGTGAGCACAAGGTCAAACCCAACCAAATAGTGGATTCAACTCAGGTGCAATACAAAAAAAATAGAATGGTTAAATACGAGAGTCAATGAACATGAATAAAAGTTCAATATAATGGCCGGACTCAAATGTACACGATCAGGCTCAACCCATCAATGAACCCAGACCAACACATGTACAAAGTATCAAGTACAGACCACATGAAATAGAGACTCGAGCAGACATGTAACAAGAACCAGGCTCACAAACACATATTAGTATATATGGATATGCAAGCAGTGGTTCAACTCGAAGCAATGCAAAGAAAACACCAGTTCAAAACCAGATCGTGCTAGCAGTTCAGTGAAACAAGATTCAAAGTACACCAGACACAGCTAGACCAACATACAATATGCTACCATAAATGATGTACATGTGAAGCAACTCAGCATGACATGGTCAGAAGCAATATGAAATGAAGACATCAACACATGTACAAAGTAAGCACACTAGAAGCAGATTCTTAGTGAACCAAGCAAGCCAGAGAATACAAGACAGAAGGACAAAGACTCCAAGAAGATCACACACATACAAGTATGATTCAAAAGCAATGCAAAACTCCAGAGACCACCCATGTTCAATGGTGAATATGCTTATTGGAAAAATAGAACGAAATTTTTTCTGAAAACCTTTGATGCTTGGAATATTGTTGAAATGGATATAGGACACTAACTATAGTGGCAGATAATAAAGAAATTGAAAAACCGATGGATCAATGGACAGATCTTTAAAATAAACTGCAGAATGCTAACGCTAAAGCTATGAATTCTATTATTTGTTCATTAGATCAAATTGAATTTAATCATGTCTCACATTGTCTAACTGCGTAGGAAATTTGGCACACACTAGAAGTGACTCACGAAGGAACCTCCCAAGTCAAAGAATCTCGCCTTTCCATGCTTAGTAGTGAATACGAGAACTTCACAATGGCCAAGGATGAAAATGTCAAAGAGATGTATGGACGACTTTCTAATCTCGTATACAAATCAAAAGCTCTCGGAAAACAATACACAGAATTGGAAATAGTCCGAAAAATCCTTAGAGTCCTTCCACGAAGTTTTGAAGCGAAAGTTACTGCCATTTAAGAATCAAAGGATTTGAAACAACTTAAAGTTGAAGAACTCATTGGAAATATCACCACTTATGAGCTAGAAATGAAATTCAAGGAAGAACGTGAAGGAGGTGATACTCGAAAGAAATCAATAGCTCTCAAAGGAACAACTGAAAGTGAAGATGATGATGATGATGGTGCGGCAGAACTGGCGCTGATAATAAAGAAATTCAAAAGGTGGAATCACAAGTATGGAAATCTAACTCTAAATCAACAACTGAAAAGAAAAATAGTCAAAGTTCTAGACAACTCAGAAGAGTAGGAGATCATCGGCCACAACTGCAATAAACCCGGTCATATCAAGCCAAATTGTCCTCAGAATCGACTCAGCCAAGGAAAGAAACCGAAAAGGAGAAGTTTTGAAGCTGATGAAGCTGATAAAAGCATTGGCAATGAGAGTGAAAAAGAAAATTTGTGTATTCAAGGATAAACAACTGACAGTGATGATGACGAGCCAAGCGAGGTATCAAAACTTACTCATTAAGAATTACTTATATATTTTCATGAGGTAAATGGCTGTTTTAAACAACTTAGGGAGAAGTACGCTAAAATTGAATCACAAAGAGATAGTTTAATAGAACTAAATAAACAGCTTGATCAATTGGTTAAAAACTATCGAAATAAGAGCCCTAAGTGTGATAAGTGTCCATCATTTGAAGAAGAGATTAAAAAATCAGAAATTAAAGTTAAATCACTTGAAAATGAAATTCTGATTTTGAAAGAAAGTGGAAATGCTAGGAGAGAAAATTCTATTAAAAGGTGCACTCTATTGTTGATGAAAATGAATCTCTCAAAACACAAGTCCAACAATTGTCTACAACTTTAGGAAAATTCTCCAAAAGAGAAAAATCACTAAATATGTTATTAGGGAAACAAACTGCTAATCCTATTAGACAAGGACTTGGATATACTCAAACTGAACGTGTTAGAAGAGAAATTAATCAAGTCAATTCCAAGTGCACGATTTGTGGAAAAATTGGACACAATCACAATAATTGCTGGTATAGACCCAAACATGTGAAAACCATACCAATTTGGGTTCAAAAAGGCACGAATATAAAATCCCTTAAAGTCAAACAAATCTAGGTGTCGAAAGGAACAAATATAGATTGTCTTGGGTCTACATAAACATATTTTTCAAAATCATTTGTGACTAACAACCATGGACCTATAAAAACAAATAGGTCACAAAAATCTTTTCTCGTATAGGTGTGGCGGCATGCTAAGGAACAACAACAGTGTTATCTGTATTCTGGCTATTCCAGGCACATGACGGGCGACAAATCAAAGTTCCTTAGCCTAGTACAATGGTGGCAGAGTCACAAAGGGCAACGACGAAAAATTATCAGTAAAGATAAATAGGTAATGGTAAATTTATCTTGAACGATATATTATATGTTGAAAATCTACATCTTAATCTGATTTAAATCAGCTAGTTATGCGATAAAGAAATGAATGTTGATTCTGATTCTGATTTATGCAAAATTGTTGACCAATTATCTTTTTATGCCAAAGCACCTCTGGAGTCCATGAACTAGTTCATATAGATTTGTTTGGACTGACGATATTGCAAGTTTAGGTGGTAAGAGATGTTGTTTTGTATTGATTGATGATTACTCTAAATACACATGGATATATTTGTTTATCTTACTGCTTCTAGATCTGACACTATGTTCAGTAGTTGTTAATGTGCACGTTTTCAATCAAATCCTTAAGGAATCACATTTTAAAAGCTGTAAAATGATTATAAGGTATTTGTTGCAATTTCACGGTCTGGTCTATGATATTCAATTTATGATAACTATGATTTAAAGGGGTATTCATATGTAGATTCTGCTGGTAGTCTAGTTGATAGAAAAATTACTAGTGGAATGTGCTTTATGTAGGGACATTCATAAGTTGCATCACATTTCCAAATAAAATATCTGCATAATTTTCACTTTAACTGATTTTCAATTGCCAGACATTTTTTTTCATAAAACCCCTTCCAGAAAATATTTTTTTTGTTGACTTCGTTTCAGATTAGACATTTTAGAAATTTGATTTTATATTTATTTTTGGATTTGATCTTAAATGAATACATTAATTAATCTAACTCCCTATAGATTAGCGAAAAGGAATATAGTGACTAAAAATGTGATGAGTGTTGATATTAATCATATATTATGGCTTGAGATAGTATATGTAGTAAATTTCTTTAAAAATTTAAACAAAATTTGTAATAACTTTGATTGGTAAAAATTCCATGACCATCTCTATTTCTATCATATTTCTAACGACCATCACTGATTAAAATTCAATATAGTATGTCAAAATGTGGTATTTTAAACGGAAAATTATTCATTTTTTTAATTTAATCAGCAATAAAATCATCCAAAGTATTCACTCTCATTTAAAAGTCCTTGTGGTTATGCATGAGTGAATTACTTGGAATCTTTGATTATGTGCTTTCATGCTCATTTAAAAGTCCTCACGATTATGCATGTATGTAACACATATCAAAATCGATTATTAATAGACGAGTTGATTCTAATCCCATTGAAAAGTCCTCACGGTTATGCATGGTTAGAAGATGCTTGAAATTCATTTTTTATAAAATTTAAAGAATACTACTAATCTCATTTAAAAATCCTAACGGTTATGCATGGTTATTAAGTATTCAAATTCCTGTTATAAATATACTACAAATAGACACAACTATATGGCTTTATATACCAACATCACCCCTATCACTCTAAAGTGGAATATGCGCCTAACAGAATATTTACAAATTTTTGTTTGATTTTTTTTGAAATTTAATATTTATACTTGATTAGTATTAATGTTGTATTTATTTCTATCACTTTATCTCTATTTTTCTTACACTATTACTCTTTTGCTGATAACAAAAGGGGTAGAGAGGAGTTAAGATTTTGGCAAATAAGTCAAGTTATATATTTTTTTATTTGCATATTCCCATCTAGGTTCATTTGCATATTTTTTTATCTATTTCATGTATATGTGAAGGGGGAGCTTTGGTGTAGGGGGAGCATTCAAATAGGGGGAGCAAATGGAATTCATCAAGGTCAAATACATTTAATAAAATCAAAATCATAATATATGTTTGTTATCATCAAAAGGGGGATATTGTATTATACAATATGATTTTTGTTTGATGATAATAAACATATATATATATATATATATATATATATTCATTTAAATGTATTTGTTGTTGTACTATTTTATTTTTCACATAATTAATTAAATATTTGTTGAATAAAATAAATAACTCAGAATTCAAAATTAAACAAATATTTTATTCAAACAAATATTTTATTACAAATTCAAATAGTACAAATTTAAGCTCTCACTACATATATACATTTTTTAATTATATTACAATTTCGATTACATCACAAATTTCTATTTACAATTTTGACCTCACTACATATATTCACTCACACTCGTATTTTATCTTCAACTTTGTTCCAGCCTATATCCAGCATCTGAATTATCTGCAAAATAAATATTGACGTAGTAAAATTGAAAAAGAAATATTTTGCAGTATACAATAAAAGTATGTGTTTGAAAATATCATTTGCCTCAGTTATTTAGGTTGTTCGTCATCATTTGAATTCATCTACATGAACAACTTGTGACATGCACAGTGTATCACTGTACATGCCACAAGGCCGTGCACACCGATATACACTTGATAAAATTGCAGGGACATGTGAGCGCAAGGTCAAACCCAACCAAATGGTGGATTCAACTCAGGTGCAATACAAAACAAAAATAGAATGGTCAAGTACGAGAGTCAATGAACATGAATAAAAGTTCAATACAACGGCCAGACTTAATTGTACACGATCAGGCTCAACACATCAATGAACCTAGACCACCACACGTACAAAGTATCAGGTGCAGACCACATGAAACAGAGACTCGAGCAGACATGTAACAAGAACCAGGCTCACAAACACATATCAGTATATATGGATATGCAAGTAGCAGTTCAACTCAAAGCAATGCAATAAAAACACCAGTTCAAAACCAGATCGAGCTAGCAGTTCAGTGCAACAAGACTCAAAGTACACCAGACACAATTAGACCAATATACAACATGCTACCATACATGATGTACATGTGAAGCAACTCAACATGACATGGTCAGAAGCAATATGAAATGAAGACATCAACACATGTACAAAGTAAGCACATTGGAAGCAGATTCTCAGTGAATCAAGCAAGCCAGAGAATACAAGATAGAAGGACAAAGACTCCAAGAAGATCACACACATACAAGTATGATTCAAAAGTAATGCAAAACTCCATAGACCAGTGTGTACAACAAGACCCCAACAATCAAGTGCAAGGATAACACATACAAACATGTCAAAGTGGTCACATGTACAAAGGATAATGCATGAACATGTTCAGATACACATATCACTTCAAAAGCTCAAGCACAACCAACATGAAGACTCATCAAACAAATGTACGCATGACTCAAGACTGCAAACTACTCGACTAGATCAAGGGCATGAACAACCAGAATTGAGGACAGAGCAGCCATAGCAATCACAGACCGGACCAAAGAGGTGCATGCAGCTACTAGCACATGTATACACATATGCAACAAAAGAGGAAACATGATTTGAACTAAATGTACATGCATACAAAGCAATACTGCAACCAGACTCAGTTCAACAAACTTAAGTATGAACATGGACAATGGTGAACTTAATGGAACCAGAGCAAGGCAATGACCAAAGTCATACACAATTACAAGATTTTGCAATTGCAAAATTGTGAACTAGTACAACATGAAACATGCTCAAATCTGCAACACAATAATGTCAGACCCCAGTTTAATACAATGCAACAGAGAATATAACTGCAAATGTAACTTGAAGCAAATGCAAGACTTAATTGTAATGACTTGAAGCAACAGAGAATTCAACTCAAAGCAGTTAGACCAGAGCAGTGGTAGACACTAGATCACCTACATGAGACAAGTATAGATATGCAATCACATGTACAAAGGTCAGAACATGACCAGTCAACTAGAACAAAATACAAAAGCACCTGAAGAGAACACATGATATGCAGATTCCAACAAGCAAAGTGAACATATAAACATTTACACATGTATACATATATGCACATATATATGTATACACATATATGAGTTCAGAGAATACACATAGAGCTCGAAGCAATACAAGTATGACTCGAAGAAATGCAGACCAGTCGAAGTCAACATGCAACAAGACTTCGACACAAGTACAAGACTCCAACAACATGAAAGTATTCGAACTAGTCAAGGAATAGGAAAATACTGCAGTGAAGTTAATCAGAGAAATTGTCAGTTGAATAAGTCAGTGAATTGAACAATGATAAACACGAATTTAAAAGTTAAAATATTATCTCAAAAATTCAAATACCGAATTCAAGGGAGAAAGGAATGGAACCGACTCAAGCAACCAAATGCATCAGAGAAAATAATGGAACCGACTCAAACTATTCAAGCAACATATGAAATGAACAAGTCAGAGTAGTCACCAGCATTCAATCAAAATCGAATGGCCAAACAAAATTATCATGAAGAATTCAAACAATATATACGAACGCAAATTTAGGGATTTTATCCCTATAAAGTAAACCCATTACATCATCGACAAAAAAAGGGGTTCGAGTTCAAGCAAAAATCACAGAGCCAAGATTCAAATTAAATCCCAAATTAATAACTCAAATCGAGTTCGAACCAAGGCAAAACAATAGAGCAATTAAACAGCAAAAATCACATACCAAATTCACAGTTTCGAACTCAATCCTGGAAGCGACCGCAAGAAAATTAAAGAGCACAAAACAAGGAGCATCGAAGCTAACTGAAGGAATGATCATCAATTAGCAGCAGCGCTTCAATTCAAAGCCCTAGTATTCACGACCAGAGGACGGACATTGATTTCGCAAAGCAAAAGAGGCGGCCACGAGTAATAATAGAAAAGGGGAGACTATCTTTTATTAAATAAGTGGGTCGGCCTTATTATTTGGTTTGAGCTTAAATTTTTATATAGGGTTTTGTTTATTTATTTTTAGTTGTAATTTTTCTTTTTTAAACTGTGTAACTTTCTAGTCGTGTGACTAGGTTACGAAATACGGTGGTGTAGTTCGAGAATTTGCAACTCAGTGGCTGAGTTGTGGTAGGGTTCTGAGCGTAGAGTTAGGTTAGTCGTCAGCAGATATTGCAAGTTTATGTGTGTAAGCATCTGAATACTTAATTTCTAGTAGAAACCTTGGAGGCTGCACGTAGGCAGGGTTTTGCTGAAGCTGGATAAATTTATGTGTGATCTCTTCTGCATTATCTTTCTGTTTTTTATCTATGATTGCTTTTATTTCCGCATTAATTTTTATTAGTATCATCCTATTCACCTCCCCATCTAGGGTGAAATCAATCCTACAAACAACTGTTTCAAGATGAGCCTAACGAGATTGAAAATGCGCTCTCATTTGAACCCCTCACTATTGAATCAGAAATTCGAACTAATTCTTTGATTGAGCAACCCCTTAAGTTGGAACTCAAACCTCTTCCCGATCACCTTAAGTACGCATACTTAGGTGACAATGAAACATTTCCCGTCATAATCTCTTCAACTCCATCTCTTGATCAAGAAGCTTCCCTTCTTTCAATTCTGTCGAAAAATAAAGAAGCAATTGGATAATCGATTATCGATATAAAGGGAATTTGTCCCGCTCTTGTTCAGCGTCGTATCCACTTAGTTGACGAAGCCAAGCCTGTTCGTGATGTTCAACGAAGGCTTAACCCAAAAATGAAGGATGCAGTTCATGATGAAATTCTTAAGCTCCTCGATAACGGAATCATACACCCCCATTTTGATAGTTCGTGGGTCAGCCCAATTCATGTCATGCCTAAAAAGTCTGGACTTACCATTATCAAGAACGATGCTAACGAACTCATTCCAACTCATACTCAAATGGGTTGGCGTGTTTGCATTGATTATCGAAAATTAAATGCTGCAACACGTAAAGATCACTTTCCTCTTCCTTTCATCGACCAAATGCTTGAACTTTTAGCCGGCCACGAATTTTATTGCTTTCTTGATGGTTATTTTGGTTATAACCAAATTCCAATCACTCCCAAGATCAAGAAAAAATGACTTTCACGTACCCCTTTGGTACCTTTGTGTATCGACGTATGCCATTCGGCCTTTGCAATGCTCCTGCTACTTTCCAAAGATGCACGGTCAACATCTTTTCCGATATGATGGACCGCTTTATAGAAGTGTTTATGGTTGATTTTTCCATCTTTGGAAATTCATTTTCTGAGTGCTTACACCATCTTGATTTGGTTCTTAAATGATGCAAGGACAAACATTGAACGTTGGGAAAAATGTCATTTCATGGTCAAACATGGCATTGTCCTTTGGCATGTCATTTCAAATAAAGGCATTGAGGTAGATAAAGCTAAAGTTGACGTAATTGCGAATCTACTCTTTCCTAAATCTATCAAGGATATTTGTTCATTTCTTGGACACGCTGGTTTTTATCGACGCTTTGTGAAAGACTTTAGTAAATTGCTCAATCTCTGACGACTCTTCTTGGAAAAGATGTTCCATTTGACTTTAATTTTGATTATGTTTCTGCTTTCGAATGTCTCAAAAATGAACTCATTTTCGCTCCCATCATTTGCTCACCCAATTGGAATCTCCCTTTCGAAATAATGTGTGACTCTTCTAACATCACAATTGATGTTGTCTTAGGACAACGAGTCAACAAAATTCTTTATGTCATCTACACTACACCAAAACAGCAAATTTGACACACCAGGAAGCAGAGATTTGATACGGCTCTAAGCCGTATCAAATTTGATACGGCTCAGAGCCGTATCAAATTGCCTCTGCGATCCACACCCCCCACAACACCTAAAATCTAACCCTACGTTTGAAAGGCCGCGGACTACTACATTTTATTCGCGCTAGTTTTCATTTCCCGCACTATTTTCATTTCGCTCCATCCCTAAATTACACAATCCCTACATTAAATCACGCCCCCTGCTCACAATCCCTAAATCTCATTGCAAGGCTTGAAGAAGAAATACCGAAACTGCAAGAACAGCTTGTTGATGAAGAAAAGATTTTGGAAGGAATTATTTTATAGAATCAATTCGCGTTTTCCAGTCAAAATTTTGATCAAGTACGCGAAATCATAAGCGTTGTGAAAAGTAACCCATTTGACGTTTTCATTCATAATCAAACCCGAAGTCATCAATAACTTCGTGAAATCTCTGGAATCCATCCCTTCCTGTTTAGTTTTCTGAAAATCGATTCCTTTGCTTTTCAGAAGATCAATGGAATCAACGACACATGCATCTCTATCGATGTCGAAATCCTTGAAATTGAACTCCCAGATATACTTTTCAGTTTCGGATCCAGGGAGATTCCCTTCGGAATCGGATAAAGTCAGTCCAATCTGGATCAAATTGAGAGAGTCGACGTTCAATTTCAGAATGGAATAGCGCTCTGACGGCGTCAGTATCTGGTGGTGCTTGAGTGGGCGGAAGATAACACCGGGGAATTCAGTGTCCATGGCGACGTATTGGAAGCGACCGACGTAGCTGCTGAGCAAGCCAATTTCCGATTCGAGATTGTGGGCGAGCACACATCGGACTTTGATCTAGTAATTCTGAGTCTCGGCAGGCATTTTTGACTGAATCCAGATTTTTTGAGTTTTTTATTTTGGTCTTCTAGGGTTTAGTTTTTTTCCTCCTCTTTTCGATGCTGTTAGTTTTTGTTATAGCTTACCTCAAGCTATCCCTACATGAAGTAGCGCAGAGGGAGTTAATGGCATGCTGATTATACTTCTCTGCGATTGTAGAGGATTCCATAATACACACTTCACGTTATACAAAGGGAATTACAATTATTTTCTAGATTCAAACTCAAATCAACTAGTTGCTACAGTTTTTTCCCTTTCACTATCCCTTGTCATGCTCTAATTCAATTTAATCTTTCTGGCCATAGCAATCACAATGATATCATCATCGTTCGATGGCATGAGCATGAATCAAAATGATGCCTCCATCAACAACAACACATCAACATACATAAGAATACAATATGACGATCAACATCGATCAGATTATTCAACAAAGGAATCATCATCATCATCGGTGCAATGGCCATTCTATGCGTACATAACAGGAGCAATGCTATGCTTGATAATAAGCAGCACATGCCACCTCCTCTCTTGCCATTCAAAGAAAACGTGCTATGTAATGCTAAGGCTCGACTACACAGGCATTTCGGCGCTCATAGTGACTTCATTCTACCCTTTAGTGTACTACACCTTCATGTGCGACCCCTTCATTAGAAACCTGTACATGAGCTTCATCACTGTATTTGGAGTTTCTACAATATTGGTATCGTTAATGCCAGTTTTTCAAAGGCCGGAGTATAGGTATGTACGAGTTGGGCTATTTGCATGCATGGGAGTGTCGGGAGTGGTGCCGATAATGCATAAGATGTATGCTTTTAGAGATAGAGAAGAGGCAGTGGCGACGACTATGTATGAGATGATGATGCTTTGCTTTTATGGAGTTGGGGTTGTGGTGTATACGTTGAGGATACCAGAAAGATGGTTTCCTGGGAAGTTTGATTTGGTTGGACATAGCCATCAGTTATGGCATGTTCTTGTTATCGATGGTGCTTATACTCATTATTTGGCTGCTTTGGTTTACTTGAATTGGAGACAAATTGAAGGCTGTTGACATTTTTTTTTCCTTTTTATTATTTTCTAGTTTCAACATGTTATCTTTTGGATTTTATTAGTCCCTTGTGGATTCTAGTACTATTATCACAAATTTTATAACTATATCCAACATTTTTTTCCAGGCTACTACACTGTGGTGGTCATGGTCTTGAAGTTTCATAAACTTTCCTTGGATTGGGCATCAAGATTTGGAAAGATCATGATATTTCGCTTGTTCTTTACATTTGTTCGTCTTTGCAGCTTTGTAAGTTCAATCTTCTGCCAGGTTGTCTAAGTAGTCGTCGATTTAAAAAATCTTTGGTCACATGATGCTGATTTAAATTTTTGCAATTTTTTTACTCAAAATGACAGTAATCTCATACCATTATGTTCCCATTTTCTTTTTTTTCTTTTCTTTTTATCCTTTTCTTTTCCCTCTCTGTCTTCTTGTTGGACGTAGAGATTACTTGGTGGGTGCTAGATTTGAAGAATAGGGTATGATAAACAAAATGTGGTCAAACTGATACTTAAAAGAAGCTCATTTGCTTAGACTAATATTGCCTTTACAATAACTAACCTACCTAGTATAATTATGGTCGAAGGTACTATCGAATATGCAGAATAATTTGACAGAAATCACAGCAGATATAGGTGCTTGAGGAATGGAGGTGCAGACCAAAAATGGAGGGACCGACATATGAACTATGGTTGTCATCATTCAAGAAATCCAAAAAAGACTTGTTTCTGCTCTAATCAAGATGTAAGAGATTTCCTTAATAGGTAACCTGATATATTGACATGAACTCTGCTCATAATAGGTAACCTGATATATTCTGAACGATTATGTTAGGGATTTTGAAATGACTTTTTTTTTATGCAGGGTTGTTAGTATAATATAATGATTCTGTTGGAAATTTTGAGGCTTTGCTCCCTTCAAGTTCTTCTCGAGCTTGATTTAGTGGTAATTTTCTTATTATTTTTGAATCTAAATCCTGATACAAAGTTCAAGACACACGTATATATTCATCCTTTTCAAGTAAAGATCTGATTATCATTAGTGGTATTTATGTAAGTAGTTCTTTCTAATCTGGGTACTAGTTGTTCTATAGTTGTCACATAATTGGTGGTCATTGGATTATTATTTGCATATAAAAAATAAGGTATTTCTTGTCTAATTTTGGCAAGCATGTGTAAATAATCTAGACTCAATGAATTGGGAAATATTTGCTATATCTGGGATTCTGTTTAGCCTTATCTTTAATGGATGAATTGAAGTATACCTATGTCATACATGTGTAAATTTGTAATTACACTTATGGAACATGATGGCATGTCTATGATTATTAACTTTTTTTTTAATATATGATTCAGTTATAATACAGAAATCAGAACTAATAGCCATCAAGCTTTAATTTTCTTCTTTTAATGCTATTACACTAAGTATGCATATGTTTATTTTGAAATTTGTTATACTCCAAATACTTGATTCAGGGTCTAAATCGATGCTAAATTTTGATATGGTGGGAGTACAATCAATCAACAATTTTTTATACCAAGAGAAATCGAAGATGCAATTGATGATGATATAGATGATTGTCTTCACCAACCGGGGAAAAAAAGAAGGCTATCAATCACTCAAGTTCAATTTCTTGAAAAAAGTTTTGAGGTAGAAAACAAGCTTGAACCCGAGAGAAAAGTTCAACTGGCAAAGGAAATTGGATTGCAACCAAGGCAAGTTGCAACCAAGGAAATTGGTTACGAAAGCGCATCAGAGGTATCAGAGTATTTCATGCATATAAATGGAAAGAAATAAAGACTGCCAGTATTTTTCTATATAGATGTTATCTTTGTATGTTGCACCACAAATGATTGTTTCGGTCAATAATTCATGTCCAGTTCAACTAAAATGGAATTTTGATTCTGTAAAAAAAAGTATGCAGAAAAATAATAATATTTAAAGCTCATATTGTATATTTTTCCATGTTCAGAAGCATGCAAAGCTCTGCAAGAAAGGAATGGTTACATTGTATAATTGTATATCTTATATAGAATTTCATTGCCTGTGCAAAGCTGACCGTAGGCATCGATGTAGAAGAAGGGAACATGTAATGTGAAAAATAGAGAGCATTGCATTATTTTTTTTTTACTTTAATACATTAATTTGATACGGCCCAAAGCCGTATCAAATTCATGAATTAGGCAGTGCTTTGAGCCGTATCAAATTCATGAATTAGGCAGTGCTTTGAGCCGTATCAAATTCATGAATTAGGCAGTGCTTTGAGCCGTATCAAATTCATCAATTTGATACGGCTTTGGGCCGTATCAAATTATTAACCACGCCAAAATTTGATATGGCCCAAAGCACTACCTAATTCCATTTGATACGGCCAAAAGCACTACCTAATTGGCATTTCTGGTGTAGTGCTAGCATGCTAGTATGACTCTTAACGATGCTCAACTTAATTATGAGACCACTGAAAAAGGGCTTCTAGCGGTAGTCTTTGCGCTTGAAAATTTTTGACCTTATTTGATTAGCTCACACATTATTGTTTGCACCGACCACTCTGCTCTTGGGTACCTTTTCGCTAAAAAGGATGCTAAGTCTCATTTGATCTGTTAGATCCCGTTACTCTAAGAATTTGACCTTATGATCAAAGACAAAAAAGGATCCGATAATGTCATCACTGATGATCTGTCGCATCTTCCAAATGCACTATCTTCCTTTCGATCAACAAGAACTTTCCTGATGAACAGATCCTTTCTGTTTCCGTCAATCCATGGTATGTCGACATAGTGAACTATTTAGTCACTAAGGAAACTCCTTCATTTTGGTCGAAACAAGATAAATATTAATGTAATGACCCGTTTTTCCGTACTCTTTGAATCGACAATAAACCACACATGTCCAACTCAAATTGCATGAAAAACGGATCATTAAGGGTAGAAAGAAAATAAGACAGAACAGAATCTCACGCGAATGGAATAATATATAATATTGAACAAATATCTTTACAGCGGAAAACTTTTATATATATGTATCAGAGTCTAACCTAAATTCAGCTTGGACAGTTATAAACGTCTGTCCTTACAATTGCTGACAAACATCAGACTAAAACAACAAACCACAGCGGATAATAGAATATGTCCATATGTAAATGAATATCTCCAGCTCTCCTCTGGAAACTCCTACCGTCTTCAACTAAACCTGAAACTACTCGGATCTGACCCGAATATTAAAAATACCCGGATCAGGCTTGATAAACCAGCGTGAGAAAACTCAATAATAAATGACAGTGTCATATATCAGCCTTTGAATAAAATCCTTTGAAAAGGAAGAGTATCTCATAAGACCACGCCCACACATAAACACGAACGGGTATTTACCTTATGATAACTAAAACACTTTTATATATCAAAATGTTTGATATTATTTATAATGACATCTCTTTGACAACATTAGCAAATAAACTTATTAATCTTAGCCGAAATTATTACATTGATTAAATTCCAGCATAATAGGTTTACAATCAAGTCTGAAGGCACTTATTGGAGAATGGATTTCCATACAAATGACCAGGTGAAAAGACTACTTTCCGGCAGTACATCTCTAGAGGAATGTACCGAGGACCATCACAAAGGATCCTCTACCAACACAAGATCGGCCTATCTCTGTAACTAGATAGTACCGAATATATCATCCCCCGGTCATTATCGACCTTTAACCGAGCTCGCTCTTGCATACAAACCACATTAATTTACATCCCGAACGTCATAGCGGGAAGAAATATATCTAGAAGGGGATGATCATACCCTAATTGGGAATGACCCACTTAGCTTTCCCGCATCTAATCATGTTTCGGTCATTTCTGGTTGATGAGGCTTGAGGCAACGATTACCTTTTCACACAGCACATATCACATCTCTGAATGCCACATTGCCATTTTCATTGACTACTTATTGCCTTCCACAAAAATACAACTCTTAAGCTCGTACGTCTCAAGGAGGGTGTTAAGCTAAGAGAAGTTGCCTTCTCCCCCACCACAGATGTATGTTTGTAAAAACCAATGTACGTAATCTTTAGAAATGCAATGTCCGACAAACGTCCATACAAGTTGTCCAGGAACAGGACAAACTGAAGGCACTCTCCTTCTACCACTAGTAGCGAGTAGTCCTCGCAATTCAAAAAATCTCCACAACGAGGAGACCACTGCTATAAATAACTCTATAATGGTAGCGACCCAAAGCATGTCAACAAGTAGTCCTCACGCTATGAAGATCCACGGTCTTTAATAATCATCATCTTCAACATGTCTTCACATTCGAACGTATACATTGGTTCGAAGTGGTTTTCGGATAGGGATCACCCAAATCCGACTCCGGTTCCTTCGAAGCCAATTATCGATAAAAAGATGTTAAGTTCATATGTGGATATCAATCATCAATCAATTAATTCATCTTTTATTTAAAACAAATATCTTTCTTAGATATATTCTTTTAAATGTATTCCATTTTCTTTTCAAGGGTATATGGAATCATTAAGCCTCATTTATTAAATCATTTGGTTTATTTAAACTTCTATAGATCTTGGAATAATTCCAATCATTTTCTCTTTTACTTAGGAGAACTTTTCTAAATCATTCATTAAATATTAATCAAAGATTTCATATATTCAAGTTATAACTTTTAACTTAGGGAAAATATTCCCAAATCATTTATTAAATCTTAATCAAAGATTTCTTTCTTAAATTCAAATCATATTCTTGCAAATCGAAGATTTTCATAATAGAGTACTACTGCCACCTTAGATGGTAAATTTCACCTCCAGGGACTAATGGCAAGTAATCCTACATCATGAATATCTTTGTCTTCAATGATCTTTGTCTTCAATATGTTTTATTTCAAAAATTAGTTTAAATGGGTTTTCGGATAGGAATCACCCAAATCTGATCCTGGTTCCTTCGTACCAATCATCGATAAAAAGATGTTAAGTGATTAAATAACATTCAAAGAATTTATTTCTTTTCTCTTATCTTGGAAAAACTTAAATATGATCTTTTAGATCATCCGGGCTTTTCTTTCGATCTGTTCCACCCCTCGCCTAAGAAGAGAAAATATAGGCCAGGTAAGTTCAGGGCACTGGTTGCTCCATTCCTAAACTTAGTTAAACACCTAGTTTTATCTTCCTAGATCTCGCAGGCAGGACAAATGTACTAGTCGTTTCCGCATACTCAGTTTGTTATTATATTCAATATTTTTCACTTTATTACTTAAGTGCTACAAACAATTTCTCTTAACCATTTATTCAAACTCTTATTAAAACTTCCAAACCATCTTTACATTACTTAATTATTCCTTTAAAATCATTCACAAAAGATTTAGGAAAGAATTGTTAATTTTAAACTCATATTCAAAAGGTTATAGAATTCGCAGCATAAAAGTGCTGTGGAAAGTGCTATATAAGCTTATTTGATTTAAACAACTTTTTATTATTTGAAAATTCATATTTTCCATTCCAAATT
Source organism: Allium fistulosum (assembly GCA_030737815.1). Classification (NCBI taxonomy): domain Eukaryota; kingdom Viridiplantae; phylum Streptophyta; class Magnoliopsida; order Asparagales; family Amaryllidaceae; genus Allium; species Allium fistulosum. The sequence continues at coordinate 219,438,508 of CM060902.1, forward strand.
TCTTTTAAAATATTTTAATAGATTTATCGAATTTATTTCATAGTTTTAATCATTTAAAAAATATCATTTATAAAGAAATCCCTTTTGGATTCCGAACTGCAAAACCGCAATGTTTCTAGAAAATTATTTTGGACGTATTTGAAACTCTACTTGATGTAATCTTGATTTTCTTTCTTCGTTGGAAAATTATTATCATTGTGGACCATAGAATTTTCATTTTGAAGAAATCCGACTTATAAATCATTCTCTACATTAGTTTGAAGTTACGGGTCAAAATTTACGAACTACCGCTACGCGACGAGCTCGATTTTGACCAATTTTTTGAATTGCTTCGGAACTTGTCCGAAACACTTCAAATTTATTTTAAACCATATTTAAACTATTTTAACTCATTTAAAACAATATTTTCATCATTTCAAACTCATCTTTTTGTTTCATTTCATACTATAATATCATATTATTATAATATCATTTTTAACCTTTTTAGATTATTTAAAATCATTAAGAGGCTAAATAACTTCCATACAAATATTATTATGGATTTAATTTCCATATTTAATTTGGTTAATTACTAACCATTTCTCTTATTATTTATTAAACAAAGTTATCATCCATATTACAAACATATAATCAGCCATAATATCAACCAAGTTATCATCCAATATCAACCAATATTCAACATATTAATTTCTAATTTAACATGTGAATTATCAACTTAAGTTTTATTAAAATAAAACTAAGATTTGAGTACTCACCTTTAACCAAAACGTTTAACTTCCTATCAACATTCATTTAATCCAACACTTCACTAAATCCTCCTATCTTCACCAAATCATCACCTAAACAACTCCACCTCACTTCCTAGTGCTCAACCATCACTTTACTTCCACTTGCTCTCGACCACAAGTCTTCCCCTCTTCCATAGGTTCGGCCTTGCCCTATTCTACCTCTTCTTCCATCATTTCTTCACTTATTAGATGCTAAACCATGTTTTAATGGTATTCTAAGGTCTTTGGCACAGTTTGGTGGTGTTTGAAGTTGATTTGATATGATTATAAGAAAAGTTAGTAAGGAAAGAGAGAAGAAGAAGCCATTAGAGAGTGGAAGAAAAGCTTGAAAAAGGAAGAAGAAGAAGTGTAAAAAAGTGAGAAAGTAGATGCTTATTTATAGAAAAAGTTTTGGATTAAAATAATATTTTGTAAAAAGACCAAAATATCCTTACTTACTTTTTAAGCAAAGTAACACTTACAATCACCATTTCAAATCATGCTTTATGTCATTTTCACTTAAGTATTAAGTAAAGAATATAATAACTATGTTTGGTTTGATTTGATGTTTACCTTTTGCTTTGAAATGACATGTTTGTCCTTTTGTGTTTACTTTTTCTTAATTATATTCTAGAATTTCCTAAGTGTGTATAGTAAAAGTAAACTTGATTAGTGAATTAATTAATACTTATATTATTTGAATATATGTTCCTATATAAGAAAATAAAGGTGCGACAATGTTGCGACAACTTTTAATCGACAAAACGTTGATTTTCGACAAAATGTTTTACGTTCACATTTTGACATTTTAGTTAAACTATTTATTTATGTAAACCAAATTTAAAAATAAATTTGTATAATGTTGTTTAAAAATATAAACACTCATAAATAAATTAAAATAATTTATTTAACCATTGAAACATACTTTTCTGAAATCAGCATTTTGTCACTTTTGTTGATATACGCAAATGTTACTATTTTTGTGTATACTTCTCTTTCCAAATCCTATCTAATATTGTTTGAACCATATAACCTTACCTATTTTATATTTAAAATCATTTTAAATAGTATATTTTAAAGTGGTCAAATTCTGGGTCGTTACAATTAATTCTTTCCTAAGTCAAGTACTTCTATTGGGAAGATCCATACTTGTTTAAGTATTGTCCCGACCAAATCATTCGACATTGCATCCCGAATTGCAAAATAAATAGTGTCCTTTCATTTTTGTCAAGACCAAGCTTGTGGAGGTCACTTCAGTCCTAAGAAAACAGCGGAAAAGGTGCTTCAATGTGATTTTTACTGGCCTACGCATTTCAAAGATGCATTCGAGTTTTGTAAAACTTGTGATCGCTGCCAAATGTTAGGAAGAATCTCTCGACGAAACATGATGCCTTTTGAACCCCATTCTTACGATCGAAATCTTTGACGTTTGGGTTACTGACTTTATGAGACCGTTTTCCAATTCTTTCGGAAATCTATAAATTCTTCTTGCCAGTGATTACGTCTCTAAATGGGTTGAAGCCATTCCATGTAAAACAAATGACCACAAAGTTATTGTGAAATTCATAAAAGAAAACATCTTTTTGAGGTTTGGAACACCTCGCACAATAATAAGCGATAATAAAACCCATTTTTGTAATTGTTCATTTGAAACTCTACTGAAGAAATACTCGATAACCCATAAGTTATCGACTCCTTATCATCCTCAAACTTGTGGCCAAGTTGAAGTTTCAAATTGCCAAATCAAACAAATTTTGGAGAAAACTGTGAATAAAAATTGAAAAGATTGGTCACAAAATTAACAAATGCGCTTTAGGCTTATAGAACTACATATAAAACCAATCTTGGGATGTCTCCTTTTAGGCTTGTATATGGTAAAGTGTGCCATTTACCCGTCGAACTCGAACATAAAGCGTTGTGTGCGATTAAGAACGTAAACTTTGATCTTGAAAAAGCAAGCGAAAACAGAAAATTACAACTCAATGAATTAGAGGAGATTAGGAAGGATGCATTTGAAAATGTGAAAATTTACAAAGAAAGAATAAACGTTTTTCATGACAAGTCAATCCAGAAAAACGTTTTTGCCAAACCAAAAAGTTCTTTGTATGACTCTCGACTTCATTTGTTCCTTGAGAAATTAAAATCGAGGTGTACGGGATCATATATTGTACGTACTGTTTTTCCACATGGCGCCACAGAAATAGAAAACCCTATGGATGGTTCGATTTTTAAAGTCAATGGTCATCGTTTAAAGCCTTACTTGGAGTTGGCGAGTGATCGAGAAGAGGAGCTCATGATTCTTAATGAGCCACACTATGTCTAGTAAAAAATATAACCCTCTCTTGTAAATATGTACATATTTTTCTCCGTTTCACTCATTATATCATGTATTGACTGTGGGGACACAATCAAAATTAAGTGTGGGGGGGAGTCTCATGTTTATTTTGATTTTTCATGGTTTATTTTCTTTTGCATTTTCTTTCCAAAACCAAAGAAAATTCTAAAATAAATTTTCTTTTTAGCATATTGATTTAGTTTTGAAGAAACACTATAAGATAAGTATACGTTTTTGGTTATAAAATTGAAATTTTTGAAAATTTACTTGTCTCAACAAAAATAAAAATAAAGCTTTGATTACAAGTAACTGTGGTTTATCTAGTATATAGGAAGGTTCACAGGTGATAATTATGAAGTATGTCCTAATTGTAATCTTTGTTTAAAAGAGTGGTTGATTTAAAATAAAGGCGATAACATTTTTAATCTTCTAAGTTAAGTGGTGTTAAGATGAATTTGCATAACTCTCTCTAAAAAAGTTTTTAAAAAAATAAGAAACACCTAGAGTCAGGTGTTCACACATAAGTATGTACACTCACCTTGACTTATGCCCTTCTCACGTAAGCCCAAAAGGCAGTGCATGATCGTATATCTGGCCTCAGTTTATCTGAGTTGGGTGTATGTAAATAAAATTAAATTGATAATAATAACCACCTAGAGTCATGTGTTCATACGCAAGTGTGTACACTCGCCACGCTCTGTACTCTTCTCATGTAAACCCGAAAGGCAGTGCACGATCAGTATATTTGGCCTCAGTTTATCTGAGTTAGGTGTGTAAATAATAATAATGTTAATATTTTTCAAAATAGAGAGAGCAAGCAAGTGAAATCCAAGCACTATCTTCACTTATTTGATTTGACTTGTTATTCAAAAGAAATAAAATACCACTTGCAAAACCTTGATGATCAACTAAGGATTCATTTCATAGTTGCACTATGTTTTCAACCGAAACAACTAGCGAAACTAGAGTCTAATTGTGATGATAACTTAATTTTTCTTGGAAGTTTTGTGAGTAAAAAGACTAAAATTTCTTGATAATGACCAAAACTTATTTTTAAGTTATTCATGTCAAATTAAAAGTAAATTCTTCATTTGTAAATATTTTTGAAAACCTGCATCATGTTGTCGCATTGGAATCTGCATATCGCATTTGGATTTTGTTGGTAATATCCACTAAAAACCCTCACGAGACAACACTCGTCCTACCAGGACACTTAGAAGTTTAACGGCTTGTTGCGTACACTCAATGCAATCGTGTTTCCTACGAAAACGGATTTATCTTAGTTCTAGTTTATTCAAGGACGAATAAAAAGAATGGGAGTATTTGATGTGCACGTAAAAGTGCATATTTTTACTTCCATATTTAATCTTCCTTTAATTAAATAAATGAGCATATTAGAGTATTTTACATGTTTAAACCGAAATTTAAATTATTTTCAAATCATCACTTATTTAGGGGGTAAAATGGTAATTTTGTGTATGATTTAATTTTGAGAAAATTTATTTGCAAAATTTTATCTATATTTGTAGGAAATGAAGTGCAAATATGAAGAGATTTCATGGATGAATCCATGCACATATGTTGAAGACTAATGAAGAAAGGAAAATAAGAGAATTCATGCAACATGGAGGAGCCCACATACCCACTACAATATGGTCCATAATTAAAAGCACATGCACATGTTAATGGAGGCTTTAAGGCATGTTAGTGGGGATTAATTAATTTCTTAATGATTACTTGGAGGTTACACTTTCTCAAGGGCATTTTAAGTAGTCCCCTAAAATATAAATTAGGGTTTTAAGCATGTATAAATACCCTTTATGTTTCATGTAATCATCTTCTTCCACTACAACAAAACTTGCTATTGGTTGCAACTATTGGTAGCGTTTCAATGTTAAGTGCAAGCATTACTCATTTATAAAAATTTGCCCTAAATAAAGAATCAGTACTTTATTATCCCGCCAGCAATGCACACTAAGATTTGGGTAATATTTTCTCTGCCCGCTCAAATTACTTTTCTTCCATTGCCACTTAAACAATTTTATTAAACTTCTTTCCCTCCCGCCATAGGAAAACCCTAAATCTGCTTCAATCATTGCTTAGCTCATGCAATTCTACCTCAATTCGCATCAGAAACCTTGCGCTCAAGCGATGATTCCAATCTCCAGCCTCTGCTTCACACCTTCAGCTCAATAAAGGTCATCTGAAAATTAACCTTATTTTGTGTTTGTATTTTAAAACGAGTCTACGAAATAGCTTTTGATGGTTGTTGTTTGAATTCATCACGTGAATTGCATTTAATTTATTCAAAAAGCAAAATGAAAAAATGGATAATTTTTTAAAGTTACCTAGCCTTCTTGCTTAGGGGTTAGAGGAATCTTGCCGTTGCATTTGGATACGATGATAGATGGTATTCTTTTCTCATTTTGTACTGTAGTTTGCATCTTACTTGTCACCAACTAAGTAAACCTAGCATCAGCATTTGGGTAATATGTGTTTTAAACATTGTAGCTAAATTTTGCATGAATTCTGTATAAATCTGTTGCATTTGCTTGCAGCCTTGTTTGTGGTCTGAGCAATAGATTCGCAGGGCATTTCATTTCAGGGGGAGTAGCTGTATACCATAACTTGTCATTTTTATTCATATAAATGAGTTTTATGTCGATTTTTTTTTGATTTAATATTGCCATAGATATAAATCAACCTTAGCTAATTACATTCATTCAAAACTTAAAAAGGTTTTGTTAACATCGTGGATGATATTTATTGGTATATTCGATATATGATTTTCGGTATATTTTATCAGATAAATAATAAGTTGAGATATTGTTATGGTTAGAGCAATTTTGCACATACCCTGCTCATAATGATTTTACGGTTAATATGGTAGTGATATATACGGTGGTTATCATATGGATATTTATACGATATGTGCATTAATAATTAATAGTTGAGTGGCTCTGTTCCATCTGATGGAGCTGCATTCAGTGTTTCACCGCTGTATACGTGCACTGTATGCTTACACTTTCATGTGATGCGAATAATGCCATCTAGCTCTAGAATCATAGAATCACAAGAATACCATACAATTAAATATATCGATACAATGGTGCGATCATAAATATCATGCGTTGCTCTTGAACGATCCCAAAACCTTCACCGCACCTGCCTTAGTATATATTGATGATAGCTGCTGCAATCGCTGCACCAATGAATGGACTAACCCAAAAGTTGGGGTGTTCCATTGCAGCTTTTGCCAATATCCTGTTAACAGGATTGTACTAAGGCGTTTTCTGAAAAATATGATCAGCACTCATAAAACAAGTTAAATAACATACCAAAATGATTATAAATTCTAATCTCAAACTAAAAATATCAATATGGATTAACTTTGTGCTGCACCAAGTTATGATTCCAGAAGTCGAAACTTAGTTATAAGCACTGTTTTTTTCCCTTGCTTAACTTATGGTTCCTAACTATATCTAAGGGGTTCAAAACAATACACTATTTTTTTTTCAGAATTCTTACATTGAAGAAAAATAATATAGCTAGCAACCATTTGAAACTACAAGTATGTAAAATGGGACCCCTTTATACTATTTACAACTAAAGCCTTATTGGGAAGTACTTTTGCTGATCTAATTGCACCACTGAAGCTTAATTTATATATAGTTTGCAGTTCATTTGTTGTCCCTATACTTAAGAAGGCGGCTAATAGCATACAAAAAAGAAAGTAAAAAAGAAGATTATGTCACTTCTCCTGATAACTTGGTACTAACATTCGATTTTCTACCATCGGACTATTTGGACAGAGATATATCAGATGGTGTGTTGAGGAATTATGATATGATATCGGACTATTTGGACAGAGATATATGTTTAGTAGTCTACCCTTCATGCCTAAACAAGTCAACATCGCTTATAGGAGCAGAAAGCCATTTTTTGCAGTTTTTTTAGTGCCATATTACTGTTGCCCATGAGACATTTTAATTATGGTCTCTGACCTTATCCCATGCCTTATGGAAGCTAAACTCCCCACCATAACCACGTTCATAAAAATTTGCAGACTTGTAAGTCTAAATTTATGTATGTTGTATTCACTATTCAGGGTGATAATTCCCTAGTAGCTAAATTTAGTGATGGATTTATAACCCCATTATCCATTATTTCTACCACTGTACTTATAGGGGATCCAATAATATAAAATATATCATAACCCAATAGGTCAACTAGGCATCTACACTTAATCCAGGGTTCATTCCGTTATGATGTGGATTAACCACTTACTATAACCTTGTTAAAATACTGTTTACCTTGCATTCGTAGTCATAGAATATTTTTTCAAGTGCAAGAAGCATTGTTATTAATAGACATTATCCAAAATTGTTTACCTCTGCAATATTTGGTTGCTGTCCAGTTAGACCATAGATTTTTTTGATAGAAAACCCCACAATAGCTTTATACATGAAGCCTTTTTTTATATCTGCTAGGTTCTTCAGTGTCACTCCTCCTTTTTTGGTTTTACACAATGTAGACCATGTTATTTTTCTGCTTTTCACCTACCCAAAAAAAAATCTGAACACAAACTGTTAGTTTTTGAAATGGTTTGCTTAGGTAATTGGTATATAAATAACCAGTATAAAATAAAAGGAGTAATAACTGTGTGCAACAGTTTTGCTCTTCCTTCCATTGTTAAGGAAATATAATCCCATCCTTCTAGCTTACTTTGAATTTTCTGAAGTGATTGGTTGCATTGAGAATAATGTAGGTAAGTCGACGATAGTGGCACTCCTAGATAACTAATTGAAAGTTAATCTTTTATTAGATTCAACACATTTTTCATTTGTTCCTTGATAGTTGTATATTTACTGAAATATTAACTTGGCCTTAAAATTATTTATACCCAGGCATGTATGCTGCTCCAGTTTGTCAAATATGTCTTTAATTGTTTTAGCATTATATACACTAATTTTTCCAAATAACAGTAAGTCATCGGCATATAGGAAATGGCTAATTATAGCTGCATTCTTGAAACTAGTATATATAACTTGTTAGCAGATGCTTTTTCATCATATAGGTGAAATATTTCGATGCCACGGTAAATAAACATGGGGCAATGGATTACCTTGCCACAACTCCCTATTACCACTTATAAAACCCTTATGAACACCTTAGAGTAGAATGAAATAAGTGGGGAAATTTATACATTCATAAATAACATTTATGAAATGGGTAGGAAAGTTCATCTTGTGAAGGACATAACAAATGAACTGCCTATTAACTCCGCTATATGCCTTTTGTAAATCAACTTTTATACAGAATTTATCCAACCATATTTTAGAAAAATCTCTTAACGATTCATGGGCAAGCAAAATATGTTCACTAATATTTCTTCCTATATATAGTAAAAGATGACTAATTTTCAGATATTAAATGAGGCAAAAACAGTTTCAGTCTATTACACAACACTTTACTAAAAACCTTATAGTACATATTGCAACATGATATAGGTCTGTATTCAACAGTATTCCTTGGTCTGTCACTTTTTGGCATTAAAGAGATAAAAGTATGATTAATACATTTAGACAGTTTTGAAGAGTTAAACATGTCTGAGATAGCCAATAATAAATCCAGCTGGATAACATCCCCATGAAGCTTCATAAATTTAGGGTTAATTCCATCGGGGCGTGGACTTTTATCATCACTTGTAGAAAAGACAACCTTCTTAACTTATCATTATCTGTGTTAGTGATACTCCATTATCTGAGCTAGTGAATTTATTATTGCCATTTAGTTCTTTCTCCTCTCTCTCTCTCTTGAAATTGGGTACTTAAATGATATTACATATTAGTACTACAAGTCGTAGATAGTGTACAACATACCATATGTCAATATATGTTTGAATCATGCCACGCAAGTTTCGAACCTGTGATCCCTCGCACCAAAGTCATTTAGTTCTTACTAGAACAAACCTTATTGAAATCTTTATTTCCAGTATGTTTCTTTTTGTTTACCAGCTTAGGTGTTTTCTATTGTTCTTTCTGTTTATAAGTTTTTAGTTGTTTAAGTTATTCTTTTTCATTTTATCATGTTTGATGTGTTTCATTCAAGTCCCTTAAATTTATTGCAAAGATGTTATCTTTGCACCTTCGTACTTTGATTTAGTGTAATACATGTTTGGTGTCGGACTTAGTATAGGTGCCATATAGAAGCTGCTTAACAGATTTTAGTTGAAACCATGGCTCAAAAATTATTATTTGGGAGCATCATGAGAATATGGGTTTTTAGTAGATGAGAATACAATTAAAAGTACATGGAAATAAGGTTCAGAGCAGATGTGAACAGTACTTTCGATAGCGTGACCAGCAATTTAATGGGATATTATTTTCAAATGTTCAGCGAAATTTATTACAGTTTTACCATAGCGAACTAGAGAAAAGATGGAAAATTCGATCAATTCATTTACACACACATGCACTTCAACTGGTAATACAAACGTTGTCGGTTTTTTTTCTTTAAACGGCATTTTTAAAGTAATATTTAGTATTTATTTTTGCGAATAGTAGTGTTTCCAAGTAAAAGATAAATAACTCGTTTAAAATTAATGTTAGGTATCACCCTGCATGGTAAACAACTATTTTATTTGGTAACAAATTTTTCTTAGATGACATTAAAACTCAAACTTTAATCAAGTACTATATCTTTTGGATGTGATTTATTATTCACCATTAGTACAAAATCCAGTAACTTATAAACTAAAACAAATATAACACCTGTGAAAGTAATACCAGTAACTAATCAATACAAAGTTTTATTAGCATATTTTTGCATCCGGTACTCTTTTTCAACCTTATATGTACTTGTGTTATTTCTTTGATCTTCTTTTACCACATTTGTTCCCCTCCCTAGCTTCCAAGGGTGTCAAGCTTCATTTTCTTTGCTAGATATTGAGATATGACATTAGTTTAATCTGAAATCGAGAGATTGACTATACTAAATCTTATAATTGTGAAGGATAAATATCGGCTCTGGAGATAATTAGATTTGTACATTGTTTACATGATTTGTTTGAAAAGGAGAAATTACCAATCAATAAAAGCAAATTAATAAGCAAGATACCCATAGTTGTTAACGACTTTAAAGGTGCAACTTTTTTATTATTTGTGAACCGATTGTATAAACTTTTCCAGTGTGAGAAAACACTAAAAGATTTTATTTATTTATTTATTTGCACATGTATTACACAAATGTAGTTATACAAGAGGGCTAACACAAATAAATGGAAGTAACTGACACTACAGTTGTTGCCTAATACAGTTACGACAATGTGAATTTAGGGAATATTTTTGTTTTAGAGAACCCAATTGATAGAAAACGACAAGGGTAAAGAAAATTGTACATTTCAATTAATGGATGGATGCATCATCGATGGATTACGGACGTTCCAGATACTTTTTCATATTTTATAAGATTTAACTTGATCATAGTACTGAATACACAATCTGCCCATAGTACTGAATACACAATCTGCACATAGAATGAAATCCAGTCAGACTTCTAACTCAGTTTTGATTTGAATATCTGTGTAAATTGAAAATTGTGTATTCGTTGGGGAACAATATAGGATGCATATAAAAATAGAACAATTTTTGTTAATATGTGTTAATATAGAATATCGAGTTATAGATTACATGATTTTCATATATATATAGTTAAACTCGTTTGCAGGTAATTAGCTATTTCGAAGCGAAGACTGTCGACAACAAAGAACTATTGGTAATCAAGCAACGAACATGAATTTAATTGTTATATATGTTGTCGTATTTTGTTAGTACCATTTGTGGAAACTTTTCTGTGAATGCTTGTAGTATGTGTCTTATTTTGTTGAAAAACTACTATCGAATTGATTATGGATATTATATTTGATTGTGAGATTAACATGTTTTTGCAATTATTTGAATATGATGATTATATGATTGATTGTTTGTATATGCTAATTATGTGATTTAATTGTTTGTTTGAATATATGAAAATTATGCGATTGATCGTTCGTTTTAATATGAATAGCATATAAGCGATTGCTGGAAATGGTATAAACCATCAACCGTAAATAGTAGCATTTAAAATATGCTACCAAACAACCAATAACTTTTAGTAGCGTTTCAAAAATGCTACAGAAACAAATGTAAACTAATATGAAAATTATACAGTTGCATTTTAAAAACGCTACTAAAAATCAAAAATGCATATAAACAAAAAATGCAACCAAAAAAGTGACTTTTGGTAGCGTTTTTTAAATCCTACAGAAAATACCATTTAAAAGTGACTTTTGGTAGCGTTTACTACAACGCAACAAAAAGTTTTAGATTTTTAGTTGCATGTCGTATAGCAGCGTTCTCTAAAACGCTACCATAAGTTATGGTAGCGTTTTTTCAACGCTATCAAAAGTCTTTTCTGGTGTAGTGTTCTTTTCATGCAATATTGTAGCCATAAATCAAAGTTAAATAAAATTTCTTTCATGGATTCTTAGCCTTGTTTTTACTTTCATGCTGTGCAGTTAATGCCCCGCTATTACCCCGCTATAACTCTGCTATATCTCGCAGCGGATTTCTACCGCTACGATTTTTTAATATAGCCCCAAATATAGCCTTTCCGCTTTAAGCCCCGCTATTTCCGCTATATCCCATTATTCCCGCTATATTTTACTATTTCTGCTATATCTTCTATAAAACCAATGAATTAAAAATGAAATTTATACATTATAAAAATTATGAAATCAATTTATTTAATTGAATTTTTAATATATTTTCAAAAATGAAAATACTCTAGTATTCTACTAAATTCAATTATGTTATATAACAGTTTTACGTTTATTTACAGTATATTCACACATATTTTTATTTAAAATTATTTATGTGTTAATTATAATTCAATTTAATGTTAATTTTTCATTTAACTACCATTTATATATTTGTAAAAACATTAAGTACGAGTTTTATATGTTATTTTAGAGTCATCCGCTATATCCTGCTATATCCTCGCTGTATCCCCGCTATGACTTTTTGCACCTCCACCGCATTGAATCCACCGAGCGCTTTAACTGCACAGCTTTCATGCAGTTTTTATTTTATGCTCTCTTTTCATGCTATTTTTATTTCATGCTCTCCTACCTAGTTTATGCTTCTCTTATCTCATGTTAATAGCATAGATTTAATTCTTGTAATTAGTTTAGTTTTATTTCATGCAAGTACTTAGCTCTCTTTTATTTTAATAAGCTCTCATTTTCCTTGTTTTGTAATGTTGAAATCATTTTATGTTAACATGTTTTCAAATATGAATTATGTAATATTGTCACTTCGAGATTTTCTATTTGACCGTAGTTATATTAACCAACGAAAAACTCTTAAGTGAGACATTTCATAGTTATCCAATAATTATCAGTGTTGACTCTTTGGTGTTCCCAACAGCCATGGATAATACACTTTTCGGCATTTGGAGAGTGTTACATAGTCTAATCTCAAGGAATATATCAATATATTGTCTCGAAATATCTTGAGTATGAATATTTAAAACAATATGTTATTTTAATGTGATAAATTTTTGAAGATTATAGCACATTGTAACTACGATTACATAACACATCACTTAAGGATTTTATATTTAATTACTTTAAATTAATTACTTAATTGTTTATATCATAACATAATAGAGCAATTTATAGAAATCAAATACCTTTATTATGAACAAATTGGTCATTCAGTTAGACATATGAAATAAATTACATAATTGTCCTTGGGCACACCCCCTCTATCAATTAAGTAATTAATTAAAAGTATATAATAAAAATTCTTTATATAAAATGTTATGTGATTGTAGGTGCAAAGAGTTGCAATCATGAGTAATTAATCATAATATGACATAACATTTTGTTTTACATATTCTTGGTTAAGATGTTTCAAGAAATAATATCGACACATCCGTTCATGCCAGATTGTGTAATATTGTTCAAATGTTGGATGATGTATTACTCATGGCTGCTAGAGACCCCAAAGGATTAAATACTCGTAGTTATTAGATAATTATAGAATTACTCATCCAAGTGTTTCTTGTTGGTTAATAACAACCAAGTCAAATAGGAAATCTCAAAGTGACGATTTTAAATTGTACCCTTGACTTACAAATACTGTATAACTTCAATGTGAATACTCCACTTTAATTATAATTAAATCACGGCATGGCGACCCATCAACTGATTATAGTTGGCACTTAGTTGAAGCATTGGTAGTGAAACACTGCTCAATGGAGAATTCGTTTCCTCAATTTTATGAGGTTAGTATTATGGTCAACTGTAGTTAACTAAAGTCAAGATCTCTGGCTAGAGTAGAAAAATTAATAATAAATGTTATCATAGAACCAAAGAATTTTTTTGGACTAATCAAGTTGAATATGGATAATATTAGAGCTTTGACCAATACCTGATTCCATACATCCTAATGTGATGTAGTGTTAGCAAAGAGAACATGTGTAAATTATTGTCACCATTGGTACTGCATAAGATAATATAAAATATGATTTTACATAAAAGGTCTGTAAGCGATGAATGCAGCCGAACTGTCACACCACTGGCTAAGGTGACTTGTGAACGTTATTATTTGAATTGTTCAATATTAATTACCGACTAAATTCACATCCCTTAGTCACACAACCATGTTATTTAATTAATTTATGAAAATATTATTAATTAATTAAATTAATTAATATTTGAGAAATACTAATTATTATTTAATTTATTGATGTTTGGGAGTTGTTTGTAGTTATATGAATGTGTATACAAAAGTTATATTTATGCACATCGAAATATGATATCGGTGTAACTTTAAACGAGTTTAAATAAAAGAGAATACAAGAAGGGATTTATGGAAATTTTGTGTCATTTGATGGCATTTAGGCCAACCATATTTTGAGAAGAGAGAGGGGTGGAGTGAGAGAAAATTAAGCGATTAATTAGGGAAGTTTTATTTGTAAGAAAAGAAGAGATTCATTCTTTCAAATAAAACAAACCAGCTAATTTTATTCTCATTTTTTCTTTCATTTATTTTAGTTTTACCTCCTCTCCAAAGCCATGGCTAAAAATCAAATCAACACTTCCAAAAAAATCAACTCCAGATCAAATCAAAACATCAAATAAAATAAAAGCTAGGTGATTTATCATTCTCTTGGAAAGTTGGGTGTTGATTTACTTAAATATCCGAGGAGAAATCTCAAATCAAGGTGTTACAAAGCACAAGACTTTTCGCATTCAATTCTCTTATTTATTTTATTATTCATGATGGTTAACCCGGACCAAATCCATATATATGTATATGGTATTAAATCCAATATAAAATTTCTTATGTGTTGTTATTTTATTATAAAATCAATCTAGTGTTTGGTTTATATTGTGTATTTAAATTGGATGTTCGATGTGAAAATTATTAGTTAATGTTAATTTGATTTGCTATAAAATTTACAGTTGTTATCACAATCAATCAATTGATTGATTGATTAAAATTAGTTGTATGTTTGATTCATTTTGTGTATTGGTATTATTTTTTGGATCTTAAACAATTGGCAATGTAGATCTGAATTGTTGTAATAAAACTTACATTTGTTTTCGCTGCTTAATTTAGTTATATTTATGGATATGATATTTAATCAATTGAATTATGTGCGTATATGTTCATGCCTCACCTTCATGTTATCCAAATTGTAAACCAACATAGAATTAAATTGTATACTTAATTTTAGCTTTGTAAATAAATAAATATATATATATATATGACTTATTGTTTAATTAAATATGTGTGTTTAAGTTTTTAATTTTAAATTATAGTAGACACATGTGTTTATGGATTGTTATAAAATTAACCATGATTATTGAAGCTATATTATGACAATACTATTTTACAATTTGTTTGCACATTGAATGTGTATTTTTAGATTTGTAATCTTAAATTTGGATATTTTGTTGTAATTAAATATGAAAATTTTCATATAGTATCGAATCTATTATTAAGGGTGTTACTATTTACACTCACCTAAACTCTTCTCTCAACCTCCTATCCTCCTACCCACTTATTCTCTTCACTCACCCACCTACACCCACCTTTTCATAACTTTTTTCCTCAAAACTGTAATTCAACTTCTCCTTTCAATCTTTCTTCAAACAACAAAATTAAAATTTCTCTATCCAATTTCTCCATAGTCGATATTTTTTTAATTTAATGCTTTATTGATATATATAAATCCAACTAATTTTGTTACAGTTAAGTTGTTACTAACTTTACTTGTAAGTATAATTTCTATTTTTTGATGTGTAACCCTAACCGAGATTAACATAGAAAAGGATTATTTATAGCTCAAATCAGGTATTACTGTATAATATATCAAAGAACATTCATTACTACTTCAATCAAAAATAGAAAATATTATTGTTTTTATTGTTGGTTAAACAGAAAAAAGAAAAAATAATGAAATCAATTGTAGTAGAAAATAATATGATATAGTCAAATATATTTAATTATGGTAATCCATTCACTTAAAAATTAACGGGTTTACAAAAATATTGATTTACATTCATATTCAAGATAGAATTAAATATCTTAACTAATCAACTACTAGTCTGAAATTCATAAAACAATTGCATTTTTCATCTCATTTTCTTTTGTCATTAATGATTAATAGGATTGAAAATAATTATGTTCAAGTATTAGATTTTATTGTTTATACATTGTCCAATTATCGTTATTTCCAAATCATTTTATAATTAAGGTGGATTTTTGAAGTAAATTTCATGATTAGTTTAATTAATGTTTAAGTGGCATTAGTAAGTGTTTAGGTGAGTATAGATAGTAACACCTATTATTAATTACTATTTATAAAAGCTGAAAACTAAATATTACCTTATTTTGTTTTCTTTTTAGTTCTAATTTGATTAGATCTTGATATAATGTAAAATTTCGTTTCGATCTCCACTTTCAATCAACATTCTCTTGTTTTGAAATATCAAATTTTATCATATAGATTTGTTCTCGTAATTTTATATATGTATGTATATTAAACATACACATGTGGAAACAAAATACCATATGTATGTGTGTGTATGTCTAAACTGTATATTCATGGTACTGTATATACCTTTATACAAACCATATACACATATTATAGTATATCAAATATATGTATATACTTAGACTTTTATAGTCCTGATATTCATATGAAAACTATAATCCAAATAGATTTTAAAAAAATCACCTTTTTACCCACTACAAACCTGCCCAATTCCTTCAAACTCAACCATAGTATACTAATCTCCAATAATTCCCTTGCTTTGACACCAACTGTTCGGAAATTTTGAGATATCCTAAATTCCTAATCTATGCGGAATAAATAATTACTCAAGATCTAGAATCACCAATTATAAGATGAATATATCTCGCACTTAGAACAATTGCACTATATTTAGATATAAAGAGGGAAAACATAATTTTTGACTCCATTCCCTTCGCTATTTAATTGAGGAGATGCAAGAAGATTACAATTAGATAGAGATTTATTAAAGAAGAAGAAAATACAAACCTCGGTTCATTAATTTGAATTACCAATGAATTAATTTGATAGTTATAAAAAAAGATAAATTGATTTGATATAGAGAAACTATATTTTTTTTCTAATTGATTTGATGCCCTTTCCAACAGTATTCAACTTATATTCATGAGAGAAAATTGTTTTAGGATAAAGAAATCCCTTATAGTATGTAATTCATTAATTGATTGAATCAATCAAAAAATTACTTTTTTCAATTTTTCTAATTAATTGATTAACTAATTTTCATTTTCCATCAATTAGACAAACAATTTGCTCATGTTTAGATTATAAAATTTAACAAAGTTATTTTTTAAGTTTTGGATTTGGGTGAATAAAAAATTTACCTTATTAGTTTTGTGTTTTAAAGTTTATTTATTTTTAAATGATTCACGTAATTGGAAGTATGTGATGTAATTGATCTAAATGTGAAAATTAAAATAAAGTACATTGTTATTAATTTTAGACTTGTGTTTTTTTTTTAATTGCCTAAAGAACCGAACTTCATTTGCAAACTCTACGGAAGTATATGCCTACCGAACACATACTCATGGTACTTGTTACTAGGTTGTCAGTTTTAGGTTTGAGCTCGTGATCTTTGATCTCATAGTCCGGACCATCAACCAATTGTGTCAACCTATTGACTTTGTGTTTCTTTTAAAAATTAAATGCTTAGGTCAACTTGGAATGCATACCCCACCACTATCGAGCCAAGTTGATACAGCAGTGCCATCAAGGCTGACCCAAGATAATTATGAATCTCGAACAATGTGTTATATTAACAAATTTTCATAAGAGTGACAAATGAAGTTAAATAAAAATGTGTAAAAAGCAAGAGCTAAACCACCGCCGTTAGAGTAAACACACAGCCTACAATCTAGTAAATCGATATTCATGATGGGTCATTCTTCAAATTGGGACTTGGGTCTTTGCCCAACTAATCTAGACTTAGTACCACCCAAGTACAATAAGTATGGTGATAAATATACATTAATGGTAAAACATTGATAGTATTTTTCTAAAGCCAACATTAATGGTAATTTAGTGACCAACTTATGTTTATTTTTATATTATGTTTTCATTTTTTTCAAGAGTGTTGATTGTTCTTAACGGACTTTGATTTTTAACTTTTATGATTTAACATATCTTTTATTAATTGCAACGTTTTATATTCCTATCATCCCTCTTCGTTTCCATACTATATCCACATCCAACGAATACTTTTAGATATGGATAGTGCCATATCTATATCCACATCCAAAATCATTTTCGGATATCGAATATCTGTATCCGTGGATACAGACGGATATCGAAAAATTATCCTATCAATTAATGATTGATAAATCAAAAAATGTAAACATATAATTTTAGTTGAACATATTTTTTTTAATCTCATTGATGATAAAAGTATGCAAATTCAACAAATATGACGATAATGAATAGTTTTGAATTGTTAATATGCATTAATTTCTTATAATATAAACTATTAACTTAATAAAACAATAAATACATATCTCTCGTTGTACCAAAATACACATAATATAAACTACGATCTTGACCAAAATCGAACGGATAATTTTCATATACGGATGTCTTCATATCCGCATTCGTATCCATTTTTTGGATATTAGATATTTATTTTCTTTTCGGATATAGAAACGGATGGATTACAGATTTTGGATTTTTTCGGGTATCTCTTGACGGACATATTGTTATTTTAATCAATATTCCAATGTAGAGGAAAAAAACTCAACCAACTGTGTTATAATACATGGATATTCGTTGAACTAATAGTTGGGCAATTATTTAGAAGCAAATTAGTAACTAGATTTAGTAAAATAATGAGTTGTAATGATTTTAATTGCGATTCTTTTATTTCTATGAGTCTTTTATGAAGTGACATGTTAAAATGTATAATGAAGCATAATTATAGTAAAAATACCGTACATTTGAATATTTTTTAAATAATAATTTAACATCACATTGTAACAATTACATATATCAACTTGAAGACAAATGTTTTTAGATTATACAAAAAATGCTAGGATAACAGAGTTAAACGTTAACATATACATTACCATAAAACAAAGCTAAATATAATTTACTTTCTTTTTAATATTTCATATTGCAGGTCAACTCACCAATGACCATCCATCTTCTTCCTCACCATAAACAAATCCAAAAATCCAATCAAAATATCCATAAAAAGCAATCAAGTTTATTGAGCTATAATATTATAGAAATGGCTGAAGTTTCTCCGTAATACTCCAGCAAAATTCCAAGAAGTAGTCCAAAAGAGCTATGACTGAATTTTGTGTTACACCATTGATGCTTACCAAGCAGTTAGAAACAACAAAAAATGTGTCCATAAGAGAATTGCAACGTCACCAAATGAAGTTTTGTCAATTATTCTAGGTGAACTACTAGTAACTGATGATCAAGTCTGCTACAAATACCATGGACTCAAGAAATAATCGCCAGTATGGTAGAATTTGTGTAGCAAAATCATTTTTGATGAGATCCAGTAATGGGGGCAGTTAGCTAAAGCGAGCAATAGTGGGATGATCATGTGAAGGTAATTTCTATATCGTATTTTTGTTTTTTATTTACAGATTTTAGTACTAATTTTTGTCCTCGCTTTCCCTTTGTTTTTCAAGAGTCCGACACTATTTTGAAATATATAAGAAAACTAATAGCCTATATGGAGTCATTGCTGCAGATTTTCCAGGTGCTATTATACTTGGAGAAGGTGATTCCACATCCGATGCCACATAAGAATAAGATAAATCTGATTGTTGAAATGATGCATCAAAGGAATTTGAACAAATCTCATTCTAAAACATATAGCCCCATCCTCGCTCTAACTCCAAAGCTAACGGGAATCAATGTATAATCTGCATACTTGCCTATGACCTTCAAGGCTGTAGCTGCTCTGAAAGAGTTAGAGATATGCCCTAAGGGCAATTCTATAATTTATTATAAATTAGTTAACTCTATAATCGATTTTCATTCATAAGAAAGGTATTTTTCTTTCCGTTATATATTTGTTACAATGTGTTATAAATAATTAAATATTTAATTAAAATATATTTAATAGAAAAATCCATAAATGGTGTGTTTGTGATGGTAATTACAAATAGTTGTAATCATGAGTATTGTATCACAATATAATAAACACATCATTTTTAAATATTCCTAGTCAAGATGCATCGAGGTTGGATATCGATGTATCCATTGAGACTAGAGTATGTACCACCCTCTAAATGTTGGGTAGAGTATTACTCATGACTGATGGGAGCAACAAGAGGGTTACATACTGATAGTTATTAGATAACTATGGAATTACTCGCTCGATAGTCTTCTGTTGGTTAATATAACCAAGGTTAAATAGAAAATATCGATGAGACTAATTTACATAGTTTTCTTGATTTGAGAATACCATTGATCTTTAATATGGAAGCTCCATCTCGATTATAGTCAAATCATGGCACGACCCATCGAGTGACTATAGTTGGATCGAGTGGAAATATTGAAAGTGAAACACTATTCAAGAGAGAATTCATCTCCTCAATTTGTACGGGGTTAGTATCACATTCAACTTAAATCAAATCAAAGTCAAAATCTTTGGCCAAGTGTAGTTTAGTTAATAATAATTGTTATTATGGAACTAAGGACTTTGTGTTTAGACTATAAAGTTGAATATGGTTTATATTATAATTTTAATCATTATCAAATTCCATAAGTCCATACTGATATAGTTTTGACGAAGAGAATTAGTGTAAATAATAGTCACAACTAGGTAACGCTTAACAAAGTAAAATTGGATTTTACTAAAACCAAGTAAGCGATAAATTTAGAAAAAATGTCACATCATCTGCTAAGTAATGTGTGAATGTTAATATTTGAATAGTTCGATATTAATCGCTGATCAAATTTACACCTAATGGGTCACATAACCGAAACGATGAATACTCCTTTGACAAAACGATTTATTTAATTTGTAACTGTTATAAATTAATTAAGTTAATTTATATTTATGAAATATTTGTTATAAAAATTTATTTTGATTTGATGAAAAAATATTATTATATGTATTTATAATAGTTATAAATATATTAATCGATATATGATATCAATACGCGTTTAAATTGGATTTAAATGCAAAACATTTTGTTCGGTCTTTAAATGGGTTTGAAGTCCATATGAGGGCTGGTTGGTTCAGCCATAATAAAGCAAGATTAGCACGGCTATATGTTGGCTAGATGGGCTAGGTTTGTATGGATAAGGGAAGGAGAATTGATAGGAGATCTAGATCCTAACTTATCTCCATTCCTCCTCTATATAAGCATCTCAACCCGCTATCATTTCGAATCTTTTTTGAGCCTCCATTTATACCCCCCCTTCTGGTCGAAAATAACCTATCCCCATTCTTGCATTTGCAAACTCAAATCAATGTAAAACAGATTTTATTCGGTAGTTGGTGTTCATCGGTTTAAGGACTAGCACTCTACTTGATTGGAAACTAGTTCGAGGAGTAGATCTCATCTTTTCAAGATGTACTTATATACGTTGTGTATAATGTAAATTTCTAATGTATTTATGAATATGAATGTATAGATAATATTTAAGAGGAATTAGTTTAAAGGACAAAAATTGGATTTTTTAGCCTTAAGGACACAACCTTCATATTTTAGCCACAAGGAAAAATATTCTTTCAAAATTAGTCATATGGACAAATCGCCAAAATTACCAACTACCACTCCTTGCACCACCACTCACCGCCATCACCTACACCACCAGCCTTACCGTCGCTTCCAACACCACCACAATTGCCAAAATCTAAAACTTTAGTAGCAGGTTCGATACTACTACTATGTAGTATTAGTTTCCTTTTATAAAATACAATGTTACTAGGCAGTATCGTTATTGTCATTATAAGCTAAAATATACATATACTTCTACTTTTCCAATTTAAATTTCCTCTTTCATAATTACCATCAATGTATATCCTACTATACATAAAGAAAAGGTGCATCATTAATTTTTTTTTAAACAGAAAAAATGATACTGCGCATTATCGTTTATATCTACTATCAAAAAACTGCTACTATCAAATGCGTATAAAACAGCTACTATCAATTGTGTATAAAACCGCCACTATCAAATGTATATCTACTATCAAAAAATTGCTACTATCAAATGTGTATAAAACTGCTACTATCAAAATGTGTATAAAACTGCTACTATCAAAATGTGTATAAATTATCATTTACCGCTACTAACAAAAAACATAAAATGTGTATAAAACTGCTACTATAATTCATAAATACTATTAAATGTGTATAAACCGCTACTACAATTCAAAAAAAACTAAAATTTATAAACTACTACTGTAAACATAATAAATGCACTCTTCATCTACAAAATGGCACATCTTTCAAAAAGTGTTAATAAAAATTCATAAACAGCCACTATAATTCATATATACTATTAAATGTGTATAAACTACTACTACATTTCAAAGAAAAACAACTACAATTCAGAAACTGCTACTACAAGCATAATAAGTATTAAAAAATAAAATGATACTACAATTGTAATTTTTATTACAAGTAAAATACAACAAACAACGTGGAACAAAACTAACACTATATAGTATAATTTTATACTTATTTAATTCAATTAAAAATATTATTACAACTCGTAAAATGCTACTACAAAATAGCATTATAGTCTAAGATTACACACTCAACCTACAAAATGATATTACAAATCATAAAAATACTTCCACAAATCAAAAAATGTTAAATACTTCAAAACTGCTACTGCAATTCACAAAACTAATATTATAGAGTAGCACTGTCCTTCTGTTATACTATGTTGAAAAGTTTGTCCTTCTAACTAAAAAATTGTGAGCATGTCCTTAAAGCTAAAAAATTGATGAATTTTGTCCGTCATAGTATCTTCCTGTAATATTTATACCATGAATATTGTATTGTCAGTTAGGTGACAATTCCAATATATAAATATATTATCACAATCAGGTTGGTTGTATGTTTGTATATTTTTATATTATATAAAACTTTTTTTTGTCACATACATACCTATAAGATGCATGACTCAAAATAAAAAACAATTTTTTTATTTTTAATTAATTTAATATACAACATTTAAATATATTGTTCGAGAGAAGGAACCGAACCTTATTCGAGAGAAGGAACCGAACCTTATTAGATATGGTTCATTCCATGATGAGTAAAATTGAGTTGCCTCTGTCCTATTAGGGATATGTGCTAGAAACCACAGCTCATATACTAAACTTAGTACCCACTAAATTTGTGCCTAAGATGTCATATGAGATAACATAGGAAGAAACCCCACTTCAATTATTTGAAGGTGTGGAGTTGTCTATCTTATGTTAATAAGCTTGAGGCGAGATCAACTTTGTGTAAGTTTATAGGTTATCCCAAGAATTCCAAGGGATATATTTTCTACAACACAGAGAAATAGAAATGATTATTTCCATACACGCTATCTTTTTGGAAAAGGAATTTCTAACAAAAGAAATTAACAATGAAGTTGTAAACTTGGATGAGATTCGAGTGACTAACACTGAGACTGAAATAGTGGGAGAACCAAGTTCATCATTATACTATAACACACAACCTATTTGAAGGTCTAGTAGGAAATCTCGCACACCGGAGAGATACTACGGTTTCCACATGGATGGCGTGAAGGAGGACTGTGTCTTAGATGATGACATTGCTCTGTCTTTCCAACAAGCACTGTAGAGTAAAGACTCTGCACTATGGCTTGTAGCAATGAAATTTGAGATGGATTATACATACAAAAACAAAATATGGACTTTGTCAGACGTGCCTGAAGGGATAAAATCCATTGTCTGCAAATGGATTTTTAAGAAAAATATAAATGCAGATGGAGAAGTGAGACTTACAAAACTAGGCTAGTTGAAATGGATTTCGTCAAATTCAAGGTGTTGATTATGATGAAACCTTTTCGTCCGTAGCCATGTTTAAATCCATTCAGATTATGCTGGCCATTGCTGTTGGGACTGGGCCAGCCCGCAACGGAAGAAATGGGTAATTTTGAAATGTTTCATTTCGGTTTCTTATTGGGTTCTACGTAGTCTAAATGTATATTAGATCTACTCTATTAAATTTTAAATAAAATCACATTTTGTTTAAATTGTTAAATTGGAGAATTAAATGCAACTTAAATTATAGTTATTATAAGGAATGTATCAAATACATTCATTTGCGTGAATATATAAATAGTGTTTATATATGTAAAAGAAACATATAAAAATGAATTTAGAAAATGAAACCTTTTGTTTCCCTCTCTTACCGTATGTAATTAATGAATGAAAGATATGGTAATATATGAAAAGAGAGAGAAACCTTTCAGTTCTCTCCCTCTTCAATTATAATAATTAATATATTAAATTACATTAATTAGGGGAATGTTTTTCTTTATTCTAAATAATTAAGTGTGAGATAAGAAAAGTGTGAATATATCAAATATATTCATACTTTGACCAAATTGCTAAACATATAGTAAGTAAGATTAATAGTTAACATTAGATAGGAATAAATAAGAATAAATCTAGATGCAATCACATAAGGATCTAATAAGGAAGAAGATGAAAAGTGGAATCACTGATTGATTCACTTTTCCTCTTTAGCAATTTTAATTAATACAACATTCATTTTACATGCAGAGGTATTATGGTACAATGATACAAACGTCAAATAGTAATTAATATGTATATGTAATTGCCTTACTTTTAAATTATTAAAAAATATTTAAATTGGGCTTTGGCAATTTGAATACAAATATTTAAAGTTTATATGTATTCACACACATATATGTACACATGCATATGTATGTAAAATTAAACCCAAACTTTCTATTTAAAATTTCAATTTGACAATTTACATTTCATTCCAAATTAACATCTTAGATTGAACTTTAGTTTGGAAATGAAACAAGAGTTTGAAAATTTTACAAAACCATAAATTTAGAAAAGAGATATACATGATTTAAAATTTACATAAATGTTCATTCAAAATTTTAGATCAAAATCTTTCATTCTTGCATAAACAATATTCAAAATGTATCTAATCATTAACAATGCAACACTAGAGATTAACTTTATATTAAGAATTAAATTACAATTCATTTGTGATTGTGTATGTAAATATTATAAAATACAATTCACCAGAAATTAATTTAAAAAATATTGCAATGTAAAAGATAACATATGTAGAATTAAATGAAATGAACATAATAAGCATATTTTTAATTGAGAAAAGGGTTCTTTATTCTCATGTTACAAGATAGTCAATATAAATATAAATGAATCATACAAATCCAAGCATAAATATAGAGAATATGTAAATGAATTAATTAGAAATTTACGTTGAGAAGTTGCCAACAAATCACACCTTGAATGAGTAATCATTAGCTCCTAGATTCCATGAATCAATATCTGAATTTTGCAAGAATTAAGAGATGAGAACCACATTTTGTTATTAAGTTTATTTTACATTTATTTTGGACTTCTAAGGTTTAGAAGCAGCGAAAATTCCGACTATAGATGATGGGAGGGAAAGAGGAATAATGGTTTTCAGGAGAGAATCAATACAGAAAGAAATGAAGAGAGATCTGTTTTAAAGGAATGATAAAAACATTTTCTATTTCTTCCTTAAAACCTTCCTCTTTTAATTCTTTTTTAAATGTCAATAAAATCCTCTCTGTCTTTTACATGTATGGCTATCCATAGATGGTGCCATATGGGCCCTTAAAATGTCCAAAATCCCATCGACATCGGTCCCATTTAAATCCAATTTAAATGTTCCACTAACATCATATATCGCTACGCGTGTTTATAACTTTTATATATGCGCTTTATTAAATGCTAATGTCATTTAAATAAATTCAATAAGATTTTAATAATTAATACTTTAGAAAATGTTAATTTATTTAATATATTTTAAAAACCCACTTAATATGTATTTTATTTAAATTCAATTTAAACATTCTACCGACATTGTATACCGGTAAGCACGTTTCTAACTTGTATACGCTCACTTTATTGAATGCTAATGACATTCAAACAAATTAAATAAAATTTAATAATTAATATTTCATAAATATTAATTAATTTAGTATGATTATAAATTAATTTAATCGTGTGGTTCATTTGAAGCATTCATCATTTCAGTTGTGCGATTCAAAGATGTAAATTCAGTTAGTGATAAATATTTAACAATTCAAATATTAACGTTCATACGTCACCTTAGCTAGTGGTGTGACATTTTGGCTGAATTTATTGCTTGCACATCTTATAGTAAAATCCAATTTTACTTATTTAATTATTATGGTAACGACCTGACTTTTCAACCCTCGAATGTCGACATTAATATATCAATGATATTCGTGTGCCGAACACCCAAGTGCCGAAAAGATAGAAAATTTGGGTAAAAAAAATAGAATAAGAAAGGAAGAACACAACATCAAAATATCACGGTGGAATGGTAATATATAATATTAAAATAACAATATAATGGGATACTCCGAATATAGAAATTTCAGAATTACAAAACCTAAGTACTATCATCGGCCTGGACAGTTATAACTGCCTATCCTTACATTGCTGCTATACGTACATAGCTAATACGGAACAAGGGAAATAGAAATAGATAGATAATGGAAGCCTCCAGCTCGTCTTTTGAACTTTGAAGCATCCAAGTTAAAACTTGTCATACTCAGCCTACTTGGAAGAATACGCGAGGCATTTAGGGAAACAAAAACCAAGCACGAGAAAACTCGAGATACATGCAACATGTAACAGTAACTATTGAGACCGTACCGATTACCATAACAGTTCCCCTCAAAAGAAATCAACCATTCATTAGGTTTAATATAGTGATATGATAGATTATGTCTAGGGTGTAGAATATAAATCATATCAAATAGCTGTGATGTTTACATTAGTCACATCACTACATATTTAGGTTACAATAAAAACCGCTAGGGTACGTTCGCATAGTGGATTTTCCACGAAGATCTCTTCGGTCAAGCCGAAATCCAATCACCATGCACAAGGATCAGAAAACACCTTTCAAGCATCGAATATCTCTCGATAAAATATACCATAAGGTAAACACAAAAGCCAATGCCTAAACATAAAGATGAACTATGCGGTACCAAATATTATCATCTCCCAGTACCAAGATCAATAATTATTCTCTAGTTATTGAGTTGATAATACCCTGCCATGGGTCAGCCAAACTCCATATTATGCATCATACTCTATTTTTAGCCATTTCCAATGTCAAACTTCGTTCAGCATCTTTCACATGAGTCTTCTTCACTCGACAGAACACGAATCCCCGAATGGATTCCCATATCTCGAACATATCACAAATCACTAAATGGATTTGAGCATCTTGAACAAATCTCGAATCTCCATGTGGATTCCCTTTATCAACTGCTTCCAAAACATAGAACTCGTATATTAGTTTTGAAGTGGTATTCGGTAAGTAAAGCACTTAGCAATCCCAGACTCCTCAAAACTAATCGATGAATTTCCAATCAACTCAGTTCTGGTTCTTCCTAAAGAAAGCTAAAGCTAGAGACGTTTTGTACCAATACTCCTTCCCGGGGATTCTTGTTAGTATAAAATCGTGAAGCCATTCGATTACTTCTTAAGTCATATTTGGTCAAGTTCTATAATTGACTATCTAGTCAAAACAATTACTTGTACAAATCACGATTCATACACTTAACTCGTTTTTGACATTCTAACTTAACTATTCCTCATCCAAGAGTGAAGCTAGGTAAGTTAGAGCACTGGTTGCATCAAAGCCTTGCCTAGACACTTCATTCTTGGATAACACAAATAGATAAGTCAACCTTGTCGGCTTTAGTGCTAAGTATAGTATTAATGATTTCCATAAACAAGAAGAAATCAACACGGTTAACACATTTCCGACATTTTCTGACTTAATATTCCTCGGTCAGGAGGGAAAACAGTAGGTTAGAGCTCCATTTTTCCATCCCTACTCAATATCAATCTTAACTTTCACAAACAGATAAGCCTTACTTCATCGGCTTTTAGTGTTAAGCATAGTTAGTTACTTTTCAAACAAGTAATCAAATAACCAACCATTAAGCCACTAAGAAATTCTTAACCCCTTTTTGGAAAACATTTGTATATGCTTTTAAAATACTTGAAAATACTTATAATAGGTTTTAAATCATTTATCCAAAATATTACTTTAAAATAACAAGTTTATAAAATTCTTAAAAACTTAAAAAGAATATGTTTTCAACAAAATATCTCTTCTTTAAAACTTTACAATTAATTCTTAAAAATCCATAAAGACCTCAAACCACTAATAAAATACTCTAATAATAGTTAATAAACACTTGTAAAAATAAAGAAATCAAATACTCAAATTTAAGTATATTTTCAAACCTTTTAAGTCTAAAAAAACAAGTCTAAACGGGGCAGTTTTGCACAAGTGCAGTTTTGGTCGTTTTTGAGATGTTACTTAACATTTTACTATTCAAGCTTTTAATAGCATTAAAATATATATAAAACATTATAAATAAGGTGAGAAACCCCTAAGGATCTCTTTATAAAGTTCCATAGAAATCGCCAAAAACAAGGCAATTCACAACTACATCTATAGCGACTATCGCTATAAGTGCACTTTCAAAACCGAGTTGTATTCAAACCTATGTTCTACTACAACCTATGTGCTTTATTCCAAGACCTTGCTTTATGTCATACAAGTCCATTTAAGTCCATTCAAGTCCGTTCAAGTCCATACATATGCCACTTGCTTTCAAAGCAAGGATTAAAATCAATGTTTTCAACATATGTTCAAGTTAATTCAAACAACTTTAACAAAACAAAACACAAGCAATTATGAATGTTATTTTCAATCCAAGCAGTGAGTTGGGTCAAATTTAAGCTAACAACTAACCAAGATCCAAGCTTTTAAGTCCAACCTCAACCTAGCAACATCTTTCCCTCCTTCTCTTTTGCTTGCTTTGCCTTGCCTCGCTTCGCCTCCAAACCTCCTATATTGCTCACGGCCTTAAGTGGGGGAAGAGGATGACTTTTCCTTTTCAACTTCTAACTAGGTAGAAGGTTTTATTATGTGGTGGTAAGGCTTCACTCCAAGTTTAAAGTGATTTGGATTTGATTTGCAGATATTTTGCTTTAGGAAATTATTATGAAGAAGAAGACATGAATTTTCACTCTTAAGCTATGTGAATTTTTGTGATTTATGAAGTGAACCCCTCCCTCTCTTATATAGGCTTAGGAATGGTGTTTCCTAAGCTTTCACTCGCCCCTATTTAATGACAAATAAGGCTTACCTCTCATCACTTCTTTATCATCCCTTAACCCTCAAGCATTTCTATTTATCTTCATTTCCTAAATACCTTCCTTTACCTTATGCATGACATCATCTATAAAGCTTAATTCCATAAATGGCAAAAAATATATTTCATTTAATTGATTTCCTAAGCAAATAAGTGTATGTAAAAAAATCTGAACAACTTCTGATGGCTAAAAAGTAGTTTATTAATAAACCGATTTTCAGTCACATTATCGATATTTTCCAAAGAATATATTTTTGTAATTTTTTTTCAAAAACAAGTTTCTTATCTTATCTATCGATTAATGATGGTTAACAAGGTTATAAAATCATATTTATAACACTTAATTATGTTTAAAACATTCGATGTTCGAAGACAAAGTGTTCGAATTTCAGGGGTTGCTACATTCTCCACCACATTGAACATTTGGTCCTCGAAATTCAAATAAGAACAGTAATAAAAGAAGATAGAAGAACAAGGTTATATATAGCATACTATTGAAACTATACACTAACTAAAATGCAACCCAAAATGCATACTGTGACTCCACCTAAAGCGATGGGTAAACTACAAAGGATGTACGATACTAAGATAAGAAATCTCTAGTCTAAGAACAAATCCGAATAGGACTCTTTCAGACTATCCTCTATATCCCACATACAATCCAAGGCATCCTTTCTCCATTGTACCTAAACTGACTTTACAACCTTAGTCCTCAATCTCTTCGTAT
The DNA here is from genome assembly GCA_030737815.1 of Allium fistulosum. Lineage (NCBI taxonomy): Eukaryota > Viridiplantae > Streptophyta > Magnoliopsida > Asparagales > Amaryllidaceae > Allium > Allium fistulosum. The sequence goes on from CM060902.1 coordinate 219,468,380, forward strand.
CTCTATGAACGATACGAACATACTATCTCAATACAGTCAAATTTGGCTCAATCTCCAAGTGCTCCTATGATGAATGTATTTTTCTGCTTTTTAAACCGTTTGTTTTATATATTTTTATTTTAATAAAACGGTATTATACGGGTATTTTGTTGAGGTTTTGCAGATTATAGATTCCGAAGTGCAACGTTGAAATTAATCGGTTGTGCCGTCCATTGGTTCAAATGACACGCAGAAAAGAGTGCAACGTTTTAAGCACCGAATAATTCGAAGAGAAATCACATATCGTTCATGATGAAATTCATCTCACGTCACCAACATGTGTACTATTCACGCAAGAAATCAAATGCAAATATTGAAAGTGTTGTACACTTCAAAAAAAATCAATACTTGGTCACCTTTTAATCAAGCAACCTGGGACCCATTTCATGGTAACAGCTCGGGTTTTTCTTCCCATTTCAAAGTTCAACCTGAAGATCTCTCAAAGCTTGGCCAAGTGACCACATTATTTGTTTCAAAGCATGGCCACGTGAAAATCAAAGTTTAGCAAACATTAGTTCCAAAGAAAAGTCACAAGAATATCTCTCAAAGCAATGACATGGCCATATATATTTTCTTTCACCGATTGAAAGCTTCAAAAAAATCCAAGTGAGAACAAGTCAGTACATATTTCTCTACAAATTCACGTGGACTCGTTCTTTTGGGCATAGTTGGACTGATTTCAAAGCTGAAAATTCTATAAATACAAGATAGATAGCAACGCAGAGATCATATCTCTTACCCCATCACTCTTCTTCTAGTTTAGTTTTAATTTCAGCAGTGTTTTTATTTCCGGACAGAATACGTAGGATTGTTAATTAGATTTAGCAATTTATTTATTCTTGTTCTTAGTTTTTTGTTTTTGCACTCTTTCCAGTTAGTTAATAAATTCAGTTCATTTTATTTCAGTTGTTTGCTCTGTTATTTTCTTTTAAGCACTTTTAGTTTCTGCTCTGATTTCTACAATTTTATATTTTGATTGCAATTTTGATTAGATTCGAAATCGATTCAGAGTATATTATTGTTCTTATTTCCTGTTCAAGAACCACCATCGAATTTGTTTAACATGCTTAAAATTTAAATATGGATTTCAAATATTTTAAAACACAATTCCATGTGTTCGACCTGCATGCTACACGCCTGTGCGCTTGCAGAATTTATTAAAATTTGTACTTTTCTAATCAATAGAAAAGTCGCAATAAGTTTTTGGCGCCGTTCCCGGGGAATTGTTATTTTGAGATTTTCGATTTTTCCGTTTTTTAAGTCTATTCGTGTTAATTTAATTTTCTGTTTTTACATTAGTTTTCAAAAAAAAGTTTTTTTTTTCTTTCTTTTTCAATTCCCTTCACCAAAGTAGCGTTTTACTTTAAAAAACATTTTTTTCCGTTCACTGCATTGTTTTCACGTAACCATCTTAATGTTGCATGTTTCATACATTAGTTTAGTTTTCATACTTGCATTAGTTTTGTTACTTGTATTAATTTAGCTTTTGTTCATATTTGCATACTTCATTCTCATATTCACGTAACTATCCCCTACTCAGTAGCTTGCATTTCTTTCATAACTCACGTAGCTTGCATTTTCACTTTGAAGTATTCATTTTTTAGTTCACATGTAAGGTTTACTTTCTTTTCAAATTGCATAATCTTTCACAATTTTTTTTGCATATATTGATTTACTCACGTAACATAGCAGTGTCATAGCAGTTTCATTTAGTGCACTGGTTTCATGTTTAGTGATTACTGTTACTTTATTTATTTATTTATTTATTTTAAAAAGAAAAAGAAAAAAAGAGTTAGATTTTATTGTTCCTTGCATTTACGTTTCTATTGTAGTCGCACGTTTACATTTTCATTCTCGTTAGAGTCCAGTTTCGCATTCTCATTTTTTAACTGCATTTCATTTCATTTTTCGCTCTCTTTCATTTTGCATTCAACACATTCGTTCTGTTTTGCTTTATTTTATTCGGCATGTTTTAATTTTCTACATGTGACTGTTTTCATATATTTTCTGTTAGCAGCTTAGTTTTGTGCCTTTCACGAGCTGCCATGTTCAAATATGCATGTGAATGTTTCAATTTTGCACTCATTTAGCATTCACGTTAGTTGTTCTTTTTCATTTTGGGTTTTTCATATTTGAATGCATGTTTTTTCTGCATTATTAGCTTATTCTCTTTCTTGAGCTGCCACGTTCATTAGTTTTTAAATTTGTGTTTCCTTTTTGTTTTTAATTTGTGATTCACTTGATTCACATAACAGCTGCACAGAGAAAACTTCAACTCGGATAGCAAACGTTAATTTCAACACAGATAGCTCCAACTAAGTAAATTTTCAGACATTCAACAACAAGGATCTAGGGATCGAGCAATTGCAAACTGTGGAGTTTGATTCGCTAGCGCTACTCGGTTGCACTGGACGGACTGCCGTACCCCTTTGTAAGTAATTTTCTACTCTATAGGTACCCAACTGAAAACTGTTTAAATTTACTTTTGGCTATTACACCTTGATTTTTTTATGCGCGTTTGGTCAAAAAATAATTTTAACCGTTTAGAAACCAAAATATCTCATTAAACAAATCAACGAAAATTTCAAATCAAACAAATATGAGCAATCACGATTCACATCACAGTTCACCAAAATCGTCACCTAAATCACATGTTGGAAATAATGAATTTCATGAGAACCAACCATTATCCCTTAGAGACCGATGTTATCCAACTAGGACCGTTCAACCTTCGGTTATTTCATTTCCACTTGTCGAAGGAAATAATTTTAAGCTAAAACATTCTTTTATCCAAGGGGTACCAAAATTCATTGGGTCTGAAAATGAATATGAATTTCTTAGTAAATTTGAGTTATACGCTTCTACAACTAAAATGCAACAACTTTCTAATGAATCCATCAAGCTAAGACTTGTTCCATTCGCGCTTCTAGAAAGTGCAAAAAGATGGCTTAATTCTCTTCCTAAAAACTCAATTAAAAGTTGGGACGATTTCGTTACTATAATTTTGAAAAAGTTTTTTCCTTTCCACAAAACTCTTTAAATTCGAATTGAAATCAATCAATTCTCTCAGAACGAAGGAAAAACTTTTTCAAAATATTTTGAAAGGTTCGATCAATTGTTAGATAGTTACCCACATCATGCAATCCTTAAACACGTTTTGTGCCAGATAATTTATGAAGGGCTTAACTATCAAACAAGATCCCAACTCGAATCAATGTGCAGAGGAGAATTCATGGCAAAAACAGATGAAGAAGCTTGGGAATTTTTAGAATAATATTCAGAAAAGGATATGCAATAGGAAACAATTCGTGTTCCAATTCGTACTCCAAACAGAGGAGTACATGCCATTGACCCATCACATCTTCCTATAGATGCCCAAACTCCTCAAGAAGGAGAAGGACTACCCCATTACTACACACAAGACCAAATCAATGCTATAGCTCAAAACAGTCCTTATTCATCCACATACAACCCTAACTGGAAGCGTCATCCAAATTTTTCGTGGACAAATCCTAACAATGCGGCTAATCCATCGCATATGTATCCGATGATACCAAATCCGAATTATCGAGCCCCAACTTCTAATGCTCAAAATTCTCAACCCACTCCTCAAACAAAACCTTCAAATCAACCATGTAGGCATCCTAATTTCAATCCATCAACCCAACCATCTCAGCCTTCACAAGAAATTGCTCGATTCGAAAAACAACTCTCTAAACAAAATGAACAAATCACTAACCAAGATGCAAGAATTGAGAAAATCACCAAACAAAATGAACAAATGTTGATAATGATGAAGGATCTCATGAAAATCAATGAGAAAGGTAAATTGCCTAGTCAACCCGAAGTGAATCCAAAGTATAACTCTCGAGGAGTAAATCTTAGTGAGGACGAAAATGTAAATCCGATTAATGCTGTCACCACATTAAGGTCTGGAAAGAAGGTGGACGACCACGTCGGCAACCCTAAGCCTACCCGTACTCAAAATTATGAGACTCGGTCGACACTCACTATTGTCAATCCAATCAACTCTCATTCTTCATCCAAGGTTGGCAATCCCGACCACTCATCACCTTCTAATGTTGGCAACCCCAACATTCCAGCTTCCTTATCTTCACCCTCTAATATAACACCTTCTTCGAATGAAAAAACTATCGAACGAGTCTATAAACCCATAGCTCCATTTCCTCATAGACTCAACAAAAAGAAGAAGCCCGCTAATTTTGACCAAATTCTTGAAATCTTCAAACAAGTTCGAATCAATATTCCACTTCTTGATACCATCGAACAAATTCCTCAATATGCCAAATGTTTGAAAGAGCTATGTACTCAAAACGTGCCACTAACGTTACTAAGACTTCATTTCTAACTGCAAACATGAGTTCTGTTCTTTCAAATCCCTTCCCAATCAAGTATAAGGACCCCGGTTGTCCTACAATCGGTTGTAAAATCGGTAACACTCACATTAGTCATGCCTTACTCAATTTTGGAGCGAGTGTGAATCTTTTGGCTTATACTGTGTATTGTCAACTTGGACTAAAGGAATTAAAACCTACAAACATCACAATTCAACTAGCTGATCGATCTGTCAAAAAACCATTGGGCACTGTTGAAGATGTTTTGATATAAATCGAGCAATTCTATTTCCCAATCGATTTCATAGTCCTAGAGACTGCACCTGTCTCAAATCCTAATGGTCAGATTCCTTTGATATTAGGTCGTCCATTTTTAGCAACATCAAATGCTATCATAAATTGTAGGAATGGTCAACTCCGACTTTCCTTTAAGCACCTAACCATTGAACTAAATATCTTCAATCTTAACAAACAACCAAGGGATCTTGAAACAGAAGAAGTTGACATGATCCAAACAATTGTAGAAAATGATTTTAGTGATATTACCGAATCGCTTAACATGTGCCTAGATCATTTTAATTCCAACTTCAATGAAGATGAATACATTTCTGAATTAAATGATATGCTCTACTCTTTTCATAACTCACTAGAATTCAATCGGTTGATGTCTATTGAAGCCTCAAAAGAAGAACGCCCTAAATTAGACCTCAAACCTCTTCCAAACGATCTTAAGTATGCATACTTAGATTCTTCGGAAAATTTCCCTGTAATCTTGGCCTCTGATCTTATTAAGGACCAAGAAGAACAACTTTTGAAAAATTTAAGGGAAAATAAAGAGGCATTAGGATGGGTAATCGCCGACATTAAGGGAATTAGTCCATCAATCATCGAACATCGAATACAGTTAGTCGACGAGGCTAAACCCACTCGCGAAGCTCAAAGGAGATTAAACCCTAATATGAGAGAAGTGGTAAAGGAAGAAATTATCAAATGTTTAGAAAATAACATTATCTTCCTTATCTCTGACAGTACTTGGGTAAGTCTGGTACAAGTTGTACCAAAGAAGTCTGGAATTACTGTGACCACAAATGAGAATAACGAACTTGTTCCGACAAAAATCAAAACAAAATGGCGTGTTTGCATTGACTATCGAAAACTCAATGCAGCAACAAGAAAAGATCATTTTCCCTCCCTTTCATTGATCAAATGCTCGAACGCTTAGTCGGTCATGAATATTATTGTTTTCTTGATGGTTACTCCGACTATAATCAAATTCCCATTGAGCTAGAGGACCAACACAAAACGACATTTACATGTCCCTTCGGAACTTTCGCTTATCGTCGCATGCCCTTCGGTCTTTGTAATGCTTCCGCTACCTTTCAGAGATATATGATGAGTATATTTTCTGATATGGTAGAGGATTCTTAGAGATATTCATGGACGATTTTTCAATCTATAGGTCATCTTTCGATCAATGCCTCCTTCGTTTAGAACGTGTCTTAAAGCGATGTAAGGAGAAATCTCTTGTGCTTAATTGGGAAAAATGTCATTTTATGGTTAAGCTAGGAATAACCTTAGGTCAACTTGTCTCTAAAAGTGGCCTATAAGTTGACAAATCTAAAGTTGATCTTATTGTTGACCTTCCTCCTCCAAGGTCCGTCAAGGACATTCGCTCTTTTCTTGGCCATGCAGGATTTTATAGGAGGTTCATTAAAGTTTTTTCAAAAATTTCAAAACCACTTTCGAATCTTCTGGCTAAAGACATTAAATTTGAATTTTCCAATGAATGTAAAATGTTTGAAACCCTTAAATCGATCTTGACCACTGCACCTATCATCCAACCTCCAAATTTGACATTGCCTTTCGAATTAATGTGTGACGCTTCAGATTATGCCATTGGAGCCATCTTAGGTCAACGAATCGATAAACTTCCTCGAGTCATCTATTATGCTAGAAAAACTCTTAACGAAGCTCAATTGAATTACTAAACCATATAAAAAGAGTTTTTTGCAATTATCTTTGCCCTCGATAAGTTTAGATCATATCTCGTAGGTTCTAAGGTCATAGTTTACACCGATCATGTCGCATTGCGGTATTTACTCACGAAAAAGGATGCCAAACCCCGCTTAATCCGTTGGATTCTCCTTCTTCAAGAGTTTGACCTAGAAATATGGGATAAAAAGGGTTCTGAAAATGTCGTAGCTGATCATCTTTCCCGTATTGTTCATGAAAACATCGATAACTCTCAAATCAATTATCATTTTCTCGATGAACAAATTCTTTCCCTCTCCAGTGCACCATGGTACACGGACATCATAAATTATCTTATCACAAATGAAACACCTTCCCATTGGTCAAAACAAGATAAACAAAAATTTCTCTCCAATGTTCGAAACTTTTACTGGGATGATCCTTATCTCTTCAAATATTGCACCGATCAAATAATACGTAGATGTGTCCCCGAACATGAATTCCATAGCATCCTCTCATTTTCACATAATCAAGCATGTGGAGGACATTTTGGAGCAAAGAAAACTGCTGCCAAGGTGTTACAGCGTGGTTTTTATTGGCCTTCTCTTTTTCGTGACGCCCACAAATTTTGCTCCAAATGTGCTAGATGTCAACAAATAGGTCGTATTTCCAAACGTAACATAATGCCCCTAAACCCAATCCGTGTCATCGAAATTTTTGATGTTTGGGGCATCGATTTCATGGGTCCTTTTCCTAATTCTTTTAGAAATCACTACATCCTACTTGCAGTGGATTACGTGTCTAAATGGGTTGAGGCCATTCCTACCAGAACGAATGGCAATAAAGTTGTTGTCAAATTTTTGAAAGAAAACATATTTTCCCATTTTGGCACACCTCGAGCCATTATAAGTGATAACGGTTCTCATTTTTGTAATCGTGCTTTTGAATCTCTTCTTAAGAAATACTCTATCACTCATAAACTATCTACTCCATATCATCCACAGACTAGCGGTCAAGTTGAGATTTCCAATAGACAAATTAAACAAATTCTTGAAAAGACAGTTAACTCCAACAGAAAAGATTGGTCATCTAAATTAATAGATGCCCTTTGGGCATTTCGCACAGCATATAAAACCAATCTAGGAATGTCACCATAGCGATTAGTCTTTGGAAAAGCATGCCATTTACCCGTTGAGCTCGAGCACCGCACACTTTGGGCAATCAAATACCTTAATTTTGACATAGAAAAAGCTGGATCGCATCGTAAATTACAATTTTCAGAATTAGAAGAATTAAGAAATGAAGCGTATGAAAATGCAAAGATTTAGAAAGAGAAAACTAAATTTTATCATGATAAATCCATACTTCGTAAGACATTTGAAGTAGGTCAGAAAGTTCTCCTATATAATTCCAGACTTCATTTATTTTCGGGCAAATTGAGATCTCGATGGACAGGTCCATATATTGTGAAAACAGTGTACCCTTATGGTGCAGTTGAAATTGAAAATCCTAGGGACGGTTCCATTTCAAAGGTCAATGGACAACGCTTGAAGCCATTTCTAGAGTTTGAACAATACGAGGACGGCGAGTTCGTGGATCTCCACGAACCTAGCTATTCGGCATGAGCCACTCACTATCTTGTACATATCAGGTTGTATATATATATATATATATTCTTGTTTTGCATTTGCATTCCATTTGACAGTTGGGACACTATCTCATTCCAATGTGGGGGGGATGCATATCTCATACTGTTTGTTCATATTTCACAGTGTGGCATCACTTAAAAAAATCATCTCGTTATTTGTTTTCCAATTTGTTTTCAATTTTTTTCAAGCTTCATCTCATTTTCCATTATTTTCAAGACTTTGATTTATTTTTAATTAGTCAAGGCAAAGTAAGTAAACAGTTGAAGTCAATTGATGAAATTTTTTGTGAATCACTAATTTCAAATGTAAAATATAATGAAAATCTGAATTACAAGCGATAATGGTGATGTTAGTATATAGGGGGATTCGTAGGTGATGGTTATGAAATCCTTTCTAAACTGAGTCTTTGTTTAAAAAAATGGCAGATTTAAAGTACATGCATTGACATTTCAAATCATTGAAGTTAAGTGGTGCTAAGTTGATTTGCATAACTCTCTTTAGTTAATTTAAATAAAAAATTAATAAGAAACACCTAGAGTCAATAGGTGTTGCACACTTATGAAAGTGTGTACACTCGCCACGCTCTGTACTCTTCTCACGTAAGCCCGCAAAGGCAGTACATGGATGGTATATCTGGCCTCAGCATTCTGAGTTAGGTATATAAAGAAATTAAATAAATAATCACCTAAGGATTACCGACCTTTTTTGACATAGTCAGCGTCGGTTTGCACAATCCACCAAGCTCTATCCCAACTCTCACGTAAATCCGCGAGGCAGTGCATGGGTGGTGTACCTTGGTCCAAAAGTTAGGTGTATATAAAAAAAATAATGAGAGACTAAGCTATTGAAACCCAAATACTTCTTGATTTTATTGATTTGTCCTGTTATACAAATGGAAATGAAAAATACCATTTTGAACAAAAATTGTGATTGACAATAAAGAATTTATTTCATGGCTGCACTATGTTATCGACCGAAACAACTGGCCAAACTAGTATCTAATGTATGAAAACTTGAGTTATATTGAAATTTGTGATTAGTGAGGAACCAAAAATTTCTAGAAGTTGACTAAAACTGATATACATTATTTTGTTGCAATTATTCTGAAGGAAATCGAGTCTCCATTTATTTAAAATTTTGCATTCATGTAGTACATTAGAATCATCACAAACTGCATTTGGATTTTGTGTGTAGTATCCGCTGAAAACCCTCACGAGACACCACTCGTCCTACTAGGGACACCTAGATGTTTAACGGCTTGTTGCATATGCTTAATGCAATCGTGTTTCCTACGAAAAATGGTTTATTTAGTTTTTATTTTCTTGCTTATTCGAGGACGAATAAAGTTATAGTGTGGGGGTATTTGATGAATGTATTTTTCTGCATTTTAAACCGTTTGTTTCGTATATTTTTATTTTAATAAAACGGTATTATACGGGTATTTTGTTGAGGTATTATACGGGTATTTTTGTCTGACGCTTCTCGAATCATATTTGATCCAAGCACAACACGATCCCTAGGTTCTACCTAACACGATGGAGATTTGCAAGGTCTTCCATACAATGCTTTAAATAGTGTCATTATGATAATGGACTGATAATAGTTATTGTATAAAAACTCAACAAGTGGTAAGTGTTCTTCCTACAAACCCCCAAAGTCTAAAATGCATGCTCGAAGCAAGTCTTCCAACACTCAGTTCGCCCTTTCCATTTGCCCACCAGTCTATGGATGGTAAGCGGTACACAAACTAAGCTCGGTCCCTAAGGCCTCATGCAAACTTTTCTAGAACTGGATTATGAATATCAGATCTCTATCGCTTACGATATCACAAGGAACACCATGCAATCTGATGATCACCTTAACATATAACTCATCCAAACTAGAAGCTGTTCTCGTCTTAATAGAACTGCGCACTCTTAGACGATCAATCCATAATAACCCACACATCTTCGTTACCCATCCTCGACCTAGGCAATCCATCGATGAAGTCCATGGAAATCTGCTTCCATTTCCACTTAGGAATCTCAAGCGGCCGAAGCAGTCCAACCGTCTTCTAGTGACTACCTTTCATCTGTTGGCAATTAGCACACTTGCTTACAAAGATAGAGACATCCCTCTTCATGTCTTGATACATCTTAGTGACCCCAAGCTGTATTGTCAACCTAGAATGGTGACTCTCTACTAGAACTTCCTGCCTAATCCCATCAACATTTGGGACACATAACCTACCAATCATTCTCAAAATGCCATGGCCATCCATCTTGAATCTCGACTACCTCTCTCCAGTGCCTCATTCTCTCGCTAACATTTTTAGCTACCCTAGCAAAATTAAGATCTCTATGCTGACTCTCTTTAATACGACTAATTAGAGTCATACTAACCTCAACATTGCGATAACCGCGTACCTCCTATTGAGTGCATCAGCTACGACATTAGCTTTCCTCGGCATGTACAATATATCTAGATAATAGACCACAAAAAACTCCAACCACCTTTTCTACCTCATGTTTAAGTTTTTTTGCATAAAAAGATACTTCAAAGATTTATGGTAAGTATATAACTCAACCTTTCACCTAGCGAATGATGCCTCTACATCTCTAACGCAAATACCACTACTAACAACTCCAAGTCATGAGTTGCATACCTCGCTTCATGCGGTTTGAGCTACTAACTCACATAAGCAATAACCCTTCTATGCTGCATCAATATAGCACCTAGACCTGCTCCACACGTATCAATGTAAACAGTCAAACCCTCACCTCCATCTGGTATAGTCAGGACATGAGCACTAGTCAACTTTTCCTTTAACTCTATGAATGCTTACTTGCATTTATCAGTCCACACAAATTTGACATTCTTCTTCATCAAATTCGTTAAGCGAGAGGCAATCTTCGAGAAATCCTATATGAATCTCTTGTAATAACCCGCTAGACCTAGAAAGCTCCTAATATCAGTTGCGCTTTCCGGTCTCTTCTAGTCTTGAACGGCAATAACCTTAGGGGGATTCGTAGAAATACCCTCTGTCGAAATAACATGACCTAAGAACTTAACTTTCGAATGCTAAAAATGACACTTCGAGAACGTGGCCTTCAACATATGCTCTCTTAGTGTTTTTAGAACAATCCTTAGATGGCACGAATGTTCCTCCTCGGTCTTGGAGTAGACCATAATATCATCAATAAAACCAAGAACAAACTTATTCAACACTTCTCAGAAAACTCGGTTCATTAAGTCCACCAAATATGTTGAAGCATTAGCTAGGCCGAACGAGATAACTAACCACTCAAAAAATTGGTCGGATCTAAAAGTAGTCAAGGGTACACTCTCCTCTGCCACCCTCAACTGATGGAACACTGTAGCAAGATCAAGCTGAGAAAACACTCGAGCTGGATGAAGTTGATTGAACAAGTCATCTATCCTAGCTAAAGGATACTTGTTCCCAATAGTTTGTTTGTTGAGCTCGCGATAATCTATACACAGTTTTAGGGAACCGTCCGCCTTTGTAGCAAAGATGACGGGCGCTCTCCAACTCGAATGACTCGGTTGGATCAAGCCCTTTTGCAACAAATCACTAACCTGATTTGTCAGCTCTAACCTCTCCTTCGGGGCAAGTCTACGAACAGACAATATGATAGGCTTTGCATCCTTCACTAAATCAATACGAAATTATAACTCTCGATGAGGTGGTAAACCTAACACCTCTTCGAAGACATCCACAAATTCCTGAACAATAGGGATCAAACCCAACTCCTCCTCCACCACATCCAGAGAATAAAGAAAACTAGTCATAAGCGAGCAAGACTCTTCATAAGATAATGTATGAACTTCCATCCCCTTCTTTAATAGCATGATTTGCTTATCACAATCTAAGACCGCGTTATTCTATAATAATCAATCCATCTCAAGTAGAGCATCAAAACCTGTAAAACCCAGGGCATACATATCGCAAGGAAAGAGTTGGTCAAAACAAGAAATCAGAACTCCTAAGCAAACCCTACTAAGATTGGCCGAGCCCCCTATAGAGTTCGACACGTATATAGAATTTAAAGCTATAACTGGCTTAAGTTCCAATCTGTCAACAAGTGTAAAAGATATGAAACTAAGAGAAGCACCGGCAGCAAATAAAACACGAACAAGAATGCCAAAAATAGATAGAATACCTTCCAAAACTTGCTTTCCCTTTGATGCGGCAGAAGTGGAAAGTGCTGAACCTAAAGAAAAAACTCTAGGTTGCTCCCCTTTACGAAGCATCAGACAGTCTTTAATTAGATGACCGGTATAGTGGCAATTACAACAACTCTTTGGTGCAAAATGTGCCCTGGCTATTTATGGTTTTATCTTCGATACCTTAGCAATATGTGCCTTAACCCACGATGCTTTTGCCACTTGTTTCTCCCAAACCGATGTAGAGCTCCTGGCAAAATGCCCCTTCTTTTTATACTTATGACAAGTCAAACCAGAAATATCCCTCTGAGGCTGAAACATTCATTTACTATCCCAGCTGGTCCAGGAATAGACGATTTCGGTGCTAAGATCTCAAACCTCAACCCCATGTTCACCAAATTTACATATGACCCCAAAATGTGATTGGTCATATTACCCTTAAATTCTGGGTGCATCCCTACGATGAACATCTCATTCCTCGTCAATAGCGTATCTATCAACTTAGGCCTGAACTTAGATAAGCCAGTGACTCGGTTATCATACTCTGCCACTGTCATGGCCCCTTGCTTCAAGTCGAGGAAGCTCCTAAACAACAAAGTCTTCTCAGCTTCTAGAACAAAGTTCACCTTGAATCACTCCTTAAATTAGGCCTAAGAGAGGTCATTCTCTCGGACATCAGCAGTGATAGAACTCCACCAATCCAAGGATATATCTATCAGATTACATGATGCCAACAGACGCTTCATTGCGTCTTCTAGCTCCATATCCCCAAATGTTCGATCACATAATTTGATCCAATTCTGGACTTCTATTATTGTCTCCATACCACCAAACCTCTTACCTCCTAGCCTCTCATAATTACAGCAGAGTGAAGCAAAATTCAACTGAGGCCTAACCTACATGGCCTCCTTTAAAATATTCACCCTTGGTTCCCCGACTGGAGCAACATTCCTTAGTGTAGGATCTCCACCATTTGTGACAGTACTACCTCGACTACCTCTACCTCCTTGAGCATTGACAGCTCTAGTACTTATGATGTACAACCAGAATGTAGTAGAATATATTTAGGATATGAAAGGCTAGAGTTATTTCAAAGAAATATATTATTCGTAAGGAAAGCTGAAAAAAGGGGTATAAGTTTTAGAAAATATAAATACGCTCTTGTATATATAATACACTCAACTCATTTTAGGGTATCGCTTACCCTATCTCTAATGAGCCATAACCAACCAAAGTCAAGGTGTTCGCTCAACCTTGAGCTCTGATATCAAAAGTAACAACCCATTTTTTGACCCTCAAATATCGACATTAATACATCCATGGTATTCATGTGCCGAACACCCAAGTGCTGGAAAGACAGAAAGTTAAGGTAAAAAAAGAATAGAACAAGAAAGGAAGAACACAACATCAGAATCTCATAGTGGAAAAGTAATATATAATATCAAAAGAACGGTACAAAGGGTTACTCTAAGTATAGGAATTTCAGAGTTACAAAACCTAAGTACTATCATTAGCCTGGAGAGTTATAACTGTTTGTCCTTTCATTACTGGTATATGTATATAGCTAACACAGAACAATAGAAATAGATATATAACAGAAGCCTCTAGCATGTCTTCTAAACTCTGAAGTGTCCAAGTTAAAACCTGCCATACTTGGCCTACTCAAAAGAGTACGTGAGGAATTTAGGAAAACAAAAACCAAGCGTCAGACATAAGTCTGGTATGAGAAAACTCGAGATATATGCAACATGTAACAGTAACTATTGAAACAGTACAGATTTCCATAACAGGTTTCCCTTCAAAAGAAACCAACCATTCATTCGGTTTAATATAGTGATATGATAGATAATATCTAGGGTGTAGAATATAAATCATATCAAATAGCTGCGATGCTTACATTGGTCACACGACAACATATTTAGGTTACAATCAAAACCGCTAAGGTACGTTCCTATAATAAATTTTCCATGGAGATCCCTTCGGTCAAGCCGAAATCCAATCTCCATGCACAAGGATCAGAAAACGCCTTCTGAGCGTCGTATATCTCTAGATAAAATATACCATAAGGTAAACACAAAGACCCTTGCCTGAACATAAACATGAACCATGTGGTTCCAAATATCATCAACTATCGGTACTAACATCGATAAGTATTCTCTAGATATGGAGTTGATAATACCCTGTTGTGGGTCAGCCAAACCCCAGATTGTGCATCCTACTCTGTCTTTAGCCAATTTCGATGTCGAGATTTCGTTCGGCATCTTTCACATGAGTCTTCATCGCTTGAACTGGACACAAATCCCCGAATGGATTCCCACATCTCGAACGGATCACGAATCACTATATAGATTCAAGCATCTTGAACAAATCTCGAATCTCCATGTGAATTCCTTTTCTAAACCGTTTCCATAACATAGAACTTGTATACTGGTTTTGAAGTGGCATTCGATAAGTAAAACACTTACCAATCTCGGACTCTTCAAAACACAGTGAAAGAGTCAAAGGTAGCAAAGCTCTACCATGGATCTTCCCCCTAATCTTACATGGGTCGTCTGAAGGTTCGCCACGGTTCATTGTTGTGCTTACACACTAGGCTACCCTTCCCCGAAGGCTCCGCAGGACCACCCATCACTAGTCTTATACAAGTACCGAATGCTCATACGAGAAAATGAACTCTTGGGTTTGGAACCTAAGGGGTTGATAAATCCTTTCTTTCTTGTAACATCCCGCCTTTTTGTACGTTTTAAGCAGACACACATGCCGACTCAAACCATACAGAAGGGCGGATTGTTATTAGGGTGAATAAGAAAAAGTAGAGAAAGAAAAAACAAAACAGAATCTCGCAGCGGAATGACAAAATATAATAATCAAATAACAGTTCATGAAGCTGTATACAAAATATTTGATTATACTTATACAATACAAAATCAGAGTTACACATATCAGAGATGAACAAATAATGCAGCGGGACGGTATGAATGCAGTGGAATAAATATAGTAAATAATAGTAGTACAAATCTTCGTCTTCGTCCTCCAGAAATAAGGTCTTCAAATCATGAAATGCTCAGGCTGACCCGAGCGAATAGAAAAGACAAAACACTCGAGTCAGAAATAAAAGATCTTATGTAAGTTAAATCAACGGTAAATAAATATGAGTGTAAACGGCGTCGGATATGTTTACGGGGTTTGACATCTCCTATCCAATGTCTAACGTGAGTGCAATAACTTAAGAGATGTTCGGGATTCACATCTCCTAAGGATCCGTTAAACTATCTACTATGTAGTACAATATGCTATTATAATATATCTACAGTAAGATAAACTATTAAAATAGCGTTAAGGCGTTACATTTTCCCTCTTAACACATTTTTATAATGCCAATAGTCTATACAGTACCGTAACTCCCCGTAAACTGGGGCCGCCAGAGGATACCCCATAGGTACAACATAAAACAAACTCGTAGAAGGCGCGCTAGGGTAGGTGACACGGCACAACTAGGCAATGCCAGGGTAGATATACCAATTACACTTCCGGACTGGTGGTAACGCATAGCAGCTACTACCGCCCACCTCGGAACACACTCCCAAATCAAAAATCGAGAGTGGTCACCAAAAATCGCAAATCAGAATATAGTATCGAAGGAATGTGCCCGATCGGAGGAATGACCTCACTTGGCCTGTCAATTGCTCATGTTTTAGCCACCTTATGCTAACTCACGAAAGTTAGGTCCACGTATATACCTTATAGGATCGTCGCCACCATCCTACTTCATTCTGGAATCTCCACCGCGTACACAGCTGGCAAAGTGGTTTTCGGTATCGACAGAGAGTATGCCCATATCCGATCCCGGTCTCTTTAATAACCAAACGCTTATTTCACACCAGATGATTCTTTTACATTTCAAAAGTCAATTCACAATTTATATCAAAATATCATATTCTCAAAACCATCGCTTTCGAAATCATATTCACTTGAAATCATATTCTCTTTCAAATCATATCGTTTCCAAAATCAAAATTTCCTCCAAAAATCATCTTCCCAAATAGGTTTAATCCTTACTTCAAAATCATCGTATTCAATTAATTATGTCATTTAAGTCTCAACTTAAATTATAGCATCATTTAGCCGTATTCGCTTTTAACCAGTGAATTGAATATAACCACTTCCACTTTTCCTTAGTATGAAAAATTTAGAAAAATAGTTTAAATAGTTATAAATAGTTAAAATACTCTAAAATAGTTTAATATAGATTTAAAATGTTTTCTTGCTTTAAGATAGTTATATAGATTTTAAAAATAGATTAAATATAAATAAAATAGATTAAATAACTTTAAAATAGATTAATTAGATTTAAAATAAGCTGAGCGGGTTAATTTGTTTAAAAGTTTGAAAAATCTTAATAATTAAAGTCTTTAAATAATATATTTTTAAAACGGTTTATATAAAATATGAATTTGAAATTTTTATCAATTTAAACTATTTATTGCATTCCAATACATTTGGACCATTTCAATGTCCCAAAACCAAATTTCAAATCTTCCAATTCAAATTCTCAATACAATATTTAATTCAATATCGCTTCAAATCAATGTTGAAACATCGGTTTAATTACTCCAGTTTCAATATATTTCAAAGTTATACTTCAACAATTTTAATAACTCAACTTCGATAAACTTCACTTATATTTCAAATTCACTATAAAATTTCAATTTTATTCCTTTAACAATTCTTTTAAAACAATTCAATTTTAGTATAAAACTCGAAATTCGATAAAAATTCAATTTATATAAATCAAAATTTTTATTTCAAAAATATCATTTAACTCAAAGCAAAATTTAAGGATTCAAAATCATTTAAATTTAACCAATCCGGTGTCCGTATATAATTCTCTACCCTAGGGTCAAGTGATACGGATATTTATCATTTCAATCCGCAATTTAAATTTTTTATATTTACAGATATATATATCATTTCAATCCGCAATCCCGAAAATATTCAAAATCCATAAAATTGCACAAGTCTATCATTTCGACTCATAACGATTTTTTCCTAATCTATAAATCATTCGGGTATGTATCATTTCAACCCATAGTGAACTTGTAGTTTATAACGATATAAAATAAAACATCCATTCATCCAATATCAACAATCAACATCCATTACAAACATCATCCAAATCAATCAATAAATATCAATATAGAACTGATAATCAATAATAGGTATTTAATGGCAATTTATATTCAAATGATTTAATTCAAATAAATTCAAATTAACCGAGATGATGATTTAAAATATACTAAACAGTCATAAATAAATTTCTAATCACATCATAAATTTAATTTAACAAACATAAGAAATTTTAGAAGTTGTGAGTGGGTTAAAACACTCACCTTTGAATTTAAATCGAATTTAAATTCAATTTAAGCCCAAAATCTGAACGGTGTCGGAATTCGGCCAAACAGTGTCAAAATGTCTGAAATTCCAATACGATCCCAATGCAAGAAACCACGCGAGAATCGGACCTCGTATGTAAAAGCTGTGACAGTTAGAACAATCGAAAATTTAAATTTGAATTTAGTTCAAATAAAATAATATTAAATACCCGTGACCTATCAATTCACGTGACAAAGCTCAAATTCGAACCGGAAGCCACCTGCAATACCAGACTTTGACCAACCACTACGCACGCCACCGATCACCTGAGAGCGCCACGCCCCTGCCACATGCTTGCTTCGACGAGCCGCACTAAACGAGCTAGGTCCGGTCCTCCCCCTTCGCCGCTGGCCGCCACCTAGGGTTAGGGTTTTCGAACCCTAAAACTAGAATTTTGATCACCTCTCTCAACAATAAGTGATGCGACCACCACTAATCAACTCCAGACACAAATCTCGACAAAACCCATAAGTTGATTTCGTCGATTGAAGCTGAAATCAGAAAGCCCCAAATCAAATTCACGGTTTTGCGATTTTGAAGCTTTGACCACGATTTCGGGCTGACTTGAGCATCGTTTGCAGAAATAGACACCAATCAAAGATTCGTATCGTTGAGATCTTCAATTCTATAATTTTTGAATTTTTTTTTGAGGAGTTTGAATTTTTTATTGAAATTTGATTAGAAATTGAAATGGAAGTTTATTTGTCTACCATTGAGAAGAAGAAGCCAGAGGGAATTGTACGTACAGACAAATGAAATAAGAAGTAGCCTAGGGTTTATAACGAGCTATTTATAGGCGAAGCTGAAATAGAAAAGAACGGATCGAATTTGATTTGGGATGGAACGATAAGCGACCCGAAAAGCCCGTTCTGTCTCCGGAACAAAATTGGGTCAACTCATTTATCAAAATAGATGTTTTCAAATATTTTAAACTCAATGGAACATGTTTCAAGTCCTAATTCCATCGTATGAAGAAGTTATGTTAAAATCGGCTTATTTCAAATTGATTTCAAGGTGTTTCGAGCATGTATGATCAAACGACAAGTCTGATCGTTACGAGACTTGAAATCCTACAATAATTCACTGTTACGGATCCGATGAAACTAGTTTCATCGAAATCCGAGACAGTTGCCAAAATGGCTATATTTTAGTTAATTAAATAAATTAATAATTAATTAATCAAATCACTTTTTCAGTTTAAATTTTAATAATTTACAACTTCTATCATTTTTGATTTCTTAATCACTTACAATACTTTAAACAATTTAGATATCAATTCAAAGTTAATTAATTTACCAATTACAGTATTTAATTTCAATTTCAGTAAATTCATAAATTATCAATTGAAATTCCAATAAATCCATTTATTTGATTTTAAATCCTGTTATTCAATCAATTGTCATCTCAAGAGTACAATTAACATTGGTTTATATCCTAATACATTAATAATTTCCCATTTCATCTTCCTTTCACTTTTCGTTATAATTAATTTCATTTAATCGCACTAATTTCAACTATTACAATTTAAATTTCAATAAATTGATAAATCTTGATTTCCATTCTTTTTATTAAATCCATTATTACTTTATGAAATAAACTAACATTTCCATTCATCTTATTACATTCATATTTTGCAATTATTGTCTTAATATCATTAATGTAACATTAAAGTTCATTTAATTCTAATTGATTTCCCATTTTAATTTAATAGACCAAAATAAACAGGTAACTTATAACAATCATTACCATAACTTTTAATTACACTTATGAATTCACTAGTCACAAACAAATGTTACAATTACTTATATAACACTGATTTCCTTCAATTATCATCATGTTATATATATTATCCATTAATTAATTCAATATTCACATTTGTTAATAATTGACTTAGATTAACATTGTTACTTTTCATTTTAGTTGTTATTTCATAAATAAATTACAAATTTTTATTTCTTCGATATTATATTACCAAAATCTCAATATAATAACAAATTTAAATTATCGAAAATCACAGGTCGTCACACTCTCCCCCACTCAAAACTTTTCGTCCCCGAAAAGAAAAAAGAAGGGAAAAGATGTAATCAAGTAATCAATATATCTTATTCAAAATATTAAATTTATAACAAATAAATTTACAAAATTAAATAATTTAAATGAAATGTATCAATTTATAACAATTAAATTCTTTTATACTCAAATTAATAATGTTTGGAAAACATTTCTCAAAATTTTCTAAGTCCAAAATTCATGAAAAATTTCGGCAGAGTCTCCTTTGTACGGAGAGGCTCAGGAGAAAATAATAATATCAATAATAATAATATATACATATATCTCAAAATAATATGTCCCAACAACGGGAAAATATATAAGATCACTAGAAAACCGTAATCCGAGAACGTACATATTTGTTGGGCAATTAACGCTTATTCTATGAAACCAAAAGCAATAGCAATTGCTTCCATAACCTGTATTTCATTTATATAATCCAAAAGAGTTAATAATTATATAAAATGAAATACTTAAAGTTGTTTCATCCACTAACAAACAAATCAATATAAACAACAATCACTGGCAACCACGACATATAATCATCATATGAAATCAATAGAATCAACTATCCATCCATATCAACCAAAACAAACAATAATTTACAATGTACTTGAGTTATTCTTATTAAATTTCTTTCACAACATTTACAGTTTTTATTTCCCTTTTCATTTATACAAGGATTATCTCTTCAACTTACATTTATCTCTTAAAAAAATTTATTCCCATTCATTCATTCAGTGTTTATTTCATTTATTTTCCTTTATTACTTACAAAATTCATTTTCATTTATTCATATCATGTCAATTTCTTTTATTGCATTACATTCATTTTATTATTTACTTTAATTATAAATAGTTTCAATATTAACTTAAGTTCAAAATCCTTTACTTACAGTACTCATTTTCTATTTCATTTAATTAGTAGTATTACAATTTTAACTCAAGTTTATAACTATTTTCATATCAAATTTCTTATTTATAAAAGTAAATTTCATTGAACACTTCCATTACGTAAGTTTTACTTGTAAAAATTTCCATTACATATTCTTTTAACATTTCAACCTTTTTATAATTGGTAAGTTATATATATGTCTTTAAGAATGCAATTGAAAGTTACACAAGTTTGACTTATTTATTCTAATTAACTTAAGGTTCAATAGTTATCATTCCTTATTTTCATACTCTTTTCGTTCACAAGTTACAAATTTCAAATTCCTTGTATATTTTAGTTATAACTTAGCATATCATTTCTTATTTTCATTTAAAAGTTTCAATTATTAAATAGTTAATTTTTTTGAAATCTCTAATTCATAGAAATTTAAGAACTAAATGTCGGGTTCCATTTCAAATCATTTAAAATAATATATACATATATATATACTCATAACTTTTATATCCAATCATATTTAAACTTTAAAAAAATTATTTGTTTATCAAAATAGATCTGTAGTAAAACTACTACAATGGCCTTCCCACTTTGAAACTCGAAAATGAACGTCGATGATGCGTGCACTCATTACCGAAATTATTTTCCAACGACGGAGAGGGGAGTAAAGAACTTATTTGTTTCCAAAGTTTCATTAAAACAATTCTTTCAAATTATATTGAAATATTTATATCAGAAAATACTTCTAATAATATTATTATTATATCCCAAAATCATTCGAAAGGAATTTTCAAAAAAAAACCCGGAACTTAAGTTCTAAACTTTCAAATTTCATATTATTTTATTTTCAAATTTTGTTTCCAACCTATATTTATAAATTTCACTACTTAACAACCAATCAATTACATCCAATTATATCATTTATAAAATCTATTATTTTATATATACAAAATATATAGTAGGCAAAATTATTTCATTCACCTCCATTTCAAAACAATATTATGTCCGTGAGTCCTATTAAGCATTTAGAAATCCCTATCGATGTCATAGCGTCCTACGTACCGACTAGAATTTATAAAACCAAAATGGAACAAATTAACACAATATAAAAACCTTTTATAACACTAACAAATACGCTCTCTCATATATATACTCCCAATGACTCATTCTAGGGTACTACCCTATTTAATATGAGTCAGACCCCACAAAGCTAAGGTTATCGCTAAACCAAAGCTCTGATACCAACTGAGCTAATGGGCCTTTTTGTACGTTTTAAGCAGACACACATGCCGACTCAAACCATACAGAAAGTCGGATTGTTATTGGAGTGAATAATAAAAAGCAAAGGAAGAAAAAACAAAATAGAATCTCGCAGCGGAATGACAAAATATAATAATCAAATAACAGTTCATGAAGCTGTATACAAAATATTTGATTATACTTATACAATACAAAATCAGAGTTACACATATCATAAATGAACAAATAATGCAGCAGAATAAATATAGTAAATAATAGTAGTACAAATCTTCATCCTCCAGAAATAAGGTCTTCAAATCCTGAAATGCTCAGGCTGACCCGAGCGAATTGAAAAGACAAAACACTCGAGTCAGAACTAATAGATCTTATGTAAGTTAAATCGACGGTAAATAAATATGAGTGTAAACGGCGTCGGAGATGTTTACGGGGGTTGACATCTCCTATCCAGTGTCTAATGTGAGTGCAATAACTTAAGAGATGTTCGGGATTCATATCTTCTAAGAATCCGTTAAACTATGTACTATGTAGTACAATACGCTATTTTAATATGTCTACAGTAAGATAAATTATTAAAATAGCGTTAGGGCGTTACATTTTCCCCCTTAACACATTTTTATAATGCCAATAGTCTATACAGTACCGTAACTCCCCGTAAACTGAGGCCGCCAGAGGATACCCCATAGGTACGACATAAAACAAACTCGTAGAAGGCGCGCTAGGGTAGGTGACACGACACAACTAGGCAATGCCAGGGTAGATATACCAATTACACTTCCGGACTGGTGGTAACGCATAGAAGCTACTACCGCCCACCTCGGAACACACTCCCAAATCAAAAATCGAGAGTGGCCACCAAAAATCGCAAATCAGAATATAGTATCGAAGGAATGTGTCCGATCGGAGGAATGACCTCACTTGACCCATCGATTGCTCCTGTTTTAGCCACCTTATGCTAACTCATGGGAGATAGGTCCACGTATATACCTTATAGGATCGTCGGCACCATCCTACTTCATTCTAGAATCTCCACCGCGCACACAGTTGTCAAAGTGGTTTTCGGTATCGACAAAGAGTATGCCCATATCCGATCCCGGTCTCTTTAACAACCAAACGCTTATTTCACACCGGATGGTTCTTTTACATTTCAAAAGTCAATTCACAATTTATATCAAAATATCATATTCTCAAAACCATCGCTTTCGAAATCATATTCACTCGAAATCATATTCTCTTTCAAATCATATCGTTCCCAAAATCAAAATTTCCTCCAAAAATCATCTTCCCAAATAGGTTTAATCCTTACTTCAAAATCATCGTATTCAATTAATTATGTCATTTAAGTCTCAACTTAAATTATAACATCATTTAGCCGTATTCGCTTTTAACCAGTGAATTGAATATAACCACTTCCCCTTTTCCTTAGTTTGAAAAATTTAGAGAAATAGTTTAAATAGTTATAAATAGTTAAAATACTCTAAAATAGTTTAATATAGGTTTAAAAATGTTTTCTTGCTTTAAGATAGTTATATATATTTTAAAAATAGATTAAATATAAATAAAATAGATTAAATAACTTTAAAATAGATTAATTAGATTTAAAATAAGCTGAGCGGGTTAATTAGTTTAAAAGTTTGAAAAATCTTAATAATTAAAGTCTTTAAATAATATATTTTTAAAACAGCTTATATAAATTATGAATTTGAAATTTTTATCAATTTAAACTATTTATTTCATTCCAATACATTTGGACCATTTAAATGTCCCAAAACCAAATTTCAAATCTTCCAATTCAAATTCTCAATACAATATTTAATTCAATATCGCTTCAAATCAATGTTGAAACATCGGTTTAGTTACTCCAGTTTTAATATATTTCAAAGTTATACTTCAACAATTTTAATAACTCAATTTCGATAAACTTCACTTATATTTCAAATTCACTATAAAATTTCAATTTTATTTCTTTAACAATTCTTTTAAAACAATTCAATTTTACGATAAAACTCGAAATTCGATAAAAATTCAATTTATATAAATCAAAATTTTTATTTCAAAAATATCATTTAACTCAAAGCAAAATTTAAGGATTCAAAATCATTTAAATTTAACCAATCCGGTGTCCGTATATAATTCTCTACCCTAGGGTCAAGTGATACGGATATTTATCATTTCAATCCGCAATTTAAATTTTTTATATTTACGGATATATATCATTTCAATCCGCAATCCCGAAAATATTCAAAATCCAGAAAATCGCTCAAGTCTATCATTTCGACCCATAACGATTTTTTTCTAATCTATAAATCATTCGGTTATGTATCATTTCAACCCATAGTGAACTTGCAGTTTATAACAATATAAAATAAAACATCCATTCATCCAATATCAACAATCAACATCCATTATAAACATCATCCAAATCAATCAATAAATATCAATATAGAACCGATAATCAATAACAGGTATTTAACTGGCAATTTATATTCAATAATAAATTAAATAACGATTTAATTCAAATAAATTCAAATTAACTGAGATGATGATTTAAAATATACCAAACAGTCATAAATAAATTTCTAATCACATCATAAATTTAATTTAACAAACATAAGAAATTTTAGAAGTTGTGAGTGGGTTAAAACACTCACCTTTGAATTTAAATCGAATTTAAATTCAATTTAAGCCCAAAATTTGAACGATCTCGGAATTTGTCCAAACCAACGTCAAAATGTCCGAAATTCCAATACAATCCCAACGTAAAAAACTGTGCGAGAATTGGACCTCGTACGTAAAAGTTGTGACAGTTAGAACGATCGAAAATTTAAACTTGAATTTAGTTCAAATAAAATAACATTAAATACACATCACCTATCAATTCACGCGGCAAAGCTCAAATTCGAACCGGAAACCGCCTCCAATACCAGATTTGACCAACCACTACGCACGCCACCGATCAACTGAGAGCACCGCACCCCTGCCACATGCTTGCTTCGACGAACCGCACCAAACGAGCTAGGTCCGGTCCTCCCCCTTCGCCGCCGGCCGCCACCTAGGGTTAGGGTTTTCGAACTCTAAAACTCGAATTTCGATCACCTACCTCAACAATAAGTGATGCGACCACCACTAATCAACTCCAGACACAAATCTCGACAAAACCCATAAGTTGATTTCGTCGATTGAAGCTAAAATCAGAAATCCCCAAATCGAATTCACGGCTTCGCGATTTTGAAGCTTGGACCATGATTTCTGGCTGACTCGAGCATCGTTTGCAGAAACAGACACTAGATGCAGATTCGTATCGTTGAGATCTTCGATTCTATAATTTTTCGAATTTTTTTTGAGGAGTTTGAATTTTTTTATTGAAATTTGATTTGAAATTGAAATGGAAGTTTGTTTGCCTGCCGTTGAGAAGAAGAAGCCATAGGGAATTGTACGTACAGACAAATGAAATAAGAAGTAGCCTAGAGTTTATAATGGGCTATTTATAGGCGAAGCTGAAATAGAAAAGAACGGATCAGATCTGATTTGGATTGGAACCATAAGCGACCCGAAAAGCCCATTCTGTCTCCGGAACAAAATTGGGTCAACCCATATATCAAAATAGATGTTTTCAAATATTTTAAACTCAATGGAATAGGTTTCAAGTCCTAATTCCATCGTATGAAGAATTTATGTTAAAATCAGCTTATTTCAAATTGATTTCAATTAAATCGATTTCAAGGCGTTTCGAGCATGTACGATCAAACGACAAGTCCAATCGTTACGAAACTTTAAATCCTACAATAATTCACTGTTACGGATCTGATGAAACTGGTTTCGTCGAAATCCGAGACAGTTGCCAAAACGGCTATATTTTAGTTAATTAAATAAATTAATAATTAATTAATCAAATCACTTTTTCAGTTTAAATTTTAATAATTTACAACTTCTATCATTTTTGATTTCTTAATCACTTACAATACTTTAAACAATTTAGATATCAATTCAAAGTTAATTAATTTACCAATTACAGTATTTAATTTCAATTTCAGTAAATTCATAAATTATCAATAGAAATTCCAATAAATCCATTTATTTGATTTTAAATCCTGTTATTCAATCAATTGTCATCTCAAGAGTATAATTATCATTGGTTTATATCCTAATACATTAATAATTTCCCATTTCATCTTCCTTTCACTTTTCGTTATAATTAATTTCATTTAATTGCACTAATTTAAACTATTACAATTTAAATTTCAATAAACTGATAAATCTTGATTTCCATTCTTTTTATTAAATCCATTATTACTTTATGAAATAAACTAACATTTTCATTCATCTTATTACATTCATATTTTGCAATTATTGTCTTAATCTCATTAATGTAACATTAAAGTTCATTTAATTCTAATTGATTTCCCATTTTAATTTAATAGACCAAAATAAACAGGTAACTTATAACAATAATTACCATAACGTTTAATTACACTTATGAATTCACTAGTCACAAACAAATGTTACAATTACTTATATAACACTGATTTCCTTCAATTATCATCAATTTATATATATTATCCATTAATTAATTCAATATTCACATTTGTTAATAATTGACTTAGATTAACATTGTTACTTTTCATTTTAGTTGTTATTTCATAAATAAATTTCAAATTTTTATTTCTGCAATATTATATTACCAAAATCTCAATATAATAACAAATTTAAATTATCGAAAATCACGGGTCGTCACATTTCTCATCTACTCCAGGGGGTGCGGACACACCTGCGCAGATTATAGGTGACGATTACAAGAATGACAGGGAAGTGAATAGTACCCAATAACATTCATGGATGAATGCAGACCCATCGGGCATGGATAATCATTTCGGTTCTGGGAGAGGTGGCAACACTAGTCTGAGTCGAGGGAGGTGGCCAGTATATTAATTGGGGAACGACCCAGTATATTAACAGACGTCCATTCTATTAGTGTATGTTCGTTTTCTTGTTATTAGCTTTTCCTTCCTTCGCCCGGGCGGTAGTGTGTCTTATAGGGATCTTTTTCTGTTGGGGGAGGCGCTAGTATATTAATTGGACGGATTGACCTATTTTTTATTATTCTTGTTAGCATGTGAGTTTGGTTCAGCATTATGACAGATAAGCAAGAATGCATAGAAAACTGCAAATAGCACGTGGTAAGGCAATGGGTTTTGTTTTGGTTCTACTCCCATTAGAATAGAGGATAAGACTTTCCTGCCTATTTTGCCACCAAATAATATACTAGGCACTCATGCTCTCTTAGACCCACACAGCTACCCTTCTTCGATTCAATGACTTCTGTGAAACAAACCAGTCATGGAACAAGAGAACTGATTGGGAATCCTAGGCGTGGCTACCAACGGCAATAGGAATGATGACTCTCCTCGGACGGTACATAGTCTAAGGTAGTATCTATTACTATTTCTTTGTTTGATCCGCTAGTTGCAATCGAAAATGATATCTATCAAACATGAGCCCGGTCTTCTAAAGAATCCCCGCTGCTAGTGTTATGTTGTTGGACCGAATACCTTTTCCCCATCAAGGACAGCATCTTTAGCATATATTTCATGATCATAGTGCACAAAAGTAGTACTAGAGATCCATCTATCTTGACTTGCCGAAGAGGATAAACTCATGCGAGCTCCGTATAGAAAAGGTGTGTTTTCGACCAAATCTGCATACCTGGTTGATCGAGCTGATAGGTTTAAGGATCATGACCCCAGCAGTACGATTTGATCAACTAAGATCGAGCTGTTATATATATATTTATAACAGTTATAAATATATCAATCGATATATAATATCGACAAACGATTAAATTAGATTTAATTGCATAGTATTTTGGCTTGGGCTTAGATGAGCTTAAGGCCCATCATTAGGGCTGCAAAATTTCAGTTTTGGAAAGGTCTAGGGGTGGCTAAAACATAGGAAATTGCCTTGGAGATAATGGATTGAGATAAAGTGAGAATGGGTAAAAAGGTTTTCCTCGTTTCTCTCTAATACAACCATATATATATATATATATATATATATATATATATATATCTAAAAACAATTACTATCCTTTTTGGCCGCCATTACCTTTTACATTGCTGGTTAAAACATAGCTCTTAATCTACTCCAAAATTCTCAAATATATTTTAAATTAAAATAATACTATTCGATAGTTAGAGGTCGGTGATTCCGGACTTGCAATCTGACGAATCAAAAACAGTAAAAGGAAGGGAAGTCATTGCTTCAACGTGGATTCAAACGCATCATTAAATTGGTAATTTTAATTCATATTACAACAAATAATTATATTCTATGATCCTATAATGAGCAATTTCATATCTATTTAAATATTTTTCTACTACATGTTTAATTAGGTGAGATTTTGTAAGCAGATGTAGTTGTCACAAATCAGTTTGGTTATGTGCATAATTTGTTTATTATACTATTTGATTTATGTATAGACAAATGTGGTTTAATGTAAAAAATCAATTTTTGTCATTAATAATTTTTTTGTATATATTTATTAATAAATTCATATATATATATATATATATATATATATATATATTAGTGTATATTTCTCTCACAAAATAGCATATATGCATATTTAAGATATATATATGATTTAAAAATTTTAATACACTTATTTACATATAATATGAATTTACAAATTCGAAAATTAATTATCATACATATATTCATATTTTAAATTAACATTTATTGAATTTTTGAATTTTTTATTATATATAAAATAGTTATTGCACTAAAAATTCAATTTTATATTTAAAAAAATATAATATCATTTCAGAAACCTATAAAAAATTTAGGAATTTTTCAATAAATTTTATTATTTTTAATAATTAATATTATTTCGGAAAGAATGTTTATGATTTATTAAAAATAATAATTTAATTGAAAAATTATTAAAAAAATTTCTTAACCTTTCATTCATGATCCTAGAATTTCTGAAATTTTAAAATTTTAATTTTTAATAATATATTATTTTATATTAAATAATTATTTCCGAAATCAATGTATTTGTTTTTAAAAATAATATTTCAACTTTGAAAAATCTTCAGATTTTTTCTAAGCTCTATTTTATTATCCTAGATTTTTGAAAATTGTAAAATTTGAATTTTCATCAATATATTATTTTATGTTAATTATTTATGGATGAAAACATTATTTTATTCATAATATATACAAATTAAAATACTAAAATTATTATGTTTACAAAACTAAGTTAATTTTGAGTTATAAATAATTTTTAATAATTGTTCTCTCTCTCTTTATATATATATATATATTTATCTATATATAAATGTTTTATGTTCATATTAATTATATATAATATATTTATACATACATAGTGTGTGTGTGTGTTTTGTAACACATATACATGCACATATTTGGACAACATACATGACATACAAAATGAGCTAATATGTTTGTTGCGATGTAAATCCTAACATCTACATATGGGCATATTATACCTTTCACGGATTATTATGTTACACATGCACTCACACATATATGTATATGATACAATTTTGTATAAACTAAATCAAATAAAATTAATTTCATATATTAATTATTTAAATGAAATTTAGAAATGTTCTAATTCAGTTAGACTTCGTAGGCCCAATAAAGATCCAATAGAGTAAATTTTTTGAAATTCACCCATAACTTCCACTACGGGCTGGTCCAGTTCCAACAAAGAGGATGGCTTTTATTTTTCAACTTCTAACTAGGTAGAAAGTTTATTTATATGGTGGTAAGGCATCACTCCATGTTTGAAGTGATTTGAATTTGATTTGGAAATATTTTGTTTTAGGAAATTATTATGAAGAAGAAGAAGAAGACATGGATTTTTACTCTTAAGCTTTGTGAATTTTTTTGATTTATGAAGTGAACCCCTCCCTCTCTTATATAAGCTTAGGAATGGTGTTGCCTAAGCTCTCACTCACCCACTTTCATGACAAATAAGGCCTACCTCCCATCACTTTTCCTTTATCATCCCTTGACCCTTAAGCATTTCCATTTATGTTCATTTCCTAAATAACTTCCTTTATCTCATGCATGACGTCATCAATAAAGTTTATTTCCATAAATGAGAAAAAATATATTTCATTTTATCGATTTCCTAAGCAAATAAGTGTATGCAAAAAAATCTAAATAATTTCTGACGGTTAAAAATCCGTTTATCGATAAACGGATTTTTAGTTACATTATCAATATTTTTTCAAAGAATATATTTTTGTAAACAATTTTCAAAAACAAGTTTTTTATCATTATCTATTAATTAAATGATGTTTAACAAGGTTATACAATCATATTTATAACACTTAATTATATTTCAAAGCATTCGATGTTCGAAGATGAAGTGTTCGAATATCAAGGTCACTGCAGTTACTTGGTAGTGATAATTATTTACACTGATTCTCTTCTTCAAAACTATATCACTTTGGACTTATGGAATTTGGTAATGGTTAAAATTCCAATATCGTCCATATTCAACTTTATAGTTCAAACACAAAGTTTTTGGTTCAATAATAATAATAATAATTAACCAAAATGCTCTGGTCAAGGACTTTGATTTTGAGTTAAC
Organism: Allium fistulosum; assembly: GCA_030737815.1. Taxonomy (NCBI): domain Eukaryota; kingdom Viridiplantae; phylum Streptophyta; class Magnoliopsida; order Asparagales; family Amaryllidaceae; genus Allium; species Allium fistulosum. The sequence continues at coordinate 219,498,808 of CM060902.1, forward strand.
TTCAGTTGACTATGATACTAACCTTATATAACTAAGGAGACGAATCCTCTTTTGAACAGTGTTTCACTTTCGATGCTTCTACTCGATCCAACTATAATCGTTCAATGGACGCAGTGCCACCATTTGACTATAATCAACACATAGCTTCCACATTGAAGATCAATAGTATTCTCAAGTCGAGAAAACTATGTAAATTAATCACATCGATATTTTCTGTTTGACCTTGGTCATATTAACCAACAAAAAATTATCAAGTGATTTATTCCATAGTTTATCTAATAACTATCAGTACGTAACCCCTTGGTGCCTCACCAGCCATGAGTAATACACTACCTAACTTTTGGAGAGCATAGCGTACTCTAGTCTTAATGGATATATTGATATCCATTCTCGATACATCTTGACTAGATATATATAAAATGGTATATTTATTTTCATTATGATAAATTGCTCTTAGTTACAATACTTTGTAACTATTATCACAAAACATATCATTTACGGATTTTTTTATTAAATAAACTTTTAATTAAATTGATTAATTTATATTTAACACATTATTCAAGTATATAAAAGAAAGAAAACACATTTTATTTCAAACAAGTTTGATTATTGAGTTAGATATAAGTAATAAATTACATAATTACCCCTAGGGCATACCCCTGACTCTATCAATTGCAGCATTATATGCCTACGAAATTTAGCAAATGGACGTGAAGATGACATTTCTAAATGGTGATTTAGAAGTGACCGTTTATATGTCGCAGCCAGAGAGTTTTGTGGTCAGTAGGAGTGAAGGCAAGACTTGTAAGTTGTTAAAGTCCATTTATGGACTTAAACAAGCTTCAAGGTGTTGGAATAAGTGTTTTGATAAGATAATCAAATGGTTTGGTTTTTACCAAAACACAGAGGAAGCATGCATATATAGAACGGAACAACGCAAAGCCATCATATTTTTATATTGTATGTTGATGAGCTATTATTGATTGGTAATGGCACTTTATTTGTTACAATCAGTGAAAGCATGACTTTCCAATCATTTCTCAATGAAGGATTTGGAAGAAATAACCTATATACTAGGTATAAAGATCTATAAAGATAGATCTAAAAGGCCGTTGGGATTGTCTCAATCCCTGTACATAGACACTATACTGAAAAGGTTCGGTATGGAGAATTATAAGCGTGGAAGCATTCCAACACATTCTAGAATCATCATTTCTAAAAAGAATGCTCCCCATACCAATGAGGAGAAAGAACATATAAAGAGTATCCTCTATGCTTTAGCTATAAGATGCATAATGTAAGCTATGTTATGTACTTAACCGGATGTGGCATACACATTAGGATGCGTAAGATGATACCAGTCTAATCTTGGAGAAAAACAGTGGACTGTCGTAAAATGTGTACTAAAGTGTTTAATAAACACTAAGGACTTTTTCTTATATACGGGAATGGAGACCTCCTTATGAAGGAGCATACAGACTCTAGCTTTCAAAGTGATATAGATGATAGTAAGTCAGTGTCTGTTTATGTATGTTATAAATTATTTATGGACATACGATATTGATGCATGTTTAAATTAGATTTAAATGCAAAATATTCTATTCGGTCTTTAAATGGATTTGAAGTGCATATGGGGGGTTGGTTGGTTCAGCCATAATAGAGTAAGTTAACAGACGACTATGTGTTGGCTAGATGGGCTAGGTTTGTAAGGATAAGGAAAGTAGAATTGGTAAGAGATCTAGACCCTAACTTGTCTCCATTCCTCCTCTATATAAGCATCTCAACCTACTATCATTTTTAAAATTTTTGAGCCTCCATCTATACCTCCCCTTTGGTCAAAAATAACCTATCTCTATCCTTGCATTTGCAAACTCAAATCAAAGTAAAATAGATTCTATTCAATAGCTGGTGGTCAGCGATTCAGGAACTAGCACTCTATTGGATTGGAAACTAGTTCGAGGAGTAGATCTCATCGTTTCAATTTGTACTTATAGGCATTGGATATAAGTTAAATTTTTAATGTATTTATGAATATTAATGTATAGAATATATTTATATCATAAATATAAAATATTTGTACATATAGATTAAAACGTAAAACATACATTTGGACAATATATTTTTATACTAGATGAGCTAACATGTCCGTTGCAGTCTTCCAGCACTTACACTGCCATGTTATACCTTGCACGGTTTGCTATATCACACACACATGTGTGTGTGATACACATGTATATATATTATAATATCAATAAAATTATACAAAATTATATTATAAATTTAAATAAATAATGATTTTATTAAAAAGAAATTTAGAAATGTTTTAAATAAATTAGACTACATAGGCTCAGTAAAGATACAGTATGGTAAAAAATAGAAATTCACTTGTTACTTCCGTTGCGGGCCAGCCTAGTTCCAACATGCTCGTGTGAAGAAGTTAGAATAAATTCAACTAATTTATGAAGCAATGTTACTGCTTAAAATACGAAAGAACAGAGAAATATCACTTCTTTGGTTAATGACGATGCCGAGAATTGGTTACAGTTGGAGATAGAATGTTCGCAACACGTAATCGAATAAAAACTGTTTATGATGGCTCGTCCACCTGCCTACCCACCAGCCTATCCACCGCTTGATTTCTAATTTTATTCGATGTGTTCCGGTGTTTTAATTTCTTAACATATACGTTGTATTTCTCTGCATTCTAGTTTTATTTGAATTTTTATTCCAATTTCTATAGTTTAATTTAATTGTCTTTTTAGTTGTAACTTTTCTAGCATTACATGATTTCATAGTTCATTTAATTATATTATTCACCAATAATTAAAAAAATAAAACAATAACAAAAATAATTATTCATAAAAATCAAATAAAATACCATTTTCAAATGCCTCTTTCGCAATACAAGAATGCATTCTTTTTTCGTTAGACATTCTGCTTTCTTTCCCCTTTTGATGTTCCTTTCAAACTTTCTAAAAGCCCCCTACATCCAACCCTTTGCAATTATGTCCCCTACTGATTGCAGACATTACTAATAAAAGTAGAGTGGTGCTAACTGCACCGTATTATAAGGGGCTTTGCACGAAAGGTCCCTATTTTTGATGGTGTTACAAAAAAAGTCCCTGTAGAAATAGGTATGTAAATTTAGTCCCTGTTTTTTCTAATCAGAAAACGCAAGTTAGCTTGCGCTTTTTAAAAGTTCAAAATTTTCAAAATCAGAAAGCGCAAAGCAGCTTGCGTTTTCCGGATAAAAAGCGCAAGTTACCTTGCGCTTTTCAAAAATTTCAAAATTTTTAAAATTTTCAAAAAATTTTCAAAATTAAAAAACGCAAGTTACCTTGCGCTTTTCAAAAATTTCAAAATTAGAAAGCGCAAACTAGCTTGCACTTTCCTAATAGAAAGTGCAAATTAACTTGCGTTTTTCAAAATTTTCAAATTTTAGAAAATTTCGAAAAATATTTTAAAATTAGAAAAGTGCAAGTTATCTTGCATTTTCTGTCAGAAAAGTGCAAGACGCTTTGCGTTTTTTTTATTTTTGAAAAATAGGAACCAAATTTACAAATTCATTTCTACAGGAACTTTTTGTATAACAACATCAAAAACAGAGACCTATGACTCTTATCTTGGTATTATAATGTCTAAATTACTTAGTTTTATTTAATAGTATACTGCTGGAAATTTTGTTTAAAAAAAAAGAAAAAAGAAAAAAGAAAACAAGGAAGAAGTTTATTATAACGCAATCTGCTTGCCAACTACTCAGCTCCAAATGAATCTCTGATTAAAAATAGAGTAGCCAATGGAGCAGTGTATCTAGGACCGCACTTGTACATAAACCGGTTTATTTTCCCTGCGTCACATCCAAATGGACCAACTCGACGTACAAGCTGATACTGAAATAAATATAAATCATCATTTTCATTTTCATTTCATACTCTAAACAAAAAAAGAACAATGTCGACCACGCGAATGGATCTAGACGGGAATCCGATAAAACCAATGACAATATGCATGATTGGAGCCGGCGGGTTCATCGGATCTCATCTCTGCGAGAAGCTGATCCACGAAACTCCTCACACGATCATCGCTTTGGATGTCTACAACGACAAGATCCGCCACCTTTTGGACTCCGAAGACCTATCGGGTCGGATTCAGTTCCATCGTCTCAACATCAAGCACGATTCCAGACTCGAAGGTCTCATCAAAATGTCAGATCTGGTTCGTGTTTTCACATTTTAGAGCTACGACTTTTTGTTATTTCTATATTTTGCTGATCTGTGATATTCCCATGCTATGTAATGCTGGATGCAGACGATTAATTTGGCGGCAATTTGTACGCCCGCGGATTACAATACAAGGCCGCTGGATACTATCTACAGTAACTTCATTGATGCACTTCCAGTTGTAAGATACAAAATTCTTCAGATTTAATGTTAATTATTCTTTAATCAAATTGAACGATGAGAGCAGTGTAATGCTGTAGGTTAAGTATTGTTCAGAGAATGGGAAGCGTTTGATTCACTTTTCAACTTGTGAAGTGTATGGGAAGACTATTGGGAGCTTTTTGCCAAAGGATAGCCTTTTGCGCCAGGTGCAATTACATCATTGTTATTATGTTGTTGTGCTTAGCTATCCTACTAAAGACATAGAGATCGTGTATTCTTTTACTTGATAATGCATTTACAGACGTCAGTTTAGGGCACTATTCCTCAGTCCCCATTCTAGCTGTCCCATGTGTCAGCTATATTCCTGTCCCATATGTCAGCTATATTCCATCCATTGATTTCAACTTAACCAACATCTAATTGCTGTGATTTAATGGGGACAAGAGCACACATGAAATGAGGACATAGGAATTCATTTGGTTAGTTTATGCATTCCAAACTTTTTTTTGAATGATTGGTTCTTTATTAAATGACAAAATCATATAATATAGATTTTGTCATCCCACAATACAATATAAAAATAATGGACTAAGCCCATGTATTACAACCATATTTGCAACCCACTTATACTTGTGGAGACAATACAGTGATGAGTTCTATTCTATCCCTAGTGTAGATCGTCTTTAAACAAATAATTCAGTACACCATGTGTTCGGTGCTTTTGCTAGTAGGAAATAGATTGAAATCTTCTTGACTTGAGGCTATATAGGCTACATAGAACTGCATGCTTTTTGAAATAGTTAATTCTAAAAGTTTAGTATTACCATGCAAATATGATGGGAAACAATCAAATGACAATGATGTTGCATACTTACATCCGAGTGATTGACTACTGTGATGTCATAAGTATTTTTATTTAGTTCATCTCCGTGCAGTTAAAGCCCTGCTAAAGCTCCGAAAAATCCCCGCTATAGTGCATAACGCTCTTCAACCGCTACGCTTTTTTAATTTAACGCTATTAAACAGTAGATCCGCTTTAAGCCCCGTTATTTTCCGCTACACCAGCTAAATCAACGCTTTTTAGCACCCGTTTTTGCAATATTAATATAAAAAAGGTTGATTCGATTGGTTCTCTTTTACACCAAATCAACAAAGTTAAGATAAAGACCTAATTTTAAGGTATAAACGCTCAACATCAGTTAGAAATATAGTTTAGTCATAAAATCTTGACTGCATAAATCATAATATTCTGCGATTCTGTTATATAATGTTAAAACGATATTTTTTTTCTACGCAAATGATGTGAGAATGAGAACATATTAACTTTAAATATTTTGTTTTCTTATTTCATGAACTTTTTGCACCTCCGCTATATCCACACTTTATCCCCACTATAACATTTTGTACCTCCAACGCTATAAAGCTGCTAAGTGCTTTAATTGTACATGTTCATTTGCTAATGAATTATGAAGTACTAGTAGCACATGTACATTTTGTAACATGTAGCATGATTATAGATCTCTATTCTTGAGTTGGTATGATTTTCCCAATCTTACTTTAGACTATCTTCATTAGCAAGGATTTAGGAGAAAATTAGAAAGATTCCAATTCTCTTCCTCACACACCAATAGTTGAAATTGGAGTGTGGGAAAGAGATGAAAGTTGTGATTGCTTCAATTATCTTTTGAGCGTAGAGGGCTAAATGGTTTGCTGAAGACTGTTTAACATTATTAACATGGTGTAAGCAGTGTTTTAAAACCCATGTAACAACAGAAATACTGTTTTCTTACTAAACGTGGTTTTGAATCCCATTTTTAGCCTTAAACGGGTTTTAGAAACCCATTTTGCATGTTTAATCTGCTTTGGCAATAAAGAAAAAATCGAAGAAATAGTAAACAGAAAAAGAAAAAAAAAACCACGCTCACTGCAGGCTGGGAGATTGACTTACTACTTTAATTTTCTTCTCTTCCAAACACTGGAGATGCTCTTATAATTCCTGCTTCTAAATCTATCGGTGATTTGTTTCACTTTTGAAAGCTACTACTTAACTTTCTAACAATGCAATTATGAATTGTGATGTAGATATAATCTAGACACTTATGATGATTAATTTAGGCTCCCAAGACACATGCACATCCAAGTCTACTTTTCCAAGGCGAATCATAAATGTCTTAAAGTTCATCCTTAGGTCCCCTTTGACAAACAAAAGCAAAAAGGGTATTTGCTTATTTCAAAAATTCTTTTGCTATTAAAAAATGACAAAAAGTTCGAATGGAAAACTTTTGACTTATAAGTCAAAAATAATAATTCAATATGGAATTTGAAATTTGAATTTAAATCTGAATTTGAAACTTTGAATTTTCGATTTGACATTTGAATCTTTAGAATTTGAATTTTGAAAATTCAAATTTTAAATTTTCAAAATTTTAAATTGTAAATTATTTTAATCATTTAAACTTCTATATAAGTAAAATCTAATAATGTAATTTAAAAAAAACTTTCAAATTAAGTTTCAAAGCGACTTAAAAGTCGATAATTTATTATTCATCTATATTCTTTTTTACTTTTGCTTTTCAAATGCATATAAGTAACTTATATTAAGCTATCCAAGTGACCCCTTCAGTGTCAGTTGGATGTAGAATGCTATTGCCGTGCCATACAATTTAGTGGTTAAATCTTATATCTGTTTATACATAACAATATGAGATTTTTATTTTAATTTTTAAGTTCAAAGGACACACTTTATGAATAATTTAGTTTCTAAATCACAACTTTTGTTTCCTCACTTATTGGACATAGACCAAAGGCAAATCCATTATTTCCTCCCCGTTGATCTTCCTTTTCTCCCAGGGTGTGCATCATAATATGTGTCAACTGCCACGTGTGACTGCAGGATTATGCGATACGAATTGTCTTTGTGACAAAATTTCTTGTCTCGAAGCTATTTATGTAGAAAATGTGTCATTAAGTATAAAATAAAGTCAGCTGTTCATGGATCTAAAATCAAACTTAAATTTATCCTCTGTACAAATTTCCACTAAAAATATATATCGTTTTTACCTTGATTTTATTCCTAGCTGTAATATTTAACTTCCATGTCAACAAACATACTTGAAGCAATATATTAGCTTCGGTCTTATAGTTTTATATCAAACACATGAAGTAATTTAGTGGGAACTACAAATTAATAAGCTGAATAGTTTTGTTTTATTTTAGGAATCATCCTAAATTTGTAGCCATCGTTATCATCTAATATAAATTTCAAGCTCATTGAGAATCATACCTTTCTAAATTACTTCAAACTTCATCAGAGTTCTTCAGCTTCATAGAAGTTGGTCAATATTTAATTTCATTCCTGTTTCCCCTAATACAGGATCCAGAATATTACGTTCTTAAAGAAGACGCTTCACCATGCATTTTCGGCTCAATCGAGAAACAAAGATGGTCCTACGCATGTGCAAAGCAGCTTATCGAAAGGCTAATCTACGGTATCCCTAAATACTAAAACTCTGCTCAATGATGCAAATTCTTTTTAACATGACCAATTTTGATACATATGAATCCTTTTTCCAGCCGAGGGTGCGGAAAATGGATTGCAATTTACAATCGTGCGTCCATTCAATTGGATTGGACCAAGGATGGATTTCATTCCTGGCATTGACGGTCCTAGCGAAGGTGTTCCTAGAGTTCTCGCATGCTTCAGTAATGTATTGTTTTAAACTATGTATCGTACTGTTCAAAGAAGTAAATGCTATTATGAGAATCATCAAGAACAATATTTTACTAATTGTGATCTTGGATCTAGAATCTTTTGCGCGGAGAGCCGCTCAAGCTAGTTGATGGAGGGCAGTCCCAAAGAACCTTTGTCTACATCAAGGATGCAATCGAAGCTGTTCTTTTGATGATTGTAAGAAATTACCCTTGCTGCTTTTTCTTGTATATCCAGCTAAACAGAACTGAACATCTTCTTTCAGGAAAACCCTGCACGAGCCAATGGCCATATTTTCAATGTTGGAAATCCTAACAATGAAGTCACAGTGAAACAACTAGCAGAAATGATGACTGAGGTATTTAACACGACTTTTTTTTGTCTTTTTCTTTTTGGCTTACAACACTGTATTTTATATATAGATAGATGAATCATGTAATTTTATCATTTGGTTGTTTAGGTTTACTGCAAGGTGTCTGGAGAACCAGCACTTGATAGTCCAACAATAGACGTGAGTTCTAAAGAGTTCTACGGGGTAGGCTACGATGACAGTGATAAGAGAATTCCTGACATGACCATAATTAACAGACAACTTGGTAAGCATCATATTTATGTTTCATATGCAATGCATACTCCCTTTTGGTTGTAGTAGCAGTAGGGTACATGACCTTAATATCTTCGTAGGATGGAACCCAAAAACCTCTCTCTGGGACCTGTTGGAATCGACACTGACCTATCAGCATAGGACATATGCAGAGGCTATCAAGAGATCGATCGCCAAGCCTACTGCATCACAAAGTTAACTGTTGTTCAGACAAAGACGTACCAATGATGTCGTAAAATATTTCTTGAATGGATGGAAACTTCCAGAGATATGTTTTGCCTGCCTAGTATAGGGGAAATTTGTTTTGTTTGTAACTGAACTGAGAGGTTGCTGCAATGATGTAATCAATCTGTTTTGTTATATAGAAATCTGAAGGAGACTATTGGATCGATCCTTGTTATGAATTCATTTGTTTTGTTTGTTCAGTCCGTAGTCTCAAGTACATAAATGATACACTTTTGGTCTTTGTGGGGTGGAATGCTTTTATGATAAGATGTCTGCTGAGCTTTGTGTTTTCTTATTAAAAGGTACGTTTCGTGCAAAAGAAAATCAAATCAGATATCAGGGCTACTCTACATAGAAGAAACTTTATATAGAGTGAATTCAATCGCCTTCTGAATTCTTGTGCATTTTAGCTTATTAAAATTTACTAAAAGAGACTTTACTTGCAAGGGTGAATTCAAAATTACATTGGGGAGGACTAAAATGATCTACCTCATTTGGAATTAATACTAAAAACCATGGCGTCTTCTTCTTCTTTCCTATCGAGTTCGTACCCATACAATCATCGTCCAAATCTTCATCCCTCTCAAAAAATTTCCACTAACGATTTACCCACATGCTCTTTTCCATCCTCTTATCAATTCACTTATGCCATATCAGTGACATCGCTTTTGCCCTCTTATTTATCATTCCCCTCCAATCCTGTTCCCAATTTCATCTTCAATCCCTCCTCAAGATATCAATTTCGTACGTATGCTCAAGTAATGAAAGACTCAAAGGTCTCACCTTCCCAGATATTCAATCGAAATACAGATTTCAGCAAGTGAATTGATTTCAGAAAGGGGAAGAGGATCTGTTTTCGATGTGGGGATTATTCCCATCTGGCTAAAGATTGTCGAGATCCTGTTAGGTGTTTCAATTGCGGTCTTTTTGGTCATAAAAAAGATAAGGCAGTGTTTGATTTGTTAGTTTTAGTTTTGAGTTTTCGTCCATACAAAAATGCACACGATATATTTATATTGTCGAAAATAACCAATTTAAAAAACATAGTTAACATACGAAATAGAAAACAACTTTTTTTATTTTTCGCGTTTTGAAAAATAACACAAGCACGTGAAACAATTCATTCTTTCGTCGTCCCTCTATCCCCACATGACCAAAAAGGAACACCAACCATGGTTTTTTATTTATTTTAAAATGTATGAAGCTAAAGAGAATACTATTGGATCATCTTTGGATTCAAAGGAGGGAAGGAATTGAGTTCTTGGAAGAAATGTTTAACATTTTGATGCAATCAATTCAGTGAATATTGGTCGCAACCACAAAAAGAATTTGGAGACGTCATGATGGCCGGGTAGATTATAGTCACCCAAATTCTAAGTTGAATGGTAGAAATTTAAAGGATAGTCTAGGTGATTTTATTTTGGTTTATGATAGGGTCGGTCCCTCTGTTGGTAATATTCCAGTTTCTGTCATGAGTGATGTGGTTTTGAGAGGTTTGACAGTTGATAAGGTTCATATATTCTTACTGATGTTAGCAGGGAAGTGTTGTTACCCGTATTTTTGGTTCTTCGAATTTGAATATTTAATTTGTTTAAATATTCGGATTGAATTAAATTATAATAGACATCTATGTTTCAAATAATTGTTCGATTTTTATGACGTCTTTTTAATTTATTTTATAGAATTTATAAAAAATTTCCACAATTTTTTATTTAGAAAATAATTATATTTTCGTTTGATGCTTTTTGCGGCAAACTTATGTACTTTTGAAACTTCATAGAATAAGTTTGCTTTTCTATTTTATTGTTGTTTTGATCGTGTCACATTGTTGTACACAGTCATGATCTTTTTGTTACTTTATCATATGGAAATGAGATAACGTGTAACTTTGTACCTAAACTTTATTTTAGTAAGTCAAATTTTAAAACACAGCGCACACAAAATCTTTGGGCTTCTATTTTTGTTGTCCTACTCGCCTGACTTTTGTCATATCTGGGGTAGACAAAATCATTTGGTTGGTTTGCATTAATATTTGGTTTTTGTTTCACTTAGCTCTTTAAGGAAAATTGGTTTATACATATTAAAGCATGCAAGGCACAGCAGCACGCATGGAACATAAAAATATGAACTCATTCCATTTCTTTCTCTGGCAACATATTTTCACTTCCACCCTTCATTTAAGTTATCCAAAAACTCCTTTAGACAAAGCAACCAACATAAAAGTTGTAGAGGGCAAGAGATCTACATTTTCCGTTCTTGTTGCACTCAAGATGGTGGCTTGTGGAGGTCCCGACGGTCGGGGGTTAATGGTGGTGGTTGGAGTCGGAAGTGTCGGGTGGTGGGGCTCTTGATGCTGAGTCTAACAGCAGAGAGGGTGCTATGTGAGGGTGAAGTTCGGCCATGGGGAGCATGTTTTAGAAAACGTGAATGTGTGTGCATGCATGTTTGAGCCGCGAGTACTACATGCAAGAGGGAAAAAAAAAACAGAAGCGGAAGGAAGATGCGCGAAGGAGGTGGACTTGCTGGTGGCGGTGGCGGCAAGGTCCAAGTGGGGGTGGCGTCGGCCGTGATGACAAAGCAGCAGGAGGTGCATGTATTTCAGTTAAAAAGAAAACCATAGAAGTGGGAAAGATGAGTTACTGTTCTTATAACTATAATTTGCAATTTAGTCCATATTAATATGTTCATTTGCATGCTTGATTTTGCATGCTTGAAGGTGAGTTTCTTTTGCTGGCATGGAAGATTAGGTAGTGCGTGGGTGTTGGTGAGCCATGCCTTGGGCTTTGGAATGTGGGTGAGTGTGTATATATATTGTTTTGTTTAATTATATATATATTAAACAGGAAAATAGGCACAAGGAAAACATAGAAAAAAATTGTGGAAAATAAGCATAAGGACAAACTTTGAAAAAAAATTAAAGCCAAGGACATCAAGTTTTATTTTTGGGCTGAAGGATAAACTTTGAAAAAAATTAGGCTGAAGGACAATGCTAGTTAGAACTAGCATTTTGTATAGTGTAAAAACTGAATATAATGCTAGTCTATCTAGTATTTTGTATAGTGTAAAAACTGAATATAATGCTAGTTAAAACTAGCATTGTCCTTCAACCTAATTTTTTTCAAAATTTGTCCTTCAGTTAAAAAATAAAACTTGGTTGGTGTCCTTTAGACTAATTTTTTGTCAAAGTTTGTCATTTTCCCTAATTTCCTCAAAAAAATTTACGTTGAAGGGCAATAAGTTTGTTTTTTAGGCCGAAGGACAATACTAGTTATAACTAGCATTTTGTATAGTGTAAAACTAAATATAATGCTAGATATAACTAGCATTTTGTATAGTGTAAAAGTTAAATATAATGCTAATTATAACTAGCATTTGTCCTTCAGTCAAAAAATGAAACTTGATGTCTTTCAGCTTGATTTTTTTTCAAAGTTTGTCTCCCTTATTCCCTATATATTAAAAATGTTAAGTTCGAAAATTCATATCTCGTTCATATTAAATCCGTGTAACCCGCGGATTTTTGCATTGGGTTCGTATGAACGAGTACAACGTTTTAGTATAATTTTCTGATAGATTTGGATATGTAAAAATTTACGATAAATTTAAACGGACGGAGTTTAAATTACGTTATTTTAAATAATAACATCGTTTAAATTTATTTACCTTAAATATTGATGTTTATTTGGCCAAATAAATTACTGTTGAGTTAAACTGGATCGAATATGGTAATTGGACATCAGTTAGCGGAATAAAACATCGTTCCGCTAATTTAATAAATCTGACATTTAATTAGCAGAATAAATTCCCGTTTTGCTATTTTATAGTTTTGGACATTTGATTATATGTCGTAAATTGATATGCCACTCTGGATAAGCAATATGTTAGCCAATGATGGTTAAAAGTTAAATTATTTATTTAGTCGTCGATTTTGTGAATATTAGTTATTAACTTGGAAAGTTAACTTTGAATAAGATGGTAGCTTGTATAAGTACCAGGGTGATTGTTAAGCCTCCTTCAATTTTTTATTTATTTAAAAAAGGTTAAAAATTGTTTTGAAAGTTATTTTATGAATAATTATTATTTGTTAATAAGATTAAAAAAAAGTAATAATTATTTAGTAATAATGTTTTAAAGATAATTAATAATGATTTAAGTTAATTATTTTACTAATATGATTCTTAAAAGTTATTTCTTAATGTTATTTAAGAATGTTTAATTATTATTTAAAAGTCATTTAGTTATGGTTTAAAAATGTTTTGATTATATCTTGATTATTTATTTAAAATGATTATCTATACTTTAATTTTTAATCAAAGTTATTTAATTATATTTATAAGTTAATTAATTATCATATTAAATATTAGTTTAAAGTTAATTAAATATCGTTTTAATAACGTTTTAAAGTTAATTAATTATCATCTTAATATTTTTTTGAGAAAAATGTGCGATCCTCTATAAATAGAGGAGAGCACACATGCAGCTATATATATCACAATAATAAAGTGCTGCCAACATGCTTGGCAGGTAACAAAACTAAATACAAGTATCGAAGAAAAAAACAGGTACCTCTAAGATGAGTTCCGGCAAGGCCACCACCCATCACACCCTGATATCGAGTTCCGGCATGGCCACCACCCGATACAAAGGTGTTAGAAGTACCTAGAAACAAAAGAATATGATACTCCATGCATCTGAATTAGGAGCTTTATGTATCACGAACTAAGAAAAGAAGCTCCATGCATCTAGATCAGGAGGGATGAAGAAGCATCTACTCTAAAGTGGAACTGAATATGACGTTGAATGGAAAATCTACTCTGGAGACTCTGTACAAAGGAAGAAGCGCCAAGCAGAAAAATGGCTCCTCCTGAAGATAATACGCCACAATGGAGATGAAAGTATCCTGCATCAATGGTGGAATTGCAAATAATCCTGAGTGGAAAACTCTACTCTGACGGCCTCTTTGCAATTCGTAATCCTGCAATCTCTCTGGAGACTCTCTGTGATGAAAACGCAAGAATCCTGATAAGAAGACTCTGCTTTGAAGACCTCTCCATAATCCAAAAATCAGCAATCTGATGACATGAACAACTGCAAAAAGAACCTGACACCATATAGCCCATACCTGAGCCTGAAAGAGGACTAAGAAGAAAGTTAAATTGATACTAAATATACATATATATGTATATTTAAATACTGAATATACATATATATGTATAAAGAAGATAGGTGATAAATCCTAAATAAGACTATATGGACAAATACTGAAGAAATGAATAATTGTAAAACAGAATCAATAGTGACAAGAACAATAGGTAAAGCTAAGCTAAGAAATAAACTTATGAACCTTCAATCATTAGAAAGTTGTGATTAATATTGGAATCATCATATAAGTTTGAAAAGATATTAATACTACTATTATGAATATTGAATATATTATTATGTTTAAAAAAATTAATATTATAACTAACCTTATTAAGGTATCTTTAAAAAAAATTATTTGTAGCTAATTTATATTTGGAATTAGAAATCCATTTAAAACAGAATGAAGAAATTGTAAAAATCAAATTGTTAAAATGACTACTGTTATTATTAAAAATTCTTTGATTTCTTTCAAACCAAATATACCAACTAATAATAATGAACAAAGAATCAAGTAAGAATCTAATATTTTTATTGAATCTAAATCTAAAATTATTCCAGTAAAAGTCACAATTTGAAATTTTAGTAGATATATTAAAGTTGAAAATTTTAAGAGTATTATTTAGAATATAATAAGAATTTATGCAATCATAATAAATGTGTTTAGTATCTTCAAGATGCACATTACAAAAATAACATTTATTATCATTTTTAATATTCTTTCTCTTTAAAAATTCTATTGTATTAAGTTTTCATGCAATATTAACCACATATGAATTTTAGATTTAGGAGGAGCATTAGATTTCCAAATAAATTTAAAAGAGTTATTTATTGTACCCGAGAAGTTAATAAATCTGTAAAAGGAATTAGAAGTGTATTTTTTACACTTATCCCATTCCCAACAAATAATATCATTATCATTATCAATATTATAAAGATTTAATCTAGCATAAAACAAAGAAAGTTGCCTAAGGGTTGAACCCTCTAAAATACTATTAAAGCTAAAATTCCAAGGAGGATCAATGTCAGTTGAATAAACTTCATTTATTAAAGCAAACTTAAAATTACAGATATCATAAAGCTCTTTAAATTCCAACTTAAGAGGTAAAACCGAAATTCAGCGATCATGCCAAAAAGAAGTACAATTACCAGAATGTACTATCGTATTTATACCTAAGTTAAAAATCTCATTACATTTTAAAATATTTTTCCAAAAATTTGAGGTATTTTGAGTAACTGGGAAGCAATTTGATATAAATTACAATTACCATTAT
Source organism: Allium fistulosum (assembly GCA_030737815.1). Classification (NCBI taxonomy): domain Eukaryota; kingdom Viridiplantae; phylum Streptophyta; class Magnoliopsida; order Asparagales; family Amaryllidaceae; genus Allium; species Allium fistulosum. The sequence goes on from CM060902.1 coordinate 219,514,138, forward strand.
AGTAAAACTTAGAAATGATCACTTTCCAAATAACATTATCATTTATATCTTTAAATTTCCATAACCATTTACCAAGTAAGGATAAATTCATATTACGCAAATTAATTATTCCTAAGCCCCCTTCCTCTTTAGATTTACAAACAGTTTCTCAATTAACTAAACATTTTATACTATTATTAGGATTTTCGCCACTCCATAAAAAATCTCTTCTAATTTTATCAATTTTGTCAATAACCCAATATGGAAATAGATGCATGGATATCCAATAAATCGGAAGGGCTGATAGTACTGAATTTATTAAGACAAGTCTACCTGCTCTAGATAAAAATCTACTATTCCCGTTAGAGATCTTATTCTTAATTTTATCAATGATAATGAGCCAATCATCATGTTTAAGTTTGGAAGGTCTAATTACAAAACCTAAATAATCAAAAGGAAATTCCATAGTTTTGCAATTTAAGGTATTAACAACTAAATTTTCAACTTTTTCAAAATCATTTAGAACTAAAACAGAACTTTTATCAAAATTAATTTTTAAACCAGATAGAAGTTCGAAACTGTATAAGATAAACTTAAGGGTAATAATATGTCTAGGTAAATGGGAAGAGAAAAGCAAAGTATCATCAGCAAATTGGAGAACCAAAATACCATTACATGAAATGTCATTGCCTACTTGACTAGAACCCCATTACCCACAGCTCTTTTAATAATCCTAGCAAAGACATCGGCAGCTAAATTAAATAATAAAGGTGATAAAGGATCCCCCTGCCTTAAACCCTTCTTAGATTGAATTTTATTACCTAATATGTCGTTAACCATAATACTGGAATTACCAGTTTTAAGCAAATTCTTAATCCAATTAATCCATCTAAGCCCAAAACCTCTAGCATGAAAAATGTCTACAAGAAAGTCCCAGTCAACCGAATCAAAAGCTTTAGCAAAATCGAGTTTTAGAATCACACAGGTTATGTTATTTTTATAACAGTAGTTGATATACTCTTGAACAACTGCCACACCGCCAGTAATATTTCTCCCTTTAATGAAAGCTGATTTGGAGTAATCAATTAAATCATTTATTCTATTACTAAGTCTGTTGGCTAAAACTTTAGAAATGATTTTAACTGAACCATTAATCAAAGATATAGGTCTAAAATCTTTTAGCTTATTAGCTCCAACTTTTTTATGTAATAAAATAACATTTGCATAGTTAAATCTCCTTAATTCTAAATTACAATTATAGAATTCATTAAACATATTGACTAAATCAAATTTTAGAACATCCCAAAAAGTTTTATAAAAAATAATTGAAAACCCATTAGGGCCAAGGGATTTATCACATGACAAGTCATTAATAGCTTTTCTAATTTCCTCTACAGTAAAAGGATTATCTAGCTCAGTTAAGTCTATGTTAGAATCAGAAGGATAAAGATCTTTCCAATTGACATTAATTCTATGTTTAATTCTAGTACAAAAATATCTTTGTAATAGTCAGTAAAAGCCTTATTGAGGTCTCTTTGATCAACTAATTCTATGTTATTAACAAATATAGAGTTAATTGTATTACTACATTTTCTACCATTAGCAATATTATGAAAAAAATTAGTATTGTTATCACCTTCGTTTATCCATTGAATTCTGGATTGTTGCTTCCACATAACCTCTTCCTTTTCTAAAATAGAATTTAATTCATCTTTTAAATTAGCAAGAACATTACGTTCACCTAAATTTAAAGGTCTAGATTCTTCTATCTTATTGATTTTAAGCATATCATTAAGAATATTATGTTTTTTTATTTTTAAATTGCCAAAAACATTTTTGTTCCAGTTTTTAAGAAAAACCCTAAGATCCCTAAGTTTAGAAACAAAAACTTTAGCATAATTATCCTTATTTCTGATATTATGGAAACTCAAAGAAATCCATTTACCTTTAACTAGATTTACAAAGTTAGATTCCAAAAGCCACATCTTTTCAAATTTAAAATAGTTAAAAACAGCTATATGATGATCGCAGGTAAGTATAATAGGACAATGATCAGAATAGGAATAGGGTAAACCAGAGACTCTACATATTGGAAATTTATCTTCAATTTCATCACTAACGAAAAATCTATCAAGAAGAGCCATGAAAGGAGATTCTCTAGCATTACTCCAAGTAAAATTTCTATTAGAAAATGGAATTTCAATCAGATTGGAATTAATAATAAATTGATCGAATTCCTCCATTGTAGAGTAATCTCCTTCTCTAGGAGATCGCTCTCCTATGAAACGCATAACATTAAAATCACCTCCCAAAATCCAAGAACCCGGGGCTAAGGATCTAAATTCTAGACATTCATTCCATAGAATTCTCCGATTAATTTTAGAATTAGGACCATAAACATTAGAAATATTTAAAAAAGAATTATCAGAAAGATTAATAAGAATAATACAAAGTTAACTTATTAATACAATAATAGTGTTTAAAATTAATTTAATATATTATTAATAAGATTTTAAAGATAGTATTTCAAATGAGATCTAATTTGAATGGAATCGAAGGATGTTGATTAATAACTTGTTATTTAAAGTTATTTTAAAAATTTATAGCTTATCAAGAGAACCTCACGAACTTAAAGAGTTTGTTCAATAAATTTGTTTAAATATGAGAAGAATTTTATTAATGGTTTTGGATATTTATAAAAGAATTTTATAAATGAGTTTTAAAGATTTGAAAAGGAAAAAGTTTTATAAATGGAGTTTTGAGATATATAAAAGAATGTTTTATACATAGATTGAAGATTTATAAAGAGGCTTTATAAATAGATTTGGAAATATTTATAAAATAAAGAGATTTGTAAAGAAGTGGTTGATTTTCATGGCGTAATTCAAGGGGCGGAGATTGCCTACAGTTTACTATGGATTCGCTAGGATAGCGACGTAACCATTGAGTAAGTTGTGATCCATAGTCAATATTGAACGATACATTCCACATCTATTTTATGAGCTTTCAAGTTTCTAAGTTTTGAAAATGAAATGGTTTGTGAATATACTTATGCCATTGAGATAAGTATATGGTTATATTTTCTATTTATCGAAAATATAGTGGTTTGTGAATATACTTATCCCGTTGAGATAAGTATATGGAAGTGATTTCCAAGTATCTGAAATGTGAATTAAAATTTATAAAAGATTTATTTAAAGAGGCTTGGTGATTTCCATGGAAAATGTAATCTTTGTTTGAATGTTTGTATATTTGATAGTTAAATAACCGACTATCAAACCTTAACCTGAACGTGTATTCCTTCTTAATTTTGGTGGTACGGAAATACTCCCTATTTAACACCGAAAGATTTTAACTCTGGACATATCTAGGGGAAACACGGGAATTATATGGTACATTTACCATCGGTGGTGCTATACTGTACGTATAAACTCGTTTCGTTCTTCTAGGACAAATGATAAGGAGACCCGTCCACTTAAATGGTTAGGGGGCGATCCTCACTCTTATGTATTGTCTGGTTATTTCCTAAAGAACTGGTATTGAGCATTCCAGAAATCGACGATTGGTTTTTGGGGCGCCAGGGAAGCGGAAGAGTGTACTCGTAAGAGATGACTCGAAACCTGTTACCACTCAGAAAACCATATACGGTTCTATGAAGGAGTTTCGTGATATATTAAGATGTTGTGATCCATGTGTGATTCCGAGACCTATTGGGTTTGGAAATCCGGGTGTGATTCCAAGATCTAATTAAAACATGGGAATCTATGTGTGATTCCCAGGCCCGTTGGGGTATTGGAATCCATATGGGATTCCATGATCTGTTTTTGATGGCGGTGCGTGAGTTGGAATGCCAGACGTAGCCTCATCAGTGGAAATGACTGAAACCATAGATAAGAGACATGGGCAGTAGGGTTGGCAAACCCATAGGGTGTAGTCGGCTCCTCCTAGATGTCACTTACAGTTGTTATGCATGCATGGGGCAATGCACTCGGTCTTAGCAAGACCAGCCTTGTTTTTCCTATGGTACATCACTAGGGATGTATGCTGCTTCGGAAGGATATCTCTAATCCTTGTGCAAGAGGACCGTTTCTTGAAGTATTGAGGGCACCTCCATGGAAATCCTACACAATTAGCGAACATGTGTTATCAATTTTCGATTATATACGTAGTATTGTTGTGAAAAACACCCACGAGCATCACAGCTATTTGATTATTGTTATTTTCACCCTTGGACATTTTTATAATATCACTGGATTTTCTATAAAAAAGTTTTGGTTATCGTAAGGTAAAAACTCGTCCGTGTTTATGTGCAGCGTAGTCTTACAAAATATCTTTGTTTTCAAAAGGTTTATTTAAACTTTAAGACTCCAATTAATTGTGTCTCTCAGTTGGTTTTACCAGACTGACTCGGGAGTTGTTTTCCTATAATGCTCGGGGTCAGACCGAGCATATTTTCCAAGTTTAGTTGGATGTTTGAAGCTTCAGGAGATGAGCTAGAGATCCAGAGACGTATTCACATACATGGTTATTTTTCCATTGCATCCATTGTTGTATTTATCAGCAATTGCGAGGATATGTTGTTATACCTATCTGGGCTGAAATAGGTTAGTGTACTATGATTGATGTCTGTATATACATATATTATAGTTTCATTTTTGTGTAAAGATTTGTTATCTATTATAGATTATTCGTTCCGCTATGAGATTCTGTGTTGTTTTGATTCTTCTTGTCTTCTTTCTTCCTTCTTTTCCCTAACTATCCGCCTTTTCGTTCAATTTGGGTTGGACATGTATGGTTTATTATCGGCTTAAACTGTACGAAAAAGTGGGTCATTACATGTTGAATATGAATTCTTTTAATTCATTGATATTAGATCCGGTTATAATACAGTATAACTCAAAAGTTCATCCTCACGAAACTAGTAGTACTATGTTTGATTCAGGATGTGTTGTTAAATCAATGAGTGATTTTGATAATGCTAATTAGTTACAAAAAATGGATAAGGACTTTGTACGCATTCTCAATAGAAAATTCAAAGCAAAATCTTGCAATAAGGGAGTCTTGAGATCGTTACTTCAAATTGCTTTGAGTGTTTAAAGTCATTGGATGATTCAAGTGTGGTTTCTGATTCATCTCAGGATGTAGTGACTAATGGAGGGGTTTCGGTTGGTTGTAACAGGGTAGATGAGAATGGTTTTGGAGATGATGGTAATCTTGATGAGGCAGTTAGAATTGCACGGTGTGATAATGCCAGTAATTGCTTGGATGATGAAATAGTGGATAGTGCTGTTAGTAAGACTGGTGATTTCAAAGAAGAAATTGTGGGTGAATCTGATCATATGTGTACTTCTCAAGTTGATGTATTCCTTGTAGTGGATGATAGGGCAACTCTTTCTCGTTGCTTGATGAGGATGTGGTGCAACCTACTGTGTGTTTGCTATTGTCCGGTAAATCATATATGGACAATGAATTGATTATGAGGGTGGATACATATACAACATCTTGGATTTTGCATGGTAGTAAAGGGGTTTGGAAAATATACAATAGGTTGGGTTGTTCGTTGTTATATTTCAAAATGGGCTTCAACATGGGCTGACTTGAAAATCAAATGCAAAACAATGTTAAGTTTGTGGGATTGGCTGAGGCTGTAGGAGGTAACTGTAATATGTTTGGGTTAGAGTATGGATTAGGGTTTGTAGAGATACAGCCTATTTTTGAGGATATAATGCACGAATTGGTTCACAAAGAAGTATTCTGGTCTATGATGAGAATGTGGATTTAGTTAGGTGCGTGCATGTGGTAGATGGGAATCCGAGTGTTGAGGCATGTGGGTTGAATGGTGATAGTGTAGTTTCAGTGGGTTCGGTTATTGATTTTGTTTTGGAGGGTGAGGCTGATTTTAAGGGAGGGGACAAGGTGAAGTCGGATGTTGTAGTGAGAGATTTGGTTGCAGCAGATGATAGAGTTGTTAAGGGTGCTGCTCCAGTTAGCTGCTTGCTCGAAGATGATGTTTGTTTGAGTAGTGTGGATTCTAGAGAGGTTGTTTCATTGTCGCATTGTGACACTGGTTCTTGTTCGAGTGTTTTTAGATCGATGAGGAGAAGGGCTCGACAAGGTTCTAGCTCGAGTGGATCTAGATTTGTGAGGAGGACTGCTCGACTCAGTAGTGTGGCCACTAGAGCTTCTGTTAGCTCTAGTTCAGGTATGGCTTCTATTTCAGGTAGTACTTATGGTCCTTATGCTTTGTGTAGTCTATCACTTAGTGATATGCATTTGCTTGCTAGGAGTTCTGGTTTTATCTTTGGTGATACTCAGATTGATATTGAATACTAATTAGGGAATTAGAGATGGTAAGATCTTTTAGACAATGAAATTCATTAGTTGGAATGTTCGGGGACTGCATGATTTAAGTAGATGTAGTAAGATTAGATCATTTTTAAAGATAACAATATTGACATAGTTTTATTACAAGAAATTAAAATAGAACACCCAAATTTCAGAGTTTACAGGTGTTTAGGAGGCTTTATTAATCATTGGTCCTATCATCTAGCCAGGGATAGTGCTGGTGGTCTTATGTTGGGTTGGAAAGATCATTGTGTGAGGCTTTTACAATCAATCATTAAAGATCATTCGATGCATTTTATTTTTACCAATATTAGTGACGATTCTATTTTAAATATTTTTAATGTTTATGGCCTGATTCAAGGTTAGATCGTAGGATTCTTGGAATGATTGTCTAGAATTTAGATCACCCGCTCCAGGATCATGGGTTTTAGGAGGTGATTTTAACGTTACTAGATTTTAAAAGAGAGATCTCCTAAGGTAGGATATTATACTGCTATGGAAGAGTTTGACCATTTTATTGTTAACTGTAATTTAATTGAGATAAGATTGAGTAATAGAAAATTACGTGGTCAAATGGTAGAGCATTCTCATTTTGGGCTTTACTAGATAGATTTTTTGTTAATGACGAAATAGAAGACAAATTTCCTACTTGTAAGGTTGTGGATCTTCCGAATATTTATTCGGATCATTGCCCTATAATTCTTTCTTGCATTAATTTAAATAATGGGAATACAAATTTTAAATTAGAAAAGATGTGGTTGTTAGAGAATGATGTTAAGGATTTAGTTGTTAGGAAACGACTTTCTATGAATATTTACAGTTATAGATTTCCTGGTAACATAGCAAAGATCTTGATTAGTAAATTTAGGGAACCAAGAATTTTTCTAAAAAAATGAAATAAGGACATTTTTGGCAATGTTAAATTTAAAAAAGAAAAATTTATGAATGAGATTTTTAATTTAATAAATTAGAAGAATCTAGGAATTTGAATATTTTTGGAAAATACATGCTTTCAAACTTAAAGAAGAGTTTAATAAAATTATTTTACAAGAAGAAGTTATGTGAAAACAAAGATCTTGGGTTCAATGGATGGATGAAGGGGATATGAACACTAAATTTTTTCATAAAGTAGCTAATAGTAGAAAACGTAGTTATACTATTAATTCAATTCTAATTAATAATACAGAGATTTTTGACCAAAATGAGCTAAACAATAAGTTTTCTAAGTACTATAGAGAAATTTTTAGTAACACAACAAGACATAGAATTAGAGCTAATTGGGATATGTTGTACATTGTAGATACTAAGATTAATCTAATAGGTCTAGATGAACCTTTTACGGAAGATGAAATTTGAAAGCATTATTAAGGATATGCCTAATGATAAAGCTCCGAGTCAGGATGGTTTTCCTATTTTATTTTACGAAACTTTTTGGAATGTTTTGAAGTAGGATATAATTAATACATTCAATGGATTTTATGATGGTTCGTTACAATTAGGTAGATTTAACTTCGCAAATGTTATCTTATATTACATAAGAAAATTAGGGCTAACCAATTGAAATATTTTAAACCTATTTCGTTATTAAACTGCTCTTTTGCAATTATTCCCAAGGTTTTAGCTAATAGATTAAATACTAAAATGAATGGATTAATAAATGATACTCAAAATGCATTTATAAAGGAAAGGAATATCACGGACGGTGTAGCAGTTGTTCATGAGTATATTAATTACCGTTGTAATAATAATTTCACTTATGCTCTTTTAAAACTAGAGTTTGCTAAAGCGTTTGATCAATTGATTGAATTTTTCTTAAAGACTTATTATTGGCTAGAGGTTTTAGTATCAGATGGGTAGGATGGATTATGTCCTTGCTTAAAACAGGTAATTCTAGTATCATGGTTAATGGTATACTAGGAAATAAGATTCAATCGAAACGTAGTCTCGGGCAAGGTGATCCATTATAACCTTTATTGTTTAATTTAGCAGCTGATGTTTTTTCTAGAATTATCAAATTTGCCACTAGTAATAGGTTATTAGATGTTATAGGTAATGAAGTCACTAGTAAGGGTCTTTCTGTTCTTCAGTTTGCTGATGATACTATGATTTTTACGTCATATTTGCCTAATCATATTATTGCGCTTAAATTCGTATTATATAGTTTTGAACTTTTATCTGGTTTGAAGATTAACTTTGACAAGGGTTCAGTACTAATTTTAAATGACATAGATAATGTAGAAAATCAAGTAGCAAATACTTGAATTATAATACAATTAAATTTCCTATAGAATATTTAGTTTTCTTAATTAGGCCTCAAAAACTAAAACATGATGATTGGAATATTATAATAGATAAAATCAATAAAATGTTATCTAATTGGAATGGTAAATACTTATCGAGAGCAGGTAGAGTAGTGCTAATTAATTCAGCTTTATCCACATTGCCTATTTGTTGGATGTTTAATTTTTACTTTTTTCCAAAATGGATTATAGATAAAATTGATAAAATTAAGAGAGGTTTCTTATGGAGTATCATAATTGTAGTTCTAAATGCTTGGTTAACTGGGAAATGGTTTGTAACCTAAAAATGAGGGGGGATTAGGAATAATAAATTTGCATAATTTAAATATATTTAGGTAAATGGATATGGAAATTTATAAAGATAATAACGAAAATTTATTATGGAAAGAATTAATTTCAAATCAATGGTATAGTGGTTTGTACAATTTACATCATAATATCATTAATAATAATTCTAATAATATGTCTCACTTTTGGAAATCAATTATATTGTATTTTGATGCTTATAATCTAAGTATTTATAATATTGTTCATTCTGCTAATAACACTTCCTTTTGGCATGATAGTTGGATTTCAGCTATTCCATATAAAGTGGAATATAAGGAATTATATGATATATGCAATTTTAAAAATGTATTAATTTCTGACAATATAAACCATATTTAGTTTTTCCTTAGGATTTTAGTTTTAATCATATGTTAGAGGGTATTACTATAGAAAAGTTTGCATTATTATGTGCTAAGTTAGAGCTTTATAACATTGATAATGAAAAAGACATTAAAATTTAGTGTTAGGATAAGAGTAAGAAATATACTTCTCATTCATTTTACAATTTTATAAATTATTCGGGAGTTAAATTGAGAATATTTAAATATATTTGGAAAGTTAGTGCTCCATCTAGTGCTAAAATTCATATGTGGTTAATTTAGCACGGGAAATTAAATACGATAGAACTTTTAAAAATGAAAAAAAAATTATTGATAAAAATTATTATTTTGTTAATAATAAAATTGAGAATATTAACCATTTATATTTTGAATGCAATCTAACTAAATTTATTCTTATGAAAATTCTTAATATTTTCGATTGTTAATATAAATTATAGACAAATTAATTGTGAATTATATTGAATGAATCTTATATTTTATTATAAGGATCATAACAGGTTTATACTTGACACTATATTCATAATAATATTTTGGTATATTTGGTTTGAAAGAAATCAACGTGTGTTTAATAACAATAGTACTGATATAGAAAATTTAATATATATAATTTCTCTATTTAGTTTTAACTAGATTTCAAATCCGAGTTACAAATTAAACAAAAACTCGAGCTTTAAAGATCTTCTTAAAAATATTAAAATTCGTATTGAGTTTTTAAAAAATAAAATCAATCTTAATAATTGAGATAATAGTAAAAATTTAACTATAGTTGGCAATTTGACTTTGGTTTCTGTTGATTCCTCGTTTGTTTCATGATCTTAGCATTTTTATCAAACTTAATTAAATGGTTGCCTTAGATTTGTTTATTATCATTAGTTTAGTTTAAGTTTTATTTACATATATATATATATATATACATATACATATACATATATATATATATATATACACACACACACATATATATATACATATATATATATATATATATATATAAACTTTTACTAACTACAAAAATCAATACTTTGTTAGTAGGTATTACTGGTAACTGATCCTAATTAATGCCTTCAGTTCTTAATCTATATTAGTAGTAATAAGGTCTGATGTCAAATTGCTTGTATGTGTTTTAAGATAAGGTCTGTCATAGCACATATTATTTTTTGAATAAGAATGCCTTAATTACATTGATTTTTTATTTGTATTAGAGGTCATTGATAGATAATCAAGTTACATGGCTTAATTAATGCATGGTTTTATCATGATGGTTATTTTTTGAACTGATAGTAAATTTGCCTGTTCTGATTTTGTTACTTCGACTATCTGTTTACACATGATCTGCTCTGTTCTATGATTGGTTTGTCTCAAAATTCCAAAATATCTTGCCATATTGACCAAACCGTGTTGATAATGTAAAGTATGTTAAGACTTTCCCTGAACTGTGATTCTAAAATTGATGATATGCAAAATATCAGTACGACTAGTTGGGCATCGTAATTTAAAAGCATTGAATTTGTATTTAAAAAGATATGTTTTGATTACCATGTTTTTTTTGCATAAGTCTGTCCTTTGTAAGATGTGAATTGATTAAACAGTGGTATGAGTGGACCATCATTTTGGGAGAATGCCATTTCTCCCACACGTATTTAGACTAATATATATTACTGTGATAGCTTCTTACCTCGTACCAGTCCTCTTTGAATGTATATTTCCCTTTAGATGAAGTTAACCATACCCAATAATCCGAAATAGCTGATTTTAAACATTGTTTGTGTTCATGTTATTGTATGAGATCCTACTGTAGCTTTGCTTTTGGGTTAGTCATTGCAGGAATGGAAATAACTCATATTATCACTGATTGTTACAATGACTATTCATATATGAAGAAATTTACATTATTGGGATTTAACCTTACATCTCACATTTATTTTACTCTGGTAATGAAAGATGAGATAGAAAAAGTGATAGAAATCAGTGCCTACTTGGCTGAATACAAGCTGATTAACGGACCAGTTTCAAAAATAAAAGTTATATTTGATATGTTAATGTGCATTGAAATGGGAAGATATCATTATATATCTTGTTATAATTAGACATGTCTGTGTATACTAGTCAAACATCATTAGAAATTCATTAAAATGGGAACACGTATATACACTTCCTTAGAAATTCATTAGCAGACCAATACTTGGTTACATAATTAGAGCAGAGGTAATTTTTCTTCGCAATATGCCATGCATTTTATTCAAACATGCACATAGAAGGTAACCATAATCGCATTTATTATGATTATGGTTATTTTACATTTTATTCTACTCGACAAAGAGTGGATGTACTTTTGATATAATGTGCAGATAGTTTTGACCCAGTTCATACCGTGATTCTTCCAAAGTAGCTTAATAATAATTTGGTTTGGTTGGAAATCTATTTATAACCAATATTCTGATAATGTACTTAAAATCTGGCCAATTGTATTATTTTATTTTGCATATATATATATATATATATATATATATATATATATATATATATTGTTCTTACATTTTGTTATGGAACCAAAGTAGCTTAATAATAATTTTGTATTATTTTATTTTGCATATGTATATAAATATATAGTTATATATATTCATATACATATATATGTATTGTTCTTACATTTTGTGTATAGTTTCTTAGCAAGTACAGGTATATTCATTGGACTGGATAGATTCTGCCGAACTTGAAGATTTAAGCATTTATTACATTTTTTTATTTTATATTTCTTTTATGGGCCTTAGTTATGTAGGTTTTTATGTGGGATTGTTATTTTTTATTTATTTGTATGGGGGGTTTTGCTACCTGTCAGGATTGTTGGTAGCTTTTTCTTAAGCATAAAATAAAATTATATGAGTTGCTCTTCTCCTTGTGAGGATAACTCATTTTTCTCAAAAAAAATGAATATTCGGAAGGAGTTTTAACTAAACAAAGTTACTTTGGCAACTAATTTTCATTTATAAATGTTTTGCTCAAGATTTCATAGATTGAAATTGTTGTGTAGTAACTTCACTGGTAATTTGCTAAAGTATCATTTTAAAAACAAATGTTAGAGTGAACCATCCTCCTTGCAGGGCCGACCCTGTAGAGTTTGAGGTCCTAGGCCAATTGTTGATGTTGGTACAGTGGTGTATGAAAAAAGAGTACAAGGGAAAAACGAAGTGTTGGAGTGAATCGTCCTTCCTACAGGCCCAACCCTATGGAGCTTGAGGCCCTAGGCCAATTGTTGATGTTGGTACAATGGTATAAGAAGGGTACAAGGAAAAAACGAACAACTAAATTTTTTTTAAAAAAAATTCTTCCATCATATGCTAAAATAAGACTCAAACCTGGGCTTGTAAAGTGAATAAAGACAACCTTTACCACATAACTACAAACACTTTTTAATATCATTACATAACATACTTTATGCATACAACAATTTTAAATTTGGAGTCCCCTAGAAATTGGGGACCTTAGGCCACCGCCTCTATAGTCTATGCCCAAGGCCGGGCCTGCCTCCCTACACCTGCCTAGTCAATAAATATTCTAATCTAATAGGACTCAAATGGTAAAATCATGAACTTGTTGTATAGTGTTTTATTAAAATCATGAACATATGTTATAACAAAAGTTATCGACAATTATAGCAGGTTAGTTGTTGTAGGACATTGTGATATTGCCTGGTAATAACATGTGTAACAAACTTCATAGAACCTAAAATAGTTAAATATTTTTCATACTTGCCATTCATTTCAGAAATGAGAACCATGAATAAAAATATAAATAATTAAATTCTTTACACATTTATTCAAATAGAATTTGAAATATTACAAAAGAAAATAAATCAATGGTTTATGCTTAAATATATATGCTCCATTCGGATTTAAGAAATAAAATTATCTCAAAAACACTTAATGACACATAATTTATTGAGTTAAAACATGATTTAACAACTTCTAGGGAAAAATGATTATATGTTCCATAACAACTGCCTTTAGCATGAAGAAAATGGAACTTGACCAACTAAGAAACATTTAATTCATCTTTGCTCAAGTCCTTCCTCTTTTTATTTATGGATAATTGATCATAATTAGGGTTGTCAATGAGTATCTAAAAAATCTGAAATTCATTTGAAAAATGAAAAGTTTCGAAATTCGAAAAATGAATATTGATAAGGTATGATAATATCCACATCCAAAGTTTTCCATTCTATTTTTATCAAGATAGTAGTAGTGATAATACATATTTTTCTATGTAAAATGATTAATATATACTGTTTTATCATGGTAATAATTTACATTAAGCATGTATAAATGAATATTTGCTATCAGAAATTGATTATTATCATCTTATTTTTTATGTTTTTGTGTTTATGTTGGCATTATTACTAAAAGATATTTATGTTGGATCAGAAAATTCTATTTTTTTATTTTATTAATTATGAGTGAAACAAATAAATGTCTGATATCTATTCGTGTCTGTAACTATGGATATTCGGTATCCGAAAATGATTTCATGTGTGGATGCACTTATAATAATATCCCCATCCGAAAATATCCATTGTCATACCCAATCATAATATTCATCTGTAGTGGACTATATATTTGACTAAGAGCTCATTTTAAGTTTTAATTCTTTAAAAAATCTGATTCCACTAGTTTAAGTGACAAATGTTATGACGCTCTAGATAGAGATTTTGAAGGTCATATGTTTGAACTCTTGAGACATTTAAATGAGTCATCTGTTTTTCTTGAATAAAGTATCACTTCTATTATAAAAAATCTTGTCCTAAAATCAAAGTTCAAAAGATGTGACTACCGCTTCATCGTAGAAAATCATGCACCTCCAAAACAATGCTCTTACTTTCAATATCTGTTACTACATGAAAATAAGACAATAAAAATAACTCTATGAAGTTTCTAGTAGTTTGTAATAACTAATATCATTTTATATGAACTATTATGACAAATATTATGAACTAGTTTGCTGGTATTTATTTAATATTGACGGGAAAGTGTAACAATGTTTTTTCATGCTAAATTTAATTCTTACACATGTTGGATCGTTTACACAATATAAAGAAACTGAATCAGATAAGAAACATATTTCACGGTAAAATGAAGACAATTGCATAATGCTTAGTGTTGACTAGAGATTTAGCCAATCTGAAAAATGCAGTTAAGTGATAATATTAACAAAGGTTACATGCTAGTACCTCGGTTTTAAAATGTAAAACGAGAAAATGAAATGCATGAAAGTAAAAAAAACAGAGTTTAGAGTGGTTCGATTTAAGATAATCCACGTCTATCATTAGAAATTTCTTATTACTTTGCTTTTATAATAATAGTTTAGTTAGAAGAGGTAATAATAAGAGAATAATTGCTTGAAAGCTAATGTTCTTCAACCCTTGTAAGAATGCATCCCTTGCTTATTTACAGCTGCAGGAATTGATGCATGGATAGCTAAGATCGTACTGACCAAGCCCATATTGCTCTAGAACATTAACTAGTGTATACGATTGATGCACATGCCAGCTAGGATGCCAGGTGGCCTATATGGTATGGATGGTGATAGCTGGCAAGCCATATTATGCGCATGCTTGGAGTAAGGCAAACGGCATGGGATCAAGGAGTGGTTGTAGTAGAGGTGCTTTGGTACCAGCAAAAGATATGAAGGGGTTACCACACTGTGGCGCTTTTATCAAACGAACAATGTTTGTTTGTACCAATCTTTTCAAAGGAGTATTGCATGTGATGCTTCTTTAGGCAATGGTAGTCTGGTGCTTGCAGCTACGGCTGAATGCTAACAAAGGAGCTGATGCATGCATGTGGATGGGGTTGAAGACGAGCGAGGGACCTATCCATCAATTAACTGAATGGACAGGTCAATCGACCATTTAGGTAAGCTTTATGGGACAAGCTGCTCGTTTACCACCATTTCCCCCTTATGCGTGTTGGGGCGATGTCTGATTGATGCCGAGGATGGTGTCGGGTAGGATGTCCTTTATGAGGGCCCTATTTACTTGACCGACCGAGGGGCCCTATTATGTGGGCGAGCTAGGAGTCGAGCGCTTAAGATGCATGATCGGGGCAATGCCGTTTGATCCAGGGGAGAGCAACGTGCTGGGCCTTGGAGATATATGGACCGAAAGATTGGCCATGGTGCATGCCAACATAGTCATACAGGCTATTCAA
This sequence comes from Allium fistulosum, assembly GCA_030737815.1. NCBI lineage: Eukaryota > Viridiplantae > Streptophyta > Magnoliopsida > Asparagales > Amaryllidaceae > Allium > Allium fistulosum. The sequence continues at coordinate 219,529,633 of CM060902.1, forward strand.
ACGAGGTGGGCCGGACCACTCCATACATATGAGAAGTTCAAGTAACATTTTCCCCTAAGCTTATGCCCATATAAAGTATTGGGATTATCAATCAGGCATCAAATGCCATATTTAATGCTCTCACACATGTCATTGAACCATTGGCAGAGGCAGTCTATTTTTCCAAGTGCCACAGGGATAAAGCACTTTTCGACGTGGTGGTTTGACAAATGCATTGATGATACCTAGACGGTCATAATCACTTCTTACGTGGTAGAACTAACGGCTCACACTACTTCCCTCGACCTATAGATACTCATCATCCATCTCTTTTAAATCTTTCACGAACTTTCAAAACTTGCTATCATTAAAAGCTTTGAAGCTTTTCCTTTCTTGCTGGCGATCTGATTTCGTAGTACAAGCTCGAATTGTCATCAATAAGCGATCTTTAACTCTAATTCACTGCATTTTTCATACTACCGTTTAAGTAGGAATTACTTGTTTATTTTTCGAAATGATTTATCAAGTTTTTTGCTGTTCTTTCCCTTATTTTTATGCTATTGTATTGCCTTTTCAGGATTGATTACCATTGCTATTGAAACCATTTGCATTTTTGCATTGGTGAATTTTTTTGATGAACTCCCACTTATGCGGCGTCTAAAGATCATCGTCGTGTCAGCAACATCGACCATCTTGTAAGGTTGCAGAAGATAGACCTTAAGACTAATTTAACACTAGAGGGGAGGGGGTGAATAGTGTTTATTGATTTTTATAAATCTTTTTAAATTCTTATAAGACTATAATTAAACAATGTAGAATCAACAACCACAAATGCAAATACAGACATATATAAATGAAATAAGAGTAAAAAGTAAAGAGTTAGAGAGATCACACCAGGAATTTTATATTGGTTCAAAGTTACCCTGCATCTAGCCCCGTACAATTTCTTCTATAGATTTCTTTTGAAATATCAAAGTCAATACAATCTTGATTTTAAGGCTACGAGACACACCCTCCAGAATTTTCGAACTCTGGGCACACTCACTAGGGTCGGTGGGACACCAGCATACTCACTTGGATTTCTGGGACACCAAGCACACCCACTTGATTCAAACGGGACAAAAGCACATTCACTTGGATTTCCAGGACACCAAGCACACCACAAAGTATAAGAATATGATTTGATAGACTTTACAGACTCGGTTTCTTGATCTTGAGTACAAATGATCCTATAACCTCTTGAATAGCACTTTGATCGTGAATTGAGTGAAAGAGATGATAGAGACCAGAGAGTAATCAATAGAGAATCAAATCAATGGAGTTTGGATTTGATTCTGATTGAATTTCAGAAGAGTTTGAGTATAATTTCTTTTGGAAAACAAAAGAGTAAAAAGAGGAGAGAAATATAAGAAATGCTAAATTTCATTGGTTTAACCCCTATTTATAGAGAAACAACGGTCATGTCCATTCACAAAGAGATAGGACAAAAAGACACTTCCATTCAAATTTGAATTTTGAAAAAATTGGTCTATATTTCGACATATCCTTGCTATTTTTTAAAAACGCTTTATAAAATTTGTTTTGAAAGTATTAGGCTTTGTAAAATATTTTGATACTTTGTAAAATCATTTAAACATAGTTTATACATATTTTAATCATAAAAACTTAAGAAAACTTTATAATTTTTTTTAAATATATAAAGGATTTAAATATGAATTTCTTTTGAAAATAATATAAATAAAGTAGAAGTGAATATACATTTAAAAACGAAGTTATAATAAATGTTATAATATATTTATAAATATCTAAAAAGTATAAAACTGAAACTATAATAAGTATAATAGATTTAAATGTATATTAAGATTTAAAATACTTAAAAACTTAATTACTCAATATATAATTATAAAATCAAAAAGTAAGAAATCATTTGAAATCCATTTTTGAAATTCAGAATATGTAAAAACCATTTAAAATAGAAAATAGATTTTAAAACCTTTTTGAAAAATGAGAAGAGAGACCAAAGAAGTGCTATCAGGGTTTTAACAAAATAATCCATGACTTTGTAACTTATCTGGATATCTTGAATTTTCAATACTCATGAGTCTTCAATCTCTAATTCTTGAATCTCTATATTAGCCTCTTGAATATGCTCTTGATACTGTACAGTCTGCTTAATCGACACCTGTCTAATATCCTGCACTATGTACTATATATAACTTGATAAAAACATTAGTATCTATATTTTGTATAATGTCATATGGTTGTTGTCATCAAAACCAATGCCTAAGATACTAACAATCTTCCTCTTTTTGATGATGACAACCATGTATATAAAATATATTATAACTCCCCCTGAGTTTCAAAACTCCCCCTCAATCTATGCCTAGATTTTATATATTTCTCCTCCTTTATCATCAACAAAAATCTAACTAAAAAACTCCCCATAACTGAGGTACTATATGCTATATAAAAGTAATAAGAGAGATATAATAATAATAAGTGATAAGATAAATCACTTTTATTAATCACACAAATCCATTACATTCATTCAGTTAATTCAAACCAATATAAATCAAACAAAGCAATCCAATCAAATACATCAATCCAAACCAATAAGAACATACACACCAATGCATACTATATGGTGTATTAATATACAGATACATATATATATATATATATATATTAAGACTAACTAATCAATTTTAGACATCCCTAGGAACTTCTACCCAACCATTAGAACCGAAAATTGATATGCTTTGATGACATTCCAATCTTCATCGTCTTTGTTGATGGTACAATCTGGATTACTGGTTGGTTCAACTTTGATAAGATAAGAAATCATCCATCGAATAACATTAAAATGTTTTTCTTGTACTTTTATCATCTGCATTTGACTCAATTCTAAGTGTCGTTGATTTATAAGGATAAAAGTAAGGATATTCTTGAACGATTGTAGAGTTTGTCAAGATTTTCACACACTTTCTGGCTCGGAGAAGCCATTATTGAAAAAGATATGTTTATAAGCGAAAAGGGAGAAGAAAGAGATTGAAAATAATGATTTTCTGGAGTGAATGAGTATGTATAAGGGTAAGAAGTCATTTTAGACGAATAGGTGTTTGGTAGTTATTTTATTTTTAAATTCAATTTTTTTTAAATCTGGCCGTTGTATGTCGACATACATGGTAGGCATATGTCAACATGTGTTCCAAAAATGTCAAAACTACTATATTTGACCTACATTATTATACTTGTATGACTTTCCATAGATAAATAACAATTTTTAATAGCAAGTAATAAGATTTCGTTGATAATAAAGGGAAGAGTACATGGAATTCAAAGATAAACATAAACGATACAAGAATTAAAATTTGAACACTCCAAACAAAAAGTTAGAAAACCATAGTAATACATCTAAGAAGACGTAGATGAGGATGAGGACTTTCCACCAAGTTTTTGCTAGATCTTTCCAAAGTACTTATAAACTTTATTAGAAAGAGTAGAGAACAAATTCTTAAGCTTCTTTTGATTCTTAAAAACTTCTCTTGGTTTTTGAGAATTTCCTTAGTGGATGGACGAGATGGCTTTTCAAAAGTTTCCAAAGAAGAGTCTTCCTCCTCTTCTACTTCCATTCCTCATTCTTCTTCTTCCTCCTCCTCTCTAATATCCTGCTGCTCCCCTCTTGCCAATCTTGCTTGGTTTTTCAAATAGGTTTCATAAGGCTCAAAGATGAGCGAGATGTGCATGAGCAAAATGTTAGCCTTGTCGAATATTTTCCGAGAGATAGTTTCCTCTCCTTTTAAGTCAACACCAAAGTATGTGAATACTCTAGAAAGACACACACCATGAAAGAGTGTGTTCTCATGCCAAAAGAGATTTTTAGGAAAAAGTCCATCCAAAATAACTTGAGCCCAATTTATGTCGTAAAGACCATAAATTGTAAAAGAGCTTCGAAAATCTTTTAGGTCGGATTATTATAGTTTCCCGTTCTAGGAGTTATGCTTTGTTGATAAATAAGACTTAAAATCCTTGCTTTTGGACATAAATTCTTGTTTTTAAACTCATAATCATCTTCGCTTTCAAAAATATCATGAAGAAAATTCATGATTTTGAATATCAATTTTAAAAGAAGAAAGTTCCATTCCACTTGATTTACATCTAAGAATTTGACCCAAATTTCGCAATTCAAAACACTTTGTGTCCCTTTGACACTACTCCACACTTCTCCTTCATTTCCCTTATAAAATTTCCCTTTCAAGTTTGCATAGTTTTTTTTAGCAAATTTAGAAAACATTCAAACTCGTTTTGAGAAGCATTAATTAAACCAAAGATACCATTGAGATGACAAAGATCATACAGATCATAAGTAGGAAAGTCATCGAATACGGCGAATCTTCTGGGAGAGACTTTTCCGAAAGACATATACTCCATATAGGCTTGTATGGCTTCTTTGTCATAAAAAGAAAGCCTTTTGTTTTCTTAGAAAGCCTCATGGTTGATGTAGTGTTGCTTAACAAAGCCATTGAAGAATAGTTTGAGGAGTTAAGATAGATAATAAATTTTTGAATCCGAAAATGAAAGTGAAATGAATAGATGGAGATAGTATAATTAAATAGAGAACCAATGGACATGTTCTCTGGTCAAGAGACACCTTTATAGGACATTGGGGTTGGTGAAAGGAGGGAAATTCAAAATTTGAAACTGAATTTGAAAATCAAAATTTGAGAGCATATGTTGACATATACTTATTGGGTATGTCGACATACATCACATGATTTTCAAAAGGAGGAATTGAATTAAAAATTCCTATATATATAATTATTCTATGATTATTACTAATATATATACACAGTAAATAATTTAAAAATTATTTTAAATATATATATATATATATATATTATTTTAATTAAAAATTATAAAAGATATAAAATATTAATACTATATTCATCCAATATTCCTATTAATCTATAGGTTATTCCTAACAATCAAAAGCAACCAAAAATTCCATTCAATAATTTAAAATTTAAACACGTACCTATTTTGATCCATTTCTTCGAACAATTTCGAATTGATTATTGCTGTGAAGCACATATTGACATTCTCTGTATTTGGTTCATTATCACTTGAGGAAGCATTTAAATCTTCCAACATAGCAATATAAGCCCTTCTCCTTTTCTAGACGAACCAGTATTTGGTTAGTTTTTCGATTTCTCTGGATGTGGACAGTCTCTCTGCATATGGCCAAGTTCATTGCAATTAAAACATCTAATAGCGTTTCCACTTCCACTTCCTGGATTTTTATTATCATTTCTCCCAAGAGTATTCATCTTTCTATATTTTAGAAATTTTCTGAAATTTCTTGTCATGAACGCGATTTCCTCGTCGTCTCATTGTCAGAATCCAAATCATCTGTTGTGGCATTGAAAGCGATGAATCTCTTCTCTATTGCCTTGCTTTCTCTCCCGCCTTGCATTTGTGCTTCAAATGACATTAAAGTGCCAATTAACTCTTCAATTTTCATAGTGATAATGTCATTAGCTTCTTCAATCACAAGAGTCTTTTGATCCCATTCAGGAGTAAGTGAATTGAGGATTTTTCTAACTTGATCCTCTTTTGAAAGACTTTTACCCAATGCAATTAGTGAATGTACTATATCTTGAAATCTACTATACATATCAGAAATGGAATCATTTGGACTCATTTTAAATAATTGAAATTGATTGGTTAACATAGAAATTTTGGTCTGTTTAACTTTACTAGTGCCCTTACGTATAACTTGTAGTGTTCTCTATATTTCAAATGCAAACTTACAAATAGACACTCTATTGAATTCATTCTTATCTAATGAATAGAACAAAATATTCATGGCTTTAGAATTACTTTGTGCAACTGCCTTTTGGTCAGCAGTCCATTGTGAAAAATCAGTCCGAGGCTCAGTGTACTCATTCTGTGTGATATTCCAAATATCTAAACCAATTCACTATAGGTATATTTTCATTCTACATGACCAAATGTATAATTACTGTCATTAAAAAGTGAAGGTCTAGTAGTAGACTGTCCTTCAACAAATGAGTTACTAACAAGTGAACTAACAGTGTTACTAGTAGTATTACTAACAGTGTTGTTAGCCGTTAAAACTTTTCAAAAATCAAGATTATGAATACTTTAAAAACCAATGCCCTAATACCAAATGTAAGATTGCGAAAGATGGATCTTAAGGCAAATTTAACACTTGGGGGGAGGGGTGTTGAAAAGTGTTTACTGATTTTTATAAATCCTTTTAAATTCTTTCAAGATTATGATTAAACAATGCAGAATCAACAACCACAGATGCAAACATAGACATATATAAATGCAGTAAGTGTAAAAAGTAGAGAGTTAGAGAGATCACACCAGGAATTTTATATTGGTTCGGAGTTAACCTATATCTACTCTGATACAATTTCTTGTACAGATTTCTTTTTGAAATATCAAAGTCAATACAATCTCGATTTCAAGACTACGAGACACACTCTCCAGAATTTTCGAGTTCTAGGTACACTCAATTGGATTCGGACGGGACACCAGCACATCCGCTTGGATTTTTGAGACACCAAGCACACCCACTTGATTCAAACAGGACATAAGCACACCCATTTGGATTTCAGGAACACTAAGCACACCATAAAGTATAAGAGTATGATTTGATAAATTTTACAGACTCAGTTTCTTGATCTTGAGTACAAATGATCCTATAACCTCTTGAATAACACTTTGATCGTGATTTGAGTGAGAGAGATGATAGAGATCAGAGAGTAATCAATAGAGAATCAAATTAATGGAATTTGGATTTGATTTTGATTGAATTTGAGTATAATTTCTTTTAGAAAACATGAGAGTAAAAAGTGGAGAGAAATATAAGAAAGTAGTTAACCAAATTTCGTTGGTTTAACCCCTATTTATAGAGAAACAACGGTCATGTCCACTCATGAAGAGATATAACGAAAAGACACTTCCATTCAAATTTAATTTTTGAAAAAATCGGTCTATATGTCGACATATGCCAACTATGTATGTCGACATATCCTTGCTATTTTTAAAAAACGCTTTATTAAATTTGTTTTGAAAGTATTAGGCTTTGTAAAATATTTTAATACTTTGTAAAATCATTTAAACATAGTTTATACGTATTTTAATCATAATAAAACTTAAGAAAACTTTATAAAATTATTTTGAAATATTTTAAATATATAAAGGATTTAAATATGAATTTCTTTTGAAAATAATATATATATATATATATAAAGTAGAAGTGAATATACATTGAAAAACAAAGTTATAATAAATGTTATAATATATTTATAAATATCTAGGAAACTGAAACTGTAACAAAGTATAAAAGATTTAAAAGTATATTAAGACATAAAATACTTAAAAACTTAAGTACTCAATATATAATTATAAAATCAAAAAGCAAGAAATCATTTGAAAGCCATTTTTGAAATTCAAAATATTTAGAAACCATTTAAAAACAGAAAATAGATTTTAAAACCTTTTAAAAGAAATGAGAAGAGAGATATAAGAAGTGCTATCAGGGTTTTATATAATGTTATATGGTTGTTGTCATCAAAATCAATCCCCAAGGTACTAACACATCTATCGTCGAGCCCCTAATAGAACACGATATAATTTAATGTGCCAATATTACTGAACTACCCCCTTCGTGTGTGTAAAATGGGAAGATTTCGCACTGAGTCCGAACTTGTGAATAGAGTTAGATGATGGGTTAGTAGGGACGTGGACCGCACAACCCGTTTTTGGTTAGAGAATGAGCGAACTTATTGGGAACGGTTGATTGCCCATGCCAATAGTGGGAGAGAAGCTTGCCCCTAAGCTTAATTAATTTATTCTTTTAATAGGTTAGGGTGGTTCAGTAATATAGGTTGTTTGCTATTGATTGCAAATGGCTGAGGCCGCTTCTACTAGCAGGCAATAGCCTACCCCCTTGGGTGCATCTAAGATCCGAGTGGATCGAGTCAACCTCGCTCGCTCTTTGGCCCCCTTCGGTTGTGAGAATATCGTTCCCCGCTACCCTTTGAATACTGATCGGACTAGCCAACCCTCAATGGGCTACTTCTCTTGATCGCTCACATACATAAAGACCAACGCAACCCTTCCTCTCCATCTTTACTTCATTATGTTTTTTGAATTCACATCAATTAGCGCCTGGTGCAGCTCACCCCAAACAGCTATAAGCTCATGGCTGGGCACTTTATAGTTTGATATGACCTGCACATTCTGGGGCCTGACCCAATTTTGATCAAGTCGATCTTCAAGCTCTACCGGCGGGCCAAGATCGACCCGGGCAACCATTACTACCTCCACGAGATTGAGATGAACCCTCTTCTCTTTGGCCTCTCGATCAAGGCGCCAGCCTACCAGGATCAATTCTTCTTTATTTCTGTACTGTCTATCTGACCCTTACCACACAGGTATATAATATTCCTGGTATGCTTCCCACTTACTGAATTTCCTTTATAAACTTTTTAACGATGAATTTTATAACCATTTCCTTTCTTTTTTGCTACAGTGAACCTTACCGGGATTGGCATTGGTACCCGTATGTATGAGGACTACTTCCATTTGATAAAGGTGACTGGGAGAAACTATAGGAACCTAGCTATGATTTTGTCAAATGAGAACCTCCATCGGGTTGGATGGTTTGACCTCGGGCATATAATGGAAGGTGGTGCTTATATAGCTAAGGCCCCGGTCATGCAGCTAACAAGGTCCTCGAGGGCCATGATTAGAGAGTCAATCGTGGTGGAATCGAGGGAAGATGTTGACGACGACAAGGTCACTATGTCAGACCCAAGGCGGAACGAAGCAAGTGATCATCGTGAGTGGCAAATTTACAATCCGTCCCTTTTGGAGGACGTCGTGGTTCCCGATTGTGATCCTATTATTGACCAGTCCTTTAGTTATTCTAGTATGCCAAAGATACCCGAGGCGAAGAGGACGGGTGACTGGTTGTAAGAGCCGGATACACCCACAAGCGAGGGCACTTCCTTGGGGACCCAACCCATGGGTCTTTGACCTAAACTCATTCCATGCCCTCAACATAAAACACCTTAAAGGGGCACAATATGGAAGTAATAGCACGAAGTCTCTCTGCCCATCTTTAGTCAGGAGGCGGTGAGGGGACTGATCCGACGAGGGTAGCTTAACTTACCATTTCTCTTTCTTTACTTTTATTTGCACCTTTTATATCTTTTCCTATATTGTGCTTCACAGTGGTCCGCTTGAACCTGGCAGCTACTCTGGACTCTGCTGTAATGGGAATACCCCATCACAAATCCCCCATTTACAAACTCGCATTGACACCGACTCTCAACAACAACCATCAGATTCCAGTGCGATGCTATAGATGCCAACCAGTTCCCAACCACCTCTAGGGAGGGGATGCATCTTCCCTTTACATGATCTGACATTGCAGTTGTGTTCCAATTAAAGGGGCCTAACAAGCGGCCGAGGTGCTGGAGGAGAGGAGGCAGTCGAAGAGGGCCCATGTTGATGAGCCAAAGGGTTTCGAGAGTGGTCCTATTTGTAGATTTTATAAGGAGGTGGAGGTTGTTAGGTCCCTAAAGAGGGACTCACGGTATTTGGTTGTGGTGTCTGTTATTTTGAGGATGGTCGAGGAGGATGACGGAACCAACATAAAAATCCTAGCGCACTCTATAGTTGGGGTGACCTCAGTGACCTTTGCTAATAGACGTCAGTTCAGGTCGGGCTGGGAGATCCATTCCTTGGAAGCCGTCTCGAACGCTCAGCTAATGAACGCATACCTACTTAGGGTCCTTGTACTTAATAGATTTCTTTTCCCTTATCCGTCTTTGTTGTTCTTATTTGTATGGCGTTCGTCTTGCAGGCCTCGCCCTGAGCCCTCTGTATTCACACACGTCTACATGACCTGAAGAAGCAGGTGGAGGATAAAAGGGCCACCTGCCAATGGGCGGAGGGAGTGATGGGAGAGCTTGAAAGGTGGGCTCCGGAGATTAAGAGGAAAGTCAGGGGATGCGAGAGGCAAGCCCTGGAGGTGAAAGGTTCTTGGGACATGGCCGAGATGGAAAAGGACACCAATGTTTGGGAGTAGATCAAGGAGGTGAGGAAGTTAGGGAAGGAGCTCAGATAGGCGAGGGAAGATTTAGAGGCGACCCGCAAGGAAGGGATGAGATCAATGAGGGGTTGCAATAGAACTTGTAGTGCATGGCTCGGGTAGAGCTTGCAAAGAAGAATGACACCTTAGACAAGCTGTGGAATGATAGGTCGACCAAGATGTTGAAGATAATTTGTACGACTAACTATCATCTCCCTTAGGTGATCAGCTTCCTTGCTTCGAAACAATATGATGAGGACACCCCTCGACAATCTTGACTACTAAGAAAATTTCCCTTATGATAGGCTAGTCGAGTGAACCGGCTGTCAACGATTCCCGGGTGGTGGACAAGTAGTTATCTTTTGACAATGATTGTCAAACCACCAGGTATCTACCTCCTCCATGAATTATAGAGTCTAGATCATTTTATGTTTTGTTAATGTATTGATCGGGCGTGGCCTATTTTTTTGTTATAAATAAAAACCCTTTTCTGAATATTATGAACCCTTTTCTTTGTGATGAAATCTACCGTATATTTATTTGCTTGTCCGAATATTATGTGCTTACCTTATATTTTTCTTATAGTATTGAGCATGTTCATATATTTGTTCTTTGTGCTTACTTTTTATTATCCGTAAGCTGAATAGTTCATGCGGCCCCGACGTTGTTAAGTAAACACATAGACTTAACTTTTTATGCACATCATAACAGATAAGTAGACATAAGGAAAACAAAGAGTGCCCAAACCAAACAAACTTATCTTTCACCGAGTCATCCTACCCACCAGCTTTACATAGCGGAGGTGAGCTGGTAACCGGCATCTTAGGTGGTTGGCCGATGCTCAGGTGGAGCTTCCTTCGTTTCATCTACGGGCCATCGAGGGCCTAGGGCCGCTTCAGGTATTTAAGTCGGCCAGCACTACGAATGCCAGGTTCAAGATTATAATGATGGTAATCACGCCGCTATGGCACCAATGCCCTGCCTTGCAAGAAGGACATATAACATCATAGATGAATGAATCAGAACCATGGCGTAGGTGGTCGCACCATCGGTTTATTGAGCATGGAATAGAGCATTGTGTGGCTCGCACATCCTCATAGAGCAACACTATGAATGCTAGGTTTAGGGTTATAATGTGGGTAACCATGTCGTCATGGCACCAGTGCCCTACCCTGCTAAAGGGATGAGGAACATGATAGGCAATTGCATTGGAACCACTACATGGGTGGTCTTTCCATCAGTTTGTCGATGCCTCTAACACAGAAGGGATCATTGAGTGGTTTACACATCCTCTCGAAGCAGCACTACAGATGCCAGGTTTAGAGTTACAACGTGGGTAACTTCGCTGCCATTGCACCCCATCCCACTAGAGGGATGGGCGACATCATGAATGAATGAATCAGGACTATGGATGGATGGATGCACCATCAGTTTGTCGATGTCTTCGACATGGAAGGGAGCATTGAGTGGCTTGTGCATCCTCATAGGGCATTTTTGGGCTTTCCTTGGTTCTAGAGGTTCGATAACCCCTCTTTGGATAGCCGCGGCTGTGGTGTTCCCCGATAAGAGAGGGTATGCGTAACGCCCCTGAATTTTAATTAACATTATTCAAGATATTTAATTGGATAAATTAAATAGAATAATGTGAATAATTAGGGAGATGAGATTAATAAATCCAATGGCCATGTCTTAATGAATGAACTAAAATAAGACTTAACTAACTTTAGAAGGAGGAATTTTCCTAAGGGGTAAACTTGGAAATGGGGCTACATTTCTTAGTATAAATATCTTCCTCCACCTTAATAAATTCTCACTTTCTCATTTATAACTCCTCACACCTACTTTCAATCGGTCATTAAAAGCTCTAGGAAGAATATAAATTGAAGAACAAGCCAACGAATTAAACCTAGGAAATTATCTCATTCTCCAATCAACTAATCAAGGTGAATAATCATGTTTATCATCTCATTTTTCTCTATTTGGATCGGCTATGGGTTATAGCTGATTCATGTTTGTGTTTTGGTGAGGATATAACCATTTAAAACCTTTGTTTGGATAAGACATAGGTGTTTTTAAACGTTAATGGGCTAATTAACATGTTTTATTCGGTTTTGGTTAAATTCCGAATTGTTTTGATCTTCATATGCTTTGAAATTTTAATATGTTGAAGAGAACATTTTAATTGATTTTCTAGAATTTTTCTAGAATTTTTCATGATGTTTCAATAGTTATATAAAATTGTTTAAGGAATGGGACTTAAATGTTTTGTATAATTATAAAGGAAAAAGGGGCTATTTCAGATTTATTCAAATTTCCAAATAAGGAAAGTCGACAGTAATTTTTGAATATAAAATTATGGCAACCAATCAGGTTTAGACAAACAAGGCAGGTGGGGTATAAAAGAACTGTTTAAAGTACAATTTCCACTATTTCAACTCTTTTAGCAGGAGCTTCCACCTCCATTCCAAACCTTCCGACAAGGTCGAAAGGTATCAAACCTTTCAACTGGATCAAAAATCAATGCACATGGTATTGGGCGACTGGTATGTAGTGAATTGAAAGGGGTCGAAAGGTTTAAGGAGAAAAGGTTAGAGCTTTCGAAGGAGATGAAACTTTGCTTTGGTTTTAAAGAAAATACACCTTCTATCTTTCCACAAAGAGCTTTCGACGTTGTCAAATGGTTTAAAAGAAAAAAGTTTTGATGGGTTTGCTTTCTTGTTTTAAATGAAACCTTTCGACAAATTCGAAAGGTTAGCTTCTGACAGGGTCGGAAGCATAGTTGCCGCTTCCAAACCTTTTGACACAGATGGGGTCAAAGGTTATTTTTGTTTTCTAAAAACTTGCCGCCTCTCTCTATTGTTTTCGAAGGTTTGGTTCAAACACTAACACTTCACTTTTTTTGAATGGTTTCGAAAGGTTTTGATTTCAAAAGGTTTTGGTTTCGAAAGGTTTTGATTTCAAAAGGTTTTGGTTTTGAAAGGTTTTGAGTTTCATTGCTTTCGAAAAGTGTATAAATGGTTTTATAGGGGGGATACCCCAGGCTTTCGACAAAGTCGAAAGATGGAACCTTTCGACTAGGTCGAAAAGAAATCTTTCGACAAGGTCGAAAGGTATGATTTTGTGACGCTGTCAAAAGGAAGGCTTCCGAAGGGGCTAACTTTTGATGTTTATTTGCTTTCGAATGGGGCTTCATTCGAAGGGGTTCAAAGGGCTGTTTTAAGCCATTTTTCTTAAGTAAAGTTTTGCTAATTTGAAGGGGGTACTTCGAAGGGTTATAGCATAAAATACTTTTCTTGGTTTGAATATGTAAGGGGGATCCTTATATAAACTGGATGGTATTAAACCTTGGAGGCACCAGGGTGGGTTTAATGTTTTCGATACATAGTATGGGGTTACAAACAGTAATATGCTTTCAAAAATAAACATTAGGGCTATCAATGTGTTTTTATTTAATTTAACCTAATTGGGGCTACCAATGGGAATAGGTTAAACATGTGGGATACATGGGAATAATAAATATTCATGGGGATTATGAATTTTAATGAATAATCATGTGGATCATGGTATTTTAATTGGCCAAGTGTGTGTTCTTGGTTAACTCAAGAAAACCATGGAATGTGCGGTGGATAGACCAGATCAAATTTCTAAAGTGAAGAATGTTTTGCCAGAGGTGGTTAGCCTCAGGATTTGGCACCTAAGGATTCATAGTCATCCTAGGAAAACTATGGAGTGTGATAGCCCACACCAACTTTTATAAAACAATGTATGATGGATAATCTACATTTACTTTGATAAATTTGGGATGGATAGTCCTATTTAAGTTTTGACGGATAGTCATTTTAAAGATTTTACAATGGAACTCTAATAAATTGATTTTAGATGGGAAATCTAATAAATTGCTTTTAGATGGGATATCTAATGAATGGGTGGGTGGGATATCCAATATATATGATTTATGGCTTTATTTCATATTATGTTAAGACTAATCATTTTGGGTGTAGGGGCATAGTAAATGATTTGCATGCTTTGTTTGGGATACTAGTGAAGGGAAGACCCATTCCGCTAAGCTTCGTGGTCTCACTAGATATCTATTTATAATAAAAGATGATAGGGCATTATTCATACCAGACTCATTGTCTGACTCGAAGTTTGTGTTTCTCCACAAACTCTCGAGTACTCAAAATTATTATGAGTAGTCTGAGAGTGGGAGACTTTCAAGTTTTTGGACGAATAAGCTTTCGGAGACGTGCAGGAGGTAGTGTTAGCTATATAGGATCTATTTTGCGTTTTCCACTGTGATGTACTAGGAACTGTAAAGTTCATATTTATTAGTTCTCTGATCATCATAAGGGAACATCTTCATATGTCGCTCTTATCGTAATTTGTACATGTATATGTGATCTGAACATGGTTAACATATGGGATTATGTAATTAAATCTTAAATTGAAATTCATAAGAAATGAGAAATTATGTTTTATTGAAGTTTAAATTTTTTCATATTCTTGTGTTTCTGTGTTGCCAATAGTTTCAAGATTCCTATTCCGGTCACTCAGAAATAACACTTATGGATGACTACAACATCCGTAGCAGTTAGTTTTGAGTCTCCAAAAGAGGGATGTTACAAGTTGGTATAGGAGCGAGGTTTATGTACTTAAAAGGAATTTAAACCTTAAAAGATTTTTAAAGCATAATCTAATGAATCTAAAATATAGTTGGGCTTGGGTATGCGTTATAGTAACGTATCTGTATTTGCTATAAATACCTAAGTATGCATTCCCTACTCTCTTAGACCGTTCTTCTGTATCTTACAAAGATTGGATTTCAGGTAGTAGGGAAGTAAGATATGGAGGCAGGAAACAGAAGAGTGAATCAAGGTGGAAGACGCACCGCAACCAGTGGAAATGTTTGACCTAATACTAGGAGCAACCAGGGTCGACATGCAAATGCAAACCCAGATGCAAATGCTAATGTTGTTGCCGAGATTCCGCCGGTTGATATGGGGATAATTATCAGTTCTTCGTGAATATGATGCAAGCTGGAGCAGCTGTGGGAGTGGCTATAAGGAATGCTGGAGGATTTAATCCGATGGCCTCAATTGGCAATAAGTATGCCAAGCTGAGCAGGGATTACGCTAGTCTTGGAGAGAAGCGTTTTTTGGGAACCAAGGATGCATTAGGAGTGGAGAACTAGCTATTGCATTGTGAAAGGATATTTGCAGATCTCGGCTTGGCGGATATGAAGAAGAAAAGTCTTGCTTCAAGGCAATTGAAGGGAGCAACATTGTTTTGGAGGAACAGAGTTACCATAGGAGAGCCAGAGGAAGACCTGACTTGGGCTGAATTTCGAAGGAAGTTCGGAAAAGGATTTCTATCCGAGGTTGCCAAGTCAGTGTTGCAAAGGAAGTTTGCAGATTTCGTCCAGTGGGATAAATCGGTGATTGAGTATGATATGGAATTTGACGAGCTATCCTGTTACGGACATGCTACTATTGATACTGTCATTTGAAGGAATGATAAGTTTATCCGGGGGTTGAATCCTGAGATCGCCAGAGCAACCATGCCAAACCTCCAGGATCTGTGTCATATTATGGTCGAGATGGCTATTCAGAATGAAGAGATGCTTTCTACTTTTGGAAAAAGGAAACCAGCCGAGGTTCAGAATTTTCAGGGTAAGAAGCTGAAGTTCTTCAAGAAGAAAGGAACCTAGTTGAGGGCAGCAGCCAAGAAGAGAAATGCTAATATTGTCTGTTACAAGTGTAACAAGAAGGGGCACTATGCTAATGAGTGTCACTTGGGTGATGAAAGAGCAGTTGCAGTGAGGCCAAATGTGAAGTGCAACAACTGTGGCCAGATGGGGCATCACAGGGACAAGTGTCCCGAGGCTGCTAAGGCTGGAAAGGGAAAGGTCTTTGCATTGGAACCATCATCCTCTAGACCAATGGCTGCTGAGAAAGGAAAAGCTGTGATGGAAGGTATGCTTATGATTCATAGTACTCCAGTTAAGATACTATTTGATACCGATGCATCGCACTCATTTATACCTCAGTATTTGGTAGATTGCTTATGTTTGGAACCTTTATACATTATTACTCATTTAAGGGTTGCGAATCCTATAGGAAGGTATGCAACTCTGGGAATGAGATATAACCAGTTAGAATAGGTCATATGTTTGCATGTAGTTTATATGTTTTTGATTTCGTGGGTTTCAGAATCATATTGGGTATGGATTGGTTAGATGGATATGATGCTAGGATATTTTTCTAGGAGGGGGAAATATCATTGAAGCACCCAATAGCCATAACCGAGTTATTTACTCAGTAAGGAGTTCAGACGGAAATGCTTATGTGTTATTGGGTGCCATGGAAACGGAAGCAGAGTTGAAGTAGGTTTATGTTGTAAGAGAGTTTGTGGATGTGTTTGAACCAGTTTCGGGCTTGTAGTCGAAAAGAGCGACCGAGTTTTGGATAGATCTCTTACCGAGAGCTGAACCCGTAAGTAGACCACCTAGCAGGATGTCACCAACCGAGATGAAGGAACTGAAGGTGCAGCTAGTGGAATTGGAAGGAAAGAATTAAATTCGGCCAAGCAGTTCATCTTGGGGAACGGCCGTGGTATTAGTGAAAAAGCCAGATGGATTGTTAAGGATGCGTATCGACTATCGTATGCTGAACGAGATAACGATCAAGAATAAGTATCCTTTGCTGAGAATCGACGACTTATTCGATCAGTTGAGTGGAGCCAGAGTGTTTTTCCAGCTGGATTTGGCGATAGGTTTCCATCAGCTAAGAGTGGCAGAGACAGTATTCCTTTGAGGGCATTTAAGACCATATATGGGCCTTACGAATGGTTGGTTCTGCCATTCGGGCTTACTAATGCACCAGCTTTCTTTGTGGATTTGATGAACCTGATTTTTCGAGAGCACTTGGATAGGTTTGTGTTGGTTTTTATTGATGACATTTTGTTATATTCTAAGAATGAGAAAGATCATGCAGATCATCTTAGAATAGTGTTGGAGACGCTAAGGCAACATCAGCTGAAGGTGAAGTTCTCAAAGTGTCATTTCTGGAAGAAGGAAGTGAAGTTCCCTGGTCATGTTGTTTCCAAGGAAGGTTTAGCAGTTGATCTGGATAAGATCAAAGCTTTTAACAATTGGAAGAGACCAGAGACGGTAAATGAGATTAGAAGTCTTCTTGGACTTGCAAGATACTACCGAAGGTTCATTAAGGATTTCTCGCGGATAGCGGCATCCTTGACCATGCTAACCAGGAAGGACGTGAAGTTTGTTTGGTCTGACAAATGTGAGGAAGCATTCCTTAAGTTGAAAGATTTGTTAACCAATGCGCCCATGTTAGTAGTTCCAGATGGGAATTAGGGATTGGTAGTTTACACCAATGCATGTGGTAATGGGTTAGGTGCTGTGCTAATAAAGAATGGGAAGGTTATTGCCTATGCTTCTAGATAGCTTAGACCGCATGAAGTGAGATACCCTACTCATGATTTGGAGTTAGCAGCGGTAATCTTCGCATTGAAAGTGTGGAGACATTATCTTTTGGGAGAAAGGTTTGAGCTATTCAAGGATCATAAGTCTTACGTTATTTGTTCTCTCAAAAGAAGCTGAACATGAGACATCAGAGATGGCTGGAGTTTGTTGCAACTTATGATTTTAGCATCGAGTATACACAGGGAAAATGAAATAAAGTAGCAGATGCCCTTAGTAGGAAACATCAGAATGTGGTGTTAGCTATGTTGGCGGAATGGAAAGACTTGGAAGCACTGGCCTCTTGCAGTGTGCAGTTCAGGTTGACTGCTGGATCTAGTCAGAATATCACCATGATGTCTTGTTTGAAGTTCGACCAGTTCTGATCGAACGGATTGCTTCTAGGCAGAAAGAGGATCCAGTGTTAGCCGAGAGGATTAGGAGGTTAGAAGCTAGAACCGAGATTGATGATTTGAAGAATTTTATTCTTGACCACAGAGGTTGGTTGAGAAAGAAGGAACGGTTATGTGTTCAGGATGTTGGAAACCTTAGGAAGGAAGTTCTTAAGGAATGTCATCGATCGAAGTTTACAATTCATTTGGGGGAACCAAGATGTATTAGGATATGAAGAGAAGTTTCTTCTGGGAAGAAATGAAGAGGGATGTTGGCTTATGGATAAAACAGTGTTTGAACTGTCAGCAAGTAAAAGCCGAACATCTGAAGCCAAGTGGTTTGCTTTAGCCTTTGTATGTTCTAGTTTAGAAGTGGGACTCGATATCCATGGATTTTATCGACGGGTTGCCGAGGTCAAACCGGGGTAGTGAAAGTATATGGGTCTTATTGGACAAATTGACAAAGAGTGCCCATTTCATTCCGGTAAGGTCAAGCAGGACGACACCTGTTTTGGCTAAGTTATTCATGAAGAACATCGTTAGACTGCATGGAATTCCTATTAGTATCGTCAGCGATAGAGATGCTTTGTTTACTAGCAAGTACTGAAAGAGCCTGCAGAGTGTGTTAGGCATTAAGCTCAAGATGAGTACCGCATATCATCCTAAGATGGATAGGCAGACAGAGAGAGTCAACAAGGTACTGGAAGATCTGTTTAGAGCTTGTGTGCTGGATTTTAGTGGTTCTTGGGAAGATCACTTGCACTTAGTGGAGTTTTCCTATGATAATAATTATCAGACTACTATAGGAATGGCGCCTTATGAAGCTTTGTATGGAAGCCATGCAAATCACCGGTATGTTGGTTAGAGACCGGAGACAGATTGGTCCTTGGTCCATATTTGGTGAGAGAGGCGATGGAAAAGATTGAGTTGATACGGGAAAGGATGTAGGAAGCTCGGTCTAGGTAAAAGAGTTACGCAGACAAAAGGCGTAAGGACATAGAGTTCTCAGTTGGAGATAGAGTTTTTATCAAGGTATCGTCGATGAAAGGTGTGGTTCGGTTCGGAAAGACCGAGAAGCTAGCACCGAGATATGTTGGACCATTTCCTATATCAAAGAGGATTGGGAGACTCACAAACCGTGTAGATTTACCGACCAATTTGGCTGGGGTCCACAATGTGTTTCATGTTTCTCACCTTAGGAAGTATGTTCATGATCTAGAAACTACTATCCCTCTGACGGTACCTGGAGGCCTTAGTGGTGGAACCGGATATGACTTTTATGAGGCAACCAGTTCGTGTTGTGGCAAAAGATGAGAAGAGGCTAAGGAAGAAGACAGTCAGGTTGGTGAATGTTCAGTGGAGCGACAACGTGAAGGACTGTACTTGGGAGATAGAAGACAAGATTAGGGCTACTTTTCCTGGGCTGTTATAGATGGTATCTTCTATATAGGGTTTATATAGAATTTGGCTGGTAGGTTATACTAGCTCTGCTTGCATGGGTTATATGCTTGTTGTATTGTCCTTACTGAAATTTCGGGGACGAAATTCTTTAAGGGTGGAGTATGTAATGCCCCTGAATTTTAATTAACATTATTCGGGATATTTAATTGGATAAATTAAATAGAATAATGTGAATAATTAGGGAGATGAGATTAATAAATCCAATGGACGTGTCTTAATGAATAAAATAAAATAAGACTTAACTAAATTTAGAAGGAGGAATTTTCCTAAGTTGTAAACTTAGAAATGGGGCTCATTTCTTAGTATAAATCTCTTCCTCCACCTTAAAAAATTCTCACTTTCTTATTAATAACTCCTCACACCTACTTTCGGTCGGCCATTAAAAGCTCCAGGAAGAATATAAATTGAAGAACAAGCTAACGAATTAATGCTAGGAAATTATCTCATTCTCCAATCAACTAATCAAGGTGAATAATCATGTTTATCATATCATTTTTCTCTGTTTGGATCGGCTATGGGTTATACCCGATTCATGTTTGTGTTTTGATTAGGATATAACCATTTAAAACATTTGTTTGGATAAGGCATAGGTGTTTTTAAACGTTAATGGGCTAATTAACATGTTTTATTCGGTTTTGGTTAAATTCCGAATTGTTTTGATCTTCGTATGCTTTGAAATTTTAATATGTCGAAGAGAACATATTAATTGATTTTTTGGAAATTTTCCAGAATTTTTCATGATGTTTTAATAGTTATATAAAATTGTTTAAAGAATGGGACTTAAATGTTTTGTATAATTATAAAAGCGAAATGGGCTTTTTCAAATTTATTCAAATTCCCAAATAAGGAAAGTTGGCAGCAATTTTTGAATATAAAATTCTAGCAACCAATCAGGTTTAGACAAACAAGGCAGGTGGGGTATAAAAGAACTGTTTAAATTACAATTTTCACTATTTCAACTCTTTTGGCAAGAGCTTCCGCCTCCATTCCAAACCTTCCGACAAGGTAGAAAGGTATCAAACCTTTCGACTAGGTCAAAAATCAATGCACATGGTATCGGACGACTGGTACGTAGTGAATTGAAAGGGGTCGAAAGGTTTAGGGACGAAAGGTTAGAGCTTTCGAAGAAGATGAAACCTTGTTTTGGTTTTAAAGAAAATACACCTGCTAGCTTTTGACAGAGAGCTTTCGACGTTGTCAAATGGTTTAAAAGAAAAAGGTTTCGGTTGGTTTGCTTTCTTGTTTCAAATGAAACCTTTCGACAAAGTTGAAAGGTTAGCTTTCAACAAGGTCAAAAGCATAGTTGCCGCTTCCAAACCTTTCGAAACCGATGAGGTCAAAGGTTTTTTTCCTAAAAACTTGCCGCCTCTCTCCATTGTTTTAGAAAGGTTGGTTCAAACACTAACGCTTCACTGTTTTTGAATGGTTTTAAAAGGTTTTGATTTCGAAAGGTTTTTGTTTTAAAAGGTTTTGGTTTCAAAAGGTTTGATTTCAAAAGTTTTCGAAGGGATTATCTTCAATGATTTTGTAAGGTTTTGAGTTTCAATGATTTCTAAAGGTTTTTAGTTTCATTGCTTTCGAAAAGTGTATAAATGGTTTTATAGCGGGGATACCTCAGGCTTTCGACAAAGTCGAAAGGTTGAAGCTTTCAACTAGGTCGAAAAGAAAACTTCCGACAAGGTCGAAAGGTATGATTTTGTGACGCTTTCAAAAGGAAGGCTTCCGAATGGGGCTAACTTATGATGTTTATTTGCTTTCGAATGGGGCTTCATTCGAAGGGGTTCAAAGAGCTATTTTTAGCCATTTTTCTTAAGTAAAGTTTTGCTAATTTAAAGGGGGTACTTTGAAGGGTTATAGCATAAAATACTTATCTTAGTTTGAATATGTAAAGGGGATCCTTATATAAATTGGATGTTATTAAACCTTGGGGACACTAGGGTGGGTTTAATGTTTTTGATACATAGTTTGGGGTTACAAACAGAAATATGCTTTCAAAAATAAACAATGGGGCTATCAATGTGTTTTTATTTAATTTAACCTAATTGGGGTTACCAATGGGAATAGGTTAAACATGTGGGATACATGGGAAAAATAAATATTCATGGGGATCATGAATTTTAATGAATAATCATGGGGATCATGATATTTTAATTGGCAAAGTGTTGGGTTTTTGGTTAACCTAGGAAAACCATGGAATGTGCGGTGGATAGCCCACATCAAATTTCTAAAGTGAAGAATGTTTTGCCAGAGGTAGTTAGCCTCGGGATTTGGCACCCAATGGTTCATAGTCATCCTAGGAAAACTATGGAGTATGCGGTGGATAGCCCACACCAACTTTTATAAAACAATGTATGATGGATAATCTGCATTTACTTTGATAAATTTGGGACGGATATTCCTATTTAAGTTTTGATGGATAGTCCTTTTAAATATTTTAGAGGGGAACTCTAATAAATGGATTTTAGATGGGAATCTAATAAATTGCTTTTAGATAGAATATCTAATGAATGTATGGAGGGGATATCCAATATATATGATTTATGGCTTTATTTCATATTATGTTAAGACTAATCATTTTGGGTGTAGGAGCATAGTAAATGATTTGCATGTTTTGTTTTGGATACTAGAGAGGGGAAAACCTGTTCCGCTAACCGGCGTGGTCTCACTAGATATCTATTTATGATAAGAGATGATAGGGGATTATTAATACCTGACTTATTGTCTGACTCGAAGTTTGTGTTTCTCCACAAACTCTCGGGTACTCAAAATTATTTGAGTAGTCTGAGAGTGGGAGACTTTAAGATTTTTGGACGAATAAGCTTCCGGAGACGTGTAAGAGACAATGTTAGCTATATAGGAGCTATTTTGTGTTTTTCGCTGTGATGTACTAAGAACTATAAAGTTCATATTTATTAGTTCTCTGATCATCATAAGGGGACATCTTCATATGTAGCTCTTATCGTATTTTGTACATGTATATGTGATCTGAACGTGGTTAACGTCTGGGATTATATAATTAAAACTTAAATTGAAATTCATAAGAATTGAGAAATTCTGTTTTGCTGAAGTTTAATTTTTTCATGTTCTTGTGTTTTTGTGTTGCCAATAGTTTCAAGATTCGGATTTCGGTCACTCAGAAATAACACCTATGGAAGACTGCAGCATCCGTAGCAGTTAGTTTTGAGCCTTTGGAAGCGGGATGTTACAAGTTAGTATCAGAGCGAGGTTTATATACTTAAAAGGAATTTAAACCTTAAAAGATTTTTTAAAGCATAATCTAATGAATCTAAAATATAGTTGGGCTTGGGTAAGCGTTATAGTAACATATGTGTACTTTGCTATAAATACCTAAGTATATATTCCCCACTCTCTTAGACCGTTCTTCTGTATCTTACAAAGATTGAATTTCATGAAGTAGGGAAGTAAGATATGGAGGCAGGAAACTGAAGAGTGAATCAAGATGGAAGACGCACCGCAACCAGTGGAAATGTTCGACTCCATACTAGGAGCAACCAGGGTCGACAGGCAAAAGCAAACCCAGATGCAAATGCTAAAGTTGTTGCCGAGATTCCACTGGTTGATATGGGGATAATGTATCAGTTCTTCGTGAATATGATACAAGCTGGAGCAGCTGCAGGAGTGGCTGTAGGGAATGGTGGAGGAGCTAATCCGGTGGCCCCAGTTGGCAATAATTATGCCAAGCTGAGCATTGTGAAAGGATATTTGCAGATCTTGGCTTTACGGATATGCAAAAGAGAAGTCTTGCTTCAAGGCAATTGCAGGGTGCAGCATTGTTGTAGTGGAATGAAGTTACCATAGGAGAGCCAGAGGAAGACTCGACTTGGGCTGAATTTCGAAGGAGGTTCAAAGAAAGATTTCTATCTGAGGTTGCCAAGTCAGTGTTGCTAAGGAAGTTTGCAGATTTAGTCCAGGGGGATAAATCGGTGGCTGAGTATGCTACGGAATTTGACGAGCTATCCCATTACAGGCATGCTACTGTTGATACTATCATTTGAAGGAATGATAAGTTTACCAGGGGGTTGAATTCTGAGATCGCCAAAGCAACCATGCCAAGCCTTCGGGATCCGTGTCATATTGTTGTCGAGATGGCTATTTGGAATAAAGAGATGCTTTCTACTTTTGGAAAAGGGAAACCAACTGAGGTTCAGAATTTTCAAGGTAAGAGGCGGAAGTTCTTCAAGAAGAAAGGAACCTAGTCGGGGGCAGCAGCTAAGAAGAGAAAGGCTGGTATTGTCTGTTACAAGTGTGACAAGAAGGGCATTATGCTAATGAGTGTCGCTCAAGTGATGGAAGTGCAGTTGCAGTGAGGCCGAATGTGAAGTGCTACAACTATGGCCAGATGGGGCATTACATGGACAAGTGTCCCGAGGCTGCTAAGGCTAGAAAGGGAAAGGTCTTTGCGTTGGAACCATCATCCTCTAGACCAACGACTGCTGAGAAAGAAAAAGCTGTGATGGAAGGTATGCTTATGATTCATAGTACTCCAGTTAGGATACTATTTGATACCGGTGCATCGCACTCATTTATATCTCAGTATTTGGTAGATTTCTTATGTCTGGCACCTTTATACCTTATTACTCCTTTAAGGATTGTGAATCCTATAAGAGGGTATGCAACTCTAGGTATGCGATATAACCAGTTAGAACTTGATTTTTTAGGTCATATGTTTGCATGTAGTTTATATGTTCTTGATTTCATGGGTTTCAGGATCATATTGGGAATGGATTGGTTAAATAGATATGATGCTAGGATATTTCTCCAGGAAGGGGAAATATCATTGCAGCACCCTAATAGCTGTAACCGAGTTATTTACTCACCTCCTTGGTTAGCTAGTTGGCCTTGGCATTCTTCTCATGGGGATCTAATCCAGCTTGAAATCTATAAAGGTGCTGATGAGTTTCCTGGCTTCTACGACGTAAAAAGGTCAATGTTTTTGCTTTAACTTGGAAGCGCTCTCCAGTCTGGTTGAAAACTAACGAGGAGTTACAAACCACATGCAAAACCTTAATCTGCAGATCTCTGGATCTTGAGACCAAGCAGGTTAGCTCATAATCGACTTCATTATTTGTGGCCTAGAAGCTTAGGCAAACGGCGAAGCAAAGCTCTTGCTCATCAGGTATGATAAGGACCATGCCTATCCCCATAACTTTCTTGTTTGATGCACCGTCAACATAAAGTTGCCATATTGGTAGGTTGATTATTGATTCCTTGTTGCTGCTATTCGAGCTAGAACATTCCGCTTAAAATTGGCCATAGCTTGGCCCTTGATCGAGGTGTGAGGATGGAAAGTGATATGATGTTGTCCAAGCTCAACTGGCCACCTTTAGAGCTAGCCCACTGTATCAGGTCGGGTTAGCACTTGATTCAATGGTTGGTTCATGCGGACCTCAACTGGGTGAGCTTGGAACACTACGCCATAGATGACCTTCTGCAACATTTTTGCAATGTGTTGCCAGCTAAAATGTTGCGATAGATATAAAATTTTGGTCCTACTGCAACGTTGTATTTTTGGTGTTACCTTAGCCATAAAAATGTGTTGCTCTAGCTGAACAAGTGTAACACGATGCAACATTTTTATATAGTGTTGCTATAGATGTATTCAAATTAAAAAATTAATAAAATTATCAATCTGCGTGAATACGATCCAACGATCTACATTTAATCTGATTGTTAAAATGGATCACCACTACAATTTGTCCCAAATTTTCGTTTTCCCGCTTTACTTTTCATATCATTTCGTTCTCACCCCTAATTTCCAAATCCCTAATTTCGTTTTCCCTAATCTGTATGGAAGATGTTCCCTTTTAACCCAATCGGATCTGATGCTATTACATTTCTATTCAATCTTCCACTCCAGTATTCAGAGGACACAACTTCGTTTTCTCTTCGCTCTTATGAGTTTAGATCTGGATGCGGTGAGAAGATAGGCAGTGGCGATGTGTCTGGATGCGGTCGATGAAGTGATGTAGCGGGCTATGGTTGTTCCAGTTAATGGTATGATGCAGAGTCGATGCTATCATTGGGTGAATGAAGTAGATCTGAAGCTTTTCTTTGGATTGAACTGCCCGTTCAGTTTCAGAATGCGGTGTTTGAGATGTTGCGAGCAACAGTTGTGATGTTCGAACGGTGCTATCGTTAGCTTTGCCACAAGAAGAGCTGAGTCAGATCTGATGAAGTTAACAACAATTGAGGTAGCTTGGCGCTGTTGGCTGAAGCTGATAAGGAGTTCAATCGCTTATCGGCCAGAGATGCTTTATTCCTAGGGAAGAAGCTTGAAATCACCGTTGTATGATGGGTATGAATTGTAATTGAATTGAATTGAATTTGTATGAATTGTAATGCTTGAGTAAACGAGTTTGGTTTTTCTTTTGTAGGCTAATGATGGTCCAAATCTGAAGATATATAGCTTGGTGCTTTGAACTAATGTACATGTATGAACTGACCTTTGATTCTCTTGTTGATGAAAGGCGAAGCAGTCTGCTTAGAGTTGATGGTCCAATCTGTAGATATATAGCTTGTAGTGAGAAGCAATGTTGTTTGCTATCAGCCAAGGGCGGTGCTTGGTTTTGTTGCGAATTTGCAGTGTGAAAGTTTGATGATGTTTGGGTTGTCGGAATGGGTAATCAGCGATTGTGATTAGGTGATTAGGCGATTTGGCAACCTGAAGTCGAATTTGGCAACTGAAATAGTTTGTTGGTGAGGAAATTAGAGGATGGAGGCTGGTGGTTTAGAAGTATGTGTGGTGCATCATTTTACATCGTTTCAAAGAAGGCTCGATCTTCCGCCGGCGCTGCGCCCGGACCCCCGCCGGCGCTGCGCCCGGACCCGCTACTCGGCTCGCCTTCGGCTTGGCACTCGGCTCGTCATATATTTGTCGGCGTCGGTGTCTGTATAAATTGAAACTGCATATGTAATGAGTGAACTGAGTGATGTAGTGAGGAATATCAGTATATGTGAATATCAGTGTTATATATCATTGAATTGTAAAATAGTGGAGTCAGGAATTTGTACTATTTCAAATGTTGAAATAAAATATTTATTTAAATAAATTACTGTTTAAATATCAAATTCTGTGCAATAGCATTTTATTAAATAAATAATTATTTTTATTAAAAAATCAAATATGCTCTACATTGTGGGCCCCACAAATTCAGAAAGTTAATATCTATAGCAACATTTTGGAATGTTGCTACAGATACCTATGGGTGTTGCTATAGACACAAATAGGGTTCTATTGCAACAATATTACTTATGTTGCCTTAGTTAGTCAAAATGTTGCCTTTGAGGTCTAAGGCAACGGCAAAAATTGCATCACCCGAAAAGTGTTGCCATAGACCTATGGCAACATTTTTTGGGCCTGACCCAACATTTTTTTTGTGTTGCAGAAGGCCATTTATGGCATAGTGGAAGTACGATCGTGGATGTCGGGCCACCATCAGCAGACAGTAATACATTTTTCAAATTTGGAGCATCTTGTTTCTAGGCCTATTAACCTCCTACTTACATAGTAGATGGACCGTTGGACTTTCTCTTCATCGCGGATCAGGAAAGCACTGATCGCGTGATCAATTACTGTAGGGTATAAATAGAAGTCCTCCTTGTCGACAAGCTTAGAAAGTACGGGGTGTGGCCACATGCTTCTTTAAGTCCTTAAAATCTTTTATGCATTCTTCATTCCATACAAATGACTTGTGCTTTTTGATGAGATCGAAGAAGGGTACACAATGGTCTATGGTTTTTGACAAAAAGAGGCCAAGTGACATGATCATTCCATTTAAACTTTGTGCTTGCTTGACTGTGCGGGGTATCTGCATATCTTGAACCGCCTAAATCTTATCACAGTTGGATTCAATGCCCTTGACGCTCGCCACAAAACCAAGGAACTTCCTAGATCGAATTGTGAAGGAATTCTTCTAGGTTTAAGCTTCATATTGTATCTATGGAGGATGCAGAAAGTCTCAGCTAGGTTCTCTACATGCCCTTAGCCTTTTCAGACTTAATCGACATGTCATCCACATAAACCTCCATCGGAAGGCCGATCTATTGAGAAAAGACCTAGTTGATGAGCTGTAGATATGTGGTGTTTGCATTGGAAAGGGCGAAGGCATGGCCGAATAGTAGTAGAGTTTGACGTTGGTGATGAAGGAGGTGTGCACTTGATCTAGAGCGTGTATGGCAATTTGGTTATACGTAGAGTAGGCATCTATGAACGCGAGTAACTCTTATCCGCTGGTCGCATCCAAAAGTTGGTCGATGGGAGGTAGCAGGAAGCTATCTTTAGGACAAGCTTTGTTAAGATCTAAGAAATCAACACAAGTTCTCTATTCCCCGCTAGGCTTTCGAACCAGTACGAGGTTAGCTACCCAGACCGGGTATGTAGCTTCATGAATGAACCCATTTGCCAGTAGCTTTTCTACTTCCTCCTTGAGTGCCCTATATCATTCATGGATGAGAGGCGATCTCTTTTGTTGGACCGGATGAGCCAGCGGATCAATGTTAAGGGCATGGAATATGTTTGAGGGACTTATGCCGATCATGTTGGTACGCCCCCAAATGACCACATCTTTATCTTTCTCAGGAAATAAATCAACTCATCCCTTCTTTCCAAACTCAGCTCCATGCCTATCCTAACGACCTAGCTAGGGTCATAATTGTCAATTGATATGCTTCAAGCAATGTTGTCGGCCCACCGTCGGGGAGAGAGTCTCCCATATGGGGGTCGAGCGGATCATCATCACTACTGCCCATGTTTTCCTCTAGGTCACACTTATCCAATGCATATATCATGCATTCAATAACATCCACGGCTGGGATGGACATCCATGCTTGGCTGAAGTGCTCGAGCTGCTGGCTCATGGCTGCCCCTGGCTCTCATAGATGAGTCCTCCAACATTGAGAGGGAAGGAGTGGTGGTATCATTTGCTGCCGCATACCAGTGGGGGTGGATTTTCTCATTCTATGTAGCTATTAGTTCTCTTTTCTTGCTTGGGTAGGCCAAGGAAAGTTTATTCCCATCAACCATGTCGTCTAGTCTAGGGGTGGTGATCGGTGTAGATGCTTTGTCTTCAAGTTGGGTGACCCTGAAGCGAACGGGAACAAACTGGAGCTCATGCATTCTCTCGGGTGTGTTGCCACTAAGGTTTGCTAATCTTTTTGCAGCATAAGTACTCCCTTCTTTTCTTGCTATAGGGAGATGTTATAACTATCTCTAGAAGCTTGCTGGTTGCGGTGGGTGCATCCTATTCCTCCCTCGGTTGGGTATTTCATCGTCAATTATTGATATGCCATAATTACATCTATGTCTGCCAAAGTTGGTCTACCTATTAGGACATTCTATGCGGATAGAAAGTTCACCATAATTAATTGAACCAGAATCTTGGCCACCAAAGCTTCCTAGCCGAAAGTGAATATATAGGATGTAACTCCAGGGGCACTATGCCAACGCCCCGAACCGGTAGATAGGCAATGCACAGGGAAGAGTCTAGAGGTGGGAAGCTTCATCATATCAAAAGATTTTAAACATCACATTAATGGAGCTGCCCCATCGATGAAGAACCGATGGACTTTGGTGCAGGTTATACAGACAAAGTTGTCCATGGGATCATAATAGGGGAAACCGACTCCTCTTTTGTCTTCTATAGTGAAAGCAATGTCAATTGCATCTTCCTTAAACTAAGGAACTTTTGAGGCCTAAAGATCTAGAAAATAAATCCAATCTTTAAAGGTAAGCACTCTCCTATAGAGGGCCAGAACACCTTGACTACTCCTGGCCACGTGTGGGCTACCATAGATTAATAGAATCTCAATGTTAACTACGGCTACGTTGTTGTCGTCTGCCTATTGGGGTGGGGCAGGTGGATTTAGGTGGACGTTGGGCTGCTCTACTTGTTGTATTACATACTAAACCAATGCTCCCTTATGGATCAGTTGCTTTAGTTCATCCTTGAGATGTTGGAACTCATTGGTGGAGTGACTGTTGAATTGGTGGAATTCACAGTACTTTCTATTGCCCTTAGGCTCCTCCCTTTTCCCAGACCGAGAGCGAGCGAGCCATTAAAAGGGCATGCTATCATACGTTGGAAGATAGATAGACTCCATGCCACGGTTTAGGGCTGCACAGTTAGTATACCTAAGTTTGAAACGCGTACTGTCCTCGAAATGTTTTTTGTTGCTTTCCCGGTGATCATTCTTTCAGCAACTGTCTTCTCTAGGGCTGGCTTTAGTTCTCCGGCCATCATCCTCATCAATGTCAGAGATGCCAGCTTCTTCTACCCTTATTATGTTGTTCCCTCATTAGATAAAGTCAGTCAAGGATGAAGTGGGCTACTTCTATAGGTCTTTCCATATCTAGGACTGGTACCTCACCTCCAAACAAAGCGTGATTACCAAGTTATTCTTGTATGCTCCCATTGCATGGGTTGATTCCATATTGAGGTTGTTGACTTATAAGCAAATTGAATCCTTACCTTGTGTTGCCCAGCTCGCTTGCCATCATGACCCTTTCTTCGATGCAAAGAAGCGAGCCTTGAAGTCGAAACACAATTGAGCCAAAAAATGGACACTACCGGCTTGCAAATAAAGGAACCAACAGGATGCTTATTTGATCAAGGTGAAGGGAAACAAGAGACACTTTGTATGACTAGAAATCTAGTTGGCTCAGGTCACTGAGTCGAAGGTGGTGATATGATCGCACATGTCGATGCTCCCGTTATATTAATCCATAGAAGGCAGAACATATCTCCAATGGGTGTAAGAGGTTAGTATTTCTTAGAAAAGAAAGGGTCTCCTTTCTCATCATCTGACATACCCTTGCCACTAGTATTTCCAGCTTAGATTCTATGCATTTGCTAGCACATTATGACTATCACTTTTTGGAGGCTAGATTCCGCATGTCACGAATGATGCTGGCCCCTTATTTGAGAAGGGCTTTCTACCATCTATCTGGTGTAGGGTCCTATGATAGTGATTAAGCAAGGGAGAGAGACGATGACTAGCTGAGGTAGGAGATCTGCTTTAGAAGACTAGAGGCGACCTGGGCAGGATAGCACCTCTTGTAGGACTTGGGCCAGGGCACCTCTCGCAGAACATAGGCCGAGGCACCTCATGTTGGGGTTGGGAGTGGACCCATGGTTCACTGGGTTTTGGATTTCTGCCTAGTCCACAAAAACTAAGGCGTTCGAAGTGCAAGTTGCAGCCCCAATCTGCTGTCTGAAGGTGGTGAAAGGCAAACACTCTCTCGATTGAAGGGGAATGGTGGTACACTGTTGGTTCAAGTTCTGGGACGTCTTCCTATTCATGAGAAGTATGAATGTTACTGTGGTGAATTGGGGAAATTCCCATGGTATTTTCTAGTATGACTCTCTCACGAGCGTCAAGCATTATGTTGTAAGTACCGGGAATAGCAAGCTGGACATTGGTCCAGTCAACCATTGAGGGGGATGGCCAGAAAGTTTAAAGTTGCTTAAGTGTTCATTCTAGCCCGAAGGCTGTTCACATCACGAGCAAGTTTCCCTATAGTAGTCAAGCCATTGATCATGCTGAGCCATGCTTCGTTGCTCTGCCCTGGGATGTGGTAAATGGTGCTCGCTCCAATAGCCCCGTTGGTGTTACAATCATTAGAATATCATCTTCGTTTTCACTAGGATTTGACATGGTGGAAACAAGAAAGGAGTTTGTGGTGGAGTAAAGTGAAGTAAAATGAGAGCTTTCCGGGAAGGCCCTCCTTCTAGCGTCAAAATGTTGATTGGAGATTTATCCAACCTCAAAAATGTGGTAAGAGATAGTATTAACAAAGGTTGCCTGCTAATACCTTAGTTTTAAAATGTAAAATGATGTGATGAAATGTATGAACGTAAAAGGAAAGAGTTTAGAGTCGTTCGATCTAAGGCAATCTACGTCCACTATGAGAAATTTCTTATTATTTTGCTTCTGTTATAGTAGCTTAGTTTACAAGAGGTAATAATAAGAGAATAATTGCTTGAAAGCTAATGTTCTTCAACCTTGTAAGAATGCATTCCTTTCCTATTTATAGGTGCTGGAATTGATGCTTGGATGGCTGAGATCGTGCTGATTGAGCCTAAAAATTAGTCTAGGCTATTGATTGGCATATACGGTTGATGCGCATGCCAACTAGGACACCAGATGACCTATATGGTGCGGATGGTGACAGTTGGTGAGCCATGCTGCGTGCATGCTTGGAGTAAAGCAAGCGGCATGGGATCAAGGAGTGGATGTAGAAGAGGTGCTTTGGTAGAAGCAAAGGAAATGAAGGGGTTGCTGCATATTGGCACTTTTTTCAGATGATGTTATAGTCTTTTTAAAGTAGCAGTGCATGCAAAGCTTCTTTAGGTGACGGTAGTCCGGTGCTTGCAGCTATGGCTGAATGTTGCCAAAGGAGATGGTGCGCGCAGGTGGATAGTGTTGGAGACGAGTGAGGGACCTGTCCGGTAATTAACTAAATGGATGGGCCAGTCAACAATTTAGGAAAGCTTCATGGGGCAAGCTGCTCATGTACCACCTCGCCCGTTGGTTCTTTGAAGGCAATGCCTACCCGATGCCGAGGATGATGTTAGGTTGGATGTCCTTTGAGAGGGCCTTGTTTGTTTGACCGGCCAAAGGGGCTCTATCACGCGGGCGAGCTAGATGCTGGACGCTTGAGGTGCATTATTGAGAAAATGTCGTCTAATTCGAGGGAGAGCAACATGTTGGGCCATGGGAGTATACGAGCCAAAAGATGGGCTATGGTGCATGCCGATACGGTCATATAGGCTACCTAGATGAGACGGGCTGTACTACTACATACTTGTGAGAAATTCAAGTAACATTCAGTATTTTAAGTTTGATGAGATATTAATATACTAGAATAAAACAAAACGTTTGAACGGCTTAAATTTCGCCATCTTACAAATAAATATACCATTTTCATAAAAAAGGCATATACAAAGAATTTTGAGATATATTGTCATTATGTTCTAACTTGGTAGGTACTGTTTTATTTAAGGTAAAATGATTGAAGAAGTTCGAGTTCTTGACTTACAGTTGTTTCAAATTAAGAACAAATGATGAGTTTTTAGGTGGAAATATAAGAATTGTACACATACCAATTCATCAAATGAAGCAATCTTGTTACTATAAAGGAAGAAACAATTCTATATGTATATGTATTATTTTGTAAAATGTAATCATTATAGAAATATTAAATGGTTTATCTGTTAATTTCAACATTGAATTTAAGTAACCATCTATAGATATAATCCAAACTTTCAATCCAAATTTACCAAAAAGCAATAGTAAATGCTTCAAAATGATAGTTTTACACTAAATCTTACATAAAAAAATATTATTATTGGGAGAATGGATTTGGATAATATGAGTGGAAATAGGTATTCTTTTACATAAATTTTGTTAAAGGGAGAGCGAAATCAACGATCTCCTTATGATGAAAATTAAGATTATGGAGGAAATTCGTCTTAATCTTCATTATCTCAATCTGCATTTAAGTATCCACCATCACAATAAGACAAAATATTGATAACTTGCATTCTTTTCAAGATTCTAATAATAAGATTTATGGTCAATGGATATTTTGATGATTGATATTTGAATGTCATTTTAGTGTTAGATTATTGATTGTTAAGGTGAATATCATTAATCGTATTACATCAAATAATGTTATGATGTTTATTAAAGTGGATATTATCTATGTTTAAAACTGGTAATTTTCATACATAGTATATGTGACATAAATGAAAAGTCAAAGGAGAAAGCACAAAAATTAAAGAGAAATAAAATGGAAATGCATTTTAGAAGAAGAGTGTGAAGTGAAATAAAATAGAAGGGAATTTTAGAAGAAGAGTATAATTTGGATTAAGAAATCATCTATATGACAAAATTTTCTTCCTTTATATACTTTTTTTCCATAGTTTCCACTCTATATTTCATTCTTTGTATCCAAAGCAGTTCTCCATTAACAACCTCCCTAGAAAAGTAATAACTTAAAATGAAAACTCAAATTTTGGTCATCATTATTAGGATTTATCCCTCATTTTCCATTTTCAGAAACATTTTTTATAGGTTTGATTTGTAATTATGTAAAAAAAACAAAATTTAAATTTAATAAGGTCTTCAACATGGAATGTTCAAACTTACAAGTCAGCTCTTTAAGAAGGAAATTAAACTTAAAGGTTTGAGTTATAAATCATCAGTGAGACCTTCAACATGGAATTAAAACTCAAAAACATCAAATCTTAATTAATCAGAAAAATGAGGTGGTGCAGATAAATCAAACTTCTAATTTGAAAAATGACTATATCCAGTTTGAGTAAAGAAATATGCTTCTGTAATCCTAATGAAAATAAGCATCTTTAAGAACATAAAGATTGTGTAAACAAATTTCTATGTCTTAATCTAGCTTACAGAAGCATACATATCTTAGTTTAACTTGTTTAATTCAAATGCTTTTCCTACAAAAACTAATAAAAATGAATGTTGATTTATAATTTCAAAATTTTAAACTCAACGAGATTACCAAGTAATGAATCATCGAATCAAACATCTTGCTAATGAATCAACCATTTATGGAAAATAGATCCCTACCGATGCAATCTATAACTTACATCAAGGAATTAAAAAAAAAGAACAAACTCAAGAAAAAAGGAAAAAATGTTGCCTATAGAGAAGAATAAAACCTGAAATTTATGGACAAAAGGATTTGGTCATCTAAATAAATTTTGAACGGGTTGGAGAAAGCAAAAGTTATCCTAAAATTTTGAATAAATTTGCAATGGTGGAGATCAATAGAGATAATGCAATATCAAAGATGGATTGTCACATTTTTTTCTTTAGCATAAGAGCGTGATTCTGTTCTTGTTATGTTGAATCACAAAAAATAACTTAACAAAGTGGAATTGCAACTTGCAAACACTTTATGGTTGAGAGTCAATTATTCTGGTATCAAATATCTTACGAATCAGTTCGTCTCACGATCTTGTATAAATGACACTAAATTGTTCGGGGAAAAAAAATTAAGGGCATTGTTAAAGATATGCATGTCAATAGATATTTTTGGATTTAGATCCCAATATATCTACATCTGCGTTCTAAATCATTTCCAAATATCGGATATCAGTTTCCATGGATACAAATAGATATGAGATATTTATCCTATCTACCAACGATTGATAAATCTAAAAACATAAACATAAAATTTTGGTTTATTGTAAAGAAAATTTTGGTCTTAATGATTATACAAGTATGGAAAGAAAAATATATGACGATAATAGATATTCATGAGCAGTTAATATGCATTAAATGCATATACTCGAAACTATTAACTTAATAAAACAATAAATACATATCATTCATTATACTAAAAGACACATAATATTAACTATAATCTTGACAAAATTCGAACAAATAATTTTTGGATGCAGATTCCTTCATATCTGCATCCATATCTAATTTTTTGAATATTGAATATTTATCCGCTTTTTGAATACGGATGCAGGTAGATTTTAGATTTTTTAAAGTATTCTTTGACGGGGTTAGTTAAAAGGACTTCGAAATGGATAATGGAATATTTTTTTTAATGAAATAGTATTTTCTTGGTGGTGGTAGATCAAAACTTGTATCCTCTTATAAAATTTTGAGTTAATTACAAAATTAACCTTTTGTTATTAAACCCTAAAACTGGAATTCTAAAAGGCATGCTTTGTTTCTTCGATGGGGTGTAGCCAATTTCATGGTGAAGAACATAATTCTAACGAGTGAAGGAAATGGGAGGTGCTTGTTAGAACTCAGGAAAGCAACATCATCTTGTTTATAAAAAGCGACCATGTATCATAGCCGGTTTTGTTTTATGGAAGAGTAGGTTAGGTGATATAGCTTAGTCAAACATTATTTAGTGTTACTCGATATGCATACATATAGGTTAATCTAGTAAGTTAGCATGCTTGAGTCATATGGATAATGGTCCATGTTAACCCGCCTTTTGGCAAGGCCGTAGATTGGCGGACTTAACTAAATTGACTACTCGTTCATCGAGGTTGGTTCATGATGGATTTAGTCAACTGGATGGATAAACAGTCAGTCAGGGATAGTTCAGTATGGATGGCTTGGCCTAGGTAGGTTGGCTGATGTCGCTCGGCATTTGGGTGGTCAGCACTTGATGGTCGCTCGGCATTTGGATGGTTCGGCAATTGATGGTGGCCCGACATTTGGATGGTTCGGTCGCAGGTGGCTCGGCATTGGTGGGATGGTTCGGCGTTAGAGGCGGCTCGGCATGGTTTGGGTTGGCAAGGTGATGTGGGTCGGCAACGTACCTCGCTCGGCATTGTACCTCGTTCGGCATTGGAAGTCGCTCGGCATTGGACGTCATTCGGCATTGGAAGTCGCTCGGCATTAGACGTCACTCGGCATTGTATCTCGTTCGGCATTGGAAGTCGCTCGGCATTGGACATCATTCGGCATTGGAAGTCGCTCGGCATTGGACGTCACTCGGCATTGTACCTCGTTCGACATTGGAAGTCGCTCGGCATTGGACGTTATTCGGCATTGGAAGTCGCTCGGCATTGGACGTCATTTAGCACTGCACCTCGCTCGGCATTGGAAGTCGCTCGGCATTAGAGGTCGTTCGACATTGGTGGTCGTTCGGCATCAGGGAGGTATAGGTCGTTCGACATTGTTGGTCGTTCGACATCAG
The DNA here is from genome assembly GCA_030737815.1 of Allium fistulosum. Lineage (NCBI taxonomy): Eukaryota > Viridiplantae > Streptophyta > Magnoliopsida > Asparagales > Amaryllidaceae > Allium > Allium fistulosum. The sequence goes on from CM060902.1 coordinate 219,565,797, forward strand.
GGAGTTATGGGTCGTTCGGCATTGGTGGTCATTCGGCATTGTTGGTCGTTCGACATCAGGGAGTTATGGGTCGTTCGGCATTGGTGGTCGTTCGGCATCGGCGAGGTATAGGTCGTTCGACATTGGTGGTCATTCGGCATCAGGAAGGTATAGGTCATTCAGCACTTGGGTGAGTGTTACTTCAACTGGAGTTTGGCCTAGGCTTTAGGTCATGTTAGTTCGAGTCGTGGAGCATTTCACTTCGGTTCATTACCATGGTTACTTCGGGTCGGCCGATGGACGACTTGGGGTTGGTCGAGGTAAAGGGTGTGAACTCGGTCGAAATCTTAATGGGCCTGTATCACTTGAGAAGCCCAATTACCTAGTTTTGCCTATAAATACAACACGTAGGGCTTCTGAAAAAAGGATCTTCTTTCGACTCTCTTACTTTCTATTTTTGAAGGCTGAGGCTACTCTGCCATTTTGTAACTGTAATTGATTCTAACATCAATAAGAAGGAAACTTCTGGAGTGGACGTAGGCCAGAGTTAGTCGAACCACTATAAAATCTGTTGTTCTTTACTGCTTTCTTTTTAATCTTTACTGTTCTTCGCATTATTACTCTCTACATATACTCTATCTGTGAGCTGTGACTGTTAGTTGGTGCTTTCATTTACATTCGGGTGTTAGTGACCAATTTTAGCGCTAACACTTTGGTGCTTTCATTGAGAGTTGAACTCGGGAATTTTGGAGTTAGGAACTTGGATCCTAGAAAGCAATGGCTAGACCACCAACAAGGAAGCAAGTGACAGAAAGGAGCAATCAGGAGGGAAGTCAAGAGGCTTCCTCTGGAAATGGAGCAGGTCGAGCATCCATCTACATCACCAGAAAGGAGATGGAAGCGATGATGAAACGACAAGATAAGATGATGCAGGCTCTTCTTAGGCAATTTGGACAATCGGGAACTGCAGGTGCTCAAGGTCTTAGAGCTGGACCAGTGGAACTCAACCAGCAGGCTGATGGAGTGACTCAACAGGGGGCAACCCCCAATCGGCAGACGGCTATCAACCTGGATGAATCCGGACATAGGGGCACACCACCCGGTGATGATGGACCAGTTCATGGAGGAACTCCAGTTAACACCATACAACAAGATGCTGGCAGGAATGCAAGAGCACGTGATGAGGAATACGTGTTAGAATTTCCTCGGAGACTCGGGGTGCAACCCTTGACGGACCACGCTGGATTGGCTGAGATCATCAGGAGAACTATGCACGGAGGTTTGACCAATAGAGATCTGGAAGGAGTAAACAGGAGTCTGTTTACTCATGAAGTCAGGATAGCTCGGAATCCACCAAAGTTTAAGCTACCTAACGTGGAGGTATACAATGGCAAGGCTGATCCAACTGATCACTTGATGAGATACACAAGACACATGGAAGTGCTGGGGGCATCGGAGGAAGTTATGGCCCGATGTTTCCCTTTGTACTTAACGGATATAGCTGCTTTGTGGTTCAGACAGCTGGAAGAAGGATCTATCGGGACATGGACAGAATTGGTGGACAGATTTTTAAGGCAATTTCAGGTACATATCAAGAGGCCGAAGAATGTAATGACGCTGACATCGGTAAAGCAAAGGACAAAGGAATCACTCAGGGCTTTCTTAACTCGGTTCAATGCGGAGGTCGCTTCGGTAGATCGACCGGATCCATCGATGGTCTTAATGGCAGCCGTGTCAGGGGTCAGAGAGAATTCAGATTTCAAGGTATCTTTAATATGTGACCCACCAATGGATCTCGGGGAATTCTTTCATGAAGCTGAGAGATTCCTTCGACAGGAAGATGCATGCCCAGATATGAAATTAAAGGAGGTGAACACGGCTGAGGATGGAGGGCCATCCAGCGGAGGCTTGGATAAAGATAAAGATAAAGGAAAACGGAAGCTGGATGATGATTCAGGAAAAGCTAGGAAGCGGTGGAGAGAGCCAAAATTCTCCACTTACATGGGATTAAACGAGACGTTGGAATAGATATTCATGGAGACTCGGAATCGCCTTCCCTACCGAAGGCCAGCTAGGAGAGAACCTTCGGAACGTGAAAGGGCATCAGGGAGGCACTGTCTTTTTCACGATTTGGACGGGCATGATACCAACAGCTGTAGGCATCTAAAGGACATAATTGAGGAGCATGTAAGGAATGGATAGTTGCGACAATATGTAGGAGCTCGGAATGCAGCGGTGGAACAGGAGCGACCACCGTCTACCTCAAACAACGATGGCGCGAGGCCCGGGAATGATGGTTGATTGGTTATCAATTGATAGGGATAATATGAAATAAGTAGCAAACTCCGAGCAAATGGCCAAGTCACTTACACATGTACGGGGACAGAGATAGCCCCTAGGCATGCTCTGAGATGATGACAAACCGCGACACTCTAGTTTGTGAAATTTGCTTTTTCTTTTTTGGTTTGGGCATTTTCTTTTTCCTTGTTTGGTTTGAACTCCTAGTTTTGTTTGTTTTTTGGTTTTTTTGGTTTGGACTTTTATTTGGATGATTGTTTTCTGGTTTGATCTGGATTTTGGATTGGCTTTTGATTGGGTTTTTATCTGGCTTTTGGTAAATGGTCGTCAGGTATGGATTATACCTGGCAAGGGGTAAGTCGCATTGTCGAAGCATGGCAAATCGACTTATTCAGGTCGTCGAGTATGGACTATGCTCGGCAAGGGTTCAGAGAGACTGGGATTCGGCCTAGGACTTAGGCCCCATACTATCGGTTACTGTTTCAGGTCGTCGAGTATGGACTATGTTCGGCAAGGGTTCGGAGAGACCAGGATTCGGCCTAGGACTTAGGCCCTATATTATCGGTTATTATCTCAGGTCATTGAGTATGGACTATGCTCGGCAAGGGTCCGGAGCGACCAGGATTCGGCTTAGGACTTAAGCCATGGCATTATTCGACGTTCAGGAACACTGAACTAGGAACACCGTGGAATTACTTAGCATAGGTCGTCAAATGTGGACTGCGCTTGGCAAGAACCCAGAGAGGTTACGAATTTGGATATTGGCTATGAAAAGCTAAGGATTTGGGCATGGACCCGGAACGGTCCCGGATTTGGACATTGAACCCGGAGAGGTCATGGACGTGGTTATTGGTTGTTGGACATGGATGGATTAGAACTCGGTTGTCGAGTTCAGATGGATATGGATTTGGCTAAGGATTTGGTTACTGGATTCAGAATTGGATATCGACTCAGAGTAGTCGTAAATCCGGATAAGGATACGGCAATGGCACCTCGATAAAATGGATTGGATTACGAATCAAAAAGTATGGATGTGGATAACATATGGACTTCGGATATCAGACTTGAGACAATTCAAAACACATCTTTCAAAGCAAGGCATGTTTTGGGGGGCAAGTGTTAACCCGCCTTTTGGAAAGACCGTAGATTGGCGGACTTAACTAAATTGACTACTCGTTCGTCGAGGTTGGTTCATGATGGATTTAGTAAACTGGATGGATAAACAGTCAGTCAGGGATGGTTCAGTATGCATGGCTCGGCCTAGGTAGGTTGGCTGATGTCGCTCGGCATTTGGGTGGTCCAGCACTTGATGGTCGCTCAGCATTTGGATGGTTCGGCAATTGATGGTGGCCTGGCATTTGGATGGTTCGGTCGCAGGTGGCTCGGCATTGGTGGGATGGTTCGGTGTTAGAGGCGGCTCGGCATGGTTTGGATTGGCAAGGTGATGTGGGTCGGCAACGTACCTCGCTCGGCATTGTACCTCATTCGGCATTGGAAGTCGCTCGGCATTAGACGTCATTCGGCATTGGAAGTCGCTCGGCATTGGACGTCACTCGGCATTGTACCTCGTTCGGCATTGGAAGTCGCTCGGCATTGGACGTCATTCGGTATTGGAAGTTGCTCGGCATTGGACGTCACTCGGCATTGTACCTCGTTCGGCATTGGAAGTCGCTCGGCATTGGACGTCGTTCGGCATTAGAAGTCGCTCGGCATTGGACGTCATTCGGCACTGCACCTCGCTCGGCATTGGAAGTCGCTCGGCATTGGAGGTCGTTCGGCATTGGTGGTCATTCGGCATCAGGGAGGTATAGGTCGTTCGGCATTGTTGGTCGTTCGACATCAGGGAGATATGGGTCGTTCGGCATTAGTGGTCGTTCGGCATTGTTGGTCGTTCGGCATCAGGGAGTTTTGGGTAGTTCGGCATTGGTGGTCGTTCGGCATCAGCGAGGTATAGGTCGTTCGACATTGGTGGTCATTCGGCATCAGGAAGGTATAGGTCATTCAGCACTTGGGTGAGTGTTATTTCAACTGGAGTTTGGCCTAGGCTTTAGGTCATGTTACTTCGAGTCGCGGAGCATTTCACTTCGGGTCATTACCATGGTTACTTTGGGTCGACCGATGGACGACTTGGGGTTGGTCGAGGTGAAGGGTGTGAACTCGGCCGAAATCTTAACGGGCCTGTATCACTTGAGAAGCCCAATTACCTAGTTTTGCCTATAAATACAGCACGTAGGGCTTTCGAAAAAAGGATCTTCTTTCGACTCTCTTACTTTCTATTTTCAAAGGCTGAGGCTACTCTGCCATTTTGTAACTGTAATTGATTCTAACATCAATAACAAGGGAACTTCTGGAGTGGACGTAGGCCAGAGTTAGCCGAACCACTAAAAAATCTGTTGTTCTTTACTGCTTTCTTTTTAATCTTTACTGTTCTTCACATTATTACTCTCTACTATCTGTGAGCTGTGACTGTTAGTTGGTGCTTTCATTTACATTCGGGTGTTAGTAACCAATTTTAGCGCTAACAGTCCATGTAAGTAAAATTTAGTTTATTGTGTAACCTATATAACCTTAGGGTTTACGGCAATGTAGTGTCGAATTAATTGTTTAGAATCTATATGATGACACTAAATATTAATTTTATTTAACTTTACAATTTAATTTATTAAATCTATGTTTGTTAAATATGTAGTTTAAATAAGTATGAATATATAAAATATATTCATATTTGTAAAAGGTATCTAAAAAGGGAATGAACATATTACTAGATCTAGATATAGTCACATCAATATCTAAAAGAAAAGAGATAAAAAAGTGATATCAACAATTAATTACATCTTCCCCTTTTGTAAACATTCTACTAAAACTATACCTAATCATTATACAAAATAACATGTGATAATAAAATATTTAACATGACATATAACAACAAAACACAACAAGGTCAATATATACATGTATATATATTAGGATTTATATCTACCATGTATATATTCATCATTCATATGTATATATTAGTTGCCTCAATTTAATATGATTAACGTAAGGTGTATGTTTGATTACAAATAGTACAAAATCTAAATATTAATAATAAAGATTAATTAGACAAAACTTAACATGAATTGACTAATAGAATTTTAAAATTCAAATTTGAAGTTAGAAATCTAAATTTAATTTGGCAAGTTTTAATTCAAATTTAGATCTACATTACATTTGATTAATGTAAAAATAACCTTAATGAATTAAGTACTAATATTAAAATGATTTCCAATTGATTTAAAAGAAACATCGATATTACAATAAATCTTTCTGAATTATTTACAAATACACACACATGAATATATAGACACACACATACATGTTAGACCAAAAAATGGTATAAGACTTCAGATGCTTCTTGTGGTAACTTAGTTCTTGATTCAAATACATGAGAAGATGTAATCAAGCATAGGTCGATCACGTCGACTTAGTCTTGATATGTGCGAAGGCATGATCAAGGCTTTCAATAATGATTCAAGGTCTGATTCATTACTTGGTATTGATCTTGAGATAGAATCATTAATTGATAGATGATAATTGGCCCCTGAGGAAGGGCATACAGAAGTTCATTTTATCTCTTTGAGTCGTTATGTTCGAAGTCCTCTTGGGCCATTAGGATTGTCATGCATGTAGACCTACATTAGTTATTGAACTATGTTGTCTATATGACCAATGATATGTCATATTTCCAACAGATATGGATGATAAGTTACAGAGTCATATTGAAGTGCGTTATATATAGCAATGATTTATGCATTTTGCTTTTAGGTTCAAGGTCCATAGTCTATAGTCCATATAAATATGCATATAGGAGTTCATCATAGTTCAAGGCACTTCGACTAGATTCATGTCAAATTGGTTATGACATGTTCATATTATGCAAGTCCAAATCAATAATGTTCAATAAGGTCATAATCAAAGTCAATATGTAATGTCAAGTTCATTTTCATTCAATTCAAATATGACTACAGTCCAATAGATTTATCCCCAATTTGATTTGTAGTTACAAGGCTTTGATTTGAGAAGAAAGAGAGAAAAATGAAAACTCGGTCCCCCAAATGGCACCACTAGGATCATATTTGTACAGGTGCGGTGGGGTCACTTCGCATTCTTTGTCTTCGGCGTGCTTGACTTTGGTGGCATCGGGCTGGCATTGGTTCAATTGTTGTGGAAGCGGCATTACCTCACTTTTAGTTTCTTCGACATTCTTCGAAAATGTTGGTAATAAGGTCTTCAATAACTTCGGCATTACTATGTGCAAGGTCTTCATGGATATCGATAGTGTTTGCTATTAATAACGCTTACATACGGAAGTGTGATGTCTTTGGTGTGCTATCCAAAGAGGATATACAAAGAGATTTCTGTTGAAGAGCAGCATGACTCTGTATTCCTTTGACATCATCAAAGAGCGACACCTTCAGAGAGCTTTGTGAAATGTAGCACTTCTTCTTTCTAATTGATGGCTAGTGATACTGGTGAGCCATGGAGAGGTGGAGTAGTTTGATTGCCAAAGAGGTCATATAGGTGAGGAGGTTATACTGATGAAGAAGCCATGTTGACGAGGAGGTCATCTTTTACTCTTATAACGTTGCTTTATTCTCGTGTCTTCGATAGAAATGGTATCTATAGTAATCGGCGTGGTCGAAGAGAAGTGTTTCATCGTGAATGACAATGTCATCTAGGTGTTCCTATTTGTACAACTTTGAAGTCATTCCTATATCCTTTCGTTGATAAAGTACTGCACCCTCTTCGCAAGTCTTCAATTTTGTCTGGGCCGAAGTCCCTCGACGACGGTTATGGTAATAACAATTTTTATGTAAAGGGCGATGAGACATATCATCGAAGTAGTATGTCATCGAAGTGATAAAGTGCAGTGTGATACACCGCCTAGGAGATATGCTGTCATTGAAGTGATGAAGTACAGTGAAATATACCTTCGAAGAGATATACCAGCATTAAAGCGATGGTGTGACACTAATCTTATAGCATTTCTTATGATATTGATACTATATGGATAACATTTAGCCCCCATAGTATAAGAGAAGCTTTTTACTCTTTAGGGTAAACCAAGGATTCATTTGTATTCTTTAGTCTCCTACTAGACCCCCTGGTTGACTTCATTTTCCTATAAAACATGAGACAAATGATATTTTTCATTAGCAATTGGCCTTCTAGATTTGATTGAACTTTTGATTTAGCATATACTGTCCAAATTGTTTGTGCGAATTTAAGCTTACACCTTTATCATAAGAGTTAATAAAAATTAACTTTCAAGCATAGGCTTGAGAAATTATTTGATCAAGTTATGAGTGTAATCATAAGAAACTCTTTACGTCAATTAGAGGCCAAAAACTTGGAAATCAATATCAAAAAATCCAAATCAGAAATCAATACCTTAGAGATGATAGCAAAGGATCTAAATCCAATTCTTGGAAATAATAATAAGAGTCCATAAGTCCAAGTCTAATGATGATGGTAGAAGTCCATAGACCCATGTTTGATAATAATATAAGAAGACCTGAAATATTTGTCTGTTAATAATAATAGAAGGCCATAAATCCATCTGATTATAATAGAAGACCAGAAATTCGTATTTGATTGATAATAAAATAAGACCAGAAATTTGTATCTAGCAATAATAAAAGAAGACCAAAAATCCATATCTAGTAATAATAGAAGAAGACCGGAAATCCATATCTGGCAATAATAAAAGAAGACTGGAAATTCGTATTTGGTTTTTTTAAATAGTGGAAGAAGATCAAAAATCTTTATCTGAGGATAATGATAGAAGACCAGTACCTCTTATCTGGTGGCCAGGAATTGCATTTGTTGGGAAACATAAATAATTCATACTCGATGGACTTTCATTGAGAAATCTTAATTTGATTCGAAGCATTATTTGGCTCGAATTTTAATCGGCTTGACAAATCTACTTAGCTCTGATTTAGATTGACTTAGGAGCACTACTTGCCTCTTGATTCTGATTGATCTTCCTTTTGAGGATTTTGATGCTTTAGTGAGACATTTGATGGCCATCCTCCCTCTAGGAGATGCTTCAGTAAGGCCTTTGATGACGACACTGAAGGCTTGGTCGGTGCTTTAGTGAGGCCTTTGATGTTGGCACTAAAGGCTTACTCCATCATCCCTCTAGGAGGCACTCCAACCAGGCCAGCAAGGGTTAAAGGCTTGCATAAACTTTGGACCGACCAAAGAATTACTCTAGCCCCCTCTAGGAGGCGCTTTAGTGAGGCCTTTGATGATGGTGCTGAAGGTTTATGGTCTTTGATGACCGGGGCCTTTGATGGCCAGGACCTCTTATGGTCAAGCCTTCCTTTGATGGTCGGGACCCCTTGTGGTCAAGCCTTTGATGGATGGGGCCTTTCTTTGCCCTACGATAATCTCATTTTTTTGCACTTAGATTAATAAATTCCCTATGTAGTCATCCATTTTTGGAAAGTATAGCCGTAAATGTTCAACGTTCCATGTTCTTGCTACAACATTTCCATCTGGCCGGTAGAGTTTATAAGCCCTAAGCAGGATTATTTCGTGCACGACCAAGGGGCCTTCCCAATATTATCCTAGAGGCCCATCTGTTGGATTTTTGGTGTTTTCCATGACTCTTCAGAGTACTAGGTCTCCCTTTTGGAATGATCTTTCTCTTACTTTAAAATTATAATACTTGGTTATTCTTTATTGGTACTCAGCCATTTGGACAACCGCCTCATCCCTTATTTCATTAATTAAGTTTAAGGATTCTTTCTTTAGTTCTTGATTTGGGTCAAATGCATATGTGATCCTCCAATGAGAATGAACCTCGACTTCGATTGGAAGCCTGGCTTCACATCTATATGTAAGGGAATATGGGGTATGCCTTGTTGTAGTCTTGGTAGAAGTTCTATATGCCCACAAGACAAGGGATAGCTCCTCCATCCAATTCCCTTTTGCTTTGTTAAGTTGTTTCTTCAAAATGGTCTTTACGTTTTTGTTAGCCGCTTCTATAGCTCCATTTTCTTTGGGATGGGCTATAGACAAATAGCTTTTGATACTTCCATTTTTATCACAAAATCAGGTAAATTCCTTACTTTCGAATTGAGTTCCATTGTTGGAGATTATCTTGTGTGGGATTCCGAATCGGGTGACGATATTCTTGATTATAAATTCGAGGACCTTTCTTGACGTGATATTTGGGAGTGGTTCAGCTTCTACCTACTTTATTAAATAATCAATGGCTACCACTGCGCATTTAGCTCCTCCTTTGGACACTGGCAGTGGTCCTATCAAGTCAATTTCCTATACATCGAAAGGCCATGGGCTTGATATAGAAGTCTGTTTGCTTGGAGGTAAACGAGAAATTTTAGAGAATCTTTGACATTTTTCACATCTTCTTACATGATCGATAACTTGACTAGTCATTTAAGGCCAATAGAAGCCTTGCCCCATAACTTTCTTAGCTAGCTTTATTCCGTTAGAGTGATTCCCATAGAATCCTTCATCGACTTCCTTTAGTAGTTTTGACCATGTTTTTGGACTGACGCATTTTTAAGTAAGGGAGGGAGTATCCCTTTTTATAAAGTACCCTGGTTGACATGATAAAAGTTGGGGCATGGTGCATTATTCTCCTTGCTTCCTTTTTGTCTCCTGGCAGTATTTTCTGTTTTCTGGCAGTATTTTCTGTTAAATACTCCACGATAGGAGTCATCCAATTGCTCTTATATTGATCATCCATTCTCATCTCGAGGAGTTCATCTTGAAGGGTTTCAGTTTCATTTTCTTTCTCTTCATTTGCTAGGGTTTGGGATCTAGTCATCACCAAGGTTTCTTTTCTGGATTAGAACTTTCCACTTCTATGCTTGGTTTCTCTTAATACCCTACTGGCACAACTGTGCAGTTAAAGCGTTTGGTGGATTCAATGCAACGGACGTGCAAAAAGTCATAGCGGGGATACAACGAGGATGTAGCAGGATATAACCGATGACTTTAAAATAGCATACAAAACTCGTACTTAATGTTTAAAAATATATATAAATGGTAGTTAAATGAAAAATTAAAATTCAATTGAATTATAATTAATACATAAATAATTTTAAATAAAAACATGCACGAATATACTGTAAATAAACATAAAACTGTTATATAACATAATTGAATTTAGTAGAATATTAGAGTATTTTCATTTCTGAAAATATATTCAAAATTCAATTAAATAAACTAATTTCATAATTTTTATAATATATAAATGTCATTTTTCAATTCATTTCTTTTAAAGAAGATATAGTGGAAATAGCGAAATATAGCGGGAATAATGGGATATAGCGGAAATAGCTGGGCTTAAAGCGAAAAGGCTATATTTGGGGCTATATGGAAAAGTCATAGTGATGGAAATCCGCTATGAGATATAGCGGGGCATTAACTGCACATTGGCACAATTCGGGTATCTGGTGCCCCTCGTGAACTTGCCAACTTAGCCAAAGAGTTAGCACGAGAGCTTTTGCCTTGCGACACTTGATGTATTGAAAACATTTAGAATTGAGTTAACATCTTCAATATCTTCTTAACATACAAGGTTAGCTTGGTGTCATTCATCTGATATCTCTGATTCAACTGATTTACCATTAATTGCGAGTCGCTAAAGATCTTAATTCTAGAGATTTTCAACTAAAAGGCTAGGGTAAGTCCCGCTATCATTGATTCATATTCTTCTACATTATTAGTAGCTAGAAACACTAACTTCATTGTGTAGTGTAAGCGATACCCATTAGGAGTTATGACCACATACCTGGCTCCGGCTCCTTGTTCATTTAAGGCTCCATCTATGAACAATTGCCATTAGGTCCATCTATGAACAATTGCCATTAGGTTTCAAATCTTTCTCTTTTCTAATTACTCCTTAATAAATCCCATGTACTCATTGACGAAGTCAGCTAGAGCATGTCCTTTGTTTGATACTCGTGTTAGGAATTCGATATCATATTGGCTAAGCTTAATTCCCCACTTAACTAATCTTCTTGAATTTTCTAGCTTGCTAAAGACTTACTTTAGTGGAAAATTAGTTAAGACTTTAATTGGATGTGCTTGAAAGTGAGCCCTTAATTTGTGCGCAGTGAGAATTAAGCAGTATGCTAGTTTTTCTATAACTAGATATCTGGTTACTGCATCCTTGAGTCTTTTGCTAGTATAATATACCGAAAGTCGAACCCCTTTTTCCTCCCTTATCAGCACTGAGTTGACTGCATTTCCAGAGACTGCCATATAGATATAAAGATTTTATTCATCCACAGGACTAGAAAGAATTGACAGTTTTTCTAAGTGATCTTTTAGCTTTTGGAATGCTTTCCGACAATCTTCACTCCATTCAAAGTTTTCCTTTTTCTTGATCACATTGAAAAAGGGATACATTTATCGGTTGTCTTAGAGATGAACCTATTCAATGCCGACACTCTCCTGTTTAGGCTCATTACATCCTTGCTTGTTTTGGGTTCTGCCATATCTTTGATAGCTTAGATTTGGTCAGGGTTAGCTTTAATTCCTCTTACACTAACTATATACCCTAAGAACTTGCCAGACTGGATCTCGAAAGAAAACTTTTGCGGATTAAGGTTCATTTAATATTTTCGTAACACATTGAACATGCCTTCTAGGTCTTTCAAGTGACTGTTTCTTTCTTGAGAGTTTACTAGTATGTTATCTACATATACTTCCAAGTTCCGGCCAATTTTCTCGTTGAACATTCTATTTACCAGTCTTTGATATGTCATCCCTGCATTTTTCAGTCCAAAGGGAATTACTTTGTAGTAGTAAGTTCCCCAATCTATTATAAAGCTGGTGTTTTCCTCATATGGCTTGAGCATTGGAATCTGTTATATCCTGAATAAGCATCCATGAATGAAAAAAGATGGTGTCCGCTTGTTTCATCAACTAACCAATCTATCCTTGGGAGTGGATAACAATCTTTTGGGCATGCCTTATTTAATTCGGTATAATCGATGCAAGTTCTCCATTTTCCATTATATTTCTTTACCAGAACTGGGTTAGCCAACCACTTTGAATAGAGCACCTCTCGGATGATTACATTTTCAAGCAACCTTTTGACTTCCTCCTTTGAAGCGTTAGATCAAACTTTATCGAATTGCCTTTTCTTTTGTTAGATTGGCATGAAATTTGGATCTATGTTAAGAGTGTGGCACATAATGATTGGGTCTATCCCCACCATCTAAATGAGTCCAAGCGAACACGTCCTTGTTGGCCTGAAGAAAGTGAACTAACTCCTCTTTTAGTTTGCTATGTAGTTCTTTTTCAACTTTTACTATTTTTGTCATGTCAATCGGGTTTATACATATTTCCTCAAGCTCCTCGATGGGTTTCATCCTCTCTTGGTCACCCCTACAACCGAGTTCTGTGATAATCTCCTCTCCTTCTACTTCTTCATCCACTAGGTTTGCGTCTTTTCTCTTTCTTTTCTTTTCTGAAAAGCTAAATTTCCTAAACGTATGCAGGTCCTCACTGCATGCTTTTGCCTTCGCTTTGAATGATTGGTTGTACGGACCTTCATTCAAAAGCTGTGTAATTTTAGTTTGGATTAACTTACCTTGCACTGTGTCATAACAAGGAATGTAGTTTTTCTGATATTGATCAAGCATAGCAAAATACATTTCACGGGAGCTAAACTGTTCTCCCTTACTGTTCCCAGCCACTCTTAGTTATATACTTCACCACCACGTACTTTGGTGACACGAAAGCATCAACCTAATCCAAGGATGGCCTTCCAAAGAATGCATTGTAATAGAATGGCCGACCAATTATGACAAACAAAGTTTTGAAAGTCCTGTAGTCTGGTGAAATCCCCATCTGTACCAGCAGCTTTATTTTCCCTAAAGAGATTGACCCCTTATTATTGAATCCAAAGATAGGCTCCAATCTTGGTTCTAGCTTCTCCTTAGGAATTCCCATCTAATTAAATCCATGCTTACATATGAAATTGACCGCGCTTCTGGTGTCAACAAGAATTTTCGTCACAACTGAAAGTCCGATTTGAGAAGTTATCATAAGTTGGTAGTTATAGAGATGATGGACTCCTTTCAACTCTTGTGGAGTAATGGTTAGGTTATGCATCTGAATCTGATACCAAGGATTTTTATGTGGAGGTTCCTCCTGGATTGAGAAAATCCTTTCCTTCACATCCATGATGTAACGATTTCTGCCACCTTTGCTATTTCTAGCTATATGTGGTTCCCTATGGATCACGTCAATTCTATTAAGAGGTAGGATGAAATCAAGCTGGACATCTTCTTCTACCACATTTGTAGTGTTATTCAGGAGTTTTGGATTACTCTTCTCTAGATGGGCATCTTTCTGATTATCCTTGACAAACTCCTTAAACTGTTTGTTACAAATCATCCATTGGATTGTACCTGCTAAAACTCGAAATTCATCCGTCTTATGTCTATGGATTTGTGATAAGAGCAATATTCTCCTCCATTCTTTGGTTCCGGGTTAGTCTTTTCCTTGTAAGAGATTGGGAAATCACCATTCTCCTTCATTGTAGCGTATATGTAAGATATCAGTTTGTTTAAAGCAACATGGCTTGGGTTTGAGTCTTCTTCCCACCTTGGCTTTTTGTGATTACGACTGTGATTAATCTTTTCTGTTTCTCATTTAAGCTGAGTTTTCCTTTTAGTATGGTATATTTCATCCATTCAGATGAACTTATCTTCTTGAAAGTGAAAGTCTTGCAAATCCTTATGCCCTTGAATGTATATTTCACGTCAAAATGGGGTTTGCTCGATTAGCGCTAAGTGTACTGCCACTAGCTTATCTCTATCAGTCATGTTTCTAGCCTTCAAAGCTTCTGCATTAAACCTTTTAAGATAATCTCCTAATAGCTCTCTTTGTCTTTGTTTGATGTTTGCTACTATAGTATAATCAACGACAAGATCTTTTCAGATGTAGAATTGAGCTGAAAACTCATAAAAGAACCGATTCCAATAGTATACAGTCCTTTCATGATATTGCCGATACCATTTGGCTGCTGCACCTTGGAAAGTGGTTGGAAAAACCCTACACCGTACTACTCCAGATGCATTATACAAGTCCATTCGACTCTCAAAGGCCAATAAATGGTCATCTAGATCAGTTGTTTCGTTGTATTTGATCGATGAGATCTTAATGTGAGATGGAATTCTTGCAGACATAATCTCATCAGTGAACAAAACTTCTCGCTAATTATCATTGACTCTCTCATATTAAGTCTTATTTCCTTTGCATAGAGCATATCCTTTGCCATTTTTTCTACCATATCCTTCAAGTAGTCCTCATTGGTATGATAATTACTTCTTTCAGGTTTATATCCTTCTGAAGTAGTGCTTCCAGATCGTTCGTTTGATTTTTCCTCGATCCTTCCTTAATAATCTGCCTTAATCTGCTGGTTTTCTGTAGAGTTGAGACAAGCTTACTTTTGTCCTTATTCCTAAGTTGGGAAGCATTTGAGTTTCTTCTTAGAGATTCTACTTCGTCCCCTCTTATAAGCTTAGTAGTCTTTGAAGATTTTTGGGCAAGCACTTCCTCCAAGAGTTCTTTCATCATCAGCAGTTGTTGCTTCAAGTTCTGGATTTTTGCTTCACTGCCATCGATTGTGACGGTTGCCCGTGTTCTGTTTTTCCTATGTTGAAATTGGGAGTCACATTATCTTCTAGTGTCATTGTTTGTATGACCTCTTCAGTCGAGCATTGAGTCTTCGTGATCTCATTTTCCTAAAACAAAATTCACTTAATTAGTCTAGACGATGAGAGAATTAAACAAGTCGGAGGTTCAAGCCCTCATTCTAGCGCCAAAAATGTTAGACCCAAAAATAGTATAACACTTCAGATGCCTCTTGTGGTAAGTTAGTTCTTGAATCAAGTACATACGAAGAGTAATCAAGCATGGGTCGATCATTGGCGACTTAGTCTTGATATGTGTAATGGCATGATCAAGGCTTTCGACAAAGATTAAAGGTCTAACTCATCACTTGTGATTGATCTCGAGATAGAATCATTAACTGATAGATGACAACTGGCCCTTGAGGAGGGGCATATGAAAGTTCATTTTATCTCTTTGAGTTGTTATGTTCGAAGTCCTCTTGGCCCATTAGGGTTGTCATGCATGTGGACCTACAATAGTAATTAAACAATATTGTCCATATGGCTAATGATATGTCATATTTCCAGTAGACATAGATGATAAGTCACAGAGTCATATTGAAGTGCGTTATGTATAACAATGAGTTATGCATCCGCTCTTATGTTCAAGGTCCATAGTCCATATAAATATGCAATAGGAGTTCATCATAGTTCAAGGCACTTCGACCAGATTCATGTCAAATTGGTAATGACAAGTTCGTATTATACAAGTCCAAATCAATAATGTTCAATAAGGTCATAATCGAAGTCAATATGCAATGTCAAGTTCATATTCACTCAATTCGAATATGATTACAGTCAAATAGATTTCTCCCCAATTTGATTTAGGGTTACAAGGCTTTGATTTGAGAAGAGAGAGAAAGAAATGAAAAATTGATCCCTAAATGGCACCCCTAGAGTCATATTTATAGAGGTGTGGTGGGGTCACTTCGCCTTCCAGGTCTTCGGTGTGCTTGACTTTGGCGGCGTTGGGCTGGCATTGGTTCAATTGCTGTGGAAGCAGCATTACCTCACCTTCAATATCTTCAATGTTCTTCGAAAATGTTGGTAATAAGGTCTTCAATAACTTCAACATTACTACGTGCAAGGTCTTCGTTGATATTGATAGTGTTTGCTATCAATACCGCTTACATACAGAAGTGATGTCTTCGGTGTGCTATCCAGAGAGGATATACGAAGTGATTTCTGTTGAAGAGCATCATGACTTTGTATTCCTTTGACATCATCAAAGAGCGACACCTTTGGATCGCTTTGTGAAATGTAGCACTTCTCCTTTCTAATTGATGGTTGGTGACACTGGTGAGCCACAGAGAGGTAGAATAGTTTGATTGCCGAAGAGGTCATATAGGCGAGGACGTTATACTGACGAAGAGGCCATGTTGATGAAGAGGTCATCTTTTACTCTTGTAATGTTGCTTTATTCTTGTGTCTTCGACATCGATGGTATCTATAGTAATCGACATAGTCGAAGAGCAGTATTTCATCATGAATGGCAATGTCATACAGGTGTTCCTCTTCATACATCTTCGAAGTCGTCCCTATATCCTTTCGTTGACAAAATATTGTACCCTCTTTCCAAGTCTTCAATTTTTTCTGGGCCGAAGTCCCTCATTGACGGTTATAGTAATAAAAATTTCTATGCGAAGGGCGATGGGACATATCATCGAAGTAGTATGTCATCGAAGTGATAAAGTGCAGCGTGATACACCATCGATGAGGTAAGCTGTCATTGAAGTGATGAAGTATAGTGAAATATACCTTCGAAGAGATATACCGGCATCAAAGAGATGAAGTGCGACACTACTCTTATAGCATTTCTTCCGATACATATTACTAGATCTGGATATAGTCACGTCAATATCTAAAAGAAAAGAGATAAAAAGGTGATATCAACAATCAATTACACTTTCCCCTTTTGTAAACATTCTAGTAAAACTATACCTAATCATTATACAAAATAACAAGTGATAATAAACTATTTAACATGACATATAACAACAAAACAACAACAAGGTCAATATATACATGTGTAGATATTAGGATTTATATCTACCATGTATATATTTTCCATTTACATGTATATATTAGTTGCCTCAATTTAATATGATTAATGTATGTTGTATGTTTGATTACAAAATATTACAAAATCTAAATATTAACAACAAAGATTAATTAGACAAAACTTAACATGAATTGACTAATAGAATTTTAAAAATTCAAATTTAAAGTAAGAAATCTAAATTTGATTTGGCAAGTTTTATTCCAAATTTAGATCTAGATTACATTTGATTAAGGTAAAAATAACTTTAATGAATTAAGTACTAATATTAAAATGATTTCCAATTGATTTAAAACAAACATTGATATTACATTAAATCTTTCTAAAGTATATACAAATATACACAAACATGAATATATACAAACACACACATAGGCATACACAGATATATATTTCAACCCAAAAATAATTATTTTTTAATCAAAAAACATAAAATAAATTTACATACATCAAATCAAACAAAATACCAACAATCTCTAGTTTTAGGATATATTGAGAATTTAAAAAGAAACATTAAAATTATTAAATTATTAATATGTTTAGTAATTTAAAATGTAGATTCATAACCTAAAACATTGTTTTGTGCATACATAAATTCCGATTTTAATTTGTCTAGTTAAAAAAAAATCAATCCATTTAACAAGTTGTAAAATTCTATTACTAATTCTAGATTAAGGTGAGGCAATGATATGTACATATGAAATTATGATAATTACATTATATGTAAGAAAGAAATTAAAATCAAAATAGAACCTTTTGGTTTAGCCAATAAGTGACACAATGATTTGGAAGTCCCTTCTTAGATCATGAATCAACATCCAACTTTGCAGGAGAAGGATGAACCATATAACCTTTATATTTATTCGATGTTTTTATTTGTTTTGGAGTTAATTTTGTTTAGAAAAGAAGGAAGATAATTTCAACCATGACAAAAATAAAACTATGAAGAAAATAAAATTAGGGTTTTATTTTTAGTTGAGAGAATGAAACATTTCGCATTCTTTTAATAAAACTTCCGTTATCAATCCCTTAATTTTCTCTCACTTCACCCTTCTCTCTATATATATGACTGGCCATTATTTGACATATATATGATGCAAATTTTCTAAATGTCTTTTAAGCAATTATCTCTTATTTAAATCCGTTCAAAAATATAATGATATCGTATATCGATAAATGCAAATATAACTATTATATATGCATTCAGATAATTATAAACAACCCAAAAAACATCAAATAAATCAATAATAGTTAATATTTAATAAATAATAATTAATTCATAATATTTTATAAACAAATTAAATCATGTGGTTTTTCGAAGAAATCACAAATACCATTGTAAGACTTAGAGGTATGAATTCAATCATCGAAATTTTGAGCAATTCAAATATTAACGTTCATACGTCACCTTAACTAGTAGTATGATAGTTTGACCGAATTCATCAGTTATAGATCTTTTGGGTAAAAATCCAATTTTATATTTTCTTAAGAAGTACCTTTTGGTAACGGTAATTTATACACATTCGCTTTATCAACACTGTATCACTTTAGGATTTATGGAATTTGGTTTTGGTTAAAATTCCAATATCATCCTTATACAATATTATTAGTCCATAAAAAAGTCCTTGATTTAATAATAACATTTATTATGAACCATACTCTCTAACCAGAGATTTTGACTTTGAGTTGAATACAGTTCCAGTGATACTAACCTCATATAACCGAGGGGACGAATTCTCTATTGCACATTGCTTCACTTTTAATGCTTCAACTCAGACCCATCTATAGTCGCTCAATGAATTGCCATGCCATGATTTAATTATAATTAAATTGGAGTATCCACACCGAAGTTCCACTATTTTCT
Organism: Allium fistulosum; assembly: GCA_030737815.1. Lineage (NCBI taxonomy): Eukaryota > Viridiplantae > Streptophyta > Magnoliopsida > Asparagales > Amaryllidaceae > Allium > Allium fistulosum. The sequence continues at coordinate 219,584,707 of CM060902.1, forward strand.
CATGTTGAGGGAACCGTGTAACATCGTCACATTGAGATTTCATGTTTATCTAGTTGTTACCAACCAACAGGAAACTTTCAAATGATTCATTCTATAGATATCCAATAACTACGAGTACGTAACCACTTGCTTCTCTCTAATCCTTTCTCGAAACATCTTGACCAGGAATATTTAAAATAATATGTTATTTTATATTAGGATAATTTTATCATGATTATATATCCTTCTAATTATTACCGCATAACACATCATTTAAAGATTTTCTATTTAATATAATTAAATTAATTACTTTATTAATATATCACAATATAATAAGTATAAAATAGAGAAAAAACACATTTTATTTCGAACGATATTTTATTATAGAGTAATAATTGACAATAAATTATAGAATTTCCCTTAGAGCTTATCCTTAACTCTTTCAATCTCTCACTTGCACTTGGAGCCAAATATGGAATCTCAATCCCCTCTCTTTGATCATTTTTCTCAAAACTAATCAAGCCTGTCCTTTTGTGAATGGATATGCTATATTGTCTTAATTATCTACTATGTCAATCAACTCTTTCCAACACTGATAAACTACCTTTATCATGTGGGAGTAAGTTTCTCAACTTCTAATGAGCTCTAGGTTCTTTCACAATCCTTATCATGACATTGTTTTTCCAAAATAATGTCATGGGATTCTCAATGTTTGAAATCACCCTAGCTCAGTTGTAAATTTATGTAGTTACATTTATACTACTTTCATTACGTGCTATTCAAGGAGATGTACTTAGCCTTTTGATTGAATCAGCCACCAATGCTCACTTGGAACATTTATAATTCAAAACTCCATAGTTAAGGTTGAATATGAATTTAGGATTGACGTGTTATATTCGATGTCACTTATGAAGTTTGAGCCTGAACACTCCCTCATAATAAGTTCATTTTTTCCATAATCAATTCTCTAGTATTTCGTAAATACTTGACAATACTCTTTACTAAAATTTAACGACACTAAATCGGATTTGATATTCACTCAATGCATCAAATACATAAGCGTACAATATTGTCAATTATAGCATTTACGATAGTTCCTATTGTCAATGCATAAGGAATCCATCTCATATGTATTAAACATATTAATATAGTGTTTATATATCTCATTTGGGATAATTCCAACATCCTTCTTTTTATACTAGTTTTTGCTCAATTTTCTCGCAACTAAAAGATAATCCGACCAGCATGTCAAGGCTCAACCTATTCTAGATTAATTCACATAAGACTTAAGCCATCAAAGATAGGCCAACTTGTATTTCTAAGCCCGGCCCAAATCCATATCAGCTAGCACTTCTTGGCCCGGCCTAGTTCAACCTGGCCCATCTTCAACCTGGCTCCGTCCTAGAAAATCCAACAAGCATGTCACAAATAGGCCGGCCTGGACTCAAAAACATATCCAACCAGACACAAATCGATACAACCATCTCATATGACTTGACCCGGCTCAAAAGCAACCCGTCTATGGCCTGGTTCTATCTTATCCTACCTGCGATCGACCCTAGACAGCCCATCTTATCACTTTGTCTCAGTTCGGCACTTCACATCCTAGGCTTAGCATTTTCAACTTTATTCTCAGCAAGCTTTAGCAACAAGTAAGTGACTATCATTGTGCAAGAAGCTTCTCTCCAACCTTTCTACCTAGAAAAGTGTGTAAGATGTTAAAAAGTACAACCTAGTACAACTTAATAAGTATACTACTATAGCCTGTCTTCCAAAAGCGTACGTACTTATGTAGCAAGCAACTATTCTCAGCATAAAACATGCGCCCATTACGACCTCACTGCTAGCATGCATATCGGCCACATATTCCAATCACCTTTCCACATGTATCCCATCGACCCACGTGATCAAATATATGGCCCGGAATGATTCCTGCCTATTTGTGAGCCATTCAATGCTCCCCTTTTTGCCAGTGAACTATCCAACGTGGGTAATTATGGTGCGTTCACTTCCTTGTTAGGGAGTGTGACCACTATATGCTATCCAGTGTGGGTGAGTTATTATGTGCTCATTTCCTTACTTGGGGACTGCTGACCTCAGCAATAAAGGACTGTGCGAGCCATGCTCCTCTCCTTGCCGATTGAGTATCCAACAAGGGTGGATTACTATGCATTCACTTCCTTGTTTAGCGATTGCCAAACCGCCTCGTTGAGTGTGGGAAAGATGTCTCTCCCTTTTGTGTCGAGGTGCATCAACGACTAGAAGCTCGACCACAACGGTCCTGATTTCCTCACCCATGATGCTACATTCCTGCAAGATGAGGCACTGTCATTGAGCTGGCATTGTTATCCTAACTGAATCTGACGTTCGACATATGTAGTGCGCCTACATAAAAATTAGCTGGACATCATATCAACTGGCCGTGTGTCAACCCTCGAGCCATTCAATGCTCCAGTTCGTGCTGGGACCACGTGCCACTAAATTTTTCCACATGTCACTCGGGAGAACCCTTAAGCCACTTAGTGGTTCGGTTTTTTTTTGGAACGCCCAACCTATCAACTAGCCGCGTGTCGCCCAGGAGAACCCTCAAGCCACTCAGCATATCAATCTGCAAAGCATCAACCTCTTTCTTAGCCTTCCCCAACTTCTCCCTAAGATCCTTGGCTGTCTTCTCCGCCCTCTCCCTCACCTTGCCCACCTCCTTTTCCAACTTCTTGACCATCCCTATCGCCTCCTTGGCTATTGCTAAAGCATCCTCGACTTTCTCCTAGGCCTGCTCCCTTTTTCTGACCTCCTCTCGAAGATCTAGGAAGTCACCCCGGAAGTAGGTTAAGAGGTGGGCAGCCTGAAAAACCAATGTTAATAAAAATTTCTACTAAGCATAGAAAACTCAAGTTTTGAGCTTTACAAGAAGGGCACCCAACATGTGTGCATTCAATACGGTCTCCTTGGAATGCTAGTCTCAGCTGGGTCTAGGCTAATGGGTGGATGACAAAATCTTTGTAGACATAAGCTGGAATGACCTCAGAAGGCGATCTAGATCTTCATGATCTGACGTTTGGCGAATCTCCAAAGACATTCACACCAACGGCGTCACCTCTTCCCCTTGGCTAGCCCCTCCACATCATAAATAGGTGCCTTCTTGGCAAAAGGAGTGCGTGCCTCAAGGGACGACCCTCCCGGTCCTCTTTCTCTTCTTCCTATCATCAAAACGTTGAGTTGACTGATCGAGGTAGGGAGGCAAACTAATGATGTTTGGGTTTTTCATGAGTACCTTAGGCATTGGGTAGTGGAGTCGAGGGCGTCGTAGTTGAGCTTGTCGACCACTTAAACAAAAAAAGCCATGATTAGTGCAAGAACAAGTAAAAAAGAGAAATATAAGTAAATTAGCAACCATTTGGACCTGCTCGACCTTGCCATCTAACTAGGGGTAGGTATGATGTGACCAAACTGCCTATACGAGATTGATTAACCCTAGTGTGGGACTCTTTCGGTAGCACAACATCATATCTGAGATACAAAGGATCATGAGCGGGATGTGGCTCAAAGGAGGGACTACATTCCTAGAAATGCCCGGTTCTTGGACCCTCCCATACACTACTTTCATCGGAACTCTCTTCTGTATCCCACAAGACGACTATTGTCCCATCTATGGAACTGGGACATCAACCAGCTATTATGGGTCAAAAGTTTCTCACTGAAGCATCTACACTACATCACTCAACCTATCATAATCAACTTTTGCCACTTTCCGAGCTCCTTACCCTTGATAATGTCATCGTATCCTCAGTTCTCATCTGTGACCGGCCCGACATTAAGGTCTAAGAATATGACCTTGGATTAATTGCGTTTCGCATTGGCCAGTTTCTTTGATAGGAAGGCCCGACCCAATGGGGGTTCCTATCGATCACTAAGACCTTCATGTTCTGGAATTACCTACGGTCATCTTCATCCATTGGATGTATTCACTAAGCATCCTGAAGCTAAAGCCGACATGATTAATAGAAGCTTCTATCGAAGGACAAGTTAAGCAAAGGAAAGGAGGGGCGAAGACGAAAGAAAAGAGAACGTAAAGAGAACTTACCGGGGATTTGGAACTTAGTGTTCCTTAGTTTAAGGTTGACTTCTAGAGGGATAAAGAAATATTCCCTATCCAGCATGAGGTGGCTTTGCTAAGAACAACCATGGAACAACGGGTTGCTGTTTGCTTGAAAATGGAAATAAGTGTCGGTCGTGTATTCAACTTCCTTCTACAACCGAAAGAGCATGTTGACTAATTAAGTGGTTGGCTCCGGAAGATCAAGATCCATGCAAGAGACTTAGACCCCGCATAGAAACTGGTAGCTATTGGAGATAAGTTGACTGGGGGTAAGCCTAGAGGCATTAAGGATAAAAACAAAGGGGCAAAGAGGTAGCATGGCCTCGACTTTAAAGTATCCCAGAGACTAAGCAAAGTAGCTCGGGGAGCGTGGTCTTAATGATCGACAGCTGCGAGTATCTCATTATCTCAACATTTCATTCATGCTTAGCCAGGATCTCAGCCAAGTTTACCACCCCTCCATAATCTAAATGGTTTAAAACCAAAGCACAAAACAATGTAGATCTAGAGGTTGCCATCTTAAACATTAATGGCCTATGTTAAACTACAACTTTCCAACATCTAAGCCTAGCAAGATCCAGGGGCAATGCCATGGGAGGAGAGCTTGACAATCATCTCTATGGCATGCCCAGGGCCGGGCATCCTTTGAAAGTTAATTTATGACTCAGAGAGACTCTCCAAAGCTAAAGTGTAGGCCTCATGGCCCATAACTTCTCTTTTTAACTTAAAGTCCAGGGAAACCCGTTTGAGCTTAAAACTACAGCCCATAACAATAATATAGTTTTTTTAAAACCCTCGGGCCACTAGAAAGTTCATCCACATTGATTGAGAACCACTGACATGGCAACAATGGTCAATCAGTGTCCAAAAGATGACCAAAAAGCATGGATTCTGGCCAAGCAACAACAAGAAATCAACTCAAACTTAAAGCGCTTCAAAGAACCAACAAACAAGCAAAGCAAAACATTTTTTCCATTGCAAAAGCACCATACATTCAAAAGATAAAAAAGAATCAAAGGGGAATAAGCTTACTATTTTTTAGACGAAGAAAAGCTCAAAGTTTGTGAAGAAGTTTCAGGAGGTTTTTTAATGACAGTGGTATTTCTTAGCTTTGATAAAAAATGAAGAAGAAGGAGGTGAGGGTATTTATACACATACCCCTCGATCACATCCGTTGGATTCAAAATACAAGGAGATCTCTGCTATTTAGGTATTATTGATGACACTATCACATTAATAGTCCCTACAACTAAATAACCATCGTGTCGCTTCTAAAAGAAACCGTCTCGATCAGTCATGCGTTGCATATGGTGCATGCATTAAATGTAGAGCAGAAAGACTGAGTGGTAGGATCTTCATTATTTGACAAGCCTGCCCCTACTTGTAGAGGTTGGCTTAAGGGGCAAAATATTGCTTGTTGTTCTCACAAGTAACAGATAAGTCGGCTAGCACATTAAGGCCCAACTTATTCTAGATCTATTTGCATAGGACTCAAGCCATCAAAGATAAACTGGCATGTAGCTCTAAGCCCAGCCCGAATCCATGTCAACTAGCACTTCTTAGCCTAGTCTAGTTCAAGCCAGCCCACCTTGAACCTCACTATATCCCAGCAAATCCAACAAGCAAGTCATAGATAGGCTGGTCTCGACTCCAAAACCTGGCTCGGCCAGACACAAATTGATACAACCATCTCATATGACTTGACTCATCTCAAAAGCAATCCATCTATGACCTAGCGCTATTTCAGCCCGCTTGCGACCAGCCGTACATAGCCCATCTCATCGTTATGTCTTGGTGCGACCCTTCACTTTCTAGCCTTAGTATTTTTAGCTTTATTCTCAGCAAGCTTCAAAAACAAGCTATTGACCATCACCATGCAAGAAGCTTCTCTCCAATCTTGCTACCTAGAAAGTGAGCTTGATGTTGAAAAGTACGACTTAGTATGACTTAGTACATCTGCAGCCTGTCTGCAAAAGCGTACTTATTCCTGTAGAGGCCACGTTTCTCAGCAAAAACACATGCCTAGTATGGGCTCACATTTGGCATGTATATCTTTCACATATTTCAACTAACTTTCTAGCCATCTCCTATCAACCTATACCACCAGATCTATGATCGGGAATGATTCCTACCTATTTGCAGCACAATCTTAGCCATCCATAGATCTATTGTAGCTAATATAAATACTTATTGCCATACAACATCAAAAGGGCTGGATGATTGAAAATTGGTTAAATTATAGCTAATCTCTAAGCTCAGAATTCATTGTTCAACAAGCAACTCTTTATACGCTCTTAAATTTAGTGCCATTATTAGCTTAAGTGATAAATTTCTTATATTTTGTTATATTTCCTTGTAATTGTAAGAGATAAACATAGTAAGAGATCTTTATAGTGGACGTAGACATTCTTCCATCGACTCTATATCTTGTGTTATTTACTTGAATTGCTCATATATTCCACATTTTCCATTTTTAAGTCTAATTTTAGCAAGTAACCTTTGTTAACACAAACGTATTAGTCTGATTCCAAGGTTGGCTAATACTTTAGTCAATGCTAGCCATAAAATATGTCATTTTCAATCTTGTATCGACATTCAAAATGAAATTTATTTTAACATGAGGACATCATTTACAATCAGTAGTATGTTGTCTTACTTGTATTTTATAAATATCTTAGTACCCTTGATATTCTTTCTTACCGACACATGCTTCCTTTTCATTTTGATTGAAAATCAAACCATTTGATTTCTTGGTCAAAATATTTTCTCAACTCTAATGCTTGTCAAATGATACCATCGTATCAGTTCCTGGACCTTATCCAACACTTACAAACTTTGTTATCGCTTCCACTGACGTCGTAATATTTTGATCATCATGTGAAAATAGTATAACCTAAATGATTATTCTGAATCTCCATTCCAACCAAGATGTACCGAAATTCAAAGTCATATTAGGCGATGATTTTGTGAGTAGAAACTGAATTAACTTAAGTACATATACTGATGAACTTGTTACGCTAATTTCAACAATCAAAATCTACAACGTTATTCTCATCAATGTTGCTTACTATATTCCAACTGCATCGATCTTCCTTTCAATAATACACCCTCGACTGATGTATCATATAATCATATCTCAGCGGGTACAACTATCAAAATTGAATTTGAAAATGTACTTGGAATTTATTCTGGATTCAACCATCATGCCATATATTAGATTTTATACTCTTTATGGCTTAATGGCAACTGGGGAAATAATTGCTCCCAATAATTCCTTTTCTCGACATTGATAAGAAACTCAAAGTTTCTTTTTAATATGCAAGAATATATATTAGACATTCTAATTAGTTGTGTCTATTTTAGGATTAGTTAATTTCTTTTCCCTTATATAATCAGTTTCCATGTTTGGGTATTTGGATCATATCCAATACTTACATAAAATCGATTCAATTTTGAAGTTATGAAATTTATGTTCGTAACATAAGTAAGTTAACAGTTTCTGGTTGGTCCCAAACTCCTTTAGGGTGGTTCACACTGGATCCCTCATGATCTAATTTTACTTGAAGCCTCTCGACTCATGCAACCTGTCAACTTTTCGACCCAAGACATGTAGGGGTTTCTTATTAGTTCATATATTATATGATTGCATAAATAGTGCTTTAGATGATATAAATTTTACATATGTACTTACTCTAAGTACATATCCTTATAAAAAAAAGTTGATCCAGTCTCACTCATCATCAATCGTGCTTTGTCCAACAAAGTCTGATTACTTATTATTGATACATCGTTATGTATCATAGGGAGAAGTGACTTTGAGGTTGACTTTTTCTACTACTTTGGAAACTCCTTTCAATATACTCACCTATTCAATCAAATCGTAATATTTTATATCCTTTGCATGTTATGTTTTCCACTTTCATTTTAAATTCTATGAACTTATCAAAGATATACTACTTATGTATCAAATACGCATGTTCATGTCTATGATAGTTCATCGATGAATTTAACGAAGTAAGTGAAATTGTTTTGGTATTACTTTATCTTCAATTCCATAATCTATATGTATTAATCTGAAGTGTTCATTAACTCTTTTGTTGCTCCCATTGGATGGGTGTGTATCTTAATGCATCCATTTATAAGTTTCATATGGTATGCTCCCATTATTCTTCCATTAAATGAAGCTCCATACAGCTACTTATTATTGGCTATTTATTTCTTTTACTATAACTAACTTACTTTCGAGAGTAACAAATATCTTAAACTTGTATAAATAATTTTTATAGAAAACAATTTTCTATAAAATGATACACTTGAAAGAGAAATTCAAATTTCTCATTCCATATTAAGTATCTAACTAAGTTTTATCCAATTCTCATTTTTGATTTTCCTTATGAAGAAGAAGTGACTATTCACTCTCTTCATCCCAACTGTACCTAAGTTGCATCCAATCTTATACATTCACTTTCCTTTCCAAATGGTAGAATCATTCGAAGGAAATCCTTATTATAAGATCGTAAAGAACTCTTTACAATAGTGAATTTGGTCATCCTTAACATTTAAGGACAATGAATAAGTTGCACTTCACGTAAATTGATCAAATAAATATTTTAGTGATCAAATTCCTAGTTCTGTCCAGTAGTTCTTGGCCCATGTTACTTCTTACACAACAAGATAATCATTGTATTCAATCGCATTGAACACATTATCTTGCATTATGGTCTACTTTCTCATTTTATATGATCTAGTTTCATTGAGTTTTTTTACTAAGAATCATGACTATTCACCATATAACATTTATATGTGATCGAATATGGATCAAATATCCATATTCTCGTATTGATTTAGAGTTCAAAACTCATAAAAGACAATACACGGTCTTGGGTAAATACAGACATAAGTAACCAAGGTATGAATGTATTTAGTAATTGTATAATTTGGCTCTTGCATAAGTCTAGACACGACAACATGTAAAAGGTTTTATTGGTAGGTATACTTTATATCTCTAAGTCAATCTGCAATGACCCGCCATTTTGACCATGAAAGTGGACACCGAACACTACCATTGTGTTCCAATGTCACGTATCCAATCGACAAAAGGGCGAATTGTTAGGGTAAATAAAAAGAAAAGAACAGAGAAAAAAAGAATCTCACAGCGAAATAGACAACATATAATATAACAAGGACAGTAGAAATTGTCACTCTAAACATACAGAGTATATCAGAGTTAAAAACAAATCTTATAAGTTGGACAGTTATAAAATCATGACCTTATAAATGCTGATAGGGATACTGTATAATACAATGAAAAATAAAATACTACGATAGGTGAACCTTCAGCTCCCCTCCACGATCTCCAAAACTTCAAAGACAACCTGGGAAAATACTCAATCTGACCCGAGCATTATAAATAAATAACACCCGGATCAGTCTGGAAATACCAGCGTAAGATAACTCAAATAATGTGGATCATATAAAAAAATTGTGAGACCACGCCGCTAACGCGAAATGGGTTTTTACCTCACAAAAATAACATCCATACAAGCAAGAGTAGAAATAAATATCAGGAAACAAATGCAAATAGAAATGGGCATAATTGATTTTAAAACCAGACTTAAAAGAATGGAAATAAAGCGAGTAAAATCCAAACTGGACAGAATAGATAGAACAAGGAAAATAGTCCAACTTGATAGAATAAACTAAATAAAATGACTATCCAAACTTGATAGAATGGATAGAAGAAGGTAGCAGTCCAACTTGATAGAATGGATAGAAGAAGGTAACAGTCTAACTTGATAGAATGGATAGAAGAAGGTAGCAGTCCAACTTGATAGAATGGATAGAAGAAGGCAACAGTCTAACTTGATAGAATGGACTAAATCAATATTTAAATGCCGTGATGAGGAGTGGGCTCTACTCATGGCAATTTAAAGATAAATAGATTCGGGGATTCGAATCAAATAAGGAAAGGAAAATTTCCGAAAAATGACTAGGAAGGTGCACCCCCTTAAAGTATACCTCTAGTAATATACTTTTGAGCTCGGCCACATGTTGTGTGACACTTCTCGGACAAATATCGAGCCGGACCCCGCCAGACCTTACCGAGAATCCAAATTATTCCACATCTAAGTGCACAACCAAATCCAAACTAGATGAGATATGAAACTACCCTTTTGATGGGAGCAACTCCATATAGCTTGGCTTTCTCTCGCGCTTTGGGTTTAGTCATTTCCGATAAAGGGTAACAAAGCTTGATTGAGCAACAAATCGTTTTTATGGTGACGGCACCATGAAGAAAGCTAAATCCGATAATTAATAAATCAACTATCGGGGAAAATTAAAATGATCGTATATGGAAATTAAGTTTCATATATTTACCACTACTCGTCGATTCCAAACAAGGCCTATCTCTCGGTTGAAAATGAAGCCGGGCAAGTTGAGGTAGTGTTACCTCTAGGCATCACCTTGACGACATTTTTAACCTTCGAGATAGAAACGAGTCCAAGCCTCAACGTTTAGCGTTAAATGCATGACTAGATCCTTTCCATATAAGCGATATCGATTATAGAACTATTATTCTATAACCGTAATCAAACTTCAACCCTTTTAAAAAAAACTAAACTTGTGCCTGATTTCCATATTTCCATATTGGTAAAACACTTTTAGAATTAGTTCCTGATTGTTGAAACCTTAAGAAATAATTTTTTCAAGTGTGTGACCCCGAAGGCCTAAACCAACATTAGACCGAACACCCAGAAGATTATCCAACTTAGCATCCCAATAATCGAGTTCCAATTCCTTTTTATAACTTTAAAACAATATTAATTATCCTGAAAGATAATTAATCACATTTAAGATCTCTTTTAAATAAACAAATCTATTATCTTTAATAAAATAGATAATTATCTCCAAAAACTTTTATAACATTGGTAAATTAACTTTAAAAATCTTTATTAAATCAATTTATTAACTTTAAATCAGTTTATTAAAGCAATTTTATTATATTAGTTAATTTACTTTAATCACTTTTTATTAAATCAATTAATTAACTTTAAATATCATTAATTAAAAAGATTTATTAAATTCAAATAACCATTAGTAAAAAATGAATAAGTCATCTCAAACATCATTTATTAAAATGATAAGTAATTTTAAATTCCATTAATTAAAACAATTAATTAAGTTCAAATAATCATAAATTAATTGGATTAATTAAATTCAAACTTCATTATTCAAAACGACAAATTAAAAACATCATTTGTTAAAATGATTTATTTAAATATAAAACATCAATAATTCAAATGATTTAACTAAATTCCAAATATCATTAGTTAAAATAATTAACTAAATTTAAAACAATCATTAATTAAAATGATTGATTAAATTCAAATACCATTATTTAAAATGATTCATTACTTTTAATTATCATTAATTAAAATAATTAATTAAGTTCAATAAATTAATTAAACTCCTTTATTATTAATTAAAAGAATTAATTAAACTCTAATAATCATTAGTTAAATATATTAATTAAGTATAAAACATTATTAGCAAAAATGATTAATTAAATCCAAAGATAAACCAATTTTTAATAATAATTTATTAAATTGGTTAATTAATCTCAAAATAATTAGTTAAAACGATTTAATTAATCTAAATTATCATTAATCAAATAATTAATGAATTTTTAATACTCTGTTTTTAGCAGAAACACAAGCTCAAGTTCATATGACAGGGTTTTTGGGGATGAAATTGAATAAATGACGATATAGCGAAATCGTTATAACAATAATTTACAAGTTAAATGGAATATCAGGAAATAATATGAATTGGCTATTAATATAGCAGCTTATGGATGAAAATAAATAATTTATGGGCGAGAAACCCCCTTTGGGTCTCTTTACAGATTTTTCCTGCAAAACAATGGTTATGGATAATATGTAGATAATCATATGTGTGACGCCCCACCCCGAGACCCACATTAACAAAGAGAATTACTAGGTAATTATGTCTGCTAATGCAGAGAATAGGGCTGGTTATGGACGACCATCATAGTCTTGCATTAGATAAGAGCTAAGTATGTCGATTTGGTATTCATTTTTTTTCATTTTATCTCAAGAGTTCGACATACTTAATTCATATCTAATACACTACTATGGTGGCTACAGGAACAATTCAGAAACAAAATATAATAACAATAAACAATCTCAAGTCACAGAACAGCAACACAGTTAATATACATATACACATACACATACATCAAATGTAATACAACATACCATAAGTGGTATTCAACCACAATATATACATACATCCCAACAAAAGAATAGATACATCGTTCCCAAACAAAAAACTACTACACAAAAACTATGCCATAACCAAAGTCGACGAAGAAGCCCAAAAGGTAAAGCTAGCATAGGTCTAAAAGCTAACTTGCAACTCGGTCTGACCCGAGTAATGAATACACGGGCCAGGCTAACTAGAACTTGATATTGGCAAGAGATGAAGAAATATAAGCATATAAGTGAAGCATTCCTTTGAATATAAAGGAATGATATGAGTAAAGTTTAACTTATACTTCCAAGGGTGGAAGTGTCTCAAAGGTCCATAATTAACTTAGGAATGGGTTTAACATAGCAAAGATGTTTCACCCTCAAGGGTTCGACAATATGAGTGAACATAAGCAATCACACAAGCCATAAGTGAAATCATCGAAATCTCCAAAATCAAATCTCATGAAACTCAAATAAGAGCTCATAATCCCAATATCGAAATCACCATAAACATATATATAAGCCTTTCTCTACTCAAGGCTGTAAATAAAATCATCATCTCAAATTGGTGAAATCAAAATCAAAATCTCATAAAAATTCCCTAATTAGCCAAATCCCAGATGCATGCCGAAACGATGCTTCACGTGCCAAACTCAGACCAATACTATATATATATATTTTAATTTACAATATTAAATTAAAACTTATGTTATTATTTAATATGTACACGTAATCTCCAAACCAGGGTTGGACTCCCCTTTAACAAAATTGTGTCCTCGCAATTTCTAGAGAAGAGTTTGTATTCAACATATTAATTTCATCAATCAAAGGAAGGATAGACACGCACGAGATCAAAATTCCTCACTCTCTACTCAAGATGAAAGAAGACCAAGATAAAAGCACGCTTGGTAAATTCAATGATTTTCCTAAGTATAAATAATAGGATTTGTGGACCATTGAATTTCTTTAGCAATACATCATGATTTCTAAGGTATCTCACTTTCGAAACAAAAACACAACAGGGCGCTACTCAAAAATCTATCGAAGGAGATTGATTTCACAAAAGTTTCTCGAAATAGAGTTGGGATTTTAGCATCGCTTTATCCAAACTCTAACAACAAGTTGATGACTTTCTGTATGTCACTACAAAAGGAGCCATACTGATATTAAGATAACAACCATTGAGGTAAGAAGACCCGATGAGGGATGGTTACTTCAAAGATCAGCCTACTCAAACGACCGCAAAATGCTAGTCGTTAGACTATTGCACTAAGACAAGACAATCACGAGGAACACAATATATATAAATTTTAATTTACAATCAAAATTTATTAGAGTTTGAAATTCATTATCTTAAAAACCATAATCTAAATTTTTATTTACAATCAAACTTCTTAAAGTTCCAAAACTCATTGCCTTTAAATTCAAAATCTTAATTTTCAACACTTGGAAAATTTAAAAACTCCTTCCTATAGTTCTTATAAAATGACAAATAATTTCAAACTCATATTCCCCTTTTTATTCCAAAATTAAATTTTTGAAAGAATTTTTATAATTTCATTTCAACAATTCTTAAGATAAAATTTCAAATTTTGCTACTCTTTATTTTCAAATACCCAAATTCTCATAACAAACTCCCTCTTTAACATGTAAAACTTATTTTAAAATATTCAACAAACATTTATTCTTTAAACAAAGTATTATCTCATCATTTCAATAATAAAACATAACTATATTCAAACTCATACATTTCAATTAACATAATGGCACTGCCTCACCATTGATTTATAATAAATAACCCTATCGATTGGCTGCAGCTTTGACCAAATGATCAAAACCACCTCGCCACTGATCCAATCCCACTATGGTTCAATGGCTGCATATCCCATCCAGAATAAAATTTAATTCTCAAATCTTTTTAATTTATTTCCAAATTGAGTCTCATTAAAACTCAGTTTATCGTGTCTGATTGTCTCATCACAATGTTTAAGAAATTCCGATCGATAACGCTGATCAGGCGTATCGACCAGAATTCTTAAAGCACTTGATGGACAACCCAACACAAAAATCATCTTCTATAAAAGAAGTATCTCATATTTAGTTCTCAAAATGTTCTTTATTTATCCCAAAAACCAAATCCAATTCCTCTTAGAAATATATCTCAATTTTTGAAAAATTTGAAAACACGATTTATTACATATACCCAAAATAAAAAACACAAGAAGAGACTCATCGAGATGTTCCCTGAATATACTCAATTCACAAGATTGAGGGAATAATTGGAATGTTCATCATTCCTAACGGTACAACGAACTACTTAGAAACTCATAACAAGTGCAAAATGCGGTAAAAGAACACTATCCTCCGCAACTCATAGCTAATGAGAATCGGTGTAGGGTCAAGCTAAAGAAAGACCTAACACCACCAATAGATCGCATAAGAAATCAGCGAGATATAAAGGTAAGGGTAAAATATCTTCTTGAATTAAAAGAAGAACACAAATGGCAAATCATTGCTTCGGGTGAAGCAATATTGCTAAGCCTATAAATGAGTATCCAAAAAGATTATCTAAAAAGAGGTAAGAATGGCAATATCAATTAAATTTCAAGGATCACCTCATTTCCTCAGTGTTCGTCATTACTAACGGTATAACGAACTACTTAGAAACTCATAACAAGTGCGGAATGCGATAAAAGAACACTATCCTCTGCAACTCATAGCTAATGAGAATAGGTGTAGGGTCAAGCTGAAGAAAGACCCAACAACACCAATAGATCGCATAAGAAATCAGCAAGATATAAGGGTAAGGGTAAAATATCTTCTCGAATGAGAAGAAGAACACAAATGGCAAATCATAACTTCGAGTGAAGCAATATTGCTAAGCCTATAAATGAGTATCCAAAAAGATTATCTAAAAAGAGGTAAGAATGGCAGTATCAATTAAATTCCAAGAATCACCTCATTTCCTTAGTGGGCATCCTCGTGGAAGGATGACCGAAAGGCTAAGAACCGGAAAGAGATCAATACAATATTCGATTGCCCGATTGGGTGTCATTCCCAAACGGACTTACAGAAATCAACAGAGTCACAATGAGGGGAATTCGAGATATATCATCAACATCTCTATACTCAAGAGTGAATACAGAGACTTCGGAATCATAATCAATATTCCGAAGACAAGAACTAACCAACCAACTGAATTAGAATACCTAACTATAGGACCCTTCAAATCATAGAATGTGGCTTGATATAATGCAAGCCACTCCCTCTCAAATTACTTCGAACTCAAGATAGAAAATAGTGTGCTAAAATGCACGTAAAGATAAGCTACAAGGAACAAATCACAAAATTCTCACGTCAAGTATTGTGGATCCCCTCAAAAGGATTCGCAGTCCTTAATTAAGCAACAAGACTAGAACATCTAACAGCATTAACAAATTTCTCCGGTACGGATAAATGCCAAACACCCGTATCGAAGAGGATTCGAATAGAACAGTCATGAAAAAGAATAGAACCTTCCAAATAGTAGGAGATATACCTCACGACTGAGATGCACTACCAGAAACCTAAGCCACATTCAGATTCCTCGAACCTGAAATCTTCCCCTTCTTAGGACATGCTGAAACTATATGTCCTTCCTTCTTGCAATAATGGAACTTAGGGGTGTGAGGACATTCTCTAGCTAGATGGTCTCTAGAATGACCATTGAAGCAAGCCAACACTCTAGCTGAAGGAGGTGCTGCACCGGAATGAGGACCAGTATTGCCTTGCTTCTTCTTCTTAGGAGGAAATGATTGGGATCTATGAAAGGGAAATTTCTTCTTATTTGGGTTCATTTTAACCTCAGCCTCATCACTAATATCCTTTCTTTTTCGGCGACATCGAGGTGAAGCATCAAATCCACAAGCTCCTCGTACGTGAGCTTAAGCTGAAGCATGAGCGACTTCTTCAAATACTTCTTAAGTCCATATACGAACTTAAGATTCTTCTTGTACGGGGTACTAATAAACTCAAGCCCATACTTGGATAGAGACACAAAGGAGGATACATAATCTGACACAGAGGATTTTCCCTGCTTCAACTCGAGGAAGCGACATGCAAGGAAAACCTTCTCGGATTCTGGCACAAACTTAAGCTCAAAACGATCTCGAAAATGCTGCAATGTAAGAGTAGACTCATCTATCTCAGCTATAAGGAGCTCGTACCAGTCTAGTGCTTGTTCTTGCAGCATACCCGATGCTACAAGAACACGGTGATGGTCGGAAATCTCCATGCGAGTGAAGATGCGCTCGCATGTTCGGAGCCAAGCCTGAACCTCTAAAACTGTCTCGGAGCCTTTGAATGGCTTGCCTCCGAGATGGGTGAAGTCGCTGCACATACGCGCAAATGTGGATTTGCATGGAGGAGAGGTATGAGTAGGAGTGGGAGGCAGAGTGCCCTTAAGAAGCTCAGGGATCTGGTCGGTCGACATATAAACTCCTTCGGGACGAGAACCACTGGATGGTCCCCCCTAAGTGTGACCTCTTCTTCTTTCAGCCATTTGTCGAAAGTTAAGATAAGATAGTATTATTCACAGGGTAGATATTAGCAATTCATAAACATTAAATAAGGAATACTACAGAATTAAAATTAACATTCCTAGACATATTCCTTTCTATCTACTCCCAAAGGACTCAAAAGATTAAGGACAAGACTGGGTTCAACTACGATTTGAGGATGATGTTTACACTTGTATTATACTTGATGTATAGTGATTGTGTACACTGTTCTGTGTTTATTAAAATTTGTTCTGAATCCAGCTCTGATACCAAGCTGTGACGCCCCACCCCAAGACCCACATTAACAAAGAGAATTACTAGATAATTCTCTCTGATATGCGGAGAATAGGGCTGGTTAAGGGCGACCATCATAGTCTTGCATTACATAAGAGCTAAGTATGTCGATTTGGTATTCATTTTTTTTCATTTTATCTCAAGATTTCGACATACTTAATTCCTATCTAATACACTACTATGGTGGTTACAGGATCAATTCAGAAATAAAATATAATAACAATAACAATCTCAAGTCACAGAACAACAACACAAATATATACAGGTAATATCCAAACCAAGGTTGTTACATACTCCCCCTTAACAAAATTGCATCCTTGCAATTTCTAGAGAAGAGTTTGTATTCAACATATTAATTTCATCAATCAAAGGAAGGATAGACAAGCACGAGATCAAAATTCCTCACTCTCTACTCAAGACGAAAGAAAACCAAGATAAAATTGCTTAGTAAATGAAATGATTTTCCTAAGTATAAATACTAGGATTTGCGGACCATTGAATTTCTTGAGAAATACATCATAATTTGGAAGGTATCTCAGTTTTGAAACAACAACACAACGGGGTGCTACTCAAAAATTTATCGAAGGAGATTGATTTCACAAAAGTTTCTCGAAATAGAGTTGGGATTTTAGCATCGCTTTATCCGAACTCTAACAACAAGTTGATTACTTTCCGTATGTCACCATGAAAGGAGTCATACTGATATTAAGATAAAAACCATTGAGGTAAGAAGACCCGATGAGAGATGGTTACTTCAAAGATCACCCTACTCAAATGACCGCAATATGCTAGTCATTAGACTATTGCACTAAGGCAAGACAATCAAGAGGAACACAATAGATATAAATTTTAATTTACAATCAAAATTTATTAGAGTTCGAATTCAGTATCTTTCAAATTCAGTATCTTCAAAACCATAATCTAAATTTTTGTTTACAATCAAACTTCTTAAAGTTCAAAAATTCTTTGCCGTTAAATTCAAAATCTCAATTTTCAACACTTGGAAAATTTTCAAACTCCTTCCTATATATCTTATAAAATGACAAATAATTTCAAACTCATATTCCCCTTTCTATTCCAAAATTAAATTTCCGAAAGAACTTCTATAATTTGATTTCAACAATTCTTAAGATAAACTTTTAAAATTTACTACTCTTTATTTTCAAATACCCAAATTCTCATAACAAACTCCCTCTTTAACATGTATAACTTATTTTAAAATATTCAACAAATATTTATTCTTTAAACAAAGTATTATCTCATCATTTCAACAATAAAACATAACTATATTCAAACTCATACATTTCAATTAACATAATGGCATTGCCTCGCCATTGATTTATAATAAATAACCGTATCGATTGGCTGCAGCTTTGACCAACACCACCTCGCCACTAATCCAATCCCACTATGGTTCAATGGCTGCATATGTCATCCAGAATAAAATTTAATTCTCAAATCTTTTTAATTTATTTCCAAATTTAGTCTCATTAAAACTCATTTTGTTGTGTCTGATTGTCTCATCACAGTGTTTAGGAAATTCCTATCGATAACGTTGATCAGGCGTATCGACCAGAATTATTAAAGCACTTGATGGACAACCAAACACAAAAATCATCTTCTATAAAAGAAGTATCTCATATTTAGTTCTCAAAATGTTCTTTATTTATCCCAAAAACCAAATCCAATTCCTCTTAGAAATATATCTCAATTTTTGAAAAATTTGAAAACACGATTTATTACATATACCCAAAATAAAAAACACAAGAAGAGACTCATCGAGATGTTCCCTGAATATACTCAATTCACAAGATTGAGGGAATAATTGGAATGTTCATCATTCCTAATGGTATAACGAACTAATCAGAAACTCATAACGAGTGCAGAATGTGGTAAAAGAACACTATCCTCTGAAACTCGTAGCTAATGAGAATCGGTGTAGGGTCAAGCTGAAGAAAGACCCTAGCACCACCAATAGATCGAATAAGAAATCAGCGAGATATAAGGGTAAGGGTAAAATATCTTCTCGAATGAGAAGAAGAACACAAATGGCAAATCATTACTTTGGGCGAAGCAATATTGCTAAGCCTATAAATGAGTATCCAAAAAGATTATCTCAAAAGAGTTAAGAATGGCAATATCAATTAAATTTCAAGGATCACCTCATTTCCTTAGCGGGCATCCTCGTGGAAGGATGACCGAAACGCTAAGAACCAGGAATGAGATCAATACAAAATTCGATTACCCGATTGGGTGTCATACCCAAACGAACATACAGAAATCAACAGAGTCACAATGACGGGAATTCGAGATATATCATCAACATCATGATACTTAAGAGTGAATACAGAGACTTCGGAATCATAATCAATATTCCGAAGGCAAGAATTAACCAACCAACTGAATTAGGATACCTAACTATAGGACCCTTCAAATCACATAATGTGGCTTGATAAAATGCTAGCCACTCCCTCTCAAATTACTCCAAACTCAAGATAGAAAATAACGTGCTAAAATGCATGCAAAGATAAGCTACAAGAAACAAATCCAAAAATTCTCACGTCAAGTATTAGGGATCCCCTCAAAAGGATTCGCAATCCTCAAGTAAGCAACAAGACCAGAACATCTAACATCATTAACAAATATCTCCGATATGGATAAATGCCAAGCACCCATATCGAAGAGGATTCAAATAGAACGGTCATGAAAAAGAGTAGAACCTTCCAAAATAGTAGGAGATATACCTCGCGACTGAGATGCACTACCAGAAGCCTAAGCCACATGCAGATTCCCCGAACCTGTACTCTTCCCCTTCATAGGACATGCTGAAACTATATGTCCTTCCTTCTTGCAATAATGGCACTTGGGGGTTTGAGGACATTCTCTAGTTAGATGGTCTCTAGAACCATAATTGAAGCAAGCCAACACTCTAGCTGAAAGAGGTGCTGCATCGGAATGAGGATCAAAATTGCCTTGCTTCTTCTTCTTAGGAGGAAATGATTGGGATCTCTGAAAGGGAAATTTATTCTTATTTGGGTTCATTCGAACCTCGACCTCGTCACTACTATCCCTTTCTTTTTCAACGACTTCGAGGTGAAGCGCCGAATCCACAAGCTCCTCAAACGAGAGCTTAAGCTGAAGCTTGAGCGACTTCTTCATATACTTCTTAAGTCCAGATACAAACTTAAGATTCTTCTTGTATGGGGTACTAATAAACTCAAGCCCATACTTGGATAGAGACTCAAAAGAGGATACATAATCTGACACGGAGGATTTGCCTTGCTTCAACTCGAGTAAGCGACTGGCAAGGAAAGCCTTCTCAGATTTTGGCATGAGCATAAGCCCAAAACGATCTTGGAAATGCTGCCATGTAAGAGTAGACTCATCTATCTCAGCTATAAGGAGCTCGTACCATTCTAGTGCTCGTTCTTGCAGCATACTCGATGCCACAAGAACACGGTGATGATTGGAAATCTCCATGCGAGTGAAGATGCGATCGCATGTCCGGAGCCAAGCCTGAACCTCTAAAACTGTCTCGGAGCCTTTGAATGGCTTGCCTCCGAGATGGATGAAGTCGCTGCACATACGCGCAAATGCGGATTTGCACGGAGGAGAGGTATGAATAGGAGCGGGAGGCATAGTGCCCTTAAGAAGCTCAAGGATCTGGTCTGTCGAAATATAAACTCTTTTGGGACGAGAACCACGGAACGGTCCCGCCCCATAAGTGCGACCTCTTCTTCTTTCAGCCATTTGCCGAATGTTAAGATAAGGTAGTATTATTCACAGGGTAGATATTAGCAATTCGTAAACATTAAATAAGGAATACTAAGGAATTAAAATTAACATTCCTAGACATATTCCTTTCTATCTACTCCCAAAGGACTCAAAAGATTAAGGACAAGACCGAGTTCAACTACGATTTGGGGATGATGTTTACACTTGTATTATACTTGATATATAGTAATTGTGCATACTCTTCTGTGTTTATTATATTTTGTTCTGAATCCAGCTTTGATACCAAGCTGTGACGCCCCACCCCGAGACCCACATTAACAAAGAGAATTACTAGGTAATTCTGTCTGCTAATGCGAAGAATAGGGCTGGTTAAGGGCGACCATCATAGTCTTGCATTATATAAGAGCTAAGTATGTCGATTCGGTATTCATTTTTTTGTCATTTTATCTCAAGAGTTCGACACACTTAACTCCTATCTAATACACTACTATGGTGGCTACAGGATCAATTCAAAAACAAAATATAATAATAATAACAATCTCAAGTCACAGAACAGCAACACAAATAATATACATATACACATACATCAAATGTAATACAACATGCCACAAGTGGTATTCAACCACAATATATACATACATCCCCACAAAAGAATAGATACATCATAAGGTTCCCAAACAAAAGACTACTACACAAAAACTATGCCATAACCAACGTCGATGAAGAAGCCCAAAAGGTAAAGCTAGCATAGATCCAAAAGCAAACCTGCAACTCGGTCCGACGCGAGCAATGAATACACGGATCTGGCTAACTAGAACTTGATATTAGTAAGAGATGAAGAAATATAAGCATATAAGTGAAGCATTCCTTTGAATAAAAAGGAATGATATGAGTAAAGTTTAACTTATACTTCCAAGGGTGGAAGTGTCTCAAAGGTCCATAATTAACTTAGGAATGGGTTTAACATAGCATAGATGTTTCACCCTCAAGGGTTCGACAATATGAGTGAACATAAGCAATCACACAAGCCATAAGTGAAATCATCAAAATCTCCAAAATTAAATCTCATGAAACTCAAATAAGAGCTCATAATCCCAATATCGAAATCACCATAAACATATATATAAGCCTTTCTCTACTCAAGGCCGTAAATAAAATCATCATCTCAAATTGGTGAAATCAAAATCAAAATCTCATAAAAATCCCCGGATTGGACAAATCCCAGATGCATGCTGAAGCAATGTTGCACGTGCCAAACTCAGACCAGTACTATATATATTATTTTACAATATTAAATTATAACTTTCGTTATAATTTAATATATACAGGGTAATCTCCAAACCATGGTTGTTACAATATGGGTTTATAACGATCAAATTAATATGTCACCTATTTTCCAAACGAAAATTCAACCAAACAAGCAATTAAACAATTTAACTAACATCCAAACAGTCAATAAATGTTTATAACATCATTAATATGATATAATTAAATTTAATGTGAGTTAAACTCACATTGTTTTTCTTTTTCGTCGGAACGTCCCATTTTGGACTAAAACCAAACGGTCGTCCGATTTTAACCTAAATTTTCGCTTGCTCCAAATCTAACCAAACTAACTCCATCATGAATATCTCGACAACACAAGTCCAACGCAAGAAACGGCGTTCGAATCCGACCTCGTATGAGCGAGATACAAAATTTATAAGTTTTCTCGGATTTAATTAAAATTAAAATTAAACAACTACACATAAATTACAAGTTTGACCCCACCTTTCTTCCCCAATTCCAAACTCAACATGCACAGCCTGATACACACCCAAATGCATGCCTCTGCTCCTTCCCTCTCTCGCTCATTCGTCCATGAAAACACTCGCCGCTCTATCCGATGAACTCCGCGACCAAATCTCTATCATCCAGTCACCACGTCGCCTCGCCCCAAGCTCCCCAGCAGAACGCGATCTGTCGCTCCCCCACAGTCATGCACTGCAACCAACTTCGGCACAAAACTCCCCCAAACTTCGACATTAGGTGCGATTTTCGATGCTAAATCCAAAACCACCGCCTGCTTCGCCTCTCGCCCCTCCTAGGCTTGACTAGGTGGAACCCTAATCCCACTGGAATTTTGAGCATCCCTAAAACAGCGAACGGTCACTAAATTTTGAGTAGGAACTCGTAGGTCTCGATCGTACGAGTTCAAATACACCAATTTTACCATCTCTTATTGATCGAGTAATTAAATTTAAATTTTTGAAGAGGGAAGAACTCCTCATTTCTGGTTACAGGCATCACTATAAAGAAGGGATGGTTTGGGCTGATGGTTGACAGGGTATGGGCTAGGTGAGGAAGGTGTGGCCCTGAAAAGATGGGGTATGGACTTATATATATATATTATTTTATTTTAAAAATATTCAATAAAACATACCCAAAAATATTGGACTCCAAACGATTGGATTGGCACAACAAACAATAAATATGGTAAATATAAAACATAATATAGAATAAGAAAAAAGCAATTGTGAGTAAATAATTACCACACAAATTTATACTAGTTACCTTTCTTTTTTCTAATTTTTTTCTTTATTTTATGAATTCTTTTAAAAATTCCGTTTTTCTTAAAATATCATGAACAATTCCTGTAGGTTGAGCACCTTTTTCAAGGAAATAACGAATAGCAGGAACGTTTAAATACACCTGATGTTCTATATGTTATACCCCTATACTGAACGCAATGGAATTTGTTTCGAGACCTAATTCGATCGTACGCAGAAGATAGGTTTTTAGACCCAGTTGTTATATTAAGTTTTCGATATTAATTTAATGCGTTTCGATCTCACACGACTAAACGATATGTCTAGTCGCTACGAAATTCGACGGCATAATATAATTCACTATTCAGATCCAATGAAACTGGTTTCATCGAAATCTGAGACTGTGCCCTAGAACGACAATTTTACAGATTTAAATAACGTTTTAAATTTTAATTATTGATATTTATCCGATCATTTATATTTGTAAATAAATCTACAAATTGAATTTACCAATATTATTTGTTAATTAAAAGGAGTTAAATAAAATTATTAAATCGATTTAATTAACATTTAATTTACAATCCAAATATTTAAATATGCCATATATTTGAATTATAAGTTAATTAAATTCCAAAACTCAATTATTTAAATATTGAAAATTAATTAAACATTTAAAATCAAATGACTAGAATTTTGGGTTGTTACATTCTCCCCCCTCCTAAATGAATTTCGTCCCTGAAATTCCAAGGAAGAAAATGTTTCCAAACCCTTAAGTTTAAAACTATTAATTAAAATGAGTTATTAAACTTATTTTCAAAACATATTAGCTGGAATAGATTCCAAAGTGTCTAAGTCTTTTAAATTCATTCACTTATACCAACTAATTTTCTTCTACTCATTCATTCCAAGATATAACCCAAAAAATCAATTTTTAGTTGTCAAAATTTTTCCAAAATTCTCTAAAAGTTTTCTAACTCTTAAAATTTCGCCAGCGTCTCCTTTTCGTGGCTCGATGGGCTCTAATCCAATCTAAAGAAAACAAAAGCCAAGTGGCCTCTCATATTTGGAGCATAAAATCATCAACCAAACCAAATTTCTTGATTTATAACATACCTTTTTGCGTTTGATTTATATTTTGGCAAGTAATTTGTTATCTTCTATGTAAATGCAGGTGCATAAGAATCAAATGGCTCTCTTGCATACCTGTACTTACAAAATCTAAAAGAAAATCAAGCCGACCTAAGCAATGTGATGTAACTCTACATGCAAAAACTAGTATGATATAAATCTACATGCAACCAATAACCATATCTCAATCATATTCAACAAAGTACAGAGAATATTATGTAGTAAATGGTATGCATTCAATTATTTCAAATGATAAAATTTTAGATCTAAATACTCAGGTTTTTCAATTCAAAAATTTACTTTTTCAAATTTCTCAGGCGAGAAAAATCGAAAATCGAAAATCAAAATGACAAGGAGGAAACTCCTCCCAATAAAGTATAGCGAACTCTAGAATCAAAACAACATGGAGCATCCAGTGGTATTTCGGTTCCTCCAAAAAAACATCAACTAGAGTGAATAAGTATCATTCCTTTCCAAAAATGTTCAAAAATTACCTTTTTCAAAATCACCGGGATTTAGGTCCTAATAACAACAATTTAAAATCTTTTGTCTATAATTTTAGACTTAATAAACGATGGTCTATAAAATCATACAACCAATCACTTCAATTCAATTAAATCAAATTAATCAAATTCCGTGAAGGAATAAACTAACACTAACAGTAAATCAAATTCCATAAGGGAAAACTTATCACTTAACATTGTTTCTAAATGCCAAACGACTAACAACCAATTTTTTTAACTTAGGTTCAAAACATTCTTAATTGTCCAAAAATGTAGATAATTTTCTAAGCGTACCATTTTGCTCATTAGCCTTTGGTTATTGCTCAGAAGATTATCCAAACTAACTCAGACAAAATGGAAAGTTATACTGTATATTCTATTAGTTTTGTAATTATATTTGAAGTTTTCTATGTCACTTATATTTTCACTTAGTATATACTAAAATTATTTATGAATTATCTCATAAATTCTCACTCTAGTTTTTAAAATATTTTATAAAGTCATTTCTTTAAAACATCAAATAATAACTTATTCCACTTTGTTTACTTGTATAATACTCTTCTACATCCTAAGAGTAAATACAAATTTATTTAAACCTTTTTCAAAGATCTGGATGGAGATCAAATCAAATTGTGGTTTATTAAAACTGAGTCAACCTATTAACCTTTTTAACTTAGAGTGTTGAAATGAAAAATATTTACGGGTTGACCCAATCATCAAATAGCTTAACACTACTAAGATATTTTAAATAATTATATGGTTTCAATAAAAACAATGTTTATCAGAACCTTCTTTTTTAATTTAACCCAATTTAAACCTGTTTTAAATTATCTCATATCTTCTCTAAGGAAAAAATCTTACTTATCAAAACAATCTCTTACTATAAATACTTTTTATTGTTAAACCGATTTCCTTTTAGGGAGCTTAAAAATTAGATACTCGGTTTTAATTTCAAAACTCATCTTCCAAAGCAGACTACATATATTTTTATATAATAACTTCAACGGTTTATTTATTAAAACTTACTTTGGATTCACTTGGATTTGAATTCATTTCGATCGCACAGTGATAATGTGAATAATTTACTAAGTATTCCATAAATGTTCGCCTAAGCAAACATCTAACCATCACTTAGAAGATTATTCAGATTACCATAAAACTAACTGAAATAATTTCCTCCTAATTATCCCAAAGAAAATGCATTCCATTTCAAATTTTACTTCCAAATATATTTTCTATTTTTAAATATTTTAAAAAGTACCGCTATTTCTCAAAAATTCCTTTGAAAGTATTTTCAAAAACTTGTTAGATTAAAAATCCTTTTTAAACAAATTTTACAAACTGAATTCATATAAAATTTCCTTTATATAAAAATCATTTCATATTATAGTAATCCTTCTCTATTATAATAGAATTATCTCCAATATTTATTCTCTAAATATCTTATCCCACTATTTAGATTATATTAACAACTTTTTATAAGTTTAATTCTAAACCCACCATTATTAAAAGGTGAATTTTCAAGCTAACATTTTCTCTGAACACCTTTATAGTCAAATTATGAAAGTCAATTCACAAAGGGTTCGGTTTAATTCAAAGCAATAAATGCTCCTGAATAAACCGAGCATAATTTAGCTATTATCCCGCCTTTTGGCAAGGCCGTGACACCAAGAAATTGACTGGAAATCAAAGATAGTTCATCCCAAAAAACGGTTATACACAGGTTCGCTATGGATGCTGGTAAATTTTACCCGAGTCCGGATTGAGCTAAAATTAACACGACACGACAATCAAAGCTATGAAAGCCAACGCTTCAAATTTCAAGTCGATCTGAGTTTGTATGCTCAAGTTATGGATCGATCAAATTCTATGAGAAGCACGTCTTGTTCGTATCCATCTATTTCGTATCGATCCATTTCGTATCCATCATCTTGCAACCATCCTATTCGTATCCATCGGCCCACAAGCATCAGTTCATATCCATCCATCAAGGCCCTCCAGTTCGTATCCATCATGCATAAGCGGCATGTTTCGTATCGATCACTCACTTGATCGATATGAAGGAAAGAGCCAAAGATCGGTACGAAAGAGCATACATATGCATGGATACGAAGAGCAATCCCCAGGGTTGATACAAAGAAACCAACAGCCAGCATCAATACGAAGCGGCCTCCAGCCATCGATATGAAGTGACCTACGAGCATCAATACGAACAAAGCCTCACATAATCGATACGAAGAAGGAATAGTCGAGTGAAGGAAGCGTTCCCTCAGCATGAAAAGTGGATCAATCCTAAAAGTTAGCGCCACATCATTGGTTAGCACGTGCCTGGAAGCGATGCGAACAGAAGCAATGCGAACTTGGCAGCCTTCAACAAACTCGGACTTGCATCGATCATAACTCAAAATCTACAAGTCCAAATGCTACCAAATTTTCACAGGAGCTTGCGTGCAACCTCAAGAATGTTCATGATCGATCTCGACTCGATTGGGCTAAATCTTGATCGATACGAATTTCATTCGTAATGATCACGGATCGAGTCCAAACGACCGGGGATCGATCGCATGGGCCCACCTACGTGAGAGAAAAAGTCTTCCGAGATCTGGGCGAGATATTTGCTGCCTACGCCTATAAATATCAGCCCAGTACCTACTGAAAAGTAACTTTTGGCTCTTCTATGTCCAGACTCTGCCCAAATTACTATTGTACTTAAATTCTACTATTGTAACTCATTGTAACTAGCAAGCAAGAATCAATAAAAGTCAGCCATTTCATAGTGGACGTAGGCCATACGCCGAACCACTCTAAATCTGTGTGTTTCTGTGCGTTTTCCCTGTTTATCGATTGGTGTGTTTGTTAGATCTTCATCGTTTTACATTTAACTTCTTCATTTTATCTCTTCAAACACATCCGAAGAGTGTTGTGCCCAATTTTGGTACAAACACTAGCAATTAACAAACAACAAGCAATGCTTATTTAAATTAAGCATAACCGAACAAACAATAGTGATAATAAATAAATATTGTCACATTCAAACAAACACATTATATAACTACATAAACTTTTGAAAATTATTCCTTTATATATATGAAATATAATCCTAGGAAAAATATTTAATTTGCCAAATTTTCAAAAATTCAATACTATGCCCGTTGGCATTAGTCAAGTGCTAAGAAACCCCTATCGATATCGTGGCATCCTACGTCTCGACCAGAATTTATAAAAATCCAATAGACCAATTAACATAATACGTTTTTATAACATTAACAAATACGCTCTTGTAGATATAATACTCTCAAACTCATTCTAAGGTGTCGCTTACCCTATATCTAATGAGTCAAACCCTACCAAAGCCAAGGTTCTCGCTTAACCTTTAGCTCTGAAACCAAATTGTAACAACCCGCCATTTTGACCATCGAAAGTCGACGCTGAACACTACTACTGTGTTCCAATGTCATGCATCCAATCGATAAAAGAGCAGATTGTTAGGGTAAATAAAAAGAAAACAACAAAGAAAAAAGAAAAACAGAATCTCACGATGGAATCGACAACATATAATATATCAAGGACAGTAGAAACTGTCACGCTAAACATACAGTGTATATCAGAGTTAAAAACAAACCTTACCAGTTGACAGTTATAAAATCCTGTCCTTACAAATGCTGATAGGGATACTAGATAATACAGCGGAAAATAAATACTACGATAGGTGAAACTTCAGCTTCCCTCCACGGTCTCCAAAACTTCAAAGACAATTTGGGAAAATACTCAGTCTAACCCGAGCAGTATAAATAAATAACAACTGGATCAGTCTGGAAACAACCAGATCAGTCTGGAAATACCAACATGGGATAACTCAAATAATGGGGATCATATAGAAGTTCTGTGAGACCATGCCGCTAACGTGGAACTGGTTTTTGCCTCACAAGAATAACATCCATACAGGTAAGAGCAGAAATAAATATCAAGAAACAAATGCAAATAGAAATGGGCATAATTGATATTCAAACTAGACTTGAAAGAATGGAAATAAACCGAGTAAAATCTAAACTGGACAGAATGGATAGAACAAGGAAAACAGTCCAACTTGATAGAATGGATTGAATAAAGTAACTATTCAAACTTGATAGAATGGATAGAATAAGATAACAGTCTAACTTGATAGAATGGACTAAATCAATATTTAAATTCTGTGATGAGGAGTTGGCTCTACTCATGGCAATTTAAAGATAAACAGATTCAGGGATTCGAATCAAATAAGGAAAGGAAAAATTCCAACAAATGACTAGGAATGTGCACCCCCTTAAAGTATACCTTTAGTAATATACTCTTGAGCTCGGCCACATGTTGTGTGACACTTCTTGGACAAATACCAAGCCAGACCCCGCCAAACCTTACCGAGAATCCGAATATTTCCACATCTAAGTGCATAGCCGAATCCAAACTAGATGAGATGTGAAAATACCCTTTTGATAGGAGCAACACCACATAGCTTGGCTTCCTCTTGCGCTTTGGGTTTAGTCATTTCCGACAAAAGATAACAAAGCTCGATTGAGCAACAAATCGTTTTTAAGGTGACAGTACACCATGAAGAAAGCTGAATCCGATAATTAACAAATCAACTATAGAGGAAAATTAAAATAATCTTATATGGAAATTGAATTTCATATATTTACCACTACTCATTGATTCCAAACAAGTCCTATCTCTCGGTTGAAAATGAAACTGGGCAAGTTGAGGTAGTGTTACCTCTAGGCATTACCTTGATGACATTTTTAACCTTTGAGATAGAAACAAGTCCAAGCCTCAACGTTTAGCGTTAAATGCATGACTAGATCCTTTCCATATAAGCGATATCGATTACAGAACTATTGTTCTATAACCGTAATCGAACTTTAATCTTTTAAAAAAACTAAACTTGTGCTTAATTTCCATATTTCCATATTGGTAAAACACTTTTAGAATTAGTTCTTGATTGTTGAAGCAAAAAGAATAATTTTTCCAAGTGCATGACCCTAAAGCCCTAAACCAACATTAAACCGAACACCCAGAAGATTACCCAACATAACATCCCAATAATCGAGTTCCAATTCCTTTTTAATACTTTAAAACAATATTCATTATCCCAAAAGATAATTAACCACATTTAAGTTCTCTTTTAAATAAACAAATCTATTATCTTTAATAAAATAGATAATTATTTCCAAACACTTTTATAACGTTGGTAAATTAACTTTAAAAATCTTTATTAAATCAGTTTGTTAACTTTAAATCAGTTTATTAAAGCAATTTTATTATATTAGTTAATTTATTTTAATCACTTTTATTAAATCAATTAATTAACTTTAAATATCATTAATTAAAAAGATTTATTAAATTCAGATAACCATTAGTTAGAAATGAATAAGTCATCTCAAACATCATTTATTAAAATGATAAGTAATTTTAAATTCCATTAATTAAAATAATTAATTAAGTTTAAATAATCATAAATTAATTGGATTAATTAAATTCAAACTTCATTAGTCAAAATGATAAATTAAAAACATCATTTGTTAAAATGATTTATTTAATTATAAAACATCATTAATTCAAATGATTTAACTAAATTCCAAATATCATTAGTTAAAATAATTAACTAAATCTAAAACAATCATTAATTAAAATGATTAATTAAATTCAAATATCATTATTTAAATAATTAATTACTTTTAAATATCATTAATTAAAATGATTATTTATTTCAATTATCATAAATTAAAATAATTAATTAAGTTCAATAAATTAATTAAACTCCATTATTATTAATTAAAAGAATTAATTAAACTTAAATAATCATTAGTTAAAATAATTAATTAAATATAAAACATCATTAGCAAAAATGATTAATTAAATCCAAAGATAAGCCAATTTTAATCATTTATTAAATTGATTAATTAATCTCAAAATCATTAGTTAAATGATTTAATTAATCCAAATTATCATTAATCAAATGATTAATGAATTTTTAATATTCTGTTTTTAGCAGAAACACAAGCTCAAGCTCATATGACAAGGTTTTGGGGATGAAATTGAGTAAATAACAATATAGCGAAATCGTTATAACGAAAATTTACAAGTTAAATGGAATATCAGGAATTAATCTGAATTGGCTATTAATATAACAGCATATGGATGAAAATAAATAATTTATGGGCGAGAAACCCCCTTTGGGTCTCTCTACAGATTTTTCCTGCAAAGCAATGGTTATGAATAATATGTAGATAATCATATGGGTTTATAACAATCAAACTAATATGTCACCGATTTTCCAAAATGAAATTCAACTAAACAAGCAATCAAATAATTTAACTAACATGCAAACAATCAATAAACATTTATAAGAACATTAATATGATATAATAAAATTTAATATGAGTTAAACTCAAATTGATTTTCCTCTTCACCGAAATGTCCCGATTTTGGACTAAAACCGAACGTTCGTCCGATTTTGCCTAAATTTTCACTTGCTCCAAATCTAACCAATCCAACTCCATCGCGAAGATCTCGATGACACTAGTCCAACACAAGAAACGGCATTCGAATCCGACCTCGTATGAGCGAGATACAAAATTTATAAGTTTTCTCGGATTTAATCACAATTAAAATTAAACTACACATAAATTACAAGTTTGCCCCCACCTTTCTTTCTCAATTCCAAACTCAATGTGTACAGCCTGATACATACCCAAATGCATGCCTCTGTTCCTTCCCTATCTCGCTCATTCATCCATGAAAATGCTCGCCGCTCGATCCGATGAACTCCGTGACCAAATCTCCATCATCTAGTCACCACTTCGCCTCGCCCCAAGCTCCTAGGCAGAATGCGGTCTGTCGCTCCTACAAGGTTGTGCACAGTGCACCACGATATATTTCGACACAAAACTCCCCCAAACTTTGACACTAGGTGCGATTTTCGATGCTAAATCCAAAACCACCGCTTGCTTCGCCTCTCGCCGCTCCTAGGCTCGACTAGGTGGAACCTTAATCCCATTGGAATTTTGAGCATCCCCAGAACAACGATCGGTCACTACAATTGAGTAGGGACTCATAGATCTCGATCGTATGGTTTCAAATATATAATTTTACCATTTCTTGCTGATCGAGTAATTAAATTTAAATTTTTGAAGAGGGAAGAACTCCTCATTTCTGGTTACAAGCATCACTATAAAGAAGGGATGGTATAGGCTAATGGGTGATAGGGTATGGGCTAGGCTAGGAAGGTGTGGCCCTGAAAAGATGGGGAATGGACTTAAAAATATATATATATATATATATATTATTATCTTATTTTTAAAATATTCAATAAAACATACCCGAAAATTTCAAACTCCAAACAAGGTGTGCCGCCTGGCGTTCTATATGTTATGCCTGTATTTTGAATGCAATGGAACTTGTTTCGAGACCAAATTTGATCGTATGCAAAGATAGGTTTTTAGACCTAGTTATTATATCAAGTTTTCGATATTAATTTCATCGCGTTTCGATCTCGCACGACCAAACGATACGTCTGATCGCTACGAAATTCAACGGTCTAATATAATTCACTATTTCGGATCCAATGAAACTAGTTTCGTCAAAATCTAAGACTGAGCCTTGGAACGACAATTTTACAGATTTAAATATCGTTTTAAATTTTAATTATCGATATTTATCCGATCCATTTATATTTGTAAATAAATTTACAAATTGAATTTACCAATATTATTTATTAATTAAAAGGAGTTAAATAAAATTATTAATTCCATTTAATTCACAATCCAAATATTTAAATATGCCCTATATCTAAATTATTAGTTGATTAGATTCCAAAACTCAATTATCTAAATATTTCAAATTAATTAAACATTTAAAATCAAATGACCAGAATTTTGGATTGTTACACAATCTTCACGCAGCTCATATTATATTATTAAACATTTTATTAATTACACTAGTTTCACAAATTTATCGATGCTGATTATTTTGACTTTACATAGGATTTGTTCTTACAAAATTAGAATGATTAAATGTTACTGTTTCATTTTTCTAATAAGACTCCCACTAGATTTTTATGTTTCTCAAAACCGTAAGAAAAACATAGAAATAATTTTATTTCTCTACTGGGTGTCAGGACTCCCTTACCTTGGGATTCTGACTTTGAGCTTGGTCAATAAATCATGGCCTCGTATGTGATTGATCGGTTGTATCATATACAACTCCTAACCCATTATCATTGTCCTAATCTCAATCTCAACCTTAGTTTACTTAACAAATCGAAATAGATTATTCACAATGCCCACCATTTTACGACAGCCTAAATATAATGCACATACCTTGAGTTTGCTTAATAAATATGTGCATGTATCTTACTTCATATTATAATATATTAATATTACTATACATAACATCTCACGCTTGAGTTTTCTTAATAACCAAAAAGTTTGCAAGTAATCTATTAATAATAAATGATAAAGGATAACTTATATAATAAGGATTTATAATCTTTAATATATACATTGAGTGATATTGATTTAAGGAATAATGCATTTGTTGTGTAAACACCCTCGTGATTCAAGTGTCGGGCACATTGGAAATCATGGTATATGTACTTATTTCAAAATTTTGTTTTGGGTTTATTGCAGTTCCACTTAGGTTTATACATATATGATTATATAAGTTCTAATTTATTTATAAATTTTACAATTTAATTAAATAATATATATATATATATATTATGTGTTTTTGTGTGTGTGTGCACACGCTTGGGCCGCAAAGCCCTATTTGCAATAAAAACTATTAATCTAGTTTCAAAAAAGTGTGTACGTGCGCCTGTTTGTGTGCATTTTATTAACTAAATCATATTTAATTAACTCATATTAACCAATTCATATTTAATTATTTTTATTTTCTTAAATAAACCGTATTTAGCTAATTTAATTTATATAAAATTATTGAAATTTAATATTTTTCTTCTTAAACTATAATTAATTATAACATCTATAGTTTGTGTATATATGCATAACAATATATGTAAACATATTAATTAACTAACTATAAATTAATTCTATTTAATAATTTCATTTATTAGATTAATTTTAATCAAATGTTTAAATTAATTCAAAAATTTAATAAACCCATCTTAAACAAATCAAAGATAAATATATAATTGTAGTTACATACATCTATCAATATATATATATATATATATATATATATATATAGAAAATAGGTTCCTTTATTAGTAAATAAAGATATAACAGTCCAATACACACCATTCTGGCTCATACAAAGCCCATAGCCAATCGGGCCAAGTAATATACACATAAATGAATATAAGACATAGTAACATAGTTAGATGCATTCTCCATGCCCAGCCAGTATACCATAAACCTAAAAGCTAATTTAGGGTTTTGTGCTATTGATCATGGCAGCACAAAGTGAAATTAAATTGAGGAAGACATAAAATTAACCGGCATCATTCAAATGGATGCCCTATTTCAACAAAATCTGTTCATTCTAGTGCGATCTAGTAATCTTCAACCTCGATTTCTTCATAAGATAAGTTATTTCGATCTGAACCAATTTAGCCTTTTCTATTTAATTTGTGGTTAATTATTTAATTTAATTTAGTTAGTAAAATTAATTAAATATATTAAAATTTTGAAAATAGTTATTTTAGTTTCTTAAAATAATTTTGAAAATTTTGAATTCAATTATAACTTTTACAAAATTTTATTTTATATTGAAAACTTAACTTTTAAATTTAAATTTTCAAACCGAATTTTGTAAATTAGCTCTAGGCCCAAATCAATTTGGGCCTTTACAATTAGGCTAACCTTTTGGATTTAGTCCAACTATTGGGCCAGGCCAGTAGTTATGGAGGGGAGAATACTTGATTATTCAATCTCTAGCCTAGACACCACTTTTCTAAACACCCATCAAATATGTACGTTTAAATAGTTGGACCTAAAGTTGCTAATTAGAACACACAAGTCATTTATACTTTGATATCATTGAAGGAACTAACCCGATATATAACGGGGAAAATAGCCAGCTTTCAAAAAACCTCTCTGTTTGGATCATAGCGTCCATATGAAGTCTAGTGGGGTTTACCAGATCCAATCTTGTTAATTTAAATAAAAATTCACAATTATTTAAATTTCTTATTTAGTTTATTAAATATATGTTGTTAAGTATAAAGTTTGAATAAGTATGAATATATCAATACATTTATATTTCTAAAGGTTTTTAAAAAAGGAATGAACAAATTATAGATCTAGATGTAATCACATTAAGATCTAAAAAGAAAGAGATAAAACATGTGACATTAACAGTGGATTACACCTTCTTCATTTGTAAACATTCCACTAAAAATATATCTAATAATTATACAAAATGACATACGATAATAAAATATTTAACAAGACATATAACTATAAGAGAGTAGTATGGTCAATATATACATTGTTAGCGCCAAAATAGGTCATTAACACCCATCGTTGATGAAAGCACCAATTCACAATCACAGCTCACAGATAGAGTATATAAAGAGGATATAAATATGAAGAACAACAAAAATTAAAAATAAAGCAGTAATAACACAGGATTTATAGTGGTTCAGCTAACTCCGGCCTAGGTCCACTCTAGAAATTTCCTTTTTATTGATTAGAGAATCGATTACAGTTACAATCCCAAGTTTTTAAACAAAAAATGGCAGAGTAACTTGAACAGCCTTTATAGAAGAAGTTAGAGAAGAACAGAATCAGAATCCCTTTTCCAAAGCCCTACCTGCTGTATTTATAGGCAAAATCCGGGTTACTGGGCTTCCAAAGCGATACGGGCCCACCAAAACCATAGTCGAGTCCATATTATCGACCACTGATTTCCTAGAGTATAAAATATACAAACCTCAAGAGACCCGGGTAGCGACCTGAAACAACCTCCATTTTGACCCGAAGCAGACTGCAATGTGACTCCAAGCAAAAAAATACCGACCCCTTGCTTTATGCCGACCTGATTTCCCCAAGGCCGACTTGAAGTATTTCCATTACCGACCCAAAGCAACCAAAAACATGCCGATCCCAACTCCTCACAGCCGACCCCAAGTGACCTGAGTTATGACCCGAAGCAAGTTGACCTGTGACTCGAAGCAGATTGCAGTACGACTCCAAGAAAATACATACCGACCCCTTGCTTTATGCCGACCTGATTTCCTTAAGGCCGACCCTAAGTATTTCTACTACCGACCTAAAGCAACGAAAAACATGCCGATCCCAACTCCTCACAGCTAACCCCAAGTGACCCGAGTCATGAACCGAAGCAAGTTAACCTATGACTTGAAGCAGATTGCAACACAACTCCAAGCAAAAACATACCGACCCGAGAATATGTCGACCCTATCTCCAAGCTTTTGTGCGGATCCGAGAACCTATTGTCGACCCGAGGATGCTTGTTCCTTGACCCAAAGTAGTGATAAACCCATCATTTTATGCAGACCCCTGATGACACATGCCGACCCTATAATAATATGCCGACCCCAAGTGACCCGGGTAGTGACCTGATGTAAATAGCCTGCCGACATGAAGTTATCACCGACCCCTCCAAAACTTACCGATCCCATGTGACCTGAAGCAATGCCTCACTTGACTCGAAACAACCACCATAAAAACCCGAAGTAAATCCAATGATGACTCGAAGCAAAATCCAAACAACCCGAAATGACTCGATTTTTGTCGAAACTCATATTTCAAGGATCCCGCACCTTTTGTCCATCGACTATGCCGAATCCCGGCTTCATAATCATGTTTATCATCCATGATTGATCGTCTATCCATCCAATCGAATGAAACTCATAGTATTCCAACCTCGATAACCATGCAGTCGATTGGGTTAAATCCGCCTGTACGCTGCCTTGCCAAAAGGCGGGTTAACACTGTGCCCCCCAAAACATACCTGGCGATAAGAAGGTGTGTTTTGTATTACCATAAGTTCAAAATCTGAAGTCCATATTTAGCCTTGAATCCAATCCATTGCCAAACTGAGTCCTCAATCTCTTCGGATCATTAACAAAATCCAAGACTGTTCTGAGTCGATATCCAATCCTGAATTCATTCCAAATCCATTAACAGTATCCACGACCTCTCCGGATCATTTTATCCAAGTCTGGTACCTCTTCGAGCCCTATAGTCCAAATCGAAGACCTCACCGGGTCCTATAATCCATATCTGGGACTTTGCTGGGTCCAATTCTAAACCCGATACCTCGTCGGGTCCTATAATCCATATCCGGACCTCGCCGGGTCCATATCCAAACTCCGGACCTCTCCGGGTCCATATCCAAAGACAGGACCTCGCCGGATCTTATAATCCATACCCGGGACCTCGCTGGTCCTTATCCAAATTTAGGACCTCTCCGGTTCCATATCCAAAGACGGGACTTCGCCGGGTCCTATAATCCATACTTGGGACCTCGTCGGGTCCTTATCCAAAGTCGGGACCTCGTCGGGTCCTATAATCCATGTCCGGGACCTAACCGGGTCCTTATCCAAAGTCGGGACCTCACTGGGTCCTATAATCCATATCCGGGACCTCACCGGGTCCATATCCTAATCCAGGACCTCGCCGGGTCCATATCTAGATCCGGGACCTCTTCGGGTCCACATCCAAATCTAGGACCTCTCCAGGTCCTGTAACTCAAATTCGGGTTATTTTATCCTACTCTAACCTCGACTCTCCGGTCAAGGACTTAATCCGTGGGGTATCCTTCTCCGGCCTCGATGCCTAGTCAAGGACTTTTATTCTCTGGCCTCGACTCAACGGTTGAGGATTTTGTATTCTCCGGCCTCGACTCACTGGTTAAGGACTTTTTATTCTCCGGCCTTGACTCTCCAGTCGAGGACTTGTTATTCTCCAACATCGACTCTCCAGTCGAGGACTTTTTATTCTCCGACCTCAACTCTTTAGTCGAGGACTTTTATTCTCTGGCCTCGACTCACTGGTTGAGGACCTTTTATTCTCCGACCTCCACTCTCCGGTCGAGGACTTTTTATTCTTCGACCTTGACTCTCCGGTCAAGGACTTTTATTCTTCGGCCTCAACTCTTCGATCGAGGACTTTTTATTCTCCGACCTCGACTCTTCGGTCGAGGACTTTTATTCTGAGGACTCGACTCTCCGGTCGAGGACTTTTTATTCTCCGACCACGACTCTTCGGTCGAGGACTTTTATTCTGAGGACTCGACTCTCCGGTCGATGACTTATATTTTCTAGGTTCTCGTCGAGCATAGTCCGTACTCGACGACTATTTTACCAAAAACCAGAGGAAAATCCAATCAAAATCCAATCTGAAATTCAGATCAAACTAGACCAGAAATCCATATCAAAAATCCAAACCAAAAAACCAACAAAACCAAAAGTTCAAACCAAACTCCAAAACCAAACCAGAAAAGCAAATATCCAAATCAGAAAGAAATGGCAGATTTCACAAACTAGAGCATCATGGTTTATCATCATCTAAGAGCATGCCTGGGGGCTATCTCTGTCCCCGTACATGAGTAAGTGACTTAGCCGTCTGCCCATAGCTTGCTACTTATTCCATACAGTCCCGATTAGTTGATGACCTATGCCTTTAAGTCAGGCTCGCTCCAGTTTATGGAGGGTGACGGCTGCTCCTATCCATCATCGTGGTCTAATTCCTAGAAAAGCCAACAAGATCCATGCCCCCAGTTCCGTGGGGAGAGTAGTGCCTATCCATGTGAATGATTAGTGTCGATCTATTTTCCTTTGTTGGGGGCTTGCCCCCGGTCATTCCAATCCATGTCCAAGCCAGCTAATTCCCGTTCCAAGTTCTGGGTTCCAACTTCCAACTATTCTAGCATCCATAGGTTGTTTCTGATCGTCATTCCCATCCTGCCCCCAAGTTCGTAAGGAAATCCTGAAACCTGCCCTTCTGGACGAGCGTCCAAAAATGGTCTCCGATTATCACTTCCATCCTGCCCCTGAGTTCATGGGGAAATCCCAAATCATCCTCTTCCAAACGTGCATCCAAGTTCTAATCCATGTCAAAATCCATAGCTTCATCCAGCATCCTGCTTACTTCCTTTCCTACTTCTGATCTTGGATTTCCTCCTCCTTCTTTAGCATCCTATTGTTTCCATCTTGTCCTTGCCCTCTGTCTCCTCGTTGATTGCTTAGCCATAGTTTTCAAAATTTGAGTTCCTAAGCTTTCAAAATCAAAATCCAAGCACCAGAATCCCTGAGTGCTAGCTCTCTCAGTGAAAGCACCAAAATGTTAGCACCAAAATTGGTCACTAACACCCAATCATTGATGAAAGCACCAATTCACAATCACAACTCACAGATAGAATATATGAAGAGGATATAAATATGAAGAATAACAAAAATTAAAAAGAAAGCAGTAATAACACAGGATTTATAGTGGTTCGGCTAACTCCGACCTACGTCCACTCTAGAAATTTCCTTTTTATTGATTAGAGAATTGATTACAGTTACAATCCCAAGTTTTTAAAACAAAAAATGGCAGAGTAACTTGAACAGCCTTTATAGAAGAAGTTAGAGAAGAACAGAATCAGAATCCCTTTTTCAAAGCCCCACGTGTTGTATTTATAGGCAAAATCCGGGTTACTTGGCTACTTGGGCAATACGGGCCCACCAAAACCATAGTCGAGTCTATACTGTCGACCATTGATTTCCTAGAGTATAAAATATACCGACCTCAAGAGACCTGGGTAGTGACCCGAAGCAGCCTCCATTTTGACCCTAAGCAGATTGCAATGTGACTCCAAGCAAAAACATACCGACCCCTTGCTTTATGCCGACCTGATTTCCCCAAGGCCGACCCAAAGTATTTCCGTTACCGACCCAAAGCAACCAAAAACATGCCAATCCCAACTCCTCATAGCCGACCCCAAGTGACTCGAGTCATGAACTGAAGCAAGTTGACCTGTAACTCGAAGCAGATTGCAGTACGATTCCAGGCAAAAACATACTGACCCGAGAATATGCCGACCCCATCTCCAAGCTCTTGTGCGGATCCGAGAACCTGTTGCCCACCCGAGGATGCTTGTTCCTTGACCCAAAGTAGGCTGAACCCATCATTTTATGCCGACCCCTAAAGATACATGCCGACCCCATAATAATATGCCGACCCCAAGTGACGCGGGTAGTGACCCGAAGTAAATAGCCTGCCGACCCGAAGTTATCACCGACCCCTCCAAAACTTACCGATTCCATGTGACCTGAAGCAATGCCTTACTTGACTCGAAGCAACCACCATAAAAACCCGAAGTAAATCCAATGATGACTCAAAGAAAAATCCAAACAACCCGAAATGACTCGATTTTTTTCGAAACTCATATTTCAAGTATCTCGTGCCTTTTGTCCATCGACTATGCCGAATCCCGACTTCATAATCATGTTTATCATCCGTGATTGATCGTCTATCCATCCAGTCGAATCAAACCCATAGTATTCCAACCTCGATAACCGTGCAATCGATTGGGTTAAATCCGCATGTACGCTGCCTTGTCGAAAGGCAGGTTAACATACATGTGTAGATATTGAGATTTATATCTACCATGTATATATTCACCATTTATATGTATATATCATTTTCCTCAATTTAAAATATTAATGTAAATTGTATGTTTGATTTTAAAATATTCTGAAATCAAATATTAATAGCAAATATAGGTTACAAAACTTAACATAAATTGACTAATAGAGGTTTCAAAATCCAAATTTGAAGTTAGAAAACTAAATTTGGATAGGCAAGTTTTATTCAAAATTCAAATCTAAATTACATTTAATCAATGTAAAAATAACCTTAATGATTAAGTATTGATAATAAAATTAGTTTCAATTAATTTATAAAAACATCCATATAACATTAGTCTTTCTTAAGTATTTGCAAATACACACACACACACATGAATATATTAACATATATATATATATATATTGAAATATTAACCAAAAATAAAATTTGTTTTTTAATCCAGATACCATAAAATAAAATTGCATACATCAAATCAAAAAATATATAGGCAATTTCTATGTTTTAGAATTGATTGAAAATTCAAACAAAAACATTAAAATTACTAAATTGTATAATATATTTTGTAATTCAAAAACATATATCCATAACCTCAAACTTTGTTTTATGCATACACAAACTCTGGTTTCAGTTTATTAAGTTAAAAACAAATCACATCATTTAACAAGTTGTAAAAATTGTACTACTAATTTTTGATCAAGATGAGGTAATGATATATACATATAAATTTGTAATGATTACATTACATCTAAGAAGACAAATTAAAATTAGAATATACCTTTTAGATCTAGCCAAAAAGTGACACTTGATTCAGAATTCCCTCCTTAGAACTTCGATTTACACCCAACTTTGTAGGAGAAGGATAGACCATGTAGCCTTTATATTTACTTAATGTTTTTATTTTTTTGGACTGGTTTTGCTTAGAAGTGGAGGAAGATAATTTCAGCTATGGCAAGGAGAGAAGAGGAGAAAAAGCAAAACGGTTGAAGGAAATAAAACTACTGGATTTGTTTCAATTGACAGAATGTAACCATTTTCATTATTTTGATTAAAACTTCCCTAATTAAACCCATATGTAACGACCGGCCCTTCGTAATACATTGAATCAACTTTGAATGATAAAGTTTGACTACTCAATAGCACAAAAGATAGTCAATCAGGATAAAATTAAAAAAACACCATACTAAGGTATGTCGATACAACTTCACAACGAGAAGATAACATATAATATACTGAATATACATGAAAAGAACATGATAAACATTATACAAGAGAGCGCACTAGCGGAAGCAACAGATAAATAAATATCGATACAGAAAGTCAAAATACATTACTCCATTCATATGAAGTTCTAAATATAATATCTGATATCACAAGTTTCACATACAAAATAGCATGTCTACCTTGTACAACATCACCAACAAATATACGTATCTAATATATCAACTTCACGTCTCTAGAATGCTCCAGTTGTTCTGTAAGCTTGCCCCCAAAAGCACCTGACTCCTAAACTACTCAATCGAGCACTCGTGAGTTATCATGACATAAACATGCAAAGACAAAACACATGCAAGCATAAAGTCTGGTGTGAGGGGAACTACCTCTAAGTACTGTATACACATATGCAACATATATACACCTAGTAAATGTGAGCTAGGATCAATGGGTAATACTAATCATACTTTGCCCAACTTTATTAAGGATAATACATAATAGTTTTCTCTAATTAAAATGATACATACTATTACAAGTCCTGTTATTGAATATGAAAAATGAGTGTAAGGGTAATACTACACTTCATAAGAAACGGTGCTATGGATCTCTCAATCCCTACCGAACCATCGGAAATGGAAGACAAATACAACAATATTACAATACTACAAACATAGCATGCCCATACCCAAAACCGAAATACGAATATCTATAACCGAAACATATGGTGAATCTCCATTAGCTACCAAAGAGACCTATTGAAAGCCACAACTAACTTGTGGACTCCCTTGAAAACTAACAGCTCAAAAGAAATCGGCTTGTAGGTCCTGTCACAGCACCCGTTCATACAATACAATAATATATTACCTACTCAAGGTTGGCGTCCCAATCTCTCTCCGCCCTTGCTCTGGTACCACGTCTATAGGGCGTGTGTCTTAACGGTACAAAGGATTCTTTTTACAAAACCGATATCATTCGATTGCCTATGGATAGACAATGCAGATTCAAGCTACCCTATGTACACCCTTCCCACATGTATACACAACATCAAAGTATTGTGGTCCATGTGAGGATCATGATTCATTCTTGAAGTTCCACGCACTACCTAGTTCTCCCAAGTCAGGCATACCAAACCAATATATATAAATTGCTCAAACTATGCAGCTACAATTATACATAAACATATAAATCATTTGAATCACATATTTATGCATCTGTATAATATATTTCATCCACTATTTGGTAACCCTAAGCCGGGTGTACTGAACTATACATACACTTAAATTATGTATCGAAAATCATGTCGAATTTCGATTAGCTTCAAAAGAGACTCGTCGAGAGCCACAACCAACATGTGGACTCTTCTAAAAATCAACACCTCAAAAGAAGTTAGCCAATACATCTTGTTGCAGCATTTGTGCATACAATGCAATAATATATGAGCTACTCTAGATTGGCGTCTCAATCTCTCTCCGCCCCTGCTCTGAAACCACGTCTGCAGGTCGTGCATCTCAATGGTACAATGAATTCCTTACACAAAGGCAATACATAACCAAAGTAATCTATCATCTCGATATCAATAACAATTCACACATACAATCACATAAACAATTCATCAGAAATGCATCTTACTTAAGTCACCAATTTAACAATTATATCTTCTTCGTATTATTTTATAGAAGTCTCACAATTATTTTATCAAATAACGCACTTGCCTATCAATCGTATTATAGCTTATTTTTATTTAATTCTTCTATTTAAATTAAGTTTAGCTATCGATAGGGTCTCAAAATATTTTATAGCTCTTGTATATAATTTCTATATATATGTATACATATATATATATATATGTCAAACCATTTCTTAGGGTCTAAAGTTAATAAATCATGTTATCACAATATTCGAGATTGTTTTAACCTTAATCAAAACATATTAAATAATACAATACTTCTTTGTAATATCTAACTTCTCAAATCACCTTTACAGAAATTCACTAGT
The DNA here is from genome assembly GCA_030737815.1 of Allium fistulosum. Lineage (NCBI taxonomy): Eukaryota > Viridiplantae > Streptophyta > Magnoliopsida > Asparagales > Amaryllidaceae > Allium > Allium fistulosum. The sequence goes on from CM060902.1 coordinate 219,628,587, forward strand.
TAGATAATTATTTACTTACATTATAATAAACTAATATCAAGGCCAGATAAACTTCAAATCCATTTTAATACCAGTTTAACCTGCCTAAATCATTATTTAACCTTATCTTATTTTAAAGGTCATACTTCTATTTTCCGATTAGTAATAAAATATATAATAATATTTTTTATCACTAATATAACTACAAATTAGAGTTCTAATTAATTTATAACCATGTTATAAATTGAGATCAACACCAACTAATTCTATTCGGTATGAATCAAACACAATATTTATATATACAGGATCTCAATCAATCATTCAGAATTTTTACTCAAACCAATCCAATCAAATGGGGAAATAATAACTTATATATATATATATATATATATTCTACCCCTCTTAGGCAATATTTTTCAATATATATAATTACCAAAATTTATGCTAAATTATAAATTCAGAGTTATAATTCTGCTCATCTGAACCGTAATTTCTTAAATGTCAAAATCTCAGCCAAAGCTACACCATGACGTAGATAATTATCTCACTACGAGTGCAACGCAAAGACCATGTCTCAATTGGACCTTTATGTAAGAGATAAATTTTATAAGAATTCAGAATATAAATATTAATTAATTTACTTAATTAACACTTAATTAACTAATTACATATAATCCTTCTTTCCTCTAATGTTCTGTGAGAATCCATGCACGCATGAACCCATGTATCCACTTCTTCTCTCTTTGCATTCTCACTATATAATCAACGAATCAACGAACCGTCAATTCCATAGGGCTCCACTTCGCACGCTCTCCATTATGCACCCTAGCTTGTCACGTTCGACTTCCTTGAAAATAACGTGATCTACTCCCTCCTTTTCACCACACAAAAGTCTTGCACCACCATGGGCATCGGAGTTCAAGATGATGGTGTAGAAAGGTGTGCGTTTCTTTGAGAAACACGATGGTACCCTTTGTTTCGCACTAAAACCCCTCCTTTTCTAACGAAGTCTAACCCTAGTAAATGACCTAATAATGTCGACCACCTCAAACACAGCCGCACCCCATCCTCTACCCGGATGCGAAGTACTCCTCTCCACGAGTCCAATGGATTCGATCTCAACATCTATCGTGGCTTGAAGCTCTGGATTTAATTCAAAGAAGGAGTTGGCCATGCTTGAGTAAGGAGCAGAAGAAAGAAATTGAGGAAAAATAAATATCTTGCTATATGGAGGAATATATATATATATATATATATATATATATCATTTAATTTCTCAAATAAACCGCCACATGTTTTGAGCTCTTATGATCACACAATATATTGAATTACCATGAAACTCATCAGTGTGTATCACCTTATTTTTCCAGTTCCGATGGTATAAATTTCATCACTATTTGAGATAGCTCTTCAGGATGATGATTTCATGCATTTCGATGTCATGTTGGCCATCAGATCACCCAATTCCAAAAATTCCTCAACCATAAGTCTCATAATGCAGTCCTCATCCCATAATCACAAACCGTCAGTCGAGATCCCACTGGACTCGACTACGCACGTATTTTTACAAAATACGTATAACAATAAGTAAACCATAAAAGTATCGTGACTCCAAAGATACCTATATTTATACTCATTTTGATTTGCAATTTTGATCTAGACTCAATAGAAGCAGTCTCAAAATCTAATTCGACCATATGTGAAAAAAAAATCAGGTTTTTAACCTTCAGTTGATTAACGATTCAATATTTAAATTAATTATTAAAATATTCAATCGCTAAAAATGCGTTTTGTTACATTCTCCCCTCCTTAAAATTATATTTTCCCCAAAATTCCTATGAGTATGACCCCTCCTTAAAAGAATTTTGTCTCCAAAATTCCTATGAGTATGACAATGCGACTAGACTGGCCAAATTTTCAAGTATAACATATAACTCCTAACCCTTTGGATTCTAAAGCCCTCTCATTTTGGAAAAATTCAGCAGAGCCTCCTTTGCACAGTTAGCTTCGAAAAATAATAATTCAAAACAACATATATATACTTCTATGTGTGTGTGTGTGTGTGTGTGTGTGTGTGTGTGTGTGTATCCATACCATATACACTACAAATATTACATACCTTTTTTACAATAAGGGCACGCCATTTAGATGCTAATACAAACAAATAAGCATTCAAATAGGACATAATTGCTTCCATGTACCTACACAATTGTAATATTAAACCATGGATTTAAGCATGCTAAATCATATACAGCAATCGTCTCAAATAAATGTAACGACCTAAAATTTCATCGCTTAGATTTGCAAATATTTAATAAATTTTTAATATTTAAATATTTGATTTATATTTAAAATAAAACTCTTTTGAACAATAGTTAATGATGGTGAAATAGTTTTTCAAATTTGTTTACAAAAATATTTAGTTCGAAGAAAAATCGAAAATGTGACCGGAATTCATTTTTCGAATTTTCAACTTTTCGTTGGATAAAGTTGTCGTAAACGTTGTGAACTCTAGAGTAAATATATTCACATACATTTACAAATTAGTTAGGATATATTTAGATACATATGTGTATGCATTTATCTAAGTTATTATATAAAAGTGTGATAAGACATTTTATGAAAATATAAAATAAAAGAAATAAAAGATGCTTTAGGAAACACAAGTACACTTGTGTAATTAATGGCATGTTAGCTCATGTATGCATGTAGGTAGACAAGGCAAAAACGTGACGGACAAGGGTGATGGGGTGGAGGGGAAGCAAGGTGAGGTTGTAAGAGGTTAAGGTGGGTAAAGTACAAAGGGTATTTAGGTAATTTTGATATTTCATTTTATATAAAAACTTTTTCTCATCTTTCTTTTCCATTTTTGTTTCATTTTCCAATTTTTTTCTAAAGCCTCTTCTTCTTTTCTAAGCTTTCTAAAACTCTTTCATGGCTTCTTCTTATTTTTAATATTTAAAAATTTTATTTTTACCTCCTTTTGTCTTATAAAAATACATAAAAACTTCTCCTTTTCATTTCTAAACTCCTTTATCTTCCTAAACAAAGCCCATACACCCCTAGTTCACCTAGTCTAAGCACAATCATGCCTAGGCGGAGCCTATGTGTGTCCACATTTGGGTAAAAATTTTGGTCCTCAAAATGTAAGATCCAAGGCTTTTTTAAAGATATAGTCCAAGTTTGCTTTGTTTTGGTTACTTTTGGTGAGTAAAAGCTCACACTTTTATGAAAGTTGTAAACTTTAATATATACGATAATTGTAGCTTATCATTGTTGCAAAAATTATTTCTTTATTCGATGAGATTGACATTGGCTTGTATGTGGATGTATGTGTTTGGATGTTTATGGTATAGACTTGAAAATGGAAAACTTAAGTTAATTTAGTTAGTAAGAAAAACCCTTACTTGTTGTATGTGATGATGATATGATTATATGTTGTGTCTATGAATCTAGGTTTGCGATCTTTCTTAGATGTTCTAAGCTAAGGAAGTTAGTGTTTAAAATGATTAGTTTGCGACTTCGAAATCTTTTGGTCAAAACTTGTTTTACTAAATTTTAAGTTACTAAAAAGATTATAAGTTTCTAACTTTTTTAGTTTCAAACTTTCTACTTATGTTTATAAAGTAAGTCAACTCATAAAGCAAAGAATTGAAAGTGATTTGGAATATAAAACAAGATTTGAAATTACGGCCATATAGCGATAGTCGCTTAGGTGCAGTTTGTGAAAACTTTCAAAATCGAAAACGAACTCTTTTCGAACAAAAGTCATTTCTATGATGTCAGCTGGTATAGGAAATTTATTTACTCCCCAGATTATGTGGGCTACGATTCGATTCTGGCTACTCTTTTCTTCGGTTTTGTGCATGTCTTTGGTCTAACGCTGGAGGTTAGAGGTAGCAGTTCCACCTCTTCTGGGGGTGCTTAGTCTATTTCTATTTTGTAGTCTAGACACTTTTGTCTAGCTCCTATGCTTTTATTTTTCTATGGTTTAGTCTCGAAACCTAATTAGCCGTTCTATGCATGTACAGAGCACCTGTTTTCCCATTTTTATACAGTGGCACAGCCCACTATAAAGCCGGCTAGCCTTGCTAAAAAATAAAAGTGTTTTCATCTAGAAATCATTTTGAAAATTGTTTTAAAACATAATTTAAGTAATAGAAGCAATAATAATTATTAATTAATTAATTAATTAAGTCGGGTAGTTAGTACTTAACCATTAGTTAATAAAAGAAATTTATGCTTAATTATAAATTAAGTTAATTATAATTAGTTAATTAAATGAAGATAAAATTTTAATGAATAATTTATTTAATAATTAATTATTATTAAATTTTTAATTAAGGATTAAATTATTATTTTATTATTAAAGAAGGGTTAAATATTTAATTAATTACTAATTAAGTTAAGATTTAATTAAAACGTGATTAAGATTAATTTAATGGTTAATGAAGGTTTAAATGATTTTTAATTTTTAATTAAAGATTAATTATGGTTTAATTATTTATTTAAATATTAACTATTATTTAATTATTTATTTAAAAGGGTAATTATTATTTAATTATTTATTCAAAAGTTAATCATTGTTTAATTATTAATTAGAAGGTTTAATTATTATCAATTAAAGGTTTAAATGATATTTAATTATTGAATAAAGTTTTTAACCGCTTTATTTCTTAAGATCGGTTTTGTTTTAAATAACTTTCTTTTAAAGGATTATTTTTAATCTAAGGGATTTCTTTGTCAACTACCTTTAAGTAACTTCAAATGATATATGAAACCCAATGACATCTGTTTAATAGAATAAAACACTGTTCTGCTAATTAAATTTAAAGTTGACATCTGTTAGCAGAATAAATCACCATTCTTCTAAAATTCACCAAGTAGATAATATTAGCATCTATTAAACAGAAATTAATCCCCATTCAGCTACTATGGTAACTTAGACATTTACCTATGTTGATTGATTATTATTGGCCGATTCCCTTTACATATCTACTTGTTATGTAAATATCTATGTATAACATGAAAGTTAAACTGAATTAAATAAGAACCATTTGGTCACTAAGCCTCTTTCTTATCTTGGAAATCAATCATTTTAAATATATTTTTAAAATGGTTTTAAAGTAAAGTTAGTACCCATTTATATTGCTTAAAGTTCTATACCATTTTAAATATAATATTTAAAGGATAATTGAGCAATTATTTTATTAAAGGTGTTTGAAAGTAATTTAATACTTTTTAAATGGTGTTTAGAGACATTATTTCAATAATGTAGTAAAGATAAATTTAATGAAGAATGTTTAAATAATAACTTGTTTATTCGAAGGTGTTTTAAATAATTAATTTTGTCAAAGAAACTTTATTGATTAATGTTTATTAAAGAAGTTTTTTTTGAATGAAGAAAGTATATAAAAGGAATTTTATAAATTGAAAATAGATCTTGAAATTTGGTAAAGAGTTTATAAATTGGTTTAGATATTTATAATATAAATTTATAAATGGTTTTGGATATTTATAAAAGAAGTTTTATAAATGGTTTTGGATGTTTATAAAAGAGTTTTAAAAAAACTCGGAGATTTCTAAAGGGTTTTATAAATGGATTTGATTTAAGTAAAGGAGATTTCATAAATAAAAGAGATTTATTAAAAGGATTTATAGAAGTAAATTATAAAAGAATTTGAGATTTGGATTTCCTTTAACTGACCTTCTTAATTTCAATAGTGTGGACATTCGTTTCACGCTTAACACTGAAGGAGTAGTGTATGGGGGTATCTTTATTCCCGATTTAAATAACATTTGTTTTGATCATTTTAATATGATTTTTAAATAAGAAATCTTTCACAATGATTTGTGCATATACTTATGCCGATGGGATAAGTATATGAATATTTTAATAAATATCTGGAAAGAGGTTTAATAAATGAAAGAATTATTTAAATGAGCCTTAGTGGTTGCTATGGGTAATTAAATCTCTAAATTGTTTTTGTTTGTTTATTTGATAATTAAATAACCGACTATCAAATCTTGACCCATTTTAACTTAGGAAGTGTTGTGTATATTTGATTCCCCCAATGAGGACCCGAATACTTGTTGTAGACTTCCAAAGAACCAGAATTGAGTTAGCTGGGAATTACCACTTAGTTTGGAGACATTGGTTTCTGGATTTATCTGAACCACTCCAAATTAATAACGTTCGTGATGAATAGTTATGAAGTATGCCATGGAGTTGTACTATTCTTCTTGAGGGTGATTCCAGAATGGAAGATAGTAAATATTGAATGTTTGTTCAATCCCGGAAAACTTGTATGGATTAATGCTGGTATTACATCTCTACCTCGAGGGCAAGATTAAAATTCCAAGATGGTCTGCTACTCAAAAGATAAATCATTGCCTCAAGCCTCATAACCCGAGAAATGGCTAAAATAGGGCATTTAGTAGAGCTATGTGATTAGCTATCATTAGGAGCATCATTCCTTTTACGTAGATTATTCCCTTAGAGTTTTTTTGCACGTAGGCAACGAGGGGCAAATTAAAGCAGCATCGATGTCAAGGGATGATGTAATTAGACCTTTCATGTTAAAGGGATAACCGGCTCTGTGTAGCAGGAGTAGATCAAGTTCAGGGTTTGACCTTAGGTACATTTATCTAGAGGTGTACATTCGGAAGGCAGTCCCTTACCTTGCCATGTTGGAAATCCAAAATCCAATATGTGCCTTTATGATTTTGATTGTAGAACCTATTATGTTGTAATTTAATAATGTAACAGTTTCGGCTATGATTCCATATTTATTTTGGACTTAGAGATTATGATAATGTCAAAGGATTTTATATAGAAATGTTTTGGTTATTGTAAGGTAAAAACTCGTCTGTGTTTACTTATGTCGTGGTCTTATGAGATACCTTTGTTTTTCAGAAAGGGTTTGTAAATATAGAAATCAATATGATTTGATTGAGTTTTCTCACCAAACTGACCCGGGCGTTGTTTTCCTATAATGTTCGAGTCAGCCCAAGCATATTTTCCAAACTTAGCTAGATGTTTTGGAGCTTTCAGGAGACGTACTAGATTTTCCGAACGTATTCACGTATCTTTTATCTTTCATTGTTCTATTTGTTTTATTTTTGTTTGTATTTACCAGCAATTGTAAGGACAAGTTATTATAACTGTCCAGGCTGAAAATAGGTCAGTGTACACTGATGTTGTGCATATAATAAAGATAATTTCTTCTAGTAAAGATCTTGTGTATACTATATACTGTTCTCGTCACGATGTTGAAATTATGTTCTATCTTTACTTTCTTCACCCCAAATGACCAGTTTTTGGGACACTTAAAAGATCGGCACACGAATATCGAGGGTATATTAAGTGTCGTCTTTAGGTGTAAATAAGGCATATCGTTACATTAAATATGCTATATCAAACCATGCAACATGCCTCCCAAATAAATATATTACAACTAACCATACAACAAATGCATTTAATGTAACAAGCATCTTCAATGCAACTAACATCTCAAATAAACATGTTATAACAAACTGTGCAACAACACATCTAATGCAACAAACATCTCCAATGCAACAAACATCTCAAATAAACATGTTATAACAAACTATGCAAATGCATCTCTGATAAGCATGTTACTTTTGAAAACAACAAGTACACTTGTCAAATACAAGCAGCAACAAAGCTATCTCTACACCATGCTTTCATATATATATATATATATATATATGTATGTATGTATGTATGTATGTATGTATGTATATTAACAAACAAATAAAAGGGAAACAAAAATTCCTTTGAGTAAATGGAGGCATATCAATACACAGCTCCACCAAACACGAACAAGCTTAAGCTCATCGGTCTAAAGCCATATGCCCTATTCTCAAGAATATGAATATGCCTTCGAGGTTTAAAGCATATCTGGTTCGCATCAACTTTCTTTAGTCGATCACCACGATGATTTACAAGAATTTCACACTTATACAAATAGAATTCATGAAATACATTATGTGCCGCTTCTACGAAAAAGGAAAATTAACATAATATGCTAGCAATAATAATAAAAAATGAGCTATCAATAAGCAATAAAAAAATCAATCAGCAATAATAAACAATCAAGCAACAATATACAATCAAGAAGCACCAAAAATCAATCAACAAACAAACAATTAATCAATAATCAAGCAATCAGTAAGCAACAATAAGCAATAAAAATCAATCAACAATGATTACCATACAAATAACCCATCATCATAAAGGAGTCTATTACAAAACACATGGTAACCAATAATAGTCATAGCGTGCATGTTAAACTGTAAACCCCCATGAGTCTGTTTGACATCTAAGATGACCCAAATGCTTAAGTGGTGCAACTCCCTTTCATGAATACAATGCATAAAAGACTATCACCGCTCCTGTTCTGAAAAGGAAAATTTATATGATATGCTGGATAATCGATCCCTGAATCTTTCGTATAAACCCAGCAATCTAAGTCTCAACTTTCCTTTCCTTTCCTTCCGAATAGAACTCATTCTCTAAAAGAGAAAACTTCACTAATCAAATCATTATTAAATAACAATCTATTAGGCTCGCTTGGGGTTCAAACTCATCTTAACCACATAATGAAAATAAGGATAATATAATTAATGTACTGCGATGTTCACCCAGGAAAATATCATATCGTCACTTAAATCATCCCAAAACTAGTTGAGAAGTCCTTCCCCAAACTATCCCAATCTACTCTAACTACATTATATACACACGCATAATTTACAATGAATAGAGATCATCCAAAATAACATACGATGCCTGATCTAATCCTTTGTTTGCTTGCAAGATTTATTTGTAAAACTAGGTTCGGCCACCCGATTCCTCTTATGCGAATTTTGATCTGGTTCCTTGGTTCGATCCCTGAAATTTCCTTGCATGGCTAGAGTCACACTTCAAAAATATCTAAGTCACCTCAAGAATCCTAGTCAAGTACTCGTCTTTATGAATCAAGTGAACGATCCTTGACTAACCAATGCAAATCACCTACAAACCCGTTCTCAAACTATGGATTAAGAATTGATATGCGAATGGACCAACCCTTATAAAACACCAATGAAGTTCATGGGATTTATCCTATCACTTTAGTTGTGCTAACAATAGGTTAAACACTTCTAAGATGAATGAATCAACACAAAATGTATAAGTCATCCACTCAGTCCTTGCTCATTTCTGGGCAACCACTGGATTCTACTTGGATACAGAATCCAAGTCACACTTCCCTGAACAACTCCACTCTACTTGAAAGCTCGTGCATCAAGTTCGAATGGCAGTACTCTTGGTCATTTTACCTTAGCTTGACGACCAAGGTTTCCCACACAAGATTAATCAATATAAAAGAATTTACCTACAATACGAGGGGTCAAGAATGGGATATGACTGAGCAATAAATCCCAAATCCATGCATAAAGACTCTAGGCAAGCTTTCATTCCTACTTCAAAGGAGTAATAACCATCTTCACTCTGAATTTAGCTAAAAGTTTAAATTTTCTAACACTCCTTCACTGACAAGCTTTCTTGCCACAAAGGGATGAAATGCTTATGCTACACGTACCTTTCAATCTTAGAAATAAACCAAAACTCAAAGCAACATCTATAATTAATCCAAGTCATAGCCTTATCGCCCACCTCTTCTACTACTATGCCCCCAAGGGCTACACCACCTCCAATATGCATCGCATCTATTGGAATGTTCACGGATGGTGAAACATCCCATGCTGTATCCAAATAGCAATTGAACCAATCAAGAATCGTGGACCGCCTATCCCCAGTTGCTCATGCACTTCGTCAGCTCATATAGATAGCCTTACGAATATACCTTAGCAACTGGTGACTTATTAAGTCTAAGTTTAGGAGACAAGTGGTGTATGTAGTATTATATAGTAAAAAAATATAAGTATGCTCTCTCAATGTATCTCCATATACTATGTTGCTTAATTAACTCAATCTGGTTTACTTTGTCCCGAATGTTGAACTTGGCTCTGATACCAACTATAATGAACCGCCCTTCGTAGTACCCTAAATCAACAGAAATGATAATATTTGACACCTGAATACCATAAAAATGGTCCATCGGGGTAAATTTAAAACAAAACACCATAACAAGGCACATTGATACGATCACACAACGGAAGATAACATATAATATACTGAATATACATGATAGAACAAGACAAACCATATAGAATAGACTGCATTAGCAGAAGAAATAGATAAATAAATATCAACACAGAAAGTTAAAATACATTAACTCCATTCATATGGAGTTCTGAATATAACATCTGATATCATAAGTTTTTTTTATAAAAAATAGCATGTCTATCATGTACTACATCACCAACAAGTATACATATCCAATATATCGGCTTATCCAATATATCGACTTCATGTCTTCAACATGCTCCAACTGTCCTATAAGCTTGCCCCTAAAAGCACCCGACTTTCGAACTACTCAATCGAGTACCAAAGATTTGTCATGACATAAACAGGCCAAGATAAAAAACAAGTCGGACATAAAGCCTGATGTGAGGGGACTATCTCTAAGCACCGTATATACATGCAACTTATATACATCTAATAAACATGAGCAATGATCAAGGATAATACTAATCATGCTTTACCTTACTTTATCCATATACCAACAAGTAAGGATGATACATAATAACATTTCTCAAATTAAAATAGTACATACTATAACAAGTCATGCTACTGAATATGAAAAACAAGTGTAAGGGTAACACTACACTTACGAAACGATGCCATAGGCCTTGCAATCCTTATCGAAGCATTTGAAATACAAAACAAATACAATGATATAACAGCACTGCTAACATAGCATCCCCATACCCAAAACCGAAATACGAATATCTACAATCGATACCTATGTCGAATTACCATTAGCTATCAAAGAGACCTATTGAGAGCCACATCTAACTTGTGGACTCCCCTAAATACCAACACCTCATAAAAAGTTGGCATGTAGGTCCTATCGCAGCACCCATCCGTACAACGCAACAGTATATAACCTACTCTAGATTGGCGTTCCAATCTCTCTCCGTCCTACTCCGAAACCACGTCTGCAGGTCATGCATCTCAATGGTACAATGGATTCCTTTTTAAAAACATATATAATCTGATTGTCCATGGATAGACAATCCAGATTCAAGCTACCCCTTGCACACCCTTCCAACACGTATACACAACACCGAAGTATTATCGTCCCCGTTTGGATCGTGATTCGTTCTTGAAGTGCCCCGCACTACCCAGTTGCCCCAAGTCAGGCATACCAAACCAATATATACAAATCGCCTAAATTGTGCATCTATAATTATATATACATATATATCACTTGATCGCATATTTATGCATTTACATAATATATTTCGTCCACTATTTGATAAACCCAAGTAGAGCATATTAAACTATACATAGCTTAAATTTCATATCAATAAATCGTGCTGAATTGCCATTAGCCACCGAAGAGATCTATCGAGAGCCACAACTAACTTATGAACTCCCTTACAAACCAACATCTCAAAAGAAGTGCCCGGTAGGTCCAGTTGCAGCACTCATCCATATAATGCAACAATATATAACCTACTCTAGATTGGTGTTCCAATCTCTCTTTGTCTTGCTTCGAAACCACGTCTACAGGTCGTGCGTCACAATGGTTCAATGGATTCCTTGCACCAATTGATAGCCCCAAGTCGGACATACTGAAACTATATTTATACATATAGACATATATAGATCACATAAACTACATGTAGTTATATATAACAAGTCCAACTATATGGAAATAATAAAACACATATCGTGCACATTTTCATACACAAAGGCAATACACAACCAAAGCAACAAATTTATCATCTCAACATCAATAAAAATTCACACATACAATCATATAAACAATTCAATAAAAAGTGCATTTTACTTAAGTCACCAATCTGACAATAATATCTTCTTCGTATTATTTTATAGAAGCCCTACATTTATTTTATAAAATAATGCACTTTCTTATCAATCATACTATAGCTTATTTTCACTTAGTTCTTCTATTTAAATTAAGTTTAGCTATCAATAAGGCCTTAAAATATTACATAGCTCATGTACATAATTTCTATATGTATGTATGTATGTATGTATACACATATATGTCAAACCATTTCTTAGGGTCTAAAGTTAATAAATCACAATATTTTAATATTTGGGATTTTTTTTAACCTTAATCAAGCCTGTTAAATAATATAATACTTCATTTTGATTTCTAACTTCTCAAATCACCTTCATAGAAATTCACTAGTCAGTTAATTATTGATTTACACTAAAATAAACCAATATCAAGGCCAGATAAACTTCAAAACCATTTTAATACAAGTTTAACTGCCTAAATCATTATTTTAGCCTTATAGCTTATTTTAAAGTTCATACTTCTAATTTCCGATTAGAAACAAATTGTACAATAATATTTCTATCATTGATATAACTTAAAAATAGAGTTCTAATTAACTTATAACCATGCTATAAATTAATATCAACACCATCTATTTCTATTCAATGTGAATTGAACATAATATTTATATATACGGGATCTCAATCAATTATCCTGAATATATACTCAAACCAATCCAATCAAATGAGGAAATAATTACTTATATATGTATGTATGCATGTATAATTTTACCTCTCCTAGGTAATATTTTTCAATATATATAATTATGAGAATTTATACTAAAATATAAATTCAAAGTTATAATTCCACTCACTTGAACCGTAATTTCTTAAATGTCCAAATCATAACAAAAGCTACGCCATGACGTAGATAATCTCACTATGAGTGCAATGGCGAAGGCCGCATCACAATTGGACCTCGTATGCAAGAGATATGAATTTTATAAGAATTCAAAATATAAATATTAATTAATTAACTTAATTAAACACTTAATTAACTAATTACCTACGATCTTTCTTCCCACGGATGCTTTCTGCAAATCCATGCATGCATGAACCCATGTATCCACTCCTTCTCTCATCGCATTCTCACTCAACAATCAATGAATCGGCGGACCGCTAATCCCATAGCGTTCCAATTCATGCGCTCTTCACGATGCACCCTAGCCTGTCATGTTTGGCCTCTTCAAAAAACGCGACCCGCTCCCTCCTTTCGACAGTGCAAAAGTCATGTACCACCATGGGCCATCGAAGTTCAAGAGGATGGTGTAGAAAGGTGTGCATTGCTTCAAGAAACATGATGGTGCCCTTCATTTTGCCTAAAACCCCATCCTTCTCCGACGAAGTCTAACCCTAGTCAATGGCTTCACAATGTCGACCACCTCAAACATAGATGCACTACCCATCCCCTAGGATAATGTGTAGCCCCCTCTCCACGAGTTCAACGGATCTGATCTCATCATCTATCATAGCCTGAAGATCTGGATTTAATTCAAAGAAGGAGGTGACCATGCTTGAGTAAGGATCGGGAGAAAGAAAGTAAGGAAAAATAAATCTTGTTGTACGGAGGAATATATATATTACATTTAATCTATTACTTAAAAAGGAAAGGAGAAACCAGGGCATTCATATGTGGCCACGTGCCCTTTTTAAACGATTCCCTTTCACTCTCATCTTTTATCCCTCAACTGTTCTTCCCCCTTCTACTCTATTTACTGCCCGGCTATTCCAATTTTCAACCCACCCAACCGCCTAACCTTTTCCTCCACCCCCGCCGTCTTCTCTCCCCAAAGTCCGCACCCCCCTTCCTATCAACGATCCGTAAATCGACACTGCCCGTCCTCTTCACTTCCGTTGGTAAGCCCCGCCTTTTCACAACTACCCAGACTCGGTTCTCCTACTCCTTGCGCCTTCCTCCTTAGCTGCCTGCTTACCTGCCCTCCGCGTCAACCCGGCTAGGATTGCCTGCTGCGTCGTACTACGAGGCGGCCTAACCCTTCGCTCCAAAATAGGTTAGTAATTTTTTTAAATTATTTTCTCCATTTTGGGGGTTGCTTTAAATCCGTCATCGAACAAACTAAGATATACCCTTTTTTCCCTCCGACCATCAATTTCAGTCGAAGACAGATAATCAAATCGAATATGTCGAAAACATTTTCTGTGGGAAAGTGATTTTCCGTATCATCCGGTTATTTTTGCACCACTGTCACTGCACTGTCTTTTACTGCACTTTCTTTTACTACATTATCTTTGCCAGATTGGAAATGTCAGTAAGGCATTTACAGTTTTCTTGCAACACAACATTTTACCATTTGAAAATTATGTACGTTGCAAGTTTATGAAGCATATATGTAATAGTTTGTTAGCATGAGCTCAGTTCAGTACAGTTAAAAAAAATGATGTCCGACACCTTAGGGTGGGAATTATTGTTCCCTCTTTGTTGACATATAATCTCCAATTTGTTTATTATCACAACTCAATTATATGATTTTAACATGCAAAAAGGTCAAAAAGTTATTAGATCATTTCCAACATCCTGTACGTTTATGGTATAGATAGTACCGTTAACAAATGTTTGTCAACTAATATACATAACACTGGGGACATGATGCCTTTCACTCCTGCTCACGTTTCACCTTTGTACGTCTATATTTCGTCCACTTATATGTGTCATTACAGTTAACTAAAATATGGTATATACTATCGTATATTTTCCAACGCAGCACATACAGCCCGGTAACTTGCGCTCCACTGTCTTTTTTAGGAATTCAAATGGGATGATACCGTCTGTTGAGTAGCGAAGACTTATGACTCCTGGAAAGGTATTTATCTGCTAGCCCATTCCCTCTGATTCTATTCATACTCATTTCTGCCCTGTAATTAATCTTCAACATGGTTTTTCCTCAGAATTTCGTCTGAATGGGTTTTATTGCGTTCTTACTGCTTTTATTCATTTTTATACTCGGAAGATAATTTTTTTTTCATTTCCCATTGCCTCTTCATATTATCCGGTCCTATTAGTGGCACACTGTTATTTATACAGTCACACACACACCCCCACACATATATGGAGACAGACGGAGAAGTGCAACTTACTTTTTCACTATTTCCACTGTGCAACAAATATCACACATGGTTAATAAGAGTTCACATTGATCGTGTCATGTTACTCATAGCATACTGGTATTAAATTTAGTCTGTAGTACACGCGTTTACTCTGCTTCAGTCCTGCCTGCTGGGCATTGTTTACTTCATATTCTTTCATGCTGCTTCACCTTAACTAAATTAATCACTATTTTAATTTTATGCACATGTCCAAATACATTTTGTACCATATTTCCCAGCATTTTTTTCAACGTCCCTCTGTACTGCAGTTATAATACTATGAATTCATTTGATTATACTGTTCGATATATACGTAATTGTAAGTTTTACTCACTTATTATTTGTAACATACATATATGTAAGACTTTGATAACTAAATTAAATATATAATTACTTATGGAGACTACTTTGTAACAAACTGCTGTTATATTACTTTGATTTTTACCGCTTAATGTGTGTTATTTGTATCTCATACGAGTTTATGGACTTCGTTTTATAAACTAATCAGTACTGTACCAAATATCTAACATTGTACACAATGACTGTTTAAGACCAAAAATCAATATCTACTTTTGCTTACTTCCACCTGTATATTGATAGGCTGACTGTGTTTTACAAATATATAATATGCTTGACAACCCCATGTCTAAGATTTAAGTGGTATGCTGTCAGCAACTCAGCAGTGGACAGTCATCAAACTAGCCAGCATACCAATATGTATTTGTTTTTACCATTTAAAAGAAATATGAACAGTTAGCTGTTGTTTTTCAACATTCCTGTCCAGTAGAAATACACATTATGTTACTGCTGTCTTTATTTTATGCCTGATATGTAAATGAACAAATTTAGTACCCTATTGACTTATCAGCAGAAGTTTGGCTATGTGCAAGAATGAGCTTATTTAGATCAAATCGATAGTCAACGTTTGGGCAATATGGTCGTTCATGGTGGTAGTGCATGATAAAGTGGGAAAAAAGTAAGACAACACTTCAACACTTTGAACTCCGCTTCTTATCGTGCTGGTTCAAAACAACAATTGCCTGTTGAAGAGGCACTGCTGGTCCAAAGTGCAATATTTAAGGGGACAGACGGACGTTCAGGTATACGTAACATTCTACGATACAGCGGTTGTTCTTCTTTAACCGTACCTTCTAAATTTTTAACCATTGTGTAGTTCACTTTGATTCCATGCATCCTCTCATTGGTTCACTGATTGTGTCAAGTAAACCTGAACGTATGGACAATGGTGTACCTAACATAATTAGTTCACTACATTTGAAAGCATAACATGTGTCAAGTAAATAATTTTAATAATCTTATAACTACTGTGGTGAGTACCCTCGATTCACTGATTGTTCATCTCTATTGGTTTTTGCATGTGTGTTTTACATGGTTCCTATGCTGGAATGCCTTATTCGTGCACTTGATGTCAAACGTTTTTTAGGTATGAACAATAATATTTAATTAAAAAGTATGCTTTGAATAATGTTACAAGTGAAGTAATTTATGAATTGTTGTTTTTATCGAAATTATATTTATGTTGATTAAGTTTTGCATTTAAGAGACTGGATTCAGTTAGAGATCTAATTTTCCAAACTAGGCTTTCTGTACTATAAAAGAAGGGTGCTTTGAAATTCTGAGAAGTTTAACTAGAAATATTGAGATCATAATGAGGCTAATGCATTCTACTGTTAAAACTAATCAATCTCACAACACGATCTTTGATTTTTTTTATCATATACTTAATGCAATAGATCGTATTATGGCTGTAATTTTAGTTATTCTCCATATATTTATTGAATCTAAATAGGGGATTTAAATAAAGTACCGTAATATAATAAGCTACATAAACAAATCACACTATTGTTCTCCATAAACCAAAATTTCAAGTCAATTGATTTCCTATTGCATAATATAGTATATGATGGACTGACCTCAATTCATAAAAAAGTATATACATATTGATACTCCCCATCGATCTTTAAACATTGATATTTCTAAATTTTCTACACAAGTAAGATATCATTTTTTTCTTTTCATGTAGTTATATTAAAACAATTGACTTGAATGGTATACTACTGGTGATAAATCAGTTAATATAATCATCTCAGTTCATTTCTAAACTAATTTTCATTTGATTATCGTAGTCACTCTTACTTTCATTATGTTAGTCTGACTGTAAACTAGAATCAATTTGGTTGATGCTATGTTTTAGTATATGTAATTATTGGAACTTTAGTGGAAGACTGTAAAAGATAAGCAGTTTATGTTATTTCTATTCTATTCAAGACCGTAGGGCAGTTCAAAATTGGACCATTTATTCAACTTATTGATAACCCTATATGGATTCTCGAAAAATATAGTTGATTCCATGCATCCTCTCATTGGTTTTAAGCAAGTTTCCACTACATCCTTATACATTGTAAGGTCAAATTGTATGTTTCTAATTGATTTCTTTTAGTTACCATTTGTCATAATTATTGCCTTTTTACAGACAAAGGTAGCAATTAGTTATCGATTGTTTATGGTTATATAATAGCATGTGCATGTACAACATTTGTTGTAATTTCATAGTAAACTATAAGTTTCAATATATCGATATATCTATTCTTTTGAAAGGAAAAGTCGCTTATTCTTAGGTGCTTGGCTGTTACCTTAACATCAAGAATAAACATAGTTCCTTATCTAAATTGATAGGCTGATAGCATCCTAGAAATAGAGAATATACTTGATAACACCATGTCTCATTAATAAGTGATTTAAGTGGTATGCTTTGAACAGTAAATAGTCATCATATTAGGCCAAAATACAAATATTTAGGTGGTCTTAGCATTTGGAAGATATACAAATGTTTTGCTGGTCTGTCATAATTTGCACAAGGAAGAAATACAAATTATTTTATTGATATCTTTTATATTTGATACTTAAATGACTAAATTTGGTACCTTTAGGACTGGTAAGTCCTTTGACTATGCATAGGATTGAGCTTAGTCACATCAAATCGGTAGTTTATCTTTGTTATTTGTGGTCATTCATGTTGGTAGTGCATGTCAAACTGGAATATAAGCCAAACAACATTTCAATACCTTCAATAGACTATTACACATGGTCATTACCTATGTACTTTACCATGCTTAATAGTTTGCTGCCAGCCGAAGAATTTCTTTTTCAAACATGTAGGAAAAAATTTCAGGTTTCACTTTTAAGTATAATTTTTCCTAAGTATAAGTTAAATGTCCATGTTTCACAAAAAAACCATTACTATCATTGCGCAAAAGTTACTAAAATGGTTCTTAGATTTGGATTCTTTGAATTCAATCAGGATATATGCATGTTAGTCCAAAGTTGTGTAGTGACAGAAATAACTGTTGTATATATACCTCTTTTCTAATGCATGTTAGTTCAAATTTCCACTGATCCTTTTAGATTTACTAACACGGTTGGTATATATCTATCAACAAAAACCCTCCTAGCCTAATAATATATATATTTATAGTGAGTTACTATAAATAATTAAGCTGTAATGCTCATAAATCCTTATAGGTTTTCCTAACATGTTTCGTATCGATTGAAAAAAAAACTTCCTATCATTTGTTTTATCTGCATCTTAATGATGAGTTACTGTACAGAATTAACATGCTTATATCTTCGGCAATTTTACTTAACCTGTTTGGTATATCCATGAAATAAAACTTTCCTAGCTTGTGTTTGATATTCATATTTATTGGGAGTTATTTTAAATAGTTAAGAGGTTCAAATCATTAATTGTTCAACAATATAAATAGCTTTGTATACTATATAGTTGGTTTAAGTATATTTATTTTTCATTGGAAACCAAGAAAAAGTAGTACTGAATTTGTATGATTTAATGTCCTTAAATAACTGAAACCCTCAACTATTTCAGTAATTTGTTTACATAAGGGGTTGGATTTTACAACGGTAATGGTCACTGCAGTTAAATACTCACTTCACAACTTACTGTTATAGCATAGAGCAGGTTAGAATTTACCAACCACTGTTATTTACTACTTCTGTTTTCTACCTACATAAATACTTTGTTATCTGCGGATCAAATAAAAATTATCCATAGGATGATGTTGTCCTGAGAGGAGTAGAACGGTGTAAATCTTGATAAGTAAACGGTAGTTGGAGGTTGAAACATGGTAGTTTGCTAATTTGATCACGGATGTGGGAAGTAATCATGTTTAAGAACAATAAGTTTAGGAATATGAATACACAGACCTAGAATATAATTTGCTCTTTTCTGCTCAACCTGCACAGTTTGCATCTAAATTGACTATTGAAGTAACATCAATACCACTGTCGTCGGACTACAGTCAGGTTTTGACGCTGTGTGGTTAGTTAAATGTTTAAATTCCTTTTGACAGAAGATTCCCGTATCAGCTACTCCTATTTTCTTACCGGATGCTAGATTGACATCTGAATGTTCCATAAATCAAATGGTAGTTGTACTTTTCAATTTTTATTTCATCATTTTGTGACTTCACTGCTTCGTTCAAACCATATAAACGGGTTGTTTTCCGTCTGATGTACCATGTCGAAAATACTGGCTGTATTCTAAAACCATCTACTTTTATACTTCTGCACGTCATTATTGCGTAATATTCCTCCGACTACATTTTGTTTTTAAATTTACATGTCCTCCTAATCATATTTCCCTACATAAGCCTGTCGGCTACACTGGATTTTATTGTACTGTATGACTGACTGGTCGACTACACAATCTGTATGTAAATAAGCATGTCGAATTATGTCCCTAACTGCTGTCACAAGTTAAACAATTTGCACTGAAGTAGTACCATATGTATTTGTAATCAGTAGGTAATGCTACTTATGCAGGCTGAACATACTACAGACTGTGTGCCTGATTATTGTAACCCTTTGCATGTCTTTTACTTAATAAGAGATTATGGATACCACAGTTGTGACTAGAAATGATAGAGCTGAAAGAAGAGGTGCTATCAACGGGAGAAAAAGAAAAAGGTCTACAGTTTTACAGCAGAAAGGGACAACGATGGAAGATATAAGCCAGTCCCGTGGAGATGTGTCATATAGGCCAAAGTTAACTTCAGGACGGAGTGGCCGTAATGGTAGGTTCTGTCGGTGTACATACTGTTATTTCATTCACGTACAAACATACTACAACTACTGCTTTCCACTATAACAAAAACAGGGAGGAAAAAAAATGTACAACATGCCTCACCGAGTTCACGCATCAGTGTGTTTGCCAAACAATGCACAGGTAATGGTGTACTCTTATTCTTCCTGTCTTTTACGAACTGTAATATAACCTGGAATAACCCATTTACCTGTTGCATATTTAACATATTTACGTTTGCTGATATCCACAGGAGATATTGTATGGTTTACGCAGTAAAGTTCACTTTGCTGTTAATCAAAATTACAACGGTTCCTCTACCACTTTGTTTACTCTTGGTACGTTTATAGTACGCATTCGTGTTAAGAATACTGTCTCATAAACTTTTAAAACAGGAGCTGCGGTGCAACCATGGAATTTTGGTGGTCCTACCTACGTTTGCTCAAGTTGTAATGCAACAGTTTGGTATGAAGAAAGGAACAGGAAGTCAAGAAGGCCTATGAATCCAAAGTTTACTATTTGCTGTAAGGGCGGTAAAATTAAGTTACCACGATATAAAAAATGCCCTGACTATTTACATAACCTGCTTGATTACAATGGTGGCCGTGACAGTTTTAATTTCAGAGAGAACATACGGGTATATAATGGGATGTTTGCATTTACATCTATGGGTGGGCGTATTGATAATTCAGTGAACACAGGTCGGGGACCTTATGTATTTAGAATTAGCGGGCAGAATTATCATAAAATAGGCTCTATGCTACCCACCGAGGGGCAAGCTAAATTTGCACAACTGTATATCTACGACACAGCCAATGAGGTTACAAACAGAGTTAATGCGCCTGGATTGTCCGCTAGCCAATCTACAAACCCTCATATTATTAAAAATTTAATATCCATGTTCAATGCCTGTAACGAGCTGGCTAAGGTGTTCCGGATGGCTAGAGACAGGTATGAGAGTAGTAGTTTGACCAATGTTTCGCTCCATTTATTGGAAAGGAGGGATAGAGATGGTAGACAGTACAATATACCAACTACTTCTGAGATTGCAGCGTTGGTTATAGGAACTGGTAGCCGAAGTGAAGGTTATAGGGACATCATAATCGAGGAGAAAAGTGGAATGCTTAAGAGAATTAACGAGAAACACCCCAGTTTTATGGCCATGCAATATCCCCTTTTATTTCCCTATGCAGAGGATGGTTACAGACTGAACATACCTTATCAGTCTGTCGAACCAGCTGATATCCATAAGGACGACATGGTAACCATGCATGAATATTATGCTTACATACTGCAATACAGAGAGGAAGATGGTAATACCTTGCTTTATAGTGGGAGATTGTTCTAGCAGCTAATAGTTGATGCATACTGTTGCATTGAGGAGGACAGATTGAATTGGATTAGAAATAACCAACATAACATCAGGTCTGAACTGTACAAAGGGCTGAAGGATGCGGTTGCAGCGGGTGACACATCGGCTTTGTCTATTGGCAGGGGAATGGTTTTGCCTTCTTCTTTCACTGGTGGGCCTAGGTATATGATTCAAAACTACCAAGATGCAATGGCAATTTGTCGATGGGCTGGTCCTCCAGATTACTTTATCACATTTACATGCAACTCTCAATGGCCAGAGATTAAGGAGTGCTTATCCACAATTCCAGGTTAAAGGGCAGAAGATAGACCGGATATAATTTCACGTGTTTTTCACATCAAGTTGCAGCAATTAATGCATGACATAAAGGAAAAAGAACATTTTGGAAAACTAAATGCAGGTCCGTCACATCATGCATTGAAATTTCGTTCAACATAGTTACATACACTGAAAATATCGACTAATTTTGGTAAATATTTTTACAGCTTTGTACGCTATTGAATTTCAAAAGCATGGCTTGCCTCATGCACATATCTTACTGTTTGTACGGGGGAGGACAGACCAAAAACGACAGCTGAGGTGGATAAGGTGGTCAGTGCAGAATTACCAGACCGTGAGGCAGATCCTGTTGCATACAAATCAGTCAGTCAGTTTATGGTACATGGACCGTGCGGCGTTCTTAATCCAAACTGCCCATGTATGATAAAGGGTAAATGTTCAAAACATTACCCAAAACGGATTAACGATGAAACGACGTATGACAAAAATGGTTTTCCAAATTACAGAAGACGCAACAATGGTAACTTTGTCACCACATTATCTGCAGTTAATCTAAATAATTGTTGGGTAATACCGCATAATGTCAGTTTAGTTGTGAAGTATCAAACACACATTAATGTTGAGATATGCAATCGTGCGAAGTCTGTTAAATATTTGTTCAAGTACATTCACAAAGGCCATGATAGGGCTGCTGTTGTAATTGAGGAAAACAATGTTACAAACCACAATTTTATTCGAGCGGTGGATGAAATAAAGACTTATATAGATTGTCGTTACATATCAGCTTCAGAAGCAAGTTGGAGAATTTTCAAATTTGATATTCACTATCGAAAACCTGCGGTCGAACGATTACACTTTCATTTACCTGAAGAGCAAAATGTTGTTTTTCACGATGACGATAATTTGGCTGAGATAGTATGTCAAACTGCTGCTAACAACACTATTTTCACTGAATGGATGGAAACTAATAAAATTAGTGAGGACGCACGAAAGTTGACATATGTAGATTTTCCTACAAAATGGGTATGGAACAAAAAAATTGGCAAGTGGACAGCACGGAAAAAAGGGGACACAATAGGTAGGTTTTTTTTGCTCATCCAACATGCGGCGAACGATTTTATTTACGTCTGTTGTTAAACATTGTCAAAGGACCAACCAGCTATGTAGAGATAAGAACCGTTAATTCCGTTGTTTACGACTCTTTTAAAAGTGCTTGTGTTGCACGCGGATTACTTGAAGACGATAATGAATGGAACATAGCTTTAACCGAGGCATCACATTGGGCAACTGCAGCGTCTCTACGTGAACTTTTTGTTATGCTGCTGCTTTTCTGCGAAGTAGCCAACCCAACACAACTGTGGAATACAAATTGAAGAATGTTGGCGGAGGATATTGAATGGTGTCGAATTCGTATGTACAAACAACAAACTGATTATTCTGACGACAGTCAACTTAAATTGGAGACTGTACGTGAATTAGAAAATATAATGAGTAAAAGTGGTAGATCTGTATCAGAATTTAACTTCATCCCTTCATCGGACCTTATTTCAATTTTCACAGGCCAGTGTAGCTTACTCACAACTGAGAATGATTATGATATGGAAATGTTGAAAGCTGAGTCACAACCGCTTTTGTTGTCTTTAAATTTTGAACAACAGAAGGTATTTACCACTGTATGTGATTCTGTTGAGCGTAACGAAGGTGGTTTCTTCTTTGTTTACGGAAGTGGGGGTACAGGTAAAACTTTCCTATGGAAAACTATTATCACTTACTTCAGAGCAGAAGGGAAGATTGTTTTAGCTGTTGCTTCTTCTGGTATAGCGTCCTTACTTTTACCTGGCGGTAGAACCGCCCATTCAAAATTCAAAATTCCACTCATTGTGGATGATAATTCAACATGCAATATATCAAAACAATCTCCTTTAGGGCAGTTGCTCAAATCTACTGATTTAATTATTTGGGATGAAGCACCTATGATGCATCGTTATGCCCTTGAGGCATTTGAGAAAAGTTTACAGGATATAATGCAGGTTGCTACTGATGACGGACCTTCCAGGCTTTTCGGAGGAAAGGCAGTTTTATTGGGAGGTGATTTTTGACAAACTTTGCCAGTAATTCATAAAGGTACTAGAGATATGGTGGTCTCCGCTTCCATCAGCAATTCGTATCTCTGGGCAAAGTGTAAGATTTTCACCCTCACAAGAAACATGAGACTACAACGTTCAACATGCAACTCCCATGAAATGGAGAAAGTTGAGAAGTTTGCACAATGGGTGCTTGACATTGGAGATGGAAACGTGGATGCAGTTTCACTACACGGTGACGATGTTCCTTCTTGGATTACTATACCTTCTGAATATCTTATCGACGTTGGAGACTGTGGTCTTAAAAATATGGTTGACATGATATATCCTGATTTGCATAATAGGTTACCAGACAAAGAGTATTTACGCACACGGTGCGTACTCGCTACAACTAACGAATTTGTTGAGGAAATTAACTCCTACATCCTTTCTCAAATTAACGGTGAATTAAGATCCTATTTCAGTGCTGATTCCATTAGTCCTTCATCTGAACAAGTAGACGATCAACATACCCTTTATCCTACCGAATTTCTTAACACTCTAAAAGTATCTGGATTACCTAACCACATTCTGCAGTTGAAGATAGGAGTTCCAATTATGTTGTTACGAAATTTGAGTCAGAGGTTAGGCCTTTGCAATGGAACACGGTTAATTGTAACTCAACTTGCTGAAAGGGTTATTGAAGCAGAAATAATTACTGGTACTAATATCGGTACAAAGGTACTCATTCCTCGCATCATCCTTACGTCTGCGGATACAAAATGGCCATTTGTGTTACGTAGGCGACAATTCCCCGTGAAGGTTTGCTTCTCAATGACGATAAATAAAAGCCAAGGACAAACATTAGAGAATATAGGCATATATTTGCCCCTCCCTGTTTTTAACCATGGTCAGTTGTATGTTGCCGTATCAAGAACATCTTCGTACCAGGGTATTAAGTTCTTAATTGGTCAGTTGGAGGGTGGACGTCGTGGGCTAACCAAAAATATTGTTTATAAAGAAGTTTTCAACGGTTTATCAGGTAATCACACCTTACATCGTTTACTACATGCATTTTACTTCTGCCCTTCACAATCAATTATGTTAACTTTCCTCCTGCTTTCAGGCTGAGGTTACGGAGGGAAAAAATGCGGTTACATGACCGCTTTCTGTTGTTTCTATTTTTATGAACTACAATCTATTCATCTGCACACTGCAAATTCATTTCTCACTATTTCCTGCACTCTCTACCCTCACTACTACTATCTGAATTTGTACTTTAACTTTTTTTTTCCCCTGAACTTGGATATTTGTAACTAACTGGTTTGATATATTCATTCTTACCATAGCTCATTACCTGTTTTGGCTGTTTTCTCTTCCACAACTACATTTTCATACGGTCTCCGTTTGCTGCTAATATGTAACGATTATTACTAACCGGATGGATGACGGTATGTTTTCACAGTCTGTCATACGTTAGAACCTTATTTCTTTCCGCCGTATTGGAAAATGTAGTGGGTCAATTACATCCAATATTCACACATTTATTTCTCACTAACGTTGAGTTACATTTAAATTCTATGCTAACAGTCTGTCTCCACTGTATTGTTAACTGCACATTCTGGTTCAAACTAACAACACTAACCTCCCGTTCTACACTTAAGGCCTGACCATGTCATCTTTAACTGCTATTACGTACAGTATCATGGCAACAATACAGATTTGTCCACTGACTTCTACTATTCCAATATGGCAGTTTTTGCACATTACTTAAATATTTATAATTACTGGTTGAAATTATGGACAAAATAATTGGTGACAAGGGAATCAAGCTCATCAGGATTACCATTTGGTACATTGATTTTGATATTATAAAGTTGTTTCACTTACTATTTGTACAGTTTTATCGAACTAAAGAAAAAAATCAACACTAACTTTAAAACATTTAAATTTCATGTAATCAGCACAAGCATTACTTAGTGCTTATTTATCCACTATGACCCATACCACCACTCAAGTTAGTTCAAAATCCAAATTGATTATTCATTATTATTCAAACTGTACAGTCTACTGTTATGCACATTTCAATACTATGAATTTAAGTTTACGATCCATTTAAGTATTTGACTGCTTATTTGAAGCAATTTACTTCAACGTGTTTGTCTGCCACATTATTGAATACCATTACATGTTTAGTTTTTACTGGTATACAGTCAGTATTAATTCATCTTCCATAGTTCAAAATACTGAACGATTCTCCAGTGTTGCTCCTCACATCTTATGATTACTTAATTTGGATGTCCGTTAATATTCACATCGTACATAAAAACATTCAGGGAAACTTTTTTTGGGTATATGACACTGTCCTCATTTATAAACACTTACAGAGCACTACTAAATAGGCAATGCATTGTAAATATTTACGCTATGAAATAAATTAGTCATGTAGCATTCATTTAGTTACAACCCCGTGGCTTCAAAGAATGAACAATTTATTACTATCCTTTACAAAGTACTGTTTCTTTCATACATACTGTTTCTTTCATACGTTCTTCGTTTTTTTTCATCAAAATTTGATGTAGCCCAACACTAACAAATGCTCAAAAACCAGCTACAAACAATTTATTAATCTCAAAGTTCATTCAACTTTCGTCCACTTCATGATGTGTGAAAAATAGTTGCTTAAAATAACTTTTTTTCAACCTTGACATTATATTTTAAATTATAGGACTTGACAGTAGACCGAACAGTGACAACGCAGGAAGATAGAATCGTTGTTTATTCTTACTTCTGATGTTTCCATAATTTCATAGCGTAATTTTCTCTGTTACAATTTTATTTCTCATTACATTCGTTCTTTGAACACCATTTTTTAAATCCTTCATTCTCACCTATTATCCATATATATATATAAACAACATTTATTATATGTTCATAAATTATGGCTACATTTGCAAATGGTAAAATATGTGTACATCCATGCAACTACCATACACAATTTGTGGGCAAATCTGTATATCGATTCTTTGGGCATGAATGAGAAGTATATTGTCCAGTGGGGGTGGAAAATGAAATATTCATTTTATCCTCAATGTATAGCAGTAAATTACAGTAACTAACGAGCAAATGTGTAACATTAATATAAAGCAAGGAAAATTCTGTTGGAAGAGATGGCGATTATCGATAATCTTCTGTGGAAGACAATTTCCTGCTCTTATATAAATAGGTAATGAAATTTGTTTTTACAAAATATTTTTCTTATCATTTACCAATTCATTTCATTAACAGGTTCATATTGGTTGCTGTTGACATGAGTATCAGAGGCTTTCTTGCAAATTGCTCAAGTTGATTATATCTTTTTTATCAGTTCAACTTCATCATCTATCCACTGACAGTAACATTCTGATCAATGTTCCACAGATGGCACAGTTTCATAATATAGGACAATTTGTGCCCATTTTCAACTTAAACTTAACGAATTTTTGGTGCACTGTACAGTTTTATTGAATTGCTAGGAAGAGAGACTGATAAGGATAGGGATAGGGCAATGAGTTCTTGAGAGAAGATCATTCTCCTTGTGCGCTTAATGCTCACCAGGTATTTTATTCTATACGTCTTTATTTTTATAGGAATTTTGGGGCTGTTTGTTAACTCAGCTGTTTTACTGTCATATCGACTGCAGATTGATATGAAATAGTTCAGTGAATGTATAACAATACAGTTATGAATGGTTCTACATGCAACCTAATACGTACTCCATTTTACTGAAAAAATATCAAAAGTTAATCCAATTCATCCAACTGATCAGAAATACATTACCGAACCGATCAGCAATACATTGCTAAACAGAATAAAAATCAACTCGGTTGGTATAACAGTGGGTATCTACCACATTGGATTACCACTACAATGTCAACTAACCATTTTTTTTATGACATCAACTATATAATAAGTATTTTTAATACTGTCCTTTACGAAGTACAGAGCGGCCAGTAAACTTAGAATTGCATAAAATAGAACTGGTACTAGGTGCACTTAGCACAACTTGAACTTAATTGCAGTCGACTGTTGTATTCACGAAATATAGTTGATCATGTAAAAACTTTACAATTTTTGGTTTCATTCTATAACTTCTACAATATGATCTCATATTTGTTCATCAGTCATATATCAACAAGTCAATATCAAATTTTTTACAACTGCATCGCATGTACTTCTTCAAACGAACAAGAACTAATTGTTTTAGTATTGCATGTACTCTGCACGCCACCGACCCTCAATTTCTTCCATCTGTGTGTGATACTTTGGACAATTCTGTTAATCGACGTGTTACAACCAGCGTACAGAACGCTGACATCATGATGCATCCCCACTGTCATCAGAGTTCATGTCCAAACTGTCCACTTCTCCGATAAACATGTGTCACCACGCTTCAGGCAAACAGTATATACTGTCCGGTATGCTTTTAACTGAACTCCACATTTTTTTCTTTATTTGACCTTTCCATTAACTGTCCCAACATGCGGCAGTGCTATGCATCCTCTGTCTACAAACTGTAGAGCACAAAAATTAGCAGCTACCTACCTGATGAAACTGAAACATGGCTGATCCCGTAGTCTTGAACGACAGCTGCACGTCACGTACGAGTTCGGTGTACTGACCTTACCACAATACCAGCTCATAACAGATGGCCAAATGTACTAACATATTACTGCTGTATTCAGGATGAGTGAAGACAGAGTAAAGGTACACCAACTAACCGTGGAAGCAGTTCGGCCAGTAACAGAAAGAAGAAGGCGTGCAGACGGTGGACACACCTCAAATGTTTCGTCAATGTCTTCAGTCCTCGGTATGTCTGTCTACCTGTTTTCTGTGATTTATACGTTCAATAGGTGTTGTATTATAAGCTTTATTTAAATATAACTGTGCACGCATATTAGTTTACGCCTTCTTATT
Source organism: Allium fistulosum (assembly GCA_030737815.1). Classification (NCBI taxonomy): domain Eukaryota; kingdom Viridiplantae; phylum Streptophyta; class Magnoliopsida; order Asparagales; family Amaryllidaceae; genus Allium; species Allium fistulosum. The sequence goes on from CM060902.1 coordinate 219,657,461, forward strand.
ATTTTCCTGTATTTTACATGATCATGCACATACTAGCTTATTTTTATCCTCACTAGCCATCAACTGCATTACCGATTTTTCCTATGTCCATGTACTACCGCACTGCTGTTTCACACCATCAACTTGATTCATTCTACTGTGAAAAATGGTTAAGGAGGTAACAAAGTGATTACTGAAAATTATATTCGATTTTACCTAAATTTTGGGATATTGGTTATATTTTAGCACACCAACGCCAACTTATGTTGAAATGCTGATGAGCTGGTGTGCCTATTAGTTATAGATTTTATCTAATTCACGTTGCATCATATTTAGCATACAATTCTATTTATGGTACTATATTGTTCCTCCAGTCGATTATTTGTTAAACTACTGGTACTACTTCCACCTAACCAGCATTGCAATATTTGTTTAGCCAAGTTCCCTCCGGTATAAGGGCACAATTTATGTTTTACACTACAAAGAGAAGACTACTGCTTCTTTGAAGTTTTTTATACCTCTACCTAGGCTGTTACTATTTAATCTTACAGTTTTGGTACGAACTAAAATATATAACTGACTTCAAATATGGTGTACAGGCAGTACAGCTGTAATCCATCCATGAACTCCAAATATTTCACATACCCACAACTGTTATCAACAACTACTAAACTGTTCAAATGAACGTAATTTAATCTCTGTTGCAACTGTCCTTTTGATACAGTTATTTTCCCACAGTCAACCGATCAAACCCATTTCCTTCGGTAACTACATCCACTACGAACAGGTACATACCAACTGTTGACACGTGTTCAAAATATGGCTTTTCACAACTGTGCATCAGTTATACTGTTCACTTTCCAACTACAAATAATTCAGCCTCTTCATTTGTTATCCACCCTACACCTCATCAAATTGTTCTCTCCCATTGTACACTGCTCCCCCGGTACTTCCCTCTCTGTAAACAAAATAAAATTCCTTCAGCCGCTAAACCTTCAACGCCACATACTCCACTACAGATATCAAATTTCTATCTGCTATACTACTACTCTCTTTGCCACTGTTGTTAACCTTTCTTATATTTCTTCCAACAGATATCAGAATGGCAAACCAATATCAACTACTGTCTGAGTTACAAGTCGGTCCAAACTGGGATCGCATACACGTCCGACTGTCTAGGATGTGGAATTCAATCTCCAAAGCCGCAAAAGAGATTTACTCGATAAATCTTCATCTTCTTGACATAAAGGTAATTCGTAAACCCACTTAATATCTTGACATTTTATTTACCACTTACTTTTATTCCGCAACTGGATCATACTTTACTGTACCTCAGGGAAACCAAAAGCATGCTATCGTGCCAAAGAGTTTGGTGGACAAATACTCACAGACGTTTGAAGAGCAATGTTTATACGAGATTGACAAATTTAACGTCTACCCTGCGTAGAATACGTATCGCCCTATAGATGAGGAGTTGATGATCATCCTTCGTAATGACACCAAAGTCAAACGGCTGCCACCAACAATGTACGATATTTTTAGATACAAATTTGGTTTTGTCGATAATGAAACTCTTGCTCAACGCATAGATAAGGTGGCTCAACTTACAGGTGCACTCACTTACCCTACTACTACACGCCGTACACTATCACTCAACCGTTTCCACTGACACTTCTAATCAGATTTCTTTGACATTCCTCTTTTTCTCTTCTTCCTACCAGATGTTGGTGGGGTACTGCAAGGCATTTCAGATGTTGTCCAACTGACAACAAGGACCGGATGTCAAACATCTAAAAGAGAGATCACTGTTCACACTGGAAGGTTTAACATTTATCACTGTCACATTTACGTCTGCATATTTGATCGCTAACACTCTCCATTCCAACTTTTACACAGTTTAAAAAATACATCTATTACTTTGTGGGCTGACAAAACTGACCTAATAGATGTAACTGCTACTGAATCGGAAAAACAACCACCGTCGGTAATATTCACCTCTATGGTAGTCAAACTATTTAAAGGTAAACTGTCTTTACTCCTTTATATTTCGTTGTCAAGTATCAACCTTATCTCTAAACTAATAGTTATAGGAGAGTTTACATTTTCATCCACCAATGCTACACAAATATACTTCGGCATTGACTATCCAGAGGTAGCAAAATTACTTCCCGGGTATACCTCCATTTAATTTCTAACTACTATTGCTGATGCATACACTTCGTCTTCATCCTCATTGCTACTATATTGCATTTCAGTGTCACTGACAGTGAAGGCAGTACCGTTACATCGATCGACCGTCAACGGCCTACATCTTCAACTACTTACGACCAAGAAATTAGAAGTACCATAGCTAATATGTTAGACGACATACGATCCAATGACTACCACGTAACTCAATATCTTTTAATTCTATAATTATATTATCTTTACTTTTTGACTAACATTTTCCAACTTCTCCATCCTTTGCAGTCAAAGAAGTATGTCGTAAATGCAACTTTGATGAGAATTAACACATCATCAGGCTGGAATTATCTTTCATGTCCCAGTTGTAGAAAGACGGTGACAAAGGAAGCAACGGGTTTTAGCTGCTCTAAATGCAATACCAATATTACCCATCCACTTAACAGGTCTGCATAAATTAGTTTCCCGTTCAATTTCAACTCCCTTACATTATGTTCAACCCTCACAGGTATAGGATATCTATGGAAGTTTTTGACCATACCGGCACTGCGATTGTGACTGCTTTTGACAAAGATGCTGCCTACCTCCTCAAACACAGCGTCGACGAGATGATGGATATATCCAAAACGGTACACATCTTACACCTACACAATTTTATCAATTTATAGTACTAACTTCAAACTGTCTAACCATAGCACGCAACTGATGTGCCACTACTTCCTCCACTACCTCACCCTACCTAACACTACTGCTTCTTTTTTTTAGACCAACAGTGACAAAATGATTGATAAACTGTTCACCGGCTTGATGGGTACGGAAGCTCGGTTTGAATTCAGACCGTCAAAGTACGACATAATGAATAATGGAAAATCACTCACTGTTAGTAGAGTTTCACATATTCACCACCCTTACAACCCCCTACCTGATCGACCTGACACCCTGGAACCAAAGGATACAAAAGAAGGTGATGGTACACAGCTAACTGCTGAATCCGGCTCTGTCGCAACATTTGGTACAACTATTTCTCAAAACTAAGTCCATTCTTCTTACATTATCTTACATACATTTTACCTACGGAAACTTCTCTATTCTTACTCAGGTGTGACGAACAGAGAAAAGATTAAAGTTAAAAAGGTATGTATTCCAACCCACATTCCGCCCTTATTTCCACATAACATAAAAGCTAACAAACATATATACTCCACATAACTGTAGGAGACTGAGGAATGTTTACCGGATGGCAGCATAACCGAACACACCGTCGGACGGGAGAATGAACCTAACTGCCACATGCTGCCTGATGGTAGGCAGAGAAAACGTGGACGACTGACTGGTAGTAAGAGGAAGAAGTAGGCAGACATGTGGGCAACTGCATGACGAACCATCGTACGTTCACAACACCATCCTACCTCTGTCTTCCCCAGTCCTACATTCTGTGTTAAGTTTGCAATTGTCCATCTTTAATTCTTACTGTACTTATTTCGACCTTCGACTATGCACAACAAATGCGTCTCTGTTTTCTTACTGTATCTGTTTATGTTAGTTTAAAGATGTGCACTACTGTTTGTACTACTGTATTTTCATCCAGTGTAATAAATGACACACTTTTACACTGTCCAATTATGTACCGTGTATATACACTTCACTTTACTCTTAACCACGGTTAATATAAGCATTCTACAGTACTACAAACACTGTTCCTCATCCGTACCTGCCAGTGGTCTTTCCAGCATGTTTAATACGATACAGATATTTATTTTTCACTCTTTTCCATCTTATTTCTACACTAAGATTCCACGAATCCGATCAGTACTCGCACCGTACATAACATAATCACTCACTATGCTTTACAGAATGTAGATGGTGACAAGGTCCACTATATATGTGCACTTCCTACAACTCCGTACTATTAATTTTCAAAGAAGGGTTCTCCCTGTAATAAACAAATTAATTTGGCAGTGAACTGTCATTTCAACCTTTCTTACTGAATCAAAATGCAGTATGAGCTATCAATTTTGTCCCCCATTTTCATATGAGTCACTTGCTATATCCCTGTAACATTTTAGGTGGTTTTTATCACCATTATATATTAAGTGACGTGTACTTCAATTGCAAACGGCTGTAATTTTTTAACTCATATCTTTGTAACTGTACTTATTCAACTAATCTGAATGTAGTTATAGCAAATATTTTTTTTTTAAAGGCGTAGGTTTTCTTACTGCATAAAATTTTTTTACAGCAATTATATATGCCTTCCTATTATAAAAAAAAGGCAGTACGATATTAGTTTAGCAATTTACTTATACATGAAGAAATCTTCGATTTTGATAGTTTGGCATAATACTGTTATAAGCTCATTCCAATCATTTACACATAGGGGAAAATACAATTGGAGTATCTCACTGTGCATTAATCAACTCACGTATGTACAACTTCAGCTCATGTTAGGCCAAATCATAATTGTGACCCACTATAAGAAGCAAATTCAAAGCAACAATGCTAATACGGTGGCATTTATGCCACTATAACTGTTCTACTGAATCCAAGATAACAAAATAAATTATACCAGACCTAACTATATGAACATGCAGGCAATCCAGGTTACGTTCACATCACATAAGGTGGTTTGTTCAAGTATCACAATAGAGAGAAAGGTGAGAGATAATGGACTTATCCAAATGCTTTGGACCAATTATATGTTCTATGACATTGGTGAAAATGGATCAAATTGGGGTGCTCGCTACCAATACCGAATAGATCAGAAAAACTTAAACAGTCGTTAACTGACTGATTAATGTATTATTTTTCTGTCATCAATTTTTGTTGTGAAAGGCTATTAGCATTTCATATGTGTAGCAATGCGCATGGATATATTTCTTTCTGTACATTATTTTTGATAACCTCTAATTGTTTTTTACATTACACAATTTAATTGTACACCCCAGTTTGATGTATTCACTGTCTACATTACGCACCCTTGTATAGATTTCCTCTAAGATATTAGATAGCCATACTATGTATAACGAAAGGAGAAGAGTTCTATCCTGTTTTGTTCGCATGCAATTTCTACGGGCCTCATTTTGAATTTTCAACACTTCAACCATATGCAAATTATGGGCTAGGATTGACGTGCTACAGATATACAACTGATTCATATAACTCATTTCAACTCTACATTCAGTACTAGCTAATACAAATATATTAAAACTAAAACTAGCTACATGCCTACTTTGTCATACTTCAACTCATTTCAAAATGGCAAGACTATGACAATTTGGCTGTTTTTGAATATAAAAATATTAGTCCAAAATTTACTGGTTTGTGTATTTTCATTCTACAGTATTCTATCTCTATTTATCTGTACTTTAACCAAAGGTTTTACACAGAGAATGAAAGACGTCAGCTTTTACTACAAACTTACTATATTACTGAACTAACCCACACACACTCTACACTTGCACACAAAGTCAACATATAATATACATTTATCTTCTACCTAGAATTCCTTTATTTTACATAACGTGTATTCTCGGTAACTTTGAACACTAATTTAATAACCAACAATGCCCGTGTGCGTAGCACGAGCCACGCACTAGTTTAATGGTTAAAGGCATTTGCATGAAAAATGGATGTCGTATGGACGTAGAGTGACATTACCTAAGGGAATCCAACTTATGTTGAATTACTTTTAGCGTCGGTGTATATTAACCCATCAAGCAATGCTTTTTTCCTTCATTTAAGAGACCTCATGGCATGTATGGGTATAAGCATCTTGATCTCAATTATAATGAGTTAGTGATAAAACTGTCCTCACATAAATACTTCGCTTGAAAAACTAATCAAAATTGCCATATTAAGTATATTATTGATTGAAACACATGTCATAGAATTAGCAACTTTTTTTAAGAAATGGCATCCATTTTCTATTTGGGGTATGTTTTTGATCAACAATTAGTGCCATAGTTCATGTCTGATGCCAAACTGAAAATATATAATTTTGGATATTTTGACTCTCGAATTATAACTATTTGTTTCCTCTTTGACTTTGTTAACTGTTCGCTCATATTTTTAATGAAAATAAAAAGGGGAGGGAGTTAAGATTTGGTGGTAGCAATTGACTTGACAATATCTAATTTGTTTCTTTATTCTCTGGTTTAATTTTTAATCATTTATCCTTTTTCCCTTCCTTTTTTCTGACCTAACCCTTAATCATCTCACGTGTCTGAAGCATGCTAGAAATGTAAATATCTGTGTTGGGGAAGTATGTATGTAGGGGGAGCATCTGCATAGTGGGAATTTAACTAGAACTCGTCATTTCCACACATCATTTCATACATGACAAACACACTATGTATTTTATCTGTAAACCTTATATGTTTGTTATCATCAAAAGGGGAAGATTGTGGAAGAATGCAATCGAAGATTTCTGTTTGATGTTAATAAACATTTATTGTATCTAACGTGTTTGTCTAGAGTTGTATATTTACATGTTTTTTTATAAAATACTGGTTGTGGAAAAGTTTTCCGTTTAGTACAATAAGAGGTTGCATATACGGAAAAGGAAACAATTAAAGATATGAAGCAGGAAAAATTTCAGTGTGCAATCTGGGGCTGTATATATAAAGAAAGGGAGATTAGAAGGAGTGAAATATATACACAATCAAGAAATATCTCTAGAAGATACATTATATTTTGTTTCACACTATATTGATTTTTATCTTTTTACAAAGGGAAACAAATTATTTCTCAAATCCATATCTTTCTCCATATATCATCTCCAATATCTTTTTCCATACTTATATATCTCCTGCATGACCCTATATAAACACACATAACATCAAAAGAAAAAATCTCATATTACAGCACAAAATTCTTCCATCATCACAATCTAATCATTCATCCCTTTCATATACAATCTCCATCTCAATGCCAAATCACACCATAATAACCACTGTCCGATCATCACATCCACTCGACGAAATCAAACTTCTTGTACAAAGATAAAGCCAACAATTTATCAACTACGTTCATCGCCAAAATAACCATACATATTTGACCTTACCTGCCTTACTTCAAGTCAAAGCATTATAGAGCTCCTCCATCATCGACAGTCACTTAGCAACCATTTGCGAAACCCTAGACTTTGACTTTGTGAAGCTTCATACTTTGTGAAGCCCCATAAATTTACTTTGTGAAGCAACCATTAATTAAGATCCTTTAGACTTTTATTTTTTCATATAGAGACAAACTCAAGTTGTTGAAGCTTGGCAACAATAGTACCTATCGCAACTCACACGACGTGTTTTCAGCATCGATGACACAATTCTACAATATTACTCCAAGTGGTGGTGATTTACCTAGGTATGTTTTGCAATGGCGATTCACTCTTCGGCAGTGGAGGTGATGCGCTCCTAGCAACGATGAGATTATCTGGTGGTGCAACATTCGATTTCTGGTGGCAGTAGAGCTTGGGTTGTGGTGAAGTATCTTGGTTGCGGCATTGAACTTGAGTGGGTGGAAGTTGATTTAGTATTTTTTAGAATGTGGAAGTTAATTTTTAAGGAAGCAGGAAATCAAGTTCATTTTTCAGAAGATAAAATGATAGGGACGTGTTGTTGAGTTGGTGATTAATAAGGTGAGTGCAATTTCTATTTATTTTTTTATCTTTTTTGTTGTGTGGTATTTTGTTTTCAGTTTGAACTTAGAATACGTTTTTGAGCTACGCGTTGTAATTATGGGATTCTGACCTTAAAGGGTTGAGTTCAGATAGAATTATTAGGGTTAGAGTTAGAATATTTTTTAGCAGTTTTGCAACTTTACCGATTGTAAGCATTTGTATATTTAAGTCTAGTGATAACTTTGGGACAGCAGTAGGCATTAGGTCGAAGATGGGTATATCATGTGTTTTTTATTTTCAGTATTTACGTTTCAATATTTCATTTTATATTTTATCAGCAACTATGTAGAATAATTTTTAAATACCCTATTCACCCCTTCTAGAGTTTGTTACTTGATCCTACACTCCACATCTGTCCTTAATCCAGTCACTTGATCCTAATAAAATGCTTTGTTCTTTTCCAGTACTATGGAGAAGAAGAGCCGACTTGAAAGGATTTTGCAAAGGCTCTGGTTACTATGGCTCCCGACCTTAAGGGAGTTCTTACCCTCATCGCAACCCTTACTATGAAACTGAGAGCAAGAGGTTAAGGATAAAAGACAATGAACAGCGTGAAGCCAAAGAAAGATGGTGCCGCCGTGATAAACATAGGGAGCCACGTGATGGCTCCAGACATGACTTTGACTTCCACCACTAACAACGCTCGCCTTTTTAATCCTCCATTCCACTGATCTTCTCGTCTTGACCTACCTCCATCTTCTCAACCCCTGACTATCACCATCACTGAGCGGTCGAAAGCTCTAGTTTATCAAATAAATTGCCAACGTTTGAGCTATACGATCACACATCACATTAGATTGCCACGAAAGTCGTGGTTGCACATCACCTCATTTTTTTGGTCTCGATGTTGTAAATTTCATCGCTATACAAGGTAGTGATTCGGGATGATAATTCCATGCATTTCAATGTCGTTTGGCCATTAGATCGGCCGATTCCCAAAATTTCTCGATCTTGTGTCTCATAATGAAATCCTCATCCCAGAATGACAAGTCATCAGTCTAGATTCCACTAGACTCAACTACGCACATAATTTTACAAAATACGCATAATAATACATAAATCATAAAAATATCGTGACTCCAAATATAGCGATATTTATATTTATTTTGATTCGCAACGTTGATTCGGATTTAACTGAAGTAGTCTTGAATTCTAATTCGACCGTATTAAAAAAAATTAGATTTTGGACCTTCGGTTGATTAATGATTCATTTAAGTTAATTATTCAAATACCCAGTCATTAAAAATACGGGTTGTTAGACCATAATTTTATCTCTCCACCCTTCTCTTTACATATATGATCGACATTATTTGCCACCTATACGACGCAAAATTTTTAAAAGCCCTTGATGCAATTATCTCTTATTTAAACTCATTTAAAAATATACCGATATCGTATGTTGATGCGCACAAATATAACTTTTGTACATGCATTCAAATAAAAAATCTCATAAACATCAAATAATTTAATAATAATTAATATTTCACAAATGATTTAATTTATTTACAACATTTTCTAAACTTATTAAATCGTGTGATTTTTCGAAGAATTCACAAATGTTGTTGTGAGATCAAAGGTGTGAATTCAGTCAACAATTAACTTTGAATAGTTAAAATATTAATGTTTACAAGTCACCTTAGCTAGTTGTATGATAGTTTGGCCAAATTCATCACTTATAGATTGTTTGCGTAAAATCCATTTTATATTTTCTTAAGCGGTACCTTTTAGTAAAGATAATCTACTCCATTCTCTTCGTCAACACAACATCATTAATTTTAGGATATATGGAATTTGGTTTTAGTCAAAATTCCAACATATCCTTATTCAACTTAGTTAGTTCATAAACAAAGCCCTTGATTCAATAATAACATTTATTATTAACCGTACAACTCTGGTTAGAGATTTTGAGTTTGAGTTGACTACAGTTGACCATGATACTAACCTCATATAACTAAGGAGACGAATTCACTGTTAAATAGTGCTTCATTCCAATACTCAACTCTGACCCCAACTATAATTGCCCAATGGATCACCCTACCATGATTTGACTATAATCAAAGTGGAGTATTCACATTCAAGTTCCACAGTATTCTCAAGTCAAGGGAACCATATAAGATCAACCAATAGGAAACTCTCGACGAGTCATTCCATAGCTATCCAATAATAATGAGTACATAATCACTTGTTTCCCCAGCAACCATGAGTAATGCACTATCCAACATTTGAAGTGCATTACGCACTCTAGTCTGGATATATTGATATCCTTTCTCAAACACCTTGACCAGGTATAATTAAATAAATATGTTATTCTATACTGTGATTTTTTTTATGATTACAACCCCTTGTAATTATTATCACATAACATATTATTTAATAATTTTCTATCTTGATATACTTAAATTGGTTACTTAATTAATGTATCATAATATAACAAGTATAAAATAGAAATAAAAAAACATATTTTATTTCAAATGAGATTTTATTGCAAAGTTAATAATTTACAATAAATCACAGAATTTCTCCTAGGGCATACCCTTAACTCTCTTCGGAACTTATGAAAAGTGAAATACAAAATCTCCCATTCCCTCATATGCTTATTGGTCATGCATACATAGCAAGAAACAATGATAATGATTAGAAAATAGTTGAGATGATGACTACGAGTAGATCAAGACCGAGGCGTATCTTATCTGCTTTGAAAGTTGATAACCTAGACAACTCTACAATAAGAAATATTTATAATTCCAAATTGAAACTTAATTTTCAAAATACTAAGGAAAGATAAATTATATAATAGTTTATGAAACTTTCAATGGATGCTCATTATTCCATTCAGCATAGGTACGATCCTTCTACCAAACGATTATTCGATCTTTTTTTAGTCATCCAAGATGTGTTAAGCTTACATAATGTTTTCGCCAAATTTTATTCTTACAATGCAGCTTTAAAACCAATCGTGCAAATTGGCTTCCTTCCTTATGCTTTCTCACACTTTGACATTATCTTCATTGACGTTTACTCTTGCATTTATAAGTAGGGAAACAACAAAATCACGTATTTGGGCTCTTACATGTGTTAAAAAAGTTTATAGAGAAAATGAGTTCACTCAGGTTATCTCACTTCTAATGACACGTATTTTACATATCATAGAATCATAAAATATTATTTTTAAATTCAAGTGGAGTCATATGACTCTATAACTTTGGAAAATTCCTATTAGCGACATTTCCGATCTTTTTATCAGACGATTTTACACCTAACTTGTAATAGATATAACTTTTTATAGAAGCTGATCGAGACCACTTTTATTTGAAGGATATAATGGTTTCTCTTTCCGTGTAGTGGTTATAATAGCGATTTGGATTTTCTAGCTAGGAGATATGGTTGTTTGAAGTTTGGTAGTTTTTGGAACAACTCTAGCTAGGAGATATTGCAAGTGCACTAACCCATTTTAGGTTTTTAAGCTATAATAGGATAACCCATCAACCCCAAATCATTTTTACCGCTTCTCAAATAGATCTAATCTCTCACTACCTTATTCTTCACCCAAAACCTTCTCTTTTCTCCTCCAAATCAAGTCTTAATAATAAATTAAGGATAGATTAGCAAGGAGATTCATTAGAGATCTTCAAACCTGCATTTTTGGGTAAGAAAAATCAGAGCTTGGCAGTTTAATCTTGGGTTTGCGTCGATTTGTTTGCAAAACTTGGATTTTCGAGGTTTTAGTGAGTTATTTATTATCTCTCACCTTAGTATATATGTATATACATGTTTTAACATGTTTTGGATCCATTTTTGAAGTTAAAACTATGTTTTATCACTATATTAAAATCCTATCTATAGTAAAAATGTGAATAAATGGATTTTTATGTTCTAGACATGTTATTTGGATATGTAATTGCCTTGATATATGTTAGATTATGTTTTAGGCACCCTGTGTGACGGTTGCTATGATTGATTTTGTGATCTTCATGTTTAAATATTGTTTGATGCATGTGTGGTGTTTGTTTTTATGGTTGAAACGCTTGTTGGAGTGAACTAGAGGTAGGAACCATGAAACTAGACTTCGATGGGTATTCTCAAGAAAGTTAGGAGTTATATCGATGATATGGAAGGCGTACAGGTCGATGAACAAAGCATAGCAATGGAATCGATGTGAAATTGGGATTTGAAGATGATATAGCATTTTGTTTTAGTGGTGTGTGTTTGGTGCAAAACCTGCTCGAGGTCTAGGGAGGTTCGGCTCAGGCTTCACTTTGGTCGACGTGGAGGAAACCCGGATAGAAAATGTTGTCCGTTGACGCTGCGGTTCTAGGGGCAGGATAGGATTTCATGTCTGGGGCATGCTTCTAGCTTAGTTCGGGGTAACTTAGATTGGTACCCAAGAAAATATTCATGTTCAGTGCTTTGTGCTGCTTCGAGTTGGGAAGTAGGGTGCTTCGGGCTGGTGGGTGTGTCTCTTCATGCTCGGCAAGGTAATACCCGAACAAAGAATGGAGGTTGAGGAATTTTCATCATGGCACAACGATACTTTGGAGATTTATTCATGATTTGTTCCAGGATTCTTGGGGGTAATGTGGAGCGAAGTAGGTAACTCCAAATGACTCGAGATGACCTTAGATTTCATGCGACGACTAGTGAAGTGATGGCATAGCACTTCGACTCAATGACGTTGATGATGATGACATGGGCTTCGAAACCTTGGTATAATGGCTCTACAACTTATGATGGGTGTCTAGAGGCATTCCGAAAATGATGATTTAATGATGGAAGTCGTAACGGTGATACAAAAAGCAAGTTCAATGATAGGAGCTTGCGAGTACAATTTACGACTGCTTTCTACTATGGAGATGGCCGAAATGGAATAACGATCGAGTTTCATTTTGGAGACACATCTAAAGAGATCGTTGATAACTCGAAGGTTTCTAGTATGTTCATAAAGAGGGGGTGTGTGGGTAGCTTCCACCTGGATTTGCTATAGTAGATTACCCTAGGCTTTTGCAATTATGACCTAGTTCCTAGCCTTACGAAGTAGCTTGGATTTGAGCACCAATGAAGCCGGGGTTTCGATTGAGTCTTGGTTTTCGATTGTGCCATATGAGTTATCATATATCCAATGCACACGAGTGATGGTTGAGATTGTTTAATGGATGCTATGTTTTCCATGGTTGTTTATCACTCTAGGGTGTCACACAATGTAGGTATTTTTGACCATATACCCAGCCACTGGACATTGTACGTCAAATGTAGTACAATTATATAGAAATGATAGTAGATTAGTATACATCGATTGTCATGTGAAAACTCTTTGGATGCATGGACAGGTCAGGTATGGTTCTTCAACCATGTGCCCTTATTTACTATATACGATTTCTATAGTATTTTTAAGATGAAGCATCGCTCACACCAGACTGCTGTCTGACCCAAGGTTTTATGTTTTGTGTCTTATTATCTTAGGTACTCTTAAATGAGTAGATTAAGGATAACAGGTCTTGATAGAGCATGGAGATGTATGGAGCACGAGCAGGAAGCTACACTTTGTATATCTATTCTTAGAGCTTATTGTCGCTTATATTTTGCTGTGCATTACTGTAGAGCTATACCGGTATTATATTACTTAAAGACGGTTTTGGAATTTATTTGGAGATTTGAGATGTATAAACTCTACTATTTCAGTTTTTTATATAAACCTATTGCACTCTGATGTTCTAATTTAAGGTTCATTTGATTATATCATTGTCTCGCCAATTTTACATATATGTTATTATATTATATTTTTGTGTGCTTGGAGATGTGTTATAGGTTTTATGCTTAGATTTTTATTTCTTTTCTCTCTTGGCTATTGTCCTGCATTGGCTTGGTACCTCCATAGTGCATTGTATAGGTATATTGGGTAATAGAGGTGTAGGACGGTTGTCAGATTTGGTATCAGAGCTTAGGTTGCCTAGATGACCTAAGTTGTTACTTAGATACATTATATATAAAGAATGAGCTATCACCTTAGAATGGATCGTGCAATATATGAGAGAGCATATTTGTTATATTCTGGTTTTTAAAACTATATAATATAGTATATATAGTTTATAAGTCGAATTGTATTCGCGTACAACACTTATTCCTTTTAGAGAGACTGGTCATTCTATTACAGCTTGTATGAATGAGTCGACTAACGAGGAATGCCATAAGGAACACCATTTTTAGAGTTGAGGAGGGGGCGGTATCGAGGGATGCTAACCCCGACTTGCAGAACATGTTCTTTAAGATAGTGCGAAACATGGTTCAAAATGCCGAAGTTGCTTGTGCTATGGCTATTGGCGGTGGTGCTCCAGTGCAAGTGCAAGTGTCGAGGGCTAACTTTGCTAAACTAAACAAGGATTACTGTACTTTGGGAGGCAAACCCTTTCTCAGAACGAAATCGGCTATCGAAGTGCAGGATTGGCTAGACACTTGCGAATGCATCTTTGAGGATATGGAGTTAGAGGATGCGATGAAGAGGAAGGCCTCTAGACAGCTTCAGTGACGAGCTATTGGGTGGTGGAACGCCATCAACATTACTACTTCTGCATACCATATTACTTGGGAGCAGTTTAAGGCGAGGTTTTAGGAGAACTATATACCAACCGCTCAAAATTTGGTGTTCTTCCAAAAGTTTGCCAACTTAAAACATGGGGATATGTCTTGTCGGATTACATGGCCGAGTTTGACATACTATCGAAGTATGGTTTATCTTTTATCGATACTCTACTTAAGAAGAATGAGAAGTTTATTATGGGCTTGGATGATTATTTTAGGGAAAAGCTCGTAGGACATATTGATGAGCTGTTTGAGAAGCTGGTGGAGAAGGCTCTTCGACATGAGAGTTTGTATCCTAAGCCTAAGCCGATTATTGCTCTTAAGGATGAGCCAAAGCCACAAGCTGTGGGGGAGACAAGAAGAAGTGGAACAACAACAAGAGGAAGCAGATGCAGATCAAGAGTGGCCAGAAGAAGAGCGGCCAGAAGAAGGGCAAGTGAGATCCTACTTGCTATAATTGTAGGGAGAAGAGCCCTCTTGTCATAGATTATAAGGCAGAAGGCGAGAAATGCTACAACTGCAACAAGCCGGGGATATCAAGAAGGATTGTCCAGAGCCATCAAGAAATAAGCAGGTTTTGTCTGCTTATGGTTTGAATGTTGGTCCAGCTTCGTCGATGCTCCATCGACAAAGTAAAAGGGGAAGTGCATCATTATTCAGCGTATGCATTGTATTTTTGATACATCTGTACGGGTTTTATTTAATATCAGGGCTTTATATTCCTTCATATCTAGTGATTTAATAGATAGACTGGGATTGAAACCTCGGATGGTTGATCGACCTTTGATTGTTACAAACCTTGTTGGACGATCGATTAGCCTTCGCTCGGTTTGTCGAGACTAACCTTATCGAATCATGGATGTTTGTTTTCTTGTGATTTCTTTGATATGGGTTTTATGGGATTTGATATGATTCTAGGGATGGAACAGCTATAGAAGTATGGAGTAGTGGTGGATTATGAGAAGCCGTTTGTGACAATAGGGATGGATGATGAGTGTAGGTTGGAGATAGCCTGCCTACCCAATAATGAGGTGGTAGTTAGCTTTCTATATTCGCTCGACATCCTGCATGACGAGTTGTCATTTGTGCCAATAGCGAGGGAGTATCTGAACATATTTGAGGAGGTGACTAGATTGCCACCACATAGAGAGATCATGTAACACCCTGGAATTTTCTAGAAATAAATAAGAAAATATAATTAAAAGTTAAGAATTAACCTAAAAAGAAAATTTTCCCAAACGTCCGACTTTGACTAAGGGACTTGCACCATTATGTCCATGGTAATTTTCTAGATAATTTTCATATATAACTTGTTGAAATTCGAGCTAAAATGAAAATTTATAATGTTTTGAATAAATGTGAAAATTAAATAGAAAAAGAAATAATTATATAAAATAATAATAAATAATTGACCATGAGGCGGTTGACCTGACATGGGCCAGGACGACCGTGGGCGGTCGACCCGGCCTCGGATAAAATTGAGGGTTGCAATTTTTTGATCACGTTGTTCGTTCGTCTTAGATTCTTTCGTAAATAGAAAGGCTTTGGAGAGCAGTAGAGATCAGTTAGGGTTCTGATCTGATGGTGTTGGCTGAGGGCGTTGCTATATAAACTCATAGCTAGGGGTTAGCTTAAAGCTAATCTTCTTCTTTTTAGCGAAGCTTTGTCAAAATAAAACCCTAAACCCTAATTTTCTAAATCAATTTCTAAACTCCAATTCTCTTCCAAATCTCGACCTAAAAACAAAAATAAGAGAGATCTTACAACTAGAGAAGGGATCTATGTGGAGATTGAAGAAAAAGGCTTGCAGTGTTGATCAAAGCTAGAGCTTAGGACGAAGGTGAGTGAGCACAGATTTTAACAAGAATATTAAATTTTGACTCTAATTTCTACCCTATTCTGGTTAGACTGTAAATTATAAATTTAATCTATTGAAATTGTAAATCCGAAATCTTAAATAATGAATCTTTTTCTCTAATTGTAATTGACATATGCAAGTTGTAGAATCTTAATGCTAAAACATGGTTTTATACTGTTAAATTGAGGATTTAAATAATATGAAAGTTGCATAATGTTTAGATCTAATATTGTAGAAACGTAATGATTAGACTACGTAATGGTTAGATCTAATATCGTAGAAACGTAATGATAAATGCTGCATAATGAATTTTCATTTTGTTGAAGCGTAAAGATTA
Source organism: Allium fistulosum (assembly GCA_030737815.1). NCBI lineage: Eukaryota > Viridiplantae > Streptophyta > Magnoliopsida > Asparagales > Amaryllidaceae > Allium > Allium fistulosum. The sequence goes on from CM060902.1 coordinate 219,674,066, forward strand.
GTAGCATAATGATTAGATGTAATATCTTTTGGAAACTAGAAGTAATTAAATAAAGTCTGAATTATAAAATAAGTAAAATGAGGATGTTAGCTTGTAGGCAATCGACCTAAGATTTACATAGGTTGACTACCGTATGTTGTTTTGGAATAAGTAAATTGTTTAGGGCCTTGTGCTGTTAGCTTGTAGGCAATCGACGTAAGACTTATATAAGTCGACTGTTGTATGCCACTTTTGGAATTAATAGACTGTTTAGCGGCCTTGTGCCTTTAGGTTTGTGGACCTTGTTGTCTTTAGCTATTTGACCGGTGGACATTTATGTCTTTTATTTTGAGGTGCAAATTTAATTCGCTTTTTCCATGTTGTGAAGTTAGGTACGGTGTGTCGTTTAGATGGCTAAAGGTGTATTTTTGTGCTTGGACTGGGATTATCTATCTCTTCTTCATTGTGATCGGATTTTTTATCTTTTGATTGTTGTGCTTGTATGGGCTTGTGGCGGTTAAAGCTAGGTTATATCCAGTACCGATAGGAGTTAGGCGTAATAATTTCAGGGGGTGTGTAAGAGGTATTTTGCTACTAGATCAAGGGGTTGGACATGGATGCATTCGATGAATCACTATGCTAGTTTACATGTATGTTCTTCCTCTCTAGTCCTAGTATGAATTAAAGTGGGATAACAGGTTGGTCCTAACTATTAGGCGATCGTTTGCGATCTATTGTTATCCCCCATGTTGTCAAACTGTTGACTTATGACCTTAGGCATATGACCTTAGGTGCACGAACACTGTATACACTCTATATCACTTAGAGTAGCTTGAAGTTGGTTATATTTAGTTTCCTTATTAGCCTTGTTCTCATTGAACAAACTTTATGTCTAACCCATTCCATTTTTCCCCCACCACTGGTGGACAGAGTAGTTGTTGACGGGTCCATTGCTGCCATTGGATTATCGTGCCTAGAGTATAGCTCTATTTATCTTTTATCATGTATTTCCTATCAGTACATTTACTTTTTCAGTACTTTGGTTATGAGGGATTATTTTTATGATACTCTGATATGTGATATGTACTAATGATTTTCTAAGACTACGATACTATGATATTTTGCGACCGAATATTTTTGGTACTTCTGAGATTTTTATTACCGTTATTTATGAGATTATCATTATATCTGATATTATGTTTCCACTATAATGACGTTTGGATTAGACAGAGTATTTCTTTATCGATATCTTAGTCTCTGTGATACTACTTTTTATCTTAAACCGACACCCATATCTTTTGATTTGTGTTTTTGGCATGTCAAGAGATGCAATTTGTTACATGTGGTATCAGAACAAGGTTCAATATTCCTAGGGATATGAGCGTATTTGACCCGTATGGATCTATACATATACATGATTTTAAAAAGAAAAATATGATTTTTGAAATTGTTTTCAAAATGGATTTCCAAAGCATAACTATATATACATATAGGTATTTTTGAAAACAAATATGTATCTTTAAGAATCTCTTGAATTCGTGTCTATGCTTACTGTAATTCCTGCCTGTGCTATTCTCTATCTTAAATCTTGTTTGAGCTATCCGTGGAAGCAATTAATTAAATTTTTACTATTCACAGATAAATATGGCTGATCCCACAGGATCTGTCTCTACCGGTATCCCTGATATTCCGGGCGTAAACATGCCCATTTGTCTCCACCGTTACTTACTGGCTAGGAGACCGGTTGATCCATTGGCTAGAGAACCTACGGAGATGGTGGTTGGTGGAACCCCCACCTACCTGTCACTTATGACTTTTCTAAGCTCTGCAAGGACTTTTCCAACTTAGATGGCAATCCATTCTTAGGCACTGGGACTTTGTTGATGCTAGAGCTTGGTTTTGTTGTTGTGAGAGGATATTTGGACTTATGGGCTCGACAGATGAGATTAGGAGGCAGCTTGCTACTTGGCAGCTGAATGGAAAGGCTCTTAGTTGGGGGGAGGTTGTTAAGCCTGAGACTGGTGGTGATATTGTGACTTTGGGAGAGTTTAAGCGGTGATTTGAGATGAAGTTCTTATTGTAGGCCGAGGAGGGAGTTATGGTAGAGAAGTTTATAAATCTGAAGCAGGGTGATTTGTCAATTAAAGAATATGTTAATCGGTTTAATGAGCTTGCGAGGTTTAAAATGGAGTTGATCAATACTCCGCATAAAAAGGCTCTCAAGTTTGCTAAGGGTTTGAATAAGCTACTACAGGGCTTAGCAGTGAGTCATATTCCTATGGAAGCTACCTATGAGGGTATGGTTGAGATGGCGTTGCTTACTTCTGTTGCTTAGAAGGTGGATGAGGCTCCAAAGGCTGAAGTGAAGAATTTTGAAAAAGGAAATGGTGGACCTCCACCTAACGGGAAGATCCAAAAGGAGTTGAAGTGTTTCAATATGGGGGCAAACATCATGTTAGGGATTGTTCACTGCAGAAGCCAAAGCGCTTCAATTGTGATCAAGTTGGGCATATTAAGAGGAATTGTCCAGCACCACCCAAACCTGCTTCTCTAGCTTCTACTCATTCAATCTAGGTACATGCTGTCGTGGCTATTCCCATTTCCAGCATCCAACCAGCACTGGATAAGGGGAAGAAGCTTGTGATAGAAGGCGTGTTATCTCTTTCTAGTCTTAATGCTCGCTCTTTATTCGATACTGGTGCTTCTCATTCTTTTATCTCTAGTAGACTTGTTGATGACTTGCATTAGACACTATTATTATGATCGAGCTTATAGTTGTGTCAAATCCCATGGGAGGATCAACTTATTTGTCTATGATATGTCGGGATTTGAGGTTAATGATTTTAGGGGTCGAGTTTGAGTGTGATGCCTACGTGCTGGGGTTCTCTGGGTTTGGGCTGATACTGGGCATGGATTATATGTCCCTATATGGGACTATGCTAGACTGTGATAGGCGATTGTTAGATTGGGCCCTTATAGCAGGCGTAGCTTAGAGGTTGTATGTGATCCTCGAGGATCAATTATGTTGAGCTACCTTTATTCTCTAGACCTACCACATGATAAGCTTATTTCTGTTCTAGTAGTTAGGGATTTTCCCAATGTATTTTCTGAGTTTATTGGTCTCCGGCCCCAAAGAGACGAAGTTTAGGATCTACCTTGTTGAGAATGCTAGACCAGTTGCTTTGCCTATGGGCATATGTCTCCAAGGGAACGACGTGATTTGAATAAGCAAGTGAATGAGTTATTGAAGAAGGGCTTCATTAAGAGGAGTATTTTCGAGTGGGGAGCACCAGTCGTGTTTACCACCAAGGCGGATGGTTCCCTTAGGCTCTGCATCGATTACCGCAAGCTTGATAAGCCAGCGAAGAAGAATCGCTTTCCTTTGCCCCTCATAGATGATCTCTTCGATCCGTTGGTTGGAGCGAGAGTGTCTCCTAGCTTGACTTAGCCATAGGTTTCCATCAATTGAGAGTAGCTGAGGATAGTATTTAGAAGATTGCATTTAGGAATCCCGATGGGTTATATGAGTGGTTAGTCATGCCTTTTGGACTAACCAATGCTCCCGCTTATTTTGTGAACTTGATGAGTCGTGTGTTTAGGGAGTTGCTGAATAAGCTTGTAGTGGTGTTTGTGGATGACATCTTGGTATACTCTAGAAGCAAGGAGGAGCATGCTTTGCATTTGGAAGAGGTCCTTAGGACCCTTCAAGCACATAAGCTTAAGGCTAAGTTTTCTAAGTGCCACTTTTGGAGAGATGAGGTTTGCTTTTTGGGACATGTTGTTTCTGAGAGTGGTTTGGCTGTAGATCCTAGTAAGGTTGCGGTGGTGCAAGATTGGCATGTTCCAAAAATGCCAAGAGGAAAGGAGTTTTCTTGGTCTCAGCAATATTATAGGAAGTTACTTAAGGATTTCGCTAAGATATCTGCTCCATTGACCAGCCTTACTAAGAAGAATCTAGCTTCTGTATGGGATGCTGAGTGTGAGGATGCCTTCATTAGATTGAAGGAGGCTTTGACTAGTACAGCTATATTCGTGTTACCTGATGGGGGTGAGCCTTTTACGGTCTATACCGATGCTTCTGTATGGGACTAGGAGCAGTGTTGATGCAAGATGGTAAAGTTGTATGCTATACTAGTAGGCAGTTGAAGACTCATGAGAGGAACTACCCGATGCATGACCTTGAGTTGGCAGCTATAGTCTTTGCTCTTAAGCCTTGGAAACACTATCTTTTTGGTGAGAGATTTGAGCTTTCTACAGACCACAAGTCCTTGAAGTACTTGTTCTTCCAAAAGAACTTGAACTTGAGGCAATATAGATGAATGAAATTTTTAGCCTCTTATGACTTTGAGATATCTTATACCATGGGTAAGAGGAATGTTGTAGCAGATGCATTGAGTAGACAGAGAGCTACATTGAGTCCTTTATTTTTAGAGTGGAGACATTTGGAGTATATTTCCACCTTTGACTTTAGGCCATAATCAGATATTACTCCTGGATTATTAGCAGCCCTAGATGTTCATCCGACCTTGATGGAGCAGATTAGATCTAGACAGAGAGAGGATGTTGAGCTGGTAGACATTTTAGATAGATTGGGTAGAGGAAGTCATCAAGTCATCTTAGGTGTTATGTCGTAGACTCGAGTGGATGGTTGAGGAGAGATGGTAGACTTTGTGTTCCCCATAGTGCGAACTTGGTAGGTGCAGTATTGACAAGTATCACCACTCTAGAATGACTATTCACCTTTGTGGAGATAAGATGTAACGGGACATGAAGAGAGTTTTATTTTTGTCTAGGATGAAGAGGCAAGTGGCAGAGTATGTAGATAAGTGTATGACTTGTCAGAAGGTGAATGCAAAATAGAAGAAGCCTGGAGGATTGTTACAGCCATCAGACATTCCACAGTGGAAGTAGGAAAGCATTTCTATGGACTTCTTAGATGGATTACCCAGATCTAGGAGAGGGAATGAGAGCATTTGGGTCGTAGTGGACAGATTGACCAAATGCGCTCATTTCATACCTATGAGGAGCACTAGGGCAGCAGTTTTATTAGCAGCTTTATATGTTAGGAAGGTAGTTAGACTTTATGGAGTACCTATCAGTATAGTTAGTGATAGAGACCCACTCTTCACTGGCGAGTTTTGAAGAGGTCTGCAGGAGGCTTTGGGGACTGAGTTGAGCTTGAGTACAGCATACCATCCATAGACTAATGGATTTTGGAGGATTTTCTTAGGATGTGTATCACTGATTTTGGAGGCTCTTGGGAGAATCATTTGCCACTAGTGGAGTTTTCTTACAATAAGTAATCAGGCTAGTATAGGGATGGCACCATTCGAGGCTTTGTATGGAAGACCTTGTAGATCGCCATCATGTTTTTGGGACACTACAGATAAGATTATCTTTGGGGCTGATATGGTTAGGGAGACTTCAGAGAAGGTGGACTTGATTTTGAAAAGGATGAAGACAGCTCAAGACCGACAAAAGTCTTATGCAGATAGGAGGTGCTCTGAGTTGGAGTTTGCGGTTGGAGATATGGTATTTGTGAAGGTCTCACTGTTGAGACATGTGATGAGATTTGGAAATTCAGGGAAGCCAGCTTCGAAATTTGTTGTACCATTTCCGATTGTGGCAAGGATTGGGAAATTAGCTTATAGACTTAGACTTCCAGAGAAATTGGCTGTTGTGCAGGATGTTTTTTATGTTTCGCATTTGCGAAAGTGTTTGCATGATTCGGCTATTGTAGTGGAGCCTAGTAGTTTGGATGAGGTTAAGGTGGAGCGTGAGTCACTTGTTCGCCGTATATCTGCCCGCATTCTAGAGCATGACACTAAGCGGCTCCGCAATAAGGAGATCAAATTAGTTAAGATTCAATGGGGAGACGATCTAACTGGGAGTACATGGGAGCCCAAGGAGAGGATTCGAGCTTTCCATCCACGGCCCTTTTCTGGTATGTTTCATATTTTGATCTTTCTTAGTTAGAACCCTTAGGTAGAACCTTGGGGGAGGGTAGACTATATTAGGTAGAGACCTTTGGATGCCAAGTATGTTTCTAAACATGTCAATGAGACATGTTATGGTTGATAGATGCTATTTGATGTACATGAATGTTTATGGATGCAAGTGGTTGCATGCATGCACTAGGATATTGAGTCCCTTAGGCATACACATTCATACCTTATGCATATTGTTTGCTAGTTTTGTTTGCTATCCATGGATGATCTTTGCATTTGGATGTTGCACTTAGATGTATGGCTGAGCATACATGTAGAATTACCTATTTATGCTAGGACTTGCATATATTTGGATGCATAACATAAACATACTTGCACAAAAAGGAGGTCGACTGAATTAGTAGACCGACTACTCTTTTGTATTAGTTTAGGTTCATATGCATTCCATGTTGCATAATTAAATAATTGCATTAGAAATTATTAAGGACTAAAGTTGCTATGGATGATAGATGAGTAGATGGATGCAGATTTGGTCGCTAGTTGCATTCTTCTATCCTTAGAGATTTTGGGATGAAATCCTTTATAGGAGGGAGAATGTAACATCTCAGAATTTTATGAAAATAAATAAGAAAATATATTTAAAAGTTAAGAATTAACCTAAAAGGAGAATTTTCACAAACGTTCGAATTTGACTACAGGACTTGCACCATTGTGACCGTGGTAATTTTATGGAAAATATTCACATATAACTTATTGAAATCCAAGCTAAAATGAAAAGGTTATAAAGGTTTGAATAAATGTGAAAATTAAATAGAAAATGAAATAAAAATATAAAATAATAATAAATAATTGACCACGAGGCAGTCGATCCAACATGGGCCAGGTCGACTGTGGGCATCGATCAAGCCAATGGGCTGTCGACCCTACCTCGGGTGAAACTGAGGGTCGCAATTTTTCGTTTGTGTTGTTCATTCATCCCAGATTCTTTCATGAACGGCAAGGTTTTAGAAAGTGATAGAGATCAGTTAGGATTCTGATCTAACAGTGTTGGCTGAGGTCGTTGCTCTATAAATTCATAGTTAGGGGTTAGCTTAAACTTAATCTTCTTCTTCCTAGTAAAGCTCTGTCAAAATAAAATCCTAAACCCTAACTTTCTAAATCAATTTCTAAACTCCAATTCTCTTCCAAATCTTAACCTAAAAATAAAAATAAGAGTGATTTTACAACTAGAGAAGGGATCTAAGTGGAGATTGAAGAAAAAGGCTTGCGGCGTTTGGGGCCAAACCTAGAGCTTAGAACGGAGGTGAGTGGGCATAGATTTTAACAAGATTATTAAATTAATTAATCCTAATTTCTATCCAATTCTGATTAGACTGCAAATTCTAAATTTAATCTATTGAAATTGTAAATCTGGAATCTTAAACAATGAATCATTTTCACTAATTGCAATTGACATATGCAAGTTATAGAATCCTAAATCCAATGCTAAAACATGGTTTATACTTTAAATTAAGAATTTAAATAATGTGAAAGTTGCGTAATGATTAGATCTAATTTTGTAGAAACATATTGATTAGACTACGTAATGATTAGATCTAATATCGTAGAAACGTAATGATTAGTCTGCGTAATAATTAGATTTCATTTTTGTTGAAGCGTAACGATTAGTTGCATAATGATTAGCTGTAATATCTTCTGGAAATTAAAAGTAATTAAATAAATTCTGAATTATAAAATTAGTAAAATGAAAATGTTAGTTTGTAGGCAATCGACCTAAGATTGACATAGGTCGTATGACGTTTTGGACTAAGTAAACTGTTTGGGGCCTTGTGTTGTTAGCTTGTGGCAATCGACCTAAGACTAACATAGGTCGACTGTTGTACGCCACTTTTGGACATTAAACTGTTTAGCGGCCTTGTTCCTTTAAATTTGTGGACCTTATTGTCCATTAGATTATTTGACTGGTGGACATTTATGTCTTTTATTTTGTGGTGCGAATTTAATTCGCTTTCTCCGTATCGTAAGTTGGGTATGGTGTGTCATTTAGACAGCTAAAGGTGCACTTATGTGCTGGAACTGGGATTACCGGTCTCTTGTTTGTTATGATCAGATTTTCGATCTTTTGCTTGTTTTGCACGTATGGGCTTATAAAGCTTAAAATTAGGTTATATCCATTACAGGTAGGAGCTAGGCGTAATAACTCCCGGGGACGCGTAAGAGGTATAATGCTACAAGGATCAAAGGGATGGGCATAGATGCATTCGATGTGTCACTATGCGAGTTTACATGTGTGTTCTTCCTCTCTAGTCCTAGTATGAATTAAAGTGGATAGCAGATTGGTCCCTAAATATTAGACGATCGTTTGCGATCTATTTGTATCCCCAATGTTGTCAGACTGTTAACTGATGACCTTAGGCATGTGACCTTAGGTACACAAAAACTGTATACATTCTATATCACTTAGAGAAGATTTGGAGTCAATTATATTTAATTTCTTTGTTAGTCTTGTTCTCATTCACCAGATTTTATGTCTAACCCATTCCATTTTTCCCCCACCACATGTGGACAGAGTATCCGTTGACAGGTCTATTGCTACCATCGGATTATGGTGCATGGAGTCTAGCTCTATTTATCATTTATCATGTATTTCCTATCAGTACATTTGCTTTTTCGGTACTTTGCTTATGAGGGATTATTTTTATGATACTCTGATATGTGATATATACTGATGATTTCCTGAGACTATGATACTATGATATTTTGAGATTGAATATTTTTTATAATTCTAAGATTTTTATTATTGTTATTTCTGAGATTATCATTATATCTGATACTATGTTTCCGATGTGATGACGTTTGGATCAGACATATTATTTCTTTATTGATATCTTAGTCTTTATGGTACTACATTTTACCTTAAACCGATGATCCATGTCTTTTTTTGTGTGTTTTTGGCATGTCAAGAGATGCGGGTAGTCAGACCGATTGTTATGCCATTGAGGCGAATGATGCCAAAAGAGCATAAAGAACTACGAGTGCAAGTGAATGACCTATTGTAATGAGGGTTATTTCGATGGAGTATATCTGAGTGGGGAGCTCCTATAGTATTCGCCACTAAGGCGAACGACTCTTTAAGATTGTGTGTAGATTACCGTGAGTTGAATAAGGTGATGAGGAAGAACAAGTATTCACTTCCGCGTATTGATGACCTGTTCGATTGACTCCAAGGTGCTAGGTTGTTCTCTCAGTTGGACCTTGCAATAGGGTTTCATTAACTAAGAGTGGCGAAGGAGAGTTGCCAATCATAGCGTTTTGTACGCCGTTCGTGTTCTACGAGTGGTTAGTTATGCTATTCGGGCTAACCAATGCACATGTATACTTTGTTGATCTCATGAACTATGTTTTCGAAGATCGAGTAAATAAGTTTGTACTTGTGTTCGTGGATGGTATACTTGTTTATTCGAGGATGGAAGAAGAGCACAAGGAGCATTAGAGGATTATGCCTAAGTTGTTGAGGAAGCACGGATTGAAGGTGAAGTTTTCAAACGGTCACTTCTAGAGGAGGGAAGTGCGATTTTTGGGTCATGTTGTTTATAAGCAGGGTATTGTTGTAGATTCTATAAAGATGGAAGCAGTACAGGATTGGGATCGACTCCAGATCACTATAGGCATGAGAAGTTTACTTGAATTGGCGGGATACTATAGACGTTTTATCAAGGACTTCTCTAAGGTAGCAATGCCTTTAACCAACTTGACGAAGAAGAACCAGACTTTTATTTAGGGTACAAGGTGCATGCATGCGTTCATTAGTCGGAAGGAGAGGTTGATGAGCGCACCAGTGTCAGTCATTACATGCAAGAATGAGGAGCTGACAGTATACACAAACATCTATAGTACTGGACTAGGTGCAGTGTTGATGTAGAGGGGAAAGTTTGTTGCCTATGCTTGTCGACGGCTTAAACTTTACAAGAGGAAGTATCTGACTCATGATTTGGAGTTAGTAGTAATAGTTCACTTTAAAGATATAGAGGCATTATTTTCTTGGGGAGAGGTTCGAGTTGTATACGGGCCATAAATCATTGAAGTATCTCTTCTTCTAGAAGGACCTTAGCGATAGTTAGAGTTCCTAGCCTCCTACGACTTTGGCATTTCCTATATGCATGGTAAAGGAAATGCAATCGCTAATGCTTTAACTAGGAGACATGTCAGCTTGGGAGGAATGTTCCTAGAGTGGAAGCAGTTAGATTTTATCATTGCATATGATTTTAGACCTCGATGTGAGCTAAAGCTGAAAGTGTTGGCTAGCCTGATGATAAGACCTACCTTGATTGAGTGGATTGGTACTAGTCAGAGGCGAGATGCTAGACTAGCAAAGATCGTGGAAAAAATAGAGGATGGAGTAGAGTCTGGGGAGATGAAGTGGTATGGACTTGGCCATGATGGTTAGCTCCGGAAGGATGGGGGATTGTTTGTTCCTATTATCGATGGGTTAAGGGATGAGGTGCTATGTGAGTGCCATTATTCGAGATTGACTTTACATCCTAGCGGCAATAAAATGTACCATGATATGAGGCAGACATTTTGTTGCAAAGGAATGAGAAGGACATTGGGGCATTGACCTTGAAGTGCATGAACTATCAGCTGGTAAAGGCAGAGCAGAAGAAACTAAGTGGTTTGCGGCAACCGCTCAAGATTCCCATGTGGAAATGGGAATAAGTTTCACTTCATTGATGGATTACTAAGGACCATAGGAGGATACGATAACATTTAGGTCATAGTCGATAGACTAACGAAGATTACCCGATTTATACTCGTCAAGTCTAGTAGAACGACATCCAAATTGACCGAATTGTATGTGAAATGGGTTGTAAGATTCCATAGTGTGTCGAAGAGCATTGTGAACCACCTAAACCCTTTGTTCACTAATAGATTTTGGAAAAGCTTACAAGAAGAATTGGGGTAGGAGCTACATCTTGGTACAACTTATCACCTAAAAACATATGGGCAGATCGAGAGGGCGAATCATATCCTAGGGGATCTCTTATGGGCTTGCATTCTTGATTTCAGTGGCTCATGGGATGTTCATTTACATTTGGTAGAGTTCATATATAACAACAGTTATCAGTCCAACATCGGTATGGCACCATTTGAGTCGTTATATGGATGACCATGCAACAATCCTTCATGTTGATGAAAAGCGGGAGAAAGGCTGATACTTAGGCCAGATATGATTAAAGAGACGTCGGAAAAGATCAAGATCATACAACAATGAATGAAAGATGCTCAGGATAGATAGAAGAGCTACGCTGATAGGAGAAGACATGACTTAGAGTTCTCCATCAGTGATATGGTATTTGTCAAGATCTCTCTGTTGAAGAATGTTGTTTGATTTGGTACTAAAGGGAAGTTGGCACTAAGATTTGTTGGTCCTTTTTCGATATTTGAGAGGATTGGAAACCTAGCTTACAGAGTCAACTTACCGCAGAAGATGGCAGGTGTGCACAACGTGTTCCACGTCTCACACTTGCGGAAGTTTGTGCATGACTCAGGCATGATAGTTGAACCAAATCAACTTGATGATATCAAGATTGGACCAGAGGCTTCCTGACCTCATAAACCTATCTGTATCATTGGATGTGATACAAAGAAGCTTAAAAGGAAGAAGGTAGAGTTGGTGAAGGTTTAGTGGAGTGAGAGCGAAGACGATTGTACTTGGGATACCAAGGAGAGCATGAGGACCACTTATCCGGAGCTCTTTACTTGGCGAGGCTTCTGTTTATCGCATTTACTTTCACTTTCTTTATCATATAGGATAGTGTAGTATCCTACGTGCTAGGGTTCGAGTAGATATCATTTCTTACTTTTGTATGCATGTTGATGTTTGATATGTTTGCTCATGGATGTTATGTAGTGGGGTAGCTATGCTTGATTTTATCTTGTTTGTATTGGGAATTTCGGGGGCGAAGTTCCTAAAAGGAGGAGAGTGTAACAGCTTGTATTTTATGTATCGGAGGATCATAAAATATTACTTTTAAATTCATATGACGTCGTATGACTCTATAACTTTGGAAAATTCCTACTAGTGACATTTCGTATCTTTAGAATTTTATTGGACAATTTTACCCCCGACTTGTAATGGATATAACTTTTGATAGAAGCCAAATTAGCATCCGAGACCGCTTATATTGGAATGATATAATGATTTCTCTTTCCGCAAAGTGGTCATAATAGTGGTTTGGACGTTCTTGCTAGGAGACATGGCTGTTTGAAGTTTGGTAGTTTTTGGAACAACTTAGTGGGTAATTAGTGAGGTTTAGTGGTAGACCCACTAACTCATTTCAGGTTTTTAAGCTATAATAGGTTGAACCATCATCCCCAAATCATTTTTACCACTTCTCAAATAGATCTAAGCTCCTATTAACTCATTCTTCACCCAAAACCTTCTCTTCTCTCCTCCAAATCAAGTCTTAATCATAAATTAAGGGTAAATTGGCAAGGGGTTTCATTACAAATCTTCAATATACATTTTTAGGGGAAGAAAAATCAGGGCTTGGCTGTTAATTCTTGGATTAGCATCAATTTGCATACAAAACTTGGATTTTGGTGGTTTTGGTGAGCTATTTATCATCTCTTACCTTATTATATATGCATATACAGGTTTCGATATGTTTTAGATCAATTTTTGAAGTTAAAACTATGTTTTATCATCGTTTTAAAACTCTATCTATAGTAAAAACGTGAATAAATGGATTTTGACTAGACATATTACTTGGATATGTAATTGCCTTAAGATATGTTAGGCTATGTTGTAGGCACCTTGTATGATGATATCTATGATTAATTGTGTGATTTGCATGTTTGAATGTTGTTTGGTTCATGTATGATGTTTTTTTGTATGGTTCAAACACTCGTCGGAGTGAACTAGAGGTGGGAACCATGAAACCAGATTTCTGTAGGTAGGCTTGAAGATGTTAGGAGTTGTATCGATGCATAGGGAAGGAATACATGTCAAAGAACAGAGCATAGCGATGGAATCGATGCGAAATAAGGATTTGGAGATGCTACAACATTTTGGTTTGGTGATTTGTGTTCGGTGCTAGAGTAGCCCGGGGTCTGGGGAGGGTCGCCTTGAGCTTCACTTCGGCCGGTGTGCAGGACGATCGGACAGCAAATGCTGTAGAGTGATGCTACGGTTCAGGAATGGGAGGGACTGGACAGGATTTTCTATCTGGGGTATACTTCGAGCTTGGTTTGAGGGTAATTCAAATCGGTACCCAAGCAAAAATTTGTTTGGTTCTTTATGCTGCTTCGAGTTTGGAAGTAGGTTGCTTCAGGTTGGGGGGTATGTCACTTCGAGCTCGGCAAGGTAATACCTGAACAAAGAATGAAGGTTAAGTAATTTTCATCGTGCACAACGATACTTTGAAGATTTCTTTGTTGCATGTTCCATGGTTCTTGAGGGTGATGTGGAGCGAAGTAGGGAACTCCAAACGACTCGGGATGACCTTGGACTTTGTGCGACAACTAGTGAAGCGGTGGCGTAGTAGTTTGACTCGAAGACATCGACGACGATGATGACAACTTCGAAACCTTGATACTATAGCTCTACGACTTACGGTGGGTGTTTAGAGACGTTCCAAAGATGACGACTTGATGATGGAAGTCATGATAGTGATCTACAAGGGAAAGTTCAACGATGGGGACTTACGAGTAGAATTTGCAACTATGTTATACAATGATGGTAGCCGAGATGGAATAACAATTGAGTTCCATTATTGAGACGTATGCAATGGGATCGTTGATAACTCAGAGGTTTCTAGTGTGCTCGTAATGAGGGGGTATGTGGGTAGTCCCTCCTAGATTTGCGATTGTGTCCAGAACTTGCCTTAGTATATTACCCTGGGCTTTTGTGATTGTGAGCCTGGTTCCTGGCCTTATGAATTGGCTTGGATTCTAGCACCAACAAAGTCGAGATTTTGATTAATCCCTAGTTTGTGATTGTGCCATATGAGTAATCATATATCCAATGCCCACGAGTGATGGGGAGGATTGTTTGATGGGTGCTGTGTTTTCCAAGGTTTTTTATCACTTTAGGGTGTCAACTATTATGTGCTAACTCTTTGAATGCATGGACATGTCTGGTATGGTTCTTCATACCCTATGCCTCTATTTACTATATACAATTTCTGTAGTATTACCGAGATATTGTATCGCTTGCACCAGACTGTTGTCTGACCCAAGGTTTTATGCTTTACTTCTTATTATCTTGGGCACTCTTAAATGAGTAGATCAGTGATAACAGGTCTAGATAGTGCATAGAGATGTACAGAGCATGAGCAGGAAGCTACGCTTTCATGTATCTATACTTAGAGCTTAATATCGCTTATATTCTGTTGTGCAGTATCATGGAGCTATACTAGTAGTTGTATTACTTTAAAGACAGTTTCAGAGTTTATTTTAGAGATTTGAGATGTATAAACTCTACTATTTCAAATTTTGTATAATTTGTGAACTTGTTGCACTCTGATGTTCTTATTTATGGTTTATTTGATTATATCACAATCTCGTCTATTTTACATCTATGTTATTATATTATATTTTGTCTGTGCTCTGTGAGATATTCTCCAAGTTATGTGCTTGGATTTTTGTTTCCCTTCACCATTGGCTATCGTCCTGCAACGACTGGGTACCTCTATAGCGCATTATAGAGGCATATTGGATACCGAAGGTGTAGGGTGGTTGTCACATTACCGATGTTAAACCTACAATTACCAAAGCTTTGACATATATTTTTCCAGTAGGTTCTCATCTACTATGCATGTGGCACATCTCCAAAAATGTTCAAGTAAACTGCAAACCTAACTTTGTAAAAAAGAGTAGAGCTATTGTTGATGAAAATGAAATTTTTTTTGAAGATGAAGAAGGAAAGAAACAACACCAACCTTTTCTCAATTATTTTCGTGATACTTGGATTTTGAAATAGACAAATTTATTGACATATGTAGAGAAGAATTGTTCGTCCAAGTACAAGGAAATGTGTATTTTAGCATAGACTAACATCATCATTACTTTTCCTCATTTTTGAACATCCTTCCCACGGTCATCAGCCACTGCTTCTTTCTTACTACCATTATTAGTACATCCACCTCACCACTACTCTCATCATCTCCACTTTCCTCATCAGTACTCTTGTAATCAACACTTTCCTCACCTTTATTACTTTCAGCTATATTTTTCTTATTTTTGTAATCTCTACCTTTATTGCCTTCATCAACATTTTGTGAAGGCTTAACTTCAGATTGCTCACTAATAACTTTACGTTTTTCAGCTGCTTTATTCCTCGTGTTAGACCTTGTAGGTCGCGATTATTCTTTCTTATCCATTGTTTTATTTATGAAGCTCGACGAAGATTTACATCAAAAATATTTTAAAAAAGCAACATTTCGACACATGCCTACCCTAATATAAGAGTACGACAAAAAAAGCATCGAATAACATAAAAGAATTCGACAAGGACTAGTCAAAAACACTGTCAATTACATAAAATGATTCTTACACATCATATTACCAATTTTCAATATCCTAATATACACAAACACTAGAAAACACGATACCGTGGGATCGAAATATGTTGCTTAATAACTCAACAAAAGTTCGATATATAACCAGCAAATAACATAAAAGAATTCGGCAAGGACATGTTGAAAAAGTTGGATAAACATGACGCTTACTCATCATTTTAATAACCTAATATGCTCAAACACTAGTAGACCTGATTGTCGACACGGGTAGAGGGTGGTGGTCACGTTTTTTTGGGTGGCTTTTGGGCATCGCAGTGTGGTCATTCGGGTCGAGTTCATCGGGAGGAGAAGGATGGCGAAGTCGGATTGTTGTTTAGCAGAGCAATGTTCCGTGTCAGTGGAGAGTGTGCATGCGATTTGGGTTAGGAGTGTCTGTGCACCATCAGGTTGAGGAATAAGAAGAGAGGTATAGAGGAGGGGCTTTTTTGTAAATATATATTTAAGTTGTTATTTATTTAATTTAAAAATATCGATAACTTATAAAAATTTATAACTCCTTGATACAAGGTCCAATTGGAATGAAACTTTTTGTATTACTCTCGTGACAACAAAAGCTTCGTAATGGAACTGGTTAGGATGAATTTGCAGACTGTTGAAATTTGGGCTAAAATCGGACGTCGTTTGATTTTAGTTCCAAACCGGAACGCCTCAGCGGCGATAGAAAATTTCAATGAGTTAAACTCACCTTTTTGGTCAACTGGTATAATATATAGTTGATAAAAATTGTTGAATGATTGTTTGGATGAATTATTATATTTATTAGTTGGTTTGGATATATTCCCACCCTTGGAGCGGATGAAACCCTATTACGTTCCCATGTAAGAGCGGATGAACCTTTGTATACGAAACCCGCCTCAAAGCGGTTGATTTATATTTTATGATTGTATAACATTTGTGATGCAGGGAATCGGGTTGGAGGGATCCAACGAGATTCCTCGCTATTATCAGATTGTTCCAATAATATTTCCTTTATATGAGTTATTGAGTAACAAATATGATTGTGGACACTGTGGTTATAACATCGTTATATTTTTGAAAATAAAACCCAGTAGTGATAGAAAATAAATATTGATATTGGTTAAGTGTTGGGTGGCTATTGGCCTCAAATTAGTGTTTTAAAAACACTATAAATTGCCGATTAAGTCGGAATTGGTTTTTGAGACAAGAAACGATTTTTAAATCCGAAAGTGGGTTTCGAAAATATTTTGTTTAAGGATTATCTGATTAAATATATAAATATTGTTTTTAAGTTAATTAATTATATAAATATCGATTTTGAAATTATTTAAGTACATTAATATTATTTTAAGTTATTCTATTATATTAATATTGTTTTTTTAAGTTATATAATTATATAATATTGTTTAAAAGTTATTTGTTATAGATAATATGTTTTAAGAATTTATAAAAAGTTAATAAGTTGAAAAGTTAGTTATCTCAAGAATAATTATGGTTTGAAATTAATAATAAGGGTTATTAATAAGGTTTGAAAATGGATCATTATTCATTATAAAAATGGTGAAGATTAATTATTTTTGTTTCTTAAAACAATATTATTATTTAAGATGTTTTAAAATTAATATATTTCATTTATTTATAATGTTTATTATTGATAACCATTATTATATAATGGTGTTTTGAAGTAAAAGAATTTTAATTATTTATAAATGTTTCTGAGACCCGTGAATGGAGTTGGAAGAATTAGATTTTATAAAGGAGTTATAAAATGGTTTGAAGAGTTAAGGAAAGGTTATTTGCAAGGTTGAAAAGTTTATAAATGGTTAGAAATTTATAAATGAATTTTAGACTCAGGTTATAGATCTATAAAAGAAGTTTTATAAATGGTTTATATATTCATAAAGGGTTTATCAGTGATCTTTGAAATGTACAAGAATCTTATAAGTGATTGAATTTATAAAGGGTTTATAAATGGTTTTTCGGAGATTCATAAAATGGTTTATAAATGTTTTAGAGAATCATAAGGAGTTTTATAAATGGGTTTTGAATCGAATAAAAAGAAAATCTTTCTAAATTCTATGAATATACTTATACCGTAGAGATAAGTATATGGATATTTCTAAGTATTGCGAGTATATCTTTGTAAAGGCGTTTATATACAAGTAATTTATAAAGAGGGTTTTCATTATGAAGATTTATGAAATGAGGCTAGCGAGTGCTCATATGCTTAACCAATGTTGGTTTTTCCTATGAAATATAATCTTTATTTGAATGTTTGTTTATTTGATAGTTAAATAATCGACTATCAAATCTTGGCCTAAATATGTAATGTGACGATCTGACTTTTCAACCATCGAAAAGTGACATCAATACATTCACTGTATAGCATGCCGAGCAATCGAGAGCCAGAAAGACAGATAGTTAGGAAAAAAGAAAGAAGGTAGAAAATAGAAGAAACTAAATAAATACAGAATCTCACAACGGACTGAATAATATATAATATCAATATCTCTTTACACAAATGAAACTGTAATATACATACCTCAAATTAGAGTATATAAATCAATAATTTTCTACCTGGACAGTTATAACCGCTTGTCCTCACAATTGCTGATAATTTCAAACAAACACTGCAGCGGAATAAACAAGTACGAGAATACGTCTCAATCTCTAGCTCGTCTCCCGAGCTCCAAAGCCATCTAATATAAATCTGTAATATGCTCGGTCTGACCCGAGCATTATTATAAAATAATAACACATGGATCAGTCTGGTAAACCAGCGTGGGAAAAACACACCCAATTTGATTTCTAAAATTATAAAACCTTTTCAAAATAAAGATATCGTAAGACCACGTCGCACATAAACACGGTTGGGTATTTACCTTACGATCACCAAACTATTTCTATAGAAAATTCAGTGATATTATAATAATGTCTAAGGGTCAAAATCATAATAATCAAGTAGCTGTGATGCTCGTGCGATGTACACCACAACAATACTAGTATAAAATCAAAACTCGATAAGGCTCGTTCGCTAATTGTGTAGGATTCCATGGAGGTGTCCTCAATGCTTCAAGAACGGTCCTCCTACACAAGGATCAGAGTTATCCTTCCGAAGCATCATACCCGTCTAGCCGAGGTATTATAGGAAAAACATAACTGGTCTTGCTAAAACCGAGTGCATCGCTCCGGCATGCCAAAAATAAGTGAAAGTATTGGTATTGCTAGAAAAAGGAGCCGATTGCACCTTATGAGTTTGCCAACCCTACCGGCCATGCCTCATATCTCTGGTTTTAGTCATTTCACCGATGAGGCTATGTCCAGCGTTCCAGCTTACGCACCACTCCAAAAATAGATCACGGAATCCCATATGGATTCCCATACCACAATGGCCTTGGAATCGCATACAGATTCCCACATCTCAAATAGATTTTGGAATCACACACGGATTCCCATACCCAACCGTCTCGGAACCACACATGGATTTCAACATCTCAATATAACACGAAAACTCATCTATAGAATCGTATATGGTTTTGGAGTCGTAACGGTTCCGAGTCATCTCTTACGAGTACACTCTCTCGCTTCCCGAGCGCTCCATAAACCAATCGTCGATTTCTGGAATGCTCAATACCAGTTCTTTAGGAAATAATCTGACAATACATAAGACCGGGGATCACCCCCTAACCATTAAAGTGGACGGATCTCCTTATCATTTGTCCTAGAAGAATAACGAGTTTATACATACAGTACGGCACCACCGATGGTAACTGTACCGTATAATTCCCATGTTTCCCCTAGATATTTCCAGAGTTAAAACCCTTCGGTGTTAAGTAGGAAATCGTTTCCCTACCACCAAAATTAAGAAGGATTACATATTTGGGCCAGGATTTGATAATTAGTTATTTAACTATCAAATAAACAAACATTCAACCAAAGATTACATTCCTCACTGAAATCACTAAGCCTCATTTAATTTGAATTAGATAAATCTGATTTCCTCATTTAAAACAGGCAAATACTTATTTCATTTGAATAAGTATATTCACGAATCCTTTCTTTCAAAAATACTTGAAAACTCATTAAATTAGATATGGAAGTATCATTCGGTATCGACCAGGGATCGCAGCTCGATGGTTGTGTTTCTATCCCAGAAAAACCAAACTTAACTTACGCAATCTCTGCCTCCCGATTTCAGCCATGCAATTAATCTTAGATTGCAGTTTGCATAATGGTTACGTCGCTATCCCAGCGAAAATATCCCAAACTATAGGCAATCTCTGCCCTCAGGTTACGCTATGAAAATATACCATTACTTCCCAAAAATTTCTTTATTTCATAAATATTTCCAAACCTATTTATAAAAGTTCTTTATAAATTTCAAAGTTTAATTTAGAGAAATATTCTTTTACAAATTTTAAACCATTTGTAGTCTCCCTTTACAAATTTCAAACCACCTTCACATTTATAAACTCCTTTAACCAATTCTTCACATAAAGGATTTCTTTTATAAACAATTTATTACATAATTATAATAAATAAGATTTTAAACGTCACAAAAATATCGTAACCATTTTTGATAATATAAAAATACTTTTAAAACATTTATTAATAATATAGTCATTTAACCTTTAACATTTTAAAATTTAATAAAATAAACTAAATCAACCTTTAAATAAAATTAATCAACTTTTGAATTGTATTATTACTGAAATAATTTTCTAGTTCTAAATAACTTATAATAGTAAATAATTTATTACCTTTAAACAAAAATTACTTTACTAAATAAATGATTTTTACAAAACATTTGTAAATAAAAATTTAAACAAAACAATTAGTATAATAATTATTAAATAAAATCTTTTACTTCAAATTATAAAATTTGAAGTTAAACATAAACCATAACCTTCCAAATTCAGAAAGAGGCTTAACGATCACAATGGTACTTAACAAGCTATCATTTAATTTCAATTTAACTTTACAAGTTAAATTACATGCATTTACATAATAACAGGCATATATGTAAGTCAATCCATAATTAACATTCAATTGTTAAAACATCAATTATCCAGTATAAATCAACCGGCACTCAAATAATGTCCAATTTAATCTAGTAACAGAACATGGGTGGATTCTGCTAACCAAATGTCATTCACAATAAAACCTTTTTTTCATTTATTTTTTCATGGTGTTTATTTGGCTGAATAGATAACACCAATATATTCCAATTAAATTTACGTTATAATTAACAACGTAATTCCAAAAACAATCCATTTATCAATTTCACACATATATGGTTAAATACTAGAAATAAGCTTAAAAATAAACATAAACAGTTTAATAGCAATTCGAGATGTTATATCGTGATCCTAGATCCGGTTCAACCAATCTAACAGCATTTCAAGATGTTATATCGTCATCCTAAATTAATTTCACAACCACCAATTTTCAACAATCCAAACAGCATAATTAATTTTATTTGCTATAAAACATTTCTAATTAACCAAATGAGTGAGTTTAACTCATCTTGAGTTTTCAATTTTGCCAAACCTTCCAATTTTAAATTAAATCGAACGACGTTCGATTTAACCTAAAATTTTAGTTAGCTCCAATTAACTCCAAATCGATTCCATAATGTAGTTCTCATCGCCATGATTCCATCGTCGCTTTTTCGTCTCAAACGGACCTCGTACGTGAAAGGTATGCATTTTATAAGATTTCACGAATTTAAACGATATAATTTAAAAATTCTTTTTTATTTTTATTTTTATCAACTTTGGAAAAATCTGGCCATAGATTTTGGATCAGCAAATCTAGGCTGCACCCTTTCCCCCTTTCTTCCTCGTTCACGAACACCATACGAAACCCATAGCCGCGTTTAACAATCGTTCGCCGTACCTCTAGAATACCACAGGAGTTCGATCCAAGGTCGCCACGTCATCTCCCATACCCTACTGCACCACCGCACAGAGTGCCATCAGGTCAGGCCATTCGTGCGTCTCGATTTTCGTGTACGAACGCACCGTCTTTTAGCGAGAATTGTCGCCAATCCGCTTCACTAAATCCAATCATCACCGTTGAGATTATAGGGCTCGACGAGCTCTTCGATTTTCTAGTTGGAAGTTTCTTCTAAATGTTGATGGATTTTGATATATTTGGGGAAGAAATTTCGTGCAATTTCGGCCATTAATATGATAGTGGTGGCTGCATTCTTAGGGTTAGGGTTTGAAGGGTTGAGTCCTTTATATAGGCAATGTTTTGAAACACTATTCAGACGAAAATTTTCCGAACTCCAAACGAAGCGTGCTGCCTGGCATTTATAATGTTTTATCCCTATTTCGAACGCAATGGAATATATATCGGAGGCTAATTCCATCGTATGGAGAAGATAGTTTTTTGATTCCAATTATAAATATCAAATTTCCAATATTAATTTCAACGCGTTTCTATCCCGTACAATCAAACGGTAACTCCAAATGCTACGAAATTTGAAATTCGATAAGAATCCACTATTACAAATCCAATGGAACTAGTTTCGTCGAATTCCGAAACTGTGCTCCGGATCGCTATTTTTACATGTTAATTAAATCGATAAATTTCCAATTTCTGTAAATTAACTTTTAATTCAATTTTAAAAGTTTACAAATTATATTCTAATTCAAATAGAATTTAAATCCACATTAGAAATCGTTTTTATTCACATTATATTCCATATTCAATTATTTAACCAATTCCATTATTCAAATAACCATTATATTTGAAATTTAATCTATTTAACTTATAAATTCAACTTTTCACTATTTAAAATCAATTAAATATCCTAATTTAAATGACCAAAAAATCCGGGTCGTTACATGTAATCCTTCTTAATTTTGGTGGTACAGAAATATTCCCTACTTAACACCGAAGGATTTTAACTTTGGAAACATCTAGAGGAAACATGGGAATTATATGGTACAGTTACCATCGGTGTGCTATACTATACGTATAAACTCGTTTCATTCTTATAGGACAAATGATAAGGAGATCCGTCCACTTAAACGGTTAGGGGGTGATCCCCGCTCATATGTATTGTTTGATTATTTCCAAAAGAACCACTATTGAGCATTCTGGAAATCGACGTTTGGTTTTATGGAGCACCAGGGAAGCGGAGGAGTGTACTCGTAAGAGATGACTCGAACCGGTAACCACTCTGAAAACCATATACTGTTCTATGGAGGAGATTCGTGATATATTGGAATGTTGGGATCCATGTGTGATTTCGAGACCCGTTGGGTATGGGAATCTGGGTGTGATTCCAAGATCTAATTGAGATGTGGGAATCCAGGTGTGATTCCGAGACCCGTTGGGGTATTGGAATACATATGGGATTCCATGATCTATTTGGTGGCAGTGCATAAGCTGGAATACCAGACGTAGCCTCATCAGCAGGAATGACTAAAACCAGAGATAAGAGGTATGACCAGTAGGGTTGGAAAACCCATAGAGTGTAGTCGGCTCCTCCTAGATGTCACTTATAGTTGTTATGCATGCATGGAGCGATGCACTCGGTCTTAGCAAGACCAGCTATGTTTTTCCTATGGTACATCACTAGGGATATATGCTGCTTTGAAAGGATATCTCTGATCCTTGTGCAGGAGGATCGTTCCTCGAAGTACTGAGGGCAACTCCATGGAAATCCTACACAATTAGCGAACATGCCTTATCGATTTTCGAGATATACCTGGTATTGATGTGATGTACAGTCACGAGCATCACAACTACTTGATTATTATTATTTTTGCCTTTAGACATTATTATAATATAAATGGATTTTCTGTAGAAACGGTTTTGGTTATCGTAAGGTGAAAACCCGTCCGCATTTATGTGTTGCATGGTCTTACAAGATACCTTTGATTTCAAAGGTTTTATATAACTTTAAATCCGGTAGGGTGTGTTTTATCATGCTAGTTTTCTAGACTGACTCGGTTGTTATTTTATTATAATGCTAAGGTCAGACCGAGTATATTGCAGATTGGTTTGGATGCTTAGAGCTTCAAGAGACGAGTTGGAGGCCCAGAGACGTATTCACGTAGATGGTTATTTTCCCCTATAGTCATTGTTGTGTTTATCAGCAATTGCGAGGATAGGTTGCTATAACTGTCCATGATGAAATAGGTTAGTATACTCTGATTGATGTCTGTATATACATATATTGCAGTTTTTTTTGTGTAAAGATTTATGGTATATTATAGATTACTCATTCCGTTGTGAGATTCTATGTTATTTAGTCTTCTTCTTATCTTCTTCCTTCTTTCTTTTCCCTAACAATCGGGTCTTCTGGCATTCGGTTGCTCGGCATGTGATACAATGGACATATTAGTGTCGATTTTCGAGGATCGAAAAGCCTGGTTCGTTACATTTGGTATCAGAGCTGAAGGTTAAGCAAGAACCTTGGCTTTGGTGGGGTACTCATTAGAGATAAGGTCAGTAGCACCCTAGAATGAGTTTGAGTGTGTGTGTGTGTAGATATGAGAGTGTATTTGTTAATGATATAAAAATGTTTTATATTATATTGGTTGATTTGTTGAGTGGCTTATGGATTATGGTTTATACAAGAAATTAACGTTATTGATAGGGATCTCTAAACTTTTGAACAGAGCAATTCGACATAGTATTGTTTTGAAATTGGGTAAATGAAATAATTTTACCTTGATTATATTTTATATATAAAGGAATAATTTTTGAGAAATTATTATAGTTGTATATGGTGTGGTTGGTTGTTAGAGAATGATAATCTTTACTACTAATAATGAGAATTCCTTGAATAGGAATTCAACCGTGTCTTTTTGAAATACCAGAAATACCCCTCATTATAATTATGGAAATCGTTCACTCTATCTTTATCTTTACTACTAATAAAGAGAATTCATTGAATAGATTTACTCAATGTCCTTTTGAAATTCCAAATATACCCTTTTACATCTTATAGAGAAATAGTATTCAAATATAGGAATATAGCCTATTATTTTCTAAGTACAACTGTCAGTCCCCATGGAGAACTACAGTGTACGTTCAAAAGATGAAGTATCCGAGTGTTTCATATTGTCCGTAATATAGGTGGAAGTTAATCGGTCGAAGTCTCGCCCGATTCCGAGTTAGTATGAAGAAAATATTGCAGTCTAAACAAAAAAAATAGCGGCTTCTGCACTAGGTGGAGTTCAAATATGGGGATGTGGTATCCTATTATTTTCTAAGTACAACTGTCAGTGCCCATGGAGAACTACAGTGTGCATTCACAAGATGAAGTATCCGAGTCTCCATATTGTCCGTAATTTAGGTGGGAGTTAATTGGTCGAAGTCTCACCGGATTCTGAATTAGTATGAAGAAGTTATTGCAGTTTGAACAAAAAAAATAGCGGCTTCTGCACTAGGCGGAGTTCAAATCGGGGGATGTGGTATACTGTTATTTTCTAAGTACAACTGTCAGTTCCCATGGAGAACTACAGTGTGCGTTCAGAAGATGAAGTATCTGAGTGTTCCATATTGTCCGTAATTTAGGTGGGAGTTAATCTGTCGAAGTCTCGCCGGATTCCGAGTTAGTATGAAGAAAATATAGCAGTCTGAATAAAAAAAATAGCGGCTTCTGCACTAGGCGGAGTTCAAATACGGGGATGTGGTAGCCTGTTATTTTCTAAGTACAACTGTCAGTCCCCATGGAGAAATACAATATGCGTTCACAGGATGAAGTATCCGAGTGTTCCATATTGTCCGTAATTTAGGTGGGAGTTAATCAGTCGAAGTCTCGCCGGATTCCAAATTAGTATGAAAAAGTTATTGCAGTATGAACAAAAAAAATAGCGGCTTCTGCACTAGGCAGAGTTCAAATATGGGGATGTGGTAGCCTCTTATTTTCTAAGTACAACTGTCAGTTCCCATGGAGAACTACAGTGTGCGTTCACAAGATGAAGTATACGAGTGTTCCATATTGTCCGTAATTTAGGTGGGAGTTAATCGGTCGAAGTCTCGCCGGGTTCCGAATTAGTATGAAGAAGTTATTGCAGACTGAACAAAAAAAATAGCGGCTTCTGCACTAGGCGGAGTTCAAATATGGGGATGTGGTAGCATGTTATTTTCTAAGTAAACTGTCAGTCCCCATGAAGAACTACAGTGTGCGTTCACAAGATGAAGTATCCGAGTGTACCATATTGTCTGTAATTTAGGTAGGAATTCATCGGTCGAAGTTTTGCCTGATTCCGAGTTAGTATAAAGAAGTTATTACAGTCAGAACAAAAAAATAGCGGTTTCTGCCTAAACGGCGTTCAAATGTGGGGATGCTACTATCAAATCTACTTCCACAGGTACAAATAAAAATGCATGCACATTGTGGTTAAATGCAGGCCCACCTGGGCGTGCATATGTACTCGTATTTTATTATTATCATTTGTTGTTGTGATCGAATAAAGTGTTATTATTATAATGCAAACAAGATTAACGATTATGGAATGATTTTATATAACAAAATGGAATTATATAAATATGGTTTATAAATGTGATTTATAAATTGAAAGGAAATGAATTTCCTGAAGTATATTATAAATATAATTGTAAGTAAAAAGAGTTTAAAAGACGGGAATTTGGGAATTTAAATTCCGTTGGTTTTGAAAATGATTTTTCAAAGTTTTGGAAAATGATAATAATATTATTTGGAAAACAATTTTGAATGGAAATATTTTTAAAAGGATTTTAAATGGAATAAAAGCACTGAACTCACTTCGGTAGCTGGAAAATAATTTCGGTGATGACTGCAGCATCATCGATGTTCATTTTTGAGTTTCCAAGGGAAGAATTGCTACCGTTAGAGTTTTGTTTTGGTAAAACTAGCTTTGATTTTGAAAATTCAAAAGAATCATATGATATACCAAGGGATTGTGTGTGTGTGTGTGTGTATAATTTGAAATACTTAAGGGTAAGGTGTTTTGAACTTTGGGAATTTTCAATTAAATGTTTATGAAAATGTGAGAAAATAAGTTTTAAAACTTATAAATTTTGAGAATTAGTACTTAAAACAATGTATAAATTGTTGAATATGAATGTTAAGAAAAGCAAGTTTAAAATGGAATTTAACTTAAGTTAAACAAAATGAATTTTTGAAAGGAAATTTGACCAAAGATAGGTTAAATGAAATAAATTTTGGAAAATGGAATTGATTTTGATTTGAAATGAATTGGTGGATGAACAAATCAAATAAGTTGGTGAATTGGATATGGTTTAGAATGTGCTTGACAAAATTGAATAGTGAAATTAAACAATGAACTAAGTTAAATGGAATTTAAATCAATTTAAAACGAATATGGACATAAGTGTGAAGTGATAATAAATACAAGAAGTTTTGTATAAAATGTTTATAATAAACTTAAGGAAGTTGATGGAATAATTCTTATGTGATATTACCATTGAAAGAAATATACTAAGTAAATAATGAATGTGAATAAAAAGGATTTGGTATAGGTAAGAAATCAATTGAAATAAATATGTAAGTTGTACATATATTATTTTATTCGCATGACGGTTTGATCTAGATTCGAGTACATGATTTCGAGATGATTTACATCAGTCCGAACAAGGATTTTTCACTCGATTCTCGACGGCGAACACTGTGTATGGATTTTTGGTTGATTCTGAAATTCTCTATCATAGTACATGGCTATACAAGGAGAATGACGGTTTCTAATTAAGGAACCGGATCTAAATCCGCACTAGAGTGGTCGTGTGAACGATAATAGTTCGGAAGTGAAATTGTGCGATCGAGCGAGCAATCAGATTTGATATTACATATGGGTTATATATGTACATCGTACGGGCTTAAGTAAAACAAATGTTGAAAATTGGAAAATACAAAATAAAATAATTATGAACTATATGATTGGATATCATTGGTAAATAAGATGTAGGTATATAAAAGCAAGAGCTAACTTGATGCCTTTGGTTTCATAAGTAAAATTAGGTTGCCCAACAAAATGTACATGTTTAAATTATTGTTTGAATTTGATGATTTTATGGTTGAGCCACTTGGCTTTTATTTTCTTTTGCTGGTTTGGGCCCGTAGTGACGATTGGTGGTTGTTCTGATCGAGCCGCGCAAAGGAGACGTTGGCAAAAAAATTTGAAAAATTAAAGAGTTAGAAATTTTAAAGAAATTTTTGATAATTAAAATTTGATTTTGAGTTATAACTTGACATGATTGAATGGGAAGATATTAGTTGGAATCTATGGATGAATTTGGAAACTTAGTAAAAATAATAACAGGGTCTCAACAAATTGATTTTTGAATGTTAAAGGCTTAAAAGGATTTGGTAAATTAGTTCAACTAATTGGGTATATATAAAAGTAAAGGGTTTGAGCATTTTTCCTACATTTTGCAATTTCGAGGACTTAATTCTTTTAAGGAGGGAAGAATGTAACAACCCAGAATTTCAATCATTTGAAATTGGATTATTTAATTAATTTTAAATATTGAAAAGTTAATTTTATAGAGTAAATAACTTGAATTTCAAATATAGCGATTTATTGGATAATTAAATTGTTGAATTTAATAATTGAAAATTGTTTAAATAATTGAATCTTGGATTTTTATTTGGATAAAAATGATTTAAAGGGTTATTAATTTTCTATTAATATGAATGAAGGTAATAAAACTTTTAAATTTGATTTAAAAGTGATTTAACTAATTTTGAAATTAACTCGTTTTAGTTAACATATAAAAATAGCCTTCCGGGGCACTATCTCGGATTTCGATGAAACCGGTGTCTTTGGGTCCGTAATAATGAATTATATTACGCCATCAAATTTCGTAGCGACCAGACTTATCATTTGGTCCTGCGAGATCAAAACGCTTTGAAATTAATATTGAAAATTTTATATAATAATTGGGTTCAAAAAGCTATCTTTTGCATACGATCTAATTAGGTCTCGAAACAAGTTCCACTGCGCTCAGAATAGGGGTATAACATATAGAACACCAGGCGGCACGCCTCGATTGGGGTCCGGATATATATAGCTAGATATTTTAAATATAAATAATATATATATATAATGATTTGACTATACACAGCTATGACCCATCACTATCCACCATGACCTATCTCTATCAGCCATGCCCCATCACCTCAACCCATACCTTATCATCATCACCTAAACCATGTATATATACGAACATCTCTGATCTGCTTCTTCATTTTTTCATCTCCAGTAAAACAATCCAGGCTTAAAGAAAACTAAATTGCCCTCATTCAAAAATCAACAACTTCAAATCCGATCGTAGTTAGCTCGAGTGATCAACATGAAACATGTGGATAATCCTCTTAGTATTTTTAAAAATTGACGGATCGAGCTTTCATTGAGAAACCTTCAAGTTATTGTCGATAATCAGCAAAAGGGAATATATTGTCGGAAACTTCGAAAAATGATTTCTCGTTCGCTTAGAATTACTCGACATCGTACGCGTCGTTGAGTTCGTATCCATGAGTAGTATTTGTCATGTGAATTTGGTACAATTTGGTTTCGATGATTGACGATGGTGGCGAGCTAGGGTTTGGAATTGCGGAGCGTATGGTCGACAAGGGGACGAACGGAGCTCGAATTTATGATCATGGAGGAGTTTAGCATCTAAAGGCGAATTTTTGTAAGGTGCGGTTGTGGTTTGGGTGTTGCGACCTGATGGTCAATGCGGGTTGGGGGTGGTGGTCACGTTTTGTTTGACCTGATGGTCAACGCGGGTTGGGGGTGGTGGTCGCGTTTTGTTTGGGTGGCTTTTGGACGTCGCAGTTTGGTCATTTAGGTCGAGTTCATCGAGAGGAGAAAGGTGGCGAAGTCGGATTGTTATTTAGCGGAGTGATGCTCTGTGTCAGTGGAGAGCGTGCACGCGATTTGGGTTGGGAGTGTCTGTGCACCATCAGGTTAAGGAAGAAGAAGAGAGGTAAAGAGGTGGGGCTGTTTAGTAAATATATATTTAAGTTGTTATTTATTTAATTTAAAAATATCGATAACTTATAAAATTTATAACTCTTTCATACGAGGTTCGATTGGAACGAAACATTTTGCGTTGCGCTCGTGACAACAAAAGCTACACAATGGAAATAGTTTGAACAAATTTGGAGACCGTCAAAATTTGGGTTAAAATCGGACGTCGTCCGATTTTAGTTCCAACCGGAATGCCTCAGCGGCGACATAAAATTTCGGTGAGTAAAACTCACCTTTTTGGTTAACTAGTATAATATACAATTGATAAAAATTGTTGGATGATTGTTTGGATGAATTATTATATTCATTAGTTGCTTTGGACACCGCCCTTGGAGCGGATAAGACCCTATTATGTTTCTGTGTAAGAACGGAAGACCTTTGTATACAAAACCCGCCTCAAAGCGGTTGATTTATATTTTGTGATTGTATAACATTTGTGATGCAGGGAAGCAGGTTGGAGGGATCCAATGGGATTCCCCGCTATTATTGAATTGTTTCAATAATATTTCCTTTATATGAATTATCGAGCAATAAATATGATTGTGGACACTGTGGTTATAATTATGTTTGAAAATAAAACCCAGTAATGATAGAAAGTAAATATCATATTGGTTAAGTGTTGGGTGGCTATTGGCCTCAAATTAGTATTTTAAAAACACCATGAATTGCCGATTAAGTCGGAATTGATTTTTGAGACAAGAAACGATTTTTAAATCCAAAAGTGGGTTTCGGAAATATTTTTTTTTAGGATTATCTAATTAAATATAAAAATATTGTTTTTAAGTTAATTATTATATACATATTGATTTTGAAGTTATTTAATTACATTAATATTATTTTAAGTATTTAATTATATTAATATTATTTTTTTAAAGTTAAATAATTGTATAATATTGTTTAAAAGTTATTTGTTTATAGTTAATATGTTTTAAGAATTCATAATAAGTTGAAAAGTTAGTTATCTCAAGAATAATTATGGTTTGAAATTAATAATAAGGGTTATTAATAAGGTTTGAAAATGGATCGTTATTAATTATAAAAATGGTGAAGATTAATTATTTTTGTTTCTTAAAACAATTAATATATTTTTAAGATGTTTTAAAATAAATAAATTTCATTTATTTATTGTGTTTATTATTGATAACCATTATTATATAATGGTGTTTTGAAGTAAAAGAATTTTAATTATTTATAATGTTTCTAAGACCCATGAATGGAGTTAGAAGACTTATATTTTATAAAGGAGTTATAAAATGGTTTGAAGAGTTAAGGAAAGGTTATTTGCAAGGTGGAAAATTTATAAATGGTTAGAAATTTATAAACGAATTTTACAGTCAGGTTATAGATCTATAAAAGAAGTTTTATAAATGGTTTATAGATTCATAAAGGGTTTATCAGTGATGTTTGTAACGTACAAGAAGCTTATAAGTGATTGAATTTATAAAGGGTTTATAAATAGTTTTTCGGAGATTCATAAAATGGTTTATAAATATTTTTAGAGAATCGTAAGGATTTTTATAAATGGATTTTGAATCGAATAAAAATAAATCTTACTAAATTCTATAAATATACTTATACTATTGACATAAGTATATGGAAATTTCTGAGTATTGAAATATAGAGATTTGCAAGTATATCTTTGTTAAGGTGTTTATATACAAGTAATTTACAAAGAGGGTTTTAATTATGAAGATTTATGAAATGAGGCTAGTGAGTGCTTATATGCTTAACCAATGTTGGTTTTTTCTATGAAATATAATCTTTATTTGAATGTTTGTTTATTTGATAGTTCAATAATCGACTATCAAATCCTTGCCTAAAAATGTAATCCTTCCTAATTTTGGTGGTACGAAAATATTTCCTACTTAATACCGAAGGATTTTAACTCTGGAAATATCTAGGGGAAACACAGGAATTATATGGTACAGTTACCGTCGATGGTGCTATACTGTACATACAAACTTGTTTTGTTCTTCTAGGACAAATGATAAGGAGATCCGTCCACTTAAATGGTTAAGGGGTGATCCCCGCTCTTATGTATTGTATGATTATTTCCAAGAGAACCGGTATTGAGCATTCCGAAATTCGACGTTTGGTTTTGTGGAGCACCTGGGAAGCAGAGGAGTGTACTCGTAAGAGATGACTCGAACCCGTAACCACTCCGAAAACCATATACGGTTCTATGAAGGAGATACGTGATATATTGGAATGTTGTGATCCATGTGTGATTCCAAGACCCATTGGGTATGGGAATCCGGGTGTGATTCCAAGATCTAATTAAGATGTGGGAATCTATGTGTGATTCCGAGACCAGTTGGGGTACTGGAATCCATGTGGGATTCCATGAAATATTTGGTGGTGGTGTGTAAGCTAGAATGTCGGACGTAGCCTCATCAGCGGGAATGACTAAAACCAGAGGTAGGAGGCATCGCCAGTAGGGTTGGCAAACCCATAGGATGTAGTCGGCTCCTCCTAGATGTCACTTATAGTTGTTCTACATGCATGGAGCGATGCACTCGGTCTTAGTGAGACCAACTATATTTTTCCTATGGTACATCAGTAGGGATGTATGTTGCTTTGTAAGGATATCTCTGATCCTTGTGCAGGAGGACCGTTCCTCGAAGTACCGAGGGCACCTCCATGGAAATCCTACATAATTAGTGAACGCGCCTTATAGATTTTTGATTATATACCTAGTAATGTTGTGATGTACATTCAC
The DNA here is from genome assembly GCA_030737815.1 of Allium fistulosum. Taxonomy (NCBI): domain Eukaryota; kingdom Viridiplantae; phylum Streptophyta; class Magnoliopsida; order Asparagales; family Amaryllidaceae; genus Allium; species Allium fistulosum. The sequence continues at coordinate 219,706,251 of CM060902.1, forward strand.
GAGCATCACAGCTACTTGATTATTATTATTATTTTCCTTTAAACATTATTATAATATAAATGGATTTTCTATAGAAATGGTGTTGGTTATCGTAAGGTAAAAACCCGTCCGTGTTTATGTATGGCGTGGTTTTACGAGATACCTTTGATTTCAAAGGTTTTATACAACTTTAAATCCAGTCGGATGTGTTTTCTCATGCTGGTTTTCCAGACCGACCCGAGTGTTATTTTATTATAATGCTCGGGTCAGACCGAGTATATTTCAGATTGGTTTGGATGCTTGGAGCTTCAAATGACGAATTGGAGGCCCAAAGATGTATTCACGTAGATGGTTATTTTCTGCTGTAGTCATTGTTGTGCTTATCGGCAATTGTGATGACGGGTTGTTATAACTGTCCAGGCTGAAATAGGTTAGTATACTATGATTGATATCTATATATACATATATTGCAGCTTTGTTTTTGTGTAAAGATTTATGGTATATTATAGAATACTCGTTCCACTGTGAGATTCTATGTTGTTTAGTCTTCTTCTTATCTTCTTCCTTCTTTCTTTTCCTTAACAATTGGGTCTTCCGGCATTCGATTGCTCGGTATGTGATACAATGGACATATTAGTGTCGATTTTTGAGGGTCGAAAAGCCCGGTTCGTTACACTTCCCTTAGTACATTTTACAGCAGTAGCATTTTTTTTCGTAGCAAAGTCATAAAAATCGCTAGGTGGACGCTAGACTGTAAGTATGGATTAGGAATTAATCATTTAGACGGGGATTAATCGAGGATTAAAATTATCTAAGAGTTATTGATAACTAATGTATTTTGGATGAAATTTTAGTGTTTTATTTGATGTCAATTTATATAAATTGAAAGTATATGATTTTAGATGTGCTTGAAGGAGCCAAAGAGGCCAGACCGCCTAAAACAAGCATATTGATGCTTGTATGTGGCATTTAACCTTAAATAAAGTCTATCAAGTGCCTAAATACCTATTTAGATTAATATTTGAGCAATAAACATTGTCTAGATAGGCCTAAGCAAATCGCTAGACGGTAAGCCTCGCCTAGTGCCTAGGCAGGGCATAGTCGGAGGCCTTGAAGGATTTTTACAACAGTGCTTCATAGAGTCTATATGAATGGGGAAAGACTTATGGCTTACTTATATATGTATATAGACATTCGGTATGTCATTACTTCTAGGGCGACATATGGCGTTTGGGAGGTTTTACTACATTGGTAGTATGAGTATAACCACAACTTACACACCCTACTATACCGACCAAATTTTCATTATTCTTTCCATGGATCTATGAATGAACACCGCAAAAATAGACTAAGAGTGCATGGAGGAGAGGCTCATCATATTTTCATCATTGCTCGTGACCAGATAGAGTTCTAATATAGACATGACCATGTCATTTGGCGGTCTTATAGTGGATCTCCCTTTTTGACATACCCTTCAACTTCCCACACCAGAATCCTTTCAAGCATACATTTTCCTTTGGTTTCGTCTCCATCTAATGTTAGCTATGTATGGTGTTACGACAAGTGTTGTTGGTGCCAACTTTACGGAAATAACATTGTCCTCAATGACCGTCATCCCGACACGCCATTCTTAAGGGTTTACTCTCAAGCATCCCTAGAGATGGCAGCACGAATGGATAGTGGGAAGTTGGTTACTTATTATCCCTAATAATGATTATCTAGACTATTGGCATTGGTTTTATAGCCCAACACCATCTACATATTTTACTCATGAGGGGCACTGAAGATTTAGTTAGGTCATATGCCATTCGTCCAGGTGTTGCACCCTCAGTTATACAGGACATATCTCAGCCAACAATAAGAAATTTTACTCATCACTTGAGATTCCACCAGAAGGATATGGATGTAGTGTAGTTGTTGATGGAAACGGGCCACTAAGATGTGGGATGAATGAGTGAATTTCAAAAAAAATTCATTTTAGATATTTATTGGGCCTATGATGTCTAAAAGGATTTTAGATCCTATCTAAATATTTTAAATAAAATCTTTATTTTATTTTATTTGTTAAAGGAATTTTTTGGTTTTATTATTATTATTATTAAGTTTTGGTTTACAAATGTATCAAATACACTTGTTTGTATAAAATGCACGTGCTAAGATAATAAGTTTACATAGTTAATGTGATTGTATGTTGGTGCTAAGATTTACACCACAAGGGACCCATTTTTCTTTTACATATGTCTTTGATGTCTATTTTCGATTTATATATACATAATAAAAGATGCATAATTTTTTGTGAATATGTATATGGAAAACATATTTTATAATTTTATATGATTTGAAATCTAAAATTGATAATAATGGGTTGGTTTCAATTACGGAAGAATTTGAGGTTAAATATTATAGTTTTATACAATAATAAAAAAAATCTTACGAATTTCAATTAAGGCAATACACACATATATGTTTCTATATATATAGGTATTACAAGTAATGTTTTAGATTTAAATAACTTATATATGTGAAGATTATAATTATAATATATGTATAAATATGTTTGACTGTAAAGTTAATAATTTAGACAAACCTTTAGTTTATAAAGGAAATAAAAGATAAAGGATTTTTGTTAAAATGTTAGATCTATAAAGGAATCAAAAGGCTTTAGACTTTACACATAAGTTCACTCATGAATTCAAAATTGATAATCTTTTATTCTTATGAAAACAAAACACAAAATAATTGTATTCCAAACATCAACCATATAGCATAAGAAATCAATTTTTAGGGCAAATTAAATAACTAACATATATGGTTTATTTGCATTTATGTACGCAAATATAATAAAATTATAAAATGATTTTTCAAACAAAATTAGTTTTTTAATAAATTTTTCAAAACAAAAGAAAAGGGGATTGGACAACGTAGGTATATGTATATTCATGATAAGAACATTCAGATCTGAATAATACAGAGAACAATAGCATATCATCAAAGGAAATAGAGGATCTAAATTATATCGATCATAATAAACACATACTGGCTGGAGATAAAGAACAAAGAATAGATATGAATCAAATCAACATAATAAACATACTTTCTAATTGAGATGAACATGATATTTAAATTACATGTTGTATGGTGAACAATTAAAAGATGAGGTGAATCGTATAGAGTCTAAGCATATGAATAAGTGAAACATACAAAAAAATTAAATCAAAGTAGTACCTTAGGATGTTGCTAAAAGTTGCATCTTGAATGATGAATCGATGCTCCTATATTTGATTGAATCGATCTATGGATCTTGCTAGAATCAAGAATAATAACCACCTTTTATTTTGATTTTAATTTGTTTCTTTTTTTGGTTCTTTTTTTCAATGTGCCATATAATTTCAGCCATGGGAGGATGCAGAGAAGAGAGAAAGAAAAGTGAATTGTCTGATTGAATACTGGAATGAATGTAAGAGAATTTATTTTAAAGGAAACATTGAAACCTTTAGTTTCCTCCTTTAAAACCTTCCATATTAATTCCTTATTACATCTCATCAAATCCTCTCCCCTCTCTACATATTTTTGGTAGAAAAAATAAATGAACGTAGAAAAGCCTAAAAAATCATTTCATAAATGGGATTTGAATGAGTCATAAGAAGAGTAAAGGATGGAGATTTATTTTCTTCCTCTAGTTTCTCCTTTGAATTTTCAAATCATATTTAAAACCTCTCCCCCTCTTCATGCATGGCCTACCATAAAAGAGACATATGGCATCAAATAATTTTCCACAACCGCTTAGTGATCAATCTATTTAAATCCAATTTAAATATTCTATTGATATCATATATGGATACATGCTTTTATAACTTTTACATATGCATTTTATTAAATACAAGTGGTATTCAAACTAATCAAGTAAAATTCATTAATTTATATTTCATAAATATAATTAGTTTAATTAGTTTACAATGATTATAAATTAATTAAATCATTTAATATTTTAAAGTATTCATCATTATGGTTGTGCGACTCAAAGGTGTAAATTCAATCAACAATTAATATCGAACAATTCTAATATTAATATTCACGCATCACCATTGCCAGTGATGTAACTTTTTGGTTGAATTTATCGATTTGCACATCATTTCGGTAAAATCCAATTTTACTTATTATAAACGGTACCTAGCGGTAACGATTATTTACACCAGTTTTCTTCATCAACACTATATCACATTAGGACTTATGGAATTTGGTTTTGGTCAAAATTCCAACACCATCCTCATTCAACTAGATTAGTCCAAACACAAAATCCTTGGTTTAATAATAACAATTATTATTAACCATGCTTCTATAGCCAGAGACTTTTACTTTAAGTTGATTTCATTTGACCGTGATACTAACCCCATATACTGAAGAGACGAATTCTCTATTGAATAGTGTATCACTTCCAGTGCTTCAACTCAGACCCAATTATAGTCGTTTGATGGATGTTATGTCATGATTTATATAATTAAAGTGGAGTGTCCACATTGAAGTTTCACAGTATTCATAGGTCGGGGGAACTGTGTAACATCGTCACTTCATGATTCTCAGTTTGACCTTAGTTATACTTACAAACAGAGAACTCTCGAGTGAGTCGTTCTATTGTATCCAACAATTATCATTACGTAACCGCTTGGTACCCTAAAAAGCCATAAGAAATTCATTGTCCAACATTTGGACAACGTTACATACTATAGTTTCAACGGATGTATCGATATACTATCTCGAAACATCTTGACTAGGAATGTTTAAAACAATATATTATTTTAATGTGATAAACTTCTCATGATTACAGCACATTGTAATTACTATCACGTAACATTTCTTTTAAGGACTTTCTATTTGCTATACTTTAAATTAATCACTTAATTAATTATATCGAACAAGATTGGTTATTAAGTTAAATATATGTAGCTAATTACATAATTGCCCCTAGGGCATATCCCCTAACACTATCAATCTTCTACTTGCACTTGGGGTCAATCATGTAATCTTATTCAACTTCTTTGATTGATTTTCTCAAAAACTAATCGGATCGGTCCCTTAGTCAACAAGTATACTATTTTGATTTAATTATCTACTTTGTCAATCAACTCTTTCTAACACTGATAAACTGCCTTTATCATGTGGAACTTTTTGGAGTATGTTTCTCGACTTCTAGTAGGTTCTAGGTTTTTTCATGATTTGTTCCATGACATTGTTATCATACAACAATGACATGAGATTCCCAACATTTTGAATCACCCCCAGCTCAGTTATAAATTTATGCATTTATATACACTTATTATATTGCAATCCTATTCAAGCCAATGTACTTAGATTTTGGTTTAATCATCCACTGCTCATTGTTTGGAACATTTTAGCTTAAAGCTCTTTAACTAAGTTTGAACATGAACTAGGATTAACACACTATACTCGATATCACTTATGAAGTTCGATTCTGCGTACTACTTCATTAGGAATTCTTTGTTTCTATAAAAACTTCCCTAGTATTTTGTAACTACTCAAGAACACTCTCAATTTTCATAAATTTGGATTTGTTGTTTACTCTATGTATTAAATAGATATGTAAATTGTGACATTCCAGAAAATTTAACATGCATGATAATTCCTATTGCAAATACATAAAGAACTCATCTTACATGCTTTATAATATACAATTTAATATAGTGTCTGTGTATACTATTTTGGAATATTCCCAACATCTTTTTAAGCTGACTACAAAAGATGCCTTTTCAGATCCTATAACGAGAATTAAACAACCAAACTAAAATGATAATTTTAACACAAAAATTCGTTAATAATCATAGTTTGTTGTTTATTTATGGGTTTAGAAATATTTTATCACCTATTAATATTCATTCTTACAGACACATGCTTCCTCTACATTTTTCCTAAAATATCAAATTATTTGATTTCTTTATCAAAATAATTGCTTAACTCTGATTCTTATTAAATAATACTTTCTATATTTTTAGGATCATATCCAATAACCCACAAACTCATAATTGCTCCCACTGAATTTGAGACACTTTGGTTATTAAGTGCAAATAGCATATTCTAAATCATTATTTAGGATTCCTGTTTCAACATGGATATACCAAAACTCAAAATCATATCGAGCTATAATTTTTTGAGCAAAATCTGAATTAACTTAATTACATTGAATGATGAATCTATTACATTAATTTCAATGATTGGAATTTATGATGTTATTCTATCAACGCAGCTTACCATATTCCAACCATATTAGCCATCTTTTAGTAGATATTTTGCGGCTGATGGATCATATCCCTTCGGGTACAAATGTTAAAATCATATTTTGATAATGTAATTGGAGTCTTTTCGGGATTTGTGCATCATACCATATGGAAGTCAATACTCTTAATACTATATTGACAAATGAGTGAATACTTTTCTCGATATCGATAAGAAAATCATAGTTTCTCTTTAGTGTGTAAGAGTTGTTATTAGACATTCTAATTTGTTATGTCCGTTTAGGCTTGGTCAATTTCATTTCAACCTTTGTATTTTATCTTTGGATTGTATACAAATCCATTTTACTACCAATAATTTATAAAAGAAACTCCTTCCTCCCAAGTTAGCATTTCTTGAAACAACAGTTATTTCTTGGTGCAACGAAGTAGGTACTCATAAACATTTTAATGAACTACCGCTATATATTTGTAACCGATTTAGTTCTTAGTTTTTCGAAATTTATGTTCACACATAAATTGATCAATCAATATTGATTGGTTCCAAACTCTTTTGGGGTGGTCCACACAAGATCCCTTACGTACAAGTTTACGTGCAGTCTCTCGACTCACATAACATGTCAACTCCTTGATCTAGGATATGTAGGGGTTTCTTATAAACTCTTATCTTGTATAATCTTGTAAACTATGCTTTAGATGAAATTAATTTTAACCTTATGTACTTACTGTTAAGCACACAACCTAACTTAAAGAAGTTAGCTCAACTTCACTCATCATCAATCGTTCTTTTTCCAATAAAGTCTGATCACTCTTTATCGATACATCATTATGTATCATCGGGAGGAGTGACATTTGAGATAGAATCTTATTCATTTTAGGTACATTGGAAACTCTTTTAAATATACTCACTTATTCGATCAAATCAAATTATTTTATTTCCTTTGCATGTTATGGTTTTTACTTATGTTCTATATTCAATGAACTTATCATAAATACATTGCTTCTGTATCAAATACACATGTTCATTTCTATGATAATTCATCTATGAGTCAAATGATGTTGGTGTATTTGTTTTGATATCATTGGACTTTTGACTACATGTATCTTTATGTATCAATCTGAAGAGTTCACCAACTCTTTTGTTGCTTCCACTGAATGAGTTCTTTGCCTATAATCTTCTAAGACATAATTCATTAGTACTATATAATTCACAATTATATGATTTAAAGAATTATTCCTCCAAGATATGGCTTAGTCCGTAGTCTTTAAAATAATCATTAAAATTTTAGACGCTTCTATGTTATGTAGCTAATGCAACAAATACCGTTATTCTAATAGATTTATTTCATAATTAATATTCAAAATATCACAACAAATAAAACTATATTTAATTTTAGTCAATGTTGAACATAGTTATTAATGTTTGATATATTTATGAAAGCAATTTTTGTATCTTGATGCATCTACTGATAATTATTATATGACATGCTCCCACTATTTCTGCCATCGCTATGATAACATATAAAATATGAAGCTTCATTTAAATACTTACTATGGGTTATTTATTTCTGTTATCGTAACTAGTTTACAATCGAGAGTTTTGATCAAATATCTTATACTCATAAAATTAACCATTATAGAAAATAGTTTTCTATATTATAACATAACTAGGATAGTAATCACATTTCTCATTCCATATTAAGCAAATTTTAGTATTTTAGAAAATTCTCATTTCCAATGTCTTTTTGTTAAGCAAAGATGATCATTCACACTCTTCATCCCAACTATGCCTAAGTTACATCAACTTCCGTACATTATCTTTCCTTTCCAAATGGTCATGCAATTCAAAGGAAACCCTTACTATAAAACAGTAAAAAGCTCTTTACAAAATGCATTTGGTCATCCTTAATATTTATGGATATTGAATAAGTTGAACTTTACGTAAACCGATCAAACTTACATTTTAGTGATCGAATTCCTAGGTACATCCTGTAGCTCTTGGTTTAGTGCTACATCTAATACAATAAGATACTTACTTTAACTAATTATGTTGAATAAACGATCTCGCACTATGGTCTACTTGTTTATTTTAAATGAACTAATTTAATCTAAGTTTTGTACATTATGAATGACGACTATTCACCATATAACATTTATATGAGATCAAATACAGATCAAAATCTATATTCTTATATTGTTTAAGAGTTCAAATCTCATAGAAGACAATACACAATCTTATACAAATAAACACTTAAGCGACCGAGGCATGAATGTTATAGTGGTTGTATAAGTTGGCTCTTGCATGGGTTTTGAAGTGACAACATGCCAAAAGATCTAATAATAAATATATTTTATATTTCTATGTTATTCTTAATTCAGTTCTGTAATGGCCCGTATTTTTAACTATTTTAAATTATTAAATTTAATATAGTTATTAAATAAAATAGTTAGAAATAAAATTTATATTTTATTTATGTAGTTTATTTAATATGAACTTGAATTAAATTTTGAAATAACCAATTACGAAGATTTAAGCAGTAATAAGTATTGAAATTAAATTCTATATATTGAATGTGTTTGTAATCAATAACTGGAATTGAATAATAAAAATTGAATTCTTTAGGTAGAAATAAAATAATCGTTGATAACAAAAATTCATTTGAAAATTTAATGATTTATTAATGTAATTTATTGAATAATTGAATTATTTAAATTTAATATCGGAATTATTTAAATAATTGAATTCTGGATTTAATATGAATGAAAATGATTTCGAAAGTCGATTTAAATTTTGTTTAAACAAAAACGAAAATTGTTAGCTTTTAGAATTGAGTTAAAATGATTAAATAGATTTTGGAAATTTATCGTTTTAATTAACGTGTAAAAATAGTCATTTTGGCAACTATCTCGAATTTCGACAAAACCAGTTTCATCGGATCCGTAATAGTGAATTATTATAGGATTTCAAGTTTCGTAGCGATCGAACTTATCGTTTGGTCGTGCGAGCTTTAAACGCGTAGAAATTAATTAAAGGAATTTAATTAAAATAAATTGATTTTTAAAAGCTATCTTCTGAATATGATGGAATAGGCTCCAGAAACTTGTTCCACTGTGTTCGAAATGGGGGTATAACTTATGGAATACTGGACGGCATGCCTCGTTTGGAGCTCGAGAATTTCGGACGTTATAAGTCAGATATTTTCTAATTATAATATTATATATATACTCACCCTCTCGACAATTCGTATGCTCGACCCTTTTTTGTCTACCCCGTATCTCATCCTCTCCCTCCTCATTGCAAATTTTGTGTAGACGAAAGAAATTATAAAGATAAAGAAATTATAAAAATAAAGAAAGAAACAAAATAAAACAAAAAAAATGCGTGCACGCGCATAGCGTTGTGGACGACGGCAGATTGCTGGAGATGGGCGAGCACACGGCGCACGTGGGGAAGAACTTCGGGCCTGGACTGTAGTGTAGATGAAGGAGTAGGGTTTTGGGTGCTCGATTGTATGCATGGCGCGAGCGCACACTAACAGGGCGGAGCTCTAGCGAGGTTGGCGGTGCGATGACCGGCGTGCATGGATCTGGGTCCGATGGCCTGGAGGTGGAGCGACGTCGATGATCATGAGCGTGAGATGGGTTTCGCATGCTGCTGCCTGTTGAACGAGAGAGGGTACAAGTTTATTATTTTAATTATTTTATTAATATGTTAATTAAACTTTTAATTAATCGTTATGCTAATAAAATTAGTAACTTTTGCATACGAGGTCCGTTTCTAGCGAAACGAGTTGCAGTGGATTCGTATCGATGTCGTTTATGCCATGGAATCAAATTGAAATTTATTTGAAGATGAAATATTTTCAGTTTCAAATAAAAGGTGAGTGTCTTAAATGCTTACGAATGACTAAAATATTATTATGTTAGTTAAATAGAAATTATGAAGTAATTTAATTTTATTGACGTTGTTTGGTAATTTAACCGACATTTAAATTGACACCTGAATTGAATTGATATGAATTTAAATTGACAGTTCAATTGGAAATTGAAGTTAAATTGTCAGTTAGACACCCATTGTTGAAAACCAGTAAATTGTTGTGATATTTGACTGATTTGAATGTTGATTATGATGGCTGCTATTGGTTAATATTTTGGATGATTTGGATGTTTATATATTTTTATATATCCTGTTATCACCTTGTAAATTTTCTGACAGTATATAAACTGTTACTGGAATTATTTCGAATAAATTAAGAAATAGGTTGAAATGATATATACCTATGACACTTTGATTTGGATTGAAATGATATATATCCATCCCTGAAATTAAAAGTTGAAATAATTGATCACTTGGCCATAGGATAGAAAATTATATACGGACATCGGATTTCTTAAATAAATGGTTTTAAATTCTTGAATTTGAATCTATTTAATGATTTTGATTTAAAGAAATAAAAATTGAATTTATGAGAATCGAATTAGTTTCGCATTCGAGTCTTGAAAGGTTGAAATCGAAATTGGAAAAGGAATTGTTTTAAAAATTTATTTTTAAATGTGAAGTAAAAAAAATCAACATGTGACTTGAATTATTGAAATTGAATTGTTTAAAAAAATTAAACTTTTACTTAAAATTCGAAGTTATTTAAGTAAAAGCGATATAAATCAATATTTCAAATTTAGGCTCGAAATTGAATTATTTTAAAGATTTGAACTTAAAATTTGAATATTGAAGTTTAATGTTATTTAAATGATTTAAATCGATATTCAGAAATTGAACTCGAAATTGATATAAGTTGAAATGGTTTAAATTTGTGAATTGAATTGAAATTAATTTAAATTGGAATTGAAATAGAAATTAATTAATTTGAAATTGAAATTGAATTAATTTGAAATCAAAATTGAAATTGATTTGAATTAAAATTGAAATCGAGTCGAGTCGATTTGAATTGAGATTGAAAATTATTTGAATTGGAAGAATAGAATTTGAATCGGTGTTATTGGAACTTGGACTTAGGTCCAGATTTGTTGAAATGAGAAGAGACAGTTGATTTGAAATTGTTTTCAAAATAAATTATTTTAATTTAAACTATTTAAAATCTATCTTTTTAAATATTCAAATTATTTTTATTTTCCAAGCTATTTTATTGTATAAACCAATTTCAATACGAAAACTATTTTATATTAAAATATTTTAACTTTCTAAAACTATTTAAAAAAAATTCAAACTATATTATAAAAGTTCAACCTGGTCAAAGGGTGGAATGTTTATATTTAGATCATGGATTTAAATGCGAATTAGGTTAAAATAAAGTTATAACCTAAATTGTAATTCGAATCGAATTTTGAAGTAAAAATGGCTTTCAAGTGAAAATTGACATATTTGAAGTAAATATGATATTTCAGAATGAAATTGATTTTGAAGGAAATATGATATTTTGATATCAAGTGTGAATTATTTTTGAAATGTAAAAGTACCAACCAGTGTGTAAAACGACGCTTAGTTGTTAAAGAGACCGGGGCCTCTTATTGGCATATTCTCTGTCAATATTGGAACCACTTTAATAATTGTGTACGCGGAGGAGACTCTAGAATGAAGTGGTTGGATTAGGCGTTGTTTGCTGAATTTGAAGAAAGAGAACGATGATGGATAGACCCCGGCACTTATGCCAATTTGAAATGACTAAAACAGGACGGCTTGATAGGGCCAAGCAGGCTAGCTACCCCTAGCGGATGTTTGTTCTTCGATTTTCTTCTTGGACTTGGTCCATATTATTACTTTTGATGTTGGTTTCGATTAGTGCACCTTGATTTTGGGATAACCTCCCTTTGACTCGATATGGGATGGATGAACGCGGTGGGCGATCATGGCTACGATGCATTACCACCAGCCGTACGACCCGAACCGGTAGTATCCTACCTTGGGCATTGCCTCACATGTCTTGTCATACTTTTATCCCTATACAAGACCCCTATGATTTTGGTTTAGTATTGTCGTATCCTGGCGCATCTGTAACAACCCGCATATTTTACGATTGTATATTTAATTATAGCATCATTAATCGGATTAAAATCCAAAATGTTACTTTTTGTAAACAGTCGAATTGGAACTTGAGACCACTTCCATTGATTCCAAAATGACGTTTACAAATTTTTTGAGTATAAACATCGATATGTTTGGAGTTGAGAAGAATTTTGCTATTTTTCTATTTTGGGCTTTGGGTTTGGGTTTCAGCCCACTAACCCAACATAATACCCTAACTCCACCCCACTCCTCTTCATTCATTCATTCCATTTCCTAACACTTTCAAGCTAAGAGAAATGGGGGAAAGAAAGGGAAATTAGAATTCCTAAACCCTAGTTTGATTAGGAAATTCAAGTTCTTGCTCTAAAATCAAAGAGAAGCTTAGATTGGAGCTTCTAGAGTTGAAGTTGAAGTTGAAGAGTAGTTGATCTTTCCTTTGTTTTTGAGCTTCTCATTCGTTGTTTTGGGTTTAAAGGTGAGTTCTTTAACTCACATCTACGTCTATAACTTTCATTATTGTTAGGTATGAATTCCTAACATCTATTCATGTTCATTTGCTTTTGATTTGAATTGATTTGGTGAATTTTCCAATTTTTGGTTTTTAAGTCCAATTCTACGAAAATCCAACTATGGATGTTTAGACATGATATTTGGGGTGTATCGAAGAGCCTATAAGGCTGGGTTGTCACTTGGCATAAATCCCTAGTCTTCGTTGCTCGTCCGATCGCTCCCGAATCGTTTTGGCCATCATGGCCTAGGCAAACTGTTGCCCAGACCAGGTGACCAGACATCCGGTTATCAAGTCCAGAAGTCTGGTTATGGTCCCTGGAGAAAAAAATATAAGAACGCAGAAAATAAAATGGCAGAGACAAATTCCAAACGTCAGATTTATAGGTTCGGACGTCTGGTTAGGGCTCAGACGTCTGCTTTGAAATTTCAGACGTCTGGGGGGTTTTTTGAATTATTTCGAAAACCCAAATCCAGACGTCTGAATTAAACCCCAGACGTATGGAACTGCCAATTCTGCCTATTTTGGGCTGTTTTTGATTGGATTTCCAATTTTAACCGATTTTTGTCGATCCGGTTAGTTGTTATCACTTATTATCGACTTTGATGACTTCTTTCTTTGGATTTTTAGGAATATCCATTTGATGGATTTGATATCGATTTTATGGATTTAATTCACATTGTCGTATGTGAATTTTTGGTGATTGATTGTTTTTACAATCATTTTTGTGATTTGTCACTTTAAAATACAAAGGTTTCGATATAAGTAGTAAATACTAAGACTCTTTCATTAAAACGATTTCGACACTATTTTAAATATAAAGCTCGCTTTTAAAACCGTTTTCCAATCTATTAGTATATACAAACCTTTACCTCATTCGTATGAGAAATCTAATTAAACGGCTTAGCAAAACAAGTGGTATGAAACGCTTGCGTTTACTTCGTCGGTTAATTCTTGGACTTGTTCGATTGAACTCTCGTGACAATTTTCGAGTGGAAATCTATAATTTGTTCGTAAATATTTAAGTTAAGCTAGTGGTTATGGGACATGAAGCTAAACTCATTTATTTACTAGCTTAGTGTAATTTACACTTATCGATCATTGATGATCATTTTGTGACTTAGACTAGCGATATGCGATGTCTCTTTGTTTGTGTGGAGGACTAAAAACCTCGTTTGTGGAGCTCCGGCTCAAATTGGTGGGGTAGGGACCCATGACCTTCAGGTCGTTTGTGGAGCCTCGGCTCAAACTTGATGGTTAGCGACCATGGAATAGCGTTTCGTTTGTGACACACGTGTTGGTGAGTTTTCATGCTCCCGTTTGTGATAGGCCTCCCCTTTTGTGTTTTCTGGATTTCTGGTGGTTGATTTCTAGAATTTGTGTTTCACCAATTTTGATGATATGTATTGGTAAGCTCTATCAATATTTGTGTTTTGGTAAATAATTTAAAGAATATGACATTCTTTTTGGTGTTTGAGAATATTTGAGATATTGTATGATTTTTGTTGTTATCCGATGTATACTTGTCACAGTATGGCATTATTGTTATCATACGTTTTTGTGATATCTCTTATCCTATATCATTTTATATGATATTTATAGCTAGACTGATCAATTTATTATTTTTCTTCTAAAATAATACTCCGGTCAGACCGAGGTGTTACAGGTGCTTCCACTTGACTTCTTATCAGGGACCATCATCTAATTTTTGGATAACTACTTTAGATTAGTAGGTTTTACTTTTATACATTTGAGATAGAGACTTCTTGATGTATATATATTCTTTTGTCTAGCACTTGTATCTATTCTTTTGTGATGTAGTGGATCTAGTTTGACCACTATTTTGATGTACACTTTTATGTGTTATATTCATATATGTTTCCGCCTTTGTGATATGAATATCTTTGACTGATTTGTGTTATGCTTATTTCTATATTTGTTTTCGAAGCCCACATAGCCACTGTGTAGTAGCTTTATGTTTGTATTTGATATGTTGAATTTCCTCTTGAAATGAAATGCATATTATACTATCTGACATATCGGTACTTGCACAAAGTAATTACACAGATGGTCGCTTCTCAACAGCCTTATTCTTCGTGCTAGTCGACGGCATTACCCCGTAGTGTCCTTGGCTAGTGTGAGTATATAGGTGGGGCATCACAGCTTGGTAGTAGAGCCAAACTTCGGAACAATGTAGAATAATCTAGCAAGGATCATTGTCCTTAGTCTTTCTTAGGAATCGTGCCATAGAATTTAATTCGAGTCTTCGTACTGTACTTTCCTATTTTCTTTTGTGATGCCTTGTTTTATCAATCAAGTTTGTTTGATATTCATTCTAAGAATAACCTTTTTCCTCTTCTTTCTTTCTTTCTTAAAGTAGAGAAATGGTTAGACCAGGCCGTCCCAGCGCCGGTCAATCCAATGCTACTCCTCAGGATGGAGTATTTATGTCTGCCCAGCAGCTTTTAGATCTTGTAAAGAATGCTCAAGCCGTCGGACCCATTCCAGAGCCTACTCATCCAAAATCCGAGTTTGCACGTTTGTGCAGTGATTATACCAATTTGGGTGGAAGGCCCTTCAAGGGTTCCGAAAGCGTTATAGAAGTCCAAGCTTGGCTTAGATCATGCGACCGCATCTTTTCTCGCATGAATCTTGTTGATCTACATCGAGTCCAAGTGGCTTCTAGCATGCTCCAAGAAAGAGCATTAGATTGGTATGAGCTTCTGATTTATGAAATTATTTAAGCGGATCTTACTTGGGAGCTATTTCGGGAAAGGTTCGAGTTAAAGTTTGTGCTAGAAGCTGAAAACATATCTTTAGCTCGACGCTTTATCGACCTTGTTCAAGGTGAATCTTTTGTGACCGACTATGTCGCATCTTTTGAATCTCTTTCTAAATATGGGGTCGAGTATATTAATACCCCATTGAAGAAAAATCAGAGGTTTGTCTATGGGTTGAATAAGAACCTAAAAAAGCCTTTACTTCTGAAAGTAGAAGTTTCTTTCGATCAGCTTGTTGATATCGCTCTTCGACTTGAAGAGGCCGATAAAGAAAGTGATGTTGAAGTTGTGGGGGCCAAACAAAACATCAATAAGAAGAGGCCTTTTAAGTTCAAGCCTCATCCCAACAAGAAAAGGAAGCAAGCAACTTCGGTAGCAAAGACTCCTACCTCTAGTCGTGGAGAATGTTACAATTGTGGCTCTAAGGACCATTATGCAAACAAGTGTCTGAAGCCCCTTACTTGTCGCTATTGCAAAAGTTCGGGTCATACTATATCTTCATGTCCCAAACTTCAAAGAAAGAAAGAGGGAAAGCTTAATGTTGTGCAAGCCCCTAGTAACACTTCTCTTGGTCAAGGTATTTCTCATTTTGTCCTTGATGGCATTATTGTGTTTCGTGATCATCCTATTCGAGTTTTTTTTGATATGGGTGCATCCCACTCCTTTATATCAAAAGAACTTGTTGATACCTTTTCTTTAAATGCTATGTGTTTGATGACTTCGCTGAGAATTGCGAATCCGGTTGGTGGATCTGCAACACTCAGTTTATTTTGTAAAGATGTCGAGATTATTTTATGTGATTATGCTTTCCAAGCCGATTTGCATGTTATGCATTACCTAGGTTTCGGAATTATTTTGGGGATGGATTAGCTTAACCGTTATGAAGCCCATATCCTATGTCCTGAGCGGACTATATATCTTCGACATCCTCAATCTGTTAAGCAGATTTATATTGTTCTTAAAGATTCAGACTCCAATTTGATAGCATCCTTGTATTCTTTAAATCCTCATGATGACGATAATGATGATGAGGAAGATGTCATTTCCCTCATTCACGTTGTTTGTGAATTTTCCGACATATTTGAGCCCGTTTTAGGATTACCACCTAAGCGAGCAATTGAGTTCAGAATTAATCTAATCCCTGGAGCTCTACCTATTACTCGTCCTCCTTATCGTATGTCCAATAAGGAAAATGAGGAGATGCGTAAACAATTATCCGAATTGGAAGGAAAATAGTTTATTCGTTCTAGTTCCTCTCCATGGGGAGCTTCGGCTATTTTTGTAAAGAAATCTGATGGTACACTTAGGCTTTGTGTTGACTACCGCAAGCTTAATGATCTCACCATTAAGAATAAATATCCCTTACCTCGGATTGATGATTTATTCGATCAATTTAGTGGTGCTAGAGTCTTTTCACAGTTAGACTTAGCAACCGGTTTTCATCAGCTCCATATTGCAGAGGATAACATTCCTTTGACATCGTTTCGTACTCGTTATGGATCTTATAAATGGCTTGTTATGCCATTTGGTTTAACGAATGCTCCAGCCTATTTCATTGACCTTATGAATCGAGTTTTCAAAGACTTCCTCGATCGGTTTTTTCTCATCTTTATAGATGATATTCTTATTTATTCTAAAACCGAGGAAGAGCATGAAAAACATCTTCAGATTGTGTTGGAAACTCTTAGGAGCAATCAATTGAAAGCAAAATTTTCTAAGTGCCACTTTTGGCAATCCCGTGTGAAATTTTGGGACGTATCATTTCTGAATCCGGAATTTCCGTGGATCCTTCAAAGATTGAAGCGATTCAAAATTGGAAGAGACCGGAGAGTGTGACAGAAATTCGTAGCTTTTTCGGATTGGCGGGTTATTACCGTCGTTTCATAAAAGACTTTTCTAAAATTCCCGTACCTCTTACTAGTTTGACAAAGAAGGGAGTTAAATACACTTGGTCAGACAAATGTGAAGCTTCATTTCAGAAATTAAAAGAACTCCTTTCTGATGCTCCTATTCTTGTGATTCCCGAAGGGAACCAAGATTTCATTGTTTATACCGATGCTAGTCGTGTTGGTTTGGGTGCCGTTCTCGTGCAAAGGGAACGTGTTATCGCTTATGCTTCTAGGCAATTAAAGCCTGCCGAGACTAGATATGCCACTCATGATTTAGAGCTCGCGGCCATTGTTTTCGCCCTTATAATTTGGCATCATTATCTTTTGGGAGAGAAATTTGTTCTCTACACCGATCATAAATCTTTGAAGTATTTATTTTCTCAAAAGGAACTTAATTTGCATCAACAACGTTGGCTCGAGTTCCTTGCATCTTATGATCTTGATATTCTCTATACTCCCGGAAAGGGAAATTGTGTTGCCAATGCCCTTAGTCGTAAGCAACAAGCGGTTGTTTCCATGATGATAACTGAATGGAATGACCTCGAAACTTTATCCACTTGTGAGATTCGAGATCGCGAATTTGATTCATGTTCATCTCTTGTTTTATGTAGCCTTAAGGCTCATCCTTCTCTTTTAGACCGCATTCTTGAAGCTCAAAAGCATGATCCCGAATTGGCTCTTCTTAGCCAAAGTTGTAGGGATAAAATTGATATCGAAAGTTTGAAAGACTTTGATATTGATGCTCGTGGCGGTATTCGAAAATTTGGTAAACTTATTGTGCCAAATATTAGTGATCTTCGTAAAGACATTTTAGAAGATTCTCATCGTTCTAAATTTACCATTCATCCCGGTAGTAGTAAAATGTACGCGGATATGAAGCGACTTTATTATTGGGATGGAATGAAATTTGATATTGCTAACTTCATTAAGCGTTGCATGACTTGCCAACTCGTAAAGGCCGAGCATCAAAGGCCCGGTGGGTTATTGCAACCTTTGGACATTCCTATTTGGAAGTGGGATTAAGTCTCCATGGACTTTATTGACGGGCTTCCCCGTTCTCATTTGGGTCATGACAGTCTATGGGTGATTGTTGATAGACTTACAAAATCCGCCCATTTTCTTCCCGTTCGGTCCAATCGGATCGTACCTCTTTTGGCCAAACTCTATGTTAAAGAAATTAATAAATTGCATGGAGTTCCTACTTCTATTGTTAGCGATCGTGATCCATTATTTACTAGTGAATTTTGGAAGGGTCTTCAAAAAGCTTTGGGAACAAAGCTTAATTTTAGCACCGCTTATCATCCTCAGTCTGATGGACAAACGGAGCGTGTGAATCAAACTCTTGAAGATCTCCTTCATGCATGTGTTCTTGATTTTGGTGGAAGTGGGAAGATCATATTTCCCTTGTTGAGTTTTCCTATAATAATAGCTTCCAATCTAGTATTGGTATGGCTCCTTTCGAGGCACTATAGGAAGGCCATGTCGATCTCCTTCGTGTTGGCTTGAAGTCGGTGAGAAGCTGGTTTTAGGTCTAGATTTTATTCGTGATGCCACAGAAAAGATTGATCTCATTCGTCATAGGATGAAAGAAGTTCAGAGTAGACAAAAATCCTATGCCGATAATCGAAGAAGGAAATTAGAATTTTCTGTAGGAGATTTGGTATTTATTCGTGTTCACCTATGAAGGGTGTTGTGCGTTTCAGTCGATCGGGAAAGTTAGCACCTCGATATATTGGTCCCTTTCCCATCATCAAATGTATTGGTTCTGTGGCTTATCACCTTTTGTTACCGGCTTAATTTTCTACTATTCATGACGTGTTCCACGTTTCTCAACTACGGAAATGCCTTAGAGATTCCGATTCTATTCTTGAGCCCGGTATTATCGTAGAAATTGAAGTTTCACCTAATTTGACTTATGAGCAACATCCTATTCGAATCATTGCTATGGAGGTAAAACGCCTTCGTAATAAAGATGTTCCGCTTGTGAAAGTTCAATGGTCCTCAAATCCTAAGGATTGTTCTTGGGAATCCAGAGAATTCATTGAGCGAACACATCCGGACCTACTCTCTCGTGCTCCTTAAGGTGAACTTCCCATTTCAAATTCCTTCTTTTGTGTTGTTATGCCTTAGTATGGTTGTTACTTTTTATTTTCTTCTTAAGTATTGCGAGGACGCAATTTCTTTAAGGAGGGGAGTCTGTAACAACCCGCATATTTTACGATTGTATATTTAAATGTTTTATTTAAATATAGCATCGTTAATCGGATTAAAGTCCAAAATGTTACTTTTTGTAAACAGTCGAATTGGGACTCAAGACCACTTCCATTAAGTCTAAAATGGCGTTTACAAATTTTTTGAGTATAAACATCGATATGTTTGGAGTTGAGTAGAATTTTGCTATTTTTCTATTTTGGGCTTTGGGTTTGGGTTTCAGCCCACTAACCCAACATAATACCCTAACTCCACCCCACTCCTCTTCATTCATTCATTCCATTTCCTAACACTTTCAAGCTAAAGAAAAATGGGGGAAAGAAAGGGAAATTAGAAAATCCCAAAATCCTAGTTTGATTAGGAAATTCAAGTTCTTGCTCTAAAATCAAAGAGAAGCTTGATTGGAGCTTCTAGAGTTGAAGTTGAAGAGTAGTTGATCTTTCCTTTGTTTTTGAGCTTCTCATTCATTGTTTTTTGTTTAAAGGTGAGTTCTTTAACTCACATCTACGTCTATAACTTTAATTGTTGTTAGATATGAATTCCTAACATCTATTAATGTTCATTTGCTTTTGATTTGAATTGATTTGGTGAATTTTCCAATTTTTGGTTTTTAAGTCCAATTCTACAAAAATCCAACTATGAATGTTTAGACATGATATTTGGGGTGTATCGAAGAGCCTATAAGGCTGGGTTGTCGCTTGGCATAAATCCCTAGTCTTCGTTGCTCGTCCGATCGCTCCCGAATCGTTTTGGCCATCATGGCCTAGGCAAACTGTTGCCCAGACCAGGTGACCAGACGTCGGTTATCAAGTCCAGAGATCTGGTTATGGTCCCTAGAGAAAAAAATATAAGAATGTAGAAAATAAAATGGCAGAGACAAATTCCAGACGTCTGATTTATAGGTTCAGACGTCTGGTTAGGGCTCAGACGTTTGGGGGGTTTTTTGAATTATTTCCAGAACCCAAATCCAGACGTCTGGATTAAACCCCAGACGTCTGGAACTGCCAATTCTGCCTATTTTGGGCTGTTTTTGATTGGATTTCCAATTTTAATCGATTTTTGTAGATCCGGTTAGTTGTTATCACTTATTATCGACTTTGATGACTTCTTTCTTTGGATTTTTGGGAATATCCATTTGATGGATTTGATATCGATTTTTATGGATTTAATTCACATTGTCGTATGTGAATTTTTGGTGATTGATTGTTTTTACAATCATTTTTGTGATTTGTCACTTTAAAATACAAAGGTTTCGATACTAGTAGTAAATACTAAAACTCTTTCATTAAAATGATTTCGACACTATTTTAAATATAAAGCTTGCTTTTAAAACTATTTTCCAATCTATTAGTATATACAAACCTTTACCTCATTCGTATGAGAAATCTAATCAAACGGCTTAGCAAAACAAGTGGTATGAAACGCTTGCGTTTACTTCGTCGGTTAATTCTTGGACTTGTTCGATTGAACTCTCGTGACAATTTTCGAGTGGAAATCTACAATTTGTTCATAAATATTTAAGTTAAGCTAGTGGTTATGGGACATGAAGCTAAACTCATTTATTTACTAGCTTAGTGTAATTTACACTTATCGATCATTGATGATCATTTTGTGATTTAGACTAGCGATATGCGATGTCTCTTTGTTTGTGTGGGGACTGAAAACCCCGTTTGTGGAGCTCCGGCTCAAATTGGTGGGGTAGCGACCCATGACCTTCAGGTCGTTTGTGGAGCCTTGGCTCAAACTTGATGGTTAGCGACCATGGAATAGCGTTCCGTTTGTGACACACGTGTTGGTGAGTTTTCATGCTCCTGTTTGTGATAGGCCTCCCCCTTGTGTTTTCTGGATTTTTGGTGGTTGATTTCTAGAAATTTGTGTTTCACCAATTTTGATGATATGTATTGGTAAGCTCTATCAATATTTGTGTTTTGGTGAATAATTTAAAGAATATGACATTCTTTTTGGTGTTTGAGAATATTTGAGATATTGTATGATTTTTGTTATTATACGATGTATACTTGTCAAAGTATGGCATTATTGTTATCATATGTTTTTGTGATATCCCTTATCCTATCTCATTTTATATGATATTTATAGCTAGACTGATCCGTTTATTTTTTTTCTTCTTAAATAATACTCGGGTCAGACCGAGGTGTTACAGGTGCTTCCACTTGACTTCTTATCAGGGACCATCATCTGATTTTTGGCTAACTACTTTAGATTAGTAGGTTTTGCTTTTATACATTCGAGATAGAGACTCCTTGATGTATACATATTCTTTTGTCTAGCACTTGTATCTATTCTTTTGTGATGTAGTGGATCTAGTTTGACCACTATTTTGATGTACACTTTTATGTGTTATATTCATATCTGTTTCCGCCTTTGTGATATGAATATCTGTGACTAATTTGTGTTATGCTTATTTCTATATTTGTTTCTGAAGCCCACATAGTCACTATGTAGTAGCTTTGTGTTTGTATTTGATATATCGGATTTCCTCTTGAAATGAAATGCATATTATACTATCTGACATATTGGTACTCGCACAAAGTAATTACACAGATGGTCGCTCCTCAACAGCCTTATTCTTCGTGCTAGTCGACGGAATTACCCCCTAGTGTCCTTGGCTAGTGTGAGTTTAGAGGTGGGGCGTCATAGCATCCCTATCTCCCGACGTGCTACTGGGGCGTTATATGCAAACTGTACGACAACGCTTAAAAACGCATTAAGGAGGATTAATGTAAAGTCTTAACGCTAAGAAAATTATTTATTTTACTAATTAGACATTACATATATAGCGTATTCTACTATATATAAATATTTTAATGGATCATTAAGAGATGGAAAATCCCTTAACATCTCCTGAGTTATTGCACGCACGTTATACACTGGATAGGAGATGTAAAACCCCGTAAACATCTCTGATGCTATTACACTCATGTTATATATGATTGTTGATTTGACTTACATAAGGATATTTTAGTCCTGACTCGAGTGTTTTGTCTTTTCATTACACTCGGGACAGTCCTGAGTTTTTCAGCGCATTAAAGATTATTTTCTAGAGGACGAAGATGAAGATTTAGTATATTATTATTACTAGTATTATTTCCATGCATCATGTTGTTCTACTGCATTATTCTGTTATTTTTTTGTATATATAACTCTGATAAATGTTGTATAAATTATAATCAAATGTATAGTATAAACAGCTTCATGAACTATTTATTTGATTATTCTATTTTACCATTCCGCTGCGAGATTCTGTATTTGTTCTTCTTCTTTTCTTATTTTTCTTAATTAACCTCATTGGTTATCTATGTTCCGGGTTGTTTAAGTTGGACATGTTTGGATTATTGTCAATTAGAACCTTTTGAAACATGGGTCGTCACAGTTGGTATCAGAGCTTTGGTTTAGTGATAACCTTAGCTTTGGGGGGCTTAAGTCATTAGAGATAGGGTAGTAATACCTAGAATGAGTTGTTTTAGCGTATATATATATATACACACATATATATGAGAGTGCATATTTGTTGGTGTTATAATATGTTTTATATTGTGTTTACTTATCTATTGAGTTGTTTAGAAATTCTGATCAGTGCGTGGGACGCCATGTTATCGATAGGGATTTCTAAACACTTAAACGAGACAAGTCGACATAATATTGTTTTAAAATAGAGTAAATGAAATAATATTACCTATATTATATTATATATAAAATGATAACTTTCATAAGCCTATATGATTATTAATAAATATTGTTTGTTAGGAGGATAATATTCAGCTATCATCGCTTATTGTTTGAATTAAACAAAAAACGAATACTTTGTGAACTCTATTTCACGAAGCATTCGATAATTAAAGTGAATTGAAATCCAATTACAATAAGAATTGTTTGTAAAAAAAGTTGTAAATTAATGAAATTTTTTCACAATAAGGTAATGGAATTGTATAAGCTATATTATAAATAAACAGGATTTGTTGAGAATTTTAGAATTCAAAATCCCGTTGATTTTCAAAACTGTTTCCAAAGCCTTCAAAGTTAATAATAATATTATTTGGAAGAGTTTTGACTAGAAATATATTTTGAAAAGATTTTTGAAAGAAATAAAAGCATTGAACTGGCTTTAGTCATTGGGAAATAATTCTGGGGATGACTGCAGCATCGCCAATATTCGCTTTTGAGTTTCCGAGTGAGAATTGCTACCGAAAGAAATTTATTTTCGGTTAAAACAAGTTTTGATTGTGAAGAAAAAAAAAATTTCATGTATGATTTGATAAATATATGAAAATATTTTTTGAACTTATAAATTGAAAATAGTATATATAAGAAATAAGTTTATAGCTTATGAATTTGAACAGGAAAATAAAACCGAATTTTTAAAATGGTTGAACATTTTTGTTAAGCAAACAAAAGAAAATTTGAGATATGAAAGAAAAGAATTAACCTAAGAAATGTTAAATAAATTGAGTTAGTGAAATGAAGTAAATAAAATGGAGTTTAACTCAAGAAAGCTTAAATAAAAGTGAATTGTATTTGAAATGAATTAGATAAAATAATGAAATGAAATTTTAAAAGAATAAGTTTGTATAACTTATAGATTTGAGAAATATTAAGCTAAAAACAAATTTAAATTGGTTGAATGTGAATGATAAGAAAATAATTTTTTTTACTTAAATAAAGTTAAATAAACTGAGTAATGGATTAAATGAAGTAAATTTAACTTAATAAAGATTAAATAAATTTAATTGGATTTGAATGGAACTAGATGAATTAATTAAGTGAATTAATTCCACTTAAGCTATAAAATGAATTAATAGAATGAACATGTACTTGAATTATAAAATGAAATGCAATTTAGGTGTGAAAGAAATTGAATGTGAATAAATGGGTGTAAGTATAATTTATGTGAGTAATTGAATTTGATTTAAATTGGATGTAAATAAATTAAATGCAAGTAGAGTGAGTTTTAATAAATTGAATGTGTAATGACCCGTATTTTTACGGATCGATTGATTGTAACCGGTGTTATTAGGATCGTCCATAAGTTAGACCGTTCAGAGGTTAAGACGACTAGAGCTTGAGTCGTGTAGAAGTTAGGTCGTCCAGAGATAAGCCGTGTTGTAGCTTAAGTCGTGTAGAAGTTGAGTCGAGTGGTAGCTTAAGTCAGGTGGTAGCTTAGGTCGTGGAACGACTTAAGAGATACAAGAGACCTAAGGAGTTTGGTCATGTTGGAGCTTAGGTCGTGAAGGAGGTTAGGTCGTGGAGCGACTTAAGGGGTAGACGACTTAAGAGATTGGAGCGACCTATATGAAGTTAGCGACTTAAGGAATTGACCGACTTAAGAAGGGTAGGCGACCTAAGGAATGGAGCGACTTAAGGAGTTGGCGACTTAAGAGAGTCGGCGACTTAAGGGTTAGCGGCATAGGAGTAGCGACTTAGGAGACTGGGCGAGTTAACGACCTAAGAAAGTTGGGTTGTGGATGAGTTAAGGATAGGTCGTTGGGTCATTAGGTCGCGTATGTGTTAGGTTGTGACCTCTGTTAAGTCGTTGAGTCGTAAGTCGTTTAGTCATCCAAACGTCTCAGGTAGAAATGCGGCAGTGTGTTGAGTCGCTAAGTCGTATCCCGTTGAGTCCTGGTTCGTGCGCGCGTGTGTTATGGCTTAGGTCGTTGAGTTGTTGAGTCGCGTGTATGTGTTAAGTCGCGCACATGCTAGGTCGAAAGGTTTGTTAAGTCGTAGGTCGAAGGGTTGGTTAAGTCGTAGAAACTGTTGGGTCGTTAGGTCGGCAATACTGATAGGTCGTAAGTCGTGGGGTTTTGTTAAGCCGTGGACGACTTAAGGGGGCGGACGACTTAGGGATTCCAGCCTATAAATACGGGGTTTTTCCTCACTTTTTGGGATCCGGATTTTGAAGCGACGAAGTCCTGCCATTTTGAGAGCTTGAGTGCTGCACTTCTTCACTTCTTTTCTCCACTCTAATCTTGTGATTCCTTCCATCCAAATCGAAGATCAAATCGAAGATCCAAGAGCTTAGATTGAAGATCTTCAACCATCGAAGAGAGATTTCATCGTTTGAAGCGGAATTTTGGCGGATCAAGTTAGATCCTTCGCTGTCCAGATCTGAAGTGTGTTGCTTTTGAGGTGTTTAGGTGATTTGGTGAGTGGTGGTTATCTCTCACACGGATCCAAAGGAGTATATCGGATTGATGGCTTGATTTTGTGTTAAATAGTGATTTCCATGCATTTTCGTAAACTTAAGTATAGATCCATTGTTCATGATGATTTGACATCCATTTTACTACATGTTAATCTATGCAAGTTCATTCATCAAGTTGTAGAGATATTGCTCATGATTCATGCTTGTTAGATTTGGACTCTTTATTTACAAGATTGCCATTATTTTTATAATTGTTTATTAGATCATGTTTGAATGCTTGATTACTTGGATTAATGATTGACTTGATTGATTTTTATAAATTAGTTGATTGATGATTTGATTTAGACAAGATTGTCGAAGATGATTCAAAAGCTAAGGGAAAGGCTCTTGAATTGGAAAAGCTGCTCGTGGCATATGTGGCGGTTGATGAAGCTCATATGGATAGATTTGATGATGATGTTGAGATAAGGCTTTGCTATGATGAGATGAAGCGAGGCATGATGTGAGATAGCCTTGGTTTAATCCAGACGGGATCATTCCAAGCATGTTGATAACTCGGTGAAATGGTTCGAGTATGAGGATAATGGTTGGCTCGAGAGGCGCTTGAGCTAGTATAGGAATAGTCGTCAAGGAGGATGACTAGAAGGCTGAGATTTCATCCTTGTTGAAGGTTCTAGCAGGCTCAAAGCAAGAGTACGCTGGGTAGATTCGATAGTCCCAAAAGACTACAGTTGGTGGTCGAGTACTCTGGGCAGATTCGATAGTCCTAGGCACGGGCTGCGACGACGTGCGGAGTTCTGTCTAGAACCGGGGTTACCATTGGCCCTTGACGGACGGCTGAAAGAATGTGCTGGTCATTCAATTAACGGTGGTATCGAAGCAATGATAACAGTGATAGCCAAAGTCATGGATGTTTGGTTGTATCGTCATTCGGTCTCAAGAGCGATATTTTCTGGGTGCTTATCTGATCTTGGTTTAGGCCTTGGGGGTTTATGCTTGGAAAACATCGACCTTGACTCGAGTGATAATTGCTTTACTTTAAATGTCTGCTTTGCTATGTTTATTTCTGCTTAGTGTGTCTGGGGGCTATCACTGTAGAAAGAGGTGGAGTGGGAGGGTTGGATTCCTATTCCTTTTACCTTTATGCTCTTTTGGTATGTTGTTAGTTAATTTACCGCTCACTAAGACTGTTGTCTGACTCAAGGTTTTATGTTCAACTCCTATTACCTTGGGTTGTTCATCCATTTTGGGATGGGCAGACTAGGTAGCAGGTGACAGGTGCTGTTCTTAGTTTCCGACGGTGCTGATGATGAAGACGAGCTGGAGGCTTGCATATTACTTTCTTACTATATGTACTGGATGTTCCGCTGCTTGTATAATTCTCTGAGTGATATGTAGTGAGGCTTGATGTATTGACTATTCAGATGTTTGTATTCAACTATTATGAAACTTAATTGATGAGATTCTATTTTGTGAAGCTTCACTATATATATTCTCTATTGTATTTTATCCATGCGCTGTGAGTAATACGATAGATTCTGTTATTTTAACTTACCTTGGCGATCGTCCATGGCTGCTTGGCACACCTTACAGCGCACTATTTCCTTGTTTAGTGCAGGGGTCATGGGCGGTCGTCACATTTGGTATCAAAGCTTTGGTTAATCGATTTTACCCAACGCTCGTTGACGTAACTACGTATGAGAGACGTAATTGTATTTTTATGGATGATTACTATATATAATATAGTAACTTAGAAGGATTTGAACCCCTTATGCAGTTGTTCTCAAGGTGTATTAATCATTTCTTTTTATAGATATTAAGAATGAGTCGAAGAGGGAGACCAACTGCTAGGGATGGCCGTGCTACTGAAGGGGCTGCTGATTATGCTGCTATGTTCGAGGCTATGATGACTTCGATCATGAGAAGGATGCCAGCTCCGGAGCCATCAGTAGATGTTGGAGTTCAAGTCCAAACTCCAAGACTGGTGGATTTTGCTAAGCTGTGTAAAGACTATACTGCTCTTGGAGGGAAGTTTTTCTTGGGAACAGAGTCAACCATTGAAGTCCAGAGATGGATAGATGCTTGTAGAAGGATCTTTGGTGATTTGGGAATCGAGGATGCAACTAAAAGGAAGCTTGCATCAAGACAGCTTCAAGGAAGAGCTTCTGATTGGTGGAACTCTATCACCATTGATACTCCGAAGGAAGAAATTACTTAGGAGCAATTCCAAGCCAGATTTGAAGCTAAGTTCATTTCTACAGCTTAGAAATCTGTTTTGTTTAAGAAGTTTGTAGAGCTCAAGCAAGATGGAAGACCAGTTCTTGAGTATGTTTCTGAGTTTGAAGTCTTGTCCAAGTATGCCCGGTCGTATATTGAATCTTCATATCAGAAGAACGAGAAGTTTGTGACAGGCTTGGACAGTTATCTTGGGTGGCAGTTGGTGGATCATTTGGACGATCCATTTGAGAAGCTTGTGGAGAAGGCTCTCAGGCACGAGAATTTGTTTCCTAAAGAAGGATCTGTTGTTGCTGTGACTAAGGAAGAGTCTAAACCACATCAGAGTGGAAACAAGAAGAGGAAGCAGCATCAGCAAAAGGGTAAGGATGGCCAGAAGAAGCCGAAGGGCGAAGTGACCTGCTACAACTGTCAGCAGAAGGGCCATTTCTCCAGAGATTGCAAGAATCCAAAGGTGCCGGTGAAGTGCCACAACTGTGACAAGCCGGGGCATATTAGGAAGAATTGTCCAGAACCACGGAAGGACAAGCAGATTGTGCGAGCTTATGCTTTGGGGGTTGTTCCATCATCTTCAAAAGCTCCTACTGCTGATGAGAAAGGAAAGAGTGTGGTAGTTCAAGGTACTCTTTCCATATGTGGTGTTCCAGTTAGACTGTTATTCGATACTGGGGAGTCGCATTCTTTTGTTTGTAATGAACTTGTAAGCCGGTTGGGTTTAGAACCGGATATCGTTGATAGGCCATTGGTTGTGACTAATCCAGTTGGGGGTTCATCTTGTCTGTGTATGCTATGCCGTGGTTTGATTGTATCGAGTCATGATTGCTCTTTTGTTTGTGATTGTTTTGTTCTGAACTTTGCGGGGTTCGGAATTATTTTGGGTATGGACTGGCTTAGGAAGTATGCGGCAAAGGTTGATTGTGAAAGGTTGGAGGTGACAGTCGAGAATGTGGAAGGGCGAAAGGTTGTGATACGATGTAAGCATGAGGAAGGTGTCTTCATGAGCTTCATGTATTCGCTGGTTGTTCCACGGGATGGACTGTCATCCATGCCAATCGCTAATGGATTTGAGGATGTCTTTGATGAGGTCAAAGGGTTACCGCCGCATAGAGAGATCGAGTTTCGTATCGATTTAGTTGAAGGAGCCAGACCTGTTGTGATGCCTCTTAGGCGGATGGCGCCTAGGGAACAGCAAGAGTTGAAGGTGCAAGTTGATGATCTTTTACAGAAAGGATTCATTCGGCGTAGTGTGTCCGAATGGGGTGCACCAGTTGTGTTTGTAACCAAAGCGGATGGATCGTTGAGGTTGTGTGTGGATTATCGTGAGCTGAATAAAGTGACTAAGAAGAAAAAGTATCCATTGCCGAGAATAGATGACTTGTTTGATCAGCTTCACGAAGCCAAGGTGTTTTCTCAGATGGATTTGGCAATGGGATTTCACCAGTTAAGAGTGGCAAAGGATAGTGTGCCGAAGACTGCTTTCAGGACACCATCTGGTTTCTTTGAGTGGCTGGTAATGCCGTTTGGATTGACCAATGCACCAGCATATTTTGTGGATCTTATGAATAGAGTGTTCAGAGATCAGTTGAACAAGTTCGTACTAGTGTTCGTGGATGATATTTTGATTTATTCCAGAACTGAAGAAGAGCACAAGATGCACTTGCGTATTGTTTTGGAAATCTTACGGAAACATCAGCTGAAGGCCAAGTTTTCGAAGTGTCACTTCTGGAAGAGTGAAGTGAGGTTCTTAGGCCATATTATCTCTAGAAATGGAATAGCGGTTGATCCCGCCAAGATAGCAGCAATCCAGGATTGGGGTAGACCTAAGAATGCATCCGATGTGAGAAGTTTTCTTGGATTAGCAGGATATTATCGTCGATTTATCAAATACTTTTCCAAGGTAGCTGCACCATTAACAGGATTGACGAAAAAGAACCAAGTATTCAGATGGGATGCTAAGTGTGAGCAAGCTTTCAGAATTCTGAAAGAGCGATTGACAAGTGCTCCTATTTTGACTATTCCAAGTGGAAATGATGAGATGGTGGTTTACACCAACGCATGTGGTACTGGACTTGGAGCAGTGCTGATGCAGAAGGGTAAAGTTGTTGCGTATGCAAGTCGACAACTGAAGCCGCATGAAAGGAATTATCCGACTCATGATTTGGAGTTGGCAGCGATTGTATTTGCTCTGAAGATGTGGAGACATTATCTTTTGGGAGTTCGATTCGAGTTGTTTACAGATCATAAGTCGTTGAAGTATCTTTTCTCCCAAAAGGATTTGAATCTTTGGCAGCAACGATGGCTAGAGTTTTTGGCATCATATGATTTTGGTATAGCCTATACTCCGGGAAAGGGTAACGCAGTGGCAGATGCGTTAAGTCGAAGACATGCAGGATTGGGAGCCATGTTTTCAGAATGGAAGAATCTCGAGTATTTGGCTGGATTTGACTTCAGGCCTAGATGTGAATTGGAACCTGAGATGTTGGCAAACTTATCGATAAGACCAACTCTTGTGGAAAGGATTGGCGAGAGCCAAAAGCGAGACGATAAGCTTGTCAAGATTATCCTTGATTTGGAATCTGGATTGGACCCAGAGAAGGATAAAGATTCAAGGTCGATCGAGAGGGTTGGCTTCGGAAGCAAGGACGACTAGTTGTTCCTGATATAGATGAATTGAGAGATGAAGTTCTGAAGGAAAGTCATCACTCGAAGCTGACAATTCATCCAGGTGGGAATAAGATGTATCGGGATATGAAGAGAACCTATTACTGGGAAGGTATGAAGAAGGATGTTGGAAATTTTATTTCCAAGTGCATGAACTGCCAGTTGGTAAAAGCCGAACAGAAGAAGCCAAGTGGATTGCTTCAGCCATTAGAAGTTCCTACATGGAAGTGGGAGCAAATATCGATGGATTTTATCGATGGACTACCTAGAACAAGAACGGGAAATGAAGGGATTTGGCTCATCGTAGATCGTTTGACTAAGAGTGCAAGATTCATTCCTGTTCGAACAACCAGGACTGCATCAAAGTTGGCTGAGTTGTATGTTAAGTGGATAGTTCGATTCCATGGTATTCCGAAAAGTATAGTGAGTGATCGAGACCCATTGTTCACTAGTGGATTTTGGAAGAGCTTTCAGGAAGTTCTGGGAACTGAGTTGTGTTTGAGTACAACTTATCATCCTCAAACAGATGGTCAGACCGAGAGAGTCAACCGAGTTTTGGAAGATCTCCTTAGAGCTTGTGTTTTAGATTTCAGAGGATCATGGGAAGATCACCTTCATTTGGTAGAATTTTCATATAATAACAGTTACCAGTCAAGCATTGGTATGGCACCGTATGAGGCATTGTATGGGAGACCGTGTAACTCTCCGACATGTTGGTTAGAAACAGGAGAAAAGTTGATACTTGGGACAGAAATGATTCGACAGACTTCAGATTGCATAGAGATCATTCGGCAACGAATGAAGGCAGCCCAAGACCGACAGAAAAGTTATGCCGATAAGCGTCGTAAGGATTTGGAATTCGACGTAGGTGATATGGTTTTTGTGAAGATTTCTCCACTGAAGAATGTTATTCGATTCGGGAAGAAAGGAAAATTGACTTCGAGATTTGTTGGACCATTCCCGATCATCGAGCGAATTGGAAAGCTCGCCTACAAATTGGAGTTACCAGAAAAGATGGCGGGTGTGCACAATGTTTTTCATGTATCGTATCTACGGAAATATGTGCACGACTCGAATACAGTAGTTTCTGCAGGTAGCTGTGAAGATTTTGAGATTTATCCAGTTGTTGAGAGACCTCGTAAGCCGCTTCGTGTTGTGGAAACTGACACGAAACAGCTTAGGAGGAAGGTAGTTAGGTTGCTCAAGGTACAATGGAGTGATGATGTTAACGACTGTACATGGGAAGTGGAAGAGAGGATGAAGGCAGCTCATCCTGAACTCTTCGAGGTATGGCCATAAGGTGTCGTGTCATCTCACGACATTGTAACTTGTTCTAGTTTTAGAATTCTGCATGCTAGGCTAGAATTGGATGCATGGTTTGTTGATTGCTATGGATGGTAGGCATGCAGAATAGTTTTTTTTGATTGCTCTTGTTTGTTCGGAATTTCGGGGGCGAAATTCCTAAGGGGGAGAGAATGTAACGACCCGTATTTTTACGGATCGATTGATTGTAACCGGTGTTATTAGGATCGTCCATAAGTTAGACCGTTCAGAGGTTAAGACGACTAGAGCTTGAGTCGTGTAGAAGTTAGGTCGTCCGGAGATAAGCCGTGTTGTAGCTTAAGTCGTGTAGAAGTTGAGTCGGGTGGTAGCTTAAGTCAGGTGGTAGCTTAGGTCGTGGAGCGACTTAAGAGATACAAGAGACCTAAGGAGTTTGGTCGTGTTGGAGCTTAGGTCATGAAGGAGGTTAGGTCGTGGAGCGACTTAAGGGGTAGACGACTTAAGAGATTGGAGCGACCTATAGGAAGTTAGCGACTTAAGGAATTGACCGACTTAAGAAGGGTAGGCGACCTAAGGAATGGAGCGACTTAAGGAGTTGGCGACTTAAGAGAGTCGGCGACTTAAGGGTTAGCGGCATAGGAGTAGCGACTTAGGAGACTGGACGAGTTAACGACCTAAGAAAGTTGGGTCGTGGACGAGTTAAGGATAGGTCGTTGGGTCATTAGGTCGCGTATGTGTTAGGTTGTGACCTCTGTTAAGTCGTTGAGTCGTAAGTCGTTAAGTCATCCAAACGACTCAGGTAGAAATGCGGCAGTGTGTTGAGTCGCTAAGTCATATCCCGTTGAGTCCTGGTTCGTGCGCGCATGTGTTATGGCTTAGGTCGTTGAGTTGTTGAGTCGCGTGTATGTGTTAAGTCGCGCACATGCTAGGTCGGAAGGTTTGTTAAGTCGTAGGTCGAAGGGTTGGTTAAGTCGTAGAAACTGTTGGGTCGTTAGGTCGGCAATACTGATAGGTCGTAAGTCGTGGGGTTTTGTTAAGTCGTGGACGACTTAAGGGGGCGGACGACTTAGGGATTCCAGCCTATAAATACGGGGTTTTTCCTCACTTTTTGGGATCCAGATTTTGAAGCGACGAAGTCCTGCCATTTTGAGAGCTTGAGTGCTGCACTTCTTCACTTCTTTTCTCCACTCTAATCTTGTGATTCCTTCCATCCAAATCGAAGATCAAATCGAAGATCCAAGAGCTTAGATTGAAGATCTTCAACCATCGAAGAGAGATTTCATAGTTTGAAGTGGAATTTTGGCGGATCAAGTTAGATCCTTCGCTGTCCAGATCTGAAGTGTGTTGCTTTTGAGGTGTTTAGGTGATTTGGTGAGTGGTGGTTATCTCTCAACGGATCCAAAGGAGTATATCGGATTAGTGGCTTGATTTTGTGTTAAATAGTGATTTCCATGCATTTTCGTAAAATTAAGTATAGATCCATTGTTCATGATGATTTGACATCCATTTTACTACATGTTAATCTATGCAAGTTCATTCATCAAGTTGTACAGATATTGCTCATGATTCATGCTTGTTAGATTTGGACTCTTTATTTACAAGATTGCCATTATTTTTATAATTGTTTATTATATCATGTTTGAATGCTTGATTACTTGGATTAATGATTGACTTGATTGATTGTTATAAATTATTTGATTGATGATATGATTTAGACAAGATGGTCGAAGATGATTCAAAAGCTAAGGGAAAGGCTCTTGAATTGGAAAAGCTGCTCGTGGCATATGTGGCGGTTGATGAAGCTCATATGGATAGATTTGATGATGATGTTGAGATGAGGCTTTGCTATGATGAGATGAGGCTAGGCATGATGTGAGATAGCCTTGGTTTAATCCAGACGGGATCATTCCAAGCATGTTGATAACTCAGTGAAATGGTTCGAGTATGAGGATAATGGTTGGCTCGAGAGGCGCTTGAGCTAGTATGGGAATAGTCGTCAAGGAGGATGACTAGAAGGCTGAGATTTCATCGTTGTTGAAGGTTCTAGCAGGCTCAAAGCAAGAGTACGCTGGGCAGATTCGATAGTCCCAAAAGACTACAGTTGGTGGTCGAGTACTCTGGGCAGATTCGATAGTCCTAGGCACAGGCTGCGACGACGTGCAGAGTTCTGTCTAGAACCGGGGTTACCATTGGCCCTTGACGGATGGCTGAAAGAATGTGCCGGTCATTCAATTAACGGTGGTATCGAAGGAATGATAACAGTGATAGCCAGAGTCATGAATGTATGGTTGTATCATCATTCGGTCTCAAGAGCGATATTTTCTGGGTGCTTATCTGATCTTGGTTTAGGCCTTGGGGGTTTGTGCTTGGAAAACATCGACCTTGACTCGAGTGATAATTGCTTTACTTTAAATGTCTACTTTGCTATGTTTATTTCTGCTTAGTGTGTCTGGGGGCTATCACTGTAGAAAGAGGTGGAGTGGGAGGGTTGGATTCCTATTCCTTTTACCTTTATGCTCTTTTGGTATGTTGTTAGTTAATTTACCGCTCACTAAGACTGTTGTCTGACTCAAGGTTTTATGTTCAACTCCTATTACCTTGGGCTGTTCATCCATTTTGGGATGGGCAGACTAGGTAGCAGGTGACAGGTGTTGTTCTTAGTTTCCGACGATGCTGATGATGAAGACGAGCCGGAGGCTTGCATATTACTTTCTTACTATATGTACTGGATGTTCCGCTGCTTGTATAATTCTATGAGTGATATGTAGTGAGGCTTGATGTATTGACTATTCAGATGTTTGTATTCAACTATTATGAAGCTTAATTGATGAGATTCTATTTTGTGAAGCTTCACTATATATATTCTCTATTGTATTTTATCCATGCGCTGTGAGTAATACGATAGATTTTGCTGTTTTAACTTACCTTGGCGATCGTCCATGGCTGCCTGGCACACCTTATAGCGCACTATTTCCTTGTTTAGTGCAGGGGTCATGGGCGGTCGTCACAGAATGGCAACTAATTGAATATAAAATAAGTTAATGAAATGAATTATAAGATGAAAATTAACTTAAGAAAGTTGAATAAATTGATTGTGCTTAAAATAAATTTTTATTAATATGAATTTGAGTTATAAAATAAAATTACTTAAGTAAAGTTAATAATATGAATTAGTGAAATGAACTAATGAAGTAAATCAATGAATCAATATGAACTTAAGATATAAAGTAATAATAATAAACATGAGGTGCATTTTATAAAATATTTATAATAAACTTAAATGGTTTTATGAAATGGTCTATAAATGATATTAGTATTAAAGAGAATATACTAAGTGATAATGAAATAAAATCTAACTTAAATAAGGTTAAATGAAATGATTTATAAAATGGCCCAGAAATGGATTTATATGAATTGTGTTAAACAATAGTTTAACAAATTGAATTGAATAAATTGAACGTAAATAAAATAGATGCGAATAAATTAGAAGTAAATTAATTAAATTTAATAAAAGTTGGATGTTAATAAGAAATGAAGTGTATAAATTAAATATTGACACTGGATAATATAAACTAATATTGCTTGAATTAATTGGATGAATATAAATTGTTGGATGGTTTCTTTGGTTGTAAATAATTAATGTTACTGCTTTTGGCTGCATATGATTGTTATGTGTGGATTTGTGGTCGTGCTTATGATTTGGATTCGAAATTCAAGTTATATGGTTCTATTTAACTCATGCATGTTCTATGTCTTATTATAAGTGACTAATATTCAAATTTGAGTTGAGATAGGTACATATGAAGACCATTTGGACATATACGCGGATTTAATATGCTTTTGCTTGCTTAATATGAGCGAACTCGCTCGTATTAATAATAATAAGGTACATATCTCGGACTACATACCGCACTTTTATATTTTTCCCTACGGGATGCCACATCATTGAGATGAGATGTATATTTGGTATATTTGTATTGTAAAAAATTTACGATTGAGCTGCACAAAGGGAGACGCTGCCGAAATTTTCCGTAAATCTGGGTGTTAGAAAAATTTTGAGGTTTCAAAATTTTATAACTTGTTTTTATATATAAGCTGTAATTTCTGTAGAACCGATCAGAGTGGCATAGTGGAAGCGTGGTAAAGGATTTGTTAATGAGATTTTAATGTTTTATAAATTAATTATTTTGAATAAAATATATAAAATGTTAAATTCCTTACTTAACCCCTTTTCGAGGACGAAAAATTTTGAGTGGGGGAGAATGTAACGACCCGTATTTTTAACTATTTTAAATTATTAAATTTAATATGTTTATTAAATAAAATGGTTATAAATAAAAGTTTATATTTTATTTATGTAATTTATATAATATGAACTTGAATAAAATTTTCAAATAACCAATTACGAAGATTTAAGCACTAACAAGTACTGAAATTAAATTCTATATATTGAATGTGTTTGTAATCAATACCTGAAATTGAATAATAAATATTGAATTATTTAGATAGAAATAAAATGATTGTTGATAACAAAAATTCATTTAAAAATTTAATGATTTATTAATGTAATTTATTGAATAATTGAATTTTTTAAATTTAATATCGAAATTATTTAAATAATTGAATTCTGGATTTAATATGAATGAAAATGATTTTGAAAGTCGATTTAAATTTTATTTAAACAAGAACGAAAATTGTTTGCTTTTAAAATTGAGTTAAAAATGATTATATTGATTTTGGAAATTTCTTGTTTTAATTAACGTGTAAAAATAGCCATTTTGGCCACTATCTCGGATTTCAAGAAACCAGTTTCATCGGATCCGTAATAGTGAATTATTATAGGATTTCAAGTTTCGTAGCGATCAGACTTATCATTTGGCCGTGCGAGCTTGAAACGCGTAGAAATTAATTAAAGAAATTTGATTAAAATAAATTGATTTTTGAAAGCTATCTTCTGAATATGATGGAATTGGCTCCCAAAACTAGTTCCATTGTCTCGGAATGGGGGTATAACATAGGGAACGCCAGGTGGCACGCCTTGTTTGGAGCTCGAGAATTTCGAACGTTATCAGCCAGATATTTTCTAATTATAATATTATATATATACTCACCCTCTCGACAATTCGTATGCCCGCCTGTTTTTTGTCTACCCCGTATCTCATCCTCTCCACCTTCATTTCAAATTTGGGCAGACGAGAGAAATTAAAAGAAAAAAGAAAAAAACAAACAAATGCACGCATGCATAGCGTTGTGGACGACGGGGGATTGCTGGCGATGGGCGAGCACGAGGGCGAGGACACGGCGCGCGTGGGGAAGAACTTTGGGCCTAGACAGTAGCGTAGACGAAGGAGTAGGGTTTTGGATGCTCGATTGCACGTGTGGCACAAGCGCGCGCTGGCAGGACAGAGCTCTGGCGAGGTCGACGGCACGATGGCCGGCGTGCGTGGATCTGGGTCTGATGGCCTGGAGGAGGAGCGACGTCGATGATCTTGAGTGTGAGATGGATTTCGCATGCTGCTGAGTATTGAATAAGAGAGGTTACGAGTTTATTATTTTAATTATTTTATTAATATGTTAATTAAACTTTTAATTAATCGGTATGCTAATAAAATTCGTAACTTTTGCATACGAGGTCCGTTTCGAGCAAAACGAGTTATGGTGGATTTATATCGATGTCATCTATACCATGGAATCTAATTGGAATTTACTTGAAGTTGAACTATTTTCAGTTTCAAATAAAATGTGAGTGTTTTAAATGCTCACGAATGACTAAAATATTTTTATGTTAGTTAAATTGAAATTATGAAGTAATTTAATTTTATTGACTATTGTTTGGTAATTAAAATGACATTTAAATTGACATCTGAATTGAATTGATATGAATTTAAATTGACGGTTCGATTTGAAATTGAAATTAAATTGCCAATTAGACACGCGTTGTTGATAACCAGTAAATTGTTGTGATATTTGACTGATTTGGATGTTGATTATGATGGCTGCTATTGTTTAATATTTTGGATGATTTGGATGTTAATTTATTTTTATATATCCTGTTATCACCTTTCAAATTTTCTGACAGTATATAAACTGTTATTGGAATTATTTAAAATAAATTAAGAAGTAGGTTGAAATGATATATACCTATGACACTTTGATTTGGATTGAAATGATATATATCCATCCCTGAAATTAAAAATTGAAATAATTGATCACTTGGCAATAGGATAGAAAATTATACAGACACCGGATTGGTTAAATTAAATGGTTTTAAATTCTTGAATTTGAATCTATTTAATGATTTTGATTTAATGAAATCAAAACTGAATTTATGAGAATCGAATTATTTTCGAATTCGAGCCTTGAAAGGTTGAAATCAAAATCGAAAAAGGAATTGTTTTAAAAATTTATTTTAAATTGTGAAGTAATATATACATGTGACTTGAATTATTGAAATTGAATTGTTTTAAAAAAATTGAACTTTTACTTGAACTTCAAAGTTATTTAAGAAAAAGCGATATAAATCGATATTTCAAATTTGGGCTCGAAATTGAATTATTTTAAAGATTTGAATTTAAAATTTGAATATTGAAGTTTAATGTTCTTTAAGTGATTTAAATCGATATTCAGAAATTGAACTCGAAATTGATATAAATTGAAATAGTTTAAATTTGTGAATTGAATTGAAATTAATTCAAATTGGAATTGAAATTGAAATTAATTAATTTGAAATTGAAATTGAATTAATTTGACATCGAAATCGAAATTAATTGAAATTGGAATCGAAGTTATTTTGAATCAAAATTGAAATTGAGTCGATTTGAATTGAGATTGAAAATGATTTGAATTGGAATAATTGAATCGAATCAGTTTGATTGGAATTTGAACTTGGGTCCAGATTTGTTGAAATGGGAAGAGACAGTTGATTTGAAATTGTTTTCAATATAAATTATTTTAATATAAACTGTTTAACATCTATCTTTTTAAATATTCAAATTATTTTGATTTTCCAAGCTATTTTACTATATAAACCATTTTCAATACTAAAACTATTTTATATTAAAATATTTTAACCTTTTAAAACTATTTAAAAAAAATTCAAACTATTTTCTAAAAATTCAAACTGGTCAAAGGGTGGAATGTTTATATTTAAATCATGGATTTAAATACGAATTGGGTTAAAATGAAGTTATAACCTAAATTGTAATTCGAATCGAATTTTGAAGTGAAAATGACTTTCTAGTGAAAATTGACATATTTGAAGCAAATATGATTTTTGAAATGAAATTGATTTTGAAGAGAATATGATATTTTGATACAAGTATGAATTGTTTTCGAAATGTAAAAGTACCAACGGTGTGTAAAACGACGTTTAGTTGTTAAAGAGACCGAGGCTTCTTATTGGCATACTCTCTGTCAATATTGGAACCACTTTAACAACTGTATACGTGGAGGAGACTCCAGAATGAAGTGGTTGGATTTGGCGTCGTTTATTGGATTTGAAGGAAGAGAACGATGATGGATAGACCCCGACGCTTATGCCAATTTGAAACAAGATGGCTTGACAGGGCCAAGCGGGCTAGCTACTCCTAACGGACATCCGTTCTTCGATTTTCTTCTTGGAATTGGTCCATATTATTACCCTTGATGTTGGTTTTGATTGGTGCACCTTGATTTTGGGATAACCTCCCTTTGTGTAACATCCCGCCTTTTTGGATGCTTTAAGCAGACACACATGCCGACTCAAACCATACAGAAGGGCGGATTGTTATGGGGTAAATAAGAAAAAGCAGAGAAAGAAAAAAAAACAGAATCTCATAGTGGAATGACAAAATATAATAATCAAATAACAGTTCATGAAGCAGTATACAAAACATTTGATTATACTTATACAATACAAAATCAGACTTACACATATCAGAGATAAATAAATAATGCAGCGGGACAGTATGAATGCAGTGGAATAAATATAGTAAATAATAGTAGTACAAATCTTCGTCTTCGTCCTCCAGAAATAAGGTCTTCAAATCCTGAAATGTTCAGGCTGACCCGAGCGAATTGAAAAGACAAAACACTCGAGTCAGAACTAAAAGATCTTATGTAAGTTAAATCAACGGTAAATAAATATGAGTGTAAACGGTGTCGGAGATGTTTACGGGGTTTGACATCTCTTATCCACTGTCTAACGTGAGTGCAGTAACTTAAGAGATGTTCGGGATTCACATCTCCTAAGGATCCGTTAAACTATCTACTATGTAGTACAATACACTGTTATAATATGTCAATAGTAAGATAAACTATTAAAATAGCGTTAAGGCATTACATTTTCCCCCTTAATACATTTTTATAATGCCAATAGTCTATACAGTACCGTAACTCCCCGTAAACTGGGGCCGCCAGAGGATACCCCATAGGTACGACATGAAACAAACTCGTAGAAGGCGCGC
Organism: Allium fistulosum; assembly: GCA_030737815.1. NCBI lineage: Eukaryota > Viridiplantae > Streptophyta > Magnoliopsida > Asparagales > Amaryllidaceae > Allium > Allium fistulosum. The sequence continues at coordinate 219,746,663 of CM060902.1, forward strand.
TAGGGTAGGTGACACGGCACAACTAGGCAATGCTAGGGTAGATATACCGATTACACTTTCGGACTGGTGGTAATGCATAGCAGCTACTACCGCCCACCTCGGAACACACTCCCAAATCAAAAATCGAGGGTGGCCACAAAATCAATCGCAAAGTCAAAATATAGCATCGAAGGAATATGCCCGATCGGAGGAATGACCTCACTTAGCCCGTCAATTGCTCCTGTTTTAGCCACCTTAAGCTAACTCATGGGAGTCAGGTCCACATATATACCTTATATAGGATCGTCGCCAACCATCCTACTTCATTCTGGAATCTCCACCGCATACACAGTTGTCAAAGTGGTTTTCGGTATTGGCAGAGAGTATGACAATATCTGATCCAGGTCTCTTTAACACACAATCGCTTATTACACACCAGATGGTTCTTTTACATTTCCAAAATCATTTCATAACTGATATCAAAATATCATATTCAATTCAAATCATATCATTTTCGAAATCATTACTTACTTTCGAAATCATATTCACCTTTGAAATCATATTACATTTGAAATCATAGATCGAAATTATATTTCTTTTCAAAAGTCATATTTCCAAAATAGGTTAAACTCTCATTTCAAAATTATCATATTAAACCAAATATGCTATTTAGATCCCAACTTAGGTTATAATGTCGCTTAACCAGATTCACTTTAAAAATCGAGAATTTGAATATAAACTCATCCATTTTACTTAGTTTGGAATTTATAAGAAAATAGTTTAAATAGTTAATATAGATTTAAAATAGATTAAATATAATTAAATAGATTAAATAGCTTTAAAATAGATTAATTATACTTAAAATAAGTTAAAACAGGTTAATTAGTTTAAATAAATTAAATGGTTTAAAATAGGTTAAAATGATTTAATATAATTAATACAGGTTAAAATAGTTTAATACTTTGAAATCCTAATAATTAGAAATTTTGAAATAATATATTTTTAAAATAGTTTATATAAAAACATGAATTTGGAATTTATATCAAATTAAACTATTCATTTCATTTCAGCGCATTTGGACCATTTTAAATTTCCAAGTCAACAAACAAATTCCAAACCTTTCAATTTAACATTTCAATAAACTATTGAATTTCATATCATTTCAATCCATGTTCAAATATCAATTCGGATTACTCCAATTTCAAAATATTTCAAAGTTATTTTCAAACATCTTCAATAACTTAATTTCGATAGAATTTCATTTATACTTAAAAATTTACTTTAAACTTCCAATTTAATTTCTTAAAGCAATTCCTTTTAAACCATTTCACATTTCATCATAAACTTGTTTTCCAATAATACATCAATTTTCATAAATAAAATTTTATTTCAAGATATCATTTAATTAATTCAAAAAAATTAAGAAGTTCAAAATCATTAAATTTAACCAATCCGGTGTCCGTATATAATTTTCTACCCTAGGGTCAAGTGGTACGGATATTTATCATTTCAATCCGCAATTTAAAATTTTACGGCTATATATCATTTCAAACCGCAATCCCGAATTAAAAATAAAATCCGTAAAATCGCTCGAGTCTATCATTTCAACCCATAATGATTTTTCCCTAATCTATAGATCATTCGGGTATGTATCATTTCAACCCATGGTGAACTTGTAGTTTATAACGATATAAAATAAAACATCCATCCATCCAATATCAACAATCAACATCCATCACAATCATCATCCAAATCAATCAATAAATATCAATATAGAAATGATAATCAATAACAGGTATTTAACTGGCAATTTATATTCAATAATAAATTAAATAACGATTTAATTCAAATAAATTCAAATTAGCTGAGATGATGATTTAAAATATACCAAACAGTCATAAATAAATTTCTAATCACATCATAAATTTAATTTAACAAACATAAGAAATTTTAGAAGTTGTGAGTGGGTTAAAACACTGACCTTCTGAATTTAAATTGAATTTAAATCCAATTTAAGTCCAAAATTTGAACGGTCTTAGAATTCATCCAAACCAGCGTCAAAATGTTAGAAATTTCGATATGATCCCAATGGATCAAACCACGCATGAATTGGACCTCGTATGTAAAAGTTGTGTAGTTTAGAATATTTGAATTCGAAATTAAAATAAAATAAACAAACCAAAATCTCACCGTACACGTCACACCACACACACGCACGATCCAAGCTATAGTTCGAACCCTAAAACGTTCGAACATCGTAAGAGCCGCCTGCCTTCACGTCCGCCCACGCACTGACACACCATGTTGCGGCCATCGTGGCCTTCTGGACTTCGCCGCCGACACTCCCTCACGGCCCTACGACATCGGCGAACGGCCACCATCGGCCGAGAACCCCACAGCCACCACTTTTGCATAACCATAATCGAATTTTTCGCTAGCATCCAACCATCGATTCGACAAACCACCCACTTCGATGAACTCCCCTAGTCCTCTCCACAGCCCGGTATAGTTGATTCGCCGATCGGTTGCAGTCGATCGCGACGAAAAAGAACGGCCGAAAATAGATAAACAATTTCTAGCCACATCGTAACCCAGATCGAAAAACGAATCACATATTTGACTTGTGCTCGTTGAGAGCTTCAGATCGATATATAATTCGATATAGTTTGAGGAGTTTGAATATTTTTTTTGATTTGGAATTTGATTTGAAATTCAACGGAGAATTTTGTTTGTCTGCCATTGGAATGAGGAGTTGAGAAAGAATGTACGTACAGACAAATGAGAATGAGAAATGGCAAGGGTTTATAACGAGGTATTTATAGGCAGAGTTGAAAATAAAAGGAACGGACAAGATTGATTTGGATTGGAGCGATAAACGACCCGAAAAGCCCGTTCTGTCTCTGGAACGAAAACGGGTAATTCTATATATCAAATTAGATGTTTTCGATAATTTTAAAACCAATGGAATAGGTTTCAAGTCCTAATTCCATCGTATGAAGAAGTTATGTTAAAATCAGCTTATTTCAAATTGATTTCAATTAAATTGATTTCTAGGCGTTTCGAGCCCGTACGATCAAACGGCAAGTCCGATCGTTACGGAACTTGAAATCCTACAATAATTCACCGTTATGGATCCGATGAAACTGGTTTCGTTGAAATCCGAGTCAATGGCCAAATGGCTATTTTCACTTACTTAAATAAATTAATATAAAATTAATTAAATCACTTTTTCTATTCAAATTTAATAAATCACAATTTCTATCATTTTGGGTCACTTAGTAATTTAAAATCCTTTATAACTAATCTCCATATCAATTTAATGTTGCATGTTCCTCCAATTTCAAAGTTTTAATTTCAGTTTCAGTATATTCAGATATTATAAATTAAATTTCCAATAAATCCATTTCTCTAACTTTCAATCTTGTTATTCCATCAATTATCATCTTATGGGTTAAATTAACAATGGTTTATATCTTAGTGCATTAATATCTTCCCATTTCATCTTAATTTCAATTTACATAATATTTAATCTCATTAAATTGCAAAATTTGATTTCCAATTTCAATTCAACTAACTAAATAAACAAGTAACTTATAATAATTGTCACTAATTACTTTTAATTACATTTATAAGTTTATTACTTACAGCAAATGTTACCATTTCTTTCATCACACTAATTTTACTCCATTTCCATTCATTACACAATATTTTATCAATAAGTAACATTTTAAATTATCAATTACCTTTTATATCCCATTATAAATTAATGCACACGTTAATACAACAAATATTATAATTCTTTACACAATATTGGTTTTATTCAATTACCATTAATAAATTAAATGTTTACATTTGTTTCCTTATATTCAATTTATAATCAAGTATAACATTTTACATTATTTCATTTATTGTAATTTCATTCAATTTATCAATAATTAGCTTTGATTACCATTGTTACATTTTATTTCAGTATTTATTACATTACTAAATCTCCAATTTTTATTTCTTTCAATATTAAGTAACCAAATTTATTAAATTAACAATTTTTTATTATTAAAAATTTACGGGTCGTTACACTTTGACTCGATATACGATGGATGGACGCAGTGGGCGATTGTGGCTACGATGCGTTACCACCAGCCCTGTAACCCGAACTGGTAGTATCCTACCTTGGGCATTGCCTCAAGTGTCTTGTCATACTTTTATCCCTATACGAGACCCCTACAATTTTGGTTTAGTGTTGTCAACGGCGCATCCCTATCCCCCGACGTGCTACTAGGGTGTTATATGCAAACTATACGACAATGCTTGAAAACGCGTTAAGAGGGATTAATGTAAAGCCTTAATGCTAAGAAAAATATTTATTTTACTGATTAGACATTACATATATAGTGTATTCTGCTATATATAAATATTCTGACGGATCCTTAAGAGATGGAAAATCTCATAACATCTCCTGAGTTATTGCACGCACGTTATACACTGGATAGGAGATGTAAAACCCCGTAAACATCTCTGATGCTATTACACTCATGTTATATGTGATTGTTGATTTGACTCACACAAGGATATTTTAGTCCAGACTCGAGTGTTTTGTCTTTTCATTATGCTCGGGTCAGTCTTTAGTTTTTCAGCGCATTGAAGATTATTTTCTGAAGGACGAAGATGAAGATTTGGTATATTATTACTACTAGTATTATTTCCACGCATCATGTTGTTCTGCTGCATTATTCTATTGTTCTGTTGTATATACAACTATGATAAATGTTGAATAAATTATAGTCAAATGTATAGTACAAACAGCTTCATGAACTATTTATTTGATTATTATATTTTGTCATTCCACTGTGAGATTCTGTATTTGTTCTTCTTCTTTTCTTATTTTTCTTAATTAACCCCATTGATTATCTATGTTCCAGATTGTTTGAGTTGGACATGTGTGGATTATTGTAAATTTAAACCTTTCGAAATGTTGGTTGCACAAGTTCATTTGTATATTTTAACTTTTAAACATTTTATCAATTATAACTGTTAAATAAATTTATCGAAGTAGATTATTTTAATTCTATATAAAATATATTATTACAATATTAGTGTGGTTAAATGTATTCATTTCATTTTTCTAATAAGCCTCCTACTAGACTTTTATGTTTCTCTAAATCCTAACAAAAACGTAGAAATCTTTTGATTTCTCTAGTGGGCGTTAGGACTCACTTTCCTTAGCATACTATCCTAGAGGAATATCAACAAATCATGGGCCTGCAAGCGGTAGATAACACTTTATCAGTTGTATCAAATACAACTCCTAACTCATGGTCTTTGTTATATCCTCATTTCGACCTAAAGGAATACCAAAAAATTAAAAGAGATTCTTCACCATACCCATTATTTCGCGACGATTAAGTATAATGCACATGCCTTAATATCTACAAATAAGTGCATGTATCTTGCCTCGTCTAGTCGATATATTAATAGCACTACACATAACATCTCTAGCTTGAGGAATATCAACAACTGAATAGTATGTAGGTAATTTATTAATATATAAATGGTAGAGGACAAATTATATATATATATCAGGTATTCATAATCTTCAATATATATATATATATATATTGATCGATATCGATTTAGGGAATAATATATATTTTTTGATATACCCTCGCGATTCAAGTGTCAAAAATATCTAAAATCACGGTATACGTACTATTGCTATGTACATGTTCCTTAAATCTAATTTGGGTTCCTACCTTATTATTTAAATCTTATTTAGTTAGTTTTAATTCTTATTAGTTATCACATTTAATTAATTTAATTTATCTTATATTATCCATCTTAAGCAATTTTAGATAGTTCATCAACTGTAACATTTATAGTTTGTTTATGTGTATATATTAATATATGTATACATTTTAGTTATTAACTTTTAATTAATTTTATTTAACCAATAAATTTAATTAAATATTTTAATTAATTTTAATTTAATTTATCATAAACAAATTTAAGATAAATAAATAACTACAACAATTATATTTATAAATATATATCAATATATATGTTTTAATCAATGAACTTTAATTAATTATTTTATTTAATTTTATTAATCATATTAAATAAATTTTAAATTTCAAAATTAATTATTTAATCTTTCAAATAATTTTGGAAAATTTTAATGCATTTTATAACTTTTATATTTAAAACTTAACATTTTAATTTAAAATATCTTTTAAATTTTCAAACAGGTTTTGAAAATTAGACAGAGGCCCAAAATCAATTTGGCCCTTTATATTGTGGATAACATTTAGGCTTACTCTATCTTTCATGCTAGGAAAGTAGCCAGGTATGGCAGAGTATTTGATTACCCAAAACAGACCTTCAACACTGCCTTTTTAGACATCATACTAAATGGGTAGTCTTTAATCGGTTGGCCTTAATATTACTAATTTTAGACCCTATAGACTATCGGGCTCTGATACCATTAAAGAAATCAAGCTAGTCGAAAGTGGGTTAAATGGGTTAATTTCAAAAAAACAATCCACTTTAGATCTTTGTTAGGCCTATGAAGTGTAAAGGAATTTTAAATCCTATCTAAAATGTTTTAAATAAAACCTTTGTTTTATTTTATTTGTTAAAGGAAATTTTTAATACTTTTATTATTATCAAGTTTTAGTTTACAAACATATCAAATACACTTATTTGCGTGAAGTGTACATGCTAAGATAATGAGTGTATATAGTTAATGTGACTGTATGCAGGTGCTGGGATTTATACCGCGATGGATCCATTTCTCCTTTACATATGCCTTTGTTGTCCAAGATTTTGATTTAAAATATATATACATAATAAAAGATGCATAATTATATGTCAATATATATATATGGAAAATATATTTGATAATTTTATATGATTTGAAATCTAAAATTGATTATAATGGATTGATTTCAATTAAGGAAGAATTTAAGGTTAATATTTTTATACAAAAATAAAAAATCTTATGAATTTGAGTGGAGGTAACGCACATATATTTCTGTAAACATGGATATTAGAAGTAATTGTAACGACTCGTATTTTTGATAATTAAAACTATGAAATAAATAAGATTTTAGAATTTAATATTGGGAGAAATCAAAATTTATGATTTATAAATGGAAAAGATTATTAGAATGTAATTTAAAAATGCTGATTTAATGTAATTGATAACTATTTTAATGTAATTTCAATCAATTGAAATAATTGTAAAGTTAATTTGGTTATAATTGTAAATAAGGAATTAAATTGGCAATTAATGGAATTAAGGCAATTGAAATATTATAATAATATGGTAAAAGATGATAACAGTAGAATATGGATGTAATAAAATGTAAACTAATGTTAATTATATTCATAAGGTAATAGTTGATTTAATATAAGAATGTAAATCGAAATAAAAGAATTTGATTGAAATTAAAATATAATTAACTGGGGTTTTATTACAGTTGTAATTGAACACTGAAATTTATGCAATAGTTACATATGGGATTTAACATGGAAAATTCAGTTTAAAGGATTATAAATTCCTGGTTAATCAAGAATGATGAAATTGTTAACTTTAAAATCTGAATTTAAAGGTGATTAAATCAATTTAATAATAATTTATTTAATTAACGTGAAAATTATCCATTTCGGCCACTGTCTCGGATTTCGACGAAACCAATTTCATCGGATCCGTAATAGTGAATTATTATAGGATTTCAAGTTTCATAGCAATAGGTAATAACCCGCCAATCCGAGAAAGCTACGGATTTCAGTTACGCTCTCCGGTCTTTTCCAATTTTGAATCGCTTCAATCTTTGAAGGATCCACTAATATTCCGGATTCGGAAATAATATGACCGAGAAACTTCACATTAGATTGTCAAAAGTGGCATTTAGAAAATTTCGCTTTTAATTGATTGCTCCTAAGAGTTTCCAATATAATCCGAAGATGCTTTTCATGTTCCTCCTCGGTTTTAGAATACACAAGAATATCATCAATAAAGATGAGAACGAATCGATCGAGAAAATCTTTAAAAACTCGATTCATAAGGTCAACGAAATAAGCCGGAGCATTCGTTAAACCAAATGGCATAACTAGCCATTCATAAGATCCATATCGAGTACGGAACGAAGTCAAAGGAACACTATCCTCTGCAATACGAAGCTGATGAAAACCGGCAGCCAAGTCCAATTGTGAAAAGACTCTAGCACCACTAAGTTGATCAAATAGATCATCAATCCGAGGTAAAGGATATTTATTCTTAATAGTAAGATCATTAAGCTTGCGGTAGTCGACGCAAAGCCTAAGTGTACCATCGGATTTCTTCACGAAAATAGCTGAAGCTCCCCAAGGTGAGGAACTAGAGCGAATAAGTTGTTTCGTCTCCAATTCGGATAGTTGTTTGCGCATCTCTTCATTCTCCTTATTGGACATGCGATAAGGAGGACGAGTAATAGGTTGAGCTCCAGGTATAAGATTAATTTTGAACTCAATTGCTCGCTTAGGTGGTAATCCTAAAACGGGCTCAAATATGTCGGAAAATTCACGAACGATGCAAATACGAGAAATGACATCCTCCTCATCATCATTGTCATCATCACGAGGATTTAAAGAATATAAGGATGCAACTAAAGCGGAATCCGAATCTTTAAGAATAATAGAAATCTGCTTAACAGATAGGGGATGTCGAAGATAAATAGTCCACTCAGGACATAGGATATGAGCTTCATAACGATTAAGCCAATCCATACCCAAAATCATTCCAAAGCCTAAGTAACGCATGACATGCAAATCGGCTAGGAAAGGAAAATCACACAAAATAATCTCCACATCTTTACAAAGCAAACTAAGAGTTGCGGATCCACCAACCGGATTCGCAATTCTTAATGAAGTCATTAAAGCAGTAGCACTTAAAGAAAGAGTGTCTACAAGTTCCTTTGATATAAAAGAATGGGATGCACCCGTATCAAAGAGAACTCTAATAGGTTGATCATGAAATATAATGATGCCATCAAGAATAGAATGAGACATACCTTGACCGCGAGATGTGTTGCCAGGGGCTTGAGCAACGTTTAACTTTCCCTCCTTGCTTTGAAGCTTTGTGCATTGGTGCATAAAATGATCTGGACTTTTACAATAGCGACAAGAGCGGGGCTTTGAACACTTGTTCGAAAAATGGCCCATAACACCACAGTTGAAGCATTTCCCATCACTAGGGGAAAGTGTCTTTGTAGCAGGAGTTGCTTGTTTACCCTTTTTGTTGGGATAAGGACCTTTGAACTTATTAGGCCTTTTCTTGTTGTTGAAGTTTGGTTTAGCAGCCACCACTTCAACATCACTGTCCCTATCAGCCTCTTCAAGACGAAGAGCGATATCAATGAGTTGATCGAAAGAAACTTCTAATTTTAGAAGTAATGGCTTCTTCAGATTCTTGTTTAAGCCATAGACGAATCTTTGGTTCTTCTTCAATGGGGTGTTGATGTATTCAACCCCATATTTAGACAATGACTCGAAGGATGCGACATAATCTGTCACAGAGGATTCACCTTGAACAAGGTCTATAAAACGACGAGCCAATGTCACCTTCTCTGCTTCTGGTACGAATTTTAATTCGAAGCATTTCTGGAATTGCTCCCAGGTGAGATCAGCTTCATTAATTTAAGAAATAAGAAGTTCGTACCAATCCAATGCTCTCTCTTGGAGCATACTGGAGGCCACCTGAACACGGTGAAGATCAACAAGATTCATGCGAGAGAAGATTCGATCGCATGTTCTTAACCAAGCCTGGACCTCGATAATAGTTTCGGAACCTTTGAATGGTTTCCCACCCAAGTTGGTATAATTGTTGCACAAACGTGCAAATCCAGACTTAGGATGAGTAGGTTCCTGATTAGGACCAGCTGCTTGAGCATTCTTTACTAAATCAAGAAGCTATTGAGCGGTCATAAAAACTCCATCCTGGAGAGTAACAGTAGATGGTCCAGCTCTGGGACGACCTGGTCTAGACATTCTCTTCTTTAAGGAAGAGAGAAGAAGAAAAGTTATTCTCCAAATAAATATCAAGCAAGTCTTGATAGATAAAACAAGGATACATAAAAGGAAATAGGATGAATCGGTACGAAGACTCGAATTAAATCCTAAGGCACGACTCCTAAGTTGGACTTAGGACGATGATCCTTGTTAAGTTATTCTACATTGTTCCGAAGTTTGGCTCTGATACTAAGCTGTGATGCCCCACCTCTATACCCACGTTAGACAAGAACACTACGGTGTAATGCTGTCGACTAGCACGGAGAATAAGGCTGTTGAGGAGCGACCATCCGTGTAACTTCTTTGAGCGAGCATCGATATGTCAGATAGTATAGAATGCATATCGTTTAAGGAGGAAATCCGGCATACCAATTCAAACTCAAAGCTATCACACAGTGGCTATATATAATCTTCGGAAACAAACATAGAAGTAAACATAACATAATCAGTCACAGACATCCATATCACAAAGGCGGAAAAAGATATGAATATATATATATAACACATGAAAGTGTACATCAGAGTAGTGGTTGGAAAGATCCACGATAATATAAAAGAATAGCAGCATGTGCTATACAAAAAAATAAGTACACAACATAGAGTCTATATCTCAAATGTGTACATCCAAAAACTACTAATCTAAGTAGTTAGCCAAAAGTCAGAATAATCCTGAAGAGAAGTCAAGCAGAAGCACCTGTAACATCTCGGTCTGACCCGAGTATTATTTATAAGAAAATAATAAACGGATCAGTCTAGCTATAAATATCAAATGATATGGTATAAAGTAAAAGACATGGCATGAACATGTAATATGCATAGAGGCATACTACTATAAGTATGTAATTGAAAATCAACAAGAGATTAATCAATATCACAAGAATCTTCTCAAAGATAAAATAGGGTATCATACCCTAAACTTGTACTCATAACAAGTCAATGACACACAAATTCACCAATGCACAAAAATGATAAACATATCAATGAAAATCATGAAAATTGGTGAAGCACAAATTCCAGAAATCAACACACGAAATCCAGAAATCACATAAAAAAGGGGGGAGGCCTATCACAAGAACGGGAGCATGAAAACTCACCAACGTGCGTAACACATGAACGAGAAGCTATTTCATGGAAGCTATCCATTAAATTTTGACACATGAACGGCCCGAAGACCATGGGGCGCTACCCCAATATGTGATGGTGAAACATCACACAAACGGGGTTTAGTCTCCCTCGTAGACAAAGAGACATCGCTCAATCGCTAGTCTAAATCACAAAAATGATCGTCATGATCATAAAGAAGTGTCAATTACACTAAGACAGTAAATATATGAGTTTAGCTTCATGTCCCATAACCACTAGCTTAACTTAAATATTTACGAACAAACTGTAGATCTTCACTAGAAAATTGTCACAAAAGGGTTCAATTGAACAAGTCCAAGAGCTAACCGACGAAGTGAACGCAAGCGTTTCATACCACTCGTTTTACTAAGTCGTTTAATTCGATTTCTCATCCGAGTGAAGTAAAGGCTTGTATATACTAATAGGTTGGAAAACGGTTTAGGAAAAAGAGCTTTGTAATAAAATAGAGTTGAAATCGCTTTGATGAAAGAGTTTTGATATTTACTACTAGTATTGAAACCTTCATATTTTTAAAGTGACAAATCACAAGAATGATTGTAGAAACCATCTATCACAAAAATTCACATTCGAAGACGTGAACAAAATCCAAGGAAATCAGCTCAAAATGCATCAAAGTGGAAGTTCTGTTGAATGTTTTTCAGATAAGATCGCCTATGGAGGGGGATCCAGGGGGTGGCAACCCCCTAGGTGGGGGTGCGGGGGCAACGCCCCTGCTACGGTGTTCGACCTAGTGAAGACAAGCGACCTCGTGAAGCCAAACGACCTAAGGGGCCATGCGACCTAATGGGTCATGCGACCTACGACCCAAGTGGAAGACAGGTCTAGCGACCTAAGGGATGCAATAGGTCTAACGACCTAACAGAAGTAGGTCTAACGACCTAAAGTTGGGGGCCAGGAGACTCGCGACCTATAGGCCAGCGACCTAACAGGGCAATAGGTCTAACGACCTAACAGATGCAATAGGTCTAACGACCTAACAGATGCAGGCCAAGCGACCTAAAAGAGGTTCGCGACCTAACGGTGACACGCGACCTACGACCTAACTGGGTCGAGCGACCTAACGAGAGGCGCGACCTAAAAGAGGCGCGACCTAAAAGAGGTGGTCCAGCGACCTAACGCTGTAAAGGCCAGCGACCTAAGAAGGGCAAGCGACTTAAGAAACTCGCGACCTAAAGGCGACGCGACCTAAAGGCGACGCGACCTAAAAGTGGCGCGACCTAACTGTGACACGATGCGAGATGGCGACCTAAGTGTTCGCGACCTAACGGCTTAACTAGGCACGCGACCTATCGTCTTAACTAGGCATGCGACCTAGCGACGAAATACTGGGCGACCTATCGTCTTATAGGCCAAGCGACCTAGTGCAGAACGACCTACGACCTAAGTGCCAAGCGACCTACGACCTAACTCGAGGCGAACGACCTACGCCCAGAACAGCAATTTGCAGGCCTGTCTTCTCAAAACCCGAACGACCTAAGCCCGGAATTTTGCCAAAACACTAAAAATTGGGTTTTTCGCCAATCCAATCCAAACCAAATGCAAATGCACATGCACAAGTGATAGGGAATCATTCCCAACAGTCCAATGACAGTTATAGGCAAGATGTGAGATCAAAAATCTCACCTTTTCCACGAAATTGATGTTGGAGAGCTTAAGAGCAAAGCAAGAATCAACCACAAGCTTGAATCTATGTTCTTCACCTTGAATTCGGAGTTTGATGTTGAATTTACTAAAGATCTTGAGCTTGGAATTTTAATTTCCCTTTCCCTCCACCATTTTTGAAGAAACTTGAAGTATTTGATGAAGTGATGAAGAGAAGAGGGGGTTGGGCTGAGTTAGTGTGTGTTCAGCCCAAACCAAAGTCCTAAGCCAAAAAGTGACGAAAATTTCACTATCTCCAAACATATCGAAGTTTACACTCAAAAAGATCGCAAACGTCATTTTGAACTCAATGGAAGTGGTCTCGAGTCCTAATTTGACCGTATGCAAAAAGTAGCTTTTCGGACTAACATCCGACTAACGATAAAATATTTAAATATAAAATCGATAAATATGCGGGTTGTTACAAAGGTAATGAATTTACAACTTTGCCCCTTTTGTTTTATTTTATTTAAAAAAATTCAAACCTTCTAATGCTAATAACTTTTGCATACGAACTCAAATTTGGACGTGGTTTCTTTCGTTGCGATCGTATCGAAATTTCGGATGAAATGGAACTAGTTTGGTTGCATTCTGAGACTATTCAAATTTTGGGCTTTATTCGGATTTTAAATCGACTACAAATCAAAGATGAGTGATCTAGCCCACTCACAAATACTAAACCATCTTATGTTAGTTAAATTAAATTTAAGATGTGATAAGAAATTTATTGATTTCTATTTGGTATTTTTAAATTGTTATTTAAATTTAATTTGAATTAAATTGCCATTTTAAATTAATATTGAATTTAAATTGTTAGTTAAACACCTGATAATGATAACTAGTCAATTGTTGTGATTTATTGGCTGATTTAGATGTTGATTGTGATGGATGTTTATTTGTTGACATTTTGGATGATTGGATATTTGTATCCCTGTTATCACTATGGGTTGAAATGATACATACCCGAATGATCTTATAGATTAGGGAAAATCGTTATAGGTTGAAATGATAAACCCAAGCAATTTTATTGATTTGGAAATTTTGATTCGGGATACGGGTTGAAATGATATATACCCGGAAAATTTGACTAATTTGGGTGGAAATGATACTTACCATATCACTTGACCATAGGGTAGAAAATTATATACGGACACCATTGGTCGATTTTAAAGTATTTTTTAGTAAAGTATGTTTGATTTATAAATTTTATTTTAAAAATTTTATTTATTGATTTTATTTAAAAAATTATTTTTGGAAATAATTTATTTTATATGTTTTAAGGCTTCAAATTATAAGTTAATATATAGTTTAAATGTAAATTTAAGATTTTAACTTATGATTTTATTTAGTTTTAAAAATATATTTTTAAATAGTTTAAAATTTAATTTAATAAAACATTTAATATAATTTTAATATATATATTTTAAATTTAGTTTAATATAATAAATATAGTTTTGATTTAATATAATAAATATAGATTTTTATAATAACTTTAATAAATAAAAATGTAGGAAGTTTTATAAAGAATTTATAAAAGTTTTATAAGAGAATTTATAATGGATTTTGTAAAAAGGATTTATATAAAGGATTTTTTTATAAAAGATTTTTATAAAGGATTTTTATAATAGTTTTATAAAGGAGTTTATATAGGTTTTAAAGGATTTTATAAAGAGTTTTATAAAAGAAACTTATTTAAAGGGGAAGAGTTGTACACTGTTTTGGAATTTATAAATAGCTTTATAAATGGTTTTAAAGCACATAAATAGTTTATAAATGGTTTAAGAGAGATTTATAAATTATTTTCAAGGTTGACTGAAAGAAATCTTCCTCGGTATTTATGAATATGTTTATACTTTTGGAATAAGTATATGGATATCTTGATATGAAAGTATGAACTGTTTTCTGGATTTATTATATAAATGTTTTATAAAATGACCACGGTGTGAAAAATATAACGATTGGTTGTTAAAGAGACCGAGGTTGGATATTGTCATACTCTATGCCAATTCCAAAACCACTTTAACAACTGTGCACGTGGTGGAGAATCCAGAACGAAGTAGGATGGTTTGGTGAATGCTACTGTATGAGGTATGGATGCAGCCCTGACCCCCCTGGGTCAGCTTGATATGACTAAAATCAGGAGCCATAACCAGGCCAAGTGAGGTCGCTCCTCCTATCAGACACACTTCTTCGATACCATATCTATTACTTTGTGATTGATTGGTGGCCACTTGGATTTGATTAAGGGAGTGTTCTTCGAGGTAGGCGGTAGTAGCTGCTATGCGTTACCACCAGCCTGGTTCCACAATCTGGTAGAATCCTACCATGGGTATAGCCTCGTGGCCCTGTCATATGCCTTATCGAGCCCACTACGATTTTTTGTGTGTGTCATATCTATGGAGTGCTCCCTGATAGCCTACCGGTTTGGTGGAGTTTACAGTACTGTATAGACTACGGCATTTATAAAATGTGTTAAGGGGGATATGGGTAACGCCTTAACGCTATTTTAATACTTTACTGATAGACACTACATATATAACGTATATTACTACATATAAATTGTTTGATGGATCCTTAGGAGATGGAAATCCCGAACATCTCTTAATTTAATGCACGCACGTATACACTGGATTGGAGATGTAAAATCCCGTAAACATCTCTAAAGCCATTACACTCATATTTATTTACTATTAATTTAATTTTCATAAGAATCTTTTAGTTCTGACTCGAGTGTTTTGTCTTTTTATTACGCTCGGGTCAGCCTGAGCATTTCAGCGTTGAAGACTCTATTTCTGCAGGACGAAGACAGAGATTTGTATACTATTTATATATATTCCACTGCATTATGTTGTTCTACTGCATTATCCTATTATACTTGCTATATGTATAACTCTGATTGTATTGTAAAAGTGTAATCAAATGTTATTTGTAAAACAGCTTCATGAATTGTTTATTTGATTATTATATTTTGTCATTCCGCTGTGAGATTCTGTGTTTTGTTTTTCCTTCTTTTCTCTTATTTTCTTATTTACCCCATTAACAATCCTCCCTTTTGAATGGTTTGAGTTGACATGTGTGGTTTATTGTCGATATAAACCGTCCAAAAAGGTGAGTCGTTATAGTAATGTTTTAGAAAATAACTTATATATGCGAAGATTATAATTTACAATATATGTATAAATATGTTTGATTTTAAAGCCAATCATTTAAAATAAACTTTTAACTTATAAAGGCAATAAAAGATATATGATTTTACTCAAAACTTCAAATTTAGAAAGGAATTAGAAGGCTTTGGATTTTACACAAATGTCCACTCATGAATTCTAGATTGATAAACTTTTATTCTTATGAAAACAATACCCAAATAATTGTACTCAAAACATCAACCATACAACATAAGAAACTAATTTTCATAGCAAATTAAATAATTAACATGTATAGTTTATTTACATATATGTATGCAAATAATATAAAATTATAAAATAGTTTTTTAAGCATAATTGGTTTTTTATATATAAAATTTTCAAACAAAAGAAAAGTGAATTTGATAACTTAGACACATGTAAATTCATGATAAAAACATTCAAACCTAAATAATACATATAAAAAAATGTTATCAAAGGAAATAGAGGATCAAAATTATATTAATCATAATGAATATATAGTGAATGGAGACAAAGAACAAAAATGGATCTGAATAAAATCAACATAATAAAATACTTTTTAAAAGAGATTTGAATTACATGTTGCAAGATGAATAATTAAAATATGAGATGAATCATATTGAGCCCTAGCATATTAACAAGAGAACCTATAATACCCCGTAAAATTTAGTAATTAATATTAAGGGTATTTTGGTAATTTTAACTAAAAAGGGCAAAGTGATAATTTTACAAACATTTGATTTAGGCGATGGGAATTATACCATTATGGGTCAGAATGGTATATTGATTTGTCTAGATCGGAGTCCATATGAAGGAGATGCGCAGGTTTTGAATTTATTTAAATGGGCTCATTAGACTAAAGGGGGATTTGGAGGTTATATCAAGTCGCACAAAGAGAAATTGAATTCATTTCTCAATCACATGCTTTTCATTTCCCTTCTTCTTCCTTCATCGCTCTACCTTTTCACTACTCCTTCAAACTTCATAAAAACCTAGAAGTTTATATACCAAATCGACGAGTGCGAAGAGGGCTACAAAAAGATACCATCGGTATGGCGATTTAGGAGATTTTAGTTGACTGTATTTTAAGGCCATTGAGGATTAAGAGACTAATTCAGGGATTTCTAGGTCTTGGCATATTTAATTGGTGACTGGGAATCATCTCCGTTGATTATAATGCTTATATGCAAGTATATCATTCTATAATAGGTATTATGGTTAATAATCAAATATATATGTAAACATATTATGTAAATAGAGTACATATTAAAATCTGAAACAAAATGTGTGTTAATTACCCTAAATTATTGTCTAGGTGATGATTAGAATGAATTTAATTGGATTAATGGTGTTTAGATGCTGAAATAATTGAACTTGGGTGAAACTGATAATATGGAATGATTCTAAGAAGATTAATTAGGTTGGAATATGTATAATGCCCTAAATGTGTAGAAAACTTTAGAAATCGGAAAAATAAAGATCTGGATGGAGTTTGGGGAGAATTGGGGGTGGAACGGCTTTAGGCCGCAGGTAGAATTCTCTACCTGGGCCGTGCACCAATCCACCGGTGTATACCACACTGATGCACCAGTATGACCTGCAGTTGTAGGTTGAACCTAATCCCGTTTAGGGACAAACCGAATAAGCGACCATTTATCATTTTGGTTTTCATGCAAGGTAAGGATCTCATACGATGTTTATATGAGTGTTTACCAGATGTTGTATAATATATGGTTATATGTGTTGAGATGTATATTCGAGTGTTAGTTTAGTTTAATTAATACCGAAGCGTTCGGAAACTAGTCTTTGTTTAACTAGTTCTCTGTTTTCGTTTCATGTTAGGCTATGTTTATCTAACATAATTCTCATTTATAATCAGTCTATGTTTATCTGGTTCTGGTTAGGCTATGTTCATCTAAATATCGTTCGTTTACGGGTTATTCTATGTTTACCTAACTTATACGATTGTATGCTGCTATATTATGGTGTCACTATCACAAAGTAGTTTAGGCACACATATTTTGTTTATCATGTCAGGCTAACTTTGTGAATGAAGGTGAGAAAATGAGGTGCGTCTTTGTTTAGATGTAGCCTTTATATAATGTTATGTGATCATATATGTAGTATATTCTTAGTGGTGTTTTCACTCACTATACTCGTATCTCATCCCCTTCCCTTAGTTTTTTTTAATGGATTTATAGGTTATGATGGTGGTCTTGAGTAACGTGGATGGTGCAGGTTTCAATGGAATTTCTTACATATATAGCGTGTTATATTTATCACTTGACAATATTAGTGTATGATGTATTTATGTATATGGATTTGGATTTGATCATGTATAATTAGATATGATTTGATATTTCTTATATATATTATGTCTTTTCCTTCCGCAAGATTCTTAAAGTTTTTGTTAGTTAGTGTATATAGCTCTTTGTATAATGTATGTTAACCACAATGATCCACCGTTTTTGGTTTCCGTTTATATACATACCGAGGACAAAATGGTGGGTTGTTACATTTGGTATCAGAGTTATGGTTAGGACGTATTAAGAGAGCATATTTGTATATTTTTATAACATATATTAATAATTGAAAGGGGGTATGTGTATATACTATTTATTTCAAGGTTAAGTTTATCATCTCTGTTTTCTATTCCATGGAGAGTTGCTAATGAATCCCGTTTTACATATAGTATAGACGAGTAACCTGGCTGAAACTATAACTGAAGTTGTGTTATTGATTTTGTTTTTATAATATCTGATACGAGTTTGTACGTTACGGATATACCTACACAGCTATGCATGTTTATGGATATGCCATGCATGTTATGCGATACATGAGTATGCGGATTGCATTTCATTCTTTTGGAATATCGAGGATGAAATTATTTTAAGGGGAAGAATGTAATACCCCATAAATTTCAGTAATTAATATTAAGAGTATTTTGGTAATTTTAACTAAAATGGGCAAAATGTTAATTTTACTAACATTGGAATTAGGCGACTGCAATTATAGCATTGCATAGAGCTCATTTTTTTAGTCAGAATGTAATATTGGTTTGTCCAGATCGGAGTTTGTATGAAGGAGTTATGCGGGTTTTATGTTGCAGGTTTTGAATTTATTTAAATGCACCCAAAGCCCATTAGACTAAAGCAGCGGTTAGAAGGTTATATCAGGCAACACACAGAGAATTTGAATTCATTTCTCAATCGTGTACTTTTTCACTTTTCTTCCCCTTCTTCCTTCAACGCTCTGCATTCTCACTACTCCTTCAAATCTTCATGAAAACCTAGAAGTTTATATACCAAATCGACGAGTGCGAAGAGGTCTACAAGAAGATACCATTGATTTGGCATTTTGGAGATTTTGGTTGATCGCCTTTTTAGGCCAGCGAGGATTGAGTGGCTAATTCAGGGATTTTAGGGCTAAGCGGCTTAAATTGGTGAGTGGGAATCATCTCCTTCGACTATAATACCTATATGCAAGTATATCCTTTTATAATCGCTATTAGGGTTAATAAATAAATATGTATGTAAATAATTATGTAAATAATTATGTAAATATAGTATATATTATAATCTGAAATAAATTGAATGTTAATTACCCTAGATTATTGCCTAAGTGATGATTATAATGAATTTAGTTGGATTAATGATGTTTAGATGATGAAATAATTGAACTTGGGTGGAATGATAATATGAAATGATTCTATGAAGATTAAGTATAGTCTGGGATAATGCCTTAAACGTGTAGAAAAATTTACAAATAATAAAAATAAAGATCTAGATGGAGTTTTGCGAGAATCGGTGATGCAAAGGCTTTAAGCCGCAGGTAGAGTTCTCTGCCCGGACCGCACACCGGTCCACTGGTGTATACCACATCGGTGCACTGGTATGACATACAGATGTACGTTGAACCTAGGCCCGTTTAAGGCAAAATCGAATAAGCGACCATTTATCATATTGGTTTTCGTACAATGTAAGGATCTCAGACAATGTTTGTATGAGTGTTTACCAAGCATTGCGTAATTTATAGGTACATGTGTTTAGATGTGTATTCGAGTGTTAGTTTTGTTTAACTAAAACTAGTGCGATTGAAAAATAGTCTATATTTAACTAGTTCTCTGTATTCGTGTTGTGTTAGACTATGTTTGTCTAACATAATTCCTGTTTATAATTAGTCCTTGTTTAACTGGTTTGGTTAGGCTATGTTTATCTAACCACCACTTGTTTATAAGTTAATCTATGTTTAACTAACTCATATGATTAATTATATGCTATGCTATGTTATGGTACCACTGCCACAAAATAGTTTAGGCCCATATATTATGTTTATCATGTCAGGCTAACTTTGTGAATGCAAATGAGATAGACGAGGCACTTCTTTGTTTAGATGTAGCCTTTATAATGTTATGCAATCATATCTACAGTATAATCTTAGTAGTGTTTTTCACTCACCAGACTCATGTCTCACCACCCTCTCCTATGTTTCCTTTTGTTTAAGGATTTATAGGTTATGATAGTGGTCTTGAGTAACGTGGATGGTGAAGGTGACAATAACATTGCTTATGTATATAGTGTGTTGTATTTATCACTTGACAGTATTTGTGGATAATGTATTGATGTATATGGATTTGGATTTTATTATGTATGCTGGGATGTGATTTGATATTTGTTATATATATTATGTTTGTTTCCTTTTGCTGTGAGATTTTGAAAGTTTTAGTTAGTCTATATAGCTCTTTGTATACTATATGTTAACCACAACAATCCACCGTTTCCAATTTCCGTTTGTTTACATATAGAGATCAAAAAGGCAGGTTGATACATAAAGGTATAAACAAATTTAATCAGAGTAGTACATTAGGATGTTGTCAAAAGTTGCACCTTGAATGATGAATCAATGCTCTTAGATTCAATTGAATCGACTTCTGGATCTTGCAAGAATCAAGAGATAACAACTACCTTTTATTTTGAATTTATTTTGGTTTTGTTATTGGGGTGTGCCATAGAATTTTGGCCATGAGAGGGTGAAGAGAAGGAAGAAATTAAAGTGATTTGTCTGAAGGAATTCTAAAGTGAATGAAAGAGAATTTGGTTTAAAGGAAACATTAAAACCTTTAAATTCCCTCCTTTAAAATCTTCCTTATTTAATTTCTCATTAAATTTTATAAAATCCTATGCCCCCGGCCCCCATCATATTTTTAGGAAAAAAGAGAGAAAAAAGTAGAAAAAGGCAAATTTTATTTCATAAATGAGATTTAACGAGTCGTAAGGAAGAGTAAATGATGGAGATTTATTTCCTTCTTTTAATTCTCCTTTGGATTTTCAAATAACATTGAAACCTGTCCACCCATCATCATGCATGGCTAGCTATAAAAGAGGCATGTGGGCCTCAAATTTTTTTCAAAAACCACTTAGCAATTAATCTATTTAAATCCAACTTAAATAATCTATCGATATCATATATGGATACAAGCATTTATAACTTTAGATACACATTTTATTAAATACTAGCGATATTTAAACAAATCAAATAAAATTTGATAACTAAGAGTTCATGAATATTAATTTAATTAATTTACAACAATATAAATTAATTAAATCATGTGTTTTTTTGGAGTATATATTATTATGGTCATGCGAATCAAAGGTGTAAATTCAGATAGCGATTAATATCAAACAATTCAAATATTAATGTTCAAACATTATCTAGTGGTGTGACATTTTGGCTGAATTTATTGCTTACACATCTTTTGGTAAACTCCAATTTTACTAATATAAACGGCACTTGGTAGCAGTGATTATTTATACCAATTCTCTTTGTCAACACAATATCACATCAAGACTTATGAAATTTGATTTTGGTCAAAATTTCTGCATTGTCCACATTCAAATAGACCGGTCCAAAGAAAAAATACTTGGTTCAATAATAACAGTTATTATTAACCATATTACTATGACTAGAGACTTTGACTTTGAGTTGATCCCAATTGACCGATACTAATCCCATATATCCGAGGAGATGAATTCTTCATTGAATAGTATTTTACTTCCAATGCTTCAACTCAAACCCAACTATAGTCGTTCGATAGATGCAATCCCACAATTTAACTATAATCAAAGTGTAGTGTCCATATTGAAGTTTCACGGTATTCTCGAGTCTAAGGAATTGTGTAAAATTGTCACTTCAAGATTCTTTATTTGACCTTAGTTATGTTTACCAATAGAGAACTCTCGAGCGAGTCATTCCATAGTTATCCAATAACTACTATAGTATATAACCCTTTGGTGCCCCAGAAACCATGAAAAATACATTGCCCAACATTTAGAGATCGTTACGTACTCAAGTCCCAATGGTTGTACTGATATCCTGTCTCAAAACATCTTAATTAGAAATATTTAAAACAATATGTTATTTTAATGTGAGAAACTTCTCGTGATTGTAACATATTTTAATTACTATCACATAACATGTCATTTAAGAATTTTCTATTTAATACACTTCATATTATTTACTTAATTAATTATATCAAAATATCATAAGAATATATAATATAAAGAAAACACCTTTTATTTTGAACAAGATTGGTTATCAAGCTAGATATATGTAACAAATTACATAATTGCATCTACGATATACCCCTAACTTTATTAGTTGTACCTACTATCATTGGACATGATCAATATGTTGATATACCTCATCTTCAGATCACCAATTACCTTAATCCGGCTTCATTTCCATATAAGGATTATATGTTTATTTCTATTCGATGAATGTATGTTTATTTCTAGTGTATGTGTGGACATTGTAATTAACTTATGCTAGGTTATCATGATATTTGTGTTATGTCATTTGTTATGAAATCATGTATTAGGGGATTATCTCATTTATTTTTTACCTTTTCAATTGATGAATGGTATGAGTACTTTATCTATCAATTTGTGTTTGATAGTTGAAATAAAAGATTCATGCATATAATAGTACAAAAAGTTACATCGTTAATAAATACATAATATTGTGATACAATATTGTACTTTATGAAAATAATCATGATAATACTTAACTGGACTTGAGCATATTCGAAAAGTCTACAAACGACACACATTTATTAATGGGTTTGTCTTCGAACATCTTGTTTTTCTAAGCAATTAATATACATACGAAGGAAATGTATTTCTCTATCTCCTACCAAAGTTGAATTTTGAAACATCATTATTTGATACCGCAGATTCTTTACATACTTGATTTCTATCTTTGAAAAAGGGTCATCAATCCACTTCCAAAATCCACACCTATTTTGGTATGACGAGCATCTTAGATGACATCAACCTATGTCTATATTAGATTTAGTGATTGAGTACATAGCTTCTAATTCACATCTACATAAAATGGAAGGTGAATCCACTTCTTGTTCCGCTATTTGATGGTTAACACATCGTTATCATCGCCTTAACTCCCATCATTGTTGGAATCCTCCTTGAAAATCACCACTAATTTCTTCCCGTGTAACTCTTCAAAAATCTACATAATCTCTTGTGTTCTTTTAGTTCTAGTTGTCCATTACAAATAATGACTAAGTATCATTAGTTATTCTATTAATTCTAATATTTAAAGGTGTAGAAAGCTTAGCGACATTATAGAAGAGTCCAAATTATTCCATTACACATGTGATAGTGAAACAAGACAAATATGAACTGACATAAGTGTATGCGTGTTTAGCGTAGGTGGATGGTCGATAAGTCTTCAATCGAATGGTAGTTAAGGCTTTCACTTAGATTGTTTAATGGCTAAATGCTAGGGAAACTAACACAAGTTGTGTTTGTTTTTAGATATTTGATGAAAGACAAGTGTACCCAACAAACAATTTTGATAGAATGACGTGGATTAATGATGACAAGCATATGATACAACTAGGAACACTATAGATGGTAGAGGAAAACCATGAGTACAAACCCTATATTAAACATGAATTTATTGAAAAGGTTGTTTTGATCTCTTCTTCATTCTTATATTCCTCAAATAATCATAATAATCATTTACAACATAATTGTCAGCAACAACTTTTAGCTTCTCAAGCACTAGAGCTTATTGTACTTTAACTATAGGAGCATGGACCATCAAGGAAAGATATGAGTGTTGTAGGTCGCATGGATTGTTAGGATAAATCTGTCCATTAGGCCTTGACCGAATAATTGATGACTATTTTAGTGATGATCATTATTTTAGCATGGATAAGTTTAGAAGGAGATATCGCATGTCTAAAAACATGTTTAAGCACATAATGTAGAGGTCGGGAAAGAATAATGTATCTCTTACTCAAAGATATGTGAATTAATGAGTCTATTACCACATCAAAAACAGACAAGTGAACTTCAATTACTTGCTTATGATGAAAGTGTTGATGTGCAAGATGAGGACGTTCGAATTGGAGATATATGACAAATCAATGCTTAAAAGAATTTTGTAAAATTATGGTTTTGTAGTTTTGCGTGGAATATCTTAGACCATCAATTCCAAATGATTTCCAATGGCTTTTGAAATTGGTAAACAATTGGGGTTTCCATATATGTTGGATAGCTTAGACTACATGCATTGGTGTTGGAAAAATTATCTAATTGTTATGTAATGAAAATACATCGGTCATTATCAGAAAGCGATCATGGTTTTGGAAGCTGTAGCCTCTATCGATTTAAATATTTGGCATGCATTTTTCAATATTCTAGGTTCTTTGAATGAGATTAACGATCATACTTATTCAATGATTTATCTAATGGTATTGCATCAGCTTGCAATTTCAGGATAAAGGGTCAACAACACAACCAAGGTACTACCTTATTGGCAGAATCTATCCTATGTATAAAACTTTGGTTAAAGGTTTCAAAAAAACCAAGTAATGAGAAGGAACAAAAATTTACTAAACAGCAAATCAGTTTGAGGAAGGACATTAAACATGCTTTCGGGGTACTACAAGGTATATTTCATATTCTAAGAAAAGAAGGTACCACCATAATATAATGGTAATTTCAAATATAATTTACTATTATATAGTACTACATAACATTATTGTTAAAGAAGAAAGGGGTGGGTATAAATTTCAGCAGCACAACCACCTCGAGCTTGCATGTAGTTTCCAGACTCCTCATACAAAGGAACAAAACACATTTGCACAATACATAGAGACGGTTAAGGAGATATAAATTTGGAAGCACATATAGATTTGTAATGAACTAACCAAACACTACCATCATTTTATAGGTAATAATTGAATAATAATAATTTTGTTCTTATGTATTAATCAATATTGTTGATCTATTTAAGAGTTGTGGATCCTTTTTAATTAATGTTATTAAGTCGTTGTAAGCATCTATTCATTTTTTGTGCTTCCTTATCAAATAAAAACATAAACAAATGATGTAACGAAAACACAAATTGATAGGAGAAATTAGAAATACAAATACATAGTTGTAAACAGCCAAACGGAGACAATAATTTTTGAAGGCAGTATACATACGTAAAATAGGGAACTATCGTTAATTATGACTGTTGGCAATTGGAAATATCCACACCTAATCCAAGTATCTCTACATGCAAAGTATCGGCATCTTGCATTTTTACGTGTCTCTGAGATGAGCATGACTACATCCATCTTATATTCACAACGAATATTTCTACTTTACATTTATGGGTTTGATGGGTTGGAAGAACCACCATTGAGTGACATGGTACCAGATTGGTTGTTCCATATTTTGTTGTTTACTTATTTAAACTTTAAGTGAAGGTGTACGATGCTTTGAAGTTGAAGAAAATATTGATTTTTAAACTTTAAACATAAGCACATTTATTTTAATGGAATATTAATGAAGGTTAACAGAAATATATTGTGTAATGACATGTATTCTATGCATTGGAGGATCATAGAATATTTATATTATTTTCATATGAGGTCGTATGATTCTATAATTTTAGGGAATGACTCTTAGGAACATTTTCAAAATCTATGATTTTTGTCGAATTTCTATGTGCCATTTTGACCATATATGAACTGTAACTTTTGATAGGTGCCAAGTTAGGGTCTAAAACCACTTTCATTAGATCCAGATGATGGTTTCCCTTTCCATAAAGTGGTCATATAAAGAAAACAGACTTACCGTTTCGAATTATGGCTGTTTGAAGTTTTCTTTGATTTTGAGTAGCTTAAGTGGGTAATTAGGGTCATTAATGTTAAGTCCCATGACACATTTCAAGTTTGGAGCATGTGGAGGCTAATGGAACCTCATCCCCATCATTTCACTATTCCCAAAAATAGTTAGAAACCTCCATTAACCTTCATTGACCAAAAAGAAACCCTTAAACATACTTTAATTAGCCAAATTACATCATTAAGAGGAGATTAACATGATTAGCACTTGGGATTGCTATTGGAGGAGCCTTGGATTTCTTGCCTTCTACTGTTTATTTAGGAATTTGGATCTTGCTTTGGATTAAGGTGAGTAATTAGATCTCTCACTTACTAATTAGGTCATTATACACCCCAAGTGATGTTTAAAAATTATTTGAAAATACTAAAAATGTTTTTAAACCATATTACACCATATATATGAATTTTATATAATTTGGACTTGATTTGTAAAACATGTTCTTATAGATCCCTAACCATGTTCTTATAGATCCCTAACTTTCACCTTATATTTATATCACTTCAAAATGATATATTTGAATGTTTGGCTATTGTTAATGCTTACATATGATGAATGTATGATTGCTCTATGTTTGAATGGTTGAAAACTACAATCGAATGGCAATTTAGTTAGGAAGAAGCTATGGATCAGTGTTGATCCTTATGGATCGCTAGTGATTCATAGATTTTATTCCAAAGTAATCGCGATCGATATGGGGCAATAAGGAATGCCTCATAAGGTTGCACACTAAGTTTCAAGCCATTTAGAGTTCGCAAGGTCAAGATAGGGGCATTTAAAGCATGGATCGGTGAGACACAAAAGCATGGATCAGTGAGACTCAAAGGCATGGATCGGTGTAGGATCGAGTGCAGGGATCAGAAAGAGAATCAATAGTTGGACCGGTGGGAGTAAAAGGCATGGATCAGTGAAGTAGTTTGGAGTAGGAATCATGACACATGATATGGATTGGAGCAAGCAGAATGGTGGGAATGAAGTGGAGCAAAATGCGTACGAATTTGGCTAATTATGGGATCGGTCCTTATGGATCGATATCGATCCATGCGGATTGACCCAATCAAGGTGCAATCGATTATGGGGCATGGGGAGATGTGTTGGGGTTCATGTGTGAAGTGTGGGATCGGTGGTGATGGTTTGGTGTCCATGGATCGGTAGGGATGGTTCGGTGGTCATGGATCAGTGGTGATCCATGAGTTTGTTCCAAATATGATGAGATTGGTATGGGGTGACAAGGAAGTCCCCATAAGACTACTTTTCGAGTTTCAGACTGTTTAGAGTTCGTATGCTCGAGTTATGGTCATTTGAAGATGTATCGGTGGCGATTTTCGATGACGATGATGCGTGATTCGACGATGATGATTCCATGATAGGAAGTGGTGTCTTAGATGATGGATAGCTATACTTTGAGATGTAGAGTAACCGGATGGAAGGAACTATTGTAGGAAGGTTATGGGATGCACGATGGCATTCTATGACCGATGATGGTTGTCTAGAATATTTCCTAACCGCGATGACTTTAGACGAGAGCCATAAGGACAGTTCTAGGATGAGCTTGGCTATGGGTGATGTATGCAAAAGGGATCGTTGATATTCGTAGGTTTCAATGTGTACTCATAAAGCAAGGGTATTTGAGGATGCTCACTTGGGCATACGGGGTGCCCCGGATCACACGATGTTTTGATCCGAGTACCCTGGGATGTCTATAGGGGTGCAATCTAGGTCCTGACCTACTGAGTGGCATGGATTCGAGTACCGAGAAACCTAGACGTGGGTTAGTCCTTAGATCTACGGGGTTGGTCATATGAGTATCGTATATCTAATGCACTGAGTGAGTGAATGTGAAGATGGATGATGGATGCCATGTTTGTTTGATTGTTTTTATTACCTTAGGAATGTCACACGATGTAGATATTATCGATGCCGATATCTAGACACCCTTAATACCTTGATGAATATCACACCCATGATGACTATCATAGGGTAGCGTATATCTTTTATATGTTCTAACTCTGTGGATGCAAGGACAGGTCAAGTATGATTTTCCATACCATTTGTCATACTACATTGACTTTTATAGTTTTTGAGATTTCTATCGCTTACACCGGACTATTGTCTAACCTGGGGTTTTATGCTTTGCTTTCTATTACTCTATGTACTCTTAAATGAGTAGATTAGGAATATCAGGTCTAGTGAGCACGTGGAGCTAAATAGGTGGCAAGTAAAAGGCTATTCTCTCATATTATTATATGTACCCATTTGGTATTCTGCTACACAACACTATGGAGCTTACTAGTGCTTTACTATTTAGCGACAGTTTATAGGTTGTTATTCGATGTATAACTCTACTACTTATATTGTTCACTGTATGGATCTATATACTCTGATGTTGTGATTCATTCAGTTATTTATTGTCTCACCTATTTTATTTCTGAGATGTTTTACTACTATATTTTATTCAATGCGCTATGAGATATGCGACAGGTTTTTTGTTGCTTATCTGCTTTACAACCATTGATGATCGCCCCGCATTGACCGAGCACCGCTACAGTGCAATATACAACTATATTTGGTGTCGGTGGTGTAGGGTGGTCATCACATATTGTTTCTTTCTAAATGTATGACCATGAAAGAGATGTGACCGCACACTGTGTTGATTGAAGTGATAACACAACGCAACTTGCCAAACTTAGATGTAACCGCACGCTATGTTTAGGGACATATGTGACCAAACTTTTCATTCAAAGATGGATGTGACAAAACACTGTAAACGCATGATTTGGTAGTACTGGGACATTTCACACTGTGATCACATGTGCTGGTTCATGGGTAAGTATTAATTTTTATAATTATGACAAATTCTACATTTTATAAGTACCATTGCATATTCAAGAGTTTTACATATGCAAGTTGAAAAATCAATGACCCCACTAATTCCTATTTCTCTTCTAGAATCTTACACCCATAGACCATATGGAACATTGAATCCTAATCCATTTCCACCAAGAACTTCAACTCCTTGATATATCAAATGGAAGATAACATTACAAGGATTATAGACAATGAGAGCTTGAGATGTAGATGCAATATTTGGAAATTGAACTACAACAACAAACAGAAGACCAGCTAGAACATGGACTACATCGACCTAAACCACAAAAAGTAGAGGTGGAGGATTTCGATTGGGTATAATCCCCACATATTATGTGCAAATGTGGGTATAAATTTTTGTGTAACAACAGCCGGACCAAGCTCTCCATCTTCAGCACGTGGCGTACAAATATGGGTTAGAACACATTTATTTTTATAGAAGGAAGCCCTAATGTCACATGCCTACTAACCCATATTTATACACCACATCTCCATCAAAGTTTGATGATGTGGGACTATTCCAATTCCAAAACGTCATTCATATATTCACATGCGAGAGGATCTAAACAATCTCCTCCTTGACTGCATCACCTTAAAGTACTTTAAGAGCATTGTTTTCTTTCCATCATGGCCTAGTTCACAACCTTTTATTTTGATGCCACTTGTTGTGTAATAGTGGTCGGAACAAGCTCCTCATCTCCAACATGTGGCAGTATATGAGTTAGCACACAGTTATTATATCAAAAGAATCTCCAATATTATGTGCCTACTTACCTATATTTATAGACCACATCTCTATCAAATTTTCACGATGTGGGACTATTCTAATTCCAAATCGTATTTCATATTTCGATATGCGATACAACTTAAAATAAATCACCAATCACCGTTATATGAAATGGTAATGATGTTGTGCGACAATACTTCCATTACCTTCGGTACATTGACGGATGTGGGATTGAAGTATGTATTAACAAATAAATACTACCACGAGCTATAGATTATGCTTTGGAATTGGAAGAAGAAATTAGCTTATTAGGTATCCAACTTTATGAAGTTAGGAACTAAACTAATCGTCTTCGTAGTCATAGAACTTAAATATTGTTGCAATGTTTTATTACCTAGCCTTTAACTAGATAACTCATTGAATGTTAACGTTCCTATATTTCTGCATCATATAAATAATTGTTTTCTGTTAGAAAATCCCTAGAGGTGATATCCTATATATTTCAAAACAAATACTAAAACACATATATTCTGACTTGAATGAAAACATGTTATTAAAAAGCACAAACTCCGCAAATATACAATCAAATGAGCACATGATTAAGCAAAATAGTATGAGTTACACTAATATTAAATAGTAATATAGATTTAAGAAAAACCGCATAAGCCAATTATATTGAATTTCAAAGGCCTCATAACTAAGGAAATTAGTACAATATTCCCATCCCTAACGAGAGTCGAAAATGAGATGATTTTCCTCAAAAAAGTTTTTGTCTTACGCTTCTTTAATTATTTTGAAATTCTATCTCAAGACCTAGTAAAATTCATGTATGCTCTTCTAGTGTCCATAGTTATGCATCTAACTCTACAATTTGGATGGTTGTTGTATACCTTGTTCACTAAGTTTCAATAGCCTACATCACTAATATACATTCCTTGACCCTAAGCTCAAATTATGCCCATAGTCTGCCTCTATATAAGATTTCATTAGAACAAGCAGGTCCTCTATTGACTATGGAGCGTCTGACATCATTTTAGTACTCTACTTTAGATTTTATTATAAATTTTGGATTCATGATATCATTTTATAAGTGAAAGAGACAAATTACAGTATTTTTTTTTGAGAAAATGTATGTGTAGTGCGAGACTACATAGCCAAAAGCTAATTAAAAATTAAAAAGTTTTTTGATCAACATGCCTGATCGGTGGCAACAAAAACAATGGAGTTAAAGTTTAATGGGACAGATCCCACAAGCGTAGCAAATGACATAATACATATAGCAACATAAGGCAGCATAACAAAATAACATAGCACATCACAGGGCGCAGACAGCTAAAGCCCTTAAACCAAGAACAAAGCGTGCTAATCCATATCAAAGGGGTCAACATTAGCAGGAATGAATGGGAGGATTGCATCGCAACTATTGACTGATTCATTGTTGGGCTCGGCGCTACCAAGTCTAAGATGGAGAGGGAGGGAGCTATGGCCTATCCAAATAGAGAATAAATGAGTACCTTATAGCATAAGTTTAGAGGAGCACAAGCATTGTTATTAAAACATTTAGAGTTCCTCTCAGACCAAATAACCCAACTGAAAGCAGAGAGGAAGGTGCCACCTAGACAAGATTGAGGGCAATATTTCCAATGGTCATAGAAGGACTTAAAGAAGGGGATCGAGTGAAGAAGATGGATAACACACTTGGCCCAAACAAAGTATGCCAAGTCATAATTGATAAAAAGATGGTTGATGCTTTTAGTGCTGGAGTTGCATAAAGGATAGGTAGGATCAATGTTGATACCTTTGCGAATTGAGCGTTCTTTTGAAACACCCCACACCTCTTAATATACCCAAAAAGGGCACACTAAAGGATGTGGTGCTTTGTAGGTATAGCTAAAGCATCATAGAGACTAAGATTCACAAGATAAATAAGTAAAAATAGCGGAAACATTTATGTAACAACCCGGAAAATTAAACTATAATAATTAATTAACGAATAAATGAAATAATAAAATAACTTTGTGAAATTATCATAATTGAGCCACGGGAGTTGCACCATTGTGTCCGTGGTAATTTTCTGGTCAATTTCCATATATAGAATGTCAGAAACCAAGCTAATATGAGCAAGATACGAGGCAAACAAAAATGAAAAAAAAATATGGCCAGGTCGACGGCCGGTCGACCTGGGCAAGGGGGCGGTCGACCGCCCGGTCGACCCGCCTCAGGTGAAGGAATGAAGAATCGTTCCTTCATTCCAGTATGTTCCAACGAACCTTTTGCACGTCATTTACATCCTTTATTTCAATCTGGTCCTTCCAGTTTTGCATCTGATGGCTCCTATTCAGCCTATGACGTGGTTGCATCCTATTCAATCCTCAAATCCAATGGTCCGAGATCCACTTCTACCTCTATAAATAGACCCCTAGACCTAACACTTTTTTCTCATTCTAGGTTTCTCCAATTGGGTTCACCTTTCTAGGAATGACCTTAAACGGAATAATTTTTCCAAAGGTGAAAATCGTTATAAATTAAATTATTTTACAACTTCAAGTGGATCCGGGAAGACCAAAGGAAGAGCCTAGGACCGGAGGTGAGTGATTGTAATTATTTTAAGATTTCTTTAAGTAATTTAATATAATAGGGTTTCCAATAGTTGTGGTTTTACTATGATTTTTGAAATAGCCTTTTTAGTAGTTTATTTACAGTTTTTAGAATTATTTTCAGTCTATTTCCTTTCAGCTATTCTTTTCAGTAATTTTAGTTTATTTCTGTTAATTATAATTTTTTACTGTTAAGCATAGCTTTTTATTTTTTTACAGTTTATTTGCAGTATTTTAGTTTATTTACTGTTATTTATACATTATTTACATCTTCTTTCTACGTTGGGATTTTCTTCTATTTTCAGTTTTCTTTTATTTCTCCTTCTTCTTTGCGTATGGATTAGAATAGGATTAATGCGAATACGGATTAAATTGTAAGAAAACTGAAATAATGGAATATAAGATGTAAATTTCAAAGACTGTAATATAAATGGAATTGGACTGAAATTACGCCTAATTATGACGTTAATTGAATTGAATTAAAAATATTGGCCTAGTTATAACTTAGAATTATAACTAAAAAGAGTAAAAGATGAAAGAAGCTTATTTTCACACTTAGACCTTGGATTAAGTTATAAGCATGATTATAACGTATGTTATAATAAGAAAAAGAACAAAATAAGGCTTATTATTAAGACTTAGGAAAAATTAATAAGCACAGATAGTAGAGAAAAATATAAAAGCTTATTTAACTAATTTACCTAAGTTAATAAGCAAAGATGAAAGTAGGACCTGTATCAAATAGCATTCCCTATTAGACAAAACGGTGAGCCTAGGGCACGCTTATGCTAAGAATGGTAGTAATTGGTCAAATAGAAGTCCAAATCATGAAGGATTTGGATAAGGGGCGCAACTAGATATTGTTTGGATGAAGGGCTAGTACCAACAGCATTTTCCCTATAGATTCTATGG
This sequence comes from Allium fistulosum, assembly GCA_030737815.1. Taxonomy (NCBI): domain Eukaryota; kingdom Viridiplantae; phylum Streptophyta; class Magnoliopsida; order Asparagales; family Amaryllidaceae; genus Allium; species Allium fistulosum. The sequence goes on from CM060902.1 coordinate 219,779,937, forward strand.
ACACATGGTGATCTCACGTTAGCCTGAAGTGGGATGAGGGGCATGCTTATGCTGGAAGTTAGAGTTAATAAGAAGACCCAATAGGTGGAGCAAAAGGTAGCATGGGCATGGTGGCAGTTACGCGTGCGACTTCTATTCGGGTGCTCAGTAATAGCTATGAGTCCAAGCGCTTAGTATGGGTGTCTTTCGTAGACACCATTGCCTTCTGTGTAGGGAGCTATATATGTCATCCAGATCCATAGTGGTTGCTCTGTGCATCTTTCATAGATACCATTGGCTACTGTGTAGGGAGTTATATAGCAGCTGGTCCGCAGTAAGGTCTATGGAGTAGCAGGCCGATCAAAAAGGGTAGAATTAGGATTACATCCTAATTATAGGATTAGGAATTCAGCCTAACCAAAGCAGAAATCAAGGACAAGTGCAAACAATCAACGTTAACATATCTTATAGTTAATCGTATTTATTTCCAGTTTATCCCTTTCCTATTTCCTTTATTTCCTCTTTATATGCTAGAACTGTTGTAGAGTCAATTACTTTTATCTTGCTTAAGGACTCTAGTAATTACTATCATTCACTAGACTTTTAATCCGACCCACTCCTCTATTTTTTCCTTTTCCCTCCATAGGCAATCAAGGGAGAAGTCAGTAGATTACTGTTGCTTGGAGTTTTCTAGGAGGAGATTTCTACTATGTATTTCTTTTATTTTCAGCTTTTGTTCTTTCTATGTACTGGCTTATTATGAGGATATTATGTACTCTGATTTTGAGACTATGAATTATTCTTTCATAAGACATGATGGGTTTTGGGATATGGATGTTGTATTTGGTATTTGACATTATTTATGAATCAATAATGAAAGTTTTATTTTAAATAAGTTATTATTTTAGTTTTTGCTGTTTTTACCTATTTTTGTCTTGTGAATCTTAGTTTCTGTTAGTTTCATTTATACCTAAAATGCACCACGCCTTTTAATGTGTCCTTTTGGGTATATTAAGGGGTGTGGGTTGTTTCAATTTAAATAATAATTTATCATTCAAATTTAAACTTCATCTCAAAATAAGTCATAAAAACATAACATGTCTTAAAAATCTCTAATGTCTCCTGAAAATACATCTCAGTCTCATAAAATCAGAGTACAAAAGTAACAATAATAATAGTAATCCCTCTCACAAGTGCAAGTCCATCATAAGCCAAATAAAAAAGATGAAAAGCAGAGAAAATACATCTGAAATGAGAAAACTCCAGGATTGGATCTCCAAGCAACCTGAATCAACTCAACTCTGCTGGCCTATGGAGGGGAAAAAGGGAAATAGAGGAGTGGTTTAAATAATAAGTCTGGCGAGTGAAAGTAACTACTAGCATTTCTAAGCAAGATAAAGATAATAGACTAAGCAATAGTTCTAGCTTGAAAGAAAAATACAAAAAAGATAAAACTGAGGTAAAATACTGTTCCCAATTCTGTTTGACTGTTTGCTTTGATTGTTTGATTGTTTGCACTTATCTTAAACTGCTATGATTAGGCTGAAACAATAATCCTATCTCAACCGTTAACTTGATTAGGCTGAAATCCTAATTTTGTCCATTGATCGGCCTATTCTATTTCTGTTGTGCCACTGCGAACCAATCTTGTTGGTCATAGCAAAAGATACCTCTTTAGCGCTTAGGACGCAGTAGCGAATTATTTACCCTAATCGATGCCGCACGTTCGGTCATCACCGGTACACTATGTCACCCCATATTTGACCCTTTATTTGCCCTAATCAGCATAAGCGTGCCCAGCCTCACCTAACTGTTGTGAGACCAGCAGTCCTAGACCTGAAAGGGAATGCTGCCCAGCCTCACCTAACTGTTGTGAGACCATCAGTCCTTGACCTGAAAGGGAATGATGTCGGTACTGGTCCTAACAAATAACCTTCTAGTTTTGCTCCCCTTGCCCAAATCCCCAGATTTCAGCCTCTATCTATTTGGCCACTTATTTACGCTAATCCGCATAAGCGTGTCTCCGTCTCACCTACTATAGTGAGACCATCAATCCTAGATCTGAAAGGGAATGCTGCCAATATGGGCCCTACTTCTATATTTGCTTATGAACTTAATCTAAGTTTTAAAATAAGCCTCTTCTGTTATTTCTGCTATATTTTCTTATTAACTTAATCCAAGATCCAAGTTTTAAAATAAGCCTCTTCTGTTATTTCTTTCTTTCTAATTATAACCTATGTTATAATTGTTTTTGCAATTGTTACTCTTCTATTTTCTCTTTTTAGTTATAACCTCTTGTTATAATTATGCTTGCAAATATCTTAAATTTGCCTATTTCAGTCCATCTCTATTTTATTTCAGTTTTTCTTATTTTACATCCGATTTCTGTAAATTTAGTGTTTTTCTATTTTAATCCATATCGGCGAATTCTTCTCTTTTTAATTTATTCGCGTAAAAAGAAATTAAATCTCTATAAAAAGAAACTAACATTTACAAGCTAAATTCCAACTTAAAACATATGTAAATAGCTGTAAATAACTGTAAATAACTGAATAAAATAGCTAAATAATATAGCTAAATAAAATAGATTGAAAAGAACTTATGAAATTTACTTAAAAACTAACTGTAAATAACTTATATAAAAACTGTCTCAAAATTGTAGAAAAACTACAACTATTGGGAACCCTATTATTTAAATTGCTTAAAAATCTAAAATAATTAAAAAACATTCACTTGTGGTCCTTATCTCTAATTCTTGGCCTTCCTGGATCCACTTCTAGGGCGTAGAATATTTTTATTAAAATGATTTCCTCTCTAGAAATTTTTTCTATTTAGGGTCCTGCCTCAAGCAATGAACCCAATTGGGAGAAAATCTAAAGGAGAAAAATAGCTGAGCCTATGGTCTTATTTATAGTGTGACTGAGGGATCTCAGGTCATCGGATTCGAAGATTAAATCTGGTGCAACCATGTCATAGGCTCGCTAGGAACCGTCAGATGCAGCTAAGAAAGCACGAGATTTGACTGAAAATCAAAAATATAGTCATCGGCTCATACCTGGACGTTTTTACATCCAGGCGAAAACGCGGGCCGACCCAACCCCTTTGGGGGTCGACCCATAGGTTGACCTGACCCTAATGCGGGTCGACCTATGGACGTATATTATTTTATTTTTCATTTTCTTTTTTATAAAATTCTTATTCTTGTTTCTCTCATAACTTCTTCGTACTAGCTCGGATTTCGACAAGTTATATATGGAAATTGATCAGAAAATCGCCACGGACCCAATGGTGCAACTCCCATAGCTCGATTCTGACAATTTCACAAACTTATTTTATTGTTTAATTAATTCGTTAATTAATTATTATAGCTCAAATTTTGGGTTGTTACATTCTCTTCTCCTTAAAGGATTTCGTCCCCAAAATCTCCAAGGACAGAAGAATGAAATAAATATTTTCATCCAAATTCTACAACCACATATTCAACCATCATCCATTACATCCATTGTCCTTAAGCTTTCTATTGCAATTTATGATATATGCAATAGTGTAGTGTCAATGTCCTTAAATAATGCAAAAGATTAGACGGTCTACTGATTCAATCGATCTCCTTTTATGCAATCATGTCCTTGCCATGTATCCAAATGAATGTGAATTCCCTAATGACAACTGATAGTTCTATATGCATGCTACAATCATCATCCAAATTCAACAATCATATGATAATCACTCATTATAGCAACCATGAAATAAAATAAAAATGCAAGTGCACACACACCCATATGCATATGCTTTAGAAACCTAGTTAGGCCGATCCCTAAGAGATAATAGTTCCTAGTGTGTGTATATGCATCCATTAGCATCCACTAGCAAACACTTGCAGCCACTAGCGTCCATCATACATAACATGTTTACATTCAGTCCTACCATACATAGGTTAAATCCTAAGATCTACCCTTCCAAAAGGTACTAAAGGAAAGAACCTATTCAAAGCTAATGATGGAAATAGAAAATCAAGACGTACCCTCTGTTGATACACGAAGATTTTGATCAATGACAATGTGCTTCAACAAAAAGGAAGAGATATATGCAAAATTAGAGGAAGATCGATGAAGACCAAAGTATAAACATGAGTATGATTTTTATAGGTCTAAAGTCTAGATTATTTGTTAAAATCTATCCTCAAGAGATTTGCACGAACACTAAAACACATTCATAAAACTTCATTTTTATTCACACATTCACTGTGCATACTTTTATAGTTCAGTCGACTAAACAGGCATGGACAGTCGACCGAAACTGGCACACATTTACAAATATGCACAGTTTCAGTCGACTTAATTTCCTGCGCAGTCGACTGAAAGTATTCCTGAAAATTTTTCTTTATATTTTCAGTCGACTGAATATCCTACTCAGTCGACTGAATTTGAACAAGCGAATTTTCTCTGAATAGACACCTTCCTCTTCCCAAGAGTTGCAACCATTCTCCAATGGAAATGGAAGCATCTCTTATCTGCAACCTTTGGCAACACATGCACCTCTTCTACAAGAATAAATACATGATTCTAACATCATTTGATTTACCAATTCTAATTGCTTTAAATCTTTCTATTTTCTTGAACATACTTTTAGATTTCTTAAGTTTTCAAAAGCAATCACAAACCACTTCAATTGCTTGAATCTCTGTTTTAACTATAACACCTTTTGATTCATAGCAATTCACATTTCCTAAATCTTCATAAACACTTTGTATACTCTCGAGGATAAGATTATAGGAAAGTTGTACTCAATTTGACTCATTAGTGTTATCAAGAACACAACAAGTCAGAAATACTTTTAGTATCTAGTTGAAGTCCTCTTCGGTAGTTGAGGAAAGAAATCCCGTTCAGTTGTTCGGGTAAGTTGTAAACCTATTCCTCCGGGTTAAGTGAGGGTTATTGGTTAGTTGAATACCTAAGAGGAGCTTAGGGACTAGACGTAGGACAACAGGTCCGAACCAGTATAAAGTCTTGGTGTCTACTTTACTTACTGCTTATTACTATCTACCTAGACCATTTCACTATTCCATATTATACGATCCTCCCGCATAGACTCTTTCAATTGGTATCAGAGCAAGGTCGTCCTATAACCATAACACCGTTATTTGACATATTGATAATGTGGAAAACAACACAAGCACAACATCTACCTATAACTCTACATTTGCGGAAGGACAATCTACTCAAAGACCCCCTCTATTCAATGGACTAAACTATAATTATTGGGCTACAAGGATGAGGATTTATATGCAAGCAACAAGTTTTGAAGCCTGGAATGCAACATAAGCAGAACTCGTTGTACCCACAACGGAATATTCTACATGGATGCAAGCTCAAAAGAATGAAGTTAGTGCAAATGCCAAAGCTATGAATATGCTATTTTTTGCTTTGGATAGAAATGAATTCAATCGTGTTAGCATTTGTACTACTGCATATCAGATATGGAGTACACTTAAAACCATACATGAAGGCACAAACAAGGTTAAACAAACAAAGATCTCCATGCTAAAGAACCAGTTCCAAAACTTTAGAATGCGACAGAATGAATCCATCAATGACATGTACTCGAGGTTTCAAGACATTCATCATGCCTTAATAGGGCTAGGAGAAAAATACACGGATTTTGATATTGTATCTAAAGTTCTAAATTCACTCACTAATGAATGGGAGAGAAAAGTCTTAGCAATCGAAGAAGCAAATGATCTATCTACAATGAAACCAGAAGAATTAATTGGAAATCGTATGTCGTATGAAGTAAATATGCAAGCTAAGAAAGATCAAGCACAAGAAAGAAAAAATGTAGCTTTTCATGCGGAAAAGGAAGAATCAGAGTCTGAAGATGAGGATTTAGCATTTATAACCAAAAATTTCAAGAAATTCTTAAGATATAGAAAAGAAAATAAAAACAGATTCAAAAAGAATTTCTTGAACAAACCTTCATCCTCGAATATAGAATGCTTCAACTATCACAAAAAAGGTCACATGCAAAAAGACTGTCCAGAGCAAAAGAAAGAGAATCAGAACAAAAACAAGAAAGAAAAATTCAAAAAGAAGGCATTCTCTGTAACATAGGATGATTCAGATTCATCTTCATCTGAAAGTGAAAATGATAGGGACAATGAACTAGCGAATGTATGCTTTATGGCTCAAGAATCTGAGGTTAGTAATTTAACTTTCGATGATTTAATTGATGTAAATACTGAACTATTGAGTACAATAAAAAATCTTAAAAAGAAACTTAAGGAAACTCGTGAAAATAAGAACAAAGCTGAGTTTGAAAGGGATATGTTAAAAGATGAAAAGAAAATTCTAGAAGAAGAACTTGAAAAAGTTCAAGAGTCTCTTTCAAATTCGAAAACTCAATTATCTCTTTTAAGTCAAGAAATTGAAAATCAAAAGACAAAAAATGATATAATTGTTTCTGAAAATCATGAGTTAAAAACTCAGAATAAACAAGTTGGGCTAGAAAATAATAGTCTTCAAGTTACACTAGATAACATCACTAAAAATGTTTCTAACTTTAACAAAGGAAGAGAAAATTTATCTAAGATTTTAGAAAATTCTCAATCTTCCTCGAATAAACATGGATTAGGATATAAAAAGGAACCAAAAATTCCTAAAAAGATAAATACAAATATTAAGAGGAATATTGATTCAAAACAACAATTGTTATTAAGAAAACCTATTAAAACAAAAGAAGAAACTAATGTAGTTAAAATTTGGGTTCCAAAGACTAACAATATTTTAATTAGGAATAAATATATCAAAGCATTTATGGATAGTGTTCATAATAATAAAAATTATATTTATAAAAAGGATACTGAACCAAATTGGGTTTGGTTTCCTAAGTTCTAACTTTTTAGGACCCTATTGAAAGGTGGGTACCAATAATTTTGTATTTATTTTCAAGTCCCACTCAAAAAGAAGAAATGGATACTAGACATTGGTTGCTCAAAACACATGACCGGCGACAAAGATATGCTTACAAACATCACATACTTTGATGGTGGCTCGGTTACCTTAGGAGACAATTCAAAAGGCTATATCATTGGCAAAGGAGATGTGAGCAATTACGGTACATCAAATTTACCTTTTATTACAAATGTTTCATTAGTTAAAAATCTAAAACATAATCTTCTAAGCATAAGTCAACTTTGTGACAAAGGTTTTAAAATAACTTTTTCGGAAAATAAATGTAGTATTTTTGATCAAAACTAAAATCTTGTTTTTGAGGGAAATAGAGATAGGAACATTTATGTTTTAAATATGAAAATTAATCATAATACAATTATGTGTTTACTAGCCAAAGATAATGATCCTTGGTTGTGGCACAAAAGATTTTGTCATATTAATTTCAAAACTATTAGAAAACTTTCTAAAAATGAATTAGTAAGAGGTTTACCTAAGATAAACTTTAAGATAAAAAATCTTTGTGATGATTGTCAAATATGAAAATTAACAAAATCATCTTTCAAATCTAAGAAAAATATTTCAACTTTACAACCACTAGAATTACTTCATATGGATCTTTTCGGACCAACACAGGTTCAATCCATTAATCATAATCGATATGTATTTGTAATAGTTGATGATTTTTCAAGATATACATGGACCATTTTTATGAAAAATAAAAGTGATACATTTGAGCACTTTAAAACATTTGTCAAAAGAATTCAAAACACTAAAGATTTGAAAATTAAGAATATACGAAGTGATCATGGTGGCGAATTCGAAAAAGAAGCTTTTGAATCCTTCTGTAAAAAGAAAGGAATAAATCATAACTTTTCATTTCCTAGAACTCCTCAACAAAATGGAGTAGTGGAAAGAAAGAATAGAACATTACAAGAATGTGCAAGAATATTATTAAATGGAAGCCTTCTACCAAAACATTTTTGGGCAGAAACCGTAGCTACTGCATGTTATGTATTAAATCGTATTTCTATTCAACCATTAACTAAAAATACTTCATATGAACTTTTTAACAATATAAAACCAAATATCTCTTATTTTAAAATATTTGGATCAAAATGTTTTATTTTAAATACAAAAGACCAACTAGGAAAATTCGATCCAAAAGCTGATGAAGGAATTTTTGTAGGATACTCAGAACGAAGTAAGGCATATCGAGTTTTTAATAAACGAACAAATATAATCGAAGAAACTTTACATGTATCTTTTGATGAAAACTTTAATAAAAACTTGAGTATAAAAGATGATGATGAATTTATAATAAATACAGACAATACAAATCTTGAAAATATAAATAATACCGAACTTAGATCTCCACCTAGAATCTTACGAGATCACCCTGTACAAAACATAATCGGTGAAATTGATTCTCAAGTTAAAACTAGAAGTCAGCTAAACCAAATGGGACATGTTGCTTTTATTTCTACATTAGAACCTAAAAATCCTAAAGAAGCATCAACAGATGACTATTGGATTGTTGCTATGTAAGAAGAATTAAATCAATTCGAACGTAACGATGTTTGGGATTTAGTTCCTCGTCCTAATAATCAATCTGTTATAGGAACAAAATGAGTTTACAAAAATAAAGTAGACGAACAAGGAAATATAACTAGGAATAAAGCTAGACTAGTAGCACAAGGATATAATCAAGAAGAAGGTATCGACTTTGAAGAAACATTTGCTCCCGTTGCAAGACTTGAAGCAATACGTATTCTATTAGCCTTCGCTTGTTTTCACAATTTTAAACTTTATCAAATGGATGTTAAAAGTGCTTTTCTAAATGGTTTTATAAAAGAAAATGTGTACGTAGAACAACCCCCTTTATTCATACACGAAAAATATCCGGATCATGTATATAAATTAAAGAAAGCCCTTATATGGTCTTAAACAAGCACCTCGTGCTTGGTATGAGAGACTTAAAAGCTATTTACTAGATTCAGGATTTCAAATCGGAAAAGTAGATCAAACTCTATTCATTAAAAACACTTAAGGATTTTAATATAAATTTAACAAACTCTACAATATATTGTGATAATACAAGTACAATAAATTTATCTAAAAATCTGGTTAATCACTCTCGTACAAAACATATAGATATTCGTCACCACTTTCTACGTGACAATATCGAAAAAGGAATCATAAATTTAGAACATATTTCTACCGAAAATTAGATTGCCGATATATTTACTAAACCTTTATTAGAAAACTCATTTATAAAATTGCGACGAGAATTAGGAATAATTTCTTTTAAAGATATTTTATAACAAATATTATAAAAATATATAAACTCAGTCGACTAAGCAACTCTGCCCAGTCAACTGAATAACAAAAACAAAATTATTCAATATATATATTTCTATTCAGCTACCTAAATACATAATAGATTAAAGGATGTCTCTAATCCATCCATTTCTAACCAATGCTTTTAATCCAATAAAACAATGATTGGTTCTAAAACCTTATTAATTTTCCACCACATTTTTTAGCATTTTTATACTATAAATATACTTTTATACATATATTTATTTTCAAAAGAATTACAAAGTTTGAAAATTCTATATAAAAATGTCTTACGACAGCTCAAACTCTCATATCAACATCACCTCCTCAGTCGAAAACACTCCTACATCACCAAAACTTCCAACGCCAACACCAAAGCATGAACCAGTGTATAAATGGGAAAATTATCGCACTGGCTACACACCGGAATCAAAGAAGGCAAAACGTGGACTTTTTACCTCCCCTGATACAAAAAGAAAGATTGACGAGATTCATCACTTTCAACAACAACAAATTAATCTCCAACGAGAATTATATTTTGAACAGAAAGTAACGGCAAGACGACTAAGCTTTCTTGAGAAAATTGGTTTACATTTTTGTAGCTCAAAGAAAAATGAGGTGAGCGAGCCCCTACCTCGACCAAGTAGTGTGTTCGACCCATCTTCATCTTACCGTACACCAGCTGATCCCTTGAATCCTTGGATGTCCCCAAAGACTCCTCGGTATACTCCAAATTCATGGGAAATAAGCTATATGGAGAATGAAGGGAAAAAGACGCAAAAGGAAAATAGTTCATCTCCAAAGAAATAATTACTTTTGAAGACAATTCATGTTGTTATATATCTATACAATTGTAATTGCTTCTTTCAATAAAAATTTTTGCTTTCGAAATTCAGAAATAACACAAACAATTAAGCTTAAAACAAATTTTTCATAGCTCAATCGACTGACACCCTCTGCCCAGTCGACTAAAATTTCAACAGAAAATTTCAGCTAAAAATTCAGTCGACTTAATATACTGTTCAGTCGACTGAATCTAACACAGAAAAATTTCGTCCTTTGATTCAGTCGACTAAACGCCAATTCCCAGACAGTTTTTCCTTTTTTAACCATCAGATTTTTACCTACCCATTCACTTTTTACCTACAACAACATCTTCTTCCCCAATTAGTTTCAAAACCCTAACTCTTGAATTGCTCCAATCTCACTCAAATTATATACAAATGGCCCCAAAGAGATCTAGAGCTTCTTCTTCTTCATCCTCCGAGCCAATTGATGCTCAAATAGCACAATGGCTTTACGATGGAGTAGCTGTCACTAGGTGGAATAAGATGAAGAATTCTCGTATCTTCGAACATTCTTTTGTTGATTTTCAAAGCCTTCAGACATACAACATCCAAGCATTAACGGATCAAGCAGGTCTAACTTCTCTCTTGGATTTAAAAAGAAACGACCATGCAATAAATCATATCATGGTAAAATTATTTTATGCTAACCTTAATCTTGGACACCAAACTCCAAGAAATCCAAATGATAGTGTTTGGAGTATGGTATGTGGAAAGAAAGTTTGGTTCTCCCTCGACCGCATTTCACACATTTTAGGTTCTCCAAACTTTGGTAGCAAGCTTAAAGAAATAGACTTTAACCCTCGTATTCGTGACAACATCAATCATCAATTTTTGGATGATAACATCAACATCGGGGATCTTAAATCCACTTCCTTACATCCTAGAGCAAGAATTCTCCACATAGCTCTTATGAGAACAATCACCCCAAGAACGGGTTCATATGAACTTGTATACCCTAACAACTATCGCGCACTCTATGCACTTTGGGGTAATTATCAAGTTAATTGGGTTCAATTGATTCTTGATGAATTCCTTACATTCAATAATGGCAAAATGAGGACAATCTATTTTGGTGAGTATATCATGCGATTACTTCTCAATGTTGATACGCCATTACCTGAGTCCGAGAATACAATGGTGCACCAAATAAACCATCGGACCATAAGCCTAATGCAACTTCCGGCAAGACCTCCTCACATTATATCTCTTGCCGAATGGGAAGCTAGACATCAAGAACAACATCAACCTCCTCCACCTCAACAAGAAGAACCTTTAGACCAAGATGATGAAATTCGTATCATTGAACCAAATTTTACTACCAATCAATCTTTAGGAATTTTATCAAGAAATCAACAAATTCTTGATAATTTCCTCAAGAAGGTAGACCACAAGCTTGACAAAATTAAAGGATTCTTCAACAAGCTATGGGATGCAATCTCATGTTCAAGCACTACTACCGCTTCAACATCACGCGGCAAACGTCTGGCACCTACTTTTACATGGACGTCATCCGAAGAACATACAAGTAGCAGCACAAGCGGAGCTAGTGGTGGTCAAGGAGGAAGAGCCTACAGTCCACCAACAGGAGGACCAGTCATTCGAGAAACTGGAGAGAGAGAAGGCTCTTACGATTGGGATAAAGATCAATAATTTTTTATGGTTTGTTGTTATATGTTTTAACTTGTTTAAGTCTTGCATCTATGCTACTTATGCAATTTTTTATTGACTATGCTATTCTCTGATAATCTTAGAATTCTATTGTTCAGTGATTGTTTTAATACTATACATCTATGATTATTACTTCCTTTTTGTCGATGACAAAGGGAGAGAAATCTATGTAGCTAACTTTGTTTTGTAGGAAAGATAAGTGCATACATTCAGGGGGAGAAAATTAGTAAATACATCTCTATAACACATTAGTGTTGTCATCAATCAAAAAGGGGGAGAATGTTGATACACGAAGATTTTGATCAATGACAATGTGCTTCAACAAAAAGGAAGAGATATATGCAAAATCAGAGGAAGATCGATGAAGACCAAAGTATAAACATGAGTATGATTTTTATAGGTCTAAAGTCTAGATTATTTGTTAAAATCTATCCTCAAGAGATTTGCACGAACACTAAAACACATTCATAAAACTTCATTTTTATTCACACATTCACTGTGCATACTTTTATAGTTCAGTCGACTGAACAGGCATGGACAGTCGACTGAAATTGGCACACATTTACAAATATGCACAGTTTCAGTCGACTGAATTTCCTGCGCAGTCGACTGAAAGTATTCCTGAAAATTTTTCTTTATATTTTCAGTCGACTGAATATCCTGCTCAGTCGACTGAATTTGAACCAGCGAATTTTCTCTGAATAGACACCTTCCTCTTCCCAAGAGTTGCAACCATTCTCCAATGGAAATGGAAGCATCTCTTGTATGCAACCTTTGGCAACACATGCACCTCTTCTACAAGAATAAATACATGATTCTAACATCATTTGATTTACCAATTCTAATTGCTTTAATCTTTCTATTTTCTTGAACATACTTTCGGATTTCTTAAGTTTTCAAAAGCAATCACAAACCACTTCAATTGCTTGAATCTCTGTTTTAACTATAACACCTTTTGATTCATAGCAATTCACATTTCCTAAATCTTCACAAACACTTTGTATACTCTCGAGGATAAGATTATAGGAAAGTTGTACTCAATTTGACTCATTAGTGTTATCAAGAACACAACAAGTCAGAAATACTTTTAGTATCTAGTTGAAGTCCTCTTTGGTAGTTGAGGCAAGAAATCCCGTTCGGTTGTTCGGGTAAGTTGTAAACCTATTCCTCCGGGTTAAGTGAGGGCTGTTGGTTAGTTGAATACCTAAGAGGAGCTTAGGGACTGGACGTAGGACAAGAGGTCCGAACCAATATAAAGTCTTGGTGTCTACTTTACTTACTGCTTATTACTATCTACCTAGACCATTTCACTATTCCATATTATACGATCCTCCCGCATAGACTCTTTCACCCTCGAAGTGATGTGGATAAGAGGTATGTATTTTCTCCTCAGCTTCCCATGTAACGTCCTCAATACTATCTCCCCACTGCACCTTAACCAACGAGACTTCCTTATTCCTAAGCTTCTTGATATCATGTCCAACGATCTTGGTAGGAATGCGAGGAACCGATGCTTCTCTCTCCACTTCAACTTCCTCAAGTTGGCTAGGTTCCACAACCTCTGTTGAATCATGTAAGCACTTTCTCAAGTGCGAAACATGAAAAACATCATGAACTTCCACGAGCCTCTTTGGTAGCTTTATCCAATACGCCATCTTCCCTACGCTTTCCACAATGGGGAACAGTCCTACGAATCTGGGAGCAAGTTTCCCACTTGATCCAAACCTTACTACCTTTCTTAGCGGAGATACCTTAATGAAAACCAAGTCTCCTACCTCAAACTCAATATCCCTTCTCCGCTTATCTGCATAGGATTTCTACCTATCTTGGGTCGTCTTCATTCTTCTTCTAATCAAATCAATCTTTTGCGAAGTCTCTCTAACCATGTCGGGACCAAGTAGCAATCTTTCTGTAGACGCTAACCAACACGAATGCGACTTGCAAGGTCTTCCATAAAGGGCTTCAAAGGAGCCATCCCGATGCTAGCCTGAAAACTATTGTTATAAGCGAATTCCACTAAAGGAAAGTGCTCCTCCTAAGTCCCTTCAAAATCAAGAATGCACATCCTCAACAAATCCTCAAGAACTCTATTAACTCTCTCTGTTTGGCCATTTGTTTGAGGGTGATAGGCTGTACTCAATCTAAGCTGTGTACCTAAAGCCTCTTGCAAGGTCCTCCAAAACTCGCTAGTAAAGATAGGGTCTCTATCGCTCACTATGCTAGAGGGAACTCCATGAAGTCGGACTATCTCATGAACATATAGGGATGCCAAATTAGGTGTTGTCCTCTTACTCTTGACCGGAATGAAGTGGGCGCTCTTAGTCAAATGATCTACAATCATCCAAATACTGGTATTCCCCTTCCTAGATCGGGGTAAACCATCTATGAAGTCCATCAAAACACTATCCAACTTCCATTCAGGTAAATCCAATGGTTGAAGCAATCCGCCAGGCCTCTGCTGCTCTGCCTTAACTCTTTGACACACAAAACTCTGCTACATCCTTCTTCATGCCACTCCAATAAAACACTCTCTTCATGTCCCTATACACCTTATCACCGCCCGGATGAATAGTCATCCGAGAATGGTGTGCCTCTAATAGAACTGCTCCCATCAAATCACCAGTGCGGGACAAAGTCTTCCATCTCTCCTTAGCCACCCTTTACCATCGATGGAATAGCATAGGAGATGTCTAGAGACCTCTCCTTTGCTAATCCTATCCAGAATATCCACAAGCTCTGAATCTTCTCGCTGCCTCGAGCCAATCTGATCTATAAGGGTAGGCTTAACCTCAAGTGTTGCCAATAATCCAGGGGTAATGTCCGTAGAGGGCTTAAAATCAAAGGTGGAAATAAACTCTAGGCTTTTCCACTCCACGAACATTGGACTAAGGGTTGCTCTCTTTCTACTTGATGCATTCGCAACCACGTTTCCTTTACCAGGGGTGTAAGCTATCTCAAAGTCATATGATGCTAGAAACTCCATCCAACCCTGCTGCCTCAAGTTTAAATCCTTTTGTGAGAATAGGTATTTCAATGATTTATGGTCAGTGAAAAGCTCGAACCTCTCTCCTAGTAGGTAATGTCTCCAAGACTTGAGCATGAAAAAAATAGCAGCTAGCTCCAAATCATGGGTGGGGTATTTCTTCTCATGAGTTCTCAACTGTCTACTCCTATAGCATACTATCCTTCCCTCTTGCATCAATACTGCTCCAAGGCCAGTCCCACATGCATCAGTGTATACTGTAAAAGGCTTAGCTTCGTCGGGTAAAACTAACATTGGCACACTAGTAAGGGCTCTCTTTAGCATCGTGAAGGAATCCTCACAATCCACGTCCCACACGAATGCCACGTTCTTCTTAGTGAGGCGAGTAAGCGGTGTTGAAATCTTACCGAAATCTCTGATAAACTTCCTATAATAACTAGCTAAACCTAGGAAGCTTCTAACTTCGGTAACATTCTTGGCGGCCTTCCAATCCTGTACTGCTAATATCTTAGTGGGATCCACAGCTAGACCTTCTCTTGAGACTACATGCCCCAAAAAACGCACCTTCTCACGCCAAAAGTGACACTTCGAGAATTTTGCTTTCAATTGATGAACACGAAGTGTACGAAGAACCTCCTCAAGATTAATAGCATGCTCTTCCACACTCTTGGAAAACACCAAAATGTCGTCCACAAACACTACAATGAACTTATTTAGGACATCTTGAAAAACACGACTCATCAGATCTACAAAATAGGATGGGGCATTGGTCAGCCCAAATGGCATAACCAACCACTCAAAGAATCCATCGGGTGTCCTAAATGTTGTCTTATCAATGCTATCATCAGCGACCCTAAGCTGATGAAATCCACTGGCTAAGTCAAGCTGAGAAAATACTGAAGAGCTAACCAACTGATCGAAAAGACCATCTATCCTAGGAAGTGGGTAACGGTTCTTCTTTATGAGCTTATTCAACTCTCTATAGTCTACGCAAAGTCGAAGGGAAGCATCCGCCTTTGTAGCAAAGACGATTGGCGCTCCCCACTCAGATATGCTCCGTCTGATGAAGCCTTTATCCAATAGCTCCCAATCTGCTTACTTAACTCCTTTCTCTCCCTAGGAGCCATATGTCTCACGGGCAATGCCACTGGCTTAACATTGTCATTCAGATAGATCCTAAAGTCGATTTCTCTCTTACAGGGTAGCCCCTAACCTCCTCAAAAACGTCTGGGAAATCTCTAACAACTGGAACTGAATATAACTCCTAGTGATGAATCAAGGGAATAAAGGAAGCTACAAATGACTTACCCATGTGGGTCGCAAGAAACCTCGAGAGGCCGTCTGCTACATGTCTCTAGTCTAACGACTCTCCTCTCGCAGTCCAATATCGCACCATAAGTGGATAACCAGTCCATCCCCAAAATTATCCCATATCCCGAAAATCCTAGTAGGTAGGCGTCACAATCAAATTCTACGCCTAGTATAAAAAATTTCAAACCCCTACAAATCATGAATAAATGTGCTGATCCTCCTATGGTGTTTGAAACAACTATAGGGTCTACAACTAGAGAAATATCTAAGTGCAAACAATCAACCAAGGAACTAGAAATGAAAGAATACGATGCTCCAGAGTCAAAAAGAGTTTGAATAGGAAAATTTGAAATAGAGATCAAACCTTCTATAAAGACTTTCTTACCTCGATCCGGTCCACTACTAGAAGGTGCTACATCCAAAGCCTGTACTTGGGTCGTAGGTGCACCTACTCTCTGCCCCGTCCTCTGAGGACAAGCTCTACTAAGGTGTCCAGGCTGCCCACAGTTGTAACACCACCCATTCGTCGTGTCCTTCTTAAAACCAATCCACAATTATGACATTTCTTGCCTTTCTTGATCTGTCCCTTTTGAGGTCCTCCTCCTTTCTTCTTGTCCTTCTTATTCTTCCACCACTGCTTCTTAGAGTTTTCTAATTTAGGAACCTCCTTAACCTCTTCTTTCTTAGCAACATCTGACATGAGAGCCATTTCCACAAGTGACTCATACATTGCTCCCATAGGTACATGTGTCAATGCCAACCCTTAAAAGGGCTGGTTCAAAACCTTAACAAACTTAGTGGCCTTCTTCTACGGTGTATTAACAAGCTCCATCCTGAACCACGATAACTCATTAAATGGATTTATATACTCCTACACTGAAAGACTCCCTTGCTTCAGACTAATGAACTTCTCCAACTGCACGCTTTCCTCGGCTTGTGACATGAACTTTCTCTTAAACCTTTCCCGAAATCCAAACCAACCAATGTCTCTACCCTCCATCTCTATGATCTCCCATCAGTAAGAAGCTTTTCCCTTCAGCTGCCAAGATGTAAGCTGAACTCTCTATCGGTCCTCAAATCCTAACAGCCCAAATATCTGCTCTGTATTCCTCAACCAAGTTTGTGCCTCTATGAAATCCTATGTGCCAGAAAACGTCTTGCCTCCTAGACTAGCGAAGTCATTGCATAGCTTAGAAGAATTGGCTGGTGCAGGTGGATTAATGTGATCTCCACCTGCTGGTGCTGCATTGGGCACTTGCCCTTGCACCTCTGGTGCCTTAGCTTGGTGGTATCTACGGAACCAGGCAGTGGCTTGGACACCCTTTGGAAGATTTGAGGCATCAGCCATACTATGCAAAGAAAAGAAAATTTAGGCTCGAAAGAATCGAAAGAAGGTTGAGCTGGACTTTAAGGGGATTTTCATAAAAACTCTCATATACTTGAAAACTATTTCTAAGAGTTTCTTTTTGAAAAATAGTTTGAAAATATGTTACCTTTGAAAAAGACTTTACTTTTAAAACAAGTTTTTAGGAATCCTGTAACCTTAGGCTCTGAACCAAGTGAAACATGCTGCACCCCTTAATATACCCAAAAAGGGCACACTAAAGGATATGGTGCGTTGTAGGTATAGCTAAAGCATCACAGAGACTAAGATTCACAAGACAAATAAGTAAAAACAGCGGAAACATTTAAATATTAATTCATCATTCGAAATTAAAATTCATCTCAAAATAAGTCATAAAAACATAACATGTCTTAAAAATCTCTTATGTCTCATGAAATACATCTCAGACTCATAAAATCAGAGTACAAAAGTAACAATAATAATAGTAATCCCTCTCACAAGTTCAAGTCCATCATAAGCCAAATGAAAAGAATGAAAAGTAGAGAAAATACATCTGAAATGAGAAAACTCCGGGAATGGATCCCCAAGCAACCTGAATCAACTCAACTCTGGTGGCCTATGGGGGAAAAGGGGAAATAGAGGAGTGGGTCAAACAATAAGTTTGGTAAGTGAAAGTAATTACTAGCATTTCTAAGCAAGATAAAGATAATAGACTAAGCAATAGCTCTAGCTTGAAAGGAAAATATATAAAAGATAAAACTAGGGTAAAATACTATTTTCGATTCTGTTTGACTGTTTGATTTGATTGTTTGATTGTGTGCACTTATCTTAAACTGCTATGATTAGGATGAAACCCTAATCCTATCTCAACTGCTAACTTGATTAGGCTGAAATCCTAATTCTACTCATTGATCGGCCTGTTTTATCTCTGTTATGCCACTGCAAACCAATCTTGTTGGTCACAGCAAAAGACACCTCTTTAGCACTTAGGACGCAGTAGTGAATTATTTACCCTAATCAATGTCGCACACTCGGTCATCGCTAGTACACAGTAACTATCGCCCCATATTTGACCCTTTATTTACTCTAATCAGCATAAGCGTGCCCAGCCTCACCTAACTGTTGCGAGACCATCAGTCCTAGATCTAAAAGGGAATACTACCCAGCCTCACCTGACTATTGTGAGACTATCAGTCCTAGACCTGAAAGGGAATGTTGCCGGTACTGGTCCTAACAAAAAATCTTCTAGTTTTGCGCCCCTTAACCAAATCTTCAGATTTGAGCCTCTATCTATTTGGCCACTTATTTACCCTAATCAGCATAAGCGTGTCCCAGCCTCGCCTACTATTATGAGACCATCAGTCCTAGATCTGAAAGGGAATGCTGCCGGTATGGGCCCTACTTCTATATTTGCTTATTAACTTAATCTAAGTTTTAAAATAAGCCTCTTCTGTTATTTCTGCTATATTTGCTTATTAACTTAATCCAAGATCTAAGTTTTAAAATAAGCCTCTTCTATTATTTCTTTCTTTCTAATTATAACCTATGTTATAATTGTTCTTGCAACTATTACTCTTCTATTTTCTCTTTTTAGTTATAACCTCTTGTTATAATTATGCTTGCAAATATCTTAAATTTTCCTATTTCAGTCCATCTCTATTTTATTTCAGCTTTTCTTATTTTACATCTGATTTCTGTAAATTATGTGTTTTTCTATTTTAATCCATATTGGCGAATTCTTCTCTCTTTAATTTATTCGCGTAAAAAGGGATTAAAACTCTATAAAAAGAAACTAACACTTAAAGGCTAAATTCCAACTTAAAAAAGATATAAATAACTGTAACTAACTGTAAATAACTGAATAAATAGCTAAATAAAATAGCTGAATAAAATAGACTGAAAAGAACTTCTGAAATTTACTTAAAAACTAAATGTAAATAACTTATATAAAAACTGTCTCAAAATTGTAGAAAAACTACAACTATTAGGAACCCTATTATTTTAAAAATCTAAAATAATTACAAAACACTCACCTGTGGTCCTTAGCTCTAATCCTTGGCCTTCCTGGATCTACTTCTAGGGCTTAGGATATTTTTATTAAAAAGATTTCCTCCCTAGAAATTTTTTCTATTTAGGGTCCAGCCTCAGGCAATGAACCCAATTGGGAGAAATCTGAATGAGAAAAATAGTTAAACCTAGGGTATTATTTATAGTACGACTTAGGGATCTCAGACCATCGGATTTAAAGATTAAATCTGGTGCAATCACATCATAGGCTCGCTAGGAACCGTCGGATGTAGCTAAGAACGCACAAGATTTAACTGAAAATAAAAAATATAGTCATCAGCTCGTACCTGGACGTTTTTACATCCAAGCGGAAATGCGGGTCGACCCAACCCCTTTAGGGGTCGACCCATAAGTCGACCTGACCCTAATGCGAGTCGACTTATGGATGTACATTATTATTATTTTTCATTTTTTTATAAAATTCTGATTCTTGTTTCTCTCGTAAGTTCTTCGTACTAGCTCGGATTTCGACAAATTATATATGGAAATTGACCAAAAAATCGCTACGGACCCAATAGTCCAATTCCCGTAGCTTGATTCTGACAATTTCACAAAATTATTTTATTGTTTAATTAATTCGTTAATTAATTATTATAGCTCAAATTTTGGGTTGTTACATCTTTGTTGTTAATCTTTCCAATGGTAGAAGCCACATGAGAAATTTGACTCTCGGGGGAACGGTGCACCTTTAGAGCCTGGAAAAAGAGTAGTGTCTACCAGTATCATTAAGGTGGGAGTAGAGTGAGCTGACAAGGAATTTTCCACTGGGAAGATGCCCCAAACATATTGGTCTGGGGAGGAGGATGGAGGAAGATTGCAGAATCAAGATTGGAGGAAATGGAGGAGCAGGGAGATAGTTAGACTAGTAATAGCATGGTTGGAGTGGAAACAACTGCTCCTCGATCTAAGGGCCTCGCTCACGGTGATGGAATGGCTGTTAACAGTAGCAAAGAGGTCAGGGATAGTGAGGCTAATAGGAGAGTTCTTGATCTAGGTATCATGCTAGAAGTTGCACATGGAGCCATTACCAATTTTGATAGAGACATGAGACTTTACCCAGAAGTACGAGCACAGAACTCCAAATTAGAATAACAAAGGTTTGCAGTTAGAAGAGGAGTGAAGAATTTGAAAAGGGTTCGATTTGTAATATTTGAACATGATCCAGGTTTTTCAAATATAGGTATCCTTGTTAATGCATCGCCATATCCATTTAACCAGGAGCACCAGATTGAAGAGCTTGATGTCGGGGATCCCAAGGCCTCCCTAGGAAGTAGATTTGTAAACAGTGAGCCAACTCACTAGGTTGCTAGCAGAGGAGTCATGCCAAAGGAAGTTACGTCTAAGTTGATCAATCCTCACAACGACCCAGCTAAGGGCTTTGTGAAATGAGAGCCAATAAGTGGGGACTGCAGAAAGTACCGATTTAACAAGGATGAGCCTTCCTACCTTGGAAAGTGATGAGGCTTTCCAAGTGTAAGGCGGTTGGGAATTTTAGAGATAATCGATTGCCAATCCACATGCATGAGTTTAGAAGGATGGATCATGATGCCGAGATATGTGATTGGGAAATGTTCGAGCTTGTAGTTAAGGGCTAAAGCAACGGAAGGACCAAGGTGATCAGCACTCCCAATCGTAATGACCTAGCTTTTGGACAAGTTGATGGTAAGACCAGAAACTAGCTCAAAGGAGTAAAGGATTAACTTGAGGTTATGAATATGGGTTGGAGATGGGGAAGAGAAGAGGATGGTGTCGTCGGTGTATTGAATGTTGGAGATATTAATATTCAAGTTAGGGAGGCCAACACCAGCGAGAGGATTCTAAGTGATCGCCATCTTATTCATTATGTTAAAAACCTCAGAGTACAAATAGAAGAAGGAAAGAGGGTCGCATTGATGCAGACCACGAGTCGATTTGAGTAAACCCCACTAATACCGTTGACATAAATTGAGGACATTCTTGAGTGCATGATATGTCTAATCCAATCAGTCTATCTAGAAGTAAAAGCATGGTGATTAAGAGTGTTGAGGATGACGTTCCTGCTTGAATCATCAAAGGCTTTGGAAAAGTTGAGCTTGAGGATGACATAGGGGGAGTCAGTGTTATGACAGTGAAAAATGATTTCCTGAGTGGTAGCGGCAGAATCAAGGATGTTACATCCAAGGATGAAGGAAGATTTCCATAGCCCAACAACAAAGGAAATGTGCATCTGGAGGCAGTTGTCGAGAACTTTTGTGATGAGTTTGAAAGTGGTGTTAAGAAGGATAATGACACAGAAATCAGAGACAAGGTTGGCACCATACTTCTTAGGAATAAGGATCACATTCGCATAGTTGATTCTGGCAATTGTGGAGGGGTTGTGTAACATACGCATTTTTAACCCCCGAACGTCGACACTAATACATCAACGGTATTCACATGCCAATCATCCAAGTGCCTAAAAGATGAAAAGTTAGGGTAAAAATAAAAGAAAAAGAAATAAAACAAGGAAGAAGGAACACAATTTTATAATCTCACAATGGAACGATCATACATAATATCAAAAGATAATATAAACTATCAACCTAAGATATAAAGTTTTTCAGAGTTACAGTAATCAGCCCTGACAGTTATAACAACATGTCCTAACAAATGTTGATGATACACACAAAGTAATGCAGCGGAAATAAATACTACGATAGGTAGAACTCCAGCTTTTCTCTAGAATCTCCAAAGCATCCAAAGCTAAATCTGAAAACATGCATGGGGCTGACCCAAGCATTATAAGAAAATAACATCCGGATCAGTCTGGTAAACCAGCGTAAGAAACTCAAGAACAAATGTAACTAGAATAGTAATCATTGAGACCGTACGGATACCCATAATGGTTTTCCCCTTAAAGAAGCCAATCATTCATTAAGTTTAATATATAGTTATATGATAGGTAATATCTAGGGTGTAACACATAAATCATATCAAATAGCTATCATGCTTACATTGGTCACACACAACATATTTAGGGTACAATAAAAATCGATAAGGCACGTTCGCATAGAATTTTCCAATAGAGACATCCCTGATAAACTGAGGCAGCCTCTTGACATGGGTCAGAAATTACTTTCCAAGCGTCGTATATCTCTAGATAAAATATACCATTAAGATAAACACAACTAGCCCATGCATGAACCTATAGAACCACGTGGAACCAAGTACCATCAACTACCGCGTGCAACATCGATAAGCATACTCTAGATAATGGAGTTGATATACCTCATCGTGGGTCAGAAAAACCCCGGGTTGTGTGTCCTACTCTGGTTTCTGTCATTTCTGATGTCGAGGTCATGTTCGACATCTTTCCCACGAGTCTTCATCACTCGAACAGAACATGAATCCCCAAATGGATTCCATTATCTCGAATATATCACAAATTCCCAAATGAATTCCCATATCTCGAACAGATCACGAATCACTACATGGATTCGAGGATCTTGAACAGATCTCGAACTTCCACGTAGGTTCCCCTGCATAAGTCTTTTGACGAATTCTAACGTTATTCTCTCTCTTAGAGTACTCCTCAAGATAGACAGTCCCATACGATAGCATCGTTTGAAATGTTAACGGTGACCTTTCCCTTGGAATTAACCTCTGGGTAGACAATTCAACTCTATAAAATTCACTTGACAACCGCTTCTAGAACATAGATCACGTACTTGTTTTGAAATGGTATTCGGTAAGTAGAACACTTACCGATCCCGGTCTCTTCAAAATCAACCAAAGAATTTTCTGGTTAACTCAATCCTGGTTCTCTCAAAAGTAAGTGAATAAATAAAATGTCCAATTTAAGAGGGGATAAAAGGTTTCTAATTAGGGAGCATTTATCGAGGTTCCTCAAACCCCTAACATTCTAAGAATGAATCTTCATAAGAAAAGGGAGATACGCTCCTTTTCCAAAGCATACATGACCGAAACATGCTCAGGCAATAAAAAGATTCCCATGTAGCGATTTTTCTGTTCATATTATTATTAGAGGAAGTAAAAATAGCGGGTTGAAAAATAGTATCAGCCATACGAAAAGGAGAGCTAGCAGAGCACTGGAGTAGTCTTGCACTATGTCCGACGGAGGTGGTGGATACAACTAGGGAGTCGTGTGGAGGATGGAGGGTTCAGGAATCCTCAGGAGATCAAGGTCCATATCTTGAGCAGGAAGGTCCTTATCAGGAATGATAGGAACTGGAGGAGTAGGGAGAGTAGGCAGGTGGAGAGCGGTGAGGTCTACATCATCATAACAATGAAAAGGATTCTCGGGGGGTGAGGGCCAATGGGACCATGTAGCAGTTCCCTCAACCTCCTCAAAAGCAAAACAGAAACCAATGGCACCACACTAGCCTTTCAAAATCTCATCTCTTCTTGTGGCTATCTCCACCTCCACTTTGCATGGCGTCAGAACTATTGGGTTCTTGAGGGAACTGATCATTTGGGGGAGGAGTAGTGTTCGGGGAACTCGGGATGCCTGCTGCCTTTCTTTCCAGCAGCTAATAATGCCATCTCCAAAGATAAGATCTGTTAGGTCGAGAGGAGGGTGGCAATGTTCCTAGGGCTCCAGGGAGATCTTGAAGTCCAGGTCATCTAGGGAGGAGACGATGGTGCAAGGAAGGGAAATCGCTTTATCCATGCATATCTAAGCAAAGACGTGGCGATGGTTTGAAGCGGCCCATGGACAGGAGTCTAGGTCAACAAAAAGACCAAAGGCTTGAGGATGGAAAAAAGCAAGTAGCGTTCAGAACGAAGGTTCCATTGAATACCTTGGACGTCGATCCAAGATAAAGGGAAGTATTTGCGGTTGTAAGACTTAAAATAAAGGGACCATTTGGCGCATAAAG
This sequence comes from Allium fistulosum, assembly GCA_030737815.1. Taxonomy (NCBI): domain Eukaryota; kingdom Viridiplantae; phylum Streptophyta; class Magnoliopsida; order Asparagales; family Amaryllidaceae; genus Allium; species Allium fistulosum. Next base: position 219,804,278 of record CM060902.1, read on the forward strand.
GGCTCAGCTTGGTTGATGGAAAAAGCGACGGTTGATAGCTATCGTAAGGATTCTGGAATTGGGGAAGCAAAAGATGTAGTTGCGGTCGCTAAAGAGGGAAATGTCCTAATCGTTGTAGCAGAATGTGATCAACAGACATTATCGACCAGAGCCAATCGTCCAAAAGTTAGCAACTACAGTGAGGACGACCATGTGATTAGAAATTTCAGAGGAAGACATTGGGGCGGCTGGAGGAGCTGAAGAGTTTGGAGAGTGAGTGGAATGGTTTCATGTATTGGACATAAGAAATTTAATGCTGGAGGATTTGAAAGGTGGGCCAGGTGGAATGATGAGGGATATCACTTATAAAGATATGGAAGGAGAATGGTTTGTCTCAGGAACAGGGATATAGGAGAAAGGTCCTTTCTGTTGTAACTTTTTGTGCCTGGAACATGCAGAGATGGAATGTCCTATGAACCCATAGGAATAGCACATGCGTCCATTTCTGCACACTTTTGCTATGTGTCTAAGAAGGGCACAACGTAGGCAGTGATTTTTGATTTCAAATACTTCAACAAATGGAAGATGGACTTGAAAGGCGGTAAGTAGATCCACTGCATCGCAACTGAGGGCTTGGGGGCAGGTCTTGGAAGTAATGGGGAAGGCGGGCAACTAATCACCACCTCGGCAAACGATCTGCGAGGCATTAGAGTAGAGCTATAGATAAGGGAGACCGAGCGGTAGAGGGAAGCTTCGACGATCATCAGATCCAAAGTGAGAAGGGCTGAAGAAGTCTGGGAATTGAAGGAGGAGAAGATGGGATGAAAGAAGACAAATAAAGGGCAAGAGGAGCTTGAGGAAGAGGAAGCCATTGCCAAAGAATTATTTAACTATATTAGAACTTGTTGCACGAGATGGAGTATTGACACTAATTAAAAAGTTCCTACCTTAGTCGCAGGGTGAAGGCAATAATATTTGGCATATAATATGATAGGTTATAGATAACGTCGGCCCCTGACTGATTAGTAGCCAGCGTTTTAGTTAAGAAAGAGCGTTTAGTGACGAAAACTCTATCGTTTCCGCGGCTGTTTTGAATGCTTCTAGTGTACCAAACTATGATTGTTGCAACTTGGTTTCGTTCATATCTTTGTTGTTCTTAGTTTGAGGCGGCCGCAGGCAATGATGGATGTTGCACATGACACGATCAATTTGACTCGACGGTGCTAATACTAATAGAAGTAGCGTACTCTCCGTCTAGCGAAGGGGACCGAAGGAGACCGAAGCATGAGGCGAGCGAAGTGAGCGGGAGGCCTCCTAGGTATCATAGGCGCCTTGTTAGTTGTCACCTTGTGGGAACTTAGACAACCGGGAGCTCCGACAACCAACAAGGGAGCCTTAAACAAAATCAAAGGCCTTCCCCTATTTCTGCATTTCTTTCTCTATTTGACCCGCCTCATGAAAAATGAGAGTCCTCCTGATTCGTATTGTCACTTGACTTGATGATACATGTTTATGAAATGAGATAACTTCCCTATTGTATAGCTAATCGACATAAAAAAGACTAAATTCAAATATGTAAATTCATTAGTTTTTAAAAAAGTTACCACTAAAGAAAAAATAAATACAATGCTTCGAAATAAACAATATTATACTAAAAGACCAATGAAAATAAAGTTATCCTAAAAGTTGGAAGACTTGCCTTATCTCTTCTCTTTCTTCCTATTGATGTTGTTTCTCTACCTTCTGTTCTAACCATTTCTTTGTTCGCTTCTGCTCTTCTTCATCCTCCATCGATTTTGTTTCGTTTTGTACAACTGACACACATTGCACAATTTCGTTGTACTGGGCGGTGTAATCAATTTTACTTTTTGATCTTCACTATCCCGGTGCCCTCCTTGCATCGTTACTGCAAAACAGAGTGAAATCATGATCTTCAAATGCTTAAGGAACATTAGGATCACTAATACTTTAAACAACATTCACTATTCTAGGAGCAAATTAAAAGGCAGTGTGTTGCTTGTTAATTTTGCTCATTTGTCTTCTTGTTTTGGATAATTGTAGACGAGCAAAAGACTAAAGGCAACTCCCTTATTTTCTTTTACATGCACTTTGTGGGCCTTTTCTAGCTGAAATTTATCAACTATTAAATGTCTGTTATATCGTAGTTAACGATGTAAAAAATTTACTAAATTCACATGTGTGGCCTCGCTTTGCTGTTTGGTGACCAATAATGACGTTGTTTTATTCCATTTTTTGAATGTCGTGTTTATCCTTCTTCATTGAGTTTTCAATGACTCAACGCTTCTAGGAAGATTATTAGGAAGGCAATAATGGAACAAGTTGGAAATATATTCTCAAAAAGCAAACTCGGTTTGCGACGTACCTTTCTTTGGATTTTCTGAATACTCGAGCCAACACACATCAAGTTCTTCTTTTTCACTAGTCGACCATCTTCTTTTATTTGAACTTTTTGGTGGTGGGTTGTGGCTTTTAGGAATCGGTGTCTCATTGATATTAATCCCTCTTATATTCACTCTTTTTTTGTATCCATTAAGATCTTGACATAAAATCATCGTTTCCACCCTATAAATTTTCATCTTCTTCGTAGTCTCTAAAATCATTTTGCATTTTACTATGAATCTCATTATAAGAGTCAAATTGACAACTTAAATTTCTATTAGAGTTGTGCATTTGATCATAACTGCCACGTGAGTTAACCGTATAATTCTACAAACTATTTTGTATTGGTTGGTTGATTGATCGTTAAATCCAGGACAAATCAGTTGCGATTGCTGATAAGAACGAAGTTGAGACCATTGCGGAGGATGTTGTTGATAATTTTTTTGGTTTGGCATAGAGTTATCAAAAAATTGAATTTTGGTTAATTGATTGAAATGTAGGATAGGCGGAATTCATCAAAAAAATTCCTCTTTGGCTGTTTAACTTTTTTACTAAATTAAAATGGTTTTTTAAGAATGAATAATTTGTAGAAGTAAGAGTAGAGAACTATATTGTGTTTACAATGTTTAAAAAAAGATATAAAATAGGAAAAGTGCACAATAATAAATATTATCATTGTCTTATCAGGCATTAATAATAATGGATAAATATGCGATGATAATAAGTATTCCCATTTCTTATAAACCTAGTTGGCATTATTAATGACATTTACTTAAGTCAACAATAATAACATTGGATAAGTAGTAACCCCGGCGATCACCCAAGCGACCTTGAGGGTTGCTTTGGTTGGTCTGAATGGACGATTAATGCCCTATTTGGGTGAGTTAGTAACTAATCACCCCATGTTGGGGATACTCTAACTCCAAACTTAACATCATATCAACCCTTGTGACGACTCGCCCTTCGTAACCCTGAATCAATGTCGAATGATAATATCTAACTCCTGAATACCACAAAAGACAGTCTGTTAGGGTAAAATTAAAACCAAACATCCTAACAAGGCATATCTATAAAATCTCACAGTGGAATGATAACATATTATATATTAAACATACATGACATGACAGGATAAACAATATATAAGAGACTGCTCTAGCGGAAGCAACTGATATATCAATACAAAATGTCAAAACACAGTTCTGAATAAAATATCTACATCAAGTCTTGTATACAAATAATATGTAGGTCATGTACTACTACAAAACAAGTATACATATCCAAAATATCGACATCACGCCTCTAGAATGTTCCAATGTCCTGTAAGCATATTTCTCGAAAGCACCTGACTCCCAGATTGCTTAATTGAGTACCCCGAGAGCTGTCATGACATAAACAGACAAAGAAAAAAATGGTTGGACTTAATGACTGATGTATGGGAAACTATCTAAAAATACTGTATATCGAAACTATATACATATATAAAACATGAAGCTATTAAGACACAACCGGTCTTCTCCATGAACATGGCTCAGGGATGATCCGAACTGCCCATAACAAGTATAGTAAACCCATCCTAAAGGATAGTGACTCATACCTTAACCTGATCTTCTCTTATAACCAAAAAGTCAGCACATCCTAGTAATACAAATACTAGAAAAGCCCATACACCTATAGAACGATGTTATAATACTCATGTTAGCTAGTGTGAGGATATTGACACGGTTAACTGGTGCCAACATCGTCTACCTCATATAATATAACAATTCTTACTATGCAACTATAAATACAAATAACTGGTTATGCATGCTCACATATCGATCCTATACGATATGTCTAAATAACTGATATTTATTGTTGTCCCGTACTGAATAGAATATCAATGAAGCAACTACACCCTACGTAATCTTTAGATATATAAATATTGTTAGCCTTCCAGAGCCGTGAATGGAATTAAGCATCCTCATATGACCTCATTGCTACATTGGTACCCTCGTACAGACCTAGACGTTGCATTGGTGCCTCTATATAGAACTAGACTAGTCTCTTGGAACTAATGAAAATCACTACCATTGCAGTGCTCCCTAGTGTCAATATCAACGCGTTTGCAACCGGATACAAGTATCCCTTAAGCCATGCTTTGGATTCTCCCAAAGGGTTAGTTCAAATCCGTAAAATGGAAATATAAATGAATATGTAGCATGGGAACTGTGCTATGACTCGAATCTAGTCGCCTACTCCATGACTCTCTTACAATGAACTTGCTTCGACCTCAATAGATCTCTCAAGCACAACAACTCGTCGAACCATGGTGTCCCTTTTTGATTCTCTCATTGTGCATGCGTCGACACCAATGGATCTCTCAAGCACAACAATGCATCGAACCATGGAATCTAATCTAACCATCTATCCACATGTCTACCTAACCTCGTATCGATCACTTGCCGTCATAGGTTTGTACATCTTCCTGAATCTGGTACTAATTCCTTACCGTCATGTGCACCTCTCAATCGTACACGCTTATCGTATGTGACTGTACAATAGATCACCATACCTATCTCATGTCCGATCATTCTTTGAATTCTATCTTGAGTTTCCATTATTCCCATTTAGGCATATGCCACATCCCATGTCCCTCGCCTCAATCGCATCTCACGTGCCCGAGCATCTTATCGACCATTACCGATCGCATATACATTACTTTACATTCACATCTGAATCTCATGCTTGGCCTTGTATTCCACTTTCCTAAGTAGCCTAAAGCCCTTCCAAATTCATGACAAAGCCTCACGTCGAACCATATTTGAAACCGAGGAAAAAAACCCACCATTTCACTCATTGCCTAGGCTTACTACCCAGGCTTGGCAACCACCGATCGACCAGTTATACTACGACCTATCGAACAGTCGTAGCGGCACATAGATAGTAAGCCCAAGCAGCAAGCACTTTTGTTATGTTGATCATCGTTTCTCATTCCGTCTTCTCCATACTTTTCCTGATGGGTCGCCTAGCTCCTCTAGTCTACCTCTATCACATCGGTCCTCTCTCAGATCCATTGGTTGATGTTTTGAAAGTGGTTCCTTATGTACTTCAAAATTGATTTCTATACAAAACCTACTCTTTTACGCATAGAGTTCCATGGAGCAACTCGCTCGACCTGACCTCCTCTCACATGCCAAAACGTACTCAATTGGCCTCCTGCCCTGCATGATGCTTACATATGCGTTGATGCTCCTACTTGTGCATGCTTATGCACATATATGCAAACATGGCTAACTTCACTAATAACGTCTTGAGCTTCACCAGCACAGTTACATGATTCAATATCTTCTCAAGCATCTCAGTGCACATGATGGTCACTCTATGTACATGAGATGCTCACAAACTTGCATACACACACACACACACATATTCACAAACACGCACACTTATATATATGTATGTATGTATGTATTCATACAAATATACTTATATACGCACACCACCACATAGTAAATTCTAATCATAATTTATGAATTGTCTTGATTATTAATATCTTCAAATACACGTGTATGTATACTTATCCATATACATATCCATACACATACATTCAAATAACTATCTCTTAATCATTTTATAAAATATTATAACTCTTTTGTAAAATATTCCATTCACTTATAAAATCATTTCTTCACTTAAATAATATCTTTATTAAGCCTCTAATAACTTTAATAGTAAGTGTAGAGATCTAAACTCACTTAGTTAGCTTACTAATTTCTCTAAATTCGTCACTAAGGTCATCAATAATTAATGTGGTAATATAACCGTGTTTACCATTGGAGATTATAGTTACTTACTAACTTTTCTAAAATCAATTCAAATGATCTAATTAATACTCACTAATGATACATTAATATTTGCATAACCTATAAAACTACCCGACTTTTCCTAACCATATGATTGAATCATATGCATCGTAGGCTGAAAAGTATGATTTTTTAAAATGATAGTATACATTGAACTAAGCTAACTAACCCTATCATTCAGAACTCACAGCGGAATGGATCAACTATAAATAGATAAAATAAACAAAGCACATCTACATACAACATAAGTCAGCCATAGTAATCATACATACATACATTGTCACACCATATATAAAATATGTGCAATTAAATAGATAACATTTATAAATTTCTTTAAGTTCACCATCATCAAATGCCACATACGCCATAGTTACTACGTTAACCTAAAGTGTATGGGGAGTAGGTCAGACACATGTTTAGTGAGTGAAAATATTACCAAGTATATACTGCTAACATGATTTCATAAACATCATATGAGAGTTAACACTTGCTTTACCTCAACCTATCTCACCTACATCTACAGAGTTAGTCCATCATGATAAACATAGTATGAGGATCACTATCATATACTTAATAATCATTTACATACAAAAGAGAGAGAGAGAGTGAGTTAGTTAAAAATTTACAAACCCATCAATACATACAAGAGTTAGTTAAACAAAGATTAACCCAAGATATAGTTAAACATGGACTAATCCCATAAACATAAACATGGACATGAGTTAGGTAAACATAGACTAATTCACACACGCACGAAGGTATAGGTAAACATAGCCTAACTCCATTAACAAATGGTTTAATATCATCATCATAAGACACACAAATCAACCATATACATTTTCAAACATTAAATGTCTTCAACCATAGCAGGGAAACCAATAACTCGCCCGTCATCCATTTCATATATGCCCTGCTGAAGCCAAAATGCTTTAGCTTAGTCCTGGTTCAATTTAGCAAAAGGAACAAGCACCGGTGGACCGGTTATAAGCACCAACGGATCGGTATACATGCAAACCGCACTTTAAACTGATCAACTTGAACTGCTTCTTCCCCAATTCGATTGTTTTCCATTGATTATTGTTTTTGGTACGTTTCTATACCTCTTAAACGTTGTTTCCTACTATCATTACCTTCCTTATACCACATATCAACCATGTGTTCATGATTTCATCCAAACCATTATAAATTCATCATTTAACTCTAATCTTCGTCTCAAACACCAATTTAATCCTAAATCAATTATCATTTACATTATCTAATCCTATAATTACATCAATATTTATCCCTTAATAAATTATCTCAAATTCAACACCTAATTAACTTAATTAGCAATTAAACAATGCAAACTATTTTCAGGTGAATAGTATATATCCCAATAATGATTCTCACTCACTAATCTATGTCACCAAGTCTTATAAATCACCTAATGTTCATCAATTTCTCACCGTCCCAAATGGAAGTTCTCCAAAGTTCCTCGAATCTACAAAAATGGTATATCCATGTAGCTCTTTTCGCACTCATCGATTATATATATATATATATGTCTATATGTCTATATGTATGTATGTATGTATGGATGTATGTATGTATGTATAGGGTTTAGTAAACAATTGAGAGAGAAAGAGTGATGGCAGAGAAGAGGATGAAGAAGAAGATGATGAAACTAAAATGTATGTGAGAAATGATTCAAATTCTACATAGCCCCTTATATAACTTCTGAATCGTCACTTCACTCAAATGGGCTTAGGCCCGTTAAAAACAACCAAAACCCGCTTACTTAAAATTCACGTATCTTCTTTATATGAACTCCAACCCAGACAAACAAATATGCTATCTTGACCCAAAAAATGAGCTCTACGCAATGGCACAGTTCATGTCACCTAATTCCAACGTTTGTAAAATTACCATTTTACCCCTGCTAATAAAACAAACATCTAAATTCTATGGGGTATTACAATTTAATTAGCCTCAAATCAATCCATAACATCACACACCATCATTCAATTAATACTATAACTATTTCATAGCTTACTAACTTCTTCAAAAGTCATAATGAAGGCCTCTAATAAGTAATGCGTCAATGTAATCATATGTACAACAAAAACAAAAGCTTAAGCTAACAATATCATTCTCTAAATCACTTCACATAATTCTATAATCATATAAATATAAATCTATGAAGTATAATAAGTAAATATATACAGAGGATCATTCCTCTCACTTCTCCTTCTCCAAATCAAGCTTTAAATAAAACAACCCAAATCTTAGCTCTCTTGAAATTTGAGATGAAGCTCCAATCTCCACTACAAGCCAGTCTACTAAAGGGTTTTATGAGGAATGAGATGAGAAGAATTAAGTTAATGACCCGTATTTTTTACCATTTAAAAATATTGAATTAAATGAAAATTTTGAATAAAAGTGTTAGAAATTAAAATTTTATGATTTTATCGATGTAAAATATATTAGAATATGAGTTGTGATCTTAAATTGAATTCTTAAACGAAACAAATTACAATAAGATAAAAATGGTAACATATTACAATATAATTCAATGATACTAGTCTGTCTGTAATAACATGGATTGGAATAATAAATAGAATGAGCGTTTTAATGAAAATTAAAGAATATTTTAACAAAAATAAAATGAACGTTTTTGTAACGACCTATCTTTTTGAACACCAGAAGTCGACACTGATACATCCACGTTATTAACATGCCAAACAACTAATTGCCGGAAAGACAGATTATTAGGGGAAAGAAAGGAGATAGAAGATAGAAGAACTAGGAACAAACACGGAATCTCACAACGCAACAGAATAATATATAATATAATCAAGTCTTTACAAAATCTGAGACCCTCATTTTTTATATACATATACATATTAGAGTTGGACAGTTACAACACCTTCCCTTACAACACCAGACAAACTACACATAACACATACACAACGGATATCTAAAATACGAGAGTACGTCCTGGGCCTCTAACTCGACTCCATAGCTCCAAAGCATTTAAAGCTAACCTAGCAAACATGCTCGGTCTAACCCGAGCATTACATGGAATAATGCCTGGGTCGGTCTGGTAAACCAGAGTGAGTAAAACTCGAGAAAAAGTAACAACCAAATTGATTTCTACATTTGAAAACCATTCACACAAAGGGTACCTCGTAAGACCACACCGCACATAAAAACGGATGGTTTTTGCTTTATGATAACTAAAACATTTTATATCAAATTTCAGTGATATTATCATAGTGTCTAGGTTTAAAGTAAATAGGGATAGCGGTGGGCATAAAGCACACTGCTATATGGAAACCGCCCACACCGGACTGCAAAAACGGTGCGGAAACCCGCACCGAATCTTCTAATCAATGCAAACACCTTAAACCGGACCAACCCACATCGATATGGTTCGGTTGCAGTTTGGATGATTGAGCCGACCATATTAAACCGAACCGAACCGAATATTTACACTAGTAATCTTATGATAAAAATATAAGCAACTCTTATCTTATTTTATATTCTAATGATGTATATTCTATTTTCAGCTTGTATCAATAATAATCGTTGTCATAAAGGATGAATTTATAGTTTTAGTATGATATTTTTCATCTCATGTTTTGGATAAATGCTAATTATAATCTTATTCTAGTTCTTTTACTAATGATTATGCATTGGTTAACGTTGATGATTGGTTAATATACTGAAAAAATATCACTTATAGCTAAATGTCAAATTTAAATATTCAATTAAGAATCAATCTTTCATTTTTGTATGACATTGTGTGTTTTAACCTTTAAGTATAAAAGCTTCACACAGTTGCCTTCATAAATTGATTGTTGATGGAAGTAGTTCTCTTATTTCATATTTAATGTGGGTTCAAATCAAACCAGACCAAAACCGAACTGTATTACATTAAACTGAACTGAAACCGAACCGTTTAAATGGTTAGTATAATGGTTTGTATTTTTGATAAACCAATTGATGCGGTGCGGAAGCGGTTTGGGCTTCAAACCGCACAAAACCGACCCGCGCCCACCCTTAGGTATAATAGCTGAAATGCTTGCATCTCAAATTCCAACATACTATGCTCTACAATCGAAAACGTAAGGCATGTATTGGAGAATGGATTCCAACTAATGACTGGGCTAGTGTGGTACCGCCCGCCACAGACACCTCCAGAAAAATGAACCGAGGTCATACCTAAAGACCCCTGCCAACACAGAACCGACCTACCCCTTACTAGATAGTACCGAATATATCATCACCCTGGTTGCTTTGCAACCTTTAACCGAGAGCTCCCACGTACACGAATTCATTGATGATTGTGTATATATCTTGAAGGGTGATGATAAACCCTAATGGGAGCGACCCGCATAGCCCTGCCGCATATCCCCTGTTTTAGTCATTCTCGGTTGATGAGGCTTGAGGCTATGTTTTACCTTTCTGAATAGCAGTCACTCTTGGAATGCTAACACTGCCATCCAAGTAGTAATGCAGTGCCAACATTCATCCATATAAGTTGTCCAAGATAATGACAAACCGAAGGCACTACTTCTACTACATCCATTTTGGAATCGCCCTCGGGATTAGTAGCAAGCAGCCATTATACTTCAATGGCTCCGTCTTCGATCCCATGCTTCAAGATGTCTTCATTTCGAAATGCTTGAGTTGGATTGAAGTGCTGGATAACATATCCAATCCCGGTCTCTTCGAAACAACTTTCATTATTTTTTGGTAAACTCAATCCCGGTTCTTTAGGAAATAAACAAACAAATGACAAGAGCGGAGTTCGCCTCCTAACCGTTTGCGGACAGGTTTCCTTATCATTCGTCTTAGAAGAAAAACCAGTTTATATGTACAATATAGCACCTTCAACGGTAACTGTACCATATAATTCACATGTTTCGCCTAGACATTTCAAAAGTTACATTTTGGGTCCAGCTTTGATGGTCTGTAATTTAACTATCAAATAAACAAACATCCAATCATGGTTTAATTTCCTTATGGGATCCACTAAGCCTTTATTAATTCTCTTTAATTAATAAAACCACTTTATAAAATCTAATCACAAGATCTTTTCAAAACACTATTCCCAAACCCCTTACATTTCCTTTATACTTGGAAACATTTATATACTTGTCTCAACGGTATAAGTATATTACCAAAATAAACAAACTTTTCAAAGTTTTCTTCTTTCCAAATCCTATATTAAATAACCAAACATTTCTTTCAAATAAAACATTCCGCTTATCCTTTATCAAATATACCCTTTTTAAAAGCTCATCTCATATTTCAATTAACTTATAACTTTCAAAATAAAGTTATACCCCACTTTTATGAACCCTTAAGTTAATTTATAAACCTCTTTCCAAATTTCTAAATGATTTATAAACCTTTTTCCTATTTTTAAAACACTTTATATAAATCTTTCTATACTACTTTATAAAACATCCTTTATAAATATCATTTACAAAACATCATTTGTAAAACACCTTAATAACCCTTTTCGTTAGAAAAACCCCTTACTATAAACAAGTTATCCTTTATAAGTACCTTTATAAGAATTATATAACTTGAAAAACATTTATAAAACCTTAGCCTCAAATTGATTAAAGAATTAAATTAAATTCAAACAATACTTTATAAATTCATAATGAGGCTTAGCAGTCCCAATGATACTAACTTACGTTACCATTTAATTTCAATTCGATTTCCAAATCACATAATAATTATTTACATGTGCTACCATATATGTAAATACAATTCATATCCAATCAGGGAATAACACGTCAATATAACTAATTGGCATACACAAGTCCAAATAACATAACAACAGGATGGTGATTTATCCTGCTAAATAGATTTCCAAACAATTCAATCAATTTATAGTAGAACGAAGATTTATTCTGCTTAACACATGTCCACATAATCAAATCACTTACACTATAGTAGAATGGTGTTTTGTTCTGCTAATGGATGTCATTTAATTCTCCTAATCATGTGGGTTACTTAAGGGTACGGACAAGAGATCCTTTGATATGGAATCGATTTACTCTAGAAAAGAAAATTGATTAAAATATGTTCTGTTTAGTTTAAAATCACCTTTGAAAAGTTAAAAGTATATTTAATTAGCTTAAACCCTAACTAAACCTTAATTAATCCAATTTAAATCAAGATTAAATCATAATTAAACTCTAATTAGGCTTAATGAACTTGATTGAGTACTAATTAACTTCCTAATGCAACTTGGTTAAGGTTAAACCAAACTGTTTAAGAGTTAAACCCTAATTAATTAAATATTAATTAAATAATCCATTAATTACTTAATAAATAATTAACCATTAATCTTAATTAAATAATTATTAATCACTTAATCACTTCTTAATGATATAAAATATTAATTAAAACTTTATTAATTAATTAACAGTCATTAACTTAACTTAAGTGATGATTAACCTTTAATCGCCTTCTTAATTACCAATTTAGTGCTAATTACCTTTTAATTAATTAATTATATTACAACTTAATTACTTTTTAACATTACTAATTAAGTTTGAAAAACTTTGTAACCAAATTTCAAAATAAAACAAATTTGAAATAGAAATTCAAATCTTTGTCGAACTGCATCCATAGCGACTGTCGCTATGAGTGCAGTTTGGTCTAACCACCTTTAAGCGAAGCCACTTTACTAAAACCAAACTATTTCATGATTGAAACATACCTTAGTAAATTTGCACACTATAAAACCAATTACGCAAACTTTAACCAAAATCTAAACTTTAAAATCTTGAAACGAGTTTAATTTCAAATCCGACTTCAATTCCATCGCGACTACATACAAAATTTCAACTTTGTTTTCAACCCATCATGACTATAGTCAAGTTCATCATCAATCTCTTTTATTCACACATCACATTCATACAACAAATTGTATACATATACCAATATATATACAATTACTAACTTTGCAATAACACATCCATTCTAGTGCTAACACTAACCCATACATTAATATTTATCATCACAATTCAAACATGGCAAGATCCAACATATATATAACATACATATAGCTAAGGATCAACACAACATATAAAGGAAAGTTCTTTCCAAAAGATTAGGAATTTACTCACCGAAAGCTATCCAAACCCTCGCTAAACTAGAGTATGACATAGCACTTCCATTCCTACGCAAAAAGATAGAGTCTTGAACCCTGAATGCACTAGGTAGGCTCGGTCATGAAGGTAAGAGGAAGCAAGACTTGTTTTGGTAAGGTGGAGCGACTTCGGATAAACATCGAATTCTCAATAATAAACCCGAAAATAGGTCATTTTGCAACTGATTTTTAGGCTACCTACTTATGGAATTTCGAAAAGAACTCAAAGATAAAGTTATTGGAATTTCATTTCTCTATCATTTCAAAAAATGAATCTCTCATTTTCGATTTATTTTGAAGAAGTTATGATCAAAAGAAAAAGGGTAATTTTCGGACTTGAAATTCTAGCTGAAAAATTGCTTTGCAATGATTAGGTATTTTGACATAGCTATGATAGAAGTTTGAAAAAATGGTCAACTAGAATGTTGTAGCCATTAAAATTTCACACCGTTTCAAAAAAAGTAAAACTCCATTTGAGTTGGAAATGAGGAAGAAAAGGATTGTGGGATGAGGAAGAAAAATGGAGAAACATATGGGCTATTTATAGGCAAAATTTCAAACCTAATCACTTTGTCAAGTCACATCACAAATCTTTTATAATATATATACACAATTATGTTTAATCATATCACTCTTTTATATCTATATAATTATATTTAGTCACATTACTTTCTTATATATATATATATATGTTTAGTCACATCACTTTCATTTATATATATAAAAATATATATATATATAATTATTATGTTTAGTCCATCTCTTTCTTTTATATATATATATATAAGTTTAATTATTAATTATCTAAGATATGAAAAGAGATAATTATGGTTAATGATTACAAATCTAAGATGTTACAATACTTAATATATATTTATATAAACTGTTTATTATTTTTAAAACTATGTTTTGTCACATCACTTACTAATCAAAATTAATATAAGATACTTTATTTCTAAGTGTATTATTATATAGTTAATTAACTATTATATATATGTACATGTAGTGCAAAAGGATGAACAACATTCCCGACAACTTTCCGATGTCGAAGGTCGAAATTTCGGAAAATGTTCTTCGGTCACATTTTCTATTTTTCTATGAACTATTTACTTTGGTAAACAAATTTTGAAAACGATTTTATCATCATTATTAATTAACTAAAATGAGTTTATTTTTATTATAAACCTATAAATAGAAAATTTAAAAATAATTACATATTCACTAATCAAAGCAGTGAAATTCCGGGTCGTTACGTTCTTCTACCCTTAAAAGAATTTCGTCCCCGAAATTACACCTCGACCTATCCTAGAAAACACTTAACATTATACGTCAACTCGTATGATGTACATAGATCATTCTTATGCAAAATCTGATTCGATCTCGGCTCGAATACATATCTTTCTTTCCGAACTAGTATCGCTCACTCGATTCTCTAGTGCGGACTCCGATCAGGCTCCTTGATTTGGAACCTCTATTCTCCTTACATAGTTGTAACTATGATAGGAAACTTTGGACCCACACCAAGAACCCTCATCAAGTGCTTGCCGTCAAAAGTAGAGCAATAGATCCTTATTCAGAACGGTGCAAACACCTCAAAGTCATGTACTCGAATCTTGGATCAAAACTATATGAAAAGGAGAAATGATCTACGTCCACCCTACACACTTACTAATAGGTTGTCCCTAATACCAATCCAATTTCCTCTAAATCATTTATGAAAACATTTCATAAACTACATTGGTTCAACTTGGATAATACTCCACTACAGCCTAAGAGTATATAATTCTATTTGATTCCACTATTTCATTTTTCATTTACTTCCCTAAGGTAATTCAAGATCCAAATACCCGGCTTTTTTGTTCAAAAACTTTTTGAAATGGAACTCTATACTTTAAATCAAACAAATATATAGATATAGCCTGAGTAACTCCAAAATGATACTAAGGGACTGGACTACCAAACAGTATTATACGTTCCCTTACAAAAAAGGGTAATACTCAAGAGAAATATTTACCATCTGAACACATTCCTTCCCCAATTTTAAGTTATTTTCGAGCCACTCGAACTAGTTAACTTAAAAATATTACTTTTATTTAATCTCATTTTTGGAACAATACTTTACATTTTCTAACAAAACATCTATTTCCAACTTACTTTGGGTTTGTTTGGGTTAATCTTGTTTTGACCGTACAATGATAAAGAGAATAATTTACTAAGTGCACTACAACGTTTGCCTAGGCAAACATCTGATCTTTACTTAGAAGAGTATTTCGATCATCACAAAATAATCAAGACCTGTTCCTGTACCAGTCCAAAAATAACACTTCTTACTTGCACTTTTGTCTCCAAAAATTTATACTTAAACCAAATTGGTTTCAAATATTATTATTATTTTCCAAAATCTTGAAAATCATTTTTCCAAAGCACCGGGATTTAGGTTCTCAATTTTTCAACCTAAATTCTTCCAACTTAAATGATACATTTTTATAAACCCATTTTATAAATCACTTCTATTAATCCATTTTAAATATTTATCTCAAAATATTCTAACTTTTAAATCAAATTCTACCTCAACATTAACATCAAACGCCCTATAGTCAAACTGTGAAACTTAATTCACAAGGTGTTCCTTGCCTTATTTTTTCCAATGCTTATCTACCCAACCCATATCTTAAATAGGAAAGTTCCTATACACACTGGCCATAGTCAATGCTCAACTGGACGGACATGATTAAACAAGCCTTAAATGATAATAATAACACATTATTATCTCCTAATATCTCAACCAACAATGCTATACTATTTTTGAAAATCATTCTTTTTATATATAAAATATATTCTAGATAAATTTGTTTCATTTACCCTATTTCAAAATAAACTGTGTCGATTAAAATTGTTTAAGTGCTTAGGAAATCCCTATCGGTAACGTTGGCCAAACGCATCGACCAGAATTCTTAAGCCACTCAACAGCTCAAAAAACACAATATAAAACATTTTATATCACTAACAAATACGCACTCTCATATATAGACACACTCTCTCTCAAACTCATCCAAGGGTCTCACTTACTCTTTTTTTTGAGTCAAACCCCACCAAAGCCAGGGTTCTCATTTAATGTTCAGCTCTGATACCACGTTGTAACGACCCATCTTTTCGAACCCCAGAAGTCGACATTAATACATCAACAGTATTAACATGTCGAACAACTAAGTGCCGGAAAGACAGATTGTTAGGGGAAAGAAAGTAGATGGAAGATAGAAAAACTAGGAACAAACATGAAATCTCACAACGCAACAGAATAATATATAATATAATCAAGTCTTTAAAAAATCTGAGACCCTCTTTTTTTATACATACATATCATAGTTAGACAATTATAACACCTGTCCTTACAACAGCAAACAAACTACACATAACACATACACAACGGAAAATATCCAAAATACGAGAGTACGTCCTGGGCCTACAACTCGACTCCATAGCTCCAAAGCATCTAAAGCTAACCTGGAAAACATGCTCGGTCTGACCCAAGCATTACATGGAATAACGCCCGGGTCAGTCTGGTAAACCAACGTGAGTAAAACTCAAGAACAAGTAACAACCAAACTGATTTCTACATTTGAAAACCTTTCAAACAAAGGGTACCTCGTAAGACCACACCGCACATAAAAACGGATGGGTTTTTACCTTATGATAACCAAACATTTTATATCAAAATCCAGTGATATTAACATAGTGTCTAAGTTTAAACTAAATAGATAAAATAACTGAAATGCTTGCATCTCACATTCCAACATACTGCGTGCTACAATAGAAAACGTAACGTATGTATTGGAGAATGGATTCCAACTAATGACTGGGCTACTGGGGTACCGCCTGCCACAGTACACCTCTAGAAAAATGTACCGAGGTCGTACCTTACGACCCCTACCAATACAAAATTGGTCTGCCCCTTGCTGGACAGTACCGAATATATCATCACCCTGGTTGCTTTGCAACCTTTAACCGAGTGCTCCCACGTACACGAATTCATGTATGATTGTGTATATATCTAGAAGGGTGATGATATACCCTAATGGGTGCGACCCACACTGCATATCCCCTGATTTAGTCATTTCCGGTTGATGAGGCTTAAGGCTACGTTTTACCTTTCTGAATAGCAGTCCCTCTTGGAATGCTAATAATGCCCTCCAGCTAGTAATGTAGTGCCAACATTCATCCTTACAAGTTGTCCAAGATAAGGACAAATCGAAGGCACTACTTCTACTACATCCATTTTGGAATCACCCTCAGGATTAGTAGCAAGCAGCCCTTTTACTTCAAAGGCTCCATCTTCGATCCCATGCTTCAAGGTGTCTTCATTTCGAAACGCTTGAGTTGGATCGAAGTGGTTTCCGGATAACATATCCAATCCCGGTCTCTTCAAAACAACTTTCGATATTTTTCGGTAAACTCAACCCCGGTTCTTCAGGAAATAAACAGATAAATGACAAGAGCGGAGTTCACCTCCTAATCGTTTGTGGATAGATTTCCTTTTCATTTGTCCTAGAAGAACGAATGAGTTTATAAGTACAGTATAACATCTTCGACGGTAACTGTACCATGTAATTCTCATGTTTATCCATGATATTTCCAAAGTTACATTTTCGGTCCAGCTTTAATAGTCGGTTATTTAACTATAAAATAAACAAACATCCATTCATGATTTAATTTCCATATGGGATCCACTAAGCCTTTATTAATTCTTTTTAACTAATGTGTGACAGCCCGCAGTTCCGTACCCCTTGAATCGACACTATTCTCCAACATATCGACTCAAAGTGAACGGAAATACGAACCATTATGGTTAAAGAAGAAAGGGGGTAAAAGAAGAAACTAGAAAATCAACATCAGAATCTCACAATCGCAGCGGAATAATATATAATAGTTAATAACTGATCTTTACACAAAAGCAAATCTGTTTATACATTACATCATCAGAGTACACACAATCAATAACACACAACTAGACAGTTATATTAACTTGTCCTCACCAACAGACAATACAACTTACAACACAGCGGAATAATACATCAAGTACGTATGCTACGCCTCGCCATCCAGCTCGTCTCCTGAGCTCCACAGCATCATATCTTGTATTCTATAATACTCGGTCTGACCCGAGCATTATAATAAAATAACACCCGAGTCAGTCTGGAAAACCAGCGTGAGAAAACACACTCAATTGGATTATTAAAGTTTTCCAACCCCTTTGAAAACAAAATCATCTCGTAAGACCACGCCACAAATAAACATGTCGGGTTTTTACCTTACGATAGGCAAAACACTTTTATCAAATCCATCTGATATTATAATAGTGTCTATAGAAAGTAAAATAGAATCTAGCTAAAATGCTTGCATCTCACGTTTCAGCAATAGTTGGGCACAATCAAAACCGTACAGGCGCGTAGGGAGAATGGATTTCCAACTAATGACTAGGCACTGGGGTACCACCTGTCACAGTACCTGGTCTAGATCAGTGTACCGAGGACCACGCCCGATCCCCTGCAACACAAGGCCGGAACTACCCCTTACTGGATAATTCCGAGTAAGATCACCCCACGGTTGGGATCAGCAACCACACACTAAGCCAAAATAAAAAAAGGGACATCTAGACAGGAATGACCTCACCCTAATGGGTGCTACCCACATAGCCTTGCTGCATAACCCCTGATTTTCAGTCATTCCCAGTTGATGAGGCTTGAGGCTAAGCATTACCTTTTTAGAACGTTTCACTTAGAATGCCCATCGTCCACCTGACGATGTTTCGAAAGCATTCATCTATACAAGTCCATTCCGGGTTCGAACGGAACCGAAGGCACTACTCCTACTACATCCATTTTGGAATCACCCTCAGGATTAGTAGCGACTAGCCCTTGCACTTCACTGTACCATCTTCGACTCCAAACTCGTTTCCCCCACGAAACGTACAAACCGGATCGAGACTTATATAAATAACTAGTAGATTTAAAAAATCTAAAAACAAATTTCAAATCTTTTTAAAACAAAATAATTCCTATCTTTATCCCAAAATTCTATATATACATATTTAAATTGAAACCTGTATGTGCATTCATATCAATATATAGATATTCTGTTTACTGCTAATTCTTTTCTCTACTGTTTTAAACTTCATATATATATATATATATACTCAAATCTGAATATACACATAAATTTTGTTTTCTGTTTAAACCTTATATACCTATGCATAAATAATTTTTCTCAATTCCAGTAAAAATAAATAAATAAATTACCTCACTGACTCGACTACGAGGACACCCCCCCCAGGCAACCCGTCGTCGGTAGAAGAATCAACGACCCTAGAACAATGCAACAGTACCCAGCCCACTCCCTTGATTCGACATCGCCGATCCCCTTACCACAACTTCGAGCTCGAACTTCCAGGCAACGCATCTCTCGCCTTCCAGCCCTAATCCTTATTCTCCAGTCAACCGCCTTCGCGAACCCATAATCCATGTCAAAATCCAGAAGTTAACACTAATCAACTCCCCCCATGAGTGCCGCTGCACTCGATTCGACCAAAGATCGAGACTTGATCGCGCTCGCCGTCGCCGCCTACTTGTTCGAGCCTCTCAATTCGATTCGTTCGAGTATACTTCGAACCCCCCCCCCTCCCTTTTTTTTTGAAAAGGGGAATTTTGATTTGTTTGAACGAGAAGGATCCTTATTTTTCTTCAAATGAGATAATCACCATTTATTTCCTTTTAGAGGACGCGTGTTAACTATTTAGCATGCTAAGAAAGTCTTGCTACAGTGATTTTCGACATGAAAGAGAAAAGTTATGATGTGACATTATTTCAGCTGAAGGTTGACTGGTGTATATGAATATATATATTATTTTTAAATTGTCTCGAATTACGCTACTCAAAATCTTGACCTCCTATCGAGGCGTGCCACTAGGTGTTTATAATGTTATGCCCATATTCCGAACGCAATGGAAAAGGTTTCGAGTCCAAATTCGATCGTATGGAGAAGATAGCTTTTTGAGCCCAATTATTATATTGAATTTTCGATATAAATTTCAACGCGTTTACCTCTCGTACGATCACACGACAAATCCAAACGCTCTGAAATTTGAAATCCAATAATAATACCATATTACGGATCCAATGGAACTAGTTTTGTCGAATTCCGAGACTGTGCCCCGGAAGGCTATTTTTAAATTCAATTTAAACTATATATTTTTAAAACTGAAAAAATCACCTTAAAATTCAATTTTAATACTTCTATTATCTTCAGTATCATAAATATAAATTTTCCAAGCCTTTGAAATATTTTTAGCCGGCTTAAAACTGAAGATTAAATATTTTACTCAACTACAATAATTAAATTTAATGATTTAATTGCCAAATTCATAGTGATATTTGAAATTCAAGTTAAACATTAACTTTTAAATATTTAATATCAATTAAATATTCTTATTTCAAATATCCAGAATTCCGGGTCATCACATTCCTCCCCCCTTAAAAGAATTTCATCCCCGAAATTGCTAGTTAAGAAGAATGGTCCACAACCCGTTAACTATTTTCCCAAAACCAAACAGTTTTCAATGACTTCCCAAAACAATCTTTTTATCAAAGACACAATATCCCTCTTATTAACTTTTCAAACTTATCCACAAGTCCCAAACGACATTACTTACTTAACAATTCAAATTTTAAATTCAAAACCAAATTTTGAATTATCAATTTTTCCAAAAAATTTCTAACTCCCTAAAATTTTGAAATTTTTTGCCAGCGTCTCCTTTGCGCGGCTAGCTCGGTACAACTACAAAATGCCTCTACGGGCCCTCAAATTCCAAAAGAAAACAAAAGGCCAAGTGGCTAGATCAGAAAATCATCAAATTTTTATACAGAAATTTAAACACATACCTTTGCCGAGCAAATTTTAATTTATCTTCGGAAATCAAAAATCCCAATTTTCCCTTTTGCTTTTTAAACACCTGTATATCCTACTTAGCAATAATATCTACACAGAATTCCAAATTCATTTTATTCATTTCTTTTCAAAATTTACAACATTTGCTTCACTTAAGCCCGTACGATGCACATATATCATCCGTACGCAATTTCAAATTTGATCGCTTACCCGATCACACAATTTCATTTCCGAACTAGTATCGTCCACCCGACTTCCTAGTGCGGACTCAGATCTGGTTTCTTGATCAGAAACCGTCATCCTCCTTGCATAGCCACAAACTATGATAGAGAATTTCCAGAATCAATCAAAAATCCATATCCAGGATTCGCCGTTGAAATTCGAGTGAAAAATCCCAACTCGGATCGATATAACTATCTTGAAATTCTGTGCTCGAATCTGGATCAAATCGCTATGCAAATAAAATAATATACGTACATCCTACGTATTAATTCCAATTGATTAACAACTATATCAATTTCCTTTTTTATTCACATTCATTTTGATTGTTATTCACTTATTCACTTAGTATATTTCCAATACCAATTTACTTAAGAACTTCACCATTCAATTCTTAAGTCCAATATAAATATTTCTTATATTTATTTTAACTACTAAAGTTTATATCTATTTCTATTCACTTTGCCTTCACAATTCCATTTGAATTCAATTTACCTTATCTCAATTCAAATTTGAAATCATTTGTCGTTACTGAAAATTTTCAAAAATTCCAAAAAAATTTCTAACTCCCAAAATTTTTGGAAAATTTTGGCAGAGTCTCCTTTGTACGGAGGAGCTTTTGCAATTTTACAAGAGACTTAAATATATATACATCAACCCACACGGTCGGAAAAACAAAAACAGTTCATATTTCCTATTTTTATTGCGTAGGCGTACCTCTATTTAGCATTTTTAAGCAAGCGGTTTATTATTTTAGCATTTTGCGTGACCAAATCTAGCCAAACGGCTTCCCGGTACCTGTACTTACTCAATTTAAACACGTAAGTGCCAAAATCATGTAACTTAACAACATTTTACATATTTAACTAGCAAACATGCGAGTTTCTATAAGTAATGCGGGTTAAACAATATTTATAAGCAACTTATAGGGTTCCGACATTAATTTTAATTGTTTACAACCAATTCATATACAACTTCATTCAATTTAAATGGTTTACAACTCAGTTGCTTACATTCAATTCATTTTTAACCAAACAACTCACATTTATTTCAATTGATTCCAAAAATCAATTTTATTTGCTTCTATTAATTCATAGAATTTATTCACCTTCGTTTACGTCAAATGACAACTATTTTTATGCAAATTCGGCGATATTCATGTGAATAAACATTTACTTGAGCTTGTAACCATTTTATTTAGCTCGAAACATTCCATTTCAATTTTATTCACGACCCATTCATTTGTGTTTCATTTCTTATCCGCATTCATTTCATTTGAAACTATTCTATTAAGCTTGAAAACATTCCATATCTCTTATTTTCTTTAAGTTATTTCAACTTCTCTTCTTAACTTGTTGCGACTAAAACTATTCCATATCTCTTATTTAATCAAATTCCATCCATTTATTTATTCAATATAACTAGTTTATTCACTCAATCCATTATGAATTTTAATTTCCATACTCAATTAATACCGAATTTATTTTATTAATAACAAGGCCATTTCCAATTTATTTCTACTTACTTGGATTTTATTAACAATACAAACCATCACTATTTCAATCCAACTCTATTTTATAATTCAAGTTTTGGATTTTTATTCATTTTCCAAAATACAAAACAATTCGGCAGCAATTCTTCTTCTGGAAACTCAAAAATGAACATCGATGATGCTGCAGTCATCACCGAAGTTATTTTCCAACGACCGAAAGAGTTCAATGCTTTTATCTCTTTAAAAAAACAATTCCAAATATTTTTAATTTCAAATCTCTTCAGATTTCAAATCCAATTCAAAATATTTCTGAAATAATACCACCATTATTTCTCCAAAACCTTTGAAAACTATTTTCAAACTCAAAGGAATTTAAACTTCCTAAAATTCCAAATTTCAAATCCATCTAATTTATATTCAAACATTTCTCTGGAATTTTCATCTCAATTTCAATTATAAACCACATTAATAATTCACATTTATAAACTTTATTTGTATATGAATTTATTTCTTAACTTTTAGCTATGGTTTTCAATTTCTTATTCAATTTCTACACAATAATGATAATAATTTATCATTATCACCCCCTAACAACCAAGCATCCATATATAACTATAATAATTTCTGAAAATTATTCCTTTCATATACAAAAATAATTTGGGTAAAATTATTTCATTTACCCTATTTTAAAACAATACTGTGTCGAATTGTTCTATTCAAGTGTTTAGAGATTCCTATCAATAACGTTAATTACTCGTATTGACCAGAATCCATAAACTACTCAATAAACAAATCAACACAATATAAAACCATTTTATATTCACTAACAAATACGCGCTCATATCTATTAATACACTCAAACTCATTCTAGATTTCTATGGACTCAATTTCAATGAGTAATCCCACCAGAGCCAAGGTTCTCGCTTAACCTTCTGCTCTGATACCAAGTGTGACAGCCCGCAGTTCCGTACCCCTTGAATCGACACTATTCTCCAACATATCGACTCAAAGTGAACGGAAATACGAACCATTAGGGTTAAAGAAGAAAGAGGTAGAAGAAGAAACTAGAAAATCAACATCAGAATCTCACAATCGCAGCGGAATAATATATAATAGTTAATAACTGATCTTTACACAAAAGCAAATCTGTTTATACATTACATCATCAGAGTACACACAATCAATAACACACAACTGGACAGTTATATTAACTTGTCCTCACCAACAGACAATACAACTTACAACACAGTGGAATAATACATCAAGTATGTATGCTACGCCTCGCCATCCAGCTCGTCTCCTGAGCTCCACAGCATCATATCTTGTATTCTATAATACTCGGTCTGACCCGAGCATTATAATAAAATAACACCCGAGTCAGTCTGGAAAACCAGCGTGAGAAAACACACTCAATTGGATTATTAAAGTTTTCCAACCCCTTTGAAAACAAAAGCATCTCGTAAGACCACGCCACAAATAAACATGTCGATTTTTTACCTTACGATAGCCAAAACACTTTTATCAAATCCGTCTGATATTATAATAGTGTCTATAGAAAGTAAAATAGAATCTAGCTAAAATGCTTGCATCTCACGTTTCAGCAATAGTTGGGCACAATCAAAACCGTACAGGCGCGTAGGGAGAATGGATTTCCAACTAATGACTAGGCACTAGGGTACCACCTGTCACAATACCTGGTCTAGATCAGTGTACCGAGGACCACGCTCGATCCCCTGCAACACAAGGCCGGAACTACCCCTTACTGGATAATTCCGAGTAAGATCACCCCACGGTTGGGATCAGCAAACACACACTAAGCCAAAATAAAAAAAGGGACATCTAGACAGGAATGACCTCACCCTAATGGGTGCTACCCACATAGCCTTGCTGCATAACCTCTGATTTTCAGTCATTCCCGGTTGATGAGGCTTGAGGCTAAGCGTTACCTTTTTAGAACGTTTCACTTAGAATGCCCATCGTCCACCTGACGATGTTTCGAAAGCATTCATTCATACAAGTTCGTTCCAGGTTCGAATGGAACCGAAGGCACTACTCCTACTACATCCATTTTGGAATCACCCTCAGGATTAGTAGCGACTAGCCCTTGCACTTCACTGTACCATCTTCGACTCCAAACTGGTTTCCCCCACGAAACGTACAAACTGGATCGAAGTGGTTTTCGAGAAATTAATTCCGATCCCGGTCTCTTTGAAACGATCAACGCATTGGCCAATATTAATAGTCGGTTATTTAACTATCAATTAACATTCACAAACATCCATCAAACAATAAATAATTTTCCAAATTATTTATTTTTCTCACAAAATTTCTTCGCAAGATATACTTCCATTTTCAACCCTTTTGAAAACGGTTTTTCAAACCACACTCCTCTTATGGAATAAATTCCCAAATATTTATTTCCACTGGAAACACCAAGTGCAAAAACTTTAGAATTTCTAAAATAATTTAAAATACTATATTATAAAATATACTTTAAACAAAACATTTAAATTAAAACTACTTTAATACTTTATTCAAGGATATATACTTTGAGAATATTTAAAATAAAGCTACTTAATAAAATATAAACTAGATTTTTATCCTTTAAACATAATACCAAGACATTTTTAAATAATTACTACTAAAATAAATTTGAAAAATACTTACTTTAAAATTTAAACATTTAAAAATAATAAATTTTTAAAACATACTTTTATAACAACTTTAAAACTTTTAACTTATATTTAAAATTTGCTTTGAAAACGTACTTGGCTATCCAGGGAAATACGCTTCTCTTTCACATCTTTTAAAAATAAATCACTATTTATTTTTAAATAAATTTACCCATTCCTTTAATAAATACCCACCTTGAATTTATTCTTCCAAATATCCACTGATATATTACTTTATAAACCCAGTTTATAAATTTCATAGTCTCATCCATCTTTTAGACCCAGTTCAATTACTTTACCAAAATTTCAAATTGATTTCCAAATCAATTCCATTTTAAAATAATTATTTACTCATTCAAAATTTATTTTAAAATCCGTTTATTTCATTAATTCCAGATTAAGCTTCTAAATTAGGAATTTAAAATCTTATTTAACTTGAAACCACAGATTTCATATTTATTTACAATTTTTTCCTTATCTTTTCCAATCCAATTTAAATCTTGAATTTTAAAAATAAATTCTCTATTTCTGGATATAATATTACTTAAGTTTAAAATTTAATATTTCTCTGTTTATTTAAAATTCCCTTTCCCATACTCGGAATTTTATTTATTAGAATTTTAAAATCACTTATATTCTTTTCCAATTCATTCTTAAATTTATTCAAATTCTCTATAATAATTTTACTTAAAAATTCACTCTTGTATTTTCTTTTCAAAAATCCAATTCTATATATTTTGGTAACTCAGTGCACCGAAATATATTCAAACAAACCAAAGCATTCAAGATTCCAATTATCAGCATAATTCATCGCAGAATATCAAGTAATCATATCGCAGAATTATTGAAACAAACTAAATAATTTTGAGGAATCCAGTTGGATCCCTCCAACCTGTTTCTCTGCAACCACAGATGTTAGCACAATACCAATTCCACTTCGAGGTGGAATATCGCGGTATATGGGATTAATAAAATATCATCCGCTATTATGCGGCGCATAGGGTCTCATCCGCTATATAATGCGGGAATATCAATCACTCCAATATATAAATATATATATACTATATATAATATACCTCATCAAATCAATTCAATCATTCAACCAATTATTTAAATTTCACTATTAAATTTTAAATTAAACCCAGATGAGTGAGATTAACTCACCTTTGTTTTTGTTGCAACCCATTCCCATTCCAGCTTGTTTCTCTACGATTTTTAGACCTTGTAACAAACATTATAAGGTTTATTAATATTCGAATTGATCGAACAAATTTATTACCGTTAATAGTTTTAATTTTAACTAATGATTTAATTTAACAAATAACTAAATTCTAAACAAATTTCCCTTTAAAGATCTTTAGTAACTAAAATAAATTAAAAGTAATTAAATAAGTTAACCATCTTAATATTTATTTCTAAATGAAACAGTAAGTGAAAATATATATAAGTATATTTATTCTTTTCTTTTGAAATCACACACATATATATAATATACTTATAAAATAACTCATGTAGATTCAAAAATCCAACTTAAATAAACTCTTCAACATTTTTTTAAAATCCCTATATAATTTTTTTCCCTTTGAACTATATACTTATATAAATAACTAGTAGATTTAAAAAATCTAAAAATAAATTTCAAATCCTTTTAAAACAAAATAATTCCTATCTTTATCCCAAAATTCTATATATACATATTTAAATTGAAACCTGTATGTGCATTCATATCAATATATAGATATTCTGTTTACTGCTAATTCTTTTCTCTACTGTTTTAAACTTCATATATATATATATATTCAAATCCGAATATACACATAAATTTTGTTTTTTGTTTAAATCTTATATACCTATGCATAAATAATTTTTCTCAATTCCAGTAAAAATAAATAAATAAATTTCCTCACTGACTCGACTACGAGGACACCCCCCCCAGGCAACCCGTCGTCGGCCGAAGAATCAACGACCCTGGAACAACGCAACAGTACCCAGCCCACTCCCTTGATTCGACATCGCCGATCCCCTTACCACAACTTCGAGCTCGAACTTCCAGGCAACGCATCTCTCGCCTTCCGGCCCTAATCCCTATTCGCCAGTCAACCGCCTTCGCGAACCCACAATCCACGTCAAAACCCAGAAGCTAGCACTAATCAACTCCCCCCTTGAGCGCCGCTGCACTCGATTCGACCAAAGATCGAGACTTGATCGTGCTCGTCATCGTCGCCTCCTTGTTCGAGCCTCTCAATTCGATTCGTTCGAGTATACTTCGAACCCCCTCCCCTTTTTTTCTTGAAA
This sequence comes from Allium fistulosum, assembly GCA_030737815.1. Lineage (NCBI taxonomy): Eukaryota > Viridiplantae > Streptophyta > Magnoliopsida > Asparagales > Amaryllidaceae > Allium > Allium fistulosum. Next base: position 219,832,274 of record CM060902.1, read on the forward strand.
AGGGGAATTTTGATTTGTTTGAACGAGAAGAATCCTTATTTTTCTTCAAACGAGATAATCACCATTTATTTCCTTTTAGAGGACGCGTGTTAACTGTTTAGCGTGCTGAGAAAGTCTTGCTATAGTGATTTTCGAGATGAAAGAGAAAAGTTATGATGTGACATTATTTCAGCTGAAGGTTGACTGGTGTATATGAATATATATATTATTTTAAATTTAAATTGTCTCGAATTACGCAACTCAAAATCTTGACCTCCTATCGAGGCATGCCGCTAGGCGTTTATAATGTTATACCCATATTCCGAACGCAATGGAAAAGGTTTCGAGTCCAAATTCGATCGTATGGAGAAGATAGCTTTTTGAACCCAGTTATTATATTGAATTTTCGATATAAATTTCATCGCGTTTACCTCTCGTACGATCAAACGACAACTCCAAATGCTCCGAAATTTGAAATTCGATAATAATACCATATTACGGATCCAATGGAACTAGTTTCGTCGAATTCTGAGACTATGCCCCGGAAGGCTATTTTTAAATTCAATTTAAATTATATATTTTTTAAACTGAACAAATCACCTTAAAATTCAATTTTAATACTTCTATTATCTTCAGTATCGTAAATGTAAATTTCCAAGCCTTTGAAATATTTTTAACCGGCTTAAAACTGAAGATTAAATATTTTACTCAACTACAATAATTAAATTTAATGATTTAATTGCCAAATTCATAGTGATATTTGAAATTCAAGTTAAACATTAACTTTTAGATATTTAATATCAATTAAATAATCTTATTTCAAATATCCAGAATTCTGGGTCGTCACATAATGAAACCACTTTATAAAATCTGATTACAAGATCTTTTCAAAACACTATTCCCAAACCTCTTACATTTCCTTTATACTTGGAACCATTTATATACTTATCTCAAGGGTATAAGTATATTACCAAAACATTTTACTTTTCATGCCTTGAAACAAAATCATATACTTATCTTATCAGTATAAGTATATTTACAAATTTTTCAAAGTTTTCATCTTTCCAAATCCCATATTAGATAACCAAACATTTCTTCCAAATAAAATATTCCGCTTATCCTTTATCAAAAATTCCCTTTTTAAAAGCTGATCTCATATTTCAATTAACTTATAACTTTCAAAATAAAGTTATAACCCACTTTTATAAACCTTTAAGTTAATTTATAAACCTCTTTCCAAATCTCTAAAATGATTTATAAACCTTTTTCCTATTTTTAAAACGCTTTATATAAACCTTTCTATACTCCTTTTTAAGAAATCCTTTATAAATATCATTTACAAAACATAATTTGCAAAACACCTTAATAATCCTTTTCGTTAGAAAAACCCCTTACTATAAACAAGTTATCCTTTGTAAATACCTTTATAAGAATTATATAACTTGAAAAACCATTTATAAAACCTTAGCCTCAAATTGATTAAAGAATTAAATTAAATTCAAACCATAATTTATAAATTCCAAATGAGGCTTAACCGTCCCAATGATACTAATTTAAGTTACCATTTAATTTCAATTCGATTTCCAAAGCACATAACAATTATTCACATAAGCTGCCATATATGTAAATACAGTTCATATCCAATCAGGGAATAACATGTCAATATAACTAATTGGCATATACATGTCCAAATAACATAACAGCGGGATGGTGATTTATCCTGCTAAATAGATTTCCAAACAATTCAGTCAATTTATAGTAGAATGGAGATTTATTCTGCTTAACACATGTCCACACAATCAAATCACTTAAACTATAGTAGAATGGTGTTTTGTTCTGCTAACGTATGTCATTTAATTCTTCTAATCATATGGGTTACTTAAGAGTCCGGACTAGTGATCCTTTGATATGAAATGGATTAACTTTGAAAAAGAAAATTGGTTAAAACATGTTCTGTTTTGTTAAAAATCACCTTTGAAAAGTTAAAAGTATATTTAATTAGCTTAAACCCAAACTAAACCTTAATTAATCTAATTTAAATCAAGATTAAATCATAATTAAACTCTAATTAGGCTTAATGAACTTGATTAAGTGCTAATTAACTTCCTAATGCAACTTGGTTAAGGTTAAACCAAATTGTTTAAGAGTTAAACCCTAACCAATTAAATATTAATTAAATAATCCATTAGTTACTTAATAATTAATTAACCATTAATCTTAATTAAATAATTATTAATCACTTAATTACTTCTTAACCATATAAAACATTAATTAAAACTTTATTAATTAATTAACAGTCATTAACTTAACTTAAGTGATGATTAACTTTTAATCACCTTCTTAATTACCAAATTAATGCTAATTACCTTTTAATTAATTAATTATATTACAACTTAATTACTTTTTAACATTACTAATTAAGTTTGAAAAACTTTGTAAACTAATTTCAAAATAAAACAAATTTGAAATAGAAATTCAAACCTTTGTCGAACTACATCCATACCGACTGTCGCTATGAGTGTTGTTTCCTCTAACCCACCTTTAAGCGAAGCCACTTTACTAAAACCATACTATTTCATTATTAAAACATACCTTAGTAAATTTTCATACTTTAAAACCAATTACGCAAACTTTAACCAAAATCTAAACTTTAGACTCTTGAAATGAGTTTGATTTCAAATCCGACTTCAAATCCATCGCAACCAACTTTGTTTTCAACGCATCTTGACTATAGTCAAGTTCAACATCAACCCTTTTTATTCACACATCACATTCATACAACAAATTGTATACATATACCAATATATATACAATTACTAACTTGCAATAACACATTAATTCGAGTGCAAACACTAACCCATACATTAACACATATCATCACATTTCAAACATGCCAAGATCCAACATATATATATATAACATACATGTAGCTAAGGATCAACACAACATATAAAGGAAAGTTCTTTTCAAAAGCTTAGGAATTTACTCACCAAAAGCTATCCAAACCCTCGCTAAATTAGAGTATGATATAGAACTTCCATTCCTAAGCAACAAGATGGAGTCTTGAACCCTAAATGCACTAGGTAGGCTCGGTCTTGAAGGAAAGAGGAAGCGAGACTTGTTTTGGTAAGGTGGAGCGACTTCGGATAAACATCGAATTCTCAATAATAAACTCGAAAATAGATCATTTTGGAACTGATTTTTGGGCTATCTACTTATGGAATTTCAAAAGGCACTCAAAGAGAAAGTTATTGGAAATTCTTTTTTCTATCATTTCAAAAAAGAGTCACTCATTTTCGATTTGTTTTGAAGAAGTTATGATAAAAAAAAGGGTAATTTTCGGACTTGAAATTCTAGGTGAAAAATTGCTTAGTAAAGATTGGGTATTTTGGCACAGCTATGTTAGAAATTTGAAAAAATGGTCGGCTATAATGTTGTAGCCATTAAAATTTGACATGGTTTCAAGAAAAGGAAAACTCCATTTGAGTTGGAAATGAGGAAGAAAAGGTTGGTGGAAAGAGGAGGAAAAATGGAGAAACATATGGACTATTTATAGGCAAAATTTCAAACTTGATCACTTTGTCAAGACACATCACAAATCTTTTATAATATATATATATATATAATTATATTTAATCACATCACTCTTTTATATATATAATTATGTTTAGTCATATCACTATCTTTTATATGTATATGTTTAGTCACATCACTATCTTTTATATATATATAGTTATTATGTTTAGTCACATCACTTTCTTTTATATATATAAGTTTAATTATTAATTAACTAAGCTGTGAAAAGAGATAATTATGGTTAATGATTACAAATCTAAGACGTGACAATACTTAATATATATATATATATAATGGTTATTATTTTTAAAACTATGTCTTGTCACATCACTTACTAATCCAAATTGATATAAGCTAATTTATTTCTAAGTGTATTATTATATAGTAAATTAACTATTATATATATATATATGTACATATAGTGCACAAAGAAGAACAACATTCCTGACAACTTTTCGGTATCGAAAGGTCGAAATTTCGGAAAACATTTTTTGGTCACATTTTCTGTTTGTCTACGAACAATTTAATTTGGTAAACAAATTTTGAAAATGATTTTATCATCATTATTAATTAACTAAAATGAGTTTATTTTCATTATAAAACCTATATATTGAATATTTAAAATTAATTATATATTCACTAATCAAAGCAGTGAAATTCTGGGTCGTTACATTCTTCTCCTCTTAAAAGAATTTCGTCCCCGAAATTTCACCTCAACCTATCCTAGAAAACACTTAACACTATACATCAGCTCGTATGATGTACAAAGATCATTCTTATGCAAAACCTGATTCGATCTCAGCTCAAATACATATCTTTCCTTCCGAACTAGTATCGCTCACTCGATTCTCTAGTGCGGACTCCGATCATGCTCCATGATTTGGAACCTCTATTCCCCTTACATAGTTGTAACTATGATAGAAAACTTTGGTCTCATACCAAGAACCCTCATCAAGTGCTTGCCGTCAAAAGTCGAGCAATAGATCCTTATTCGGAACGGTGCAAACACCTCAAAGTCATGTACTCGAATCTTGGATCAAAACTATACGAAAAGGAGAAATGATCTACGTCCACCCTACACACTTACTAATTAGTTCTCCCTATACCAATCCAATTTCCACTAAATCATTTATGAATTTTTTTTATAAACTACACTGGTTCAACTTGGATAATACTCCACCACAGCCTAAGAGTATATACCTCTATTTGATTCCACTATTTCATTTTTCAATTACTTCCCTAAGGAAATTCAAGATCCAAATAATCGGCTTTTATTTTCAAAAACATTTTGAAATGGAACTCTATACTTTAAACCATACAAATATATAAATATAGCCTGAGTAACTCCAAAATGATACTAGGGGACTAGGTACTACCAAACAGTATTATACATTCCCTTACAAAGAAGGGTAATGCTCAAGAGAAGTGTTTACCATCTGTACACATTCCTTCCCCAATTTTAAGTTATTTTCGAGCCACTCGAACAAGTTAACTTAAAAATCTTCCATTTATTTGTAAATCTCATTTTTGGAACAATACTTTACATTTCTAACAAAACTTCTATTTCCAACTTACTTTGGGTTCGTTCGGGTTAAGCTTGTTTCGACCGTATAATGATAAAGAGACTAATTTACTAAGTGCACCACAACGTTTGCCTAGGCAAACATCTGATCGTTACTTAGAAGATTATTCCGATCATCACAAAACAATCAAGACTTGTTCCTCATACTAATCCAAAAATAACACTTCTTACTTACACTTTTATCCCCAAAAATTTATACTTAAACCAAATTGGTTTCAATTATTATTATTATTATTATTTTCCCAAAATCTTGAAAATCATTTTTCCAAAAGCACCGGGATTTAGGTTCTCAAGTTTTCAACCTAAATTATTCCAACTTAAATGGTACATTTTTATAAACCCATTTTATAAATCACTTTTATTAAACCATTTTAAATATTTGTCTCAAAATATTCTAACTTTTAAATCAAATTCTACCTCAACATTAACATCGAATGCCCTATAGTTAAACTGTGAAACTTAATTCACAAGGTGTTCCTTGCCCTATTTTTTCCAATCCTTATCTACCCAACCCATATCTTAAATAAGCAACTTCCTATACACACTGACCATAGTCAATGCTCAATTGGACGGACATGACTAAACAAGACTTAAATGATAATAATAACATATTATTATCTCCTAATATCTCAACCAACTATACTATACTATTTTTAAAAATCATTCTTTTTATATATAAAATATATTCTAGTTAAATTTATTTCATTTCCCCAATTTCAAAATAATACTGTGTCGGTTAAACTTGTTTAAGTGCTTAGGAAATCCCTATCGATTACGTTGGCGAAATGCATCGACCAGAATTTTTAAGCCACTCAACAGCTCAAATAACACAACATAAAACATTTTTATATCACTAAAAAATACGCACTCTCATAGATATACACACACACACACGCACGCACACTAAAACTCATCTAAGGGTCTCGCTTACCCTATCTTTGATGGGTCAAACCCCACCAAAGCCAAGTTTCTCGCTTAACCTTCAGTTCTGATACACCGTTATAACGACCTATCTTTTCGAACCCCAAAAGTTGACACTAATATATCCATGGTATTAACATGCCGAACAACTAAGTGCCGGAAAGACATATTGTTAGGGGAAAGAAAGGAGATAGAAGGTAGAAGAACTAGGAACAAACACGGAATCTCACAACACATCAGAATAATGTATAATATAATCAAGTCTTTACAAAATCTGAGACCCTCTTTTTTTATACATATACATATCAGAGTTGGACAGTTATAACACCTGTCCTTACAACAGTAGACAAACTACACATAACACATACACAACGGAAGATATCCAAAATACGAGAGTACGTCCTGGACCTCCAACTCGATTCCATAGCTCCAAAGCATCTAAAGCTAACCTAGCAAACATGCTCGGTCTGACCCGAGCATTACATGGAATAACACTCGGGTCAGTCTGGTAAACCTACGCGAGTAAAACTCGAGAACAATTAATAACCAAACTGATTTCTACATTTGAAAACCTTTCAAGCAAAGGGTATCTCGTAAGACCACATCATATATAAAAACGGATGAGTTTTTACCTTATAATAACCAAAACATTTTATATCAAAATCCAGTGATATTATCATAGTGTCAAGGTTTAAGGTAAATAGATAAAATAGCTGAAATGCTTGCATCTCACATTACAACATACTAGGCTCAACAATCGAAAACGTAAGGCACGTATTGGAGAATGGATTCCAACTAATGACAGGGCTACTAGGGTACTGCCTGCCACAGTACACCTCTAGAAAAATGTACCAAGGTCGTATCTAACAACCCCTGCCAACATAGAACCGGCCTACCCCTTGCTGGATAGTACCGAATATATCATCACCCCAGTTGCTTTGCAACCTTTAACCGAGTGCTCCCACGTACACAAATTCATAGATGATTGTATATATATCTAGAAAGGTGATGATATACCCTAATGGGTGCAACCCACATAGCCCTGCTGCATATCCCTGTTTTAGTCATTCCCGGTTGATGAGGCTTGAGGCTACGTTTTACCTTTCTGAATAGCAGTCCCTCTTGGAATGCTAACACTGCCCTCTAAGCAGTAATGCAGTGCCAACATTCATCTATACAAGTTGGACAGGATAAGGACAAACCGAAGGCACTACTTCTACTACATCCATTTTGGAATCACCCTCAAGATTAGTAGCAAGCAGCCCTTGTACTTCAATGGCTCCGTCTTCGATCCCATGCTTTAAGATGTCTGCATTTCGAAACGCTTGAGTTAGATCGAAGTGGTTTTTGGATAACATATCTGATCCCGGTCTCTTCGAAACAACTTTCGATATTTTCCTGATAAACTCAACCCCGGTTCTATAGGAAATAAACAGACAAATGGCAAGAGCGAAGTTCACCTCTTAACCGTTTGTGGATGGGTTTCCTTATCATTCATCCTAGAAGAATGAACTAGTTTATACGTACAGTATAGCACCTTCAACGGTAACTGTTCCATGTAATTCTCATGTTTCTCCTAGATATTTCCAAAGTTACGTTTTGGGTCCAGCTTTGATAGTCGGTTATTTAACTATCAAATAAACAAACATCCAATCATGGTTTAATTTCCAAATGGGATCCACTAAGCCTGTATTAATTCTTTTTAATTAATAAAACCACTTTATAAAATCTGATCACAAGATCTTTTCAAAACACTATTCCCAAACCCCTTACATTTCCTTTATACTTGGAAAACCGACATTTTACTTTTCGTGCATTGAAACAAAATCATATACTTATCTTATCAGTATAAGTATATTTACAGACTTTTCAAAGTTTTCTTCTTTCCAAATCCTATATTAAATAACCAAACATTTCTTTCAAATAAAACATTCCGCTTATCCTTTATCAAATATACCCTTTTTAAAAGCTCATCTCATATTTCAATTAACTTATAACTTTCAAAATAAAGTTATACCCCACTTTTATGAACCCTTAAGTTAATTTATAAACCTCTTTCCAAATTTCTAAAATGATTTATAAACCTTTTTCCTATTTTTAAAACACTTTATATAAATCTTTCTATACTACTTTATAAAACATCCTTTATAAATATCATTTACAAAACATCATTTGTAAAACACCTTAATAACCCTTTTCGTTAGAAAAACCCCTTACTATAAACAAGTTATCCTTTATAAGTACCTTTATAAGAATTATATAACTTGAAAAACATTTATAAAACCTTAGCCTCAAATTGATTAAAGAATTAAATTAAATTCAAACAATACTTTATAAATTCATAATGAGGCTTAGCAGTCCCAATGATACTAACTTACGTTACCATTTAATTTCAATTTGATTTCCAAATCACATAATAATTATTTACATGTGCTACCATATATGTAAATACAGTTCATATCCAATCAGGGAATAACACGTCAATGTAACTAATTGGCATACACAAGTCCAAATAACATAACAACGGGATGGTGATTTATCCTACTAAATAGATTTCCAAACAATTCAATAAATTTATAGTAGAACGAAGATTTATTCTGCTTAACACATGTCCACATAATCAAATCACTTACACTATAGTAGAATGGTGTTTTGTTCTGCTAATGGATGTCATTTAATTCTCCTAATCATGTGGGTTACTTAAGGGTACGGACAAGAGATCCTTTGATATGGAATCGATTTACTCTAGAAAAGAAAATTGATTAAAATACGTTCTGTTTAGTTTAAAATCACCTTTGAAAAGTTAAAAGTATATTTAATTAGCTTAAACCCTAACTAAACCTTAATTAATCCAATTTAAATCAAGATTAAATCATAATTAAACTCTAATTAGGCTTAATGAACTTGATTGAGTACTAATTAACTTCCTAATGCAACTTGGTTAAGGTTAAACCAAACTGTTTAAGAGTTAAACCCTAATTAATTAAATATTAATTAAATAATCCATTAATTACTTAATAAATAATTAACCATTAATCTTAATTAAATAATTATTAATCACTTAATCACTTCTTAACGATATAAAACATTAATTAAAACTTTATTAATTAATTAACAGTCATTAACTTAACTTAAGTGATGATTAACCTTTAATCGCCTTCTTAATTACCAATTTAGTGCTAATTACCTTTTAATTAATTAATTATATTACAACTTAATTACTTTTTAACATTACTAATTAAGTTCGAAAAACTTTGTAACCAAATTTCAAAATAAAACAAATTTGAAATAGAAATTCAAATCTTTGCCGAACTGCATCCATAGCGACTGTCGCTATGAGTGCAGTTTGGTCTAACCACCTTTAAGCGAAGCCACTTTACTAAAACCAAACTATTTCATGATTGAAACATACCTTAGCAAAATTTGCACACTATAAAACCAATTACGCAAACTTTAACCAAAATCTAAACTTTAAAATCTTGAAACGAGTTTAATTTCAAATCCGACTTCAATTCCATCGCGACTACATACAAAATTTCAACTTTGTTTTCAACCCATCATGACTATAGTCAAGTTCATCATCAATCTCTTTTATTCACACATCACATTCATACAAAAAATTGTATACATATACCAATATATATACAATTACTAACTTTGCAATAACACATCCATTTTAGTGCTAACACTAACCCATACATTAATATTTATCATCACAATTCAAACATGGCAAGATCCAACATATATATAACATACATATAGCTAAGGATCAACACTTTACTTATAATATCTATATAATTATATTTAGTCACATTACTTTCTTATATATATATATATGTTTAGTCACATCACTTTCATTTATATATATAAAAATATATATATATAATTATTATGTTTAGTCCATCTCTTTCTTTTATATATATATATATATATATAAGTTTAATTATTAATTACCTAAAATATGAAAAGAGATAATTATGGTTAATGATTACAAATCTAAGATGTGACAATACTTAATATATATATATATATATAATGTTTATTATTATTAAAACTATGTCTTGTCACATCACTTACTAATCCAAATTAATATAAGATAATTTATTTCTAAGTGTATTATTATATAGTTAATTAACTCCTATATATATCTACATATAGTGCACAAAGACGAACGACATTCCCGACAACTTTCCGGTGTTGAAAGGTCGAAATTTCGGAAAACGTTCTTTGGTCACATTTTCTGCTTTTCTACGAACTATTTAATTTGGTAAAAAAAATTTGAAAATGATTTTATCATCATTATTAATTAATTAAAATGACTTTATTTTCATTATAAAACCTATATATTTAATATTTGAAATTAATTAAATATTCACTAGTCAAAGCAGTGAAATTCTGGGTCGTTACAGTTTTCATTTTGAGTATAAGTTTGATTTTATAAAAAAATTAAATTTGAATTTTAAACAAATTTTTTATAGCCGTTAAATAGCAATAGTGGGCATTGCAGAAATGATTTTAATGCTAAACTTAAAATTTAAAATAAATTAAAGTTGTATGATTAAAACGTGTTTTAATAAGTTTAATATGAAAAGAAATGAATTTAGTTTGCGTATATTCTGTTTCAAATTAATCAAAAACTGGTTAATATTTTAATGAAATATATTATTTTTTGAAATGTAAATATTTTTACATTAAAATGCTCTAGAAAATTTTCTGAGTAAGATGACAAAGTTTGCTTCATCAAATTATAATTTTTCTAGCTCCGTTTGGTGATTTGAAGTTTGTTTTTATGTTTTGCGGTAGCGTATTTAGCGAAAACAGTGGAATTTTTATGCAAACCTTAAAATTTAAAATTCAGTATAGTATTACATCCATATTTGCATGCTAAGTAAAACAATATATTTATTTTTGTGTTTAAGCGCACGGTTGAGAGCGTAAGGGTTTGTTTTGTGTGTAAACAGGGTCAGTCAACTTGGTTCATTTTTTCCAATCTTTGAATTGTTACGTGGCCTGTGCGCATCATCTTTTGCATGTGATTATTTTATATGGCTGCATATTTATATTTATTTAAATATTATTAGTTTGTTCCTTACGTATTGAATCTGGACCCTTAAAATTTGAGTAGCAGGCGCACAATGTACGGTTGTGTTGGGGGCTAAGAATTTTCCTTAATATAGATCCACTTTTTAAGGACCATCTCCTTTGGTATATCCTAACCTCCACCGTCACTTTTCCTTTGAAAATCAAAATCTCATATATAAACTACTGTTCATCCAAACGACTTTCATATCATTGTTTATCAAAATATATAAACTTTTCCTTCATCACCGCTTCACCCATTTTCGCCTGTACATACTTTCTCCTATTCAAAACACTTCCTACCGCCATTTCACCTCCTACCTTGCCACCACCAGATCTGCCTCTCACCTTGGCCAAGGCCTCCACTGATCCTAAGCCAGCCTCTGACCATCTCCGCCACCTCAGCCGCCACCTACACTAGCCCACGCTCAGGCCACGTCCTCTACTCCAACAGCCCTTCCACCCCACGACCAGTGTGACGACCACCTTTCTGACCCTAAGAATGACACTTAATACATCCTTAGTATTCGTGTCCGTTGCCCAAGCATCCGAAAGATAAGTTGTCTTGGGATAAAATAAATAACAGAAAGAACAAAATAGAGAAAAAAAACCACACAACGGAATGGTTATATATAATACAAAATGATATAGTATAGAAGGTTACTTCTTACATGGAATTATCAGAGTTATACAAAAGTACTACATCTAACATATTAGTAGCAATACATTCAGACTTTTCATTTTTAGATACAAAACACACATACATAATCATCCAGCGGAAATAACTAACTAAATAACTAAGGAGCCTCTCGTTTGTTCTTCGTCTTCAAAGAACTCCAAAGAAAAACCTGTTATTCTCAAACTACTCAAATATAATTGAGTACCCAAGAGTTTAGGGAAAATAAACAACTCGGGTCAGAAAATATGTCTAGTATGAGTAAAACTTTGAAACAAAAGGGAGTGTATTTACCAATAATATGTGGAACCACGCCGCTAACGTGGAACAAATTTTCTCCCACATAAACAACAACTAAACATAAGAATGGAAAAGAATAATAGGAAACAAATCCAAACATAGATGATGAGCAAAATAGTATAAAGATCCAGACTTGAAAGAATAGAAATAGTCTGAACAAAATCTAAATTGGACATAATGGATAAAACAAGATAACAGTCCAAATATGATAGAATGGACAAAACCTATAATGAAACATCGTGAAGAGTGGTTGACTCTTCTCGTTGCAATTATAGAAAAAAAAATTCAAAGGTTCGAATCAAATAAGGAAAGGAAAATTTTCCAACAATGACTAAAAGGGTGCACCCTCCTTGAAGTATACATCTAGTAATATACTTCTGAGAAGCTTATTTACTCTGTGAAACTTCTTGGAAATCTCCAATCCGGACCCCGCCAAACCTTATAGAGTATTCAAATATTTCATATCTAACAGCACTACTGAATCCAATCTAGATGAGATGTGAAAGTATCCTAATGGGAGAAACCCCACATAGCTTGGCCACCTCTCGCACTTTGGTTTTAGTCATTTTCAATAAAGGATATCAAAGGTCAACGGAGCAACACATCATCTCAAAATGATGATAATAAAGAAGCTGAAGTAACCGATAGTTGAGAAACCAACTATCGAGGATATAAACGATCGTATATGGAAATTAAAGTCTTGTATACTTATCACCATTCATCGAATTCAATCTTATACTATTTCTTGGTCAACAATAATACTGGACAAGTCAAGATAGTGTTACCTCAAAGTCATATCTCGACTATTCTTAACTTTTGAAATAGAAGCAAGTTTACTTCTTCGACATTTAGTGCTAAGTATACGAATAAATCATTCCCATATAAGTGAATCGCTTTACGAAAATTAATTCATTTCCATAAAACAAAACCAAACGTTTTCTTTTCAAAAACTAAATTCGTGCTTGGTTTCACATTACAAGTATTAGCATTAAAACACTTTGTTAAAAGAGTTCACTACTTTAAAACATCATTATAAAAAGGTTTTAAAAACTTTAAACATCCTTGTTACATTGATTAAATAACTTTAAAACTTCATTTGTTAAGTTGATTGCTTGACTTAAATAGCCTTTAAATAAAAAGAGTAAATTACCTTTAAAACACCATTAATTCAATTAATTAATAAAATTTAAATAAATTAATCAAATTAATTATGTGGATAATTAAAAGTTAGCAAGAAAACTTGTCAACACCTCAAAGTGAAGTTTAAAGAAAAAGTGATTCCTTCGAAACTTCCTTTCGATTAGATGGGAAAAGCTAAAGATTATTGACTCCCATAAATTCTCCTTTCGAATATGATGTGGTAGACAAAAGTTTCTTCCTTTATGGCCATTCGACATGGTCGAAGTGTTTAACTCTTTTTTATAATGTCCTTTTGAGCTCATTCAATTGGTTTGGGACTCCTTCATAACAACCTTTCGAAGTACTCAAAGTGACTTAAGGTTGGGACTTAACGGTTTAGGGAAATCTAGTTGAACTGAAAGGGTTTCGACTTCGTCGAAAGGGTGAACTCTAGTTATCTTGTGGTTTTGAGCTGAAACTCAATGGATATACGTATGCTCGGGGTTTCGATTTAATTGAAAGTCGACCTTTCGACTAGACTGACATCAGATGATCACAACTGTATGCAATGAGAATCTTTAAACAACTTCATAATCAACATTATTATAATCTTCCTTTTATTGAACTAACAATGTACAGATTGACCAAATCTCCGATTCAGAAATTAGGGTTTATAAGCTTTAGAAAGTACAAGTAAGAAGTGAATGAAATCGAATCCCCTAAACCAGACCCATAGAGTCGTATTTATAGGCGTGGGTTGGCATCTTTCGACCCAATGCTTTCGACACGGTCGAAAGGACTACTTTCCAACTTTCATGTGCACCTCTTGAATCATAGCTTTTGACCTAGTCGAAAGGATTATATGGCCATCTTTCTGCTACTGCTGAAGACCGGGCTTCCCTCTATCTTTCTTTATTCCTTTCGACTTCGTCAAAAGGTATATTGCTGGATCGCTTTTGACTTCATCGAAAGGTATATTACTTTGATCACTTTTGACTTCATCGAAAGGTGTATAGATGTGCTCTTCACTTAGCTATTAGTGTGTTATGTAAGTTAGCATAGGCACCGGCCTTCAACGCTGTCGAAACATGTGCTTTGTAGGCTTCGAATGGGTTGAAATACTATTGAGATATTAGCTGTAGGAAACACCATTCGAAAGCATTTTATCTCTCTGGTGTGGAACCCTATCTCCTTGTGTTTAAGGAAGTTATGCAGAATTCCTATAATCTTTTCTTTCATAGGTGATGATGGCATTAACCAGTTTGAAAGGCTAATATATGCTTTCGAAAGGGTTGATTTGGCTGAACTTTCTTCTGGTGGAGGTAAATAAAGACGAAACCAATCGTTTCGAATGGCTTGGCGCACATGCAAAAAGTATGTGATTCATTGCCTTTGAAAGGTACCTTTCGACCACTTCGAAAGCTGTAAACCTATTTTCCATCGCCTTCGGAATGTACCTTTCGACCTATCTTATTTAATGTTTTCAGAGACCACTTCTAATGCCTTCTGATCCTCACCAATGCTCTTGCTCCTTCTTTTATACTTTCACTTTGAGAATATTTTATGGATGACATTTAGCCCCATTAGTATGAAAGAAGCTTTTGTTCTTTAGGACAAAACTCCAAAGAATTTCTTTCTTTGTTTCCTGTAAAATCTAACTCCTATTAGGGTCATAACCTTGTTACGAGAACTTATTGGGTAACTTTTTAATTCAAGACACTATCTTGTAATTTTATTGGGCTGAGCATTCAAATAATTACATGACCAAATCTTTTTAATACTAATAGTAGAAATATGAAATGAGAGTTAATTTAAGTAAATAAACCTTCCCAAAAGGTCATTGCGTATGCCATATCCTCTGTTCTTGGGTTATGTTTTCTTCAGCCGTTGGGGATTAATTCCTCACTTTTGGCGGTTTTACCCTGCTTTCCAAATAACTAAACATTGATGTTGTATGAAAATTAGAGGGCTCTTACTCCATTTAACCATCATCTTCTAACAAAAAAAGAATAGTCTCCTTGATTAGAAACTCTTTTCCGGAATTCCTATCTAATATTGATGTGGAAATGTTAAATTTTCAAATAAACCTTGATACAAATCTCAAAATTCATCTAGAAAACTTATAGATCCCAAAATTCGATGGGAAATCCATAACTAATCATGAGAATTCAATAAAGAAAGCAAGAATTTGTAAAACCAAAAAACCATTATGAAAAGAGATCGAAAATCCAAGAATTCAGGAATGAAACCAGAAACTTGCTAGGATTTCATTTGTCAAATTAACTTCTTTAAACTTTATCCAATACTAGTACAAAGTCAAAAATTCAATAAAAAGTATATAGATCATCATGGAAATTCAATAAAGAAGTCAGGAAATCAAGAATTCATAAAAACGCGAGATCAATTAGAAATCATTAAGAAAATCCAAAGAGGAAACCAAGTATCTGAAATCCACATATCATCATAAAAGTTAATGAGGAAATTTAGAATTCGCGAAACCAGAAATTGAATAAGAAATTCATTATATAAATTCAGTAAGGAAACAATGAATATGAAATCCACAACCATTATAAAAGTTAATGAGGAAATTTAGAATTTATAAAACCCAATATGAAATCTTTATGAAAAGAAACAAGGAAACTGAAAGTTCATGAATTTGGGTATTCAACCAAAATCTTGTCAGGATCTCATTTGACAAATAGACTACTTAAAATTTCATTTAATATAAACACAAAATCAGAAATCTATCTAATAATAGAAAACTTAGTAGGTTCAAGTAAAAGATTCCTAGGTCTATCTGGCCTTAATTCTAAAGTTATTCCTAAAATACTATCACAGAGATTTATTTAAAACTTATGCCTCGAATAGTGATGAGGATTCTTATTATTCAAAGGAAAGTATCCTATTAATAGACGTGTAATTCCTAAAGTGCCTATAAGTTAGTAGTATTATTGTTATATTGAGGCCGAGTAGTTCCGTAAAGCAATGCAATCATTCGAAATGGTAGTTCCGTATTACCAGTCAGCCATTCGCAGTAGTAGTTTCGTAAGACCAGTCAATCGTTTAGCAGGTAGTTCCATTTGGATGTTCTGCCTTTTAGCTGTTCAACCGTTCAGCACGTAGTTCCGTTCAATTGACTGGCTGTTCAGCAGTGCAAGCTCAGTTTGACTAGTTGGTCGTTCAGCAGTGCAACGGTCCAAATAACTTATTAATATATTTATACATAATATATAGACTCTTCTATCCTAAAGGGTCATCTTATTTCTAAGGATTCAAGAGTGGTTTTCCTAATCTATTCTTCAAATTGAGTCGCTTTTATCTTTGTAGTAAAAATTTGTTATATATTCCATTCGTTTAGCTTTTGTATAAATCTTTGTTTTCCATCCCATGTTACAGATCTCTTTGTCCATTTTCTTGTCTCGTGTTTCCTTTTAGGATGAAAGTTTCACAATTCTTCGGCGTGGAAGCCACTTTTAAGTCTTCGTATGTTTTGAAGGTTGCTTGTAGATACTTTGTCTTTTTTTATTATGGTTTTGGATTCCTTGTTTTTTAATTATGGCGTTGGACATCTTCATCCTTTTGCCTTTGTTTGTACCCCTTTTTCAAGTTTCAACTTTGTCTTAGATAGTGGATAGATTTATTTCTTTGACCCTTTGCACTTTTGGATTTTGACTTTTGTTTTTAGTTGCAGACATCTTTGTCTTTCTTCATTTGGTTGGTGCCCCTCTGGGCTTCCCTTAGTTCTAAGGGATGTAATGTATGTTGGGTTGACCTTCTTCTAAAAGGTTGCTAATGGGTGCTTGACTTGACCCTCCCTCTAATGGATGAACTAGAAGTTAGAGGTTTTGACCCTCCCTCTAGGAGGTGCTATGGATTGGCCAGAGGCTTTTATCCCTCCATCTTAGGAGGTGCTATGGATTGATCGTAGGCTTTTGTCCCTTCGTCTTAGAAGGTGCTACAAATTGGTCGTAGGCTTTTCGGTGGGTGTAGGACCCCCCCTCATTTTAGGAGGTGCTATGGATTGGTCGTAGGATAAAACGGTGGGTGTAGGACCCCCCTTTTACGAGGTGCTACGGATTGGCCGTAGGCTAAAACTTATATGTGAAAATCATTTTTGGCTAATTAAAATGTTCATGAACATCCTTTTGAATATCAAAGAATTCTTGTAAATGAACCCTTCTAATATATTAAGGGATTATTTTTCTAAAAATGAGTTTAGTCATAAAAGAATCTTTTCGTAACGCTACCTTTTGCAAGGGTCTTTAAATCATTCTCATAGTAGAGACAAGGATCTCAAATAGGAAATTGGAAGGTCATAATTCATGAACCAATAGTCTTTTAGCCGAGAATAGGATTCTCTAATTTGAGTTTTTGTTGATGAACTTTTGATAGTTTTAAAACTTTCTTTAAAAAAGTACGAATATATTTCTCTTTGCCAATGCTTTTTAGAAAACCTCACAATATTGGAATTGATTAGTTGGAAGTCCTTGATGTGCATTTACTAACGCTAAATAAAATTCTTTTAAAGATTTATGCAAGTTTATCTTTAAAATAAAAAATACTTAATCCCCCATATTTATAAGGTAATTTGAGAAAATCCTTTCTGACTTTTTGAAATCAACTTTCTTGAAAACATATTTAGGAAAATTCTTTCAAGTAACCAATTGAAAAAAGCATCAATGTGTATAGTATATATGGTTATGCTTCCTCAAGTTTTGCTCAGGAAAAAGGATGTTTTGTTCATGAGTCTGAAAATCCATAGTACATAGATTAATAGACTTTCATGAATAAGGGCATGCTTTTTTCTAAGAATCCCCTTTTCTTGGGAGAGTTTTAGATATTTACCCTTGTTGAGTCTACAGTTGAAGCTTTATATTAATCCAGGGTTTCATGGGAGTAGTTCTTTACACCACATTGATATAAACTTCGGGATGGGATGAGTTGTCCCACTCATAGAATTTGAGTAGTCTTCCTTAAATAGCTAAAGGTTTGTTGTACATCGAGAGTATGTTGAATGCCATGGACTGGTTTTGTTTTTACCTGTAACAACACTCGAATTTTGTATTAATATATGATTCAAACTACAAAGAAAATTTATAATAGGTAGATGCTGGAAGGCTTCTTAGCCTGATCAGAGTCTGAAGATGAAGTTGTAAGACTGATTCTCTATCAAGGTTTTAAGTGATTGAGCTGCTCCCTTCGAGGTTGAAAATCTTCTAATCCTTTTTGGCAAATTATTTTAAAAGTCCAGACTTGATTAGGCTTTGAACTATTTTTGCCAAAACACTGCAATTGTCAGTTTCATGTCCATTCACTTTATGATAAGCACAGTAATTCCTTCCTTTTTTGGGTTCAACTGGGGTTCTTGTCTAATAGGAAATGGAGAAATTCTCATCATCTTTTATCATGGCAAAGATATAGGAAAGAGATTTGTTTAATTCCATTGGTCTGTATTTAGATGTCACCGTCTGACTGTCCCTTTTGTTTTCCTTCCATCTAGACCTTTTGCTAGGATGATTGAGGTCAAACTTTTCTTCCTTCTATTTTTGTTGATATTTCTTTACGGCATGATGCATTTCCTCTAAATGGATAAATTTGTCTGCTCGTGAATAGAAGTATTGTAGATCTTTGCATCCATTAATATAAAGATATTTCCAAAAAGGGGTTGTTCGATCAACCCTAATCGAACTGCCATAAGCTTTTCTCTATCTGTTGTACTCTCTTCCTTTAATGCTTCTGTACCGAATCTGTTCAAGTATTCGTGAAGCAGTTCTCCTAGTTTTTGTTTGGTAGTAGCCAACAAACTAAAGTCCATAGTTGAATCTCTGAATATAGAAAATTATGTCACAAAGTCGTAAGAAAATCGTTCCCAAGAACAAATGGTTTCCACTTGGTAATTCTTGTACCACTTGATAGCTGCCCTTGCAAAGTAACCGGGAAACGTTTGCAGTGAATTTTTCCAAGAGCATTATATAAGTTCATCCATTTTTCAAAAGTACAAGGTGATTATCTGGATAAGTAATCTCATCATATTTTAGTGGGGGAAGTCGGATGTGAGGAGGGAGACTAACTACCATTATTTCTTCTGAAAAAGGAGTCTTTTGCAGGGTAACATATTTCTCTAGGTCGGGAAATCCCTTTTTCTTTAGCATATCCATTATCATTTGGTGTAAGATGTCCTCTTGGTCAGCTTCATTTTTATGGAAACTTTTACTGTTTCTCTGGGTTAGACTATTTGGTTGCTCGAGGGATCTTTTAGCTTGACTTTCTCGGTTTAACTCCTCATCTTTTACCTCATTTGGAGATTGCCCTTCGTCTTCTCCTTTCATAATCCTTAATGATTCTTGAGATGGAGCCCCTTCAAGAAATTCTTGCATTGCTATCATTTGTTGTTGTAGATTCTGAACTTTAATCTCATTGTTTTCCAATCTTATCAGGGTTGAAGGTTGCCCAATTTCCGTATTCTCAAAGTTAAAGTATAGAACTATTTTATCTTCCAAAGTTGATTGTGACGCAGCTTCTTCATTTGGATTGTCATTATTATTCCTTGCTCTTACCATTTTCTCCTCTTGAATGAAGAACTCTGTGCAATCAAGCTATGATGAAAGTTATTGGGATCGGAGGTTCAAGCCCTCCTTCCAGCGCCAAAAATGTTAACAAGAAAACTTATCAACACCTCAAAGTGAAGTTTGAAGAAAAAGTGATTCCTTCGAAACCTCCTTTCGATTAGATGGAAAAAGCTAAAGATCATTGACTCCTTTAAGTCCTCCTTTCGAATATGATGTGGTAGACAAAATTTTCTTCCTTTATGGCCTTTCGACGTGGTCGAAAGGTGTGCTTTGTAGGCTTCGGATGGGTTGAAATACCATTGAGATATTTGCCGTAGGAAACACCATCCGAAAGCATTTTATCTGTTTGGCACGGAACCCTATCTCCTTGTGTTTAAAGAAGTTATGCAGAATTCCTATAATCTTTTCTTTCATAGGTGATGATGGCATTAACCAATTCGAAAGGCTAATATATGCTTTCGAAAGGGTTGATTTGGCTGAACTTTCTTATGGTGGAGGTAAATAAAGGCGAAACCAATCGTTTCGAAAGGCTTGCCGCACATGCAAAAAGTATGTTATTCATTGCCTTTGAAAGGTACCTTTCGACCACTTTGAAAGCTATAAACCTGTTTGCCATCACCTTCGAAAGGTACCTTTGGACCTCGTCGAAAGCTCTTATTTAATGTTTTCAGAGACCACTTCTAAGGTCTTCTGATCCTCACCAATGCTCTTACTCCTTCTTTCATACTTTCACTCTTGAGAATATTTTATGGATGACACTAAATATCATTATTTAAAAATGATTCATTAACTATAAATATAATTAAAGGAATGATTAATTAAATTTAAAACAAGTTGATTAGCTTTAAATGTCATTGATTAAAAAGATAAATCAATTTTAAAAACATCACTAGTTAATTGATTAATTAACTCTAACCCATCATTATTAAAAGATAAATTATTCTTAAACATCATTAAATAAAACAATTAATTAATTTAAAACATCATTTAAAGAAAGATTAATCAAAGTTAATTAACCTTTTTAAAGTCGTTAATTAAAAAGATTAACTAATTTAAAAACATCAATAGTAAATTGATTAATTAACATTAATCCATCATTACTGAATGATTAATTATCCTTAAACATTATTAAATAAAATGATTAATTAAATTTAAACACCATTAACTAAGTAATTAGTTAAATTTAAAACACATCATTAATAAGGTAATTAGTTAACCTTAATCTTTATTAATTAAATAAATTAAATAATCATTATTAAAATAATTAATTATTTTTGAAAACATCATTAATCAAAAACTTGCTTAACTTATTAAATAATTCCAAGCACGATAATGATACTAAATGGTTTCAATAAAGTGAAATTTTCCGTAAGTGTAGATATAGCGGCCATCGCTATACGGGCAGTTTGGAAATCAAGTATATTGCATTATCATTCAACCAAACATTACATAGCAAGGGTATGAACATATATACATGGTAATTAGCTATGATATCACATGTAGAGAGCATTTACTAACACTAAAATTAACTTTAACTTCCACTTTTTCATAAAGCTTACTACTTGTTTACTAACTTTCTAAAACGAAAACTTTTAGCAACATCAATCAAACCGACAACCAATACATCACCAAACACATACAACAAGCATTCATAATCCAATAATATGAGCATTAAAATAGTTAAAAAGTTTGGTAATAAGGGTGTAGTTTTACTCATAAAATGGTTAACTTTAATTACCAATCTATCGTATTGCTTACTACTTGCTTACTAACTTTCAAGGCGACAACCTTTCAAGCATAAAATCAAACCAACAACTAAACCATCACTACACATATACAACAATCATTCATAGGTAATAAATATGGTTTAAAACTTTTGGCACGGATGGTGGAGTTTATACTCACCGAAATATTACCAAATCAAGTCGAATCACTACAACAACTTGCACTAACTTCAACAGCACCTTCCTTCACTTGAACTTGGACTTTTTGGCCCCTATATAACCTGTTTGGGATCGACCATGGCAGCAATGGTCGGTCTTGGCCTATACGGCTGGTGGAGCTTTATTTTGAGGAGTATAGGCTTTAGAAATGAAATAGGGAGGTTTTAAACTTGGTTTTGAAGTGTGTAAACTAATTTTTAACTTAGGAAATGAAGAGGAAGCCATGAATAAGATAAGAAGCTAGGGAATGGAGATGAAGAAATAGAAGTGTAAAGTGAAAAATGAGTGGAGGTGGAAGTATTTATAGAAAAATGAGAAGGGCAAATGGATAAAATGACTTAAGAAATAAAATAATATATATCACTTTTCAAGAAACCAAGCCTATACCTCACCTTCCTCCTTAGTACACACGTTCTTCCCTTGGTTCCCTCCTCCACCATGACTTAAGTACTAACCTAGGATCCTAAGGTATGGTATTTTTATATTTAAGTCACTATTTAACACTATTTGCACCATACTTAATTAATTTAAAGTCTAATCACCATTAACTAATTTAAAACACTTATTTTATCCTAATAACACTTATTATTATCATATAACATGAATATATATGTGTATACATGTACACAAATGTGCACAACTTTTTTTGACAACTTTTCGGTGTCAAAAAGTCGTAAATTCGAAAAACAATTTTCAGTCACATTATGTTTTTATTTGAACTAACTATTTTAGCAAACAAAATTTGAAAATGATTATAACATCATTAATTATTATTTGAAAGTGGTTTATTTGGTTATTAAAATCCATTATTAAAAGATGTAAAAATGATTTAAATATTCAAATTCAAAGTGATTAATTTACGGGTCGTTACAACCAGATCCTCCGCCCTACTTACCCATGGCCTCCACCCTACCCTGTACCATCCTCCTCCGCCCAGATCCTCTCCAGCTACACCTAGGTCACCTGCCTCCATGCACCCAATACCCGCCCATTCACAACAGCAAACTCCTCACGCCTGCATCCCTCACCTCCGCCTACGTCTGCCCTCCTGCCCACATCAGCAACCCGCCAAACCTCCGTCTGACCATCCATCTTTCCCAACCACCTAGCTGCCACCTATCCTCATGAAGTCGAAATCCGCATCCACTTGCATTCACTTTACTCATCCTGATATCCATTTTGGTTCGGGTTTTGCTCGTGTTTATATTGGATCCGTAGTGTCGTTATTCATGTCATCTTTTGACTGTTGCTTAGGTGTCGTGATCTCGTAGCTTATGTTGAGATTTTCGATCGTATGGTGTACATGTAGTTGCTCATAGATCATTGGTAGAGATGCTTGTCGATTGTTGTTTGGTTAGATTCATTCGGTTAGATCGGTCCGTGATTGACGTTTTATTTGGAATCGCTATCACAAATCAATGATGAGTGTTTATACTCATGAAATACTATAAATTCTATTTCAAGTTAAAACAAAGTCATGATGTGATAAATTATAACGATTTGCTATTTGTGAATTTAAATTAATATTAAAATTGAATTCCCTTGCTAGTTGAACACCTTGATATATGGTAGCTAATAATTATTGTGATATATGTTTAATTAAGTTGATTTAAATTTTATTTCATGTGTATACCCATTTTATGTTAATAATTGATTTAAATCTTTGAATAATTTTAGTAATTTAATCTTTGAATTTAGCCATTTGAAAATTTGAAAAACTTAGTAAATCGATTTGGAAAAATCTGAAACTTTACTAGAAATTCTAAAGAGGTGTTTTAATAACTCTGAAATTTAATTTAGAATATTTATGCAAATCAATAAGTTTTTATGATTTAATTAGTGTGAAATCTAATGTATTTTGATTATGAGAAATAGTAAATATTTTTGGAAAATTCTAAAACTTTTTTTGTGGATTTCGAAAGTAAAATGAAGAACTTTTTATGTTGAACACTTTCTGAGGTTGTGTACAGATGTTTAAAATGGACAAAACGGCATACGTTTATAAAGTTAACGATTGGTTATTAAAGAGACAGGGGCCAGGTATTGACATACTCTCTATCAATACCAGAACCACTTTAATAATTGTGTACGCAGTGGATGTTATCTAGAATGTTAACATTGAATTGGTAAACATTTACTAGAATGAAGTAAGAGAACGATAATGGATGACCCTGACTCTTATATCAATTTGAATTGACTAAAACAGAAGCCATACCTGGCCAATGAGGTTAGCTACCTCTAGCGAACATCTTTCCTTTGTATTACTATCTTGATTTTGGACTTGATTGGTGCACCGTTGATCTTGGATTGATGGACGCGGTCGGCTATTAGGGTTACGGTCGGTTAAGAATGCAAGACGGTAGTATCCTACTTTAGGCATTGCCTCACGTGCCTTGTCATATGATTTTCCCTATGTGAGCTCACTATGACTTTGTTTTAGTATTGTACCCATAGGGGACTTACTGGCTACCGATGAAACTGGTTGTGTTACAAGACCTGCATAGACTACATGCTTAAAAATACGATAAGGGGATTAATGTAAAGCCTTAATGCTATTTTAATATTTACCTTATTGATAAACAATACATATGTATCGTATCTATTACATATAGATAGTTTAATGGATCCTTCGGAGATGGAAAATCTCGTCACATCTCTAAGTAATTTGTAGCCATATTTCACATGATATTGAGTTAACTTACATAAGAATTTATATTTCTGACTCGAGTATGTGTTTTTTCATTATGCTCGGATCAAGTTTGAGTATTTCAGTGTTCCAAGACATTTGTTTTTTGAAAATGAAGACGAAGTTTGGTAGACCGTATTTACTAGTATTATTCTGCTACATTATTTTGTTATGTATATTGAGTGTATAACTCCGATTGTATTTTAAAATGAAATCAAATATATATTATAAAACGGTTTCATGAACTATTTATGTAATTATTATATTTTGTCATTTCGCCGTGAGATTCTGTGTATTAGTTACTTTTGTATCTTATTTCTTAAATAAAACCCCATTGATAATCTGTTATTTTAATGTTGTATGTTGAAATGGCGGGTCATCACAGTTAGTATCAAAGCTTTGGTTGAGTTAACACCTAAGCCTGTTGGAGTAAACTCATTAAGAGATATGGTAATGGAATGCCCTATTATGAGTTGAGAGTATTTTAGGCGACTGTGTATTTGTATTTTTATATAAGTATCTTCTAACAATAATCCTAAGAGAAAGTGTTTCCAATGATTTGAAAGTAAATATTTAAAGGGGTATTTCATAAATTATTTATAAAAGATATGGAAATTTTATACTCTTGATTTAAAGTAGAGTAATTATTATAGAAAGTTGAGTTTAGATCTATTTTAAACAAAATGAATTTAATAAATCCTTGTATTTTGAAGAAATTCTTATTATAAAGCTTGTTTAAAAATGTTTTGATAATGTTTTTTCTAATATCATTATTATAAGATATTACTTTAAAACTTCTTGAAAAAAAATCCAAGTCAAGTAATCTTTGCATAAAATTGTAATAATATTTGAACTATATATAAGTTTACTTTGAAAATATATTTAAATATAAAATGAGATAAATTATAAAAAAAATATTTAAAGAGTTTGTTGTAGTAAATGCCTTCAATAACATATATTTTGAAACTCCTCATATTTTGAATTTGTGAAACTTGGTTTAATAAAACAATTTATGGAAATACATATATTTTGATTTGGAGTATTTGTAACATGGAATATAAATATGATAAAAAGAAGAATGGTTTTATCGTAATATATGTTTTATATACATCTATTTTAATCCCTTTAAAGTATATCTTTAAGTAAGTATTCTTTGCTTAACAATTTATGAATATACTTATGTCTCTTATAAAAAGTAATTGGAAGATAAAAATGAGTATAAAAATAATTGAGAATAAATGAAGAAGAAATTTAGAGATAATAATGTTTTATTTACATTTGTTAATATCACTTACCTTTTATTAACTATTGATTCTAAATGAAATATTTAGGATATATACTTATATTTTTATGAAAACGATATTTCTAAAAGACATTTAAGAGTATAAAATAAATTTGGAAAAAGATTGTTAAATAAATGAATATGTGTGAATAGTTTTCGTAAAGGATATTTTATAGTGTTTAATAAACAATTTTACAAAGGATTTGTAAAGTATTTATCTATAAAATTTAAGGATGTTATATGAAGGAAATTTATGTAAATATATGATTTATAAAATGAAAATGTATAAATAAAAGAATTCTATTTTAAAGGAAAAAGTTATTTTGAACAAAGATTTAAAAGCTTTATTTTGTATGAAATTTATAATGAAGATTATAGATAAAGGGAGTTTATTAAAATTTTAAGAAAGGATATTTATCTTGGAATAAAAATTTTAAAAACTTTGTTTTATGATTTTAGAAATAAAGTATTCCTAAATTAATGGGTTTTCTCAAGAATTTGAAATATGAAAAATATTGTGAAAATAATAATTTCATTTTATAGGTATAATATTAATTTCATTTCATAGATATAATATTTATGCAATTATTAATTGGATTCTAAGTATAATATTTATGAAAATATTAATTCCATTTTGTAAAGGATATGATTATTTGTTTATGAAAAATAATGATTTTAAGAAATATATATATAGTAATTTCAATTATGAAAGTTAACTAATTTTTGTAAATATGATCTATAAAGTATGATTTATGAAACATGGTTTAAAAAATTAATTAAAATTATAAACCTTAAGATTAAAATAGTAAACTTTAAAATAAAAATTTAAGTGTAAAGTTTAAAATTAAAAGGGTAAACTCTAAAGGTAAAAAGTGTAAACTTTAAAACTAAAAGTGTCAACGTTAAAATTATAAGTAAGTTTGCAAGAAAATAAAATTAAAAGGTTAAGTTTAAAAAGAATGAAACTAAAGTGTAACCTAAGTAAGATTCAAATATATGTTAAGTGTTGGTGTGTTTCTTTATTGATTGTTTGTGATGAGATTCCGAGTCGTTATGTCCTTCCCCTCACTTAAAAGAATTTCTCCCAAATTTTCAATTAATGGATTTAATAACTTAAATAGCCCTCTTTCTAAATATAAGTAATGATGTTAATAATTATTTTCAAATATTTTACAATTTATAAGGATGTCTATGGTAAACATTTAAATGGTATTTATAAATGAAATTTACCTTACGTGAAGTAAGGAATTTTATAAATGAATTTTTGTAAAGTATTAAAATTTTGAAGATTATTGATTTTGGCATAAATGAGATTTATATAAGTTTTCTTGAAGTATAAAATTTAGAGATATTATATAAAAAGATTATATATAAAAATTTCCATTTTAATTTCTGTGGTATGGAAGAAATGATTTGGAAAGTTGATATGTTTGGAAAATTTTTGAATATCTATTTTTAAAAGAAAAGGTTGTGTTAAAACTGGTCTACCAAGTACTTAGAGATTCTTAGGCATGCGTCTAGCTAACGCATGGATTAAATTGTGTAAGAACAAAGATAGATGTAACATCCCTCAAGGGACTGTTAATATTAACAGATCTCACTCTACTCGCTTGAAAATAATTCCGGTGATGACTGCAACATCATCGGCTTTCATTTTTAGGTCTCGAAAGTGAGAAATCTATAATAAACCAGTTATTACATCAAGCATTTATAAAAGTATTTTGAAAGGTATTTGAAAATAATATAAAAGGTTTTTAGATTTAAAAAACCCTAAGTAAGAAGTTTGAATGTTGTATAAGTTGATTATATCAAAATGCTAGATTCTTTACTTCATTTCTTTTCGAGGACGAAAAGTTTTGAGTGAAGGAGATTGTAATGACGCGTATTTTTTTGCTATTTAAAAATATTGAATTGAATAATTTTTTTGAATAAAAGTGTTAAAAATGAAAATTTATGATTTTATTAAATGTAAAATATATTAGAAAATGAGTTATGATCTTAAGTTGAATTCTTAAATGACATAAATTGCAATAAGATAAAAATGGTAACATATTAGAATATAATTCAATGATATTGGTCTGCATGTAATAACATAGATTGGAATAATAAATAGAATGAGCGTTTTAATGAAAATAAAAGAATGTTTTGAGAAAAATAAAATGAACATTTTCATTTTTAATATAAGTATGATTTATAAAAAAATTAAATTTGTATTTTAAACAAATATTTTACAGCCGTTAAATAGCTATAGTAGGCGATACGGAAATGATTTTAACACTAAACTTATAATTTAAATAAATTAAAGTTGTATGATTAAAACGTATTTTAAGAAGCTTAATATGAAAAGGAATGAATTTAGTTTGCGTATTTCGGAAAACCTATTATGTTTCAAATTTAATCAGAAACCGGTTAATATTTTAGTAAAAAATATTATTTTTCAAAATTGAAATATTTTCACATAAATATATTCTAGAAAATTTTCTTAGCTCGTTAAATTATGATTTTTCTAGCTCCGTTTAGTGCGATTTGAAGTTTGTTTTTACGTTTTGCGGTAGCGTATTTAGCGGAAACAGTGGAATTTTGATGCGAACGTTAAAATTTAAAATTCAGTATGCTATTATGTCCATATCTGCGTGTTGAGTAAAACATCATATTTATTTCTGTGTTTTGATGCATAGTTGAGAGCTTATGAGTTTGTTTTGTGTGTAAACACAGTCAGTCAACTTGGTCCATTTTTTCAATCATTGAACTGTTACGTGGCCTGTGCCATCATCTTTTGCATGTGATTATTTTATGTAGCAGCATATTTATGTGTTTTTAAATATTATTAGTCAGGTCCTTTTGTATTGAATTTGAACCCTTAAAATTTCAATGGTAGGCACACAATTTACAGCTGTGCTGGGGATTAAGATTTCTTAGTTTAGATCCTCTTTTTGGGACCATCTCCTTCACTATATCCTAACCTCCACCATAACTTTTCATTTGAAAACCAAAATCTCATATATAAACTACTGTTCATCCAAACCACTTTCATATCATTGTTCATCCAAATATATAAACTTTTGCTCCATCACTGCTTCACCCATTTTCGCATGTACATACTTTCTCCTATTTAAAACCCTTTGTATTGCCGTTTCACCTGCTCCCTTACCGCCACCAAATCCGCCTCTCCCAGTTCGGCCAAGGCCTCCACCTATCCCAAGCCAGCCTCCGACCATCTCCGCCACCTCAATCGCCACGTACACTCGCCCATGCCCTGGCCACGTCCTCCACTCTGCCTTACCTACCCACGGCCTCCACCCTACTCTGCACCATGCTTCTTCGCCCAAATCCCCACTAGCTACACCCGAATCACACGCCTCCCTACAGCCAATACCCGCCTACACGCAATAGCAAACTCCTCACGCCCGCATCCCTCACTTCTGCCTACGTCAGCCCTCCTGCCCACGTCAGCAACCTGCCAGACCTCCGTCTGACCACCCATCTTTCCCTACCACATAGCTGTCGCCTGGCCTCATGAAGCCCGGATTCACATCCACATGCTCACTCGTCCCGATGTCCATTTTGGTTCGGGTTTTGCTCATATTTATATTGGAACTGTAGTGTCGTTGTTTGTGTCGTCTTGTGATCATTGCCTAGCTTTCGTGCTCTTGTAGTCTGTGTTGAGATTTTCGATCGTATGGTGTACATGTAGTTGCTCGTAGATCGTTGGTAGAGACGCTCGTCGATTATTGTTTGGTTAGATTCATGCGGTTAGATCGGTCCGTGATTGACTCATTTTTTTGGAATCGCTATCGCAAATCAAAGTTGAGTGTTTATACTCACAAAATACTATAAACTCTATTGCAAGTTCAACCAAAGTTGTGATGTGATAAATTATATTGATTTGCTATTTTGAATTTAAATTGACATTAAAATTGAATTCTCTTGCTAGTTGAACACTTTAATATGCGATAGTTGATAATTATTGTGATGTTTGTATAATTAAGTTGATTTAAATTTTTATTGCATGTGTATACCCATTATATGTTAATAATTGATGGCATTGTGATTATATATACGTTAGACCATTGATTGTGATATATACCCATTACAACCCTGTTGAATTATTGAAGTTATATTAATTGTCATATGGATCATCTGAACATTGAATACTGATATAAAACCCTCGAACATTTTATATTTACATGTGGAAAATATTACGATATATAGTTTTATTGTTTTGACCTTAGAATAGAAAATCTAAGTTAATTGTCGTTTTGTCCTTATTTGAATTTTTTTCACAAATGAACGTATTTAATTCTGAAATTTTTATTTGCTACTATTAAGAGGATAAGATCATTAGTTTTCAAATACTGAAAATCGAAACCAACCGAAAAAAAAGAGAAAAAAAATCTAACCAAATAAATAACAAAATTAAATCGAACCGACACTTGGCTAGTTAGGTTGTTTTATTTAGCTCAAACCGATGCACACGCCTAGTTTAAAACCCTATTGACAAACCAACCGTTAGGGAGGTTTTCTTACTGTCACTGGCCAAAATCAATTTTTCTGAAGCCAAAAAAACATGATTCCTGTCTCACCGCGATTCATGAACACGAGTTTTCCTCCTACTGCTTCGGCAGCAAGAATAAAATCTCTCCCCCAATATGCCGTTCAAATTCCAGATGCGATTAATTCTTCTCAAAAAAAAGAAAAGTCAAACAGATCGAACCCTAGATCAACGCGTCAACTATGTAAACAAATCAAATCCCAAACATATTGAATTAACGCTCAGATCTCCGCCGCCCACCACCAGACGCAGCAGCGCACCTCCGCGTCAGACCATCAGGACGTGTTGCCGCCTAATGAATTATCGTTGCCTCCTCCTGGATCCTACTGTCGTGCTACATCCTCCAGACTTTGAGGCTTCCACTAAAACATTCTTTTGTGAGTTAAATCGACTAATTGTGCAATTTTGAGTTAATTGAGTAAAATGAATTGTTAAATTTTAGATATTAAATGATCCGATTGTTAGATTCTAAATTATTTTCAATATACTTCTTTTGAACATGATGCTCTTTTAAATATCAAGTAACTTTACATATGTAATCAGTTATGCCGACTTTGTTATGGTTTGTTCGAGCGATAAAGATTTTCATCTAGAAAAGAAAAGGGAAGGGAAAAAAGTTGTTTTTTCAGGTTTTTCTTTTTTAATTACTATACATAATATTTTAGTATTTCACTGAAGTAATACATCATTCAAATTTATAGCTAGAAGCAGTGTAGGATTATGAACGGCTACAATACACTACTTGGTGATTAAGGATTCTATAAAAGTATTTAAGTATTTAATTATATTTCTTATTTCTCATTATGTTAATGGTTTTGTCTTATATGAGAGTGTGGGATGTCCTTATTAACTATGTAGCCGAGAATCTTGGCTTTAGTGATGGAAAACCGGTAGCTGCATACACTATATACAATTGTCTTGTGCATTGGATATCCTTTGAGGCAAACAAAATCAATGTATTTGATCATAAATGGGCCTTAAAGTTTCATAATCTGGATCTGTTCCGTTCTATAAATGTACACGTTCATTATTTGGTAGAATGAGATAAGTAATTCTATTTTTAAAATTTAAAACTACTGCATATTTACTATGATTGGTTAAATTAGTTTATTATTTTTGTTCACTGACATTGATTTATTTTTCCCTTAACAGAGTTTTTGAATACTGTGCATCAAGTTGATGCCAAAATTCTGCTCTTCTTTTCAACCAGCAGCTTGCTGAAATATATGAAATTATTGGTGATGATGGGAAAAATAGAAATGTGTTCTTTAATGTACTTTTATATCAGGTAATCCTTTAGATTCACTAATCATTTTATGGATTTTCAGACTTTCTTTCTTTTTTTAGTAAACATTTTATTTTAATTCTAGAGAAGCTACTGATATTATAATTTGTACACCTACTACAGCACATTTTAGTCAATTTATTGTAACATTATTATGTGCAAAGCCTTCAAATATAATACTATTTCAAAGTTTGTTCCTCTTCCTTTATTTCATTTAAAGTTATATAGACAATATAAAAAATTATTTCTCTCCATAATTCAATACAAAGGCTAAGTAAAATTTACTCTTTAATGATTCTGTCTTTTTCAACATTGATTTTAAATATTTCTTCATTTACTTCAATCATGTTTAATTTATTTTTAAATTTGTTAATGTAACTATTTTTTGAATATAATCCAAACCAATCTACTATCAGTATATAATTGAATTGCTCGTAGACCTAAACTTTTAATTTCGAAGCTTTCATAATTAATTGACATATGAATATTTTATATATTTTTATTAATTTTTTATGCATGCATCTTGTTACCTATGTAAACTATAATATTGTGCGACTTATTTTTTTCATTTATTAATAAACAATTAAATGTTCATGTTACTAGTAGTAAAATAATAAATAGATGGCGATCTAGTCAAAGCCAATTTAACTTCATACAAAACATAGTTGTTTTCATAGTTATTCAATACAAAATTTGTTTATAACGCAAATTTATTTGCAAGACATCTATTTTTGTCTAGACTCCACTTGAACTCTAGGATCATTCTTGACGTTTAGTGTTCTGCTCCATCTCAAACAACATAGTCCAAACCGGAACTAAAGCATGATTGGACCTCAAAATTTGTACTCATTTTTGCAATATGAGAATGCTTCTCCAAATGAGCAAGAAAAAAAATTAGTTTTCAGTTCAAAATGCACCTACATTTCGAAATTAAAATTGTGCATGCATTTGGAACAGCAGAAGTGCAATGTTGCTCATCACTTCTGCCTAAACTTTCAGGCCTCACAGCCAACTCTGTTGGTTTATAAATGTCTATCCCCAATGTTTATCATACTCCAAGCCGTCTCGTACTTTTCAACAGATTCCTTCTAAACTTTGTGAGATGTACTTTTTTATATGTTAAAGGACTGCGGTTATTAATTAGTCTTGGGGATATAAATGTTGTTATCATAATTTATAGCCCTTCTTTTATTTATAATTTCCTAGTTTTTCTTACTTCAGATATCAATGTTTTGATTTCCAGAAGATGAAGATGTGTAAAAAACTTTCAACAATTCAGCAGGTTAAGAGGCTTACTGATTCAAATTTATTAAGTCTGGATATCAGTTTAAAAAATGGAAGGTACACACAATTTCTTTTGGATGATAAAGTATCATTTGAAGATCAATCTTAAGTCTATTTAAGTAAAGTGGTTTAAAATTAGTATAATCAGTTGAAAGATCAATACTGCTGTAATTGACATATTTTGTTTGCTAATGTAGCTTGAAAGATGGAACACTGAACTCAGAGATATTCCATTTTAGATCAAGATTCCCTCGTGAAGTTTTACTCTGCAGGGTACTTCTACTTCATCTGGCCCAAATCTTATAAATTGAACTTGTAATAGGATTCTATCATGATGTTGTTTCGCAGGCGATAATATTTTTTCTGGTTGTGCTGAAGGAACAAATGTTCAAGAAGACAACCTTGAATTTTGGTTACAAGTTATATTAACACTAGATTTTTAGTCACTTTCTACTTGTAACAAGCTAATAAAACTTTACAATTGTGTAGCTTGACATTGGCATCCATTTTTATTTAAAAAAGAAGATATTTCCATTTCTTTTATTTGATATTTTACTTGTATTTTTCATTCTAGGTTGGGGATTTTTATGAAGCCATTGGATTTGATGCATGCACTCTGGTTGAGTACGCTGGATTAAATCCTTTTGGTGGCATGAGAACAGATAGTATCCCAAGGGGTGGATGCCCTGATGTGGTTTGTAAACATGCGATTCTTTCATACATATTTTTTTCCATATTTGAATTTGCTAAAAGCCATTTATTCCTCTCTATGCACAATCGGCAGATGAACTTTTTAAATTTTATCAATATAATAATAAAATAGGGTATTATGTCGAAAGGATAGAAGAAAATTAGCCTGTAGGGCAACACTTTCATAATGTTTAGAGGAAAAATCAACTTCTTCTCCCCTAGATCAGTTTTCTCTCTCATCTGTTTGCTCCTTCGCTAGCTCCAAATCAAAAGTTGCCCTACTGTGTTTAGCGCCACTGCCTTTTCCGTCTTGCCACCGCCTCCTCTTCCTCCTCCCCACCGTTGTTCATCATAGCCAACCCCTCATTGGTTGACCTTTTTCCTCATTGATCGATCGCATCATCATCGAAAATTGCTTTTGCTTCTGCTATCATCGATCTAATATTGATCTGCCGCTTTCCATATTTTCTTTCATGGATTTCCCTTCTTGGTTGTCAGTTTTCACCTTCAACAGTTTCAACAGCTGCTAATTCATGAAATGCTTTATGAAAACAACATTAAAAGTGAAAATTTAAAACACCATATGAAGCTTGTAGATAAAATGCTTTATGAAAATAACATTTAGAAAATGAAGTAACCATTTTAAAAAAAGCTAGAGTTGTTATTATGAACATATTGCTAGAGATGTTAGTAACATAGAAATTGTACTTAGAAATACTAAATGAAATAGAATTAGTAAAAAGCTTTTTCATGAAATGTTATATGGAGAAAACATAATAGAAAAAACTAATTTGAGTGCTAAATACAGAGACGTTATGCTAGAGATGTAGTGTGAACATAACGTTGGAGATGTTAGTGATGTACAAGTACTCTGTAGTAGTGCTATTTGAAAAAGCATTGTAAAATAAGACACTCCACCAATCTCCACCCTCTAACTATCACTTCCCACTCAAGCCGGCTCCTCTAACCGATCGTGATTTCCAGTATATATTATGGATGCGAGACTTAATTTCAATTACGTGGATTTTTTTTTATATTTAAGTATAATTTGGGATAAAACGTGATTTTAACCAGGGAGAAGAAGAGAGCTCATTATGAACAAATCGAGAAGTAATCTTTCATTTCACCTCTTTTTATCATTATTTGCACAAAGCACCTTGAATTGAATATTATTAATATGGTGGTTAGCTATAAGAGTGCCAACTTATTGAATATTAAATATACGTCATGCTCAAAAAACAGCATCAGTAGCTTATTTTTGAATATTATTACTAGGTATATCCCATAACAATCTGTATATTTTTCACTATATTTAGCATATTTATCGGAATTATTTCTAGAAGTTTGTCTATTAGGCATGAAAAGAAACAATAAGAATTCTTCCATGAGCCCAAAAGCAATGGCATTCAAACAAAACAAGTGAGTAAGAGGCACAAACAGATAATTGAAGCCAGGCGCCCTTGCTCAGATCAAGATAGCAGGACCAGTTAAAAATCATTCACTGATACTGGGAAGAAGCGAATAGTAGTTCTGGATTTCAAGGATGAAAAAGTCTATTTCGTAGTGATGGGATCGTTGTTCACAATGATACACACATTGCATCTCCAATTAACATAATGGCTCCGCCTACACAGAAAACTCCTGAAAACTTTGGGCGGAGTAGATTGGAATCACTTCCCATAGATGTATGGGTAAATGGCCAATTGAACTTTAATTTAACTTTTGTCACTCTGTACTACTTTGGGTACTATAATTTGCTTAATTCCACTTATTTTGTTTGTTGAAAGGTTAAAATTTTATGCTATTTGCATCATGATCAACTACGACCAGTTTCCATTTCAGCAATCATGTGAGGATCAAGGCTGCAAGTATTTTCCACTGAACCTATTTTTATCGAATATATACAAATTAATTGGTATGTTTTCTGTTTACAGCAGTAGCCATTTTAATTTTAAAATAGTAGAAACTTACGAACCTGTTTATAGTTTGTAAATATATGCATGCCATGTTTAAAAAACAAACCTTCGTATTTATTGCAATTTTCGAACTATAGCAAAATATTGGAATTGTTGTTATCTATAAAGTGCACTCGTATGTGGATGCTTTGTTTCCTTCAGGGGAAATTATGCTGTGATTAATGGACTTAAGTTATAGTGCTGTGACTTTTCTTTTGTCGGGTACCAAGTATGTGTGCAGAATTTCCATGATCTTTAATAATTTGTTTGAATACCATCTAGCCTTTTCTTATTCGTGTACTTTGTATAAAAGTTTTGGGTGACTGTTAATCTATGTAATAGGATAACTCTGTTACATGGTACGTTTGTTTCCCATAAATATACAAAATTTGATGAGAAATAAAGGGTAAACCCTTCTTTTTTCATCTCAACTATAACCTGAAATTTTATCTACTCAAGTTTGAATAATTAAAGTTTGTTAATGTTGTAGTTATGTGGCTGTTACCCTGAGACTTTGAGATGATCATTAAAATGTGAGGATGCAATAGCGTAGCAATACGTGGATTGCTAGCATGGTCTGACATGTATTGAAGTTGCAAGCCCGGTAAATGTTACGAACTTAAGACACCTATTTAAGTTAATAAAGTTGTTTTCTAATGTTTGATACTGTTTTTTAAGTTGACTTTAAAGATTATCTTCTATTGTTACCACGTTGTGTTGCAAGTCGTTGTTTTAACCATGGTTTGAAATTCCAGCCGACACACCGGAATTTCGATCATTTCGGCCCGGATTCGACGATGATTGGGCTGGCATAGAACCAAAATTCATTCCAATAGCAAAGCTGAAAAACTAATTGATTCATAAGTACCTGAGAAGAGAAAGTAAGAGAGAGAAAAGGAGAGACAACATCGAGTATAAAAGAAGCATATTTTGGATGGAAGAGAGATAGCATCGACTATAGTAGAAGCGTATTTTGGATGGAAGAGAGAGAAGCGATGGATGGAGGAAAGAAGCGGTAGTGGTTTTCTAATTGGATCAGGGTGTCATTAGAACAGCGAACAGTAATAGCTAGTTTTGATTCAGAAGCTTATATCCGGACATTGTTTATTTGGGCCTTGTTTATTGGGCTTCATTAATTTTTTTGTATGTGTACTATTTAATTAATTTATATTAACTACTTTAGACTATTGTTTTGAGTTGATTTTTTAACTTGATGAAAATTAACTTTTTAATAATTCAAATGCTTTATTACGCAAATTCTAACTCTCAAAGAAAATGAAAGCAACGATTAAAATTCTTATAACATTTTTTTTACTAAAATTGTTGCATGTTGTGCATTTTGGTACCAAAGCATGTATTTCGTATGTAAATCAATGATGCAATTATAAAAGTGTACTAGAATTCGCAAACCAGAATCAAAACGGAATTTATGAAATTTCCAGAACGGAACCGAAATATCAAAATTTCATAGTGACCGGAACGAAAAACAGAATTTTAAATCTTGGTTTTAACAATATATTTTGAAGTTGTTAGGTAATTTATATCATTAAAATGTAGACATTTTAGTAATATGCATTCTAAGAAGTAGTGATGAATGTATAATACTATTTGTTTTTTGGCAAGTAACATAAGTATCAGCATAATATCATCATGTGTTTACGACTATTTGTTTTAAAACAATACAGTTAATTTTTCCTCGAATTCAAAATTAATGAAAAATAATAACAAATATTTTTTCTCTTGATATTATACGACTAAACGGTCGGTTTTTCCACCGTT
Organism: Allium fistulosum; assembly: GCA_030737815.1. NCBI lineage: Eukaryota > Viridiplantae > Streptophyta > Magnoliopsida > Asparagales > Amaryllidaceae > Allium > Allium fistulosum. Next base: position 219,869,531 of record CM060902.1, read on the forward strand.
GTGCGGTTATACTAGTTTAAAATGAAACCGTGTTACTAATCTATCAACTATTTAATTTAACAAATTGAGCTTTGACTTAGTAATGAAAGATATTTTGACAAACATTAAAAGCGTTTGGCTTTGTTTACAAATCTAGCCTCAACTGCTCTGATACTCCAATGCCCTAACGGCGATTTTCCACTGACTAACGGCGATTATCGGTCGACTCAACCGCAACTGACTTCCGCCTCAACCTCGACTTCTCTTTCTGCCCTCGATCCGCTTGTCTCCACCGCCTAGATAAGGTATTTTCAATTTTTTCTGGTTCTCGCCGACTCTGCTCCATTTATTTGAATGTCGGTAGAGACCATATAGCTCTAAAATCCAAATTGAAAGATTATGGTCAACGTATCTTTCTAAACTTTAACGTGTCAACAGTGGGTTATGGTGGAGGGTTTGGCTTTAGTGTCATGGTTTTTTTTTTTGCGTTGTTTTAGAAAAATGGGGACAAGATATTATTGTTCATATCGCAAATTCCAAAAGATAAACAAACCAGTCGTGTTTAATGTTTTAAGGGCTTACAGTAGGACATTAAATTGTATGTTGACGGATGCAATTTTTCATGCTAACTTAGTGTCAAATTCTTCCTTCCATTTTTGAGCCCAGTGATGTGGTCCTAGGCGGAAGCTCTCGCTGAACAAATAAATATATTTATGCATGATAATATTCAAATATAAAAATACTGGACTTTAAGGTCTAAACTACAGCCGCTTGATTTCAACATTCATGTCGTCATGAATCTTTTGATGGAAAAGAATGTATGTCACTCTGATATAAATTATTGTTCAAATATCACCCATCTCGTTTTTGCACTTCAGTGAAACAATACAATAAATTTGGGTGGAATCTTGTTTGAACCTTACCTCCGTCGAGATATGGAAATCTCGATTGAGATCTCCATCTAGGATCTCGACTGACATCATATCCTTTTGCTTTACATGTTTCTTCCTTTAAATGGACCAAATTAGTTGCCAATCCAATTTTAAATTATACTGATAACTAACCATACACTAACATCTCATTAGCAGTTAGTTTTTTAGAAGAATATAATTATGAAATATAACCACAGGCATAGAATGTTTCCTGCTCATTGACCGATTTTGGCTTTAAGCATCTTCTTATTTCTTGTTTTCTAAATGTTGAAGCCTTGTGTTATGTGCATATATCTGTTTTTTTAAAATAATTTTTTTCATATTCAATGCATGGAACAACCTAACAAGTACTAATTTAAATTTATATTTCAAACATAAATTTGTAATTGATGGTGTAAACAGACTATGTTATTAATTTATCATTCTATTTAGTCAATATAAGGGTCGATAGTGCTTGGATATGATTTATGAAATAAAACATATTGTTGATTTATCAATTCAATTAAAGGAAGGGATACCAGTTTATAAATGCAAATGTTGTTTATTTCATATATTTTGCACTTGAGCACAACTGATTAAACAAGTAAAAATTATTGTTTTTAAGGTAGTAATTATAAATTTAGATGTATATGCAAATCCATTCAACTGGTCGTTCATCTGGACATTGTTCCACCAACTAAAAGATGCATGGATGGATTATCGATCACATCAGAATACTTACTAGACAAAACTCGAGCCAAGGATTCTTTTTTTGGGGGAAATCCGAAGTTTATAAATAAAAAATATTTATATATGCAAATCATTTTAAACATGAAATATATCCTGAGATAGCCATGTGATTAACTTTATATTCCGAAATGGATGTTCGAGATGGACTTTTGACATACTCATTTCATGCAAGATCTCGTGTGTAGACTATCCGAGATGAATCGTGAATGAAATCCAAGATTCAAAACCTTGGATGTGCCGGCCCAACCAAATGTAGTTACTCAATTGTGTTATAGAATAAAAATGGCTTACTTTATTTGTTTCCTCTCTTTTTTGAGCTTGTTTTTACTAACATCCATTGAAGACATCAATGGTTACCCCTTCCCATGCGCATGCGTTTGTGTATGTATATGTAGGGGCGAAGCCTATTTATGGCTAAAGATGGAACATGCGTTCCTCAAATTTTGTACATATTTATAACTAAATGTTGCACTAAATTTGGCCTCCTCAAACACTGACCCTCATGAATATATGTCCAACCTAGTCATATATGAGTGTGCGTGCACATGTGTGCTTGTGTGTGCGTGCACATGTGTGCTTGTGTGTGCACGCACATTCCATTCTATAGACGTGCATTTATGCTATCATGGCTAGCCATATATGTAATCTAACAATTGATATTTCAATTTTTGCAGTAGTAAATGCAGTTTCATCATTAGTCCGTACGTTGCTAATAGTGATGGCTCTGGACAAAATGAAAGGCTTTAAAGAACAATGTGTTACCTATGCGTATCTTCTTCTCTACATTGCTTTATCAAGCGGCCAAATTTTCTTCAATAAGGCAACTTTTTTACTTTATTTTGTTACATTTTCTTATCCTTTCTACTATTAATCAAAGTGTAAAATATTGAATAAGGTTGGTTTGTCTTTTCACTGCATTTTATATCAAATAAATTATTACTACTCCTGCCTCATATCAACACATATTGAGACATTGCACAAATACTATGGATTTTCATCTTTCAAAAGAATATCAACCATAATTCCAATTTAGTATTGACCACAAAGTCATAAATGTCATATTTCGGGTAAGTCAATACCCTGAAATGTCATCTATTGATGGACTGTAAGGTTAGCAATTTTAGTTTACGTATCTAAAATGAAGTTTTTTGTTATGATATTAACAACTTCTGCAAATATTAATATGAAACTTGAAATGTTAACAGATTCCAATTGTATGTATCATTAAGTTTTATGCCAAATGGCCATAAATGGTGGCATAAAAAAAATCGAAAGTAAACTTTCTGTTACTCATTTTCTTGATTTTTGATGACATCATTGAGATGAAAACCTTACTTTTTTTACAACTGATATCTTCACGGATGCATTCAAAGATTATGACCATAAAAGAATGTAAACTCAGTTGGGACTGGGAGATCATAAAGTTATCTACAATTGAAAAGGTTTATTGTTATTAATGCTGTCCCACCTGTGTTTACAGTAAGTATAATGAAAAGTAGGATTAATCTTTTTATTATCAAATATGATATTTTTAAGTCCCAACTTCATGATCTCCCAGTTCATTCTTTTATGGTGGTAACCTTTTTCACTAAATACAATGAGGAATTTCATGATCCCCCAATTATACTTTCATTAAGTTCTACTGCAATGTTATTCAGTCCCAACTTAACCCAACTTTTTTATGACGTAATTGCATTATTCTTTTGATTATAAATTTCTGTTTATTTGGTTTTTGAATTGAGATATTAAACTATTTCATTCATTTTTAAGTATGTTAGCTGATTATGTATGTTGATAATCATATAATTTTGCACAATTTTATCTGCTTGATAGATTCAGGATCACCTAATATTAATACTAGGAAGAACTGTCTAGACGACAATGTAGTAGCATCTATGTGAATACTGCATTAATAATGTTACCACTGAGACATATTACATGTTGAGGTAATCACTGTTAAATGGGAAAAAAAATTAACAGAGGCTAATGCTTAAAGAATAAAATATTGTAAACACGGGAGCATTTAGAAAGTTTTACGTGCTATGTTATTAATTATACACCCAAGCATACAATGAATGATAAAATTTAATTTTATATTACTATACATCAATCAAAATGAAGTAAAATATGCTTGAAAATATAAATTAAAAGAGATACGTGAAAAAAAATTGAAGCTAATAAAAACAATCATGAAAGATGGAAAAAGTGATAAACATTTATTCAATCAAATTTTGTTAGTTGATAATGGGATTTTTTTTTTAATTAAAGGGAAAAAAATGTTTGTTCAAGAAAGGAGGATAGTCTCAACAATCTTTTAAATAATTTTATTAGCACAATTTTATTTGCTTAATAGATTGAGGATCACTTAATATTGATATGTAGAAGTCTAGAAGACGAAATATATTAGCTTCCATGTGAATTATATATTACTAATGTGACCGTTGAGTTATATTAGAGATAGTCGATTATTAAATGAAAAGGAATTAATGAAAGTTAATTCTTAGATATAAAATTTGGTTATCGGAGCAACAATTAAAAAGTTTTATGAATTATGATATCCATATTTAATCACACAAACACAAATATATAATGAAATGTCAAAAAAAATACGTACTATTCGAATTTTTTTGAAAGAGATTGGATAAATTATAGAAGCTAAGGGAAAAGGCATCATGAAAGATGAAAAAAGTCTAAACCAAGGTTTGAAAATATGGTTTCGGTTTCGATCAGTTGAAATTTTCTTAGTTTTGGACAATTTCGAAAATTTAAAGTTTCGGTTTCGATTCCGTTTTAATTTTCAATGATTTGTCAAATATAAAATATTGTCTATAAAGATATAGATTACAACATAGAATATTATAAACAAATAAAATGATTTGCTTATAGAATAAAAATTAATTGTCAGTCCAAACCCTGCTCAAATCCAAAATAAATCAAATATATTTGTTGAAGTTTATAGAATGAAAAAAGCTGATGTCCTATTTCCTTTCTATCAAGTCCAAACTTAATTGTTAACTCTTAATAACTTGTTCAGCCCAATTTATATTAACCCTAATTCAACATTATCTCAAGTGGATGTCTTCAAAGTCGACGTCTTTGATGTCTTCTCAAAGTCGATGTCGACATCGTTACCTCCTCTCAAATTCGACGCAGACAACTAGGGCAAGGAAAAAAGCAAAAGTCGAAGTCGTTAAAGACGAAGAAGACGACCAATTTTGCTCAGGTGATGATTTGCTGAATACGAAGTGGTTGTATTATTGTGATTTGGCTTTTTTATTCAAAACCCTAACTGAAACCGAATTTTTTGGTCGGTTTTGGTTCAGTGACCGACGATACTGGTACGGTACCAGTGAAATTTTGGAGTACCATCCGATTCCTCACACCTTGCTCTCCACAACTTTTTAAATAACTTTATTAGCACAATTTATATGCTTGATAGATTCAGAATAACCCAATATTGATACCATGTAGAATTCTAGAAGACAGAATATAGTAGCTTCTATGTGAATTATGTATTGCTAATTGCTAATGTTACTATTGAAGCATACTAGAGATAATTCATTATTAAACTGAAGAATTGGTGGAAGCTAATGCTTAAATATGGAATGTAGTAATCAGAACAATATTTAAACAGTTTTTAGGAATATGATATAAATATTTAAGTGTACACACTGGTATATAATAGAATGATAAAACTATAATTATATACTATTATGCTAAATCGAAATGAGGTAAATAGACCTTTCAAAAATAAATTAAAAGAGATATGTAACAAAAATTTGAAGCTAAGAAAAACGACATCATTAAAGATGGCAAAAGAAGTAAGTAGTAAACATGTTTTCAATTTAATTTTATTAGCTGATATAATAGGAACTTTTTAAAAATTTGTTTATTCAAGAAAAGAGGTAGCAATCTCTTAAATATTTTTGTAATGATAGTTTTAAAGTTCATGCTAGCCAAAAAAAAAATGGATACCCAAATTATACATTGCAGGTTTTCCTTTCTTTCCATGTTTTAATTGAGAATGTTTAAAAGCAGTATCTTGTTTTAGAAATCCAGTTAATGTTGTTTGGATCGATCCATGTTGTTTTTCAATTTGATGCTTGCTTGCTTGTAGAAGCTAGAAAGTAGAAATGACAGTGCAATTATGAATACGAGTGTAATGGCACGCGCTCCGCGCGTGAATTGTTTTTCTTATAAATTGTATATGTTTAAATCAGTCAAAAAAATAATTTTTTATTTACAAGTGATATTAAGATTTGTATATTTGTAAAGAAGTATTTTGAATTTGTAAAGAAAGTTTAATTTTAGATTCTATTTTTAGAAGCGTTTTGAATTTGTAAAGAATGTTTAATTATTAGATCCTACTTTTAGGGGCATTTAAATTTGTAAAAGAAATTTAGTATTAGATCCTATTTTTAAGTGATAGATTGTATAATATATAAAGGGGCATTTTTGGTAGTTCACGCTGATACCAAAAAAGCGTGACACTAAAGGTATTACAACTATTATTAAAGATATACACAAGTATTTTAGAAGATTGACTTTGGTGTGACAACTGTAAACAAACTCAACTATTGAGATGAGTTATGGAAGGGGAGTTAATGACCTGTATCAATTTTTTTCCATAGATGAACTCATTCAATAAACCCAATAATGAACAAAAGAAACTTGAACTCTGTTATTAAATTCATGGCCATCTGAACAGTTTCAATTGCTGACAATGTTTCCTATACCACATAAAGTTTGAAACCTTTGTTGATGACCTACAGATAACAATAGTAAGCAGAAAAAGCAGCGTTACAGGTCTGATTTACGCTATTTGTATGTAAACTCGTAATGGTGTTTCAGTGATTTTATTAGCAACTTCAAAAATATAATGCCAATCATTACAGGGTTGGAAATGCTATAACATTTACTTGATGTGTTCCGTTAAACCTGTTATTTGATTTTAGAGAGAATCTTTTTCTTAAAAAAATATCTGAATGAACACAAGTACATAACGTTCATCGAGTCAAAAGGCTCAAAAGTTCAAATGTTTTGTTTTACGTATAGAAGATTACCTATTGAACCTATAATACAATGTAGCTTTTGAATCGTTATCATCATATTTGGCATGCTTATATGGTACAAAATCACATACATATATCCACGGATGGTCTATTCATAGACCCTTAGTATAAAATCAGAACTTACCTTTAAGATATTATGGTACTTATAAAGCTAATAATTTTCTTTTATGCTTTATTTTGGCATAATAGAATATTCTGAGTCTAACTTGCACATGTATTATTGCAGTGGGTTCTGTCATCAAAAGAGATAAATTTCCCTTATCCAGTAGGTCTGACTTTACTCCATATGATCTTTTCTTCTGTATTATGCTTCTTCCTCACCAAAGTTTTTAAGGTAGTCAATCTTTCTTTTCCACTTTTACTGTTTTATTTCCATTTATGCTTCTAGTGTACTTCATACGAACCAATGAATTTTACCTATTGTTTCTATATAAATTTTGTTTGGATATTTTTTGAGCGGTAATTTTGTTTGGATATTATTTTCCGACCTTCTAGCGTGATACCATTCGTTTTCTTACAGATCATAAAGATTGAGGAAGGGATGAATCAAGAAATGTGAGTATTAATCGTACCTGTAGCCCAATTTTTACAGTTGTGTGAATATAGCATAGCTGTATTCATCCTGAGATCTAAGGTTCACTCTCTAATAGCTTTCCCATGCTCTATTAATATGCACTTCATGGATGATTTCTTGCTATAACCATTTATTCAAATGATCAATATAATTTATTGTTTATTCAACATTTATGATTTCATGATTAGTACAAAGTTACAAACTTATACTTTGTAGAATGCACAACAGAATTATTAGTACACTATGAGTCTCCTGATTGTGATTTTGATATTCATGAGCAAATCGTAGTTAAGCCTTCCCCATAACATAAAAGCTTATATTGATTCTTATTTCAAGTACCAACCATTAAATATGTGATTTATTGATTATGTTCATCCATAACCTAGTCACCTTTGAATATTATCTCAAATGCTAATAAATATCGTAGCCTGATAGATATGAATTTGAGTATCATTGATAGCTTTGGGTAATTTAATCTGTTTACATCTTGAAATATTCATAAGATATATTACTTTTTACATTCATATATATATAACATGTTTTAAATTTGGAATTTGCTGATGATCTCAATTCTTAGATATGCTACGTCAGTTATACCAATTGGTGCAATGTTTGCCATGACTCTATGGCTTGGCAACAGTGCGTATCTCTACATATCCGTTGCATTTGCCCAGATGTTGAAAGCTATCAGTAAGTTCTGAATGGTGTGATTCATCATATCTGCATTGATTATGCAATAATGTTTTAATATTACACCCTACACCAATAGCTAACAACTTTTTTTTTATTTTTTGAACAAACAATTCAGTGCCTGTTGCTGTTTTCATTCTTGGCGCAGCGGCTGGGCTTGAAGTACTGAATTGCCGAATGTTTCTTATAATGTCAGTCATTAGTCTTGGAGTTATTGTGGCTTCATACGGTGAGGTTACTGTTGTTTGGATTGGAGTAGTATATCAAATGGGTGGTGTAATCGGTGAAGCATTAAGACTAATATTCATGGAAATTTTCGTGAAACGAAAAGGTGTACGCTTGAACTCAATATCCATGATGTATTATGTTAGTCCATGCAGGTAAAATATCTCCTTGGTCAATACAATGTTTCACCTACGATATTTTCTTACATATGGGCATTTCATATTCTGCATTTTGTTTGCTGCAGTGCACTTTGCCTCTTTGTTCCATGGTTATTTTTAGAGAAACCAAAAATGGAGTCAGGTGGAGCTTGGAATTTCCCACTGCATATAGTAATTCTCAACTGTCTCTGCACTTTTGCACTCAATCTTTCAGTGTTTTTAGTGATATCACGTACAAGTGCTTTGACGATACGAGTTACCGGAGTTGTAAGAGACTGGTTGGTTGTTTTGACGTCAGCTGTGTTATTTGCTGATACAAAGCTGACACCCATAAACCTTGTTGGATATGCTATAGGTAAGTGTTTATTTACAAGCTTTTTCCCTTTAGTAGTCTATTTATTTTGAAAACTATTACAGTACGAGGTCTAAGGACCATAATTTAAGGATTATTCTCCACTACTATTTTCGTGAAAACTACAGAAGTGATACAGGAATAAATTGGAAGGACATGAACTTATGTTGAAATTTTGTTGTAATAAATATGAATCCTGTTTACACCATTATGTCCTTTAACAACAAAAGATTGCATAAACAAATACTTGAATCGTGTAATTAACTACATGCTGTGGTATGTGTAGCCATTGCTGGTGTGGTGGCATACAATAATTACAAGCTGAAGAAGGAAGCTTCTGCGGTAAACACAGATGAAGACAGTAATAACACTAATGATGAGCAAATGAGACTTGTAGACAATTCAAAAATGGGTGATGGCAACATTGGAGATGGAGATAGATTACATGGTGTTCAGATAAACAGATAGTAGATTTGTATTCAAGGAAGTACAATTTGACTCAAACAGAGCGAACAAGCTGCGATCAAATCCTTTCTTGAGATAACTATTCGTTGATTTGTGTTATTATTTACACTCGGGACTTATTTCACACGCCCATAGTGGAGTTCCTGCAGTTATATATTTGTTTGATTGTAAGCAAAGAAATATTATTTGACACAATGAGGGCGTTTGAGCTGAGATCAAATTCTTTCTATGCACTGATTTGTGTCATTATCTAGACTAGATGTTCTATGAGATGCCAATTGTTCGAATCATGGATTTGTGTCATTGTTTACAAGTGGAACTCGCTTCACACGCTCATCGAGGAGTTTCTACAGTAGGTTTTTTTTTTCTTCTTCTTTCTTTCTTTTCCCTTCTTTCCCTCTCTCGCCTTCCAGTTCTTCGTCTGCAACTGAATGAATGTGTCAGAGTTATGCTGTGTTCTTAGAATCTGGAGTGGAATGTCAGAATTAGATCTACAATTTTACAGATTGCAATTACAAAGGACGCAGATTTCAGTCTTTATCAACTATAATCCGTAATTTATCCTGCGTTAAACATGATTTAACTCTTTAAATTACATAGGCTACTTCAGAAAATGTTAAATTGCCGTGTGCTGTTTGAAAATCTATGTGAGGAGCGATGATTGAAAAACTTTTTTCCTTTTAATTTTGGAGTATATTTTATTTGAATTTACGATCTTAAATATATAAAGAGAGAAGATTAAGAGCTTCACAATCACATTTGAACGAAGGTTGAATTGGGTGGCTTTTCACCATTTGGTCGACCTGGCTGTGCACTTCAAGTTTTGACTTGATCAGTCAATCAAATCAAGTGCCATTGATCAATTGGCCAAGGCATCAAATGGATGTGGGGTGGGCATTTATTAGTTTGAATCTAATAAAACAATTGAACCAAATAAGATTGATTGGCTTGATGTAGTTTTATTTGTTAGTTGGTCGGATTTGGTTTAAATTTCCGTATTTATTTGATATTTTGATCGGTTTTGGTTTTCAATATTTTAAAATTGAACCAATCAATTAAACCAAATAAAAAAGTTGAATTATTTTATAACATTGTATTATTGTCAATATTATCATTTGCATCATCATGTTAATGACTTTATTTTTCTTTAAATTTATGTTGATGTTTTTACAAGACGAGCAGTTTATTTCTAAAAATTAAAGCATCATCACATCTTTGAATTTATATATACATATACATACACACATATATACATATACATACACACATATATATACACACACACACACACACATATATTGATTCAATCTCATATTGTATTAACAATTAGACTATACAACTCATTTAAAGATTATCTAATTAAACCAACCAAATCGAACGAATAATTTTCGATCTGGTTAGTTTGGATTTTGAAAAATATTGATTTGGTTTGCTTTGATTGTTATCCGTTGAACATATATTGGGGTTTAATACTTTTTATTGGTTTCAAACCAAACTATTTGCTCGTGCACTTGATTGACTAACTGATCAATCTAACCCCATCAATTGAGGGGTGGGCACTCTGGTGCCTATTTTAGAAAGGATGTTGATTTATATTGGGCTTCACTAGTATTTAATCCTATGGCTGAGGCTAATTGAAGTTTATTTAAATAACCTAGCCTTCATCTAAAATCTTCAACAAGAGCGTTTTCACAAATCCAAGCATAAGAGATAAAACTAATTTCTATTACAAATCAAAATTAGGGCTTTTTGACTTGAAGTAAGTTCTTTTGTAAAACTGATAATTCTATTCAAAATTATTTGCTAAAGTTTAGATGATACACGATAACTTTCACCACAGTAATTGCCTTTTTTGAAGGTTAGTTATCAACGGTCGATAAAGGTAGGAGTTCTAACGATTATGTCGTCATTCAATTTGATGGAAAAGTGATTTTGGTCCTCGAAAAATTAAGGTGGAGACGATATTGAAGAAAGAGAAGACATTCAAAGTTGTATCTATAGCTGAAAAATTGAAGGAATTGTAACAAGATGGATTAGAGAAGTTGGAAGAAGAGGCACTTACATTTATCCAATGATGCCTACTATACATAATTCTTCGAAAATTCTCTTATGAGAAGAAAACTATGAAACTTTAGGAAGGGATGACACAAGCCTATTAGAATAAACTTCTCACGAACTGCATCATCTTACAACACCAACTATATGCCTTCAGGATGAAGCTTGAGATCGTTATTAAGAAGCATATTAATGTCTTAATACTTCGATTATAAACATGAAAGTAGTGGATCCTGATATTAAAGAAGAAGCCCAAGCGATGATTCTCTTGATATTCATTTCCTAAGGACTATATTGCATTTGTTAATTCCATAATTTATGAGCGTAGTAGGATTAGTCTGTTTGATGTACATGCAGATGAAGTATTGAGGGGCAAATTGGCTAGTAGTGGTATAGATATTGATTCAAAAGGTTTAATCAATTATAGATAAATAATTAACAATAATCCTAAGCAAGGTGGAGCTAGAAATAATTCAAAGTCTTAGTTTAAAGGGCCTAAGCAACAGATTTGCTATTATTTTAAGAAGCAAGGGCACTTTACACCAAATTGTCCAAAGCTTCAAGGAAAGAAGAATGAATCAAAGCATCATCAAATACTGCAATGACATCAAATAATACAAAAGTGATGTCGATGTATTTTCAGTTTGTGCCTCTTCTATGAAGATAACTTTGTGGATAGTTGACTTTAGGGCATCCTATCACATGACACCTGATAGAAACTATTTTTCCACTTATCATGAGTTTGATGGAGTAGTTCTTATGGATAACAATGTAGTGTTGAATGGTTTGTATTCGCAATGTAAGGATGAAGATGTACAATAGTGTTATTAGAATGATTATTTATGTTAACAACGTTCTTGATTTACAAAGGAATTTGATATAAGTTGGGAAGGTAAATAAGCTTAGTTTGATGATTGTAGTCAAGGGAGGAAGTTTGAGAGTAACGAAGGGGAAAGATGTAAGGGTTGGAAATCTTTACTTACTAAATGATACTATAGTTATGGGTTACTCAACCTCAATGGTTGATTCACCAAATTCAGACTCTCACAAATTACGACATTACTTCTAAGGAATACTAGAGAGTGCAATGTTGATGAGTTACAGACACGTAGCTTGGTTAATGCCTTCATCACTTAAAGCTGGGCTTTTGTAAAGGATGCATACCTAGGAAGTATCGTTTTGAGTTAGCACACACAAGTCCAAAGTTATTATGGAGTGTGTGCATCTAGATATTTGGGGACCCACACCATGCCATCTTTAGGTGGAACCAGGAAGTGCGTTCCATTTGTAGATGACTTTTTTCGCAAGCTATGGGAATACTTTATGAAATCCAAAGATGAAACTTCTGGCAGGTTTCATAAGTAGAAAGATACCATTGAAAAGTAGATAGGGAATAAATTAAAGTTTCTTAGATCAGGCAAAGGTGGTGAATTTTTTCATAAGATTTCAACAATTATTGTGAGTTCAAGAGATTTAAGAGGCTTACACCACACCCAACGCCCCTTAATAAAATGTGGTTGCGGAGCGGATGAACTAGACTTTGTTGAAAATAACTTGTTGCTTGAGATTTAGTGCTGACTTGAAAAAGAGATGTTAGCATTTTTCATCAGCCACACACCTTACACTACAACAATCATGAAGATCGTAGATGAAATATTGAAAAGTGAACATGTAAAGCTATTCATTACTCAAAGTGTTTGGATTCCCATCTTGTGTGCATGAGGGGCAAAGGTAAGTGGATTTGAGGGCAAGTGCATATATTTTTCTTGATTACAGCAGAGGAGTGAAGTGGTAAAGAACGTGGTGTCCTATTTCCAAGAAGATTGTGTCAAGCAGACTTATAACTTTTAATGAGAAAGTTATGTTGGATGGAGCCTCCATTAGTGGATGACAGTTTGAGAATAGATTCAAAGTACCAAAAATAGAGCAGGTTGTTAGATTCTTTCCATAGAGATATATATGATAGTGCTTCCATTTATACACTGGTTGATAAAAGTAATTTAAAGGTTCAAACTTAAGGTAGAGTTCACTCTCAATCCTAGCCAACGAAAGAGAAAAGAAAGCTTAGGTGGCTTAATGATTTTGTTGGACTTAGTATTGAAGATATAGTCTTTGATGAAATGACAACATATGTTTTGATTATTGTCCATGATGTTAGGCGTTGGCTGTATTTTTTGTCAACCTCAAAGTTATGATAATGCATCATGAGGAGCAAAGTTCACTTGCTAATCTAGTCTTAAGAGCTAAGATGAGGGGAAAGCGAGCATTTAAAGGTAAATACACAAGATGTAAGGTGGTTCGACAAAGTTGCATACGTCCAATGTGAATACTATATGGCTCTCTTACAATTAAAAGGAATCATAAGATAATAACAAGAAATGTAACAACTCGAAGTTGAGAAGCAATTAATTAAACTTAATAAGGAAATTATGAATGATTAAATGAGTTTTAATGATAAAATGTGAATAATTTAGGATTTATGATGATTTGGAAGTATAGAATTTTTTTGGGATTTAAAATAAAGGTTTAATTCATTAAAATAGGTTTTATGTTTAAAATGTGGATAAATGGAAATAATTAAGAAGTATATGGGAAGTCTTTTATAAGGTAAAAAAATAATTTATCTGAGCAAATTTTAATTTTTAAATAAAAATGAGTGAACATTTTGAAGGGTTAAAATGATTTTTAATTATAATTAAAAAAAGATAAATAATTTTTGTAAAGTTAAGTATTAAAAGCAAAGAAGATAAAAAACTTATTTTTAAAGAAAGTGAATTTTGTTTCACTTATAAAAGGTGATTATAAATTTATGATTGAAATTAGGCTTTAAATGGTAAATAAGGAAATAATTGTTTGACTAGTATAAATTATAGAAAATAATTATTGGAAGATTATGAAATGGTATTAAAACATTTATGGAGAATAAATATGCATTTTATTTGGGACTTTGAGCTAACTTGTCATGGTAGGAAAATAGTTTAGCAAAGAGAAAGAATAAGAAAATGAATTAAAACAAATGGAAAAGAAGGCCATTTGGCTCATCCTAACACTTGAAAAATATCCACTTCTTTTGTATTGTCATGAGGAGTCTAGAATCCTCTTCCTTGCCTTCAAATTCACTTCTCATGTGCTCGTTTCCAACTCCATCTTCCTAAATACAATTATGACAACCCTAATCTCCTTACTTTAAAAATTCAAAATAAATAGAAATAAATTCCCATAAATTCTGAAATTAATATATATCCCTCTCAATACCTTACTGCACTCCTAGGCAAGGTAAATTTGGATTTTTCTTGTGTTTGGCTTGCATTGGATGTTGTAGAAAAGTGGGAAAATGGGGTTTTGGTGATACTATGAAGTGCTTTAGGATGAATGGAGCTTCTCTTAGCTGAGGTGAGGGTTTTCCTACTCACAAATCTTTGTCTAGATGCTTTGATCGAATTGGACTGTTGATAGGTTTGAAATGAATTTTCTTGAAACCTATTTTTCTATAAACTTGAAATTCTCATTAGTGCCTTCAATTCTTGATGACATTTTGCTTGGATTCATGTATACGTACATGTATACTTGTATTTGGGTATAGTATTGTGATGGAGTTCCATCGGGCAAGCAATCGGAAGTGGAAGGGGGGAGAAAGGCTCACAACCTGGAGCAGATACGTGCTCTAGGTCATGGCACCGGTGCACCGATCCAAGCAGACGGTGGGCCGGTGGGGACCTGGAGCCCGTATTTGCTCCTGGTCAGTGTGCATGTTACTTTTAAAAAAACTATATTATTTTAAATTGAATAAAAATTGAGTTTTTAAAGTAGAAAATTGACGTGTTACAAATATGAAATTATTTTTGTGAAAAAGTTTTATTTAAATTAATATTAAATATATAATTTAGGATATTTATTTATTAAGGAAATTTTATTTTCATTTCATAAGAAAAGCTTTGGAATAAATAAATATATTTTCCTGTAAATAAAATATCTTTTCGATATAAACTGTGTGCTATGTATGTATACATTTCTATGTAACGAGAATATAGAATAAACGAAGTTATAATATCAATTGGTATGAGACTTTCGGTAGTATCCTTCAGTTATTAGACTCGCTACATAGAATATTATCGTGTGAAGTTCTGTATGGTGATAATTTTGAGTAAACATATTGGTAATGTCATTTGGTATGAGACATTTGGTAATATTATTTCGATTACTCTTTTGACTCATGGTATAGAATATTATCAAGTGTAGTTTGTAGGCATCAAGTAAATGAGTGAATAACACCAAGAGGTATGAGATGCCTAAGCTAATATTTGTTAGATTACTTTTTGTAAGTAAACATCACTCTAGGCTCGAGTTATATGTGGTATTTATACTTATGGTATTGCGAACTGAGAGTGATCAAGCTGAGAGACATAAGTGTATGTACTTATTCTCCTATTATTTGGCATGGAGTAAAATAGAATAGGCTAGTATCCATCCTAGCGGCCTGACTGCGGAATCGCTCCTCGAGTCCATGGCATACCTTTTATGTGTATGGATGAGAGCCAAGGTTGAGAGTCACTGCACCCATGTCACATAGGCTAGTAGTCTGTTACCATTTGAGGCACTTGCAGGGTCGTAACCATTACATAATGTAGTATTGCACTCAATAGATATTGGGTCACGGTGGCTGTTAAGATAACTAAAGACTATAGGCGTAGCCCTGAGAGCATGTGAGGAAGACTCCTGGAGCAAGCTAAGAGCTGTCATACTCCTGTTTGGTTATTGATGAGATGATATAGACACATACTTATTCACATACATGAGCTCATTGACCATACGATGAGAGCCAATCAAGTCATTTGATGGGACCGAAGCCGAAATAGTTATTTATGATGCTAGGAGCACATAGGATAGTGAGTCCAGATGACTATGTATGTTATTGAGAGCTAGTAGACTATAGAGGGTTAGAGATGCCATATGATTATTCTCAAGGCTGAGAGCCAAGTTGATTAACTATGATGCTGAAAGTCCAAACGACCTGCAAACAGTTGGTAACCGCATTGAATCTGTATCAAATGACGGACTATGTTGAAGAAGACCTTAAGTTATGTCAGTTGGCAAGAAACTAGGAGAGATGCTTAAGCTGGCAGGCAAACTTGATGTCATGCTGAAAGTAGCATGGAATGAAAGGCCCTGCCATAAGCGAGATGAAGAGTTTTTCTTGTGATTTACTGACCCGTACTAGTCTTCATGCTTTTTGAGATTGTCATAAGTAAACAGGCTGATACAGGTCTATCCTCGACCTGAGATGGTAGCCGAAGGAGCCTTGCTAGTCTGCCTTTGACTTTTAGCTAGCTTGAAGGAGACTGGCCTGACCCGAGCTGACCTGGACCGGAACAGACCGGGGTTAGGACCCTTAATCACTATATCTCCATACATATGAAAAATTAAGAATCATTAGGGTTGTCTTGCATGTGGATATAGGAACGGTGGTCTGGAATTGGTATAGCCTCACAACGCTAAACATTGGGGATTCCTTTTGTTACAATAAGTGTGTGTCAACTCATATGCGTACACCACGTGCTGGAGATGCGGAGCTTGGTCCGACCATCGTTACATAACAATTGGTATTGAGGCCAAAAATGTGAACTGGACCATGCAGATAAAACAATGCTCTCAAAAAGTACTTCAAGGGGATGCGAGTTAAGGGGGAGATTGTTAGGATCATCTTGCATATGGAATTAGGAATGATGGTTTGGAATTAGTATAGTCCCACATTGCTAAAATTTGATGGAGATGTAATGTATAAATATGGATTAGTAGGCATGAAAAATTAAAAATTCCTTTTATTACAATAAGTGTATGCCAACTTATATGCGTACGTCATGTGTTGAGATGGGGAGCTTGGTCTAGCTGCCGTTTCATAACACATGATGAGCCCAAGTATTATAAAGAAGCCAATTCATTCGTAGATTTCTCTAGTTGGAGATATCTATGATTAAGGAGAAGAAGTCTTTGTACAAAATCATACTTGCGATTTTGTGCCTTTTCCTTCGGCAAGTGAGTAACTGGCCGACTATAAACTTGAGGATGATGGCAGTGATGACATTAGATATAAGTAGAAGTTGAGTATTATTCATGACGAGCATTGAGATTATAGATATGTCATTGCTTTAGTTGATTTCTCTAGCTGGAAATTTTTTATGGATGAGCAGGTGGAGTCTTTGCACAAAAATCATATCACAGATTTAGTGCAATTCATGAAATTTATTGCTTCTTCTATGGCCAAGGTTTTATGATCATTCACCGGAGAGTGAATTTAAGAGTCCTCTTCAGAAAGTCTTTCTTAGTTGTACTAGTGCATGTAATATATCTTGAAATCTAGAATACATATTAGATATAGATTCTTTTTTTTCATTTTAAAAAGTTTAATCTGATTGGTTAACATGAATATTTTGGTACGTTTAACTTTACATGCGCCTTCGTGTGTAACTAGTAGAGTCATCCAAATTTAATAGCACTTTTACAGACCGATTGAACACCCCACCTATATACTTATATTATCAAAGAGTATTACCAAGTAATACTGTCTGATAATACAAAGAATGAGGCGATATGGGCTGTCATAGTGAATATATCATTGGGCTAACACTTGTATGTATTTTAGAATTCATATAAACAACTCACATATATGTATACAGTAGAGGCACAAAGAAATAAACACATGCTATTCTAAGATAGAAGAATACATAATATAAAGTAAATAAGAGAGAACACAAAGTCATCAAACATAACAATAATATATAATAGGAATATACATGAAGTCTCAATGGATCAACATAAAAGAGTCAAATTCCACTTTCTATCAAATAAATACAATGTGTGTTTCTAATACATACATCACAATAACATCAACATACAAGAGGCTAGATAGATAATGGTACACTAGTCTGCTAATAATCTAGCCTCCAACTATGCCAACAATCACAAGCTGGTCACTTCGCCTCTAAACATGTAATGTCTCAGACTGACATGGGTATTGTAAAATAACACATGGGTCAAACTATGTCTAAGATAGTGATGTCAACAAGTAATCACAACTGGCATGTGCAAGACAAGATGATATAATAAATAGAATACAAGGTAGCACATAGCTAAACTTACTTTTAGCCATGTACAAAACAAGTCATACAATGGTGAGCTCACTATTAATCTGTACAAATAAAAAATCATACAAAATAACATATAATGGACGAGCACACAACTAGCCCGGTAAAAACACACATGCATATATAAGCACATAGCTGATTATTAAAATTGGATACGCACATAGAAAATCCAATAGAATAAATAATAACCATCATTCACCAAAATAAATAATATAATATAAGATATTCATACATCCAAATATACAAATGGATGTATATTGTCGAATGCAATATAAGCCCTTATATTTTCAAAATTCCTGATGCTGTCTAGCTATCATTGATAGTTGTCATTCATCTTATGATGTTGTCACACTTGGAACTGATGTTTCCATGCTGCTACTATTGGTGCTCCTAGGCAAAGTGAGCCTGTTAATGTCAGTTCTCTATCTACTAAAGAGGCTTCAATTGCAGACAAGCCTGCTAGTCCATTGCTTTCCAAATTCGATGGCTCTACCTCTGACAAGCATTCCAAACCTAATAAAGTAACCATCTCAAATGATTTTGCAAAGAATTCTAATTTTGTCACCATGCCACAGTCTAACTTTGTTCGGGAGAATCATAATTGGACCTCCTTGTTCTCTCGTAAACCGAGTAATGCAGGCAGGTATATCACCAAAAATTTAAAACCGATGATGGTATTTTTCCCCCTAGTGAAGTAATTGATGTTGGGAAGTCATTTTGGAAGAATTACCTTGTTGGTTTTTTCTTAGACAAAAATTTACCATATCATGTTGTTTTTAAACACCTTCTTTGCGTATGGAAAATCAAAGGAACGATCCAAGCTATTTATTACAAGGACATGTTTTACTTTGAGTCTCTTATTTGGATGATAGAGCAAGGATATTAGAACTGGACCCTTTCATTATTTTCGATAAAGTTTTCATCATCACTAAATGGACTCCTACCATTGATAGAGCTTAAGAACAAGTTAAATCAATCAAAGTTTGGGCTAAACTATCTAATATTCAATCACTCTACCAAACCTTAGAAGGCCTAGATAGGATTTTTAGCCACATACAAAACTTACTTGTTTCGATGAAGCTACGGTGTGTAGAGACAGGATAGCTTATGCACGAGCATTGATTGAGATTTCTCCAAAGAAGCTTCCTAATTCCATTCCCATTTCTCAGTCTAAGCACGTTACCGGTCATGTTCAGGTTTCATTCATTAGGAAACGCCCAATTTGCTCTGCTTGCTATTTATTTGGGCATACCGATTCCACATGTCTTCATTCTTTACCGATGATGACTCTGTTCCAATGATTATAATCTCGCCATTGTCCCCGTTGCGTAAAGTTAAAGTCTGAGAGTGGGGAGTCAAGACCCCATCTGTAGCCCATCCTGACATTTCTTTTGATTATTTTTTAGAACTGCCCCAAAGAATCTCCAGGCCTTTTAAGGCACACCTTCTACCCTAGAGGTAAAGGTACTAGATCCCTCCCTTCATAAGCATCACTCTCATACGCTCTCCTCTCTAAGTACTGCCTTTTAAGACTCTGATGGCCTTGACGAAGGCATTGAGTATTGTTTGCACCAGACTGCTCCCATCTTTGCGACTGCTTCTCCAACATGATTTTTTGTATTTATTTCTATTCTTGACAAGACTATTTATTTTATGCTTTTAGTAGCTACTTTAGAGCTTTATGTTTTTTGCATGCGATGTATGGTGTGTGAGTTTATAGCTTCTAGTTGCCGACGCGTTTTTGCCTCACACCTACTGTTTGTACCAAAAGTTGGCACAAACACCCAATGGAGGTTTTGAAGAGAAATAAGTGAAGAATGTAAATGAAAATAGAGAAAAATAGTAAGAAAATAGCAGTCAATTAACAGAAACATAAGGATTTATAGTACTTCGGCGTTGTTTGCCTATGTCCACTTTGAAGAATTTGCTTTATTGAGCACTTGCAAGCAGCGTAAAGATCCTTTAAATGAAGAAAGAAGTCTATATTTATAGGTAAAGACGGTGAAATATCTCGCTGAAAATTCAACAGAAGACTCTCCAGATCCGTAGGGGTCCACCAGAACGATCGCAAGTTCTAACTCTCAATTTGGAACGATCGATGACGGTCATTCATTTTGACTCTGATGGTGATGCGGTCGTTCATGGTGACTCTCCTATATCTCTAATGTATGCTTCCAAATTTGGTATCATTCTGAGTTGTATTTTGCGAGATATTAACCAATATTCATCAAGTTGGTGTGTTTGGCTGAATTTGTACGATCGTTCATGAACGATCGGTATTGACTGTTCGAATTTATTCATCTTGAAATGTGATCGCTCCTAGGGACTCCTCTCTCTTATATATTGTTACTCTGAAAGTTTTAAGTGTGTTGGAGTTGAAGATCTTGGGATATCAGTCGTTCATTGTTGAACCGAGCTATAGAATCAATACGATACGATCCATAGTATTGAATATAGATCGTACCTAGTCGAGCTTCAGGGAGTATTGAACTTCCATGCTCTAAGTGGTTTATTAAGTTTGCCTTTAGCTTTTGCTTTGCTACTGTTTCATATTATCATTTAGGCATGATGTCTTGGCTTCGTGATCGTTAATCTGATACATCGATCCTGATGATAATTGAGTCTGTCTCGTCCGATTGGTCCAGATATAGCCGGACCAAAAGGCCAGATAACATTTGTCCCTAAAGTACGTCTTATTTGAATATGACGTGCTTTGAATCGTTGCAAATTTCTACCATCTGAAAGGATTCCATTCGATTTATTGAACAGTAGCCATCCTTTCGTTGAGTCGCCTTTTATTGAGAGTCGCATCTCCTTCTGTTTATCATGATTATTGGTCAAAATCCAATAGTATAAATACTAGAATACGGCTTGCCGATTATTATCTTGATTTTTTTCCAGTGATTATTAGGCTCTAGCAATTTGAATTAAATCCTTCTTTAATTGATTTCAGGTGAAAATTCGATTCCTTTTAATTTCAAGAAACTAAAATTTTGGAATGTATACTATTATGTATACGTGTTTATACCTGACCCCCGATCATGATTGCACATTCATAGGTCATTGTCAAGTTTTATTTTATTTTAAAAACGATCATACCCGATCGTTTGTTGTAGAATATATTGATGGGTTGCTCCAGATCCATCATATACGGATCGTCTGCCATTGACATAAACGAACGGTCTTTGTTTCTGGGCTCTAAAGGGTCGATATAATGTTTACGTGGAACGATTGGAACGATCATTATTTGTTGATTTACCAAATCCTAATTTTACACTTCGAAAACGATCGGTGCTAAATCAAGGAATAAATGATCGGAGCGATCGGTTATAGACCAACTTCATAGGCTTCAAAGGACCGGCTTGCACTAGATATAAATACTTTTACTTAGTTGCATCCATTCTCTCTATTCACTTTTGCATCATTTCAACTCAAACCAAAAAAGAAAAATTGCTCTTCCTCATCTTCAACGTTCCAAGTCACTATCCAAACCTTCCAAATCAAAGACCGTTCCTCCTCCACTTAATTTCCAATCAAGCATCCTTCTCTCCATACCAATCATCATTATACTCACCTCTCCAGATCTCATGAAGAATCGAACTCGAACAGTTTCCACTCTTCGAACTCTAATTTAGGTAGGTTGATTTTTGGTTTATATGCGGATTCGATAGCAAGATTTCATGTTTGTCAACCTTGTGATGTTTGATTAGGACGATGAGGCCGATTGATTCGAAGTACATTGGAGGAAGAGAGGCTCCAGCCGATCATTTTGGTGATGGTGAAGTGGTTGAGTTGTTGGGAAGAAAGATTTGGGAGTTGAAAACGATCGTTCATAAACGATCAGTTGTAGTTATGGACTTGGTGAATCTTCAGAGCAGACGAATCAACTTGTGAAACGATCATATGGAACAGTTGTATGGAACGATCATATGACATCAATGTTGGGTATGGACTTGGTGTGGAACGATCGGTACTAGAATGATCAATTGTGGACAATGCAACATGTGATCGATCATATGGTTACGGTTTGGTTGCTGAACGATCAGATGGAGGTTGATGCGAACGATCGTTACAGAATGATCTGTACTGGAAAGATCAGTTGACTGAAGTAGGTCAAATGTCAGATATGGATCGATCATAAGTGAACAATCGGACATGCTCCATGGGAATGATGGGTTGTCAGCAAAAAACTTAAAAAAAATGAAACTTAACCAGATATACTTGAACTTAATGATGAGCTTCGGCCTTGAACACTTGAGTGAACATATATGACTTGAACTGCATACTTGGACATATAAGACATTCAGACCATGACATGGATAAACACCATGACATGGATAAACATCTTGCTGAAATCACTAAAATGTTTGCATCAAAAGTTGACACAAACACCTAATAGAGGTTTTGAAGAGAAATAAATGAAGAATGTAAAATGAAAACAGAGGAAAATAGTAAGGAAATAGCAGTAAATTAAAGCAATAATAGAAATACAAGGATTTACAGTGGTTCGATATTGTTTGCCTACATCCACTTTGAAGAATTCGCTTTATTTATCACATGTAAATCTGATTACAATGAAGTAATGATAATAGTACTTGATTACAATGGAGTCCAAAGTAGCAAGTAGCTTAAAGACCCTTCAAATAAAGAAATAAGTCTGTATTTATAAGTGAAGATGGTGAAATATGTCGTTGGAAATTTGGCAGAAGACTCTCCAGATCCGTAGGGGCCCACCAGAATGATCGCAAGTTCTAACTCTCAATTTAGAACGATTGGTGCCGATCGTTTGTTTTGACTTTGATGGTGGTGCGATTGTTCGTGGTGACTCTCCCATATCTCTAATATATGCTCCCAAAGTTTGGTGTCATTTTGAGTTGTGGTTTGTGAGGTATTAACCAATCTTCATCAAGTTGGTGCATTTGGTTGAATTTGTACGATCATTCATGAACGATCAGTGCTAATCATTCGAATTTGTTCATCTTGACATGTGATCGTTCCTAGGGACTCCTCTCTCTTATATATTGATGCTCTGAAAGTTTCAAGAGTGTTGGAGTTGTAGATCTTGAGATATTGATCGTTCATTGTTGAATTAAGCTATGGAATCGATATGATACGATCCATGGTATTGAATATGGATCGTACCTAATCTAGCTTCAGGGAGTAGTGAACTTCCATGCTCTAAGTGTTTTATTGAGTTCGCCTTTAGCTTTTTCTTTGCTACCACTTCATATTATCATTTAGGCCCGATCTCTAGGCTTCGTGACTGTTAATCTGATACATCGAGCTTGATGACAATTGAGTCTATCTCGTCCAATTGGTCCAGATATAGCCGAGCCAAAAGGTCGGATAACTATAATCTAGCAAGGAGTTTATAGCTTCTAGTTGCTGATGCATTTTTGCCTCACACTTGCTTAAACTTGTAAAGTGGTACGACCACTATAATCTGGCTTGCCTGTGCAAAATAATAGTATTTTGTTTTACCTGCATAAAATATACAAATGGAAACACATGCCAATAAATAATAGCTGGCAACACATACCAATGAAAGATAGTTGGTGTAAATCCCACCTCTATACCGTACTACCAAAGAGTATCACTAGGTAATACCGTCTGATAATATGGAGTATGAAGCGGTAATGGGTTACCACACGTGAATATTCCCTTGGGCTAGCACCGACATGTATTAAAAATTTCATATAACACACCCATACATAATCGGTATCAGCACAAAGCAATAAGCACGTGCCATTTCAAGATAGAATAACACACAATATAAAATAGAAATAGAAAATAGAGAAGATAGAGTGATCAATTCAACGATAATATATAATAGAATATATATACAAGTCCAACTGGGTCTACAAAATAGCCAAATGCCCACTATCTATCAAGTAGATACAAAGTATATGTCCAACACATACATTTCAACATCGTCAACATATGAGGAGCTACATAAAGAAATAATGATACACTAGTCAACTAATAACCTAACCTCCAACTACGCCTTGTCATCACAAACTAGTCACTTCGTCATTAAGCTTGAAATATCTCAGACCGATTTGAGTATTATATAAATAACACACGGGTCAGACTCTATCTAGAATGTAGAAGTCAATATATAATAACAACTAGCATGGTATAATCATAGGTAACACAAAGTGGTATATAAAGATCTCAAATACAACAACATAACTCTAGCCATCCACATATTAGCACTCAAATCAAAGCAAGGTCAAGCTACACATTAAATGGTATAGTAAAATAGACATCTATGCATCCAACTATGATCAAAACATAAGGAATCTTTAACACTTTATGTCATGCACACAGCGATGCCCAAGATTATCTCTCAGATAATCATTTAATAGACAATACCCGGGGTCTGTCATACTCAACATACGTGCAAACTCATAAACCAATCATCCAAACTAAACATACATAATACACAAATATGGGATACCCTCGGGAGCCTAGGTATTTGTAGCAACCCTGATTTTTTAGCGTTGTTAATTTGAAAAAAAATAGATTTAAACTAGTAATTTAAATGAAAATTTTGATACATCATTTGTTGAAGTTACAGAATTAGAATTTAAGTGTTTTATTAAAATAATAATTGGAACGAGAATTTTAAAATATGAAATTATCAGATAAGTAAAGTATGGAATTTTGTAATATAAATTATTTGTTTTAAATTGGTTAAAGTAGAAATTGGTGAAACTTAAGTGTTGTGTAATTTATTTTGAATAAAAGTACGTTAAATAGTGATAAATTTGTTGAAACAAATTTAACAAGCTAATTACTTACAATGTATTTTGATATTAATTTTAGAATGACTTAGCAAAATTAATTGTGTGGGCATTAGTTAGTTAAATTATATAGAAGAGAGTTTGTGGAATAATATAAATACATTAATTTCTTGTTGGGTCTAATAATATAACTTAGCCCATTAAGTTAAGTAATTGAGGAACATTTTCTTTCTCTTATCTTCCTGTACATTCTACAAAAGAAGGAAACATTTTTACAGTAAGGAAAAAAAGCCATCTTTCTCTGAAACCTAGAAGCAAAAGTCTAGTTTTAAAATAGAAGAAAATTAAGATAAATCAATAGAAAATCAAGGTATTTATTTTGAACCTTTCTCTATCATCTAGTTCAAACAATTTCAGAAACTGTATGGGCTTTGATTGTTGTTCTTCTTCTTTTTGGTTGAGGCAAAAAGTAGGGTTTGTCGATTTCTTGTTTGGGGTTGCTGTAGAAGTTTAACAGAGAATTGCAAAGGAAAAGGTGAAGAAAAACTCACAACTATCTCTAATTATTAGCCTTATATTGTATTTGTGGCGTGATTCATGTTGGATGTTTGAGTGATTGTTGATTTTTGTTTGATTGCTTGCTGAAAACAAATTGTGAAATCGCTGCAGTAAAACAACGATATTTTAATGTAAATTAACCCAAAATGACCCATTCTTTTTAGGATAGAAAGGTCTTCCAGTTAGCTACTACTTTGCTGTTGAACAGATTTCGAAATTATAATTTTTATTAGTTCAAAATCGATTTTGAATAAGATAGTGTAGCTCTGTCTTCTGTATTTGTTGTGTTAAAATCCGAAATTAAAATAGCTATAACTTTTTATCCGTAAATCCAAATTGATCAAACCTTTTTGTGATGGACAGCTGAGACATTACGGAACAACTTTTATGTTTTAAGTTTTTGAAAATTCTCAAGTTTAAGTGGTCTAAACTGAGTTAGAATCAGACAGTGTTGCTCTGTCTTTTGTATTTGCTGTGTTAAAATCCGAAATTAAAATAGCCATAACTTTGTACCCTTAAATCCAAATTGACAAACCTTTTTGTGCTGGAAAGCTGAGACTCTAAGGAACAACTTTTGTGTTTTAAGTTTTTGAAATTCTGAGGTTTAATGGGTCTAAATTGCACTTCAAACTGAAAATCAGAATTTAGTTGTTTAGTGAAAAAGTGTCTTGTTGTTTGTTCGGAGATTTTAGTGCTTGGTTTTGTTGGCTTCCAGTTAATCTTTCAAGTGTAATTCCTGAGTTTAAATTCATTAAGTCTATAGATTTAATTTATATTCAGTTTTGATATGATATTTATATATGTATGGGTTTAAAAAAAGGAAATTATATAAAGTTAGTGTATTAAAATAATATGGATTCCAACTTGTTTTCCAAACAATATTACTCCTTTTATAAATGATTTTAACAAAGTTTTATATGAATATTAGGTATTACTAATAGAATGGTTTTATCACGATAAATAGACATATTTAATATGGGATTTGGAAGCACGGATTTGGGAGCAGAAACTTAAGTTGTTGTAACGGCCCGAGAATTTTCAACCCCGAAAATCAACACTGATACGTCCACTGTATAGAGTGCCGAGCAATCGAGTGTCGAAAATCCCAGACTATTAGGGTTAAGAAGAAAAAGAGGTAGAAAAGAAACAGAAACAACAGTACAGAATCTCACAATCGCAGCGGAATAAAATATAATATACAAATAGCAGAATTTTATACAAAGAAAAGCCGTAACCGTCAATATACATACAAGATATCAGAGTACAACAAATCTGGACAGTTATAATAACTTGCCCTCAACTACTGTCTATACAGTCTATAATATACAGCAAAATATAATCAATATGTCTCTGTCATCTAGCTCATCTCCTGAGCTCCAAGCGTCCTAACCTGAAAATCTGTAATACTCGATCTGACCCGAGCATTACAATAAAATAACACCCGAGTCAGGCTGGAAACCAGCGTGAGTAAACCCATTTAATATGAAATACTGAAGTTATGAACTTTTTTGAAAACCGGGGTAACTCGTACAACTCGACGAGTTTTATCTGATTTAAAACTAAACACTTTTTACACAAATCCATTGATATTTTAAAAATAATATCTAAGTACCGTTACTTAAGTTAAATGGCCAGATTTACCCATTTTTATTCAATTCCAGTCCATACAATTCTATAATCAAATCCGTAAAGGATTATAGTGCTTATTTAAACGAAGTGGTTCAAGATATCACTGATATCCGATCCCGGTCTCTTCGAATCTAAGCAACAAGTTTAAAGGGAATAAATCGTTTAAAATAAGAAATTTATTATTTTGTGACACTAAAATTTATTATGGATTCTTATTTCAAGTAAAATGTATCATCATCACAATCCAATTATTTTAACTTGTTTAACCACTCGACAATACATACAAGAATAATTGAAACGAATATCAATTATAGGTAAGTAAAGATATAGATCGTTAGCTGATTACTAACCAATATCAAGATGATGCATTCCTTAGGATTTTGTCCACTTTACTTAATCGATTTCATTTATGTTTTTATCCAAACTAATTTCAAATTAACCAATTTATAACTGGAAATAATTTATAAACATCATTAATTGGTCCACAAGCTTAAGTCAATAATAGTAATTAATTTGCATTTAAAATATATAAATGTTATTGAGCTTTTGAGAAGAAGTCGTACGTCATCATATAAATGTGTATAAATATATAAATCCTATTCCTTATTCGTTTTCTTTTCTTTTTATTTTCTTCCTTAATTTTCTTTATCTTCTACTTCCTTTTTATTCTTTTCTCTTCCTTTATTTTCTTTACCTTTTCTTTACTTACCTTTTATTTTATTTGGGGCCGAAGACCCGGCCCACTTCCCTTCTCTTCTTTTATTCCAAAATTTCTTTACCTCCTACCTTCTTTCTTTACTCTCTTTTCTTTATTACTATGTTTTTCTTTCTCTTTATTTCTTATCTTTTTTTTCATTTTCCCTTTTCTTTTGTTTCTTTTCCCTGTCAATTTTTTTCTTATCTTTACTCGGCCCAAAACTTCCCGGCCCACTCCCCCTTTTTTTCTCTTCTCTTCTAGTTGTTCTTCTTTCCCCTATCATTTACCCATCTGAGAACCACCACCGTGCACGTACCCATGCATGTACACACGTCCCTCCGGCCTTCAGCTACCCCGCTGACCGACTGCGCGAGTCGCCTCCGACCCCCTCTATCCACCTGACCACCTAGAACTTCGATTTCGTCTCTGCCTCACAATTTTGCCCTTTGACCCAAACCCGAACGAAGACCCCTCCCCTTAACCGCCTCATCCCGGCACCACCAGCCATGTCGGCCTCGAAAACTTCACCGCGAGCTTCACCGTTGTCCCCTGGACCTAATCCCCCTGGTGCGCAACCCTGAAACTCCTCCACGACGCCACTGCCCATCGTCAACCGAGCACGACCAGCTCCACCTCCTAACCCTACTTCGACCTCACCCGACCACCACGCTTGTTTAAAAATTGCCGTACAATTTTTCCCAGCTCCATCGCCACCCCAGCCACCTCCACAACCAATGACAAGCCCACCCATCATCTCGACCACCTGGATTTCACCAAAAACCCAATTCCGGTCATCTCCCCCTACCTCCCTCCATACACAACTATAAATCATCAAACCATTACCAAAAATCACCATTTTCCCAGTCGATTTCAGTTATGTAGGTGAAGACATGAATTAAAATGTTTGAATTTCATGGAATGTTTTTATCATCTACTGTAAATCTTTTTCCAGTGACATTTTCTTGCTAATTTTTCCATGGAATTATTTTTAAAAATAAGTATACTCAAATCTAAACATATATCCCTCAAGCATCCTGACCTAAAACGACGTAGATGACGAGATATAGATTTTTGAAGGTCAGAAGACAGAACAAAGGCAAAACAAGGTTTACAGGCATTTACACATTCCTTTACAGGCATATATACTCATTACATTCTTATGCTACACATATTCTAACTAATATTTCTATTTTACCTTTAAACATAACCATTATATAAGAAGATTAAATTTGAACAAAAAGTTTACTCACAGATAAATGTTTTGGAATAGAGAACCAGGTTTTGAAAACTGCTATCTGGTTGGCTTTTGATCTTTCTTGCCTTGAGTTGTTGTTTTCTTTAAGCTTTTGAAATGTCAGCATATTTATTATTATTATTGTTTTCCTTCCTATCTTTAGCTGGTTCGAATGAATGAAATGGAAGAAGACAGGGTGAAGGTATATATGTAAGAGTGTGGGCTGCTATCTGTTTTGTTGTACATAGTAAGCCTTCTCTTTATTTTTCTTTATTATATATTTTTCTCTCTTTGATTTGATTTCTTATGACATTTTATTTATTTATTATATGACCTGATTTGATTTTTCTTTGACTTGATACAATATTTTGTATGCTTGAAATGATGTATTGTATGCTTAAGGTGAATGTGCATTAAATGCTTGCCTCCCTAGGTTCATACATACATACATACATACATACATACATATATATACACACATACATTTCATATGTATATTTTTTATCATATATATATATACTTATACATTCCCATATTTACAATGTTATATGTTTCTTAAGTTATGTATACACACACACACACACACATATATATATGTATTATTTATTTTTATCATATTTACCTTTATGCCTTCCTATATATATTTTACCTTATTTATATAAATTTGTATACCTATTACTCCATATGGCCTATGTACAATTATATATTTTCCCACTTCTACATACTTATACATATTTTAACTTATATATTTTTATATATATCTCCCATTATCTCCTATTTACCTATATATTTGCTTTCTATGGGTATACATACATACTTGTATTTATTTTTTTATATTTTTTATATACTTATATACGTTTTCAATCACCATATACATATTTATGTACTCATATGTATATATATGTATTTTTATTGAACATCATCAAACTTGTATATGCTATACATATATTTATACATTTCCATATTAGAAATACTATATACATCTTAACTTTTCGTATATATACTTTTATTTATTTGTTTGACTAATAAGATCAATGTTTCAAAATTAAAATCAATTAATTTCCCAATTAACAACCGTCGAAAATCTGGGTCGTCACATTCCTCCCCCCTTTAGAACTTTTCGTCCTCGAAAAGGAACGAAGTGAAAATTCTAATTTA
The DNA here is from genome assembly GCA_030737815.1 of Allium fistulosum. Taxonomy (NCBI): domain Eukaryota; kingdom Viridiplantae; phylum Streptophyta; class Magnoliopsida; order Asparagales; family Amaryllidaceae; genus Allium; species Allium fistulosum. The sequence goes on from CM060902.1 coordinate 219,899,926, forward strand.
TTGTGTATTTTAGTCAAATTATTCTTTGAACAACCTTAACTCTTTACTCTTTTTATTCTAAAGTTTTAAAACACTTTTAAAAATTACATAATATTACCAAACCAGTTTTATAAAAAAATTTTATAACTCGATGTCTAAACAAGTCCATCCTCGTTCTCACAGAAATTCAGTTCATACGTTGATCAGGCATAGGACTGAAAATCCACAAGTACTTAGTAGACCCGTTTTTAAACACCAAGTGAAAATACTTGGGAAAACTTTTGCGAGAATGCTCTGGAAATCATCACTCCTTCCTTGGGTCGCAGTTAGCATGATGATTACGTCGCCATCCCAGCGAAATCCATAGAAAACTGTAGGCATCCGCACCCCTCGATTACACTATAGAACCGCCACAGATCGCAGCTACACCCAGGGTTACGTTGCTATCTCAGCAAAAACCATGTAACTGTAGGGATCAGCGCCCTTGAATTTCGCTGCCAAATGAAACTTCACCACATAGATCGCAGACTACACCAGTCGAGTCCCAATGTAGCCTATAGGCACTCACTGCCACACGAATTTCGCTATGGACCACATAGATCGCAATCTACCGATGTTACGTCGCTCTCCCAGTGAAATCAAACGTAGACTTTAGGCAATCACTGCCCCTCGACTTACGCTATGGAAACGCAGTAGATCGCAGTTACACCAGAGTTACACTGCCGTCACAGCATAACCCCAATATCTCTGTAGGCATCAGCGCCCTCGACTTCCGCTACCCCAATCACAATCCACAGGAACTACAGTTTAGTCCGGACGTCCTCTGGGATCAAAATTTAGAACCCCCCTTAGGGCTCAAGGCAGAACCACCCAGTGGATCTCCTACTATAAGTTTCAACTCTAAATGGGAGCGCCTTTTTCCCCATAGCATTCTCAAAACATTTTATACTATACACATATAGTATCTTTCAAAACATACTCTTTATATGTCTCACATATAAACTTCAAAATCGATATCTCAAAAATCGATAGTTCTCAAACTTGGCCTTCCAAATTCCCAAAATTTTCTTTTTTCCAAAACCAAAAACCTTTCAAAATCAATGGGTTCCAAAAACCTTTTCAGTTCCATTCTCGTAAAATCATTCTTATATATATATATAAGTTTATCCTTTCAACCAGAATAATTTTTTTTTGGATTTTTTCACACTTATATAGATTCCACTTTATATTTCCAACATCTTTCAAAAATCATTTACTCTGGTTATAGATTCAATAAGGGGAGTTTATTATATATAACAAATATATATGTGTAACTTTATTTATGCCAAATCAACATTTCAAATTCGATTTTCCTTTATAAGGTTATTTGCCACACTCTTACTCTTTATAAAGTGAGTTTCAGATATAGTGCTATCCCACTTTTTTTTTTATCATCATATTTTCCTCAAAATGTATTATTTCTCTTTACAATCATTTCTGCTTCAATATTCGATTTTGCTTTCACTTCCCAATTGCTTTAATTTCCATTTGGGTCACCACTTCAATTCTTATCTCAATTGGTATTTTAAATATAAACAGTTTCCACTCTGACCAGTTTGAATTTAGAAAATAACTTAAATAGTTTTAAATGGTTGTAAAATAGTTAAATAGTTGTAAAATAGTTGTAAAATGGTTAAATAGTTAATATAAGATAGTTTTAGTTTTAAAAATAATGGTTTGTATAGTAAATAGCTTGGAAAATCAGAATAACTTAAATATTCAAGAAAATAGATTTTAGACAGTTTATATTAAAAATAGTTTATTTGAAAATAATTTTCGAGTCAAACTGGATCAGTTTCCAATATCCACCTCAATAAAATTTCATTCCATTTAAATTGATTCACTTCCAATTCAATTCGAATTAACTTCGATCCCCATTCTAATTCAAATCAATTCCCAATTTGAATTTAAACTTATCCAACTTCGATTACCATTCCAATTAATTCAATTCAATTTCAGTTTGAATTAATTCCAATTTCATTTTCAAATTTTAAACCATCTTGATTTATATAAATTCGGGTTGGGTTTTCCAAACCGATTTAATCACTTAAATCAAATTAACCCTTAATAATTAGCTTAACAATCTGGTCTTTAATAATTCAATTATGAGTCCAAATTCAAATATTCATTTTAAATTACCTTTACTTAAAATTATTTGAGGTTCGAGTGAGAGTTCAAATCTTTTTAAACAAATCAATTTTCAGAATTCAATTGATTTCCCAATCATACTTTCAAAATTCTAAAACCAATTTCTTAACCAATTCCAGTTGACAAGTTCATTTTTAACATTTAAATCTTAAGCTCAAAGTGATTCCATTTCCTAATTTCAATTTTATTTCTAAAAATCAAAATCATTTAAAAAAAATCCAAAATAAAGTTTTAATTCCACTTAATTTCAGCAATGGATATATATCATTTCAATCCACTTCTTATTCATTCAAAATAATCAAATTTACAGTTATATATATATATATATATATATATATATCGTCACTAACCAACAGGTTGATAGCATAATATGTCAAAGTAAATAAACATCCAAATTATCTAAAGCGCCAATCAATAGCATTCATTACCAATTTCCAGAACTCAAACCCATATTGAGATCACACATAACTCCCTTTTCCATTTAACCCGTTTAACTTCCCTAAGTTAAATCCCAATTCCATCTTGAAATTTTCCAATTTCAGATTATAGGTTCAAAACTTATTTAACTTACCCTAAGTTAAGTTCTAATCCATTCAATCCATTTAGGCCCACTCAATTTAAATTTCCCGTCCCAAATTTAAATTCTTATTAATATCCCTTCCCACTTATAAGTTCAAAAACTTATTTCTCTTTGGGCTATACTCTCATTTTCAGGGGGATTTCAGAATTCAGTACTTAGTATTTGTTTCAAATCAACTTTGATATTATATATATACATTTATTTCATTTGCACACCAAGTCATACTTTCAATTTTTGAACCATTCTTGGTTTTTAACTCAAAAAAAATTCATCTTCAAACAACTCTTGTTTTAAAACAAGATTCCTTTATTCAAAAATATTCCGAATAATATTACTTATTATTTTCTTGATCACTTTGGAACAAATCCAAATTTCTTTGGGTCTAGATTTAAAGTTTCACAATTTAAACCCATTTTAGTTCATAAGTCTTACTTTTATAAATTTTTGCTCTTTTAAAACATTTCACTCTGTTTTATTATTGTTTATTCTAAGATAAACATCCTTTATTAAGATACCGCAACAAAGTTTGATGATAATTATCAAACAACCATATATTTCATCATAATTTACTGGAAAAATATAATCAGGGTGCCTTATTTATTTCAAATACTTGGAAAACAATTTTGAATTTTCCAGGATTTAATTCTAGGTTTGAATTCATTTTTAACTCAACTTATTTGCATAGTTAATCCTTACCCAAATTTCTATTTGGTTATATACATTACCATTTAAATTTTCAAATCTTATTTAATTTCAATAACAACACCCAGTCAGCTTAATATATATTATAATTTAGAAAATTATTTATTTATATATCAAAATATAACCTTATATACAAATCATTTTTAAAATCATTTTTTAAAATCATTATATAAGAAAATAACAAGTACGCCCTCATATAATACTCTTAACTCATTTTAGGGTACTACTGACCCTATGTCTAATGAGTAATCCCCACCAGAGCCAAGGTTCTTGCTTAACCTTCTGCTCTGATACCAAGTGTAACGGCCCGAAAATTTTCGACCTCGAAAATCGACACTGATATGTCCACTGTATAGAGTGCCGAGCAATCGAGTGTCGGAAATCCCAGACTGTTAGGGTTAAGAAGAAAAGGAGGTAGAAAAGAAACAGAAACAACAGTACAGAATCTCACAATCGCAGTGGAACACAATATAATATACAAATAGCAGAATTTTATACAAAGAAAAGCCGTAATTGTCAATATACATACAAGATATCAGAGTACAACAAATCTGGACAGTTATAATAACTTGCCCTCAACTACTGTCTATATAGTCCATAATATACAGCGGAATATAATCAATACGTCTCTGTCATCCAGCTCGTCTCCTGAGCTCCAAGCGTCCTAACCTGAAAATCTGTAATACTCGGTCTGACCCGAGCATTACAATAAAATAACACCCGAGTTAGGCTGGAAACCAGCGTGAGTAAACCCATTTAATATGAAAAACTTAAGTTATGAACTTCTTTGAAAACCGGGGTAACTCGTACAACTCGACGAGTTTTATCTGATTTAAAACCAAACACTTTTTACACAAATCCATTGATATTTTAAAAATAATATCTAAGTACCGTTACTTAAGCTAAATGGTCAGATTTACCCATTTTTATTCAATTCCAGTCCATACAATTCTATAACAAATCCATAAAGGATTATAGTGCTTATTTAATCGAAGTGGTTTCGGATATCGCTGATATCCGATCCCGGTCTCTTCGAATCTAAGCAACAAGTTTAAAGGGAATAAATTGTTTAAAATAAGCAATTTATTATTTTGTGACACTAAAATTTATTATGGATTCTTATTTCAAGTAAAACGTATCATCATCACAATCCAATTATTTTAACTTGTTTAACCACTCGAAAATACAGACAAGAATAATTGAAACGAATATCAATTATAGGTAAGTAAAGATATAGATTGTTAGCTGATTACTAACCAATATCAAGATGATCCATTCCTTAAGATTTTGTCCACTTTACTTAATCGATTTCATTTATGTTTTAATCCAAACTAATTTCAAATTAACCAATTTATAACTGGAAATAATTTATAAGCATCATTAATTGGTCCACAAGCTTAAGTCAAATAATAATAATTAATTAGCATTTAAAATATATAAATGTTATTGAGCTTTTGAAATTATGGTTTTAACTGAATATATTTTTAAGCTAAGAGAAGAAGTCATACGTCATCATATAAGTGTGTATAAATATATATATCCTATTCCTAATTCGTTTTCTTTTCTTTTTATTTTCTTCCTTAATTTTCTTTATCTTCTACTTCCTTTTTATTCTTTTCTCTTCCTTTATTTTCTTTACCTTTTCTTTACTTACCTTTTATTTTATTTGGGGCCGAAGACCCGGCCCACTTCCCTTCTCTTCATTTATTCCAGAATTCCTTTTCGTCCTACCATCTTTCTTTATTGTCTTTTATTTATTACTATGTTTTTCTTTCTCTTTATTTCTTATCTTTTTTTTCATTTTCCTTTTTCTTTTCTTTCTTTTCCCTGTCATTTTTTTCTTATTTTTACTCGGCCCAAAACTTCCCAGCTCACTCCCCTTTTTTTTCTCTTCTCTTCCAGTTTTTCTTCTTTCCCCTATCATTTACCCATCTGAAAACCACCACCATGCATGTACCCGTGCACGTACACGCGTCCCTCCGGCCTTCAGCTACTTCGCTGACCGACTGTGCGACTCGCCCCCGACCCCCTCTATCCACCCGACCACCCAGAACTTCGATTTCGTCTCTGCCTCACAATTTTTCCGTTTGACCCAAACCCGAACGAAGACCCCTCCCCTTAAAAGCCTCATCCCGGCGCCACCGGCCATGTCGGCCTCCAAAACTTCGCCGCGAGCTTCGCCGTTGTCCCCTTGACCTAATCCCCCTGGTGTGCAACCCTGAAACTCCTCCACGACGCCAGTGCCCATCGTCAACCGAGCACGACCAGCTCCACCTTCTAACCCTACTTCGACCTCACCCGACCACCACGCTTGTTTAAAAATTGTCGTACAATTTTTCCCAGCTCCATCGCCACCCCAGCCACCTCCACAACCAATGACAAGCCCACCCATCATCTCGACCACCTGGATTTCACCAAAAACCCAATTCCGGTCATCTCCCCTTACCTCCCTCCATACACAACTATAAATCATCAAACCATTACCAAAAATCACCATTTTCCCAGTCGATTTCAGTTATGTAGGTGAAGACATGAATTAAAATGTTTGAATTTCATGGAATGTTTTTATCATCTACTGTAAATCTTTTTCCAGTGACATTTTGTTGCTAATTTTTCCATGGAATTATTTTTAAAAATAAGTATACTCAAATCTAAACATATATCCCTCAAGCATCCTGACCTAAAATGACGTAGATGATGAGATATAGATTTTTGAAGCGTTTTCATCAAGTCAGAAGACAGAACAAAGGCAAAACAAGGTTTACAGGCATTTACACATTCCTTTACAGGCATATATACTCATTACATTCTTATGCTACACATATTCTAACTAATATTTCCATTTTACCTTTAAACATAACCATTATATAAGAAGATTAAATTTGAACAAAAAGTTTACTCACGGATAAATGTTTTGGAACAGAGAACCAGGTTTTGAAAACTGCTATCTGCTTGGATTTTGATCTTTCTTTCCTTGAGTTGTTGTTTTCTTTAAGCTTTTGAAATGTCAGCATATTTATTATTATTTTTTCCTTCCTATCTTTAGCTGGTTCGAATGAATGAAATGGAAGAAGACAGGGTGAAGTTATATATGTAAGAGTGTGGGCGGCTATCTGTTTTGTTGTACACAGTAAGCCTTCTCTTTATTTTTCTTTATTATATATATTTTTCTCTTTGATTTGATTTCTTATGAAAAAGTTTTGATTTATTATATGACCTGATTTGATTTTGCTTTGACTTGATACAATATTTTGTATGCTTGAAATGATGTATTGTATGCTTAAGGTGAATGTGCATTAAATGCTTGCCTCCCTAGGTTCATACATATATACATACATACATTTATATATATATATATATATAGACACATTTCATATGTATATTTGTTATCATATATATATACACACTTATACATTCCCATATTTACAATGCTATATGTTTCTTAACTTATGTATACATATATATGTATTATTTATTTTTATCATATTTACCTTTATGCCTTCTTATATATATTTTATCTTATTTATATAAATTTGTATACCCATTACTCCATATGGCCTATGTACAATTATATATTTTCCCACTTATACATACTTATACATATTTTATCATTATATATTTTTACATATATCTCCCATTATCTCCTATTTACCTATATATTTGCTTTCTATGGGTATACATACATACTTGTATTTATTTTTTTATATTTTTTATATACTTATATACGTTTTCAATCACCACATATATATTTATGTACTCATATGTATATATATGTATTTTTATTGAACATCATCAAACTTGTATATGCTATACATATATTTATACATTTCCATATTAGAAATACTATATACATCTTAACTTTTCGTATATATACTTTTATTTATTTGTTTGACTAATAAGATCAATGTTTCAAAATTAAAATCAGTTAATTGCCCAATTAACAGCCGTCGAAAATCCGGGTCGTCACAGTTGTTTTATATAATTGTAGTATATTCTCATAATTAAATAATAGAGATGATTTTATGGATTTGAAATTTTGGTTTTTGGGAAATACTAGTGTAAGAGATTTTTTACTAATTAATTATAATACTAATATGGTTTTAGAAATGGATGATTCATGAATAAATGAATACTTTATAAGTAGCTTTTGGAATATGGTGTATAACCTTATATCCATATGGAATTTAAGGAATCAATGTGATTTTGGAATATGAAAATTCTTATTTTGTAAAATAAATACTTTTCAAACAATTTGGAAGAATGGAAAATTTTAATAAGTGACAAATTAAATAAATGTTTTGACAACCTTAATTCTATAATTTGAGGAGTACTAATAATCGACTTAGTATTTGTTTGCACAAAAAATGGACAAACACCTCAAAGTTGTATGATTTAGTAGATCTTATGTTGTTCTTAGTGATTTTGGAGATTTATGCAAATATATGAAAAGCAGGGGCTAAACTGTAAAAAAGACACGCAGATTTATAGTGGTTCAGCCAGAATGTGCCTACGTCCACTTTATATGTTATTTCTCTTCTCTTGTTTTGATTACAAGTACAAAGCTTTGATACAAGTAAAAGAAAGTTGTTTGAAAGTTCTCTCCGTGCTTGAGCTCTCGAAATTGTCCCCCATTGTCGTACCCCTGCCCCTCTATTTATAGAGTGAGGCTGGGGGTAGGGGTCTTGGATGTATATAGCTGCTGGTGGGCCTGGGCTGATGCGATCTGGCCTGGCAGTGTTGATCCGGTACGCCTTGGTCCGGTTGAAGGAGGTGAGTAGGTTGGTCCGGTGGTTCGGTGGAAGGAGGTGAGTAGGTTGGTCCGGTGGTTCGGTGGAAGGAGGCGAGTAGGTTGGTCCGGTGGTTCGGTGATAGGAGATGGTTCGACAGTGGAGTTGGTTCGGTGACTCGGTGATAGGGGATGGTTCGGCAGTGGAGTTGGTTCGGTGACTCGGTGGCATGTTGTTCTAGATGGTTCGGTAGGTTGTTCTAGATGGTTCGGTAGGCCCCTGATTTGGCAGTGGCTCGGTGAAGTTTGGTTCGGCATCGCTCGGAGATGCATTGATTCGGTTGTAGGATGGTTTGGCCAAAGATCACACAACACTTGCCCCCCAAAGTAGGGCGTGTGTATGCACAGGGCATGCTTTGTTTAAGCCTGGTCGTCCTTGTTCGGTCCTGCGTGCCGAATGGATTGGTTCGGTGGCCTCTCCCTTGCCTATAAGTATGGGAGCTATGCCACCGTTGTTTCCTCACCGTCTAAGATAGCCGAACCGACTGATTGCCGAATTAAAATTCCTACCCTTTGCCGAATCAGCTGTGTTACCCGAACCAGGTGTGACCTTTTTACTGCCGAATGAACTTTTATACTGTACTACCGAATGAAATTTTATACTGTACTACCGAATGAACCTTTATACTGTACTACCGAATGAACTTTTATACTGTACTACCGAATGAACTTTTATACTGTACTACCGAATGAACTTGTACTCTGGGTGCCGAATGTACTTCTATGACTTGAATCATGAGCGAAATTCCAGACTGCACACAATCGCTCCTTTACTTCCTCTATTCTAACGACGCACTTCTTTGTGTTTGCAGATAAATGTCTCGAAAAGTAGAAACTCGATCAGATAAAAAGAGGTCTCAGGGCGAAGGAGAATCTTCCGCAGTGCCCCCTGCTCAGCCAGGACCGGAACGTCACGGATCTACTCCGAGATCACTAGTGGACGGGTACGGCCCTCAGGAGCTTCTGAACTCCCCACCCGATTGCTTTCCCAGCTCCCTTAAAGGAGAGCAGCTTGATGTCATCTCCCGTTCTTTTGGAATCGATAGAGCGCGCATGCTGTTGCCAGGGAGAGAAGTTATGCCATATGATCCTCCCGAAGGGTACTTTGCCTACAGCAGATACCACTGCATGTGTGGTGCCATTCCGCCTCTTAATGCTTGGGTAGCCAGCTTCCTTACATATCTAAAGGTGGCCTCATTCCAGCTTCAACCCAACTCCTATGCTATACTGGTGAGCCTCTTCGTCATCTTCCAGAGGAAGTATGGGCGTGCTCCTTCCAACCGGGAGATCCGGTACTTATATAATCTGAGGGGCTATAAGAAGGGGTCCCCATATATCAGCTTGGATTCAGCTGTAACCTTCAAGCCGGTCTTGGATCTGTATTCTAAGTTCAGCATGTTCAAGAAGGAGTGGTTCTTCGTCAGGGACGACTCTGTTTCTATTCGGCGTTTCACCTCTGGATGTAAGTCGACACTTTATTTATAATTTCCATTCTGGTTGCGATGCTTCTTCTCATACGTTTTCATTTTTGCTAGCGACAGGTGGCTTTGCGGTTGTGGAGACTGATCGCCTGGTTCAGACGGCGGCTGAGATAGAAGCTATCCCCGGGAGAGATAGATCAGCTGCCTACCTGATCAGAAATGCGACCCTTCTGGAGTATAACTTGATCCTTCCACAGCAGTCAGTAGTAAAGCTGAGGGAAACGGCGGAGGAGAGGGCGGCTGCTCAAGCTAAGGGAGGTGTCACAGTAGAGAGTGGCAAGAGGAAACCTTTCTCAAAATCTCCAATGGTCGGAGGTAAGAAGCTTAAGAAGTCGGATGGTCCTTCCCCCAGCACTTGTCCACTTACTCCGGGGAAGGAAGATGTGGAGGAGGAGAGAGGTGAGGGTGGAGATGACCGGGAAGGTGGTGATGGTGGCGATGGCATCGGGGCCTTGCTTCCTGGGCAAGCAGGCGAGATTCAGGAGTGGACGGATGATGCATTCAACCAAGCTTTCGAGGGGCTGGACGGAGAAACGGCTTCGGTAGAGAAATTCGGGAAGGCTGACAAGGCCGGGACCGGTGCAAGCGAGTCTTCTCAGACTATTCCAGCTAAGGTGGCTCCGACGACTCAAGGTGAACTTTTGACTCCTGCAGGCTCCATTTATGATAGGGACTTAGGAATATTTTATGATCCACTCCCGTCCTGGAATGAAATCCAGGACTCATTGCAGTATCCTACTCCTCCCAGGGTTTGTATAACTAATGTGTTTCCTTTCTTCTTTTAACTTTTAATTTACCGCGTTTCTCGAATTATGGATCAATGTAAGCTTGTGACACTTGTTCTTCATATCAGGGGCAGGTAAAACGGCCAAGGTCTCTGATCTTCGGCACAGGCTTGAACAATACAAGCTCTCCAAAGCTTCCGCCAAGCCAAAGACTCCGACCCACCGTTCCGGGGATGTAGTCGGCTACCGTCCTCTTCTCGGGGTTATTGAAGAGGGTATTCAGAAGAGAAAAAGGAGTCATCCCTTATCCGAACCTTCACTTAGTCCTCAGCCCCCAGTTCAGCCTCTTCATGATATCACGGAGGAGGATACTGAGTTCGCACTCTCTCCGCACCCGTCTGAAAAATCCTACCGTTACGCAGATTGATCGTCCTGGTTTGGCTCGTAATCCATTTGCGGGTCATCCTGATCTGGATCCAGGTTCCCATGATATTACCTTCGACAAAGTTACCGGTGAGCACCTTCTTCCCCGTAATCCCATGGTACGGGTGCTTGATGAGGCTAAGTCCTTAGATCTCGATTTACTTACCACTCGGATAGTTACCATGGGAGATGAGGCCAAGGCTAATATTGATCGGGTGGCGGAGGAGACTAGGAAGCTGATGGGGCATCATGCTCGACTGGTTAAGGCTGGAGAGGAGATTGGGAGTGCCAACATCCAACTACGATTGATGGTTTCGGACCAGGCTAAACAGCTTGCTGATCAGGCCATTCAGATTTCTCAGCATGAGGCTGCCTCCGGGCGGTTGAGGAAGACTATGGAGGAGGCTAGTAAGGCGGAATTGCGGAAGATGGAGGCTGCTTGCAAGGAGCAGATAAATATGGCCATCTCGACAATGGACGAGGTTCGGAGGGCGGATCTTGAGCAGGTAGAGGAGCTGTCGGGGAAGCTTGAAGCCGCAGAGCTTGCTCAGGTCAGGCTAAAGGAGGAGATGGAGGCGATGAGGAGGTCCCTTCAGGCTGACTGCTCGCGATACCGACTGGAAAGGGATGCGGCCATTGCAAGGCTATCGGTTTCTGAGGCTCGTATGAGGGAGTTTGAGGAAAATGAGGGGATGATGGACGATATGCTGCAGGACATGTACTTTCGCACCTGGAAGCAGGGCAGCTTATCTTGGATGGACGACTACCCCCGGGTTATGGCTAGGATTTACCTCAGGGCTCTAGAGGAGGCCAAGGCTGAGACGGATAAGGAGGGTGGAGCGGCCTTTAGGATGGATGTGGTCACCGCTCAGTTTACCAAGGAGGAGAAGACAGCGGTGGAAGAGGGGATGAGGTTGTTCGCGGTTGAGGAGGCAGGCGTGGAAGTAGGGGATGACGACCAAGACGATCAAGGGGAAGTTGCTGGTAACCTCTACTTCACTAGTTTGTTCTTTTGTTAACTCTGTTGCTTATCACTAATGATTTCTTTTTATGACCGGACAGGTGGGCAACAGGACAAGGACAAGATTCCAACGCAGCTGGTTCCCTGATTAGACCTGGAGAATTCTTTTTGTGTACTTGACATGGATGTATATGTTAGTCTTAAAACAGTAGAGTAACGTTTAGGTTGTAATTCTTGCTACTTTAATAAATAGCTCTATTCTTGATGTGCAATTCTTTAACTTAAGCTGATTTTGTCGTCTTTTGAATGTTTTTGCTATTTTGACATGTTGCATAAGAAATATAGCCATGCATATTCTTGTAATTAAATTTCATTTGATGTCAGGTTCTTGTTTAAAACATAATTTCATGACTTGAAGTGTTAGCGTGAGGTGTGAACAAATTATAGGCATATATGAAAGAAGGAAATACCGTCCTTTATATTTTGCTTGTAGATGGCAGCTTTGAATATCCTGTGTGACTGAGTAAGGGATGCGGTCCAGTATCTTGCTGTGAGTATCCGCTTCTATTAGTGAGTGTCTCCTGTTTTGTGTCCTGCACTTCAGGGTTTGTTACAGAGGATAGGAGAAAAGGTTTCTTAAGTAAAATTGAAATATGCGAAATAGTAAAACTTCCAATCACGGAAGGCCTTCGATGTGCTTAAGTTCGTGGCAAACGGGCTTTGTAGTCACTTTCCCTAGCTGTGGGTCTTGGAGACACTTGTCACCCATCTTACGCCTCCGCGGGGAGTTAATTCTTTTTTACCACAGCCGCACTTAAGACACATTGGAGCCGAGATCGCGCACAGTAACTACCCGGGCCATTATGGCCCGTAATCGTGGGTATTATTCGATTTACTGTGGCCGGCTAGCGTGGGTGCCGATCGTCAACTGTGAACTGCCCCTGGCTGGCCACACCTTATGTTGGGGTTTATAGTCGGTCCACAGTTGCCGGTGAGCCGAACGCCGTAATGAGCTGCCTCGGCTATAGTCGGCCTTCTCGGTGGCTTATAATCGGCTCATTACAGTTGGCTTTAAGGGCCGTCGCGAGCAATGAGTTAACCCACAGCAGAGGGATGCCGGAGCAAAAGTGTTTCATTGGCGAGGGCATAGATTCGCATAGTACCTGTCAGGTCTTGTCCAGGTGAAGTTGAGCTGTGGAGTGCGTTGAGTGGAAACACTATACGCATAGGATTTTTTTCAATAGAAAAGGATAAAGTTAACAAGCAGCCAAGATATAAAGGAACATGTTAAAAAAGAGACAAGGTTTTTTAAAGTGGTTCGGCACGAAAAGTCCTACGTCCACTGATTCTCTTTGTTAATTCACTTCATATGGGCATTACAAGTTAAGAAAAGTATCGACGGAGGTGTTGGATGTTCCATGCCCTCTGGAACACCTCTCCGTCCACTGTTGACAAAATATAAGCTCCATTGTGGAGATCTTTATGAATTACATATGGTCCATCCCAGATTGGATCTAGTGCTCCGGGGCGGGGGAAGATTCGCTTGAGGACAAGGTCCCCTTCTTGTAAGGTACGATGCTTGACTTTGGAGTTGTATTGTGCTGCCACTTTTTGTTTGTGGGCTGCTGCTTTAAGGACTGCATCATTTCTTCTCTCCTCCACTAGATCCAAAGACATGTGAAGGAGTTCTTCGTTCTCTTCTGGGTTATAGTGGATCCTACGGTGGGAAGGTACAATGGTTTCAACTGGGAGCATAGCCTCTAATCCGTATGCCAAAGAGAAAGGAGTATGCCCCGTTGAAGTTCTGAAAGATGTGCGATAGGCCCATAGTGCCGTAGGGAGTTCATCCACCCAAGCGCCCTTTGACTTTTCGAGTTTCTTTTTTATTAGTGTTTTCAGAATTTTGTTGACGGCTTCGACTTGTCCGTTTGCCTGGGGATACGCTATGGATGAGAAGCTTTTGTGAATTCCGTGCTCTTGGCACCAGTTGGCGAATTCCTCGCTGTCAAATTGAAGTCCATTGTCTGATATGATTTTGAATGGGACTCCGTACCTGCACAGAACATTTTTGATCAAAAAGTTAATAACTTTTGCTGAAGATACTTTATTCAGAGGTTCTGCTTCCACCCATTTGGTGAAATAGTCGACTGCCACTATAGCATATTTGGCCCCGCCTCGGCCCATTGGCAGTTCGCCGATTAAGTCAATTCCCCATACTGCAAAGGGCCAAGGGCTGGTCATTTGAGTAATCTCGGTCATTGGTAGCCGTAGAATCTTAGCGAACTTCTGACACCTGTCACACTTTTTGACGAAATCCAAGGCGTCCCTGCTTAAGGTGGGCCAGAAATATCCATATCGGAGTATCTGTTTTGCTAATGTTTGTCCTCCGGTGTGGTCTCCGCAGCTTCCTTGATGGATGTTGGATAAGATTTCCTTGGCTTCCCTCCCAGCGACACACCTTAATAACGAGTTAGAGAATCCACGCCGATAGAGGATGTCTTCTTGAATTGTGTAGCGGGAAGCTTTCCTTAAGATTTTCTTGACTTTGTTACGTCCGTTGGGCAGTGTGCCGCTTTGTAGGTAGTCTCGGATGGGAGTCATCCAAGTTGCTTCTTCGATTGCAGCTATCAGATTCACTTGCTCAAAACTTGGGGCCATTTGCTTTGAGATGGTTACTGCCCCGAAGATGGCGATGTCTCTCATACTTGCTTGTTTTGCCAATTCGTCGGCCTCTTGGTTCTCTTCCATAGGGATGTGTTTGACTAAGTAGTGGTCCAATCGGCTGAGAAGTAACTTGGCCTTCTTTAAATATGCTATGAGTCGTTCTTCTCGAGCTTGGAATTCTCCTAGTATTTGATTAACGATAAGTTGAGAATCGCTGTGAAGACATAAAGAATTGGCTCCGATTTCTATGGCAAGTTCTAGTCCGGCTATCACTGCTTCATATTCTGCATCGTTGTTGGTGGCAGCGAACTCCAACCTTACAGCATAGTGCAGTTTGTTTCCCCTGGGAGTGATTATTACCACACCTGCCCCCGAGCCTTGTTCGTTCGATGCACCATCCACAAAGAGATTCCACTTGATATCTTCTGCTACTTCCAATTGCTCCTTATCTTCGTTGGTAGTGAATTCTGCTATGAAATCAGCTATGGCTTGTCCCTTGATGGCGGTGCGAGGGTGATAGGTGATATCATACTGACTTAGTTCAATGCACCATTTAAGTAGTCGCCCGGAAGTGTCGGGACGATGGAGTACCTGCCTCAGTGGTTGATCGGTCAGAACTTTGATGGAGTGGGACTGGAAGTAGTGACGCAGTTTCCGTGATGTGATTAGTAAACAGTATGCCAGCTTCTCAAGTTTAGGATACCTGACTTCTGCCCCCGTAAACCTCTTACTAACGAAGTAAACTGGCCGCTGCATGCGGTTGTCTTCTCTTACCAAGGCGAAGCTCAGGGCGTGAGGTGACACAGCAAGGTATAGGCATAATTCTTCGCCTTCGCTTGGAGTCGAGAGTACCGGTGGTTTCTGGAGGTGTTCGATTAAGTTAAGGAAAGCGGTTAAGCATTCCTCAGTCCATTCGAACTTTCCTTTGTCTTTCTTTAAAGCTTCGAAAAAGGGGACGCATTTGTCCGTTGCCTTAGAGATGAATCGGCTTAGGGCGACCACTTTTCCATTCAAACTTTGCATTTCCTTTCGAGTGGAAGGTATCTTGATATCCTTTAAGGCTCGGACTTGTTCAGGGTTTGCTTCAATCCCTCTGGCATGGACGATGAATCCCAAGAACTTTCCTGATGACACTCCGAAGGAGCATTTTAGAGGATTCAACTTCATTCCATACTGGCGAAGTACTTGAAACATCTCGCCTAGGTGGCTTACGTGATCGTCGGCTTTTCTTTACTTCACCAGCATGTCATCCACGTATACTTCCATAGTTCGCCCTATTAGCCCTGCAAACATCTTGTTGACGAGTCGCTGGTAGGTGGCCCCTGCATTTTTAAGTCCGAAAGGCATTACCTTATAGCAGTACAAACCCCGGTCGGTGATGAAACTGGTGTGGTCATGGTCGGGAGCATGCATAGGAATTTGGTTATATCCTGAGTATGTGTCCATAAAAGATAGGAGCTCATGCCCGGCCGTGCTGTCTACAAGTTGGTCAATTCGGGGAAGTGGGAAGCAATCCTTTGGGCAGGCGTCATTTAGGTTGGAAAAGTCAATGCAGGTTCGCCACTTCCCATTAGCCTTCTTTACCAGCACCGGGTTGGCAATCCATTCCGGGTAGATAGCTTCCCGTATGAAGTCATTGGCGAGTAGATTCTTTACTTCTTCATCGAGGGCTGCTGATCGCTCTGCCCCCATACTTCTCTTTTTTTGTTTTACGGGAGCCTTGGCAGGATCAATGTTTAGTGCATGGCATGCTACGTCGGGGGAGATTCTGGTCATGTCTGCGTGTGACCATGCGAATACATCCAGGTTGTGGCGGAGAAAATCGATGAGCTGTTCCTTCAACTCTGCCTTTAGTTGGGATCCAATTTTCAATAGTCTACTCGAGTCGTGCTTGTCTACAGATACAAACTCCATAGCCTCTGCAGGCTCGGCGGTGGCCTCCTCCTCTTTGTCCCTAGGGGCTAATTCATTGAAAGGGTCGCTGGTATATCGAAGAGGAGGGGCTTTCTTTAGTTGCTATGCTTCTAGACTTTTTGTGCAGAGGGCAACCTCTACACCCTTCCCTTTATCCTTCCTGTGGTTGTTGCGAAGTTCAGTCACATAGCAGTCTCGAGCCACGTCCTTGTCTCCTTCTACTTCCCCTACTCCATTGTCCATTGGAAATTTCATCTTCAGGCACCATGGGGCTAGGACAATTTGGAAGTCAGACAAGGCTGGCCTTCCTAAGAAGGCGTTGTAGGCCGAATGGTTTTCTATTAGCACAAACGTCTGTTTCCGTACAACGGAGCGGGGATGGCTTCCAATCTCAACAAAGAGGTCCAGTTGCCCGAGAGGCATCTTCGCATCTCCAGTGAAACCGTGTAGTGGTTTATCGCAGGGAGATACATCCTTCATTGATAGCTTCATTTTGTCGAATGCGTGTTTGAACATGATGTTTACTGAGCTTCCAGTGTCTACTAGGATTCGGTAAACCTCGGTCGGGCCGAGCCGGGCAGAGATAACCATGGGATCCATATGAGGGTATTGCCTTCCTTCTAGGTCACGTTTACCGAATGTGATGTCATCACTTTCTTTCCGCTTCGGGTGGTGCTCTTCTATAACCGAATTGACACAGTCTTTATTGTCTCTCAGCGACTTTCCATATCTTTCCATTTCTTTCCAGCTTCTGTCAGCGATGTGCGGTCCACCCGAGATGGTATGGACCACTATCTTCTCTTGACTAGAGCTGCTAGTGTTGCGATTTCCTCTGCCGATCTCCGGTGAGGGTAGCCTTGGGTTCTCATTGGCAGGAGCTGGAGTCCTATCCTAACCTTTTACATAGCGTTCCAGTTTCTTCCTTCTGATGTGTTCCTCAATCAAGTCCCGGAGATGATGGCATTCATTGGTGTCATGCCCATGAGATTCGTGGAAGCGGTAGAATTTTCCAGACTTCTGCGCGTTATCTGATTCCTTCTTGTATGGTGGGCGTTTGTATCTAACTTCACCTTGGGTGGCAAGGAAGATATTTTCGACGGTCTCATTCAAAGGAGTGTAAGTGTCAAATCTCGGTCCAGGCCGATATATGCGTTTTTCTCCCTTCTTGCCCCTAGTATTGTCCCTGGAATCATCTCTTCGAACGTCCCTTGCTACAGTAGGAGCGTTGCTGTGAGTTGCCTTATTCTGCTGTCCTGACAGCCCCTCAACGGCAGCATCCTCAAGCCTCATATATTTCCCGGCTTTGTGGAAGAAATCGGGTAAAGTAGTTGGTTTTTCTTTCGTCAATCTTCTAGCAAATTTGGTGTCCGGATGCACACCACTACAGAGGGCCATTAGGATAAGCTTCTCATCGGCGTCTTGGACCGCGGCTGCTGCGGCATTGAATCGGGTTAGGTATTGTTGCAGTTTCTCTCCAGGTTTCTGTTTGATGCTGGATAAGGAATAAGCGTCCTTAGGTTGTTCCACATGGATACGGAACTGACTGATAAACTTTTCTTTCAACATTTCCCACGAGCTGATGGATCCCTGGGGTAGATGACAGAACCAGGAGGTAGCGAGATCTGCTAAGAAGAGCGGAAAGCATTTGCACAGTACTCCCTCTGTTGCTCCACTCATGAGCATATGTTGTGTGTACCTCTGTAAGTGTACAACGGGGTCGGAGGTTCCTTTGTAAGGTTCCATTGTTGGCATCTTCCATTCTCGGGGAGTGATAGCGATTTCGATATTGCGGGCGAAAGGACTTGTTACCCTAGCGCCTATCCCTCGATCTCTTTGCTCCCGTTGGACACACTCTCTGAATAAGCGTGCCATCCTTTCATCAGAATTTGGAGCAGATAGAATGGAGTTTGGTTCTGTTCTGTGGGATTGATTCCGTCCAGATGATCTGTAGGGATGGTATCGTCTATCATTCCTCATACTTTCCAGTGGCTGCCTTTGATCTTCTGGGAGCATGCTAGGGTCAGCTACAGTTGGCCCTTGCCTTGATCTTCCCCTGTTGGGTTCTGATCTAAGCACTTCCTCGGGTCCAACTTCGGGCTGGACTCTAGCTTGGTCCCGTTTACTGGCGTTTCCGTGGTTAGGCAGTATGACAGGCTCAGCTACAGTTGACCTTCGTCCGGTACCTCCCCCGTTGGGTTCGGTACCAAATGTTTCCTCAGGCCTAACTTTGGGCTGTGCCCGATCTCGGCTCCTACCATGGCTACTTCTGCCGTTAGCTCCTTCGAAGAAGGAAGACCTTTGTTGTCTCTGAGATCCTCCAGACTGGGACTCGCCCCATGATTCAGTGTTGCGGTTGGATTCTTCAGCGTCCCTTAAGCGTGACATGAGATGGTCCACCAAGGCTTCCTGCTGGGATGTGAAGCGGTTAGTTACTTCAACCACAACCCTGTTTAAATCTGCCCTAGTAATTGCTACGGGCTGTTCTGTGGCAGGAGTGGTCGGATTAGCCTGTCCTTCATTTGGTACCGCTGCTGGAGGAGGACGATTTACTTGATTCGTGACAGCTGGATCGGGAAGACTGCTGGATGCGATGTTTTTTCCTTTGTTAACATCTTTTCTCTGTTTGGGGGGCATGTTTTCCAAGTGGCGAACGATGCTGTTAGGAAAACTGTTAAGTGGATGAAGCTGAAGCTTCGAGCTTCTATTTCTCAGTGAAAGCACCAAAAATGTTTTCACAAAAAATGGACAAACACCTCAAAGTTGTATGATTTAGTAGATCTTATGTTGTTCTTAGTGATTTTGAAGATTTATGCAAATATATGAAAAGCAGGGGCTAAACTGTAAAAAAGACACGCAGATTTATAGTGGTTCAGCCAGAATGTGCCTACTTCCACTTTATATGTTATTTCTCTTCTCTTGTTTTGATTACAAGTACAAAGCTTTGATACAAGTAAAAGAAAGTTGTTTGAAAGTTCTCTCCGTGCTTGAGCTCTCGAAATTGTCCCCCATTGTCGTACCTCTGCCCCTCTATTTATAGAGTGAGGCTAGGGGTAGGGGTCTTGGATGTATATAGCTGCTGGTGGGCCTGGGCTGATGCGATCTGGCCTAGCAGTGTTGATCCGGTACGCCTTGGTCCGGTTGAAGGAGGTGAGTAGGTTGGTCCGGTGGTTCGGTGGAAGGAGGTGAGTAGGTTGGTCCGGTGGTTCCGTGGAAGGAGGTGAGTAGGTTGGTCCGGTGGTTTGGTGATAGGAGATGGTTCGGCAGTGGAGTTGGTTCGCTGACTCAGTGATAGGGGATGGTTCGGCAGTGGAGTTGGTTCGGTGACTCGGTGGCATGTTGTTCTAGATGGTTCGGTAGGTTGTTCTAGATGGTTCGGTAGGCCCCTGATTTGGCAGTGGCTCGATGAAGTTTGGTTCGGCATCGCTCGGAGATGCATTGATTCGGTTGTAGGATGGTTTGGCCAAAGATCACACAACAGTATCATTGATTGGTTTAAATTCTTTCGAATAACTCTTCGTCGAATATGGTATAACTCATTGAATAGAATATTCGAGTGGAATTTACTAGCCTATTAACGAATACTCGAATTTCACCGGGTAGTATGGGATGCCTTGGTTAAATTCTTGTGATCGTATTTGGGAAAGTACTTAACACTTTAGAGTTGTATTCTCTTTTGGTGTGCGACAAGTGGTTGCTAGATCCTTAAGAGAATATGGTTCAGGTTTTCCAGTGGCATCCGTAATAAGTGATATTTACTAGCTTTTAGTAAATACTTGATTTTCACCATACGGTATGGGACGTATTGGTTAAATTCTAGTGATTACTGAAGGTGACAATATTTGGCACTTTAGAGTTGACTCTCTTTTGGTGTGCGGCAAGTGGCTGCTAGATCCTTAAGAAGTTTATTCCTGGATTTCTTTTCAAACATAATAATTTAATAATATTAAATAAATGTGGAATTATCGAGTCATGGTTTTTACGATCACCTTGATCGGTATGGACTATCCTTGAGATCATTCTATGATTCTGTGATTCTGCGTTCTCGGTCTGAGTACGATCCTTGGTATCGGATCGGTTCGAGTGATACCAATTTGTTTGTTTGTTTACCACGGGTTTTGAGTACAATCATTATGATTGTTTTGGACGATCATTACGATCGGTTTGGATTAAGATCTCTTGGATTCTGGATATTAGGATTCTATGACTGTTCTGTGTTCATGAAATAAATATATGTTCTTATGTCTTGTGATGGGTGTTAAGTCAATTCTGTTATTTTGTGTTTAGTGACTTGTTCGTGTTTGTGACTTAAACTTATAACCCGATTCTGAGTTAATCATTAATATCTGCGTGATTAGAGATGTTGTGTTTTGTTATGTGAATTCAGTGTTTAGGGACTAATATGTGTCCGTGACTTAAATGTATAACCATGTGCCTTGTGATGAGCTCTAAGTTAAAATAATTCCCGTGACTTGTTATATTCTGGACAACTGTATTTACTTATATGTTGTTTGTTCTTGTGTTATATCTTGTTTTCACCCTATTGGATATTTAGAGATAGTCTGACCCGGGTGTTATTTTGCTCGGGTCAGGCCGAGACTTTTCAGGTTACAGGACATGTTGACCTTTGAATGGTTGTGCTAGCAAGGAGATAAACATTTGGACTTTTAGTTTATCACATTTAGGAATTTGGACCTTGTATATAAATGTATAATTGAGATTAGAGAATTGTTAAATTTGTATAACAATCGAGTTTAGTATTTCATTTGTAAACTAAATAATTTGTATATGTATAAGTTAAGATTTATTCCGCCGTGATCTGTGATTGTTATTTGTATGATATATTATTCTGATTCTGAGAAGTCGGTGTGTCTATTGCTTTGTATTAACACTGTACACGCCAAACTCAGTTCAGATATTAAGTTAAAAGGTATAAATGACGTGTCAGTGTTAGTATAAAGATATATTCACATTCAATCGCCCTTAACAAGCCGTATTCTCTGGATTAGCAGACGATATTAATTGTAATGTTCTTTGCTAATCTGGGTATCGTGGTGGGGTCGTTACAGTATCTCTTAGATAACCATATAAAAGATAAGCACATGATCCAACTTCTTGCTCTCAGCATTGTTAGCTATCCTCGATAGCTGTATAATAGTTGTGTATGGGGTCATAGTACTTGATGAACATGAAGTCCTATGAATAATCCAAGTAATCCATAATCTCGCAAATGATCATTTAGACTTTCAACCTTATAGTTATTCAACTTGGCTATCAGCCTCAAGAATAATCATATGGCCTCTCAGGGCCTCTATGGTGTACTAGCTCTCAGTAACGTAGATAGTCATATGGACTCTCAGTCTTATATGCGCTCAACATCATAATAACTATTTTAGCTTCGGTCCCATCAAATGACTTGATTGGCTCTCATCCATATGCTTGATGAGCTCATATAGGTGAATAAATTTGTGTCTATATCATCTTATCAATAACTAGACGGGAGTCTGGCAACTCTTAGCTTGCTCTAGGAACCTTCCTAACATGCTCTCATTGCTACCCCTACAATCTTTAGTTACCTCGATGGCCGTCGTGATCCAATATCCATCGAGTGCATGACAACTCTATGGCAACGGTCATGACCTTGCAAGTACCCCCAAATGGTAATAGACGGTTGTCCTATGTGACATGGGAGTAGTGGCTATCAGCCATACATATAAAAGGTATGTCATAGATTTAGGGAGCGACCCCGCAATCAGGCCGCTAGGATGAATACTAGCCTAATCTGGTTTACTCAATGCTAAATAATAGGAGTATAAGTAGACACACTTATCGCTATTAGCCTACTCACTCTTAGTTCACAACACCATAGTTATAAATACCCCGCATAACTCTACTCTATAAGTGTCATGTCTACTTAAAAAAGTAATCGAACAAATATCAGCTAAGGCATCCCATACCACCTGATGTTATTCACTCATTTACTTAATGCATGTAAACTATACTCGGTAACATTCATTATAATGAGTCAAAAGAGTAATCATAATAATATTATCAAATATCTAATAACAAATGATATTACTTATCCGTTTATTCAAAATTCTCACCATACAGAACTTCACATGATAATGTTCAATGTAGCGACTCCAATGGATAACCATAGAAATACTATCGAAAATCATGTTCCAATCAGTATCATAACTTCATTTATTCTATATTCTCGTTACACGAAAATGTATACAACAAAGCATACAATTTATATAGAAAAGAGATTTTATTGATAGGAAAATTATATTAATTATTCCAAAGCTTTTCTTATGAAATGATAATAAATTTTCCTTTAATAAATAAATATCCCAAATTATATATTTAATATTAATTTAAAGAAAACTTTTTCACAAAATAATTTCATATTTGCTTTGTGTCAATTTTCTACTTTAAAAATCCAATTTTTATTCAATTTAAAAGAACATAATTAAAAAAAAACATGCATACTAACCTACAGAAAATACATGCTTAAGGTCCCCATCGGTCCATAGATTCACCTGGATCGATGCACCAGTGCTGCGACCTGGAGCACGTATCTGCTTCAGGCTATGAGTCTTTCTCTCCCTTTCCACTTCTGACTGCTTTCCTGATGGAACTCCATCCCAATACTACACTCAAATACAAGCATATATGTACACATGTACATGAATCCAAGCAACATGCCATAAGAATTAAAGGCATTAATGAGAATTTCAAGTTCATGGAGAAATGGATTTCAAGAAAATTCATTTCAAACACCATCAATAATCCAATTCGATCAAAGCATATAGACAATGATTTGTGAGTCGGAAAACACCCACCTTAGCTAAGAGAAGCTCCATTCATCATAAAGCACTTCATAGCATCACTAAAACCTAGTTTTCCCTCTTCTCTACAACATCCAATGCAAGCCAAACACAAGAAAAATGTCAACCTCTCCTTGCATAGGGATGTCGTAAGGTGTTAAGAGAGATATATATTAACTTCAAAATTTATGGGAATTTATTTCTGTGTATTTTGAATTTTTAAAGTAAGGGGATTAGGGTTTCCATAATTATATTTAGGGAGATGGAGTTGGAAATAGGTATATGGGAAGTGAATTTGAAGGTAGTGAAGATGATTCTATACTACTTATAACAATGCAAAAGAAGTGGATGTTTTCCAAGTGTTGGGATGGGCCAAAAAGGCTTCTTTTCCATTTGTTTTAATTCTTTCTCTTTGCTAAACTATTTTCCTACCATGACAAGCTAGCCAAAGTCATATTTATTCTCCATAAATGTTTTACTATCATTTCATAATTTTCCAATAATTATTTTCTATAATTTATACTAGTTAAACAATTATTTCCTTATTTACCATTTAATGCCTAATTTCAATAACAAATTTATAATCTCCTTTCATAAGTGAAATAAAAATTCACTTTCTTTAAAATAAGTTCTTTATCTTCTTTACTTTTAATATTTAACTTTACAAAAATTATTTATCCTTTTTAATTATAATTAAAAATCATTTTGACCATTAAAATGTCTAAAATCATTAAAATCAAGATTTGCTTAAATAAATTATCTTCTATATATTTCCTAATCATCATAAATCCCATATAATCCCCAATTATTTCCATTCATCCATACTTTAAATACTAAAACCCATTTTAATTAGTTAAACTTTTACTTTAAATCCTAAAGAATTCTATGTTTCACAATCATCATAAATCCCAAATTAATCACATTTTATCATTAAAACCCATTTAATCATTTATAACTTTCTTGTTAGATTTAATTAATCACCTTTCAACGTTGAGTTGTTACAAGCTCCCCCCTTAAGAAAATTGCATCCTCGCAATTTCCTATAGGAAAAATTTGTAACTAAGTTACTAACTTCTAGCTTAACTACACTCATCTACACTCAAAACAAACATGCATCCATCATAATCAATCACAAACATACCACATAAACTATTAGCCTCTTCGGTGGCTTCTACAACCAAGGATTATCATCCCTTGCACATTGCGTATGGTCATGGGCTATGGGTTTGAACAAAACCCATTCAGGAAGATACTTGACACTTAAACATACAACCAAAATATTTTATAGATGTAGAAATGTTCAGAAATCTTTGGAGTAATCGCTATGGCACGAAGCGTATTTCGAAAATTCTCATCATCAAAACACCTTTCACTTATAAATACAAAATTCTTCGATTAACTTCAAGGTGCTAAAACTTATAGCTTATTTATTACTTTCAAAGACAAAGATGTAAATGATTCATAAATCTCCTTTCTTCCCAAAACATTCTAATACATATATTAAATATAAAGAACCCCAAATAATTTTATAAACTCAACATTTCAAATTTTATATACTTTCTCAAAAACAGGTCCCCTTATTCAAAACCTCAATTTCCATATAGTAAACTCCAAAATTTTTGCAAAACATCTAAAATAAAATTTTTTCCTTACAACCCTAGCATTCCAGCAAACACAATTCATAGGAAACAGGTTAACTATATAAAAATTATGATCAAATCAACACCTCAACTTAGAAAATTTAGATAGGGATATACATCTTCTCAATATAAATTTTGACACCTAAGAACTTCATAGTTTCAAAATGTATTCCATACAAAAAATTCATTCATAGAAATACCCTTCAAATCGATAAAATATTACTAAAAAATCTTGTCAGTTCCTTCCAAATCCAATTTTCACTTTAAACCAACTTACCCTTTACCAAAATATCTACTTTCAAATTCACTTTTTGAAAAGTCAAAAATTTAAAAAATCCACTCTTTTTAGAGAAAAAATGTATTGAAAATAAGAGTAGGTTCTATTACCCTCATTCTAATTTCAAAACTTCTCAACAAAACCAACTTCCTTTCAATTCTAGTTTCAAAAATACTATCTTTGATTCAGAACACGTTATCTTAGACAAATGCCTTTCCAAATGATCTTTCTCTTCTCTAAATATTCATAAATCTCAATTGCTAAAAACAAATTTCAAAATTTTGGAAGGCATTTGATACAAAATTTGTAGCTTACGCCCATACTTCTCTAAAATCACAAACCATTATAATTTAAATTTAAATTACCTTTTCATATATTTAAAAATATTTAATAATTTATTCATTGTAAAATTTCACTTTATAAAAGTAACCCATTAAATAATTCACCAAATTAATACTTTGCTTTGAATATTCATGAAATACTTTCTTAATTGAAAACTACTTCCTCTTGTTTTAAAATTTTCTCCAAATATTTGCTTCACTTTACTTTTAAAACTTTTCTTAACTAAATACTTGTTATTCACTTAAGTTTTCAAATCAATAAACCCGTTACTCAAGCACTAAATACCTTATTGGTTGAAAACTTCCATATATATAAATTTTTGTAACACAATTTATTACATTACAAACATTTCACAACATTCACTCAAGTCACAATCATCGTATAAATATGTCTTTACTATTTTTGTAATATAAATTGTTGTATTGTTGACCATGTGATCAACATTGCATCGTCGACGACTTCAGCTATCCATTAGTGCTAGATGACTACAATCATTATATAAAATATCTAAACATATGAAAATATCATTACTATTTTCAAAAAATTTATTTTATAAAATAATAAATCTACATTCTCATATCAAAATATTTTTGAAATACTACCTCATTTTACTGAATATATATATATATATATATATATATATGTGTGTGTGTGTGTGTGTGTGCGTGCGTGTGTGCGTGTGTGTGTGTGTTCCTTTCCAAATTTTTTTTATCATTTCTTAAACCACCATCTACATTCTTTTCATAATACAGCTCAAGATGTTTCTTTAAAATATTACTTTCCTTTCAAAACAATTTTCTCAAAAATATTACTTATGCTTTCCTCAAATTATCCACTTCTTTTAAAACAGTAATATCCCATTTTATAAAATATTATACCCATTTCAAACTATTTCTAATTTTATTCTAATCTTTTTTCAAAAATTTAAATATAACTTTCCTCAAAACATTGGTTTTAATATAACACAAAATATTTTACTTCTTTTCAAAATATTACATCACTTTTCAAAATTTTAGATTCAAATGTCTCATCCTAGTGTTTAGAAATCTCTATTGTTAATGTTGCACAGACGCATCAACCAAAATTCTTAAAGAACTCAATGGATAGATCAACACTATATTAATCTTCAAAAAATACTTTAAATATTTACTTGTAGATATACTTTAAACAACTTGGTCTTTATAAAAACAATTGCTTGCTTCTACTAAAACATATTTCCAAAACTATATATATTCCAACAAAACTGCTTAATAAAAAGGATTATTTTATTATATTAAAACATCTTCTAATACCACACATATATACACATACACATACTTTATTAAAAAAAAATTAAATCCAACTTATGCTTGCTTGTAATAAAATATTTACAATAATCTTTGTAAACAAAATCAAATAATAACTCATATACAACAATCCAAACAACCACTCATCAACCATTCAGGCATATAAACAAGCAAGCTTTTAAATTAAATTTTATCTTAACACATTCAATTAAATCATAAATAAATTACAAGCTATATAAGAGAAAAATCTCCCAATATCCCTTGTGGTAACCTCAACATCGATGACATCGTAGGGTTTTAAATATTAAGAGCCACGTGGGATACCAACCTTGAGTGACAACTCCTACTAAAGACCTCACTCAAGACTGATCCAACAAAGGTCAATCAATCAAAGCATTCACACAATAAAATCCTAACATTAATCAACCAATTAAAACAACTAAACAATCAAGATGCTTAGTGGAAAGCAATACACCTGTTTTCGCTGCGCAATTCTGATCCATAATGAATTAGGTTACTCCATTCAAAGCCACACCAAGGTCCAATAGTTACCAACAAGGCCGACATTACTGGTCGGATAACTACTTCTACCTTTACTATCCTCATCAACTACTCTGCATCTCATGCAGAGTTTAACTCTTAGAAGGTAGAAGAAATAAATATTATATGATAAGGAAATACAAATACGTCCCTCGATGATTACCTCAGTAATCATCATATACTTCTACTATCCCTTACTATAGGGTAACTAATTGACACACCCAAAAAGGACAAGGACTCTAAGTCTCATCTAAGGTCAGTACTCATGTCTCGTATACTCTGTATTATCCTAAACCTTGCTCTGATATAAACTGTAACACCCTGCCTCTATACATATACTACCAAAGAATATTACTAGGTAATAATATCAGATAATATGGAGAGTGAGGTGATAATGGACTATTACATGTGAATATTCCCTTAGGCTAACACCGACACATATTAAAAATCTCATATAACACATTTATACGTACTTGTATCAACCCAAAAAAATAAACAAGTGCATTTCCAGGATAGAACAATACACAATTTAAAATAAGAAACGGAGAACACAAAGTCATCAACATAGCACAATATATAATAGATTATATATATAAGTCCAAGCAGGTCTACAAAATAGTCAAATGCCCACCATCGATCAAATAGATGCAATGTATATTGTAACACCCCGTATTTTTAGTAACATTATTTATGATATTTAATTAGTTAAATAAAATAAAATAATGTAAGATGATTAATGGATTGAGATTTGTGATTAAATAATGGGGTGGTCGTGCCATGTTAAGCAAGTGAACTAAAGAATAAAAAGAGAATAAAAGGTAGGAGATATACAAAGGCAAAATAGGAATAAGGCACATCTTTATAACCTAAACCCTTAACCCTTCAACACTCACGTTCACTTCATTATTCACAAATCAAAAAATACAAGCTAAGGCCGGCCACCATTAGCAAGCTCAAGAGAAGATAAAAGCTAGGATTTCCAGAGGGAGAATCAAGTCACTTAATCAAGAATAAATCTCACATCTTTAATCAAAAAGCTAAGGTGAATAATGACTACATCTCATATTTTTTAATTTTTTTCAGTTTTAAGGAAAATCCGAATTTGATTTGCAATGTTATGCCATGATTTTGAAGGATAAAATGATTATATATGCTTGTTGATGATTTATGCTTAGTCGTATAGGTTTTATGATATGTTTTAACGTGAAAATCCTATTTAGTGACATCCATATGCATTGCAATTTTAGATATAGATTAAAAATGATATTTTAGAGATGGATTTCAATTTCATAATTTACTGAATTAATGTGGATTTTATATAAATTTTCTAGTGAAGAAAATGATATTTTGGGTTTAAAATTAATTACGGCCAAATTATATTGGCTTAGGGTCTGAAATTTATATATGTTAGAAAACATATTAAAAATGATTTTCTAGAATTTTTGTAGAATTTTCCTAAGTGTTTTAATGGATATATAAAATTATTTAAGGTATGAGACTTAAATATTTGATATATTTATAAAAGGAGAAGGGGTATTTTGTAAATAATTCAAATTGTTATTCCTGAAAATTGGCAGTACTTTTAGGAAAGAAAATTTGCAACCAATCATAATTTGACAAACAAGGCAGGTAATGTAAAAAGAATTAATTTAAAAAGTCAAATCAGTTTATAGACATGCTTTTTCCTATTTGAATGCTTTCGGCACAAGGCTTCCGACTCCTTACCCCACCTCCATCTCAGTCGAAACCAATGCGCCCGGTATCAATACATTGGTACGCAGCACATTGGACAAAGGCGGAAGGTATTGGGTCGAAACCAGAGGTTTCGAAGGGGTCAAAGTGCTACTTTGTTTTTAAATGAAAACGCGCCTGCTTTGTTTTGACTGAATAGCTTTCGACTTGGTTTGCTTTCGACTGGGTCAATGACTTTAAAAGAATGGTTTTAAGAGGTTGCACCTTTGTTTTTAAGTAACTGCTTTCGACTAGGTCGAAGCCCTTAGCTGCCGCTTTTCTACCTTTCGAAGTCAATGGTTTCAGAGTGTATACTTTGTTTTAAAACCCAAACCGCTTCTCCAATGCTTTCAGAAGGTTGGTTTCGACACCATTACTTCTTTATTTAGGAAATGCTTTCGAAAGAGTGCTTTCGGCTTGAATGTTTTATGACCCTTTTGCTCTGTTGAAGGTATAACCCAAAGGTTTCGAAGAAGTTATTTTTAAATGGTTTCGAAAGGTGTTTCCACATGTTTTAAATTGAACTCAAATGCTTTTGAAAGGTTTGTTGTTTACAAAGGTTTTGATGCTTTCGAAAGGTTTATAGAAAAGTTTCTAAGAGGTGGTTCCCCAATGGTTTCAAAAAGTCTAAAAGGAAAGGTTTTCCAACTGCTTTGAAAGGTTTAAGGAAAGGTTTTCCAATGGTTTCGAAAGGTTTAAATGAATGGTTTCAGAAGGAGTGTTTTGGCCTTCGGCCTAGGTGAATGAAAGGGGTTTTACTTAGTTTTGAAAGGGGTACTTTCAAAGGTTTAAATGTTTTCATCAACAATGATTTGAGTAAAGTACATATAACATGGCAAAGTGATTTTGAGTAAAGCATAGAGTATATATTTTCCTTGTTTAAGTTTGATTTAAAGGTTTTAAATCAATTTGAGAAGAAAAGGTTTTCAAATAAATTTAAGTAAAATGACTCAGATATTAGAATACCATATGGGACTAGTATATGGTCGCACCCTATACATTAGCTATTAGCTCCTAGCTAATTTAGTCCAAAATTCCAGTGTGTAGGGCATTGTCATAGGTAAGACTAAAATTATGGTACACATAGAAAGGAATATATTGGTAAAGTGTAGGATATCGGTGAACCCGCAAAACCATTAGGATCAATGGGCCCTGGGAGGAGTAATTAGGGACAGACCATCTAGAAGACTTGTCTAACAGATGTTAGATCATTTTTATGTTTTTCTAGTAGGCCCGAGTCAGCCAAAGGTTCGTAGTTAGCCAAACAAAACTATAGTGATCAGACAAATAGTCCATTTGTTACCTGATATGTATGTTTACATAAAATACTTCACAATTTTAACCAGTTTTGGTTGCAGGATTAATATTTGCAAAAGATATGTTTTAAAGGAATATTAGTGAGGGAAACCCGTTCCGCTAAGCGGCATGGTCTCACTTAATATCAGAAAACCGAAATGTATAGTATTATTCACACTAGGCTTTATGTCTGACTCGAAGTTTATGTTTTCCCTTTAAACCCTCGGGTGCTCAAAATTGATTTGAGTAGGCCGAGGGTTGAAGTTTACAGGTTATTAGTAGGTTGACGAATAAAGCTTCTGTAAATGAGCAGGTGACTAGCGGATGGATATTTAGGAGTTGCTATTTTATTTTGATGTATTTCCACTGTATTTGTATTAAGTCAACTATGAACATATAGTATTCTGGTCAACCAAGAGGGCATTATCATATGCTGCTCTTGGTGTATTTATGTAATAATTATATTCTGTCTGAAATTGGGAAAGCGATGGAATTCTACAATTTGAATATGGAACATGTTTTAAAAATGTAATTTGAAAAGGTTATTTTGAAATCTATGATTTTGTTTCATATTCATGTGATCATGATATTATGAATACCATTAACATTACCATATTTGGTCACCGGAAGTTAATACTATTGATGACTGCAGCATCTGTAGCACTTAGCTCGGGCCTCCAGATAAGGGATGTTACAACTTGGTATCAGACACTCTCAATAATTAGACATGATACTAATAGCTCTCAACTTACTCCAGCAGCCTTCCTCACACGCTCTCAATGATACTCTTATATTCTTTAGTTACCATGACGACCATCATGATCCAATATCCATCGACTGCAAGACTACGCTGTGCAATGGTCATGACCCAGCAAGTGCCCCAAATGGTAATAGACTATTGGCCTATTTGACATGGGGGACAGTGGCTCTCAGCCATACACATAAAAGGTATGTCATGGAATCCGAGAGCGATCCCTCAATCAGGTTGTTAGGATAAATACTAGCCTAGTCTAGTTTACTCTACACCAAATATTGAAGTATAAGTGAACACATTTATGGCTCTTAGCCTGATCACTCTCAGTTCGCAACACCATAAGTATAAATACCCTACATAACTCAACCTTGTAAGAGTGTGTCTATTTACAAAAAGTAACCGAACAAATATCAGTTCAAATGTCCCATACCTCCTAATCTTATTCGCTCATTTACTTAATGCCTGTAAACTACGCTCGATAATATTCTATACCATGAGTTAAAAGAGTAATCGAAATAATATTACTGAATATCCTATACCAAGTGGTATTACTAATCTATTTACTCAAAATTCTCACCATATAGAACTTCACACAATAATATTCTATGTAGCAAGTCTATTGGATAACCGAAGAAATACTACCGGAAGTCTCATACAAATCAGTATTGTAACTTCATTTATTATATATTCTCGTTACACATAAGTGTATACACACCAAGCACACAATTTATATAGAGAAGAGATTTTATTTATAGGAAAATTATATATTTATTCCAAAGCTTTTCTTATGAAATGATAATAAATTTTCCTTTAATAAATAAATATCCTAAATTATATATTTAATATTAATTTAAATAAAACCTTTTCACAAAAATAATTTCATATTTGCAATGCATCAATTTTCTACTTTAAAAATCCATTTTTTATTCAATTTAGAAGAACATAAAATTTTCTTTCTAAAAAATGACTTGGAGCTAATATGCGCTCGAGGTCCCTGCCGGTCCTCCAGTCCGCCTAGACTAGTGCACTAATGCCACGACCCAACACACGTATCTGCTTCAGGCCATGAGCCTTTCTCCCCTTTCCACTTCCAATTGCTTTCCCGATGGAACTCCATCCTAATACTACACCCAAATACAAGCATATTTGTACACATATACATGAATCCAAGCAACATGTCATCAAGAATCAAAGGCATTAATGGGAATTTCAAGCTCATAGAAAAATGGGTTTCAAGCAAATTCATTTCAAACAAAATCAACAATCCAGTTCGATCAAGGATCTAGACAATAATTTGTGAGTGGGAAAACACTCACCTTAGCTAACAAAAGCTCCATTCATCCTAAAGCACTTCATAGCATCACCAAAACCTAATATCCCCTCTTTTTTGCAACGCCAATGCTAGCTAAACAGAAGAAAAATCTCAACCTCTCCTTTCCTAAAGGTGTAGTAAGGTGTTGTTATATATATATATATATATATTAATTTTAGAATTTATGGGAATTTATTTTGATTTATTTTGAATTTTTAAAGTAAGGGGATTAGGGTTTTCATAATTGTATTTAGGAAGATGGAGTTGGAAATGGGTATATGGGAAGTGAATTTGAAGGCAATAAAGTGGATTCTAGACTCCTTGTGAGATTGCAAAAGAAGTGGATATTTTCTAAGTGTTGGGATGGGCCAAATGGGCATGCTTTCCATTTATTTTAATTCCTTTTTTTATTATTTCTTTTTGTTAAACTATTTTCCTACCATGACAAGTTAGCCCAAAGTACCAAATAAAATTCATATTTATTCTCCTTAACTATTTGCTGCCATTTCATAATTTTCCCATAATTATTTTCTATAATTTATATTGATCAAACAATTATTTCCTTATTTACCATTTAAATCTCAGTTTCAGCAATAAATTTATAATCTCCTTTTATAAGTGAAATAAAAATTCACTTTCACTGAAAATAAGTTCTTTATCTTCTTCTATTTAAATTTATAAAAATTATTTATCCATTTGATTTATATTAAAATCATTTTGACCCTTAAAAATGTCATAACTCATTTGAGAAAATCAAAATTTTCTCAAATAAATTATTTCCTTGCTTTATAAAACATTTTCCTATATACTTTCCAACTATTTCCATTTATCCACATTTAAAATATTAAAACCCATTTTAATTAATTAAACCTTTATTTTGAATCTAAAAAAATTATGTATTTTCAAATCATCATAAATCGCAAATTATTCAGATTTTATCATTAAAACCTATTTAATCATTTATAACTTCCTTGTTAAATTTAATTAATCGCTTCTCAACTAATTAATCACTTCTCAATATGAGGTTGTTACAGTTGGCAACACATGCCAATGAAGGATAGTTAGCAACACATAACAATTAAAGGATACATGGATTGACCATACGCTGGATACACAGTCTCAGGTATAATTTTAGCTCATCATCTCAAGTAGCGACTATAAATAATATATGCCTATCTACTACACACACTAGGAACCAGATGGGAGACTGGCAGCACACATTTGCTCTAGGAGAATGCACACGTGCTCGTTTGGAACTGCTCCTACAATCTTTAGTGACCTCAACAACCATTGAGACACAATATCCATCAGCTTCTAATCAACATTAGCCCTCGATATGACCCTGCAAGTGCCCTATGGTAACAGACTGCTGGCCTATGTGACACTAGGGCAAACACATACAGCGATAACACACATCTACATAATAAAAAGTGTGTCAAGGATCTGGGGCGCGACCTCATGGTCGGACTACTAGGATGGATACTAACCTAATCTGGTTCACTCCTGCATGTATAACAGGAGTTAGGATCATGATAGACATCTGCATAATATTCGTATGTACTTATATAGGCACACGGCTATATATACCTGCTGACACACATCCTTATACATTAATTGAGATATAGAGTAACAACCCACCCTGGAACATTCCTAAATTTTGACCCAGAAAAGGCTCATTGAAATTTAGATTCATTCTAAGGCAAGATGTCGGTAGTAAAAAGAAATAATATTGCAGAGCCTTGACTAAACTTTCAGAAGTCACAGGGGATGAAACAAAATATAAAGTAAAGTGTACCCATTTATTTTATAACCATAAAAATGTCATAACACAAAATCCCATAAAATTCGTAATATAATATCCGTTACAACAATTGTTTAAATCCATGGGTACACATGAAAGAAAATAATAATAAATAATGCCACTTGCCAAGCTTCTTCACCTTAAAGCATCGTCACTGCCATTACTCCGTTCTTAACCTATGTTGTAACAAAGAGGGAGTCAAAACAACAAGTGTTTGGTGAATAAAAACCTCAAGTCTTATCTTTTCATTACTTGGGAAGTATATTTCAAAATAAGAATACGTCCATGAACATAAAAGGGTTAAAATCATTTAATACTTCTTTATAAGGAAAGGAGGTGGGTCCAACCACTTAATACCTTCCATTGTAGAAGTATATCCCATATCCCAATCATACGTCATAAATAGCTAATAATGTAAGAAACGGTACCCAAGCCACTTAATACTTCCTAGTGAAAATAGGCAGATCCCATCATTTAAGGCCTAATTCCAGAGGCGTGCTCCTCAATGGTACTATCTAGCTGACATCATATGGAATCTCATAGGCCACTTAATACTTCCAAGTGGAAAATGGGCAGACCTCATCATTTAAGGCCTAATTCCAGAAGCGGACCCCTGTAGAGATACCACTTAGTGTAACCCCTTGACCATTAATACTTCATTTGGGGAAAAAGGTGGGTCCAACCACTTAATACATCAAACCCCGAAGCATGCCCTTCATCTTATGGCCCATACCTATAATGATGTCTCACATTAGTCCACTATTCGTAGGAACTGGTAGCCAGATTAGCTGGGCAGATTTCCCCTATTGGATTTGGAACTAACCTCGCATCGTTACAAATATTTATCATAAGAATATCTCACATCAATAAAACTATACACAACTGCTGGTAGCCTCAAAGTGAAGGGCATACTTCTGTCAGGCAACTCTATTGACCTCGCATTCCTATAAATTAGCCATAAATTAATTACTACACACACACACACATCTCGCCGTTTCATAAATAAAGCCTTATAAGGAATCTTCCTTGTTATGACTTAAAATAGTAATTAGGCTATATAAGAGTTTTCTCTTATTTTCACCTCAAAATCAATTACCTTCATAATGAGGGAAAATAAACATAAATAAATGCCTAATTAACAATGACATATATGAAATATACATTAATTACATAGATAAAAATAAATAAATATTCGTGCTTAATAATTTCTAACCTCATGGATTTTATGCCCTAAACTAGCATTTAATGTCAATTGCTTAGTCAATTATTATTACAAGTCCTTTTTCTTCAATCTTCTAATATTTCATGGATTCAAATGTCTAAAACAAAGAATAAATATTCATAATCAAAACTACAATAAGAGACTTGTACATAAAATAGAAACTCAATGTATTACACCAATTCAATGGAATATCTTAAACAATAAGATTTCCAATCTAAACCCTATATTTTTATTCAACTCTCCTTTTACAAAGTAATAGATAAGAATAAGTGTTGTAAACTACGAATAGAATTTGTAATCAAACCCCTTATTATATTGAAGAATCACGATTTAACCAAAGAAGAAGGAGAAGTGGAATATACCATGAAATTATCATAAATTGCATAACGAAACAAATTACATCAAATTAATGTAAATATTTGGGAATCTCGGCATAGAATTGACATATCGAATTAAAAAGGAATTTTGGAGGATTTTATCTATCATATTTTCAAAATCCCAAAATCCCTAAGGCATATTCAAAACCAAATGAAATACACTAAACAATTGCTGAAAAGAAATACTGAGGTTTCTACTCATAGATAAGCTTGCTTTACTCAAATGGATTTGCGGCCTTCCAATCTCTTACAGAATCTGTCTATTTTGATATATATATACACACACAAAATAGGGAAGAAGTATATATTCACTATATTCGGAATAATTAAAGAATAATAGGATAAGAATAGATTGGAGGAAGAAATAAGTTGAACCCTTACATGAATTTTCTAAGAAGTTTCTAAATCTTATTAGAGAGATAGAAATGGCAAAGTTTCATCATATTCCCCAAAATAATATGAATAAAAGTGGAGAGGATTGGGTCCTATTTATAGGAGCTAAAACATACCAGAATCGTAGGATTGAAGTAAGTAGGAAACGACCAAATCTGGAGCATCCAACCGAATAGAACATAGCATAAAACCCTAGCCACCACTGGCAACTTTCATTGCCAAGCGGTCGACCGCTATCTTATTTAGGGTCGTTTATTTTTCTTTCCTTTGCCGAATTATTTTATTTCCTAATTAAAATTTTAACTTTAAACCTTAATTAATCATTTACTTAGCCCCCATGCTAATTTTTGATTCTTATTTGAATTTAAATTCAAACTAAATTAATTTAAGTTTGAGAACTTCAAATGCTCATAACTTCTTTGTTTGAGCTCCGTTTTCAGCATATTATATATGAAAACAGATGAGAATTTTGCCACGAACACAACGGAATAACTTTGGTGGTCAAATTCCAACTTTTATAAAATTCACACATCCAACCCTTATTATATTTAATTTAATTTACTTTATTTATTTATGGTTCATTTTACAGGATGTTACATTCTTCCCTCCGTAAAAAGGATTTCATCCCGAAATCTTCCAAGGGGCGAATAGCGTAACTCATAATACATCCATGTTATACAACCAAGTTCTCTACACAACCATCCACTCAACCATTCGTGAAACAACCATCTAGTGAACCATTCGTGAAATGTGATTATGTAGTAGACGTGCTAAAATGAGCTCAATCTTAGCGTGAGTGTGTAACCTTGTCATGTAAGTATGTATGCAAATATCCTAAATATGCATAAAAATTTCTATATGAGTGTAAAGTGATTGTGAAAAAGTGTAACAAGCATTTCCTACCATCTAATCCTGCAACCTTGATGCAACCAAAATTCTAATTTTGGAGAGACAAAATTACCATTGAAAAGCTCTGGGTGAGTGTTCTTCATCTTCTCCTCGGTCTCCCATTCCTTCGAATTGTTCCCCATTGTACTCGAACCAACTTAATTATTTTAATATGGAGTCTCCTAGTACCATGCTCCACAATGCATGCGGTGGCATTGGGCACTGTCGTCTCCATCTCAAAATCCACTAATTGATCAGGCTCTACTCTTCTAGCGGTGTCATGAAGGTATTTCCTAAGGAGAGAAATGTGAAAAACAGTGTGAACTCCTGCCAACATGTCACGAAGCTACACACGATATGCTAATTTTCCTATTCTTTCCAGGGTTCTGAATGGTCCAACAAATCTAGGTGCCAATTTTCCAAACTTGCCAAATATAACAACTTCCCTAAGAGGGTGGATTTTAATAAATACCATATCCCCAACCTCAAATTCAAGTTCTTTCCTTCTTCTATCCGCATAATATTTCTAATGGTCTTGTGCTACCTTCATCCTTTGGCTGATCAACTCTACGTTTTTCATGTTATCACAGATCAAAGGCCCAAGCAACACTTCGTCGGTGGTTTCCCACAAATAATTAGGCGATTTGCATGGCCACTCATGAAGTGCTTCAACAAAGGTCATACCAATCGTAGTTTGATAGCTATTATTATACGCAAACTCAACCAAAGGTAGATGCTACTCCCAATAACCTCAAAAATCCAAAACACAAGCTCTCAACAAGTCTTCCAAAATTTTATTCACCCTCTCTATTTGTCCGTCGATTTATGGGTGATATGTCGTGCTAAGGTTCAAAGAAGTTCCCAAAGCTGTCTATAGGCTCCTCCAAAATTAGCTAGTGAATAAGGGATCTCTATCACTAACATGCTTATTGTAATTCCATGTAGACGGACTACCTCTTTAATATAAATCTGGGCGAGAGAGGTGCTAGTCCTATTTCTTCTAACTGGAACAAAATGAGCACTCTTAGTGAGTATATCAACAACAACCCAAATAGCCTCATTGCCCTTCTGACATTTAGGCAATCCTTTCACAAAATCCATTGAAATATGCTCCCACTTCCAAGTTAGAATTTCCAAAGGTAATAATAATCCACCGGACTTCCGTTGCTCAGCTTTTATCATTTAGCATGTCAAACACTTAGCAAAAACTCAGCTACGCACCTCTTCATTCCATTCCAAAAGAAATTTCCCTTCATGTCCTTGAACATCTTATCTCCTCTAGGATGAATGGCAATCCTTGAGTGGTGACGCTCTATAAGCACATCTCTAATCAAGTCATTAATCATTGGGATGCAAAAACGTCAATCTCTTCTCAAATATCCATTCTCATCAACTGAGTATCTCTAGCATGGGGAAAATGCTCTCCTTTCCTTAATTTTTCCAAAATCTTTACTAACTCCTTGTCGTTTACTTGCTCATGCCCTATACAATCCAGCAAGGTTGATCTAACCTCCATGATTGATACAAAACTTTGGATGGGTTCTGTTGATGGTTGGAGGTTAAAATTCGAGAGAAACTCCAACTGCCTTCATTTATATATAGCACCTAGGGTAGTGTGTCTCCTACTAAGGGCGTCAGTGACTATGTTCCCTTTTCCAATGGTATATTGAATACCAAAGTCGAAGGATGCTATATACTTCATCCACCTCTGCTGCCTAAGATTCAAAAAATTTCGAGAAAATAGGTATTTGAGCGATTTATGATCAGTGAATAACTCAAACCTTTCCCCCAAGAGATAATGTCCCACCATCTTCAAGGAAAAAACAACGGCTGCCAATTCGAAATCATGCATTGGATACCTCTTCTCATGATCTTTTAGTTATCTACTAGCATAGGCAACTACCTTCCCTTCTTGCATAAGAACTGCTGCTAATCCTGTGCCACATGCATCCGTGAAAACCGTAAACGGCTTGGCTCCATCTGCAATAATGAGCATGAGTGCACTAGTCAACGACTCCTTAAGCTTCTCAAATGCCTTGGTGCACTTATCATCCCAAACAAAGGCTAGATTCTTCTTAGTCAATCGAGTTAAAGGGGCTGCTATTTGTGCAAAGCTCTTGATGAACTTCCTATAGTAGCCTGCTAACCCTAGAAAGCTTCTAATCTCCGATGTATTACTAGGAACCTTCCATCCTTGGATGGCTTCCACTTTAGCAGGGTCCACCGCCAATCCTTTCTCTGAAACAATATGCCTAAAGAACCTAACTTCATTTTTCCAAAAGTGGCATTTAGAAAACTTAGCTTTGAGTTGGTTTCTTCTCAAGGTATCCAATACCTTCCTGAGGTGCACATGCTCCTTCTTGCCTTTGGAGAAAACCAAGATATCATCAACAAACACCATGACAATTTTATTAAGTTGCCCTCTAAATATTCTACTCATCAAATCCACAAAGTATACTGGGGCATTTGTCAGTCAAAAGGCATTACTTCCCACTCATAGAGTCTATCTGGCATTCGAAATGCGGTCTTCGGCTTGCTTTCCTCTACAATCCTTAACTGATGGAATCCCGTTGCTAAGTCTAATTGAGAAAAGACTTTAGCGCCTACAAATTGGTCGAACAAGTCATCTATTCTAGGTAGAGGGTACCTATTTTTCCTTGTTAACTTGTTCAACTCCCTGTAATCGACGCAAAGTCTTATAGAACCATCTGCATTAGTAGCAAAAATGACAGGGGCTCCCTACTCAGAAGTACTCCTGTGGATGAATCCTTTCTTCAATAGCTCTGAGATTTGTTTGTCCAATTCCTTTCTTTCTTTGGGTGCCATATGTCTTAAAGGCAGAGCGGCGGGTCTTGCGTCTTTCTCCAAATCGATTCAGAACTCAATCTCACTATGGGTGGGAGACGCGAGACCTCCTCCAAGACATCAATAAATTCACAAACTACGGGTACAGATAATGGTTCTTGATCAATAGATAAACTTAGTGAGTATAAATGGCTTAACTCAATTAAAGCTTTGGATGTACAAAGAACTTCTAGGTCACAACCTCGACGACTCCTTAATTGTACTACCCTTTTGTCATAGTCAAGAATGGCTCCATAATATAACAACCAATCCATACCCAAGATAAGTCCATACCCCTTAAAATTTAGAACGTACGCAATACATATGAAATTAATGTCGCATATGTCTAACACTGGGTCTTTGTAAATAAGAGAAAGATGGGTCGAACCCCCAATGGGATTGGAAACCTCTATTGGATTGTTGACCATTTGGGTTTTAAGGTTTAAGGAATTTACTACATCCCTAGCTATAAAGGAATGTGATGCCCCCGAACCAAATAGGGTACGAATAGTAACCCCAAAAATAAGAGTTATACCTTCTAGATCTACTTTTCCTTGGTCCCTTGGTGGGTTACTAGCAATATAGCTTTAATAGCATAGGCATGTCCGCTTGGTCCTTTCTTAGCCATCTTGGGACATTGATTCTTTTGACGCCCATCTTCGTGGCATTTAAAGCACTTTCCTTTAATGGCTTCATTCATCAGACTCTCCCTACAATCTTTAGCTTCGTGACCCCTCCTTTGGCATCTCTTACACACGTTTACTTCCTTCTTAAACTTCCCCTTTGACTTCTTGTTAGCCCAAACATCCCTTCCTTAGACCCTCCTTTCTTTTGGGTCTGTGCAGACTCCTCTTTCTCTCTCTTATCTTCCTTATTAGCCATGTGTAGCATTTTCGTTTCTACTAGCATCTCATATGTGGCCTCCATTGGTACTTATGTCAACAACATTTCTCTTAGCGGGGAATTTAAGCCGTTCACAAACTTCATGGCATTTTTCATAGGTGCGTCTATCAGGTTCATCCCGAATTTAGCCAATTCAGTAAACTTAGTTATGTACTTCTTAAGGGTAGAACCTCCTTTGTCTTGGCTAAATGAACTTTTCTAATTGCAAGCTAAACTTTACTCTAGACATGAATCTCATCTCGAATCGGTTCTTGAATTCATCCTAAGAGAATAACCTGTCTGGGTGCTCATCAGTCACAAAGCTCCACCAATTTAAAGCTTCTTCCCTAAGGTGCCAAGCTACCATTCTTCTTCTTAACTGATAATCCCAACCCAGCTCTCTAAACATCCTCTCATAATTACCAATCCATGCTTTATCTTTCGAATATCCTTCAGCTCTAGATTATGACTTCCCTCCTATATTGATAAAGTCCTTACATAGCTTAGGAAAGTCGGCATGGCATGGTGCCACATCGACGGTCGAGGCATTGGGTGCTACTGGTGCAGCGAGAGGAATAGAAATCTTCCCGACAGTCCTAATATATTGTTTAAACCATTCAGGAATCCCACGAATAGGTGGTCTTCTGCATGTAGGGTTCCCTTGTTTGGAAGAAGATTGATTATTAGCCATATCAACTATCTGTAGGTTAAACATTTAGTGACGATTTCCTAAGATAATATTTACATGATGAAAGAAAAGAAATGTTTGCCTAGTGTATGTGCGTATGATCAAGATGGGGGAGTATAGGTGTGTGTGTATATAGAGTAAGAATTCTTTTTGAAAAACCTTTTTAAAATAACAAATTACGTCTCTCATACGTATAGTTTTTCCCAGTTGATCGGGTAACCTAGAGCTCTG
Organism: Allium fistulosum; assembly: GCA_030737815.1. Taxonomy (NCBI): domain Eukaryota; kingdom Viridiplantae; phylum Streptophyta; class Magnoliopsida; order Asparagales; family Amaryllidaceae; genus Allium; species Allium fistulosum. The sequence goes on from CM060902.1 coordinate 219,941,659, forward strand.
ATGCCAAAAGTAAAAACTTACCCTGGAATAGGCCTAAATTTCAATCCATTAAAGGCCCATTGAAACTTAGATCCATTCTAAGGTAAGCTGTTGGTAGTAAAAATAAATAATATTATAGAGCCATGACTAAACTTTCAGAACTCACATCGGATGGAACAAAACATAATAATAAAGTGTACCATTTATTTCAAAACCATAAAAATGTCATAACACAAAATCCCATACAAACCATAATATAATATCTGTTACAATAATTGTTTAAATCCATGAGTACACATGAAAGCAAATTATAATAAATACTGCCATTTGCAAAGCTTCTTCACCTTAAAAATTCATCACCACCATCACTCTGTCCTTAACCTGTGTTGTAATGAGGAGGGAGTCAGAACAACAACTGTCTGGTGAATAAAAACCTCGAGTCTTACCTTGTCAGCACTTAGGCAGTATATTTCAAAATAAGAATATGTCTACGAACATAAAATCATTTAATACTTCTTTAAAAGGAGGCGGGTCCAACCACTTGATACCTTCCATTCCAGGAGTATATCCCATATCCCAATCATACATCATAAATAGCTAATAATGTAAGAGACGGTACCCAAGCCACTTAATACTTCTCAGTGGAAAATAGGCAGACCCCATCATTTAAGGACTAATTCTAAAAGCGTGCTCCTCAATGGACTATTTAGTTGACACCATATGGAATCTCATAGGCCACTTAATATTTCCAAGTGGAAAATAGGCAGACCCCGTCATTTAAGGCCTAATTCTAGAAACAGACTCCTATAGGCATACCACCAAGCATAACCCCTTGGCCATTTAATACTTTATCTGGGGAAAAAGATGGGTCCAACCACTTAATACCTCGAAACTCGAAGAAGACCGTTCGTCTTATGGCCCATACCTATAATGACGTCTCGTATTAGTCCACTATTCGTAGGAACTAGTAGTCAGATTAGCTGGGCAGATTTCCCATATTGGATTTGGAACTAACCTCGCATCATTACAAATATTTGTCATAAGGATATCTCACATCAATAAAACTATACAATACTGCTGGTAGCCTCAAAGTGATGGGCATACTTCGGTCATGCAACTCTATTGATCTCGCATCCCTATGATTAGCCATAAATTAATTACTCTATATATACACACACACATCTCACTGTTTCATAAATAAGGCCTTATAAGGAATCTTCCTTATTACGCCTTAAAATAGTAATTAGGCTATATAAGAGTTTCCTCTAATTTTCACCTCAAAAAATTAATTACCTTCCTAATGGGGGAAAATAAATATAAACAAATGCCTAATTAACTACGCCATATACTTAATAGTTATACGTTAATTACGTAGATAGAAACAAATAAATATTTACGCTTAATAATTTCTAACCGCATGGATTTTATGCCCTAAACTAGCGTTTAATGTCAATTCTCCAACCAATTATTATTACAAGTCCTTTTTCTTCAATTTCCCAAGATATCATGAAATTCAAATGTCCAAAACTGGGAATAAATATTCATAATCAAAACTACAATAAAAGACATAACCCAAAGAAGTAGGAGAAGTGGAATAGGCTATGAAATTATCATAAATTGCATAACGAAACAAATTCCATCAAATTAATGTAAATAATTGGGAATCTCAGCATATAATTGACATATCGAATTAAAAAGGAATTTGAGGGGATTTTATCTATCATATTTTCAAATTCCCAAAATCCCTAAGGCATATTAAAATCCAAAAGAAATACACTAAACAATGCTGAGAAGAAATACTAAGGTTTCCACTCACAGATTAGCCTTAGCTTTACTCAAATGGATTTGCAGCCTTCTAATCTCTTCCAGAATCTCTCTATTCTAACACACACACACATAATAGGGAAGAGGTGTATATATTCATTAGATTCAGAACAATTGGAGAAGAATAGGATAAGAATAGATTGGAGGATGAAATAAGTTAAATCCTTACCTGAATTTTCTACAGAGTTTTTGAATCTTATTAGAGAGATAGCAATGGCAGAGTTTTGTCATATTTCCCAAAATAATATGAATAAAAGTGGAGGGGATATGGTCCTATTTATAGAAGTTGAAACACACCAGAACCGTAGGATGAAAGTAGGTAGGAAACGGGTAAATCTGGAGCGTCCAACCGAATAGAACATAGCATAAAACTGTAGCCGCCGATGGCAAGTGTCATTGCCAAGCGGTCGACTGCCCTTGGGCGACCGGTTGATCGGTTAACCTATTCAGGTCAATCGCTATCTTATTTAGGGGGGTTTATTTTTCTTTCCGTTGCCGAATTATTTTATTCCCTAATTAACTTTTTAACGTTAAGCCTTAATTAATCGCTTACTTAGCCCCCAAGCTAATTTTCGAAATTTAAATCTTAAATTTGATTTCATATTTGAATTCAAACTAAATTAGTTTTAAGAACTTCAAATGCTCATAACTTCTTTGTTTGAGCTCTGTTTTCAGCATATTATATATGGAAACAGGTCAGAATTTTGCCACGAATGCAACGGAATAACTTTCGTGGTCAAATTCCAACTTTTATGAAATTCCCATATCCAACCCTTATCATATTTAATTTAATTTACTTTATTTATTTATGGTTCACTTTACGTGGTGTTACATATAACCTTGTACATTGGCTAACACACAACATTATACAATTGCTGACACACAACCTTATACGATGGTTGACACACAGCTATGGTCACTACAGCGAGCCTCGCGTCATATATACACACCACTATCCCCGTATGAGTGTCATCTTCTTACAATGAATAATTAAACAAATATCAACATAGGCATCATCTGCCACCCGATGAAACTCACATGTGTATTCAATGTTCATCAATCACACTCACTCCACCATAGTATTCTATACCACGAGTCAAAGGAGTAACCAGAATAATTGTTAACCCAAAAAATGGATCACCACCCTGGATTGAGCATGAAAGTACCAGCCCTGTTCTTACAGAGCAATAATATAGAGAACAAATGTAAAAGAGCAGAAATAGAAAGAAGACAAGAATATTTTTATAGTGGTTTGACTGTTAATGAAGCCTACGTCCACTTTATAGTTTTTTATTATGGACTGATTGTTGTTACAAAGTCAATCGGATTACAAAGTTCTTGAATCTCCTTAGTTAGATTAACCCTCCAATGTTAGAGTTCACTGGAGAATCACAATGAACCCTATGGATGACCATTCTGAGGGAGGAGAAGAGTGAAGAAAGCTTTCTGCAGAGTTTCAGCAACCAGTCCAAAAGATCCCATTTATGTTGCAGGTAGGATTGCATTTATAGAGGTTGGAGAGCTACTAGACCAAGCCAGCTTGCGACATGTTTGCAGATCAACACAAGAAGGCGCACTAGAGTTTATGCCGCGACCCGAGCTAAAAGGATGGATCGCTGGCAATCCATGGGATTGGTTCGAAGATGAGTCAATGCCTTAGCGTTCTCCTCTTGCCTTGCTCCATGAAGTTCGCAGCTGGTCGATGAAATAACATGGATAGTTGGCGGTCCATGGTATATGGATCGCTAGCGATCCATATACTTAGACTAATTTTGGATTTTCCCTTCTTGATAACCTTCGTTGTCTTGCGTCGATGTTGTTCGGAACTCCCGAGTTAATGCCATGGATCGCTAGCGATCCATAGGCCATGGATCACCAGCGATCCATGCCCTTAGAGTATTTTTCTTTCTTTTTTCCTGACTTTCTTTGGCTCCTTATTCTACTCCCTTCGGTTGGCTTTTGAGCTATTCCGACTCGATGGAGTTCTTTCAACTTCTTCTGGGTTCGATTAGGTCAGAAACCTGGATAACATTTGCCCCCCCATAGTATGTCTTCGTTGAAAACAAGGCGTGCTCTGGAAGTAATCGCTTTCTAGTTTCTGCTTGTTGAATTTCAAGTAGTCTGTTAGAGCCACACGAATTTGAACTATATTAGACTGTCGCTTGCTAAGTTTTGACCTGGACTGCCATTGCTTGTCGTATCGGACCGAAATTTACTCTATAGCTTCCCGACATACCTTGAAATAGTATATGGTTTTTGCTAGACAAGTTTGAAATCGATCGCAGGCGGCTCTATGGATCGCCAGCGATCCAATGACTTAGGATTTTTTTGCATTCCATTCGTTCACCCTTATTTAAACCCTTTGAGCCGACCTACCTTAGTTTGACCTTATTTCTCATGACTCGATCCTCTAGCTTCCTGCGATTGAAGTGACTTTCAACAATTTGAGCCATCTTCTACGATTCGATCCACCATCTCCAGCGACCCGATCCACTTTCGACCAACCTTCCATCGACACCACCGACTTCGCCTTGCTATTGACTCCAAAGCTTTGACGCCACCTCGATTCTCGCTGCGCCAAACCCTAGTTCCTTTGCTTGCTTCCATGGATCACCACCGATCCATCATGTTTAGCCCGCTGATCTGAAAACTTCAACCTTCTTTGCGTTTAGATCGTTGATTGAGAGATCCGATAGTCTTCGAGTTTCGATCATTAACTTATGGTGGGTTTGCTGAATATGACATTCATTTTTCGCTCTAGCGATGGAGTTGCATTTGGGATGGCAGTCGTAGAAAGTCCAAGTTAATTGCGGTTTAATGGAGGAAGATAGTAAATTGAGTCTTGATTTCTTCATGGAACGACATTCGGGCCTTTCTCCAGTGCATGACATGTTTTGTCGTCTTTCTCCATTGGACCAGAATTGACTTGTGCTAGGTCCCATTGTCTATACCGCTCGACATATGGTGAATTAGTTTCGCCCTTCCAGAGGATTCGGATTGGTTTTGCTTTCTTTTGCACGCACGGTGTACTTATATTGGATGGAACTTTCCACATCATTTCGGACAACGGATCCGTTATCTATCGTTAATCGATAACGGGTAAGTGTAAAAGAAGTAATTTAAAAAAGAAAGCGATACGGGAAGTCCTTTTCCCTTTTAGCTACGAGCGTACTATCTATACGAGATAGAGCGTTTATAGTGTTCAAGACACCGAGCCCACCACGGATAGATAACACACCGCACTCACCTCTGTACATACTTGAAATCTGACATGTCAGCATGAACCAATATTTCTTCGGAATTCAAGTGTAGTAGGGGGAATTCTTATTTTAAGTAGAATTACCTGACCGTTTCGGATGCACGTCATGTTGTTTAGAATGAAGCACCCATCTTCTTGCTAAGTCTAGCAGAGGAAGTCCCGCGCTTTCGAAGGACGAGTCGTTGTCCGTTTGCCCTCCTTGTTCTACTTCACAGGTTGAATATGGCCAGCTAGTTCCGATCGGTCTGGCCTTGGATCGAACTCCTCGTAATTTTAGAGTTCTTCTCAATCCGTCGGAGAGAGCCTCCTCCGTGATTTCTGCTAAAGTCTTGCACAACATCTGCTTGCAGCATGGCATACCGGAGGAAGATGTGCGCCTCCCAAAGAAAGATGAATTTGCTCATATGCCGCCTTCGGGATATACCGCTTGTCATCAGTATATGTGCATGAATGGAGCAGTGCCCCCTTCTATGACTTTATGAGAGAAACCCTCTCGAACTTGGGAATCGCTCCATTTCAGATTCATCCTAACGGATACACAATTCTATCCTACCGGCACGTTCTTTTCATGCGGACTCTCAACCGTGCCTCGAGCTTTGACAAGTTAAGATATTTTCTCTTGTTAAAAAGAAGATAGGAGTGTCCATCCTTTGTTGTGATTGAGGCCCAGAGAAACCGTAAAATTGTGTTGCGACTGCAGAAAAATTTATCTTAATTCAAGACTCAATACTTCTTTGTTAGGTGTCCTAAGGGATTCAATCGTCTTTGGAAAACAGAGGGTAAGTTCTTTTTCTTACTTTATAGAGCTCTGATATGTTGCTACGGAATTTCTAACAAGTTAAATACTTTCTATAGTTATTCTGAGGCCGAACAAGGACTTATCTCTTGACGAAACTTTCTGAACCCTGAAGGCTATCGATGCCGAGGAGAGATCAGTTGAATTCTTGTTAGTAGACGAAAATCTACTTCGGTACGGGCTGTTGCATCTAGGGATATCTACAGTCCCAGTTGAGGTCCCATCCCTCTCTCAATCCAGGATACGTACACGATCCACTTCTTCGTCTCGTGGTTTCGAAGAGGGTGTTTTTCAAGAGAGGGAAGGCTTGTCCGGCGAGTCGACTGAAGAGACTCATGAGGGGATGCCACGACCACAGCCAGTTGCTCGACTAGAATGCCCCCAATTTCTAAAGAAGAGGATGAGGAGTTTAATCAAAGAGAAGGCAAGGACGCGATAGACATAGAAAATGAGGATGGTGAGATTGGGAGCAGTAGCGATGAGTCCTCCTCTAGTGAAGATGATGATTTCTATGCAGAATCTGACGATGGAGATTCTGGATCATGCGACGAGACTCCAAGGATGAGTCCCGTCGGTTTCGAGCTCGCCTCCCCTAGACATTAGGGGTGAAGATGATGCTCCAGAAGTCAAACGACGTCAGGATTCTCCGATTAAAGATGATGGCGTAGACTTCGGAGATTTGAGCAATGTTTACGTCGATTTCGACTTGCTCATGGGGGAAGACTTCAAATTTGAGGAGGTGTCTCCTCATCCGGGCTATGTTGCGCTCAAAGTTGGTCTAATTCCTTCCACGACGTCTGTCCGATCTGGTTTGTGACGTCGTTTTAGGCTCTCCCCCAAACACATTACACGTTTCACTAGGGTTACACTCACTTATACACATATTTTTCATGTTTATTCTTCGTTTCTAAGGCTCCTTATTTATTCTTCATGTCAGGTACCATAAGAGGATGCGACCTTTACGACGATCTTGAGGAATTTACCGACTCTCAACCCTGGTCGAAACGATCTTTCGACCGTCACTAGCCTCGCAAAACAGAGGAGGAATGGAGAAGAAAAGAATCAAAGGCTGAAGCTCGTCACCGATACGAGAGGGAATGGGGTTGAGTGTACAAAGGCGGACATGAAAAAAAACCTTCGATGAGCAAGAGGAGCCATCTAAAAAATCAAAAGTTGATCGTGGTTCTCATAATTTGGAACAACAGGCCTTCTCTCCGGCACCCGCTTCAATCGGTCCTGAAATCCCGACCACTTCTATCTTTATTCCATCTTCATATCAAGTTTCCTCATTTCATGTGGTGCTTGCCCTCGGTATTTTCATGTCCACACCGGAGATCTGCCTATGTTCTTCCATCTGCTCCTCCCAGGCTTGAAGCGGCGCACCCTAGGTGGTTTTTAAGGGGATTTAAAGTTGATCGTGATCTTTATCCAGTTCGCAAAGATACATACATGCCCCACCTCCAGGAAATCCAGAATGATTTAGAGCAGGCCGAGGGGTGGGAGAAATTGTGCAAACAACTGGCGAACATGAACCACAATAACTATCAAGAAATCCTCTCCTTTGAATCGGAGAAGGATGACTTCGAAAAAGCATTGGCAGAATGCGATGCCAAAGTCGAATGGTTGGAAGAAGAAAAAGACGTGGCACTTCGAGAAAGCAAGAACAGCGCTGGCTTGCTGAAAGAGGTAAAGAGGCCCATGAGAGAATAGAGATCGTATACAAGGACGAAATTAAGAAGGCTCATGCAGAAGAAGCCAAGTTGAAAGAGGAGGTAGCAGCTTATAGTGCAACAATAGAGGCCCAAAAGAAGACCATTCTCGACTATGACCTTATCGTAGAGGGGCATAATAAAACGATTGCGGAATATGAAGAAGTCGTGAAGTCGCATGATAAAACAATCTTCGACCAGACTGAGACGATTGCCATGCTCCAGGATCGAGTTATGCTGCTCAGTGCCGATAAAACTTATGTCGAAGTTGAAAAGGCCGCTATTATGGTGGATTATGTGGAGCTTCAGAACACCTTCGAGAGAAAGATGGAGAAGATGGATGAGACCATCTTAAACTTTTATGTCAACTCCCTGTTGCACCGGAGGAGTCTCAGATACTTAGGCCCTAAATTCCCACGCACTCTCGCCGTGGTTTGGGAGGAAATCTTGACTCGTTTCCGTGATAGCGGGGATATTTATACAGAGTAAGAGCTAGAGAATGCTTATCCCAATGAAGAATCAAAGAAAGCATTGCTAGAAGGTTGGGAGATTTTGCAAATTGAAAGGGAGAAGGAAGCTGCTGATGCTGCCACGATTGTAACTGCCGAAGCCTTGCCGAAGCCTTTTATTTTCGCCCTAGCGAATCATCGAGGCAGCCCTGCGATCCAACGACAAGTTCTAGGCTTGAAGCTTCTCTATGGGTTGTGGAACCGCCCAAGGAGGGATAAGGCGGTGAATACGAGGTTGACATTTTAGGTCACTTCTCTAGTGTAGGTAATCTTCTTGTTTCCACCAAGTTTGAGAACTTTCAACTCACGTCGCAAGAGCAGGACGAACTTAACGCTTTCATTTTTGATCTTATAGGTCCATCTTCCTTATCCGCCGATCCGTCGGTTTCCTTGGTGCTTGGACCTATCACTATTCAACCGTATCCATGCTTGTCTCTATAGCTGCTCAGGTTGTCGTATCTGGCTCGCAGCCGAGGCTGGAGTCCAAGAAAATCGCCACATTATATGGCATGGATGATCCTTCCATATCTTTGGAGGGTGACTTCATGGCGACCGAAGTTCGGGAGCAGGAGATTCAGATAGAGCAGCCATGAAAATCTCAACAACAACTGTTTGCCATCAAGAAGGAGAAAGTTGAAGCGATTAAGTCCTCTAAGAGCTCTTGCAGATCTCGGAAGCACGAGAATAAAGGGGAAACTTCCGAGAGCGTTAAAGAGCAAAAAGAAGACATTAGCACCGAGGAAATAGTTGATATTACCGGCAGTGATACCACTCTCGAGGCGAAGTAGAAACTTCAGATGAAAGGCGGGAAGGGGAGTGGTGAAAAAAGGCGTTGAGAAGCTTGGATGGTAGTCAATCTAATTCTGAGTCATTTTGTGTTGTTTTGTTCAAGTACAGAGTCTGCACACACTTCTTTTGTTGCGCTATCTATACTTTTTTCCTTTTGCTGGCTGGCATTGTAGGTACGGCCCCTACATTTTGACCTTGTACATAAAAAGTTATAAGTAATATACTGCTGACATTTTGCTTGTAACTTTACTTATCTACTTATCCGTGTTCTGTGTACTTATTTCTACTTTGCTTACTTCTATTTTATTTTATCTAGTCCTGTGATTACTGCCAAAATTCTTTATTTGAAGTAACAGAACCTGTGAAGTGTTTGCATTTCTATTTGAGTACCGGTCTATGCTCCCCAGTTCACAGGGCTGTTTCCTTCGAACCCTTGACAAATGACTGGTAACTTATGGTTTGAATAGTCTACATACCAAAACTTGGAATAAAACTAAGTTACGATTTGATTTTTTGTAAGTTTTACAACTTTAGTATACAGTCTACAGTGTATAACATTGGCATGCTAGAAATGTGCATAAAAATGTAAGTTGAGTGCAGAATATATAGTTATAAGATTAACTATTAAAGAATTCAGAAGCACTCTTCGTGTAAATGAATAATCTTTGCAAATTTTTGGACGTTAAACCACTTATCACTCCTCAAGAACAGGTGTGAATACTTAGGCACATTATTTCTTAGGAATTTTGCAATCTTCAGACACACGCTTCATTGCTTAGAGCATGCACATTGTATGAGTTAACTATAGATAGCTAAACGTTATCCACGTTAAATGTGATAGTTAATCATTGGGTGTCAACAAGTAGAGTTTTCTGCCGATTTGTAGCACTTTGATTTTGTTGGATTCATGGCCGTTACTCCTGATAATGGGAGTGGGTTGATCCTCATTATTCCTGTGATGGATAAGTTTCCCGGTATTGCCATGGCAATTTCGGTACTTAAAAGTGTGCATGGTTTTATGAGATGCGCGGCTTTTGATACTTTTCGATGTCGCCTATCTTCGGGCAACGTGAGAAGTTTATGTTTTAAGAGCGTGATTTCATGGCTCGAAGAGTTAGTGCATGGCTTATGGGATGCGCGGATTTTTATATTTCTCAATGTTGCCTATCTTCGGGCAATGTGAGGAGTTTTTGTTTTAAGAGCGTGATTTCATGGCTCGAAAAGTTAGTGCATGGCTTATGGGATGTGCAGCTTTTTATCTGGGCCTTCCCGATGTTGTTGGGGCAACACTGGTTCTTAGAAGGCAGGGATCAGGTTCCGTCGATCCAACGGTTTGAGACGATTTGCTTTCGTCGATCCGGCTGGTTAATGAGGCGTACTTGAGTGTGATTCCACTTTCTCAAGTAGCAGTTGAATGATTTTGAACCTATTTGACCCCACCGACTCAGTAGGTTACTATTATGAACACAGTTTTGTTGGTTCAAAAAGCGAATTAATTTTATTAATAGAAGTTGGGCAAGTTTTTTGCCTATTTACAATGCCCCCGGCATCCCAGGACAGATTATTTGCTGAAAAATAGAAAATACGTAACGTAGTTTTTAGGTGAAGTAACAGCGCAACGATTCGCTATTCCATGCTCTGGGAATTTGGATTCTGTCGATGGTTGTCAGCTTGAAAGTTCCGTCCCTTAGCTTTTGATTGGTCACATACGACCCTTTCCAGCTTGGTTCGAAGGCTCCCGGGACAGGATAGACTCGTTTGAGGATGAGGTCTCCCACTTCAAATGTTTGGTTGTAAACTTTGGAGTTGAATTATCATGCGACTCTTTTCTGATGGGCAGCGGTCCACAACTCGGCTTCTTCCCTCCTTTCATCAATCATATCCAGTGATTTGAGTAGGAGCTGCTCGTTTTGCTTCTGATTAAAATTTTGCCTTTGATGAGAGGGGACTTCTAATTCGACGGGAATCATTGCTTTTGAGCCATATGCCAAGGCAAATAACCGGTTGCTGCATTATGGGTTGTTTTGTAAGCCCATAGTGTGAGTGGAAGTTCATCAACCCAGTTCCCTTTTGCTTTAGTTAGCCACTTTCTGATAGTGGACTTGATAATCTTGTTTATTGCTTCCACTTGCCCGTTTTCTTACGGATGAGCGACTGCGGAAAAGCTCTTCTCAGTTCGGAAGCCTTTGCAGTAGTCTTTGAACTCAGCGCTTTCGAATTGGGCTCCATTATCAGTGATAAGTTTCTATGGCACACCAAACCTATAAATAATAATTTTAGTAACAAAATTAATGACTTTCTTTGTGGTAATGGTTGCCAGCGGTTCCACTTCGGCCCATTTCGTGAAATAGTCAACAACAACTATAGCGTATTTGGCCCCTCCTTCAGCTATTGGCAATACGCCAATCAAGTCGATTCCCCATATTGCAAATGGCCATGGGCTGACCATCTGTGTTAACTCTATTGAGGGAGTTCTTTTAATTTTTCCAAATCTTTGGCAACGATCATACCATTTGGCGTAGTTTGAAGCATCGCGGTTTATTGTTGGCCAGAAGTACTTGTACCGTAGAACTTTCTTTGCAAGGGTTTGCCCCCCAGTATGGTCATCGCATTCGCTTTCGTGCACGTCCTTCAGGATCCATCGAGCTACATCATCGGTCACACATCTAAGAAGGAGGGTAGAGAATCCCCTTCGGTAGAGTATTCCATTCTATATTATGAACCACGACCCCTTTCGGAGAAGCCTTTTCCGTTGATTCCGGTCAGTTGGAAGGGTTCTTGTAAGTAAGTAGTCCTTGATCGACGTCATCCATGTTTCCGGTTTGACGGTGGTCTCGAGGATCCAGTCGACATCCATTTCGTCTATACTCGGGGCAGTCAGAGTCTCAACCGGGACTAGTCCCAACGATTGAGCTTCTCTGAAGCTTGGCAGAGTAGCAATGTAGTCAGCCTTGGTGTTTTGCTCCTGTGGAATGTGAGTTATGGTATAATGTTCGATGTCACTCAGCAACTCTTATACTTTAGATAAATACGGGGCAAGATTCTCCCCTCGAGCCTGATACTCACCTTTAGCTTGGCAGATGACTAGCTGGGAGTCGCAGTAGATGTGAACGGACTTTACTCTATGTTCTTTCATAACTTTTAGCCCTGCTATTAGTGCTTCGTATTCCGCTTCGTTATTTGTTGTGGGGAATTCCAAGCGTAAACGTAGCAAAATGGCTCATCCTTTTGGGGTTTCAAGCACTGCCCCCGCCTCCGAGTAGAGGTTGTTAGATGTGCCATCAACAAAGAGTTTCCATTGCATCTCCGCTTCCAAAGGTGTTTCTTCTTCGTCATCCCATATGGTGAACTCGGCAATGAATCTACCAGCGCTTGCCCATTGATAGCCTTTCTCGAATGGTAAGTTATATCATATTGGCTCAATTCGATGTTCCACTTGAGAAGTCGGCCGGAAGTTTTGGGTCGGTGCAATACTTGCTTCAAAGGCTGATCAGTCAGTACTTTGATTGGATGTGCTTGGAAGTACGATCATAACTTTCTAGATGCAATCAGGAGGCAATATGCTAGCGTTTCCAGCTTTAGGTAATTTCTCTCGGCTTCGGTAAACCGCTTACTAATGTAGTATACAGATCGCTGGATTTTTGCTTCTTCACGCACATGGGTAGCGCTCAACGTATTAAGTGAGCTTGCTCGGTAAATGAATAGGTCCTCTCCGTCCACTGGCTTAGATAGGATTGGCAGGGCTTCCATGTGTCGCAGCAATTCTTCAAATGCAGTTTAACATTCCTCACTCCATTCGAAGTTTTCTTTCCTTTCTTTAATGTATCAAAGAACGGTATGCACTTGTCGATGGCTTTCGAGATAAATCGGCCTAATGCTGTGACTTTTCTATTCAGGCTTTGCAACTCCTTCTTGTTCTTCTTGGCTTGGACTTCTCGTAGGGTAGTTATTTGTTCTGGATTTACTTCAATGCTCTTGGCACTTTCTATGAATCCTAAGAACTTTCCGGAGGCTACTCCGAAGTGACATTTGAGTGGGTTGAGTTTCTTTCTATACTTCCGGAGTATTTCAAACATTTCAGCGAGATTATCCAGGTGATTGGCAGCTACTCGCAATTTGACCAACATGTCATCCATGTAAACCTCTATAGTTATCTCGATTTGATGTTTAAACATGGTATTTACCAATCTTTGGTAGGTTGCCCCTACATTCTTTAAACCAAATGTCATTACCCTGTAGCAGTATAGTCCCAGATCGATGATGAAGCTGGTGTTTTCTTGATCAGGATCTGGTTCTACCCTGAGTATGCATCCATGAATGATAGTGGTTCATGTCCCGTCGTTCTGTCCACAAGCTGGTCTATCCTAGGTAAAAGGAAGCTATCTTTCGAGTAAGCTTTGTTTAAGTCCGAGTAGTCGATATAAGTTCACCACTTCCCATTGGACTTTTTGACTAAGATCAGATTAGATACCAATTTGGGATAAGTTGCATCACGGATAAAGCTGTTGGCCATTAGCTTGTCCACCTCTTCTCTTAGTGCCTTGGACCATTCAGGGCCTAGGCTGCACCTTATTTGCTTTACTGGTGTGAACTTGGGGTCAAAGTTGAGCGCATGGCATGCGATTTTTAGTGATACCCCACACATATTGGAATGCGTCCAAGCGAACACATCCAAGTTGGCATGCAAAAATTTAGTAAGTTCCAATCACATCTTGTTTTCAAGGTGCGATCCAATTTTCAAGACTCTCGTTGGGCCACCCATATCGACTGGGATAGACACCGTCAATTCTGCCAGTGCTACCCGATCGTCCCTAAACTCTTCTTTCTAGAATCTAAAGCCTTGTCGAATCGGCTATGGTCCCCGAGCCATGGGTGGCCCTATGGTTGCTATTCAAAAGGTTCATGAATGTGGAGAGTTCTCCCCACGTCCTTCCCCTTTTCCCTTCTTTTAGATTCGCGTAACTCTGTAATGTAACATTCTCTGGCAACGCATTGATCTCCTTTGACCACCCCGACTCCGTTTATCGTTGGGAACTTCATGGTGAGGCACCATTGGGCCAGAGCAACTTTGAAATCTGCTAGGGCAGGCCATCCCAAGAAGGCGTTATATGCGGAAGTTTCGTCCATAATTATGAAAGTCTGAATGAGGGTGACTCTTCGATCACCCTCTCTAAGTTCCACTGGCAAGTTAATCGTCACTACGGGCTGTTTGAGTTCGCCAGTAAACCTTTGGATTTTTTTTGGCATGCAGACACGTTTTTCATGCCGATCTTCATTTGGTCAAAGGTATGTTTGAAATGAATAATGACAGAACTACAACTATCGACTAATACTCGTCGGACTACACCTGGTCCAATTCCTACTATCACAACCATTGGATCGAGAGTTGGAGCTTTGATTCCTTCGTTATTTCGATTCCTGAATACAATATCGTCATTCAAAGTTTTCCACTGCTTGGTTGGAACCCCATCTTCGTTTGTGAGGCATGATTCCTTCGGTGCATGCTTTAACGAACTTGCATACCACCCAATCTCTCCCCAACTTCTCTATGTGGGATGTGGGCCTCCAGATATTGTTCCAATGATGAGTCATTGGTCCTTTCATTTTGATCCCTCTTCATCGGTTCCAGTTTGGTTCCTCCGATCTCTGGGAGCTTGAGGAGCTATGGGCTGGTCAGGGTTCTGTGATTTTCTGATGTATTGCTGAAGCTTGTTTTCACGAATCAGCTCCTCAATCAAGTTCTTTAGGCGGCAGCATTCATTTGTGTTGTGACCGTGCATCTTATGGAAGCGGCAGAACTTCCCTGAGCGCTTTTGTTGTTCAGTTGCTTTCTTCTTAGAGGGTTTTTTATATTCCTCGGTCCCTTGTGTCGCGAGATAGATGTTTTTTGGTGTATCGTTGAGAGGTGTGTAATCTTCAGGCCTAAAGCCTTTAAGGGGTTTGTTATTTCCATTTCTTTTATTGGAATTTTGATTCTTCCTCTTTTGATTTCCATCTTTCCCTGTGATTCCTTCCGTAGTCCCGGAAGCATTTGTATTTTGATTCATAGCCACATCACTCTGCCCGACGTTTGTTGGTTGCATGCCAGTAGACTTCCTCTCCAGCTCTTACGCCTCCTCCAATCTCAAGTATTGACTTGATTTGCGATTGAAATCCTTCCTCGTAGTGGGTTGCTTCATTTTGATCCACTTTCTGAATTCAGTTTCAGGGTGAATGGAACGGACCAAGGCCATGAAAACCATGTCTTCATTCGGATTGCTTACCTCTATCACTGCGGTAATGAACCGATTCATGAAAAACTTCAACGATTCGTTCCATCCATGAAATAGTCTAGACAAAGACATCATATCTTTAGGTTACGAGGTATGGAGTCTGAACTGATCGAGGAATCTTGTTGGTAGTTGGTTGAAAGTGGAGATGGATCTCGGTGGAAGCCTAGTGAACCACAAGGAAGCAATTCCTTCTAGAAAGATGGGAAAACATCTACACTAAACAGCTTCGAAGCATTTGCACCATCCTTGTACCAACTATACTTGTACAAATGGGTTTTTGGGTCTTTTTTCCCGTCATATGATGGAATAGTTGGCATCGTGAACTTTTTTGGATATTGCTCATTCAAGATTTCATCAATAAAGGGAGTCCGACTTAGTGTGGATCCCCATTCATCATCTCTCCTATTTTTATTCTCGTCCATCAATCGCTTAACCATATCTGCGATAAATGCCTCTGATGTTTGGTAGTCCTGGGGACGGCTGTTAGTCACTACGCCAAGTCTTGGCTATGCAAATGGTCTTGGTGAGTGGGCTGAAGCCTAGGATCTCCGGTCTTTGGGAGAACCACTCCCTTGGGATCCCATTGGCTTGCGGTTGGCCTAACTGGGGCAGTTTGGACATTTCTAGCATTATCTAATGCATCAGCATTTTCTACCAACTTATCATCATTAAATTGTTCTCCATCTTCTGAGTCGGAGAGGTCCATGGCTATATCCTCTCGTGGGGTTTTCACCCCTTGGTTCAAGTTCAACCTTGCGGCAAGCAGAGTACTTTTATTTCCTTCTGCGTTGATTCTCATAGTTACTGTTGTC
This sequence comes from Allium fistulosum, assembly GCA_030737815.1. Classification (NCBI taxonomy): domain Eukaryota; kingdom Viridiplantae; phylum Streptophyta; class Magnoliopsida; order Asparagales; family Amaryllidaceae; genus Allium; species Allium fistulosum. Next base: position 219,957,608 of record CM060902.1, read on the forward strand.
ACCCTTCTTTACGGCTACTTCCCATTTCCTCTATTTAGGCCAGAAATGGAAGAATTTTCTTGCTCTATGACAACCATGGGTTCAGCTGTTTGTATCGAAAATGGGCAGAACACCCTTCGGGTGTAATTGAAGAGATTAGAATGAAGAAGTAAAATGTAAAATGAGGCTAATCTAACAATCACGCCAAGAAAAATAAGCAGTAACATAATGAAAACAAGAATTTATAGTGATTCGACGTTATTTCCTGCGTCCACTTTGAAGGTTTTGATGTTTATTGCTGATTAGAAACTGAGTTACAATAGTACAATAGCTAACACTCGAATTACAATGAAGTTCCACTAGAGCAGCAGCATAAAAGTCCCTTTTAAGTTGCAATGAAGGTGATATTTATAGGTGTGAAGTTGGAAATATCTGCCTTGAATCTCGAAACCCTTTCTCAAGCCTAGGTGGGCCCACACGATCGATCTGGATTCGTTTGGGATTGATCCCTGATCGATCCACATTGATTTCGTATCTATCAGAAATTGCTTTGATTGAGCTGCGATCGATCATGGATGTTCCTGAGGTGGTATGCAAACTATGGTGAAAATCTCATCGCATTTGGATTTGTGGTTATGGAGTTATTGATCGAACAAAGTTGCAAATATGGAGTGGCTGAACCTCTCGGATCGATACGAAGCATCGATACCTTCGTATCAATCCCTTTGTGTTGATGACGTGGCATGCGCTCTTTGTAAAGATCCAAAATTTGTGCATAGAGACCGCTTCTTTTGGGTTGACCGCTTCTTTCGTATCTATCTGATGCTTTGCTTTCCATATCGATGTTTTGCCTCCATCTTCGTATCGATCATAGGCTTTTCTCTTCGTATCGATCAAGTAGGTGATTGATACGAAATGTGTAGTTGCTGGCTAAGTGAAGCGCGATCAATCTAGGAAGTGCCGAAGTCCATCGTTATGTGCTTGAACCATATGGATACGAACGATGGATGCTGAGTGATGGAGTCACGTTTGTCTCATATCGATGTCGATCGGTATGAAATGATGGATATGAAATTGGCATGTTTCTCATGATTTTTGGTCATTCTATAACTTGAGCATACGAACTCCAATTGACCTGAAATTTGGAATGTTGCCTTGCATAGCTCTTCTTATCAAATCATGCTAATTGTGGCTCGATATGGACTTGGACCAAGTTTTCCTGTATCCATCGTGAATCTGCAGATAACTGATTTTCGGAGCGGACTGTCTTCAGTCTCTAGTCAAGTCCTTGGTATCACGGCCTTGCCAAAAGGTGGGATAACATTTGTCCTCCAAAGTACGTCCTGTATGAACATGACGTGCTTTGAAAAGCTGCAATCTTCATTCTGAAAAGGCTCTGTCTGATCCACTGAATAGTTGTTGTCCCTTCATCAAGAGACGTGACCTTTGGTAGATGCAACTCTCGGTTGATTCCCATTAGTATAAATATCGAGTTGTAGACTGCTAATGATCATGCAGTTTTTGTTCTGATTGAAGGTCAAGTGATAGTAATTTTTAATTTATTGTTCTGGCTGTCACCAGGTAAGCATTCAATTCCTGTTAACTTTGAGAAGAAAACGTTAGTATAGCATGCATGCACGTATTTTAACCTGACTCCCATTCACGCTTGCACATTCACGGGTCATTGTCAAGTTCTTGCCTCTTCTTTTTAACTTTTTTTAAAATTGATTTTGGTGAAAAGAAATTCTTGCCATCGATTGATGGTTCCTTTTAGATCGAGTTTCATATCGATCCTCTCCTGGATCGATATGAAATCAGAAAGGCAACAATGATTGATGGTTGTTTTGATGTCCTTCTTCATATCGATCCTCCCTTGGATCGATCTGGGGTGCATCAGAGTGGATTTCGTATCGATGGTGATCGATACGAGATGAATTTGCTAAAGTGCGTTCCATAATGATGGATACGGTTTGGCTTGAATTGTTGTACAATGGGGATTTCGTATCAATGGATACGAGAGTTATAAGCATAAACACATGGGAACGCTTCGTATCGATGGATACAAGATGTTGAGGTTCAGATGTGCTTCGTATCGATGGATACGAAAGATGCGCTTCGTATCGAGGACGAATACGAAAGATGTGCTTTGTATCGACGGGCAAGTTGACCAATTCAATCGGTGAGGAAACTGGGATACGAATCATCTTTTATGTTGGATATAAAGGAGTATAAATACTTTTTGTACTTAGCATATTTTTCCACCTTGCTTCTATCGTCATTTCGTATCCATATGAGAAAAGGAAGAAACTGTAGATCCTTCGTCCCAAAATACCAAACCGTTAATCTTTAATCCAAATCCTTTGAGCTAGGTAAATAATCAATAAAATCATGCTTATAATGATGAGACTTGAGTTACACGCCATTTCGTTCATGGCAACGGCCATCTCTGGTGTCTTTGGCACCGGAGTGTGACTAGGGTGAGGTTGAGAGTGTGGCTAATGACAATTTGGAGATTTGGAGAAGAAGGAGGGTAGTTGGAGAGGGTTGATGGACATGGAGTCACTGACTCTAAGTCTGTCTAACTCAGGTGACGATCTCGTATCGATGCGAGGGGATGGATGTGGAATCATTAGAATACATGGAGTTTTGGAGATGGTGGAAAGTAGTCTTCATGATCGAGACAAAGAGTAAGCGTCTGGAAATGATGTGGAAAAATTGGCTTGTTGATCGATCCAAGGTGGAGCAACTTGTATCGATATGGGTGAGATGTATTCTGATCGATCCAAAATCAAAGTCCATGGATCGATACGAAGTGATGGAATGATGGATATGGGGAGCATCGATATGAATGAAGCCTATGGATGAAGTGATCGATACGAACATGTTATCGACCCGAAGGTTTGATCGATACGAACGAGTGACATGCAATCGATATGAAAGCTAGCTTCAGGGGAACGATCCGAAATGAATTATGATGGATACGAACTTATGACTTTTGCATACTCGAACACTTGACTCCGATGAGCTTTAGCCTTATATATTTGGACTCAACTGTAAAATTGCATATGTGATTATCCCTCAAAGCTCGTAGATGGAACTGTAGCTTGTTAAATGTAACAAATTTGAACATGGATCATTCTTCGAAGTCAGAATGGTAAGGTTGAGACGGTCAGCGATGACGGTCGCTCTGGTCGAATCTCGAAGTCTTATCTCTTTACCATCTTTTAACCTTGTAGAAATTTAGAGTACTATGCAGCACTTCATTACACAACATGATCACTCACTTTGCATCGGGGGGACATGGGTCTTTTTTTACCATCTAATAATGGTTTTTACCGAGTTCAACAGCTATGGATCCTGGAAGCAAGGAGTAGCAAGAAGTTCAAAGTCCTTCATTCCCTGGAATAGAAAGGCCGGATGTCCCGGCAGATACAGTGAATCCTTCTCCGGATTAACTGCCCGATACAGTAGTGATAATAAATCCGGAAGATTCCATCCAGTCCAAGATTACAGAAGAAATGCTAGGCAGAATTTTCCTTAGACACGACTATCTTTGGAAGAAGTTTGGTTACCAAGACTAGAAGATGGAGCACACAATCCGCCGGGAGGGTTCACCGTATGTAACAGATTCATGTGCTGGACTGGAACAATGCCCCCATTAAACCAGTTCATTAGGGACATGCTATTTTATCTGAGGATCGCACCTTCTCAGCTTCACCCTAAAGGATACATGCTACTCAACAACTTGTACATTATATTTATGGAACATCTCTTCCGTCCCCTAACGAGATCAGATATTTATTTAATGTCAAGAGTCGGGTGGATAATCCATCATTCACCTTCTTGGAAGCTGTTAGGAGCTGCCAAGTTGTGGCAGGCACATGGGGCAAGCTGGGCTACTTCAAAACGGAGTAGTTTTACATGAGGTGCCCACCAGGATTCGCCAGGCGATGGTTGGCCAGACATAAGTGCTTTTACTTATTTCGTTGCTTAGCCACATTTGGATAATATTGATTGATGATGAATTTATTGCTGTGTTTCTTTTACAGCTGCTATTCCACGGCCCGAAGGAGCCCAATATAAAGAGTTAGTGAGGACACTCCAAGCGGTGCTTGTTGAATTAAGAGAAATAGACGAAATTCTCACTGACAACAATTTGATAGCCGCCAGGCTTTTAGAGGAAGGACAGAGCATAAGGCTCATGGGGGTACCAAGAGTGGCCCCAATAAGACAAGGTGGAAGACGGGCTCCTATCGTGCCCCCATTCGAGGGAGCTCAGGCCGGGCCCGGCATAATAATCATCGAACCTCACGATGAAGAGGGTACATAAGCTGATCAGGAGCCCGCGGTCGTGCCTCTGCAGGGCCCTCAATCATCTATATTGAAGAGAAAAGGAAAAATTCTTGTCCACAAAATCAAGAGGAAAAAGAGCACCGAAGCAACCCAACTTGTTACTACTTCTATAGGTCTAGGACCTCTTTCCTGCAGACAAAAAGTACACTGAAATGGCTGTCGGATATTCCTATCCCAGAGGAGATACCATTGTTCCCTGATCTTAGGCTAGAGGGGGTCCACTTCCCTTCAAGAACCAGCGTAGACTTAACCACAATAGATATAGGGGAGCCGACTCCAATAAGCAAAGCTACTACAACCGATCGAGTGGGAGGTTTGCACATACATACATGCACTTCACGGCACTGCACGACATCATATGCTTCTCAATATTTGACGATGACCGATTTCCTTCTTCTTTTTTGCAGATACAATGGTAAGGCAAGTTCTATGCTTGATAAACTCCGTTCTTCGCGTCAATCGTCTGGATCATATTCTAAATCACATCGCCATGAGAGTGAAAGGGATTATAGCTGTGGTTACCATTCTAGCCGGGAACATGAGCGCTACGATAGGGAGAAAGAGAGATCACACCAAAGCAAGCGCCGCTCTAGGCCACGATCTCCGCCACCGAAAGGGCCTTCTAAACCTTCTGGCCCTAGCAAGCCCTCTTTTGAATCCTCGCACCAAACAGTGCCATTTCACGCTCCAAAAACCGACGAATAGCGTCGCAGAATTGAAACATACGCTCCTATTGTCGTAGAACAAACTGCCATAGAGCCAACGGGGAAGGAGCCATCCTCATTGTTAAACTAAAGATATATAAAAACTAGTGCAATGGGGGATGGAGCCATCCTCCCAACTTAAAGAGGATCCCAAATGATATAGAAAACTAGTGCAAGATTATGTGCATGATGCGTACAGTGAATACCATGAGTGGGTTAAAACGGTAGAGCGGGTCTTGGCTATGTCCTTCGTATGAGCCAAGGCGATTAAGAAACTGGAGGGAGACCTTTCTCACAAGGGAAAAATAATAGAGGTGCTCACTAATGAGCTTGAGTCCTCAAGAAAAACTAAGATGGAGGCTGGCCAGAGAGCTGAGGAAGCTAGGAAGTCCATGGAGGAAATGAGAAAAACTCATATGGACTTGGTGCAGGAGACGGGTCACCACAACACTGTTATTATCCGAGAAAGGGATGCTGCACTGAAAGAAGTTGTTGAATTAAAGGCAAAGCTGACCGAGGCCACCAAAGAAAAAGATGAAGCTAATAAGTTTGCCCAGGAAGCATGCAAGGAGGTGGTGAAGCTTAGAGATGAGAGGGACATCGCAAATCAAAAGGCCGAATAAGCTGACACCAGGGTTGAAAGGGAAATAAAACCCGTTGAGGCCAAGATGGAAAATGAATTTGAGGACCTCCTGGTCACCTACAATGAAAATGTTCCGAGGAATCGCAACTTGAACTGGCTTGGTGAGGACTATCCCTTCCAATTGTACAAGGCCTAGGAATGTCTAGTTGAGGATGAAAAGGCAACCTGTAAAGTTGCAAATATCGATGAGTTTGAATTGGAAACTCAAGTGTTGATCGGAGACGAGCCCAAAGTTCTTCATGACACAACCATCTCGCTGCAGAGAGAAGCCTTGCTGCTAAATATCCAGAGGTCGGACAGGGATCTGGGGGCGAACACCATGAAGCTGCTTCTGAGGTGCCCCCGGCTTCTCAACCTATGCCCACATCTTATGCCGACCCCCTAGTTGTCCCGGGGTACGATCCCAACAAGCCACATCTTTCTCCAGTCATTGAGCGCAACTCGAAAGGCATGTCGGCTCAACCCAGGAGCCAGCCTGAGGAAGGTACTCCAGACACTTCTCCTATTCTTCACCATGTAGGAACATTATCATAGGATATTACTAATATATTCTCTTATCTTTACTCAACCATAGATTCTGCATTGGCCGACCCTCCTACAACTCAAGAAGTTCATCACGAGCAGGAACTGTTAACAACAAAGGCCACAACTATGACGATTACCACTTCGGTTGGGGAGATGCATGAGAGCAGCTATATGTTTGACGACCAACTGATGGAAGCACTTCTCAACCGCCAAAGCGACCTAAGCATTGAGATGCCCTTTAACGTGGATGAAGATGTTATTATCATGGGTTCCTCGGGTCCGACCGGCAGTATCCTGATGAGCGAGCACGTGGACCGGGAGGAACAAATGATGGAGGAAATTAAGGCTGAGATGGAGCAGAGTCTTAGAGCCAATGGAGGTATGGCGGGCCCTGGTCCTACTCGATCCTCGTGCTCTCTCTGGGTGGCACCATAATTGAGACTAGCGCGCCTTATCCTTCTGATGTTGAAAGTGCCACCATTCCACTAGCTCCTCATACATCGGATACTTCAGTCCTCGTGGGCTCCCAAGGGGAGACTGCATCGATTCCCCCGGTTGGAGACAAGCCAACTAAAGTGAGCCGGGGAAGCAAGGGCTCCAAAAGAGGTCTGAGCGGTAGCTCGAGCGGATCTACGCCAAAGAAAGTTAAGAAGGACAAGTAACCAAAGGTGTAGATTAGCATTTTGACTTCCTCTTTTGTAGATAGTTAGAATAAGCTTCTTCTCTTTAGCTTTTTGTAGGCCATGTATAGATGCGGGTTCGGCCCCCCGCTTATAGGAATTCTTTGGATAGATTTTGTACGGCTTTTCTGAAGAATAGCATAAATAAAATTCCTTTTTGGTTTTTTGGCATGACTCTGCATTTATTTGCTTACGTATTTAAGCATTCACATTTCCCATTCAATGTACTCATGAAGCTTTTAGTCTCTGAGTCGAACTCAAGTTCGGTCTTTAAGTCCTGAGTTCGTGGCCTCGGGTCATAATCAAATGTTGAGTTGAGTTCCAACGTTGCGTTTTCTTAGTCAGTGGCTGGTACTTGAGTTATGCCCCCGGTTCTAGGGATAATTGACATAGTTAGTTGGCAGTCACCCTCCACCTTCACTAACTTTGATTTAACTTAGTCGGAATCGAGTCAAAGTAACATGAGTTTTGAGCGGTCGGGTCACATTCGCTCATTTGCTAGCATTTGCATCCATACTCCGGGGATTAAACTTTGTATACTGGCGGTCGATCATGCTTTCTTATTGTTTAGGATTATGTCCACACTTAGGGGATATAAGTTATTTTGTGGGTGGTCAATCGCACCCGTTTAATGTTTATACTCCAGTCCACGGTTCGGGAATCTTGAGTCAGTTGACAAACGGTCGGTCACATCTGTTTAAGGATCAGGATCTTATTCGTGCTCTGGGAATAAGGAGCCGGTTAAGGTCATGGATGGTCGGATCACATCCTTGTTGATATAGTAAGTGAAGTCGTAGATGGACGAACCCATCCTCTTCGAGCTTGAAGGGAAACGAGGTCGTGGATGGACGGATCCATCCTCCTCGAGCTTGGAAAGAAGCGAGGTCGTGGATGGACAGATCCATCCTCCTCGAGCTATGTAAAGAGGCGAGGTCGTGGATGGACGGATCCATCCCCCTCGAGATATGTAAGGAGGCGAGGTCATGGATGGATGGATCCATCCTCCTCGAGCCATGTAAGGAGGCAAGGTCGTGGTTGGACGGATCCATCCTCCTCGAGCCATGTAAGGAGGCGAGGTCGTGGATGGACGATCCATCCTCCTCGAGCTAGACGGTCGATTCACGTCCTGATTTTGGAGTTTGTACTTCAGTTCGCACTGTGGGAGCTGAAGTTCGTTGGAGAATTGTCGTGTTTCAACTCTCCTTTAATTGAGTTTTGTTTTCCCCTAAGCTTGGGGTTTCATTTAACGAGTGACCGGTCGGATCATGATCACTCTCTATCTAAATGATTCCTACTGTACGATGGAACTCAGCTCTTTGTACATCATGGCAGTTGCATGATGTATTTAGGAATCACTAATCTGGCTTGATGAGTTTGCGCTTTATTGATGAAATAGGAAATCATGGCAAACTCAGTTGCCTTATTACAAGCACAAATTATTGAATTGCATAAATAAACTTGAAAAGGAAAGCAGACTAAATGAATGAAAGCAAGTTATATGTAATAGCGACAGAGACTTTCGCTGTTCTATGCTCTCGGTAGAGTGAGACCATCAACGGTGGATATCTTGAATGTGCCGTCTCCAATCCTCCGTTCGATGACATACGGTCCTTCCCATGTTGGTTTCAAGTGCGAAGGGACTGGATAGACTCACTTAAGTATGAGATCGTCGACTTCAAAGGTTCTAGGTCGGACCTTGGCATTGTATAATCGGGCGACTTGGCTGCGATGTGCGGCTGCCCTCAAATCAGCCTCTTCACGCTTCTCATCTAATAAATCCAGAGATTTTGCAAGTAGGATGGCATTCATCCTCGGATCGTAATAAGTCACACGATGAGAAGGCACTTCTAGCTCAAATGGAATAACAGCTTTGGAGCCGTAAGAAAGTGCGAATGGAGTATGGCCGGTCGTTGACTTGTGGGTAGTTTGATATGCCCATAAGGCTATGGGAAGCTCATCGACCCACTTACCTCCAGCCTTCCCTAGTCATTTCTTCAAAATGGACTTGATGACTTTGTTGACAGCTTCGACTTGTCCATTCGCTTGAGGGTGAGCGACCGGCGAGAATTTCTTCTAGATGCGATAGTGTTGGTAGAAATTCTTAAACTCGGCACTATCAGAGTGGGCCCCGTTGTCAGTTACAATCGTTTGTGGAAGGCCAAAGCGACAGATGATGTTGCGCACAACAATGTTGATTACTTTCTTCATTGTGATAGTAGCAAGGGACTTAGCTTCCACCCACTTAGTAAAGTAGTCAACTGCAATGATGGTGTACTTTGCACCACCTTTAGCTAGAGGCATGGACCCTATTATATCAATACCCCAAGTGGAAAATGGCCATGGACTGACCCTTTGAGTAATCTTGGTTGTTGAGGCTCTCGGAATTCTGGCATGTTTCTGGCACCTATCGCATCTCTTAGCATAATCCGATGCGTCTCGGCTTACGGTTGGCCAGTAGTACCCGTACCTAAGTATCTTCTTTGCAGGGGCTTGCCCCTTAGTGTGGTCGCCACATTATCCTTCATGCACTTCCTGCAACACTCGCTTGATTTCATCGTGGACGATACATCGGAGTAAAGGGACAGAAAATCCCCTTCTGTACAAGACTCCATCTTGGATAACAAACCGCAAAGCCTTTCGGAGGACCTGTCTCTTCTCGCTCCTACGCTCGGGCAACGTTCTGTGTTTAAGATAGTTTCCGATTTGAGTCATCCACGACTCCCTCTTGGGTGTTGCCTCATGAGCCCAGTCTATCTCCACACGATCAACTCAGCAGTAAGTGTCTCCACGGGGATGAGTCCTATCTTCTATGCTTCGCCAGTGCTGGCCAGTTTTGCTAAAGAATCGACCTTTTAATTTTGCTCTCTGGGTATATAGCGGATAGTATAATAGTCAAACCAGTTTAACACTTCCTGGACCCGCATAAGATAGGAGGCCAACCTTTGGTCTCTGGCTTGATACTCTCCTCGAACCTGGCACACCACTAGTTGTGAATCGTAGTAAATTTCCACAGCGACAACTCTCAAATCCTTAGCAAGCCTCAGTCCAGAGAGCAAGGCTTCATACTCAGCTTTGTTATTAGTTGCACGGAAGTCAAATTTCAAAGCATAGCATACGGATCACCCCTCTGGGGTTTCGAGCACTACTCCAATGCCTGAGCATCGGTCATTTGATGCAAATTCGGTGTATAGCTTCCATATATAATTGGGAAGTTCACTGGTTTCGAGCAAGTCCTCCAGTATGGTGAATTCAGCTATGAAGTTCGCCAGAACTTATCCTTGAATAGCTCACCTTGGCGTATAAGTGGTATCAAATTGACTCGGCTCGATGTTCCACTTAAGTAATCTACCAAACATCTCAGGTCTTGTAAGGACTGTCGTAACGGCTGATCGGTTTAAACAGTGATCGAATGAGCCTGGAAATATGGGCGGAGCTTTCTCGAGGCCACAACAAGACAATAAGCCAGCTTCTCTATCTTTGGGCAGTTTCTTTCCGCACCCATCAATCTTTTGCTGATATAATTATCGGTCGCTGGATCCGATCCTCTTCTCGAACTAACACGACACTGATTGCGTTTGCCGAAACCGCCAGATAGACATACAACTCATGATCAACCGGCTTCGACAAGATGGGAGGTGTTGCCAGATGTTGTACTAGTGCCTGGAAGGTGCCCTCGCACTCCTCTATCCACTCGAAATTCCGTTTCCCTTTTCTGATCAGATTGAAGAAGGGAATGCACTTGTCCGTGGATCTGGAAATGAACCTTCTTAAGGCTGCCACCTTCCCATTAAGACTTTGCACTTGCTTTTTGGTTCTGGGAGTTTCAAGATTCTGAATCGCCCAGATCTTTTTAGGATTGGCTTCAATTCCTTTGGCATTGACAATAAACCCAAGGAACTTTCCAGATGCGACTCCGAAATGGCACTTCAGTGGATTGAGCTTCATTCTGTACTGTCGGAGTATGTTGAACATAGTCTCTAAATCACCGATATGGTTGTTGGATAGTCGTGACTTCGCAAGCATGTCATCTACATACACCTCCATAGTTTTCCGGATATGGTTTGCAAACATTTGGTTTACGAGCCTCTGATAAGTTACTCCAGTGTTTTTGAGTCCAAATGGCATCACCTTGTAACAATAAAGTCTCAGATCAGTGATAAAACTAGTGTGCTCCTGGTCAGGAAGCTGCATCGGGATTTGATTGTAGCCAGAGTATGCGTCCATGAAAGATAAGAGCTCATGTCCAGCTGTTGAATCCACCAGTTGATCTATTCTGGGAAGCAGGAAACTGTCTTTGGGGCAGGCTTTATTCAGATCTGAATAGTCCACACATGTCCGCCATTTTCCATTCGACTTTCTAACAAGCACTGGATTCGATACCCACTCCGGGTATAAAGCATCACAAATGAACCCATTAACTGTGAGTTTGTCCACCTCTTCCTTCAGGGTGGCAGATCTATTTGGATCCATACCGTGCCTTTTTGCTTCACCGGGACGTGCCGCGAGTCGATATTTAGTGCATGGCTCGCGATATTCGATGAGATATCACACATGTCTGAATGAGTCCAGGAAAACACATCGAGGTTTTCCCGGAGAAAATCAACCAGTTCCTGTCTCATCTGGAGGCTGAGCTGAGATCTGACCTTTACCACTCTAGGATCATCATCGTCATTGACCGGGACATCAATTGTCAACTCTGCCGGGGAAGCCTGGTATTCTTGGGCTTCCCCTTCATCGCCGTTGTCTCTAGAATCGAGGTCTTTAGGAAACTGGTCATGGCGCCCGAGCCTTGGCTTAGGTGTTAGTTGTCAATCCTTCGAGATATGGACACAAACAGATTCCTCCATGCCTTTACCTTTCTCTTTGCGTTGCGCATCTCGTAGTTCCGTAACATAACAGGCGCTTTCGGTCGCCTAATCTCCATGGATCACCCCAACTCCATTATCAGTGGGGAATTTCAGAGTCAAACACCAAGCGGCAATCGCTGCCCTAAAGTCCGTAAGGGTTGGTCGGCCCAGAAAAGCATTGTAAGGGGAATGTATATCCAACACCACAAACTATAACATTCAGACTTTCTAGCGATCACCAACACCCAACTTAACAGGTAACTCTACCATTCCAGCTGGTATGGTGGCGCTTCCATTGAAACCATGTATATGTGACTGACACGGTCTTAGATCCTTCGCTTCCATCAGCATTTGGTCATAAGCACACTTGAAAAGTATGTTTACAGAACTTCCACTATCAACTAAGATCCTCTTAATCCAAGCATGACCTATTTTGGCAGAAATAACCAACGGATCAATAGTGGGGGCCAACTCTATCGGCATCGTGGTTTCTGAAAATTATGTCGTCTGTCATCGTCCGCTGTTGCTTTGCCAGGGCCCCTTCGTCGGTACCACTACAACATTCGAAGTCCACATGCCTAATCGAACTAGCATATGATTCCATTTCCTTCCAGCTCCAATCAACCAGATGAGGACCGCCACTCACAGTATTAATCACCAACCTCCCGCCAGTACACACGGGTTCCTTAGGCCTAGCCTGGTCTTGGCCCCGATTGGGGTTGGATGGGCCTGCTCCAGTATCCTGCGGAGCTCAGACAAACTGCTCTAACTTTCTCTCTCTAATCAACCTTTCAATAATATCCTGCAAATGATGGCATTCATTAGTGTTATGGCCGTAACAATCATGGAATCTACAGAACTTCTCGGTTTGAATCAGCTTCTCTGATGACGGTTTCGAAGCTGGCTTCTTGTACTGCCCTGTATTATAGGTTTTAAGATAAACATTCTCTAGCGACGTGTTCAAGGAAGTATATCGATCAAACTTAGGAGCTCTCGGTCTCCCTCGATAGGGGTCTCTCTTCTTTCCTTGACCTCCATTACCCTTCTGCTGGCCTTGTTTATTCTGAATATTTAACTGTACTTTGCCGGAGCTCTCCCCGGTCTGCTTCACTGCAACATTACTCTGGATATCTTCACTACTGGGCCCCGCGACGTCCTTCTTCCAAGACTGTCTAGCATCTTCCTTCCTCAAAAACTGGGCTACCTTTGCAAAGAAACGGTCTAACGAAGCAGGGGGTTTCCCAGCTAACCAATCGCCAAATTCGGAATCAGGATCGATCCCTTTAGTGCATGCCATTAGAATAGAGTTGTCATTGGGATTAGTGACTTCGACACAAGCAGCATGGAACCTTTCCAGATAATGCCTTAGAGTCTCTCATGGAGCTTGAGTAACACTGGACATGGTGTTAACATCCTTCGGTCTTGTAGCATGTATACGAAACTGCTCAACAAACTTAGTAGCCAATAGGTCAAAACATGAAATAGATCCTGGTGGTAGATGGGTAAACCACATAGTCGCAATGCCTCCTAAGGAGATAGGAAAGCTTCTACACTTAACTACATCGTCAGCTCGAGCGGCATTCATAAGCCATTCATATTTCAAAATATATTGGTTGGGATCCGAATTTCCTTCATACGTCAGCAAGGTCGGCATCTCGAATCGATGGGGTGGTTCCATATGTAAGATATCATTGGTGAACGGGGTGTGACTTCTAGAAATCCCCCAGTCATCATTAGTGAGGCCTTGACTTTCTCTTATCATCTAGCATATCATAATTGGAATATCAGGCATCTGGAGATTCGGGGCCAAGGCACGGTTGGGTTCCATGTCATAAGGAAAGTCCGGTCGCTATCTACGGTCCATTCCACGCCTCCTTGGCTCCCGGGCTTCATGGAAGTGAGGATCTTGGGCATGAATGCGATGGTGAGGGGCTGGATCTAGTTGGTTCTGGCTCTCGGCATCCAGATCTATAGCAACATCAGCGTTGTCATGAGTACTGTTGCAAGGAAGAGCCCCTCCTCGGGAGGAGGGTGTAGCTTGACGCCCTATAGAAGGACCTATCCCGGCCTGCCCAGGATTTGCTGCATACGGGTGCCCGGAGGCTTCCGCGTAATTCTTATCTAATCGGCAGCGTGTAGATCTGTGACTGAAGTCAGATGACGTCGAGCTTTTAGACAGGGAATAAGAGGTATGCTCCCTTCTAGATCTCCCCCGCCTTTCTTCATTCAGATGGTACACAAGTTCTGTATTGACACGGATCTATTGAGTGAGCTCTTGACGGCTTTGAGTGAGCTCATGCATGAGGGTCTAGAATTCCTCTCTAGTTACTGGACCGCGTGGATCAGGAGCTCCAACTGATGTTTGGCCTGTAGTAGTCAGTTGCGTGGGACTTTGCATATCCCTTCCTTCGGGATTAGCGGCGTTGGAAGCGGTTCTGGTAGTGCGCACCATGTTGAATGTAGTTCTTCTTAGATCTGTAACGATCTGAGTAGAATAGAAGGAACCACTAAAAGATGGATCTGTATCTCCTCCTTAGATTTTAGCAATCCAACAACGACAGGGGATCCACAGAATCAGAGAAAAAGCAGAGTTTTCTCAGTGAAAGCACCAAAGTGTTTGTACCAAAAATGGGCACAACACTCTTCGGGTGTAATTGAAGAGATTAGAATAAAGAAGTAAAATGTAAAATGAGGCTAATCTAACAATCACACCAAGAAAATAAGCAGTTTCAGAAAGAAAATAAGAATTTATAATGGTTCGGCGTTATTGCCTACGTCCACTTTGAAGGTTTTGATGTTTATTGCTGATTAGAAACTAAGTTACAACAGTACAATAGCTAACACTCGAATTACAATGGAGTTCTACTCAAGCAGCATCATAAAAGTCCCATTTTAGTTGCAATGAAGGCGCTATTTATAGGTGTAAAGCTGGAAATATCTACCAAGAATCTCGAAATACCCTTTCTAAAGTCTAGGTGGGCCAACACGATCGATCTGGAGCTGTTTGGGATCACTCCCTGATCGATCCACATTGATTTCGTATCGATCGAAAATTGCTCCGATTGAGCTACGATCGATCATGGATGTTCCTGAGGTAGTATGCAAACTACTGTGAAAATCTAATGGCATTTGGATTTGTGGTTGTGGAGTTATTAATCGATCAAAGTTGCAAATATGGAGTAGCTGAAGCTCTCACATCGATACCTTCGTATCGATCCCTTTGTGTCGATGACGTGGCATGCGCACTTTGTAGAGATCCAAAATTTGTGCATAGAGACGGCTTCTTTCATATCCATCTGATGCTTTGCTTTCCGTATCAATGTTTTGCCTCCATCTTCGTATCGATCATAGGCTTTGCTCTTCGTATCGATCAAGTAGGTGATCGATACGAAATGTGTGGTTGCTGGTCAAGTGAAGCGCGATCGATTTCGGAAGTGCCGAAGTCCATCGTTATGTGCTTGAACCATATGGATATGAATGATGGGCACTGAGTGATGGAGTCACGTTCATTTTGTATCGATGTCGATCGGTATGAAATGATGGATACGAAATTGGCATGTTTCTCATGATTTTTGGTCGTTCCATAACTTGAGCATACAA
This sequence comes from Allium fistulosum, assembly GCA_030737815.1. Classification (NCBI taxonomy): domain Eukaryota; kingdom Viridiplantae; phylum Streptophyta; class Magnoliopsida; order Asparagales; family Amaryllidaceae; genus Allium; species Allium fistulosum. The sequence goes on from CM060902.1 coordinate 219,972,939, forward strand.
ACTCCGATTGACCTGAAATTTGAAATGTTGCCTTGCATAGCTCTTCTTGTCAGATCATGCTAATTGTGGCTTGATCCGAACTCGGACCAAGTTTGCCTGTATCCATCGTGAATCTGTAGATAACTAATTTCTGGAGCGGACTGTCTTCAGTCTCTAGTCAAGTCCTTTGTATCACGGCCTTGCCAAAGGCGGGATAACATCAGCCATATTTCTTGTAGTAGGATTTGAATGTAAGGTTAAGAGAGCATTGAGCTTATCCATCAGAGCTCTCTAACTGCTTTCCATTTTTTGGTTGATTTCATTAACCATTTTGTTCAACTCGTCTCCTGTAACGACTTCGCGTTGATTGGAGGATGCTGGCACCTGATCTCCTATGTTGGAACCATTTACTTTAGTTTGCGGATGATTCATATCTTCTCCAGCTACCACTGCCCCTATGGACCTTCCAAAGGCAGTTCTCTTCCTTCCCAGAGCCGTTGATTCCAAGCAGCAGATTTTTCAAGTAAAGATTAGGATCTAACTTCTGAACCTATCTAATCTAAAGTAGATAGCTGGATCTGAACCCTGAGTTGGCCCTCACAGTGAAAGTACCAAAATGTTAACCTAAAAAAAGGATCAACACCCTGGATTGAGCGTGAAAGCACCAGCCCTGTTTTTACAGAGCGATAATATAGAGAATAAATGTAAAAGAATAGAAATAGAAAGAAGACAAGAAATTTTTTATATTGGTTCGGCTGTTAATGAAGCCTATGTTTACTTTATAGTTTTATTATTATTGATTGATTGTTGTTACAAAGTTAGTCGGGTTACAAAGTTCTTGAATCTCCATATTTAGATTAAGCCTCCAATGTTAGAGTTCATTGGAGAATCACAATGAACCCTACGGATGACCATTGTGAGGGAGAAGAAGAGTGAAGAAAGCTTTATGCAGAATTTCAACAACCAATCCAGAAGATCCCGTTTATGTTGCAGGTAGGATTGCATTTATAGAGGTTGGAGAGCTACCGGGCCAAGCCTGCTTGCGACATGCTTGCAGATCAACACAGGAAGGCACACTGGAGGTTATGCTGCGACCCGAGCTAAAAGGATGGATCGCTGGCGATCCATAGGATTGGTTCAAAGACAAGTCAATGCCTTAGCGTTCTCCCATTTCCTTGCTCTATGAAGTTCGCAGCTGGTCGATGCAATAGCATGGATCGCTGGCAGTCCATGGTATATGGATCGCTAGCGATCCATATACATAGCCTAATTTTGGAATTTACCTTCTGGATAACCTTTGTTGTCTTTCATCGATGTTGTTCGTGAACTCCCGAGTTAATGCCATGGATCGCTAGCGATCCATGCCCTTAAAGTATTTTTTCTTTCTTTTTTCTTGACTTCCTTTGGCTCCTTGTTCTAGTCCCTTCAGTTGGCTTTTGAGCTATTCTGACTCAATGGAGTTCTTTCGACTTCTTCTGGATTCTGCTGGGTTAAAAACCCGGATAACAATAATGTTATCAAATGTCCCATACCAGACGGTATTACTAATCTGTTTACTCAATATTAGCACTATATAGAATTCCAAACAATAAAATTTTATTAAACAAGTCCAAAGAATAGCTGATGAAATATTATTGAAAGTCCCATACCAATCAGTATTATAACTCTGTTTATTCAATTTTTTCCCAACCAAGCCGGTTTTATAGTGGTCATTCACTATTTTATATATAAGAAAACAAGTGTGAGGCATAAGTACATCAGCAATTACATCGACATAGTTAAGAAATAGGAGTGAGACCAAAATGTCTCGACTACTACCAGAAACAAAAACCACCTCATCATGAGAAGAGGAATCACTCTCTACGTCACAAGAAACAGAGGATTGTACATGGATGAAATCTTTAGATAATCTAGAAATGGTGGAAACATAACCAATCGACTTCTTGGAACTTATATATTTCCTATCCTAACTACTGTCTTCCAATGTTTCCTTGTTTATCTGACTATATTCACCCTCCTCAGCGAGCACTAAAATGCACAAAACATATGGTAGAATAATGACCTCTATTTCCCATCCACATCCGCCACAAACTTGTTCAGCTGACCGTTTATTCAATATTCTTGTCACATGGAAATAGAAACACACAAAGCACACAACTTATATTGATAAGTGATTTTATTATATAGGAAAACTATACTTATTCCAAATCTTTAACAAACACACACACGCACACACGCACACACACATATATATATAATAAAGTAGATTTCCTTTAAAATCAAGAATAAGGACTTAATCCATAATATACATATCTAAACTTCTTTTCTATATTCAAATCTCATAGAAATTTATTTTATCGTCACATAATACATACATACATACATACATACATATATATATAAGTTACAACTTAATTTATTATATTTAAATAAAAAAATTAAATGAATTAATAAACTTCAAAATCAATTTATTTTATTTTTATTACATAAAATATATCTTTGAAATTCCTTTCTTATACTCAAAATCCTAGAATACACTTTAAAAACCGTAAAATGTTAATAAGAAACATTTCAATAAAATTAAGATGTTCTTTGGACAAGAATGAATTCAATAGGGTTGGTGTATGTACATCTACCTATGAAATTTGGTGCACTTTGAAAGTAACTCATGAAGGAATAAGCAAAGTTAAACAAAGTGAAATTTCAATGTTGAAAAACCAATTTCAAAATTTCAGAATGAATCAAAATGAAATATTAGTGATATATATTCATGATTTCAAGACATTCACACTCTCTTATAGCACTAGAAGAGACATCCATAGATTTTCATATTATTTTCAAAAATCCTTAACTTTTTGATGGATTAATGGGAACGAATGTCTTATCTATCGAAGAAGCTAATGATCTTTCTACGATAAACCCAAAGAGTTAATAGGAAATATCATGTCAAACAAACTGAATTTGCAGGAAAAAAGAGTTCAGGCTCAAGAAAATAAAACGATAGCATTTCAAAAAGGAAAAGAAGAATCCGATGTTGATGACAATGGTTTTGCACTTCTAGCAAAAAAATTCAAGAAATTCCCGAAACTAAGAAAGAATAGACATTTTGGAAACAACAATGGTAACAAATCATGTTCATCACTCAAATGCTATGAATGCAACAAGTTTGACCACATAAATAAGGATTGTCCGATCTCAAAAAGGAAAAGAATAGTTTCAAGAACAAAAATGAAAGATTCTTTTAGAAGAAGAAGTAATCCTTTCAAGTTACATGAGATGATTCAGACTCATCTTCATCTTTAAAAAGTAAAAGCGATTCAAAACAAGAAAATGTTTGTTTCATGACCTCAAACGACGACGTAAGTGATATTTCCTTTGATGGTCTTGTAAAAATTAATTCTAAACTATTAGATAAACTAAAAGATCTTAAAAGACCAATATATAAAGAAACCTTAGCAAAATTAAATAGGACTAAATTAGAAGTAGATTTATTAAAAGATATACAATTCTAGAGTAAGAACTAGTTAAATCACAAGAATCTTGCTATAATTTAACATCTCAAATCACTATCTTAAGTAGTGAAGTTGATATTTGTAAAACTGAGAATGTTAAATTAGCAAAAGAGAATTGTAATTTACCTTCTAATATTGATTCACTTAGTACAGAGATAAAAGAGCGTAGAAATAATTTTGAAAATCTGTCTACGAATGTTTTAAATTTTAATAATGGAAGAGAGAATTTATCTAGAATCATAAATAATATATGGTCTTCTACAAATAAAAACGGTTTGGGCTTAAAAATATAAATAAATCAAAATCTATTCCTAAACACTACAGTTCACTATATACTAATTTTAAAAAGGAAAGGAAAGCTATTCAACCAAAACCTTGTTGAGTCAAGATTTTTATAGAGTTTTGATTTCTGACAAAGGGATAAGCCGTGATCGACAAAAAGAAGTTATTCATTGTTTTAAAGAGACACAAAGAGCTCCATACATTAGAGGTTGATTATTTGGTATGTTAGTAGTGTTATTTATGTTAAAATCTATCCTCAAATAATCTCATACCTTCAATCTTTGAATATAAATGTATATATGTATGAGTGCACATTAACTGTGCAGTCTGGGCTAAACCGGTCGACCGGTTTAAAACAAGGCGGTCGACCGTTTCTGCCCAGAATGCACAGATAACGTGCACAAGTGTACATAACGTATATATATTCAAATTCCTGTCTACTGGTCCATTTTGACCTGTCGACCGTTTTCAAACAGAAAGCAACCTTCCGTACAGACACTTCCTTTTCTTCAACGGTTGCTTCTCTTTCTCTTCACCAATGATCATGACCTTTGTTTGTACCTTTTCACAAAAGGTTACAACTGTTTATTTCTTATATAAACATCATGAAATCATTATTTCAATTAACCAATTCTATTATTCTAATCTCTATTCTATTGATTTCTATCTTGAACTCTCAAACATTTCAATTGCTTATTGAATCATTGAAATTATTTCATATCTTTTGATTCAATTAAGTAATATACTTCCTTCAATCTTCACAAACATCATTCACATACTTTGAGGATAAGATTATAGGAAGGGTGTACTACAAGTGACAAATCAGTGTTATCAAGAGCACAAGTTGTCAACGACAATTGTATTTGTTTTTGTTGAAGTCCTCAGTGTTGTAAGAGGCACGAAATCCCGTTCGGCTGTTCGGGTGTTGTAAACCTGTTCCTCCGGGTGAAGCGAGGTAGTTGGTTGTGAAATCCAGATAGAAGTCTGGGACTGGACGTAGGACGGGAGGTCCGAACCAGTATAAAAATCCCTGGTGTGATTTTTACTGTTTACTGCATTTACCATTCTATATCTGTGAATTGCTATATAGTTAGTTTATTGAATATTTACTTATATAGCAATTGTATATAACATTCCGCATATATTAGTCCATATTACACGATCCACAATTAGTGTGCACAAGCGTACACACTTTCAAACCTATTATTAAAAGTGATAAACCTATTAAGATATGGGTTCCAAAGACCAAAAAATTTCTCATTAGAAATAAGTTTATAGAAACTTTTATATATAGTGTTTATAAAAATTATTATTTTATTTTTAAAGGGAACTCCAAACCTTCTTGGGTATGGTTTCCTAAGACCTAACTCTTAGGACCCTAACTAGAAAGTAGATATCAACTCAAATTAATATGTTTTGCAGTACCAAATAACAAAAAAAAGCAAATGGGTACTCGAACATGGTTGCTCTAAGCACATGACAGGAAAAAAAGAAATGTTATCAAACATTATCTACTCAGATGGAGAAACCATCACTTTCGGAGATAACTAAAAAGGATGCATCATTAGAGAGGGGGATGTAAGTGACAATGGTATATCAATTCACCTCTTATTATAAATGTTTTATTAGTTAAGAACTTAAAACAGAATCTACTTAGCATAAATACTCTTTATGACCAAGGTTTTAGTATTTATTTTTAAAAGGATAAATGTAATATATTTAACCAAAATAAAATTTTAAATTTTGAAGGAATTAGAAAAAAAAATTATGTTTAAATACAAAAATAAATCATAATATTGATATATGCTTATTGGCTAAAGATAATGATCCTTGACTTTGATACAAAAGATTTTGTCACATTAACTTTAAATCCATAAATAAACTATCTAAAATGATTTAACAAAAGGTTACTGAAAATGGATTTTAAAGTAAATAATATATGTGATGCTTGTCAGCTAGAAAAATTAACAAAATCATCATTTAAATCAAAGAAAATAATATCTACATTATAACCTTTAGAACTACTTCATTTGGATCTTTTTGGTCCGAAAAAAGTACAATATATAAACCATAACAAATACATTTTTGTTATAGTAGATGATTTCTTTAGGTATACTTGAACATTATTTTTAAAACATAAAAGTGAGACCTTTGAAGTTTATAAATTTTTTGCAAAAATGATTCAAAATTTAAAGAATCTAAAACTTAGAAATATTAGAAGTGATCATGATAGCGAAGTCAAAAAACGATCTATTTAATAATATTTGTAATAAAAAGGGTGTTAGCCATAATTTTTCCTTTCCTAGAACTCTACAACAAAATGGCATTGTAGAAAGGAAAAATAGAATGCTATAGGAATGCGCTAGAACCTTACTTAGTAGTAGCCAATTACCAAAGAATTTTTGGCAGAAGCTATGTCTACTGCTTGTTATCTTCTATATCGTATCACTATAAGACCTCTAACGAAACACAAACCATATGAACTTTTTTATGGTAGAAAACCAAATATTTCATATTTTATTATTTTCAATCAAATGTTTTATCTTACACACCAAAGATCAATTAGGAAAATTCGATCCAAAATCCGATGAAGGCATATTAATTAGATATTCAAAACGAAGTAGAGCATACAATTTTTTTAATAAAAGATCAAAAGTAGTAGTTTAAACTTTACATGTATTTTTTGATGAAAACTTATAGAAATGGCAAGGATAATGAAGAAGAAATCATAATTAATAATTTGCCAACATTAGATAATCCTCCTCAAGAAACTCAAATTATAAATGATCTTAGATCTCCTCCACGTATATTAAAAGATCATCCACATGAATTATAATTGGTGAAGAAATACTACCATTAAAACTAGAAGATAATTAAATCAAATAGACTATAACATCTCGTTGTTTGAGTAATTACAATAATATTTATTTTTGATTTTGATTTATTTGAAAAACAATGATCTAAATTCAAATTTGGAATTTAAATTATAGTACTGAAATGCTAAAGATGTTTAAAAATTTGTTTTGGAAAATAAATAATATTTGAGGAGTTTTGATATTTATTTAGAAAACAAAACAATTATTTTATAATTGAAAATTGAAGATTAATATTTTAATAAAATAAAAATCATTATAAACATAAAACAAAATTTGGGTTAAAACACCTCGAATAGAATTTTAATTAGATGTCGAATAATGGCTAGGTATTAAGTCGGTTAAGGGTTTGAGTTTATTAAAATATAAAAATTTAAATTTGATTGGACCTTAAATTTTTATACTTATCCAAACTAATTAATATATTATTTCCTTAAGCTTCAACTGTAAGTATCCCTAGCCTATATTAACCCTTTACTTTCATCACTCTACTTCATCATTTCTGCCCGACGTTAGTAAACATCTACACACCATTACTTTGCACCATTTTCATCACCATCATTAATATATTCTTCACTGGATAGCAAAACAAAGTGAGTACTCTCTTTCATTTTAATTTATAATATTTTTCCATCTCTTCTCACAAAGTCAGTACTATGATCTTCATCAATAAACTATATATATATATATATATATATATTAACCCATCCAATTTATAAACTTTGGTTAATGTCACTTAATCTAATGAGTATCTCTACACAAGTCAGTGAGTATATCCTCTGCCATAACTTAAATATTTTGAGTGATTTTCTTTGTTTCAATTATATATTTCACTACAAAGAACAATAACTGAAACAATAAAACATATGTAGCCTTAATGAGCATATAGCCTCAATGTCCATTGCCCTTATTACTTGTGTATAAGCAATTGATTGTCCACAAGTTTTTATGTACACATGAATGAACATTGGCACTCATGTAACCTAGAATATGTACGTACATTTTATTAATATTTATAAACTTGCAAGCATGACTAGAATGAGATTAATAAATGTGTCCACGTGTATATACACACATTCCCCGTAAAAACTTCTATCCCTTATAACTCAAAATCTAAAATGAATTTGATCACTCAACCAAAAGAGAAATTATAGAGGGAAGTGAGATGAACAAAACGACTGGCTTTTGTCTTGTTTTCAAAGTCCATGTGATTAGAAATGACATTGTCATATCTGCATATGTATTGTGGACAAGTGCACTAAGGTACCAGTAGGTTCGTATTGCGTAACTGAGTGCAATAATGGGTTCGGTTTGGTCATCGATGGCCTCAAATGGCAAAATTATGGTCAACTAGCTAATAAAGGAAAAAAAATAAGTGTTGTATGTATGCATGTTTATAAGAGAGGTGCAAATCAATAAAGCAAATGCATCAAAAGAGAATAAAACAAAAAAAATTATAGGATGTGCATGTTTCCATGCACATAAAAGAAAGAAGTAAATCTGATAAGTAAGTAAAGCAAAAGAAAACAGGGAAGGTGTAACGATCCGGTATTTTCAACCATTCGCATCCACATATGTCGGACTTGAATTGCTCAAAATATCATATTGTTAATTTATATTTAGCAAAACTCAGCATATATAGTAAATAAAATAATCACAGAATCATAGACACAGAGTAATATAACAATAATAAGCAGTGGAATAGATAGATAGTAGTTCATGAAACTACTATATAAACGACAGAGTTTGAAATAAAATACAACAGAATATCTTAAATACAATGAAGTCTCAAATACAAACAGATGACATCTCTGGACAAAATCAATGGATAACTGAAAGCTGAATAGGTATAGATGGATCTCCAAGTGAAGCTCCAACTCCAAAGGAGAGTCTCAAATGCTGTAACACTCAATCTGACCCAAGCGTAAAGCAAAACACAAAACACTCGAGGCAAGATTAACATTCTTATATTAATAAATTCAACTCAAGTGAAATGTCCACAGAAATACTAGTAACTTAAAGGATGTTTGGGATACCCATCCTCTAAGGATCCGTGGAACTATCTACTATGTAGTAATATACGCTATTATAATATGTCTATAGTAAAGTAAAGGTATCAAAATAGCGTTAAGGCGTTACCCATATCCCCCTTAACACATTTTTATATATTCCCATAGTCTATACAGTACCATAATTCCTCCGTAAACTGGAGGGCTATCAGAGGGCACTCCATAGGTATGGTACAAACCAAACTCGTAGAAGGCGCGATAGGGCAAGTGATACAGCACTCGAGGCAATGCCAGGGTAGATATACCGCTTGCAGATCCGGACTGGTGGTAACGCATAGCAGCTACTACCGCCCACCTCGTGGCACACTCCCAAAATCAAAGGGTGCACCCAATCAAATCACAAAAGCAATAGAATGGTATCGAAGAAATGTGTCTGATAGGAGGAATGACCTCACTTGGCCCGGCGTAGCTCCTGTTTTAGCCGCATCAAGCTGACTCACGAGAGTCAGGGCTACGTAAATACCATACAGAATCGTCACCAAACCATCCTACTTCATTCTGGAATCTCCACCGTGTACACAGTTGTTAAAGTGGTTTTTGGTATTGGCAGAGAGTATGACAATATCTGATCCCGATCTCTTTAACAACCAAATGTTATTATAACACCGTGGTCATTTCATTTCAAATCATATTTCAGAACCAAAATATCATATCTATTTCAAAACCATATCAATACGACATCATTATTCACTCAAATAATATTCATTTCCAAAATTATAATACTTTCCAAAATTTTAACACTTCCAAAATTATAACATTTTTGAGCCTATAACACTTAGGAAATCATAACACTTTGAAAATTCATAGCACTTTGAAATCATATTACTCCCACTTAAACAGTTTAGATATTAAAATAGTATATATAATAAAATAGTTTATATAATAAAATAGTTTATAAAATAAATAATTAGTATATTAAAAATAGTTAAAAATTAAAATAGTTTATATTTAATTAATTTATAAAGTAAAATATTAAAATAGTTGTAAATATATTTTAAAATACTTTATATAATAAAATAGTTTCCTCAAATTTCACAAATCGATTCAGATCAACTCGAATTCCAAAATTCAATTTAATTTAATCTTAAATACATATATAAACTACAATTTAAACCATTTCAATTTCAATAGATTTCAAAACTTAAATTCATTTATATTTCAAATTCAACCTTACCATTATTTAATATTGAAAAATTCACTTAGTCAATCCAATATCATTTAAATAAAACCTTAAATTACAATTTATGTAAACCAAATATTCCCTTCAATTTATTTACTTGAAATATTCATTTAATCACTTTAAATTAAAATCAAGTTATAAATCATATCTTTAAAATCTCAAATTTAATAAGTTTTAAATCGGTTTTATTTAAGAAAAATTCGAATAAATTTCAAATTAATTTATGTTTCTCTTTCCAACTTAATTTATTAAAATTATTATAAAACCTATATTAAAGATATAATATCTTAAAATCAATATTTATTAAAACCACATATATTTCTTTTCAAAACCTTGGAAATCATTTTCAAGATATATATATATAGACCAATGGTGTCTGTATATAATTTTCTATCCTATGTCAAGTGATACAGATATTTATCATTTCAATCCGCAATTTAAATATCTACGGGTATATATCTTTTCAACCCGCAATCCTAAATTCAATGAAAATCGCTCGGGTTTATTATTTCAACCCATAATGATTTTCTTCTATTCTACAAGATAGTTCGGGTATGTATCATTTCAACCCATAGGGAATTCTATACTAACAGGGAACTTGCAGAGTGAGAACAGTAATGATAATAATATAACATATCAACAACAGGCATATATCATCAATATAAATAACAGATAATGGTGTCAGATGTCACAGGTGAACAGTTACAGATAATGACATATATATATCAATTTAAATAACTAACAGCAGCATATTTCAATTGTCGTTTCAATTGAAATCAAATTTAATAAATATAAGAACATTAATCATGAGTGATTGCTCACCTTTCGAGGCTAGAGAGATTTAACAAAGAAATGAGCTACGAATTCCAAAGAAACGCTAGATGGACACGATTCGATGAAGAAAATAGGCACGACGGACAAAGCTGATGATGGGAAATCGATGAGAACTAATCAGAATCAATTTTGATATAAACCGAAAATAGATACATTATTATCATATTGTATATTTTTTAAATAATTTAATTTAAGACAAATATTAAAAAAATTCAAAATCATATTTAACTTACATAAAAAAAAATAACTTATGAACTTATAACGTTTTAAAAACCAATATTATATACATATAAAAGCTAGAAATATTATATACACAACAACATATGCAGACCCATGGGTAACTACAACTAATAGTACTATCATACAAACTGATTATATATGGATATATATATATATATTACTTATACAAATTTGTATATAACAACAGATTTTGAATTACTTATAACATATACACTTTTTTTATAGAACAAATAGAAACAAAACTTTACCTTTATCATATATACTTTTTAGAACAGGTCAACAGAACAAACCATATATATATATATATACTTACCTAAAGTAACCAAATAGATTAACATATATAAATAACATACATATGCCGACTCAATGCTCGAGAATAAATATGTGCAGACTCCATTCATAGACAAATGTATTTAAATATATATATAGAACTAGTTTTATAAAAGTACTTTTATGTATATGCTATAAAAACATATATATAATATAAACTTATAGATATAAACTAATATACACCTATATATATATATATAAATTCATATAACTTATACAGTAAACCAGCAAATAAAAGTTTATAACTAATATGTATAAAATAACAAATAAAAGTTTATACAACAGAACACATTATATGTAAATAAAATAATTTACTTATATACAATTACACGTATGCATACTAACCTATATATATAAACTGTTACAAAATTTTACTGCAAAAATATTAACATAGATTTTTAATAAATTCTTTAAACATTATATGTATATATATATAATTTATTGAATAAACAAACATATATTCGCATGCAATATATATGACATATACAAGACTTACATATTCAATATACTGTACACTATATATATAAGATTTATATAGACTCGCACCTTATAACTACATATACACACGAGCAAATGGCTTACGGTGCTAGGCTAGGGCGGAGAAGCAGGGCAGGCGAGGCGGAGGCGGGTTAGAGATGAGGGTGAGGCCGAGCTGATGGGTTGTGGGTTCAAGGAGGCTTCAGGTGGCGCCAGAGGTAGCAAGGTCGCGTGAGAAGTTTTGGCCACGGGGAAGAAAAGAGAGGCGATGGCGTGGAGCCGGAGTTGCCTGAGCTCGGGTTGGTGGAGATGTGTGAGGAAGAATGTAGGCCAGAGAAGGAGGGAATAGGCAAACGAGAGCGGGGCTAGGCCATGAAGAAGGACATAGGAATATATATGAATAGTTGTATATGTTATATAAAAATATCTCAAAAGCAAATGAACAGTCTAGAAAAAATGAACCGATATAAATTTTACCAGTGGGAAAAGAAAAGTTACGAATTAATTTTTTTTTTGGGAATATCAATGGCTAGTTGATGCATTGATAGGCACGGTAGAAAATGAAGAGACAAAAGAAATCCCAAAAGCCAAAAATACAGAAGCGATACAGTAAATCTGTCCACGGGTTCCGCCACTTACCGGAATTCTGAAACACAGAAATGAATATACCGCAGAAATCAGCACGACGAGACGATCAAAACGGTATACAGATATCAGCGCACGATCATCCTATCAAAAGTCGATAATCGGTACCGGTAATGCTGCTAAAATGCCAGAAATAAGATAGATGGAGCAATAGCTGTCAAAATTTGGAGAAACGAAATATGACGTCTCACTCAGAAGAGGATTTACAAATTTATTGTATAAAAATATTCAGGTTTGGAAAACATTTAATTCTCATCAAATATTAACTGATTTAAATTGAAATAAATTTACACTAGAAAATAAACTTCTATAATTTCTGATGAAAATTTACCATTTGCTATGTTTAAATAGACGTATTCCAAATATCAAATTTTATTTTAAAATATTATTATTTAAAAATTTCACAAAAATTCAGTTAAATATATTATTAAAACTAATAAAATTTACGGGTCGTTATAGAAGGGGACGTGTGCATGTTCTGATCAGGTGAAATGAAGGTGATGATGTTTTAGAGCACAAAAAGAAAAGAAAAGAAAAAAAGAAACTTTAGAAACAAATTTAAAATTTATAGTAATATATATACACACATACATGAAACCATAAAGGATACTTCACTTCATTTATTAAGAAAAGTGGCGTGCATATGCACGATGACATGATGTGCACTACACACGATTTCATTTGAAATGTTGTTTAATTTCTTGAATATATAAAAATATATATTACAGATGTTTTGTGTGCATTAACTGTTAAAATTTTATATTAATTATATTGCTAGTACACTTAAGATATACTATATTTTGGAATTTAAATTGAATTTAATGGAATAAATCTTAATTTAAATAATTTAAATTAACTTTGTCTTGAGTATGACTTGTATTGATATGTGTTCTAATTTACAATGCTATACGTGTTTATTTATTCATGAATTCCATCATTGCAAGTTAATTAGTTTATTTTTAACCTAATTGTATATATTCAATGTCATGTTTAAAATTGCTTTTGTTATAAATGATGCTATTAACAACAAGTTAAACCATATTTAATGAGCATAACTAACCCAATGGGTTATATGATTGGTTTAAAACGATATTTCAGGAATGAATGTCATTTGGGATGACCAAATGATTTTAAAAGAAATAAATTTAACATTTCTAAAGTTTAACATAGGATTTGACTAGTAGATTACTAGCATCCATCCTAGTGGACTGATTCAAGGGTCGCAACCTGATTCATGGCAACCTTGTCCCTTATCACTTTGTCCAGACGATCCGGTGCCCAAACATAATAAAGCTATCAAAGATAATAACAATTGTCGGAAACATAGTGCAAACAAAGAGAAGCAGTGCCACTGCTGGAGATATAATGCAGTGGACTATAGCACTTGTAAGATTTATCATGCCTACAGATGCCTGAAGGGTACGACAACTAGGAGAATGTGGGAAGTGCACATCACAACTGACCGGAAGTGTACGGGTAAAATAGACTGGGACAACTTGCCGGGGCAGATTAGTCTATGTAGAGGGTAAATCCATAGATGATATTTATCAGCGTGTAATCCTTTTGGATTCACAAGACAGGAAGATGACTTAAGCCTTCTCATAAGTATTAGTAAAAATGTCATTTTACTCAAAAATGACTATTTTCAAATGTTGACTTGAATTTATACAATACAAGGCAAATCATATAATATGATGGGATATGATATCCTAGTTAATTAAAGTTGCAACTGTGTATGTTATATTAGATAGTGGCGTGACATGGGTGTTATAACTGATTTGTCAAAATGGGGTTTGGGAATTTGTTTGGTGTGTGTGACCAGTGTGTAACTTATATGCCCCCAAAGAATCTGACATAACACATTCATTTACATTTTATTGCACGATTATACTAATAGCTAAATTTCTAGCCTGGCTCGAGGTTTTGTTTTATGGCAACTCCTCGAGTAAGACTGAGGTTGTTTTACAGGTCAATATTATGACTGTATGTGTTTTATAGGCTACGATATATAGTCGGAGCAGATGACAATTTCGAGTATTTACTCTGCTTAATATTATACTGAGATTTCATGTTATCGATCGATCTAATGTACTCGTTTGATGAATTGTATATATGAGATAATATATCAAATATTAAGATATGTTATAAAATTCATTATTTTATTCACTCCGATTGATAGTTGGGAAATTTTAATCAGCGTCTCTAATATTGTATTATTCAAGTCCTTCCATGCCCATTGATATATGAGAGATCACTCCTTTGATATATGAGAGATCACTCCTTTCGTGCCCACTGATCTGAGTTATCGGATGGTAAGCTCTCTTTGATATTTCGGCCACCGGAGCCGGGGCGTTATATGGGCGTTAAAAGTGCGTTTTTAAATGGCTTTATAAAACAAAATGTATTTATAGAACAATCGCCTTTATTTATACATGAAAATTTCCCAAATCATTTCTGTAAGTTGAAGAAAGCTGTTTATGGTTTAAAACAAGCAACCCGTGCTTGGTATGAATGATTAAAAAGCTATCTTATAGCTTCTGGATTTGAAATGGCAAAGGTAGATCAAACGCTTTTGATTAAACAGAAAAATAAGATATTTTAATTATTTAAGTATATGTTAATGATATTATATTTTGTTCCACAAATGAAAATCTATGCAATGAATTTTCAAATATTACAAAAGTGAATTTGAAATGTCTCATATGGAGAACTTTCCTATTTTCTTGGTTTACAAATTAAGCAATTTAAAATAGGCATTTTCATTAATTAAGAAAAATATTGTAACAATCTACTTAAATGTTTTGGTATGAAAATACTTTTAGTACACCGACACCAATGAGCATTATGGTACATCTAGATAAAGATGAAAACGGTAAGAATATGAATCAGAAATTATATAAAAGTATAATCAGCTCATTATTATATCAGACCATAAGTCATGCCGACATTACTATGAGTGTTTGTATGTATGCACACTTTTAAGAAAATCCAAAAAAAATCAAATTTTCGAGTAGTAAAATGAATTTTGCACTACTTAACCAACACTAGAGACTACATATTCTTTTACTTGAAAGAATATCCTTTCGAGTTAGTATTATATAATGATGCTGATTTCAAAGGATGTAGGATGGACAGAAGGAGTACGAGCCGTACATATCATTTCATTAGACAGTCTCTAGCATCGCGGTTTAGTAATATACAAAATTGTGTTTCACTTTCGACGTGTGAAGCAGAATATATTTATGTTACTTTGGCATGTGCTCAAGTAATCTATATGCGACAAACGCTTCAAGACTTCGGAATTTTTTTACAAAATCTTTAATTTTTTTATGATAAAACAAGTGTTATAACCCAATCTAATAAACCAATCAATCATTCTCGTACAAGACAGATAGTTATTCATCTTTATTTTTTATAAGACACTATAAAAAAGGAAATAATTTTATGAGAATTCGTAACTTTTGAAAATAAAATAGCTGGCATCTTTACAAAACCGTCAAATGAAAACACATTCAGTAAACTTCAAAGAGAACTAGGAATTTGTTCGTTATAAGAAATAATATAATATTCTAATATGAAGTAAGGTATGATAGCTAGCAATAAAAGTGAGCTAATATAAGAAGTATTTGAAAATAAAACTAAACTTTAAGTGGTTAATATCAAAATAAAATTCTACCTCTTGAAAGAAGAAAACTATAAGTTTGGTCAGGAACCAAGTTAAACTTTAAACCATATAAAACTTACCTATATCAAGATATTTCATTAATATTTAAAGCCTTCCATAGCTAGTATTTCAAAGCACAAGAAACAATCTAGTTCAATCAATTTTTTTTCTAAAGTTAACAACGGTCTCATCAAAGAATGCATCTTTGTCAAATTTACATCTCCTTCAAATGATAGTTCATCTTCACTAAAGTTTACTACACCACCAATCGATCACACCGATCATTTCCCTAGAGGAAAGAAGGTGAAACAGTCGGTTAAATTTAACGGCTATTAACAACTACCAATGACTATCACATTGATGATCTTAACCACTATCAAAAAGAAATGCTCGGACTTCAAAAAGAAATATGCTGGGAATAGCACAAATATGGAGAATATCTTAATTTTATTAAGAGATATCTACTAGCACTCTATGGTAGATCACCAACAAAGAATAGTGTTTGTAAAAACTCTCCTAAAATACGACAACCCTACTAAAAATATACAAGCCCAAGCAAGCAAACTTATGGGAACCGGAGTCATCCGAAGAAGAATCAAAACCTTCGAAGAACAAATGAATGGGTGTTGTTATATATATAATGTTTAAAAATTATGCATCTTGAATTATATAAATATATATAATAAATGAAACAAGTATTTTTTCTACATTCTGACAAAATCAGTCGACTTTATAATTAGTCGACCGACACACTCATCAATCAACTAATTATCAATTTTTAGTCAAAGAAAAGACCCTTTTTTGCACTATTTGCTCTCAGATTAGGACTCTATAGTTTGACACTCAATCAGCAAATTGCTACCCCATTTTTCATCAACTGGTTTTCATACAGAAATTTCTTTCAATAAAATGAGAGTTGGTCAAACTGGCAGAACTCATGATGCTTGTACCCATTCACTTCCCAACCAACGCCTATCCGGCCCTTTATCAGTACTCCAACCGTAACATCCCAAAAATTTAACGATATATTTAATAAGAAATTTAAAATAAAATAAAATAAGGACAAACAAGAAAATTTTCAAAAACGGCCGAATTATGCTACGAAACTTGCATTATTGCATTCGTAGCAATTTCCTGTATGATTTTCTTATATAACACTTCGTTATCGGAGTTAGTACAAATAAGTTAAGGTCGTTGAAAGAATCGAAAATAGAATAATTTTTTTTTAAAAATACATAAATTAATATAGGGACCAGTCGACCCAATGAGGTCGATGGTCAACCGGTAGCAACCGACCTAGGGTGCTAGGCGATTTACCATGGCTAGGTTAAATCAACAGTGCTGAGATGCGTTCGAACGGTCAAGATGAGTTACTTTGTCACCAAATTTTTGATGGTATGAGATAACTACAAAGGTTCAACAACCTAAATCTAAAGGCCTAAACTATTTTCCAACTCGGATAAATTATAGCCTGACCTAATCCTAGTTCTTACATAAGTTTACAGAAATTAAACTCTATCATCATTTTCTTTCTCCTCTAAACCCCCAAAATTACTTAAAATCAAAATAAAAATCAACGTAAAAGGATACAAGCAATTGGAGATAAACAAAGCAAGCGAAGCTAGCATTCAGAGAGGCGTTTCTCGAGCAAAGCAAATAGGAAGAGCTTAGACTTGAGGTTAGTGGAAACAACTTTAATAAGATGATTATTACAGTTAGATTTAGACTATTTCAATTGATTTAGGATGTTAGAAACCCAAATTAAACATGTTAAACCCTAAGTTAGAATCTATAATCTTAAAATAGAAATCTCGGTAAATAGTTAAACTTGAAATTGATGTATAACCCCTTTTACAGAAACCCTAAATCAATAAACTCCAAGCTGAATTGCAAATTGAAATATGAATGCGTCCTGTAGTAATTAGGGTTTAAAAACTGCTAACAACATGCGACTAAATGACGAACAAAATCTAAAATCTAAAATTATAGGGAAACCCTAATTTTACTACATGACCAATTAACCCTGGAACCCTAGTGATCGGCTAGAAGGGAACATCGGTCGATCGCTCGAAACAAAAATTGCAAATGTTGAACCTCAGCCTAAGGCCCAAGTTAAAGAATAAAAATTATATAATTTAGGAAAAATTATGTAAATGGAAATGTTTTGTTGATCCTATTTTAGGGCTAAGTACATGCTAGGGAGAATAAGGAAGTCAGTTCCCTACCAAATGACATAGGTCATTGTGGTTTGGGTAAAGGTGAAATACTCAATGGAGATCAAGAGTTAACTAGAGCAATGTATTCCGCATACATGGAGTTGACTATGGCGATGTATTTCGCATACACAGAGTCGACTAGGGCGATGTATTTCACAGATGCTCAGGGGGTGTTCCATAGTGGACGTGCATCACTGATGGAGACACCAGTTGAGTGAGCCTAGTGCTAATAAGTGTTCTTATATGCATGGATTTTGACACAACGTGATATGGGTGGACGTCGGAGCAGCATGATAAGAGGCTTTATGGTATAAAAAAGGCCCAATACTAATGGAAATCCTTGTACGCATGAATTTGATGTGACGTGGTATAGGTGGACACTGAAGATGTACGATAAGAGGCATTTTGCAACTGCGATCGAGATATAAACACGGGTGCATATGATGAGTCACACAATGAGTTTGCATTTCGGAGTTCTCCCTCTTCAGGCATAGTGATGGTATAGGTATTTATGGGAGAGTAGTTCCCACAATAGGTAGTGATGATATAAGTTTTTTAGATACTATTTTTATGATATTTCTATTTTATGTACTTATATTTTTAATTTCTTCTGCTATGAGATCTGAAGTGTAGAATATCTTAGAACGTACCCTTGTAATAATGCTCTCTAAGGTTTTAAAATCCCAACAGCTTGTATTTCTCAGCATGACGCATGTTCGAAAGTCACATTAGGCTTTTAATTGGTATGTTGGGGGTGGGGGTTGTTGCATTTGGTCTCAGAGCTTAGGTTAAGGATTCCCTAGGACTTAGGCACATATTGAGTGCATGCACTTGAAAAGTTTTTGAAAAAAATATGGTTTCAAAAGATTTTCCAAGATGTTTTCCAAAAAAAAGTTTTCAAAAATGGGTTTTGAAAATATACATACATACATAAGTTTTCAGAAAGATTTCCAAAGATTTTATCTATATATAAAAATTTCTTTTATTCTTGCCTATACCAACTGTCAGAAAGTTGAAAATATTTCTCAAACATAGATAGTGAGAATGAGTACAAGTCTTAGAGGAATGGCTTTGGAAAAACAGTTAAGATTCCGAGCGTGAGCATCCCTATATGGTTCCATCGACATCTAAAGCAAGGAGACAAGACACGCCTTACCTGACTAAGGGAGTGAAATTATAATTTTCTGATAAGTATATTAATACACAACAACTTATATATTTGAACTCATAAGGTAATTGTTTTCTTATCCCTTATATAAGCAGACGATTATGGGTCAGAATAAGTGTTAAGGTTATAACAACTGAGGTGGAAAAATAAAATTTTCATGTTTATAGTGATTTACCCCATAAAGAAGAGCTAGTAAAGGTTTTCTATACCAACTAGTAATACAAGCATATTATGGAATTAAGGGTGAACGTAGAATATTAGTACTAAGAGACTCATATAATAAGAATAAGATGCCAACAAAGCATAAGGGGAACAAGAAAGAGGACTTTACAAACTTAAGGCAAATTCCTCCAATTAAAGCAGAAACCTTATTTTCACATTAGTAATAGTTGCAAGAACTCATATTTACTTAAATGTATGGCTAGATAATTTCCATATGAAAGTCAGACACATTGTTGGAAAACAAACTTAAGCAACCATCTTTGAAAGGAAGGTAAAGTTTTATACACTTAAAGCAACGTTAGGAATAAGTGGGCTTAGGTAATTAGGTTGCTATTGTCTACTCTAATCTAAGTGATAAACAAATAAAAATATTTTCTAAAAAGTTAGATACGGTAGATATTTGATATTTTGAATAGAAAAATTTTGGTTTATGATTTTATATAAAATAATCAGATAAACTTTCTAGGATTTGTTTAAAAAGAAAAATCAAAGAATTTCATGGAAAGTTATTTTAGTAATTATTTTAAGGCCCTTATGGGCGTATTGTTATACTTATCTCAATGTGAACTTTGATTTAAACAATAGAACTTTTCAAAAGAAAAATAAAATTGAAGAGTAGGTAAGGTCTAACTTTGAATTCCTTTTGTAAATAAGAAAAGGTTATGTATTTGAAAATATTTTATAAATGTTTATGTTATACTCTAAAACAACAACAATGATAATAAGTTCAAAATACTACATTTTTTTGAAAATATATAATATAACGAATACGCTTTTGTGAAAACTTCTTATTTACAAAAGAATATTTTAGAAAGGTGTGTTTTTATGTACATTTTTACTAAGTTAAGTTAATCGTTTTTTATTGTTTAGTTAAAGAAAATGTTATGACCATAGTAAAAGGAAATGGTTGCTAAAAATGAATGAAGGATTTTAAATTTTTAAAAACTTACTAGTTTTGTATTAATGGTAAAAATCAAAGGTTTTGATTTAAAAAGGTAGAATGAAAATATTACGACTGCCACTTAAACCTGAAAAGGATAGGAAATAGGTGGGAGTCAGATAAATAGGATTAAGCAGTCCACTAGGACAAAATTTGTCTATGGAATTTAGAAGCATTAGAATGGTTGGGACAGAGATAAGTAGTAACATGAGAATTTAGTGACCTTTTCAGTCAATGGTTAAATTGAAAGGATAGAGTACTATATCGAACTCCTGTGGTAGTGGAAGGGGAGCACCACCTTGGGTTTCTCCACTAAGTATAGTTTAAACTGTAGAATCATTTATGTAAGGAAGATTGAAAAATATGATTTGAGTAAACCTATTTCAGAATAAGGAAAGAGTAAGTAAAGATATTATAGTTGTATCAAAGAACACTGTGGATGTAAGAATTTTTTCGGTTTGAAATGTTAAAGGGTGAGTAGTGTCCACTTCAATCCGTGTTAGGAGTGATAAGCAACAAATCGGCATTTTCTTGATTATATTAGGCAATCCTAGATGAAACGGGTATAAGCTTGGTGCTATAGTAACAAGATATCAGTGGGTACCATATAGATGAGAATATGTTACCTATATGCTACGAACAGTCTAGGTATTGTGTTGTCCCCTGAAGGGTATGGGCACACCAGGTGGAAAAGAATGGGAAAGTATCTATTTTATATTTGTCATTGGATTTATATCATAGTAGTTGTGTTTTGTGGATGCCTAGATGTGAATCTTGGAATTGTAGGTTTGAATATTGCACATACTCGAGTATGGAAAATAATGGATAATGGTAGTTTCTGAAACTTATAGATTATGTAATAGCTCCAGATTTGTAGACTCAAATCGCTTGAGCAAGTAAAAATGTGAAATTAGTCATCGCACTAAATTGTTGGATAATTGATATCGATTAGTAAATACAAATTGGAAGTTTTTATAAAATGAGAATGAGATTTAAATAGTATTTTAATTCATTAAATTTCTATAAATTATCGAGTTTTAGTCCAAAAGTGTATCATTTGAAATAACAAGAAATATACCCAAAAGAAATAGATGTACAAAATATTGATAGTCACTGTATTTTGTACTGTCTATTTTAATAATTATGAGAGAAAAATCCTTGTAATTCCAACGCAACACAAATTCTCCTTTTGTTAAAGGACAAAAATTTGCATCGTTGACCTTTCCTTTGGGAGAGATGTAGTTTGTAACGACTTGGAATTTTTAACGTTTCAAATGAGAATATTTAATTTATTTAAATATTCAAATTTGATTCAAATATAGTAAATAATAAGAAAATCAATTGTTAATAAATATTTAATTTTTAAATGGATTTATAGGATTTTTCCATAATTTTTAATTTGAAAAATATTTAAATTTTCATTTGATATATTTTATGGCAAATGTTGTTATTTTTGAAAACAAAAGAGAATAAAACAACCAGTGTATTTTATTATTGTTTTGGGATCGTATCGCATTGTTATGCGCGATTGTATTTTTATTTTTGTCGTTCACGGTTCATACGCGAATGGGTTATTGTGTAGAGGAGTAGCCGAAACAAATCAAATAAAAAACAATGTTCTTTTCAACAAACCATTAACTATGATTTGCATTTTTGATGTGATGGTTGACTTTGGTTATTGCTTAAGTGTGAACTAAAGTAATGCAGTTGGTTTTGGTGATAAGTATATGCGCATCAATACTTCACTCGCTTCATTTCACTTCTACACTCTCTTTCTTCTTCCCCTTCTTTTATTTTTTTCTTCTTCCTGTAAAAAAACAATATCATCTCCTAACTTCAAAAATCATTATCTCCCAATCTACCCACTTTCAACCAAAACATCCAATTGTAAAGTTGTTCATTATCATTCCTAGTATTTTCTAAAAATAGTCTTTTGTCATTTCATCAAGCATAGTGGTGGGATCGTCCGATAACAGTGGTGGTCGAATGATGGCAGTTTTTTGGTGATCATGAAATCGAAATTGGAGAAGTGGGTTGTGTTCGTGGTGGCAAGTCGTGATTTTTTGTGATGATTTCGAGATTTTTGGGGATCGGAGTTGG
Source organism: Allium fistulosum (assembly GCA_030737815.1). Lineage (NCBI taxonomy): Eukaryota > Viridiplantae > Streptophyta > Magnoliopsida > Asparagales > Amaryllidaceae > Allium > Allium fistulosum. The sequence goes on from CM060902.1 coordinate 219,995,670, forward strand.
TCGTGGTAGCTAGATGATCATTTTTACATCATCTTGGGTTTCACAGCGGCATAGTGGTCGAGGGGAGCAATGGTGGTGTTTGGAGGATGCTTAAGTCGAGGTGGAAGCGTTGGGATCAATCGAAGGTGCACCAGTGGTCGAAGGCGATGGGTGGAGCTCGATCTAGGGTTCGGTTGTCTTATATTTTTTGTTTCGACTTTTGGGGTATTGCGACAGTGATGGAGTGCCGAGCTAGCAATGGAGTTGGTCGGTGGTATGGTTGTGGGTGGCGGTTGCAATGGCATAGGTGGCGGTGGTTTTAGATGGCTGTGGCGGTCTTGATTTGGTCGAGGAGGTCTCGATTTATGAATAGCCTGGAACGTGATTTTTATATTGGAAGGAGGTACTATTATGTGTTGGGTTTGGGCTGATGCGGGTTCGAGTTGGCAAGTGGGTTTGGCCTATGTGGTTTTGGTGAGTAACTTATGAGTATATTAATTTTGAAATTTATAAACTAAGTGAGTGAATTTTAAATTGTGATACCTCGCTCATTTTAAATCCGATTAACCCGTGGATTTTTGTGTTCAACTCGTATTGACAAGTACAACACTATGATATAAATGGTTGATAGTTTTAATGAAGTATAATTTAATGATAAAATAATAATGGTTGAATATTATTACGTTGATTTACGTAATAACATGGCTAAATCAATTATACTTCGTTTGTGGTATCTATTTGGCAGAATAAAACACCTTCTGCTATAATAAAATTAAATAGATCATTTTGGACATATATTGAATAGAATAAATCCCCCTTCTATTCTTGAAAAGTAAAATATTGATTTTATAAGTTAATTAATATGTGGATTAATTAATATGGATAAATGATGTTTGGCTATTGATTATAAATTATTGAGTGCTAGAAGCTTGGTAGCCTGGCCATATTGGTTGTGACTCTGATATGTCATAAAAGTTGAATTCATTTTAGAATGAAAATAGTGATAACATTGGTTAAGTGTAAAGTAGCCCTGGGCCTCGTTATAGTATTTTGAAATAATATTATTTGCTGTGTCGATTTAAAAATGGTTTTATTTGAAGGATGATTTTAAAAGCGACTTTGGAATTTTCGATGACCTTTTATATAGAAATGATTTTTGAATATCAATATATTTACTTCAACCCTTTTTGTTAATCTTTTCTAACATATATGGAAATGTTTAAAGTATTTTGGAAAGTATTTATTTTTCAGGGAAGTTAGTATAATAACAGATGCTTATTTTTAAAGGAAAAAGGAATTTATCTTTTATAATAAAGTAATTTTGTTTTAAAGGAAGATAGCAATATTTTGAAATAATATCGGTGAAACGTTTTGTATATTGTATAGAAAGAATTGATTTATAAATGGTATTTATAAATAAAAGAGAGATTTATAAACAGTATTTTATAAATAAAAGAATAGATTTATAAATAGTATTTTATAGAAAAAGAGAATTGATATCATTTTTATAAATTAGAATAATAAATCACACTTGTGAATTTATAATGATATTAAGAGATTTATAAATGGAGTTTTATAAATAAATTGGAGATCTATAAGAGAAGTTTTATAAATATGAAAGAAATTTATAAAAAGGAGATTTATAAATAGAAAGGAGATTTATAAATAAAAAGGAGTTTATAAAGGAGTTTTATAAAAGTGACCTATAAAATGGAATTTTATAAAAGGAAGGTGATCTAGTTTTATAATAAATAATGTTTTTAAATGACATTTGTTTAAACTCAAATAAGTTTGATTTTAGAAGTGTAGTGTTTTGTGAATATACTTACACCATTGAAATAAGTATATGGATATTTTTCCAAGTATTGAAAGAGTGTAAATGTAGTGAATGAGTAGTATATTTATGTATATCTTTGTAAAAGTATGTTGATACAAGTATTTACAAAGTAGTTTTAATTAATGAAAGGATTGATTAAAGAGGCTTAGGGCTGCTTATATGTTTAATCGTACTTGGTTTCTTATGAAATTAAACTTCTGATTTGATTGATTGTTTATTTGATAGTTAAATAACTACTATCAAGCCTTGACCAAATATACTTTGGAAATATCTAGAGGAAACATGAGAATTATATGGTACAGTTGTCTTCAATGATGCTATACTGTACGTATAAATTTTTTTTGCTCTTCTAGGATAAATGGTAAGAATATCTGTCCGTTTAAACGGTTAGGAGGATATCTTTGCTCTTATGTATTGTATGTTTATTTTCCACAGGGTCGGAGTTGAGATTACCGAAAACTATCGATTGGTTTTAGAGCTCCCGGTAAGCGGGGTAGTGTACTTATATGAGATGACTTGAAACCTTAACCACACCAAAACCATATACGGGTTCTATGCTTTGGAAGAGGTTCATGATTGGTTCGAGGTGCTGAAATCTATGCTCGAACACATGTGGTTGTTCGTGATCTTTTGAGATGGGGGGATCCATGTGTGATTCCGAGACCAGTTGAGGCATAGAAATCCATGTGTGATTCCGAGATCTGTTGTGATGTGGGAACCATTGTGTGATTTTTTTGAGACCTGTTGAGGTATGGGAATCCATATGTGATTCCGAGATCTTTTTGAGTGGTGACTCGTATGTTGGAATGTCGGATGTAGCCATACCAACAGAGATGACTAAAACTAGAGATAGGATGCATAACCAGGGGTTTAGCTAAACCATTAGAGTGCAGGTGACTCTACCATAGAGATACCTATAGTTTATGCATGAAGTAAGTGGTGCACTTAGTCCATGTGTGGTCAGCTATGTATTTCCTATAGTAAATCAGCTAGGAATGTACAATGCTTCAGAAGGATATCTCTGATCCTTGGGCAGGGGAACCATTCTCGATGTACTGAGAGCACTTCCGTGGAATCCTACACAATTAGCGAATATGCCTTAGCGGTTTGACTTGTATACCTATTATTGATCTGTTGTACACTCATGCACAACACAGCTATTTCTTATGTATTTTCAACTCTAAAAATTATTATAATATCACTGGACTTCTTGTAAAAATGGTTTGGCTATCATAAGATAAAAACCTCTCCTTGTTTTTGTGCGGTGTGGTCTTATGAGATACCTTTATTTTTGAAAGGTTTTATAATATTAAAAATCCAATTGATGTGTGTCTCTCACACTGATTTATTGAAGCTTTAGGAGACGAGCTAGATGCCTCCAAGACGTATTCATGCATCTTTATTTCCACTGCATTTCTTGTTTTGTGTTTCTCAACATCTTTGGAGGCAGACTGTTATAACTGTCCAAGCAGATGATAGGTTAGTTTACTCTAATTTATGTATGTATATTACAATTTTCTTTTGTAAAGATCATTTGTATATTATATATTACTCGCCATGCGGTGAGATTCTATTCTGTCTTTCCATTTCTTTTACCCTAACAATCTATTTTTCCAGCACTTGGATGTTCAGCACATAAATACTGTGGATGTATTAGTATCGACTTTTAGGGGTTAAAAAGGCCAGTCATTACAAGTGGTATCATAGCTTAGGTTGAGCGAACACCTAGGCTTTATGGGGTAAACTCATTAGAGATAGGGTAAGTGATACCCTAGAAGGAGTTTGAGTGTATGTATGAAAGCGTATTTGCTACACTATAAAATTATTTTATATTGTTGATTGATTTTTTGAGTGGCTTATGAATTCTAGTTGATGTTCCTGATCAACGTTATCGATAGGGGTTTCTAAACACTTGAAGAAGACAAACCAATATAGTATTGTTTTCGAAATTGGAAAATGAAATAATTTTACCTAGAATTATAGTTTACATATAAAAGAATAATTTCTAAAAATTTATATGGATTTATGATATGTTTTTTGTTAGTAAATGATAATATTCAATTATTATCAGTAATTGTTTGATTGGTTGTGCTTGGCCAGTTTATGAGCATTTTACCTTTTCACTGCATGGGTGGGGTAGATAGTAATTGTGGGAACATTAAAATGAACACCTTGTAAATTAAGTTTCACAGTTTGACTATAAGACGTTCGGTGATAATGTTGGGTTAAAATTTAATTTTATTGAAAAGTTGTTTATTTTAATCGAAACAAAGATGTAAATTTGTGAAATAATTTTATAAAAGTGAAATTATATAAATATGGTTTATAAATAAAAAGGATTTAAATGGAGAATTTAAGAACTTAAATCCAGGTATTTTGAAAATTGTTTTTTGAAGTTTTAGGGAAAATAATAATAGTATTATTTGAAAGTATTGATGAATAGAGATAGTTTCAAATAATTTTAAAGGAGATAGAAAGCATTAAAATCACTTCTGTCGCTATAAAATTATTCTAGTGATAACTACAACATCATCGGCGTTCATTTTCGAGTTTCTAAGTGGGGGATGTTACCATATTAGTTTTGCTTCATAATTGTTTTGGCAAAATAAATTTTGTTTTAAATTCCAAATGTATGATTTGATATACAAAAGAAGAAATGTATATTATTATTATTTTAAAATGAGTTTTTATTTCTTAAGTTTTCTGTTAAATTATTTCATGGATGCATATATCATGTGCATTAGGGTAGTTTGATTTGTGCATATCATTATGATATGTTGTTTGGTAGTTTCCATTTGTTGGAATGAAATGAAATTTTCGACGATTTTGGACAGTTGAAAACTTCTGAATTAGTCGAAAAATTGAAGTTAAATGTTTTTGTTAAAAATAAAAAAATAGAATTTTGTAACTCTAGAATGGAAAGATAGCAAGTTAAACAAGTTTTGCATTCGTTGAACGTCCTGGTTAAGTAAAACAAATTTGATATTGTATATATATACTCTCGGGATATAGGAGGGTATTATACAAGTTTTAAACTTAAGTTAAGTTTTTATGAAATATTTTCATAAATGATTTTAGAAGTAAAAGAAATTGGTATAAGAGGAACCAATAAGAGTAAGTACGTAAGTTGTACGTAGATCATTTCTTCACACGGTTCTTGATCCAAGATTCCAGTACATGACTTTGAGGTTGTTTATACCGACCTGAATAAGGATTTATCACTCGATTCTTGACGACGAACACTTGGTGAGGGTTCTTGATATGTTACCAATGTTTCTATCATAGAATAAGGCTATGTACGGAGAATGCAGGTTTTTAATCAAGGAACTTTATCGGAGTCCGCACTAGGGAAGTCGGGTGAGCGATACTAGTTCGAAAGAGAAAATTGTGTATTTGAGTAAGTGATCGAATTAGATATTGTGTATAGATGATCTATATACATCGTACGGGCTTATGGAAAATGTTAAGTATTTATGTAGACTTATTTCCTTCTTGGTTTGATAGTGTTGAAATTTCAGGGATGAAATTTTTTTAAGGGTGGAAGAAAGTAACAACCTAGAATTTTCAATTGTTCGAATTGGAATATTTAATTTATTTAAATATTCAAATTTGATTCAAATGTAGTAAATAATAAGAAAATCAATTGTTAATAAAATGACTTGATTTTTAATGACGTATTTTTAATTGGATTTATAAGATTTTTCCATGATTTTTAATTTAGAAAATATATAAATTTTCATTTGACATATTGTACAACAAACGACGTTGGTATTTTTGAAAACAAAAGAGAATAAAATAACCTATATATTTTATTATTGTTTTGGGGTCGTATTGTTGTGCACGATCGTATTTTTTTTCTGTCATTCGTGATTCGTACGCGGATGGGATATTGTGTAGCGGAGTACCCAAAACAAATCAAATCAGAAAAAGGTTTTCTCAATAAGTTATTAAATGTGATTTGCCTTTTTGATGTGATGGTTTACTTTGGTTACTGCTTAATTGTGAAGTAAAGTAATGTAGTTGGTTTTGGTGGTAAGTATATGCACATTAATATCCACTCACTTCATTTCACTTCTGCACTCTCTTTCTACTTCTCCTTTCTTTATTTTTTTCTTCTTCCTGTAAAAAGAAAAACAATATCATCTCCTCACTTCAAAAATCATTTTCTCCCAATCTATCCACTTTCAACCAAAACTTCCAACTGCAAAGTTATTCATTATCATCCCTAGTATTTTCTAAAAATAGTTGATCGTCATTTCATTGAGCGTGGTGTTGAAGATCGTCTGATAATAGCGATGGTCGAATGATGGCAATTTTTCGACGATCATGAAATGGAAATTGGAGAAGTGGGCTCTGTTAACGACGGCAAGGAGTGATTTTTGGCAATGATTTCGAGATTTTTGGGGACCAAAGTTGGTTGTGGTGGCTAGATTTTTCCGATCATCTTGGGTTTCACAGTGGCATGGTGCTTGAGGAGAGCAACGGGGGTGTCTGGAGGAGGCTTGAGTCGAGGAGGAGGCATTAAGATCGGTCGGAGGTGTTTCGGTGGTCGGAGGTGATGGGTGGAGCTCGATCTAGGATTCGGCTGTCTTTTATTTTTGGGTTTGACTTTTGGGGTTTTGCGGTGGCAGTGGAGTGCCGAGCCATCCATGTAGTTGGTCGAAGGTGTGGCGGTGGGCCGCGATCGCAATGGCAGAGGTGGTGTCGGTTCTAGTTGGTTGTGGCGGTGGTGGTCTTGATTTGGTCGAGATGGTCTCGATTTTTGAATAGCCTGGAATGCAACTTTCATATTGGGGGAGGAGGTGCTGTTGTGTGTTAGGTTTGGGCTGATGCTGGTTCGAGTTGGGAAGTGGGCATGGCCTATGTGGTTTTAGCGATAAACTTATGAACTTATTTGTTTTAAATTTATAACCTAAGAGCGTGAATTTTAAATTGTGATACCTTGCTCAGTTTAAATCCGATTAACCTGCATATTTTTATGTTAGACTCATATTGATGAGTACAAAACCATGTATAAATGGTTGATAGTTTTAATAAAGTATAATTTAATGATAAAAATAATAATAGTTGAATATTATTACGTTGATTGACGTAATAACGTGGTTAAATTAATTATACTTCGTTTGTGATATCTATTTTGCCGAATAAAACACCATTCTACTATAATTAATTTGAATAGATTATTTTGGACTTTTATTGAGCATAATAAATTCCCGTTCTATTCTTGCAGAGTAAAATGATGACTTTTCAAGTTAATTAATATGTGGACTAATTAATATGGATGAATCATGTGTTGGTTATTAATTATGAATTATTGATTGCTAGAAGCTTGGTAGCCTAGTCATATTGGGTGTGACTTTGATATGTCACAAAAGTTGAATTCCTTTTAGAATGAAAACAGTGATAACACTGGTTAAGTGTATAGTAACCCTGAGCCTCATTATAGTATTTTGAAATACTATTATTTGCTATTTTTGATTTAAAAATGGTTTCTATCTGAAGGATGATTTTAAAAGCGACTTTGGAATTTTCAGTAACCTTTTATTTAGAAATGATTTTTGAATATCAATATTTTTACTTCAACCCTTTTTGTTAATCTTTTCTAACATATATGGAAATGTTTTAAAAGTATTTTAAGAAGTATTTATTTTTCAGGAAAGTTAATATAATAACATATGTTTATTTTTAAAGGAAAAGGGAATTTATCTTTTATAATAAAGTAATTTTGTTTTAAAGAAAGATATAATATTTTGAAATAAATATTAGTGGAACATTTTATATAAAATGTTGTATGGAAAGAATAGATTAATAAATGGTATTTTTTAAATAAAAGAGAGATTTATAAATAGTATTTTATAAATAAAAGAATAGATTTATAAATAATATTTTATTAAAAAAGAGACTTGATATCAATTTTATACATTGAAATAATAAATAACATTTGTGAATTTATAATGATATTTGGACTGACGTTTATGGAATGTATATGAGATTTATAAAAGGAGTTTTGTAATTATATTTGAAGATTTATAAAAGGAATTTTTATATATAAATTTGGAGATCTATAACAGAAGTTTTATAAATATGAAAGAAATTTATAAAAAGGAGATATATAAATAGAAAGGAGATTTACAAATAAAAAGGAGTTTATAGAGGAGTTTTATAAAAGTTATTTATAAAAAGGAATTTTATAAAAAGAAAAGTTGTCTCGGTTTATAATAAATGTTGTTTTTAAATGACATTTGTTTTAACTCAAATAAGTTTGGTTTTGGAAGTGTGGTGTTTTGTGAATATATTTATACAAAGATAAGTATATGGATATTTTACCAGTATTAAAAGAGTATAAATGAATAGTGAATGAGTAGTATACTTGTGTATATCTTTGTAGAAGTATGTTGATACAAGCATTTACAAAGTGGTTTTAATTAATGAAAGGATTGATTAAAGAGGCTTAGGGCTTCTTATGTGTTTAATCGTGCTTGGTTTCTTATGAAATTAAACCTCTAATTGATTGATTGTTTATTAGATAGTTAAATAACCAACTACCAAACCTTAACCAAATATACTCTGGAAATATTTAGAAGAAACGCGGAAATTATGTGATACAGTTATTTTCGGTGATGCTATACTATACGTATAAACTCGTTCTGCTCTTTTGGGATAAATGATAAGGAACTCCGTCTGCTTACATGGTTAGGAGGTGATCTCCGCTCTTATGTATTGTCTGTTGTTTTTCACAGAACCAGAGTTGAGATTTTCGAAAACTATCGTTTGGTTTTAGAGTGCCTGATAAGCAGGGGAATGTACTTATATAGGATGACTTGAAACAGTAACCACTCCAAAACCATATATCAATTCTATGCTTTGGAAAAGGTTCGCGATTGGTTCTAGATGCTGAAATCTATATGTAGATTCGAGATCTATCTGAGATGCTTGAACACATGTGGTTGTTCATGATCTTTTAAGATGTGGGGATCCATGTGTGATTCTGAGACCCGTTGAGGTATGAGAATCCATGTTTGATTCTGAGATCTGTTGTGATGTGGGAACCCATGTGTGATTTTTTTGAGACCCGTTGAGGTATGGGAATCCATGTGTGATTCCGAGATCTGTTCGAGTGGTGACTCATGCGCTGGATTGTCGGACTTAGTCTCACCAGCATAGATGACTAAAACTAGAGATAGGATGCATATCCAGGGGGTTTGGATAACCCATTATGGCATAGGTGATTCTACCCTAGAGATACTTATAGTTTATGCATGAAATGAGTGCTGCACTCAGTCCATATGTGGCCAGCTATGTATTTCCTATGGTACATCAACTACAGATGTACAGTGCTTCGAAAGGAAATCTCTTACCCTTAGGCAGGGGACCGTGCTCAAAGTACTAAGAACATCTCCATGGAATCCTACACAATTAGCGAACGTGCCTTAGTGGTTTGATTTGTACGCCTATTATTGTTGTGTTGTATACTCATGCACAACACAGTTATTTCTTATGTATTTTTAACTTTAGACATTATTATAATATCACTGGACTTCTTATAAAAATAGTTTGGCTATTATAAGGTGAAAAACTCATCCATGCTTATGTATGGCGTGGTCTTACGAGATACCTTTAATTTTTAAAGGTTTTATAACATTAAAAATCCATGTAATTTGTGTTTCTCACGTTGGTTTACCAGACTAATTTGGATGTTACTTTCTTATAATGTTCGGGTTAGCCCGAGCTTATTTCCAGATTTAGTTATGGATGTTGTTATAACTATCCAGGCTAATAATAGGTCAGTTTACTCTGATTGATGCATGTATATTATAGTTTCTTTTGTAATGATCATTGGTATGTTATATATTACTTGTCATGTTGTGAAATTCTATTCTGTCTTTCAATTTATTTCACCCCAACAATCTTTCTTTTCGGCACTTGGATGTTCGACACGTGAATACCGTGGATTTATTAGTATCGACTTTTGAGGGTCGAAAGGCGGTCGTTGCATAGTTCCAATGCGTTAAAATATAGAAATCCCTAAGTATAAACCAAAGCATTAGTCACCATGCCTATTGGATTAAAATGGCAAGGCATCATTCCTTACTAAGTTGTCCCAACCATGAAATAATTGGAATTCGGTGAAAAGGTCTCATTCATGGAACGAAATCAAGGAATAGAAGAAGAAATTTTGGAAGTATCCTTAATAAAGTAATGGTCATGGTTTTGTAATGGATGGACAATTCAAGGATATGGGTTTCCGTCAAGAGAAAGATATGGTTATTTGCATGCATTGAGGATGCGAAGGCGATTCTCATACAAATGAAGATGAGAAAATTTTGGTAAGATTTGGAGAAAGAGATAAAAAATTTCTCAAATAGCCCTCAGATTGAAAGAAGACTATTTTCTTTAAAAAATTCATGAAAGACTAACTTAGAATGCATAGTCGTGCGCAAAGCAAACATACGCGAATGAATTACCCTTTAAGTGATTATCATCATGGCTCAAATGATCTTAAATTATAACTCCAATTAATTTTAAGGCTTTTATTGTTAAGATTGAATGAGAAGATAGATCAAAATTTCACTTGTAGAACTTGGGATAGGGCCATGTAGATCATAAACATGATAACTAGGTACCATGATTTTTAGAAGATTCAGAAACACTTCAGAGGTAAAGAGAGATGACTTACGTTGAGCTAAATTAGGAAAGGAGTTATGTTATTTTTAACATTTAGGAAATCACCAATTTGGATAGCCATAAGGAAAATAAAGATATTGCAAAATGCTAAGTAGGAAGAACCATAGAAGGAGACACCATCCATATTTGAGTTATCTCACTTGGTATCTAAGAGTTAAGGTGATTAGGTATACCATTAGAAGAGTTAGGCAGTCAGTTGTGCATTAATGAGTTTATGAAGCTACAATTAGTGGGACCATGCTTATGCTTAGGTTTTTAAGCATGGTGCAAGACGACATCATTTGAGTCAGTAGCAAGGATTGTGAAAGGTTGCCGAAGCACATATAATTGAATTGAAACTTTATGCTAGTAGTGAAAGTTGTTAAGGGTAGTTGGGATTCGATTCATATAAGGGCAAGGACTGCACCAGATTGGCAGAAACCAAGTACTATCAGGAGCCATATGAGGTAGTCAGTGGAGCTGAGTCCATACTATTTGTGGAGCTGAGTCCATACACATTCCCATTATCTCTTATTTATTGTCTAGCTCATTAGATAAGATACATATGGATTGTAATACTAAGTGATTCTGATCAATCAAACGGCGTATTTGATGGAAAAAACAGTTCATGGAAAATATTGCTACAACATTATAGGAAAACCCAAAAAAAGAAGCATTAAGAATGTATCCCATATGGTTTTGACTAATCCTAAATATAGTTCAAGGTATCAAAAAACTACCCCCACACATGTAGCTCCTCCTAAGAGATCAACAAGGAGCACAAACCCTATTAAATGAATCTTATGTCATAGAATATCAGAGGGATGAATACTGATAGAAAAATGCATCATGTATTCACCCTACTAAATATCCACAAACTCATGTTAATGGGTTTGTTGGAGAATAAGTTAGACATACAGAGTATGATGAGATTTCAGGCCTTGCTGCCAAGTCAGTGGAAGATGGTGCACAACAATGATCTTGGATGTAAAGGTAGAATTTTAATCTTAATTGACTTAGCAGTGTGGACATATGAAGTCATATATAAAAGTGAACAGTACATTACTTCTCATTTATCACATGTGGGAGGATTTCAACGTGTTGTCACTTTTGTATATGCTAGTAACTTCTATAAGGAGAGAGCTACATTATGGGAGCATTTGTTTATGAATGCTTCTACTATAGAATTGCCATGGTTAGTTGTGGGAAACTTTAATAACGCTTCAAATCATAAGGATAAAAAAGGAGGTCTTCCTATCCCTTTTTCATACATCTCTGATTTTAAAAACTATATGATGAAATGTGGGCTAGTTGAACTAATTTGCAAGGATGTAAATTTAGTTGAAGAAGGAGATGGGTTGCTTCTGTTTACATGGGATAGTTATGCATGGGGAACTAATACATGGGGATTTGACATGCATAAACTTATTTCATGTTTACAACATATAAAACACAATCGTAAAACATGGAATAAGTTTAGAGTGAAAATCAATACAGTTCAGCAGTTAGAAGATGACTTTAACAAAGTTCTAATACAATGGACTCAACCCCTGATAGTATGGACTTATATAACAATCTTTTATATGTTCAAATTCAACTGAAAGATGGAACTAAAGTGCAGCATGAATTTTTTAAGCAGCAAAGTAAGTTAATTGGTTATAATATGGGGATACTAATTCTAAATTCTTTTACGCTAAGATATCTATCAGGAAACGTCAAACTAGAATTCATACATTGATGGATCCAGTAAGTAACCTTATCTATGATCAAACACAGATTATCAATCAAGCCACCAATTATTATTATCATCTATTTAATGGCCAAACGGGTGGGATTTTCCCACCTGTTCAACCAAGAAATATCATAAATGAAGAGGGAAAGAGATTCTTATCTGTTGTTGTGTCTTTAACTGAGATAAAGGAAGCTCTTTTTTCTATTGAGGGGGCTAAAAGTCCTGGACCTAATGGATTTTCGTCCAAATTTTACAAATTACATTGGGAAGAAATAAAACACCATCTGTTTTTTATTGTTACTTCTGTGTTTCAGACCAGATAGCTAGCCAAGGGATTGAACCAAAATTTCATCACCCTGATACCTAAAAAAGATAAGCCATAAAATATTTCAGATTTTAGACCTATTTCATGTGCAAATGTTTTATATAAAATAATATCTAAAATTATTTATGGCAGGATAAAACACTTTCTTCCATATCTCATAACAGATAATCAGTCCTTTTTTATACCATACAGAAATATTGGCGAGAATATCCTACTTGCTCATGAGCTAGTCAAAGACTTTATGAAAAAGGGAAAGGCTAAAATGTGCTTCAAGATTGATTTGTAAAAAGCTTATGATATGGTTAATAGGGAGATTTTTTGCTATATGCTTATGAGCATGTGTTTCCCTAACTCACTAGTGGAGTTGATTTATGAGTGTATTAGCACTCCTACTTTCTCTATCTTAATTGATGGAATTCCACATGGGTTTATCACTACAACTAGGGGTCTATGTCAAGGTGATCCTCTTTCACTTTACCGATTTTGTGTGGCTATGGAGTATTTCTCTCTCCTTATGGAAGATGCTTATTCATCTAATCGGTTGCAACCATTAAACTTTATTTAGCCTATCAGTACTCATTTACTATATGCGGATGATGTTATAATTTTTCTGACTACTACTCCATCCAATGCTATGATTATGACTACTATTTTCAACATGATACATAGGACAGTAGGTTTGCAAATTAATCAGACTAAATCTAAGGTCTATTTTAGCTCTGGAGTTACAAATAAAAGTATTTTACTATCTATTTTGCGGATGTCAAAAGATGAATTACCTATCAAATATCTAGGTGTACCACTGTCTACTGATTACATACATGCTTCTCATTGTACATCACTGTTAAATAAGGTGGTTGTGAAATTGGAAGGGTGGGATAGTGATTTATTATCTACTGCTGGTAGAGCAGAATCGATACAAAGCACAATCATGCCAATAGTCTTATACTGGTTACTTATATATCATCTGCCAAGTTCAGTTCTTCATAAAATAGAAAAATTGTGTGCTGACTTCTTTCGGGGTGGTAGACAACAAAAAATTTCTTAGGACCTCCTGTGTAGGCCATAAATAAAAGGAGGGATTAGACTACGACTACTTACAGACCTCGGATAGACTGCACTACTCAAACTGCTATGGACTTTTTTAACAAATAAATGTATGTGGAGCATGTGGATGACAAATAGATATTTACATAAATAGAACTTTTGGGTGATGGCCATTAACAATAATTTTTCATGTCCTATGAAATATCTACTTAGAGCCAGAGATAAAGTAGTGCCTATTATGCATAGAATCATAGTTAATGGCAGTCAACTTTCTTATGGTTAACCCATGGTTGATTCATAAATCTATAATGGGTTTATTGGGTTGGCATAGAGTTTCTCTATGCCCAGCTTCCAATTGGACGGTGAATAATATTATAGAGGTAGGTTCTTTTAACCCAGATAAATTATCATCTACATGAGAGTTGTCTTATATTATTACACAAATTCAAATAGATACAGACTATACTTCTGATTACTAGAAGATTGCAGACTCTAAAAATTTCAAAATTTCATCAATTTGGAATTTAATAAGAAATGTTTTGCCTACTATCGATGGAGGAAAATCATTTGGAATCGGTTTACTGCCAAGAAATTTAGGTATGTGACCTATAAAGCATGCATGGGTACCTACAAGATATAGATTGCATTCTTGGGGGATTATAGATGCGATTACATGTGTTCTATGTAATAAAGAGACAAAAAGGCATGAACATTTATTTTTTATGTGTAGATACAACACTTAGATTTGGAATCCGACCATGAGTCATCTTCGGCTACCATCTGTGAAAGATCCTAGTTTGTTTGAGGAGTTGAATCGACTCAGTAATCAATACAACCAGAAGGAAAGAGGAAGAGATCTCACGTGTATAGTTGTTGCAACCTTGATTTATCATCTATGGATGGAAAGGAATGTGAGAACTTTTTTAGGGAGAAAACTAGATGTTGAACAGAGGGGAAAATTGTTTGAAGTGGACATTAAAGCTCAATTTCATAGGAGATGTAAAGAAGTAAATGGGTAAGACGTAGATCTATTGCGCAGCTGGAAGATAGATTTTGATTTAGGATAATTGGATGCGGCTCTACTAGCGTGTATTGTACCGTGATGTTTGTAGATCGGGTTGGTTTGGTCAGCGTGTAGAACTGTGGGATGGAGTCTGTTTTGTGTTTCTTTATTTTTTCTCCTGTATTTGTTGTTGATTGAAAGTGTATACGAATTGTCATTCTCTTTTTCCTTGCTACTATGGCAAGGTTTTTTAAGGAGGTGGGATTCCTATTGTTCTTTTCGTCATTAATAAAGAACCCATTTTCAAAACAAAAATTGTTATGCATGCGGATGTTGCATATGGGTTGTGTGGTTGTGCATACATATAGAATTGTACGAGTATTTATTTAAGATGTTGCACACATTTGGATGTATGGCATGAGCATTTGCATCATAGAAAGTCGACTGGATCAGTAAATCGTTGACTCTTTTGCATTTGTATAGGTTCACGTACATTTCATGTTGCATATATAGATACATGCTACATTAGAAAATTTCTAAGGACAATGATTTCTTGTGGATGATGGATGAGTATATGGTTATAGCTATTGATTGTTGTGTGTATGAGTTATATTTTTCTATCCTTTGAGATTTCAGGGATGAAATCCTTTTAATGGAGGGAGAATGTGACACCTCGGAATTTAACGAGAAATTTAATAAGAAAAGTAAATTAAAATAAAACAAATACTAAAAAGAAAATTTTCACAGATGCCCGAATTTGGTAACAAAATTTACACCGTTGCATTCGTAGCGATTTTTTAGATGATTTTCATATATAACACTCCATAATCAGAGTTAGTACGGAGAGTTATGGATGTTGAAAGAATCGAAAATAGAATGAAAACTTAAAAAAACACAAATTCATATAAGGATCGATCGACCCAAGGAGCTCAACGGTCAGCCAGCAGTGGTCGACCTAGGGTATTAGGCAGTCAATAATGGCTGAGTTAAATTGGCAGTGTTGAGACATGTTCTAATGGTCAAGATGAGTTCCTTTATTGCAAATTTTTTTATGAACATACGAGATATCTACAAAGGTTCAACAACCTAAATCTAATAGCCTTAATTATTTTCCAACTCCTATAAATTCTAGCCCAGCCCTAATTCTCACATAAGTTTGCAATAATGAAACTCCATCACAATTTTCTCTCTCCTCTAAACCCTAAAATTCCTTAAAATCAATATAAAAATCAACCTAAAAGAATATAAGAAATTAGAGATAAATGGAGCAAGCAAAAGTAGCATTCGAAGAGGTGATTCTCAGGAAAAGTGAATATGAAGAGCTTAGGCCTTACGTGAGTGGGAACAACTTTGATAAGATGATTATTACAGTTAGATAGACTATTTTAATTGATTTGGGATGTTAGAAACCCAAATTGAACATGTTAAACCCTATATTAGAATCTATATTCTCATAATAGAGGTCACAGTAAATAGTTATACTTGAAATTGATCTTCAACCCCTTTATAGTTAAACTTGCAAACCCTAAATCAATGAACCCTAAGTTGAATTGCAAATTGAAATATGAACTGGTCCACTAGTAATTAAGTTTTAATAACTGCTAACAATATATGATTAAACTAGGAACAAAATCAAAAAAATTAAAATCACAAGGAAACCCTAATTTTACTAAGCAATCCGTCGACCCTAAAACCCTAGCGGTCGGCCGGTAACGGTTGAACGGAGGGGAATAGTGGTCGACCATTTAGAACGAAAATTACAGATGTTGAACCACGGCCTACGACCTAAGTTAAAGAATAAAAATTATATAATTTAGGAAAAATTATATAAATGGAAAAATGTTTGTTTAGCCTATTTTAGGGCTAAGTACATGCTAGAGAGAACAGGGAAGTCAATTCCCTACCAAGGGACATAGATCATTGCGGTTTGGGTAATAGTAGAATACCCAATGGAGAGTCAAGAGTTTACCAGGCAATGTTTTTCGCATACACGGAGTTGACTAGGGCGAAGTATTTCGCATACATAGAGTTGACTAGGGCGATGTATTTCACGGACGCTCAAGGGGTGTTTCATAGTGGATGCACAGCACTGTTGGAGACGCTAGTTGATTGAGGCTAGGTGCTAACGGGAGTTCTTATACACACGATGGAGACACCAGTTGAATGAGGCCAGGTGCTAACGGGAGTTCTTATCCACACGGATTCTGACACGACATGGTACAGGTGGACACCGGAGCTGCATGATAAGAAGCTATAGAGTAGAAAAAGGGCCTTGGTACTAACGAGAGTCCTTGTACGTATGAATTTGATGCCACGTGGTACAAGTGGATGCCGGCGTGGTATGATAAGAGGCATTTTGCCATTATGATCGAGAGATGAATACGGGTGCATACGATGATTCACACGACAAGTTTGCATTTCGGGATTCTCCCTCTCTAAGCATTGTGATAATATAGTTTTTTATGGGAGAGTAGTTCCCACAGTTGCCTACGGGCAGTATTTTCATATTGGTTAGTTCTAGAAGCGTTGGCCGATCTTTAGTGTAAGGTTCGATTTGTAGTTCGACCCTTTGTGTTAGATAAGAACCCTAAGGTATTGACCCTAAGAGTTCATGAACACTTGTAGCATACTCTATATCACTTAAAGTAGTATTAAAGTTAACTGCACATTATAATAACATATTAAACTCATACTCATTCACCATACTTTTACCTTACCCACCCCCTTCTTTCCATTTTCCCTATTATAGGTTGATAGGTTAGAGGTTGATTTGGCGTAGTACGTGGAGAAACCAGCTTCATATTGGAGTTCTCATATCATTCATTGTTCCTTTTGCAGTCACCTATTCTATTAAATGTCTGTAAATCTTATATTGTACTTTAAAAGAAGTGTATATGTAAAAACAAGTATTTTAGAGACTTTTTTGTGAGATGTCTATTTCATGTACTTATATTTTTAATTCTCACGACTATGAGATCTGAAAGTTCAGAATGTCTTAGAACTTACCCTTGTAATTATGCTCTCTAAGGTTTTAAAATCCCAACAGCTCGTATTTCTCAGCATGATTCATGTCGAAAAATTACATTAGATTTGGATCGATGTGTCGGGAGGTACGGGTTATTTCACCAATGACCCTTATTTATCCTCACCAAATCAAAATTCTCAAAACCATACCTCCTAAAAAAACTAAAGATTTTTCCAAAAACCAAAAACAATGGCACTAAAGAGAAAAGATAGACCTTCCTCTTCATCAAATGAGCCAACTGATAGCCAAATCCAGAAGAAGCTTCACAATTATACCACCATAAAAAGATATGACGGGATGATGAATCTCCAGAATTTTTAAGGGTCCTTTGCCAAGATAGAGGAATTTTCTGCTTATGCTATCCGTGAATTCGCACAAGATCATGATATTATGAGTTTAATTAATTTCAATGCAAGTAATATGAAATTAATTCCCATAATGGTGAAACTTTTTATACTAACCTCAACTTAGACTTCCACAAACCTTATTCCACCAAAGTTATTATGTGGAGTTTAATTTTTGGTGTAAAAATTATTATTCAACTACCAAGACTTCCCCAAATCTTAAATCATCCATATGAAGGAGAAGATTTAAATGATATCGACTATAAAGACTATGCTAGGGATGGAGTAAGCCACAATTTTTTGAGTGATGACCGTAGAAATTTGAAAGCTATATCATCGATGCTAGGGGTCATCTATAGAATCCTAATTCATTCCATCATGCCTTAAACCAGGAGTTATGATGAGATCTATGAAAATAATTATCATGCTTTATACAGTATGTATGCCAACAAGCAAATCAATTTTGAAAATTTATCGTTGATGAGATTTGTTGCTTCCATAACCAAAAAAGAAAACCATTCATTATGCTCCTTACATAATGATAGTCTTCTACCATTTTCGTATTCATATACTTGACTTAAAATTTATTAGTCTGAAACACCTTGGAGGAAAAACTTTAAAATTAATGAAGTTTTCAATAAGAAATAAAGGACACATGACCTATGCCGAATGATTACAACGTCAAGCTTCATCATCTGATGCACCACCTACTACTCACTTATCTCTACTAGGTATTCATGAAGCTACAAGTGAATCCTAAGAAGATGAAGAAATCATTGAAATACCGATAGAATCATCTATGAGAAATTCCTTCACTGTCATCTCTAAAAACCAAAGAAAGCTGGATGCTCGTTTAATCAGAGTTGAGTCAAAAGTTTGTTAGTTTATAGAAGAAGGATCTTAAGACTAATTTAACACTAAAGGAGGGGGTGAATAGTGTTTACAACTTTTATGAATCTTTTGAATTCTTTTAAGATCATAGTTTAAACAATGCAAATTGATAATCACAGATGCAAACACAGATAGATATAAATGTAGTAAAAGTAAAAGGTAAAGAGTTGGAGAGATCACACAAGGATTTTTATAATGGTTCGGAGTTACCCTACATCCAGTCCCGTACAATTTCTTACATATTTCTTTTCAAATATCAAAGTCTATACAATCTTGATTTCAAGGCAACGAGACACACCCTCTCGATTTTCCAAGTTTTGGATACACCCACTGGATTCGGACGAGACACCAGCACACCCACTTGGATCAAACGGGACACCAAGCACACCCACTTGATTCAAACGGGACACAAGCACACCCACTTAGATATCAAGGACACCAAGTACACCGTGGAATATTAGAGTATGATTTGATAGAGATTACATAATCAATTTCTTAAACTTGAATAAAAATAATCCTATAGCCTCTTGAATAGCGCTTTGATCCTGATTTGAGTGAGAGAGTGAGAGAGATCAAAAGTAAATAGTAGGGAATCAAATCAATAGAGTTTGAATTTGATTCTGATTAAATTTGTGAAGATCTTGAGTAGAATTTCTTTTAGAAATAAAGAGAGTAAAAGAGGAGAGAAAATATGAGAAAAGTAGTTATAAAATTCGTTAAGAGAACCCCTTATTTATAGAGAAACAACAGTCATGTCTATTCATGAAGAGATATGATGAAAAGACACTTTCATTCAAAATTTGAATTTTGAAAATCTTGGACTATAGGTCGACATACATAAGGAAGATATGTCAACATATTCCTTTGTATTTTGAGGAATTACTTTATAAAAATTGTTTTGAAAATACTAAGCTTTGCAAAATATTTTGATACTTCGTAAAATCATTTAACTATAGTTTATGCACATTTTAATCATAATAAAACTTAAGAAAACTTATAAAATTATTTTGAAATATTTTAATATTTAAAGGATTTAAATATGCATTTCTTTTGAAAAATAAAATAAAATAATATATAAAGTATAAGTGAATATATATATATATATGTGTGTGAAAGTATTAATGAATGTCAAAATATACTTTTAAATACCATAAACATTTAGAAAACATAAAACCAAATCTATATCTAAATCCAATAAATTAAAAGTATATATTAAAATATAAAATACTTAAAAACTTAATAAATTAATTTTTTAAATAAATAATTAAAAGGTTAGGAATCATTTGAAAGCTATTTTGAAAAGATGTTTGAAAAAACATTTTAAAAAACAGGATTCTTAAAAATCATTTTGAAAACAAGGATTCTTAAAAATCATTTTTGAAAACAAGGATATTTGAATATCATTAAAATCAGAGAATAGATTTTAAAAAACCTTTTCAAAAAAATAAAGAGAGATCAAAGAAGTGCTTCCAAGACTTTAATAAAATATTCTATGATTCTATAACTTATCTTGATATCTTGAATCTTCAAACTCATAAGTCTTCAATTTTTAACTCTTGAATCTCTACATTGGCCTCTTTATCGGTCTCTTGAGTCTGCTCTGGATACTATGCAGTCTTCTTAATCAACACTGTCTAATATCTTGCACTATATACTATATATAACATGATAAAACATTATTATCTATATTTTACATGATCTTATATGGTTATTTTCATCAAAACCAATACCTAAGGTACTAATAATCTCCTCTTTTTTGATGATGACAACCATGTATATAAAATATGATATAACTCCCATGAGTTACAAAGCTCACCCTTAATCCATGCCTGGATATTTTATATATTTCTCCCCCTTTGTCATCAACAAATTTTTTTACCAAAACTCCTCATAACTAGAGTATTATATGATGTATAGTGAGATATATATTTGATATATTGATAGGTAAGAAGTGGAAATATAAATAATTTTTTTTGTAATCAATCCAATCAAATATATACAGTCAAACCAATCCAAATTCAATATAAGTCAATTTAATCATAAGTCAAACAAATCAATTCAAACCAATTCTAACCCTAAATAAGTTCATACAAACCAATTCATACTTCTTGTTCTAGTGTAATCTTTTAATATACAAACTTTAAATCAAATCTTATATATATATATAAACTAACTAATCAATTTAAACTTCCCTAGGAACTTCTACCCAACCATCGGAACCGAAAATTGGATCTACTTTGATGGCATCCTAATCTTTATCGTCTTTGTTGATGGCATTATCCAGATGTAGGTTGGTTCACCTTTGATAAGGGAGAAAATCATCCATCGAATAGCATCAAAATGTTTTTCTTGTTCTTTTATCATTTGCATTTGACTCAATTCTTTGTATCTTCAATTTCTAAGGATAAAAGTAAGGATATTCTTGAACGATTGAAGGGTTTGTTTAAGATTCTCAAACAATTTTTGATGTGGAGAAGTCATATTTGAAAAGTTAAGTTTATAAGTGAAAAAGGAGAAGAAAGAGAGTGGAAATAATGTTTTCCTAGAGTGAACAGGTTTATATAAGGGTGAAAAGTCATTTGGAATATTTGAATAGATGGTAGTTATTTTATTTTGAAATTTAAAACATTTTGGTTCATGCCCGTTATATGTCGACATATTGGGTACTCATACGTCGACATATATACCATATTTTGCAAAATCAACTTATTTGCTATATTTTTGTAATTAGCCTAAATTATTACACTTTTATGACTTTCCAAAGACTAATAACAATGTATAATAGCAAGAAACATGATTTCATTGGTAATCAGAGATGAGTACATGAAATTTAAAGATAGACATAAAGATACATGGATTAAAACTAGAACAATTCAAACTAAAAGCTAAAAAAACATAGGAAATACAACTAGGAAGAAGTAGATGATGACGAGGATTTTCCAATAATCTTGCTAACAATCATTCCAAAGTACTTGTCTACATTGTTGAAAAGAGAAGCGAATGATTTCTTGAGCTTCTTTTGGTTATTAAGAAGCTTTTCTTGATTCTCGAGAAATTCCTTGATGGATGGATGAGATGGCTTTTCGAAACTCTCCAAAGAAGTGTCTTCCTCCTCTTCTTGTTCTTCCTCCTCCACTTCCATTTCTCCTCCTTCCTCTTCTTCATTTTCTCTAATTTCATGCTCCTTCCCCCAAGCCAATGTTGCTTCCTTCTCCGTAAGAGTTTCATACGGCTCAAAGATGGATGAAATATGCATGAGAGACATGTTGCCCTTGTCAAAGATTTTTCGAGGAATGGTTTCCTCTTCTCTTAGGTCAACGCTAAAATATGTGAATATTCTAGTGAGATACATATCATAAAAAAGTGTGTTCTCATGCCTACAGATATTCTTAGGAAAGAATTCATCCAAAATAACTTGTGCCTAATTTGTGTTGTAATGACCATAAATCGCAAAAAGTGCTTTGAAAACCATTTGAGTCAGGTTATTATAACTTCCTGTCCCCGGAATTATGGTTTGTTGCAAAATGAGACTCATAATTCCCGCTTTAAGACATAAATTCTTATTTTTTAACTCAAAATCATCATCACTTTCAAAAATATCGTGAATAACTTCACGATTTTGATTTTCAATTTTAAAAGATGAAAGGTCCATTCCATTAGATTTACATCCGAGAATGTGACCAAAAAGTTCATAATTCAAAACAATTTGAGTGCCTTTGACACGACTCCATACTTCACTTTCATTTCCTTCATAAAGCTTTCCTTTCAAATTAGCATTAAAAAATTTCACTGAGTTTGGAAAACACACAAACTCATTTTGGGAAGCATCAATTAAAGAATAAATTCCATTTTGATCACAAAGATCATAAGAAGGAAAATCATCGAATTTGGCAAATCTTCCGCGAGATACTTTTCCAAAAGAAACATATTCCGTATAGGCTTTAATAGCCTCTTTTTCATGGAAATATAGCCTTTGGTTTTTTTAGAAAGCCTTATGGGTTTTTGGAGTGTTGCTTGAGGAAGCCATTAATGAATTGTTTGAAGAGATAAGAGAGATAACACACTTTTGAATTTTGAAAATGAGAGTAAAATTAGTCGATGGAGATAGAATAATTAAATAGAGAATCAATAGACATATTCTCTGAACAACAGACACCTTTTTAGGACATTGGAGTTGGTGAAAAGTTGGGGAGAAATTCAAATTTTGAATTTGAAATGAAAAATCAAATTTATAAATTCATGTGGATATGTCGACATATGGGTAGAGGGTATGTCGACATATAGCCGTGAATTTCAAAAGGTGGAGTTGAATAAATTATACCTATTTGCTTATATATGTATATATATATCTACTTATCATTATAATTATTACTAATTTATATTCTTAGTAGATAATTTAAAATTAATTTAAATATATATATATATATGTTATATTATTTTTATTCATTATTATATTCTTATTAAAATAATTTTATGAAAATTTCTATATATATATATATTCATCCAATATTGTTATTAATCTAATCCTATCAAAGCAACCAAAAATCCCAATTATACTTTACTAGAGGATCTTAAAACAAATCATTTTTTGAAATATTTATTTGGAAATCCCAAAATACTACTGTAGAAGCATAAAAAAAAGTATGCATCCAGATTGGGATGTTTCTCCCAATAACAGGGCAATTGGGTCTCAGCCTTTCGAAAAAAATAGATATGTATATCCCTCTATTCGTCGAGCGGACTATAGCGAGGCTACAGAAGATCTGCACCTCCATTGCCCACCTTTTTAGTTAAGGGTTACCCAAATCATCGGTAAAATAACAAATCATTTTATATCCCGAAGCGATAAATCAATTTCACTAAGATTCACAAATACTTTCAAACTCAATATTGTTTATTTTTCCAAAATCTTTCCAAATCAATTTCAAAACCACCGGGTTTTAAGTTCTCGAAATTCCCTTTATTTATAAAACACATTTTATAAATACCTTTATTTAATCGCTTTATATATAAAGCCACTTCAAAAATATTTATTCTTAAAATATTTATACCACTTTCCAATAGAAACCATTTCAATTCAAAAGATAAAATTGTAGGATCGTTTTCACCTTAGGGGGGGTGAATAGGGTATACTAAAAATTAATGTGGAAATAAAAATAAAAGCAGGAAGTAATGTAATAGAGATCACACACAGATTTACCCAGCTTCGACAAAAACATGCCTACGTGCTGCCTCAAGGTTTCTACTAGAGATTAAGTAGTCAGACGCTTACAAACACACGTAAACTTGCAACACTTGTTAACTTGACTAACCTAACTCTAAGCTCAAAACCCTACCACAACTTAGCCACTGAGTTGCGAATACTCAAACTACGCCCTGTAGTTTGTACCTAGTTACACAACTAGAAAGCTAAACAATTTAAAAGAAAATTAGAAATGAAAATAAAAAACTAAACAAAACCCTATTTTTATATTTGAAGCCAATACAATTAAACCGGCCCAAGTTAAAATTACTGTGAAGACAGGCTTTCCTCTTTCATTCTTGTGGCTGCCTCGTTTCTTTTCATTCTAGAATTAGGGTTTCTAAATTGAAACCGCCGCTTGATAATTGATCGATTGAAGAGATTATTTTGCTATGATCATTTTCATCAATCGACTCCTGGCTTTGATAACTTGTGGCTGCTTCAATTTTGTCGAACTTGACTGTTGATAAATTGGTACATGATTTTTGCTCTTTTAGTTCTCGACTTTGATTCGAGTTATAAATTTGTTTCGATTTGTTAAAAGTATGTTCTCTGGATTTTTATCTCGAACTCGAATGAATAATTTACCGATGATGAGATTGGGTTAAATAGGGATAAAAACCCTATATTTTCGTTCATATATTTGAGTTTGAATATTTAATGATTTTGGCACTTGCATTGATTTTTGATCGAGTGATGCATGACTCGTTCATCTCTGATATACTCGAATTTGCTTGAGTTCTGTTCCGTTCTTTGCTCCTATGACTTCGGCATTTGAATTTTAGATAATCTTTTAACTTCATGAAGATTTACTTGTTCAATTCGCTGACTTGTTGGCATTTGAATTCGATGATATATTTCTGATATAATTTCACCATCATACCCTCTTGACCCATGGCTTCACGTAAACTTCTGACCATGTCTTTTTGAAACATGTAAACTGCTTCACTGTTTTTTTGAAACATGATCTTGACCCTGACTTTGTTATTGCTCTGTTACATAGGCTTATTGTTTTGACTTGCCTTTGACCTTGTAGTCTTCTCTGGTTACACGTGAATTTAGTCTTCATTGGTCTGGTCTTCATGTTGCTGTGAGTCTGCCTTCTGTTGCCTCTTTAAAATAGGTGCACCATTGTCTAGTTGTATAGTTGCACATGGTTGGTCTACACTTTGTATATGTCCTGTTCCATTGGAGTATGTCTGATGCACTGCACTGGTCATTCTAGTCTAGTTCCACATGTTTTCATTTAATGTCTGTTTCAAGTTGATTCTGTCTGGTTGTCACTACATGTTTATATGTATACATGTGTGTTCACGCATGTATATATATATATATATATGCTAGCTTGTTGTATGTGGTTGGTCTGGTTGTACTGGTCTGTTGGTCTTCATTTGCTTCGAGCCCCTATGCACTTCATTATGTCTGGTGTAGTTGCATGTTTTGATGTTCTGTTGTGTTTTGTTGTTTTCATTTGAAGTCTTGTTCCATTTGAAGTTTTGTTGCCTTGTACATTTTGTTGTCAGATTTGTTTTCATGTGCTTGGGTTATGATGGTCTGGTTTCATGTTACTGGTTCTGGTTCCACATGTTAATCCATTGTCCTTGAACTTGTCTGGTTTCATGTGATGTTTGAGTCTTCATGTTAACTCACCTGAGAATGTTTGAAGTGTTGTATGTTGTTTTGTGTGTACACACTGGTCTTGTGCACTTTTTACTAATTTGAGTTGTTTGTTGTGTCCACTGCTCTATTACTCGAGTGCTTGCTTCCATGTGTAATTCCCTTGCATTGCTTCGAGTTGAATTGCCTGTTGCTTCGAGTCGAATAGACCTGATCTATGTTGCATCCCTTTTGTAGCTTGCTTGTTCACTGGCCATTACTTTTGCCTGCACATATATACTTGTATTTGTCTCTGGTCTTGTTGCAGCCCTTGCTGTGTTTGCACCCTGCTTTGATTTTGTGTTCTACACTGTTTCATATTATGGTTGAGGCTGTTGCTTTGACTGGTCTGGTTTGGTTTGAACTAATATATATGCATACATATCTGGTTCAAGTGTGTTCATCCCTTCATGTGGTTTTCATTTTGAAGTCACTTCTGTTGCATGTGAACTTGTATTTGTTGCACTTGAGTTGAATCCGGCCTAGGCTTGGGTTTGACCTTGTGCTCACCTGTCTCTGCGGTTTTAACAAGCAAGTGTATATCGGTGTGCACAACCTTGTGGCATGTACAGTGATACACTATGCATGTCACAAGTTGTTCGTGTAAGATGAATTAAAAATAAATGATGACAAACAACCCAAATAACTGAGGCAAATAATATTTTCAAAACACACATTTTATTGTGCACTGCAAAATATATCTTTTTCAATTTTACTATGTCAGATTTTATTTTGCAGATAGTTCAGATGCTGGATACAGGCTGATACAGAGTTGAAGATCAAATACGAGTGAGAGTGAATATGTAAAGCACTTACTAACCATGCATAACCGTTAGGAATTTTAAATGAGGTTAGTAGTTACCTTTTTTAAAAAAATATGTCAAGTATTTCTAACCATGCATAACCGTGAGGACTTTTAAATGAGTGTAACAACCCGTAATTTCTGTAATATTTTAAATGGAATTTTAGTTGAAACTTTGATTTTTAATTATTTTAAAATTGATAAATTTGAAAATTTAATATATATTTTGGGATTTGATGTAAATTATTTTCCCAAATTTAGTAAAATAAAGATTTTTCTGAAAATTTAAATTTTGGTCAACTTTGGTCAAAGTTTGACTTCCTGTTGAAAATTTTAAATTTTAAATTTAAATTTTTATTCTTTTTTTTATGAAGCTGGATTTAATTCTAACCTTTTCTCTGCTTTTCGTTCCATAAAATTCTGATTTCTACTTCTCAAAATTTGCAGTTTTCAGCGTATTACACGCAGTTATTTTTCCTCCTTTAACCCTTTCAATTGCTTCGGCCATCACCACCATCCACTTCTTCCCTTCCCAAACCCCTAGCCAATCAATCCATAGACCGACCACACCACCAATTGCCAAACCCTAACCGTGACCACAAACCCTAGCATAGCCTTGCCTTGACCCAAACCGAACCCAAACCCTCCTATGGCCGAGCCTTCCCCTAACCTAGACCAAACCATTTGACCAGTCTAGGCCGAGCCCAAACATAGTTTGGCCGAACCCAAACCCCATCTAGGCCGAGCCTATTTGCACCTTTGGCTAGCCCTTTCATGTATTTTACAAAATAAAATTTTCTACTTTTATTTTATCTATGTAAATTTATTTGTTTACCTATGTATTTTATTTATTTTTCTAAGCGTTGGATTTGGATTCTCCTCCCACTCAAGCTTGTTCGTGATTGTCGTGCTTATTCGTAGTTGTTGTGTTTGTTTGGAATCATTTTCTCTAGCTATAGAAGGTGAGTAATCGCGCTTGACTACATACTTGCATTTTTGTGAATTGATGTCAATTGAATTGTATTAATATGTATATGTAAGTTAGTAATTTCATATATGATTATATTATGTTATTCCACCCGACGTTATACCTGTTATGATCATATGTCATGATATGTTATTTATTATTCTGTTTATTTCATATTCTGTTCTCACACTTCAAGTTCCTTCACTATGGGTTGAAATGATACATACCCGAATGATCTTTAGATTAAGGGAAAGTTGTTACGGGCTGAAATGATAGGCCTGAGCAATTTTTATTTGACTTGGGATTGCGGGTTTGAAATGATATAAGCCTGGGAATTTAATAACTTCGGATTAAAATGATATAAATCCGTATTTACTTGACCCTAGGTTAGAAAATTTATACAAACTCCGTGGTTGGTTTTAAAATAATTTTCTAAAAACTGTTAAGTATTTTGGGATTTTAATATATGAATTTCAACCGAAACTTTAATGTAATGATTTCTGTAAAAATTTACATATTTATTTACATGTGTTAAATTTTTATAAGAAAATAAATGGTTGAAAATGTAATTTTTGGAATTTAATATAAAAGTTAACTGGAATTTAATAATCCAACTTGACTTAATAATGGTATTTTACACTAACCTAGTAATTAATGTAATGGTATATTTTAAATGATTAAAATAATCAATGTTCTTTACTGTAAAAAGAAATGTAAGTTAGTGTATTTTTAACATGTAAGTTTAATTAATGTAATGGTATATTTTAAATGATTAAAATAATCAATGTTCTTTACTGTAAAAAGAAATGTAAGTTAATACGGTATTTCTAACATGTAAGTTTTAATTAATGTAATGGTATATTTTAAATGATTAAAATAATAAATGTTCTTTACTGTAATAATAAAATGTAAGTTAATAATATACTTTTAACTTAACATAAGGAATTTCAGCTTTAAATTAGAAATTACAGTAATAAAGTTTATTTAACTAAAAGCATGGTTTATTTAATATCCAAATGAATAATTTAGTGTAATAAAATAGAAATTATTAAATAACCATGTTAAAAGAAATGGTAAGTATATAAATATTTTGATTATATAAAATGTTAAAGTGGAAAGTATTATGCTATGATTTCTTAAGTATTACATTCCAAAAATGCTGATTCCTTAAGGTTACATTTCCAAAATGCTATGATTACTTAAGTATCACTTTTCCAAAATGCTTTGATGACTTAAGGTTATGTTTTTCGAAATGCGATTATTTCTAAAATGTAATGTTTTCGAATTGCCATGATTATAAAGGTTACATTTTTTAAGTGTTATGGTTTCTAAAATATTATGAATTTAAAGTGTTATAATTAAATGTATAAATTTTGAAAGTGTTACAACTTTAGAAATAAATATATTTTTTAAATAATGAATTTGGATTTATATGGTTTTGAAATGAATATGTTTGATATGAAATATAAACCATTTGAAAATGAAATAACCACGGGTTATAATAACGTTTGGTTGTTAAAGAGAGCGGGATCGAAAATTGTCATACTCTTTGCCAATTTCGAAAACCACTTTAACAACTGTGTAAGCGATGGAGATTCCAGAATGAAGTAGGTGGTTGATGATGTTCTATTTGAGGTATATACATGGACCTAACTCCCGTGAGTTAGCATAAGGTGGCTAAAACAGGAGCAATCGACGGGCCAAGTGAGGTAGCTCCTCCGATCGGACACACTTCTTCGATTGCCATTCTATTACTTTGTAATTGATTTGGTGCGCACCTTTGATTTGGGAGTATGGATCGAGGTGGGCGGTAGTTGTGGCTATGCATTACCACCAGCCTGGATGTGTAATTGGTATATCTAGCCTAGCATTGCCTAGTTGTGCCATGTCACCTACCATATCGAGACCACTACGAGTTTGTTTTGTACCATACCTATGGAGTGCCTTCTGACGACGCCCAGTCGGGGGAGATTACGGTACTGTATAGACTATGGGAATATATAAAATGTGTTAAGGGGGATATGGGTAACGCTTAACGTTATTTTAATAGTTTATCTTACTTTAGACATTATTATAATAGCGTATATTACTACATAGTAGATAGTATAACGGATCCTTAAAGGATAGGTGATCCCAAGCATCATTTAAGTTATTGATGCATTTCTTTTACAGTTCACTTGAGTTGATTTACATTCTATAAGTATGTATGTCCTGACTCGAGTGTTTTGTGTTTTGCTTTACGCTTGGGTCAGCCTGAGTATCACAGCTTTGGATTCATCTTTTGGAGCTAGAGATCTGCTGGAGATTTAGCTATCTATCTGTTATTTCTATTTCAGTTATTTCCATTCAGCTTTGTCTATGTATTAGTGGACTTATGTACTTGGATTTCCTGTTGTATTTATTTTCAAACTTTGGCATTTTTTATCTATTTTGAGACCATGTATCTAGTAGCTTCATGAACTACTATGTTTATTTTATTCCGCTGCGAGTTATTCTTATATTCTGTGTCTGTGATTCTATGATTGATTTTATTTGCCCTAAAAATTATTAACAATATGTTGTTTTGAATTATTCGAGTCCGACATGTATGGTTTATTGTCGATTTGAATGGTCCAAAATAGCGGGATGTTACAGTTGGTATCAGAGCTTTGGTTTTAGGCAAACCTTAGCCTGCGGGGCAAAAAAAACTCATTAGAGGTAGGGTAGAAATACCCTAGAATGAGTGAAATCGGTCTTAGAATCATTCCTTGTGAGAGAACGTATTTTTAGGTATAAAATGATTTTAAATGATTTTAAAGGATTGTTTTGGATATAAAAAATTTCTTGTTTTAGAATCTAATTTTTCTTAGAATTTCCTTCTTTTCGAATCCACCTTGTTTTATAGAATTCTTTGATTAGGATTTCCATTCTAGTTTGAATCTTTTCTTTTATCTCTATCTTTATCTTTGTCCTAAAATTCATTCTTGAATCTCCAGGATGAATCGTAGAACTGCCAGAGGTCGAGGTCGTGGTATTGCCCTAGTCCCAGAACCTGTTGCACCCATTAGGTTCACCACTCTCTGTAAGGAGTTCACTCAGCTTGGTGTTACCAAGTTTACTGGATCATAAACCATCATTGAGTCAGCAGTGGCTGAGGAGTTTAGAGAGGATTTTCACTGGTTTGGAGATCACCGATGCTCAGAAGCATCAGTTAGCAGCTTGGCAGTTGCAGGAGGCAGCCCAGGATTAGTGGGAGTCTGTTACAGCTCACACTATTGAGGCAGATATTCCTTGGGAGCGGTTTAGGTATTATCTTAAGTTGGTTTTTGAGTTTGGTTCAGTTTTCTCTTTGGAATCTTTCTTAAGTCTGGATATCTTATTTCACGGAAGCTTTTGTGGCTAAGTGGATGCCCGAAGCCGGGAAGTCTCAGCTATACAGGGAGTTTATGAATCTTAAGCAGGGGAATATGTCATTTTTTGAGTATGAGCGGAAGTTCAACGAACTTTCCAACTTTGGTCCTAGCTTGATTGATACCCCTCTTAAGAATAATGAGATGTTTATTGTTGGAGCCCGCCTAGAGTTTTATGATCGTTTGATTTCTCATGTGCATAGCCCTTTTACTGGATTGATGGATATGGCTATTAGATTTGAGAACCCCACTTCTAAGGATTCTTCTGTTGCTCGTGCACCTTCATCTCAGCCTTCCTCTGGTAACTCTAAGAAGAGGAAGCCTAATTTCCATTAGCAGAAGAAGAATTGGCTTAAGACTTCTGGTTTGGGATATTCTTCTCAAAGGCAGCCTATTGATCTTTCTTCCATCACTTGCTTCAAGTGTGACCAGAATGGACATTATGCCAATAGTTTCCCTACTTTAGTTGGAGCTTCTGTTCCTCCAGTTTAGATGACTAGGCGTGATCTTTGCCATATTTGCTTGCAGCCTGGCCACTTCAAGAAGGATTGTCCTACTCAGTAGAAGGGTAAGCCATCTGGTATCTTTGCAGTTACCTCTTCCACTCCACCTACTCCTAGTGATACCCAAGGTACTCTCTAGGGCACCTTTACTTTGTTTAATTTTCCTGTTCATGTTTTATTTGACACTGGAGCTTCGCATAGTTTCATTTCTGTGGATCTTTGTGATAAGTTTGAGCATATCCTTTCACTTGAGTATGCAACTGTACCTTTGTGTGTTTCTAATCCTATTGGTGGTCCCGCGAACCTTAGTAGGATTTGTAAAAGGGTGAAACTCTTCTATTCTGGCTATCATTTTTCTAGTGATTTCTATGTTCTTGGTTTCGATGCTTTTGATATATTGCTTGGAGGAGATTGGCTAAAGAATCATGAAGCCGTTATCTCTTATAAAGCCTGAACTGTTTCTCTTGTTGGTGATAAGGGTAATCCTTTGATGATTTAGTGCCGTATGCCTCAGGATTATGCTGACAGCTTTATTTATTCTCTTGATTCTTCTCTTGGTGATCCTGATTCAACGCCTGTGGTAAAACTCTATCCCGATGTATTTGGTGAAGTCACTTCTTTACCTCCTAAGCGGGAAATTGAATTCCATATTGATCTGATTCCTGGCGCGACCTGTAGTTCTTCCTCCCAGAAGAATGGCACCCCGAAAAAAGGTTGAGTTGTGGAAGCAAATTGAGGACTTGTTCTCCAAGGGTCTGATCAGACCTAGTCATTCCGAATGGGGAGCAGTTGTGGTTTTCGTCACTAAGTCCAATGGTTCCTTAAGGATGTGTGTTGATTATAGGGAGTTGAACAAGCTCACTATGAAAAACAGATATCCTATGCCTTGCATAAATGATATGTTCGATCAACTCTATGGAGCTACTGTATTCTCTCAGCTTGATCTTGCCACAGGTTTCCACCAGCTCAGAGTCGCCGAGGAAAGTATTCCCAAAACTGCTTTCTATACTGAGAATGGGTTTTATGAATGGTTAGTTATGCCTTTTGGTTTGACTAATGCCCCAGCTTTCTTTGTGGATCTTATGAATCGTGTTTTTTGTGATGTTATTAACAAGTTTGTTCTAGTCTTCATCGATGGTATTGTTGTCTTCTCTAAGTTTGAGGAGGAGCATTAATCTCATTTGAACTTTGTTCTTGGGACTCTAAGGAGTCATCAGTTGAAGGCTAAATTCTCGAAATGCCATTTCTGGAAGGATGAAGTCCGATTTCTTGGACATATTGTTTCTGGTAATGGAGTTTCTGTTGATCCAGTTAAGATCGTTGCGATCAATGTAAGTCTGTCTTCTCTTCTTTCTTTTGTGAATTTAATCATTCTATCTCTTTTCTCCGTAGTTCTTATTTTTCCCTATTCTATTTCAGGATTGGGAAATTCCTAGGACTCCATCTGATATCCATAGCTTTCTGGGCCTTGCCGGTTATTATCGGAGATTTATTGAGAATTTTTCTCGGATTGCTGCACCTCTCACTGCTTTGACTTATAAGAATGCTAAGTTTATATGGAATGATAAGTGTGAAGCTGCATTCAATGAGTTAAAGCGCAAGCTTACTTCCGCACCAGTTCTTACCATTCCAAATGGAAATGAGGGATTAATGGTATACACTGATGCTAGTCATGAAGGTTTGGGAGCTGTTCTGATGCAGGATGGAAATGTTATTGCTTATGCTAGTCGTCAGTTGAAGACCCATGAAGCCAATTATGCTGCCCATGATTTGGAATTGCTTGCCGTGGTTTTTTCTTTGAAACTTTGGAGACATCATCTTTTGGGAACTAAGTTTGAGCTTTTTAAGGATCGTCAGTCTTTGAAGTATATTTTCACCCAGAAGGATTTGAATCAGAGGCAGGTTAGGTGGCTTGAGTTTCTAGCTTCTTATGACCTCGACATCAACTATACCCCCGGGAAAGCTAATGTTGTAGCCGATGCTTTGAGTCGAAAGAAGGCGATGTTGTGTCAGCTTTTTGTTTCTTCTCCTCTTATGGATCGTATTGTTGCTAAGCAGGATGAGGATAGGATGCTTAGGCTTATTAAGAAGAATGTTCGTAGCAGAGGTAGTAGTAGCCAAGATGGTAGTGGAGCTTGGATTGATGATAGAGGGATTTTGAGGATTAATAATTGGATTTGTATCCCGAATGTCGATGGTTTGAGGCAAGAGTTACTTCGGGAAAATCATTGATGCAGACTTTCTATTCATCCAGGTGTGACGAAGATGTATCAGGATATGAAGAAGTTGTATTGGTGGAGTGGTATGAAGCGTGATATCTCCCATTTTGTTAGTAGATGTGTGACTCGTCAACAGGTTAAGGCTGATCATCAGAAGACCGCTGGTTATTGCAACCCCTTGAGATTCCCAATTGGAAATGGGAACAGGTTTCTATGGATTTTATTGATGGATTACCGAGGACTAGGAGAGGTAATGAGAGTATTTGGATAGTTGTGGATAGATTGACCAAGTCAGCTCATTTCATTCCGGTTAGGGCCAACCGTTCTGCTTCGAGTTTGGCTGAGATTTATATGAGAGAGATTGTCCGACTTCATGGTGTTCCGGTCAGTATTATTTGTGATAAAGACCCCATCTTTACCAGCCAGTTCTGGAGAGCTTTTCAGGAAGCTTTAGGTACTCACCTGAACCTGAGCACTGCTTACCATCCACAGACCGACGGTCAAATGGAAAGAGTGAATCAGATTCTGGAAGATCTTCTTCATGCCTGTGTCCTTGATTATGGAGGATCTTTGGAAGATCATCTCCATCTCGTTGAATTCACCTATAACAACAGTTATCAAGTATAATCTTAAATTTTCTGTTTAAGGTTGTCTTAAATATTTATCTATCTTATTCCATCTTTTGAATTCAGGCTAGTGTTGAGATGGCTCCATTTGCTGCTCTTTATGGACGACCTTGCAAATCTCCATCTTGCTGGATTGAATCCGGTAATCGTTTGGTTCTTGGTCCTGATATGATTCTAGAGGCATCTGAGAAGGTTGAGGAGATTAGGAGGAAGATGAGGATTGCTCAGGATAGGTAGAAGAAGTACGCTGATAGGCGTAGGAGGAGTCTAGAGTTTTCTGTTGGTGATCAGGTTTCCTTAAGGTCTCTCTGTGGAAGAATGTGATTCGGTTTGGTCGGAGAGGGAAGCTTGCTCCTAGGTTCATTGGTCCTTTTCGCATCATAGAGAGAGTTGGTTCTTTAGCTTACCGTTTTGATTTGCCTGAGAAGCTTTCTGGAGTGCATAATGTATTCCATGTTTCGCACCTTCATCGGTATCTTCATAATCCATCTTTGATTGTTCAGCCTTCAGCCCTCGAGAGTTTGGATGTTGAGCCAAACCTTACTGTCAAGAGGAAGCCACTTCGTATTATCGATAAAGGTACGAAGCAGCTAAGAAGGAAATCTTTCAACCTAGTCAAAGTGCAGTGGAGTACTGATGATCGGGATTGTACTTGGGAGATGGAGGAGAGCATGCGTGCTTCAAATCAAGAATTGTTTGTTCCAGGTACTATTCGTTAATCTATCTATCTTTTCTTTCCTTGCTTTTCCTGTGTCTCATTCCTTTTCGAGGAAGAAAAATTTTGAGTGGGGGAGAGTGTAACAACCCGTAATTTTTGTAATATTTTAAATGGAATTTTAATTGAAACTTTGATTTTTAATTGTTTTAAAATTGATAAATTTGAAATTTTAATATATATTTTGGGATTTGATGTAAATTATTTTTCCAAATTTAGTAAAATAAAGATTTTTCTGAAAATTTAAATTTTGGTCAACTTTGGTCAAAGTTTGACTTCCTGTTGAAAATTTTAAATTTTAAATTTAAATTTTTATTCTTTTTTTTTATGAAGCTGGATTTAATTCTAACCTTTTCTCTGCTTTTCGTTCCATAAAATTCTGATCTCTACTTCTCAAAATTTGTAGTTTTCAGCGTATTACACGCAGTTATTTTTACATTTTATTTTTCCTATTTGTTTTGGTTTTGGGCTAGATTGACTTAGACTTTAGTTATTTGTTTTGTTGTTGGGTTTAGACTAATGTGCTAGGGTATTCAAAAAGTCTCCTGATTAGTCATTAGATATGAGAAGTCATCAGTTGAGAAATTGTACGTACAAAATTTGTTTTTGCCTTCTCATTTCTCATCTCCTGCTTAGAAAATTTACAGTAAGTTTCTTCTTCCCCTTCTCAAATTTTCTCTATACTTTTTTTTCTCATTTTCTTCCTCCTTCCTCCTTCCAAATTTTGGTCATGCTTGTCACCACCTCCACCTCCTTTTCCTCCAACCTAGGCCGACCTCCTCCTCTCCATGACCATCCACTTTTCCCCTTGCCAAACCCTATGCCGAACCTCTTTTTCCTCCTTTACCCCTTTCAATTGCTTCGGCAATCACCACCATACACTTCTTCCCTTCCCAAACCCCTAGCCAATCAATCCATAGACCGACCACACCACCAATTGCCAAACCCTAACCGTGACCACAAACCCTAGCATAGCCTTGCCTTGACCCAAACCGAACCCAAACCCTCCTATGGCCGAGCCTTCCCCTAACCTAGACCAAACCATTTGACCAGTCTAGGCCGAGCCCAAACATAGTTTAGGCCGAACTCAAACCCCATCTAGGCCGAGCCTATTTGCACCTTTGGCTAGCCCTTTCATGTATTTTACAAAATAAAATTTTCTACTTTTATTTTATCTATGTAAATTTATTTGTTTACCTATGTATTTTATTTATTTTTCTAAGCGTTGGATTTGGATTCTCCTCCCACTCAAGCTTGTTCGTGATTGTCGTGCTTATTCGTAGTTGTTGTGTTTGTTTGGAATCATTTTCTCTAGCTATAGAAGGTGAGTAATCACGCTTGACTACATACTTGCATTTTTGTGAATTGATGTCAATTGAATTGTATTGATATGTATATGTAAGTTAGTAATTTCATATATGATTATATTATGTTATTCCACCCGACGTTATACCTGTTATGATCATATGCCATGATATGTTATTTATTATTCTGTTTATTTCATATTTTGTTCTCACACTGCAAGTTCCTTCACTATGGGTTGAAATGATACATACCCGAATGATCTTTAGATTAAGGGAAAGTTGTTATGGACTGAAATGGTAGGCCTGAGCAATTTTTATTTGACTTGGGATTGCGGGTTTGAAATGATATAAGCCCGGGAATTTAATAACTTCGGATTAAAATGATATAAATCCATATTTACTTGACCCTAGGTTAGAAAATTTTATACAAACTCTGTGGTTGGTTTTAAAATAATTTTCTAAAAACTGTTAAGTATTTTGGGATTTTAATATATGAATTTCAACCGAAACTTTAATGTAATGATTTCTGTAAAATTTTACATATTTATTTACATGTGTTAAATTTTTATAAGAAAATAAATGGTTGAAAATGTAATTTTTGGAATTTAATATAAAAGTTAACTGGAATTTAATAATCCAACTTGACTTAATAATGGTATTTTACTCTAACCTAGTAATTAATGTAATGGTATATTTTAAATGATTAAAATAATCAATGTTCTTTACTTTAAAAAGAAATGTAAGTTAATAGTGTATCTTTAACATGTAAGTTTAATTAATGTAATGGTATATTTTAAATGATTAAAATAATCAATGTTCTTTACTGTAAAAAGAAATGTAAGTTAATACGGTATTTCTAACATGTAAGTTTTAATTAATGTAACGGTATATTTTAAATGATTAAAATAATAAATGTTCTTTACTGTAATAATAAAATGTAAGTTAATAATATACTTTTAACTTAACATAAGGAATTTCAGCTTTAAATTGGAAATTACAGTAATAAAGTTTATTTAACTAAAAGCATGGTTTATTTAATATCCAAATGAATAATTTAGTGTAATAAAATAGAAATTATTAAATAACCATGTTAAAAGAGATTGTAAGTATATAAATATTTTGATTATATAAAATGTTAAAGTGGAAAGTATTATGCTATGATTTCTTAAGTATTACATTCCAAAAATGCTGATTCCTTAAGGTTACATTTCCAAAATGCTATGATTACTTAAGTATCACTTTTCCAAAATGCTTTGATGACTTAAGGTTATGTTTTTCGAAATGCTATTATTTCTAAATGTAATGTTTTCGAATTGCCATGATTATAAAGGTTACATTTTTTAAGTGTTATGGTTTCTAAAATATTATGAATTTAAAGTGTTATAATTAAATGTATAAATTTTGAAAGTGTTACAACTTTAGAAATAAATATATTTTTTAAATAATGAATTTGGATTTATATGGTTTTGAAATGAATATGTTTGATATGAAATATAAACCATTTGAAAATGAAATAACCACGGGTTATAATAACGTTTGGTTGTTAAAGAGAGCGGGATCGAAAATTGTCATACTCTTTGCCAATTTCGAAAACCACTTTAACAACTGTGTAAGCGATGGAGATTCCAGAATGAAGTAGGTGGTTGATGATGTTATATTTGAGGTATATACATGGACCTAACTCCCGTGAGTTAGCATAAGGTGGCTAAAACAGGAGCAATCGACAGGCCAAGTGAGGTAGCTCCTCCGATCGGACACACTTCTTCGATTGCCATTCTATTACTTTGTAATTGATTTGGTGCGCACCATTGATTTGGGAGTATGGATCGAGGTGGGCGGTAGCTGTGGCTATGCATTACCACCAGCCCGGATGTGTAATTGGTATATCTAGCCTAGCATTGCCTAGTTGTATCGTGTCACCTACCATATCGAGACCACTACGAGTTTGTTTTGTACCATACCTATGGAGTGCCTTCTGACGACGCCCAGTCGGGGGAGATTTCGGTACTGTATAGACTATGGGAATATATAAAATGTGTTAAGGGGGATATGGGTAACGCTTAACGTTATTTTAATAGTTTATCTTACTTTAGACATTATTATAATAGCGTATATTACTACATAGTAGATAGTTTAACGGATCCTTTTAGAATGGGCGATCCCAAGCATCCTTTAAGTTATTGATGCATTTCTTTTACCGTTCACTTGAGTTGATTTACATTTTATAAGTATGTATGTCCTGACTCGAGTGTTTTTTGTTTTGCTTTACGTTCGGGTCAGTCTGAGTATCACTGCTTTGGATTCATCTTTTAGAGCTAGAGATCTGCTGGAGATTTAGCTATCTATCTGTTATTTCTATTTCAGTTATTTCCATTCAGCTTTGTCTATGTATTAGTGGACTTATGTACTTGGATTTCATGTTGTATTTATTTTCAGACTTTGGCATTTTGTATCTGTTTTGAGACTATGTATCTTGTAGCTTCATGAACTACTATGTTTATTTTATTCCACTGCGAGTTATTCTGATATTCTATGTCTGTGATTCTGTGATTGATTTTATTTGCCCCAAAAATTTATTAACAATCTATTGTTTTGAATTATTCAAGTCTGATATGTGTGGCTTTATTGTCGATTTGAATGGTCCAAAATAGCGGGATGTTACAATGAGATTAGAATATACTTGATATTTATCTCTTTCTTATATGTGTCCCATCCATGCATAACTGCGAGGATTTTTAAATGAGAATGGAAGCCCATATATAAAAATTCAAGTAATTCACCGATGCATAACCGCGAGGACTTTTAAATGAGAGTGAATACTTTAGGATATAATTCTTTTACAAAAAAATATTTCCTTATTTTGAAATACCAAATTCTGCACACTATATTATGATGTATGGATTGATAGAAATGTGATAGTGATAGAAATGATCATGGAATAAGTACTAATCTAAAAATATTATAAAATTTGTTTAATTTTCATGAAATTATAAAATTATACTTCCTCTTGTATGAAGTATAATTTAATCACTATCCAGCACCTTTCAAGCACTATAATAATTTTGATAAGTTCCAAAAGATTTAATTAGTCAATGGCTATCTTTTCTAGAGTAAATCTCTTATCGCAATAAACTAGAGTATTTTTAACATGATGAAAACCCAAGTTTCAAAAATTAAAATAAGTGAAAATCAATTTTTTGTATGGGGGTTTTGTGAAAATGACTTCTAGTTGAAAATCAATATAAATAATTAAATAATTGCAAAAATGATTTCAACATGAGATGATATCAGATACCACTTGTATTTGAGGTATTCATGGTGATATATAGTGGTATAGAAGGAAAAAGTGTACTCCTCAACACTTGAATTGTTTTTTGAAATTTTCAGCACGTCCATTTATATCAAGCACAAGTAAAGCAATCTATATTGAGCAAAAACACACATTCAAAAAAATTCGTCAAAGTAGTTTTGAAAATTGATTTGATAGACATGAAGAGAGTCAATAATGATTGTTGTTTCAAAGTAGTTGACAATCTTTGTTTCGAAGACTCACTCAATTTGAAACCTTTATTTGGCTGATAAAAGTTTGAAGTTTGATTTGACTCATAACACGAGAGTTTTAGATGTTCAAAAATGCTACTTGCCAAAATTGGTTTCAAGTCAATTTATCAAATCAATCAAAAATTATACTTGAAATACCACAACTTGTTTGTGTAAAGCAGATATGCTTCTAAGTTATATATTGAATTTATTACAGTTTTTCATGACATTCCAAAGTGAATCAATAAAATCTAAAAATTAAAAATAGAAAAGTTGTAGCATTATCAGTTAGCTTTCCAGAACTTTAAGAATTTCAAAAATCAAAGTTGAGATGTTCAAGATATGATCAAATTACTATAGCTATGTTAAGAAAGTTTTGAAACTGTTTTCAAACGATACTCCAAATGATTTGTAGTTTTTCACCCATTTAAGTTTAGATTCTAGGAAAGCACAAAAAAATAAAAGTTGTAGCATTTTAAATCTATTTCCTGAACATCTTGAATTTTACAAATCGGAGTTAAGAAGCTCAAGATATGGCAGAAATACTTCAACAATGTCGATGAAAACATAATTAACAATATGTGAACAAAACTGAGTTTAGAGATCATACCTCACTTTCCTTCGATGCCGTGATATCTGAAATGTGATGATCTCCATCTAATCTTTATAGGCTAAGGAACATTTAAATTTTAGTTTATCAATCACCTAGAACAACTCAAAATCTATCTCAATCAAATTTGTTCCTTAGCCCATTTATGTGTCTAAATTTTAGAGAAGGCAAGTGGTCTAACTAAGGATGTAGGACCACTATTATTATCTATTGAAATCTTTGGTACCAAAATTTGTCAATATAACAAACTGTTAGCATCTACAATTGTACCATTAGGAATCAAAATTTGTTTAAATTTCAAACCATTTATATTCATACAACCCATATTTGTTTAACGGTTTTATGTTTGTATATATTTCGACAATTATTCTTGCCATGTCCAATATTTCCACACTTTGTGCATTTGGGTATCACACTTTTCCCCTTAATGGCGTGATTAGTCATTTGTTCATATTTTGACA
The DNA here is from genome assembly GCA_030737815.1 of Allium fistulosum. Classification (NCBI taxonomy): domain Eukaryota; kingdom Viridiplantae; phylum Streptophyta; class Magnoliopsida; order Asparagales; family Amaryllidaceae; genus Allium; species Allium fistulosum. The sequence goes on from CM060902.1 coordinate 220,036,551, forward strand.
CTTTTGCAAATCCAAATCTTTCCTTTTATTTATGAAGAGTTGATTTTCTAAGAGAATATTAAATGATTTTTCTCTAGTGAAAAATTTCCAAGTAATCAACTCAAGTTTATTAACTTTGGATTTTAAAAGTTTATTTTCATTTATTAGCTTCGAACAACAACTAACGGTACTATCTCTCTTTTCAAAATTATTCATTTTCAAGCCCATATTTTTATTTTCAAGCTCTCTAATTTTAGTCTCAATTTCTAGCATCTCAGTTTCAAAGAGTTGGAGTTTATTTAATTTAATTTTTTCAAAATCCTTGATTTTTTCAATCTTCTTTCCAAACTCGTGATTTAATCGAATAATTTCAGATTTTCTCAAAGTCACGTTTTCTTTTTCAAGGGTTTTGAAATTTTCGTCGACCTTGTTTAATTTCTTTTCAAAAATCACACATTTAGAACTTTTCGACCTCTTAAAACTATCCAACTCTTTTTGCAAAATATTATTTTTACAAATCAACTCGGTTTTGTTCTTCTCCCGAATCAGAATTTCGTTTTCTAACTTTTGAAAGTTTTTGTGAAAACAGGCAAATTCTTTTTCATTGTCCAAACACCTTTTGTAATTAGAATTTTTATTTTTCTTAATATTTTTAAGCTCATTTTCCTAATCATTATTTTTCTAACGCATTTTAGATTGTTCCCTTTTCAACTTATTATTTTTCATCTCAAGAGCTTCATTATTTTCAATTAATTTTCGGCATAAGAGAACTAAATCATTGAATGAAAAATCACTTATCTCATCAGCTATTGAATCCTCATCACTGCTGTCTTTTGCAAATCCTGTCAAGCACGTTTCTTTAACTAAGTCGATTGTGGAGGATTTCTCACCGTTGTTGACTTTTGCACCATATATTGCATCAAAAGTATTCCAGATTTCCTGTGCACTTTCACAATGAGAGATATGGTTAAAATTATCTTGATTAATATGAGAATATAGTATATGCAAAGCAAGAGCATTAATCGAAGTATTTTTCTTGTCTACTATATCACACCCATTTTCAATAATATCCCAATATTTAGAATTAACAGATTTTAAATAAAATTCCATTTTTAAATTCCAATTTAAAAAATTTATTCCATCAAAAATAGGGGGAATAATACTGGACTGACTCTCGCTAGATTTGCAACTAGGGTTAGACATCTATGCTATTAACCTTGCTCCGATACCAATTGTAGGATCGTTTTCATCCTAGAGGGGGGGGTGAATAGGGTGTACTAAAAATTAATGCATAAATAAAAATAAAAGCAGAAAGTAATGCAATAGAGATCACACATATATTTACCCAGCTTCGGCAAAAACCTGCCTACATGCTGCCCTCAAGGTTTCTACTAGAGATTAAGTAGTCAAACACTTACAAACATACATAAACTTGCGACACCTGCTAACTTGACTAACCTAACTCTAAGCTCAAAACTCGACCACAACTCAGCCACTGAGTTGCGAATTCTCAAACTACGCCCCATAGTTTGTACCTAGTTACACAACTAGAAAGTTATACAATTTAAAAGAAAATTAAAAATGAAAATAAAAAACTAAACAAAACCCTATTTTTATATTTGAAGCCCAATAGAATTAAACCGGCCCAAGTTCAAATTAATGTGAAGACGGTCTTCCCTCTTTCATTCTTGTGGCCGCCTCATTTCTTTTCATTCTAGAATTAGGGTTTCTAAATTGAAACCGTTGCTTGATAATCGATCGATTGAAGAGATTATTTTGCTTTGATTGGTTTCGTCAATCGACTCCTGGCTTTGATAGCTTGCGGCTGCTTCAACTTTGTCGAGCTTGACTTTTGATAAATTGGTACGTGATTTTTGCCATTTTAGTTCTCGACTTTGATTCGAGTTATAAATTTGTTTTCGATTTGTTAAAAGTATGCTCTCTGGATTTTTGTCTCGAACTCGAATAAATAATTTGTTGATGATGAGATTGGGTTAAATAGGGATAAAAACCCTATATTTTCGTTCGTATAATTGAGTTTGAATATTTCATGATTTTGGCACTTGCGTGGATTTTTGATCGAGTGATGCATGACTCGTTCATCTCTAATATACTCGAATTTACTTGAATTTTATTCCATTCTTTGCTCCTATGCTTCGGCATTTAAATTTTAGATAGTCTTGTAACTTCATAAAGATTTACTTGCTCAATTCGCTGACTTGTTCACATTTGAATTCGATGATATATTTCTGATATAATTTCACCATCATACCCTCTTGACCCACGGCTTCACGTAAACTTCTGACCGTGTCTTTTTAAAACATGTAAACTGCTTCACTGTTTTTTTGAAACATGATCTTGACCCTGACTTTGTTATTGCTCTATTACATAGGCTTATTGTTTTGACTTGTTTTCGTGTGCTTGGTTTATGATGGTCTAGTTTCATGTTATTGGTTCTGGTTCCACATGTTACTCCATTGTCCTTGAACTTGTATGGTTTCATGTGATGTTTGAGTCTTCATGTTAACTCACCTGAGCATGTTTGAAGTGTTGTATGTTGTTTTGTGTGTACACACTGGTCTTGTGCACTTGTTACTGATTTGAGTTGTTTGTTGTGTCCACTGCTCTATTACTCGAGTGCTTGCTTCCATGTGTAATTCCCTTGCATTGCTTCGAGTTGAATTGCCTGTTGCTTCGAGTTGAATAGACCTGGTCTATGTTGCATCCCTTTTATAGCTTGCTTGTGCACTAGCCATTACTTTTTCCTACACATATATACTTCTTTTTGTCTCTGGTCTTGTTGCAGCCCTTGCTGTGTTTGCACCCAGCTTTGATTTTGTGTTCTGCACAGTTTCATATTATGGTTGAGCCTATTCCTTTGACTGGTCTGGTTTGGTCTAAACTAATATTTATGCATACATGTCTGGTTCAAGTGTGTTCATCCCTTCATGTGATTTTCACTTTAAAGTCACTTCTTTTGCATGTGAACTTGTATTTGTTGCACTTGACTTGAATCCGGCCTAGGCTTGGGTTTGACCTTGTGCTCACATGTCCCTACAGTTTTAACAAGCAAGTGTATATCGGTGTGCATGATCTTGTGGCATGTACAGTGATACATTTTGCATGTCACAAGTTGTTCGTGTGAGATGAATTAAAAATAAATGATGACGAACAACCCAAATAACTGAGGCAAATAATATTTTCAAAACACGCACTTTATTGTGCACTACAAAATAATTTTTTTTCTTAATTTTACCGTGTCAAAGTTTATTTTGCAGATAGTTCAGATGCTGGATACAGGCTGAAATAGAGTTGAAGATCAAATACGAGTGATAGTGAATATGTAGTGAGGTGAAAATTGTAAATTGGAGATTGTATTGTAATTGAAAATGTGTTGTAATTGAAAGTGTGTAAATGTAGTGAGAGCACAAATTTGTACTATTTGAATTTGTAGTAAAATATTTGTTTGAATAAAATATTTGTTTAAATATGAATTCTGATTTATTCATTTTATTCTACAAATATTTATTTAATTATATGGAATAATAAAATAGTACAATAACAAATACATTTAAACAAATATATATATGTTTATTATCATCAAACAAAAATCATAGGCTATTGTATTCTATAAAAATATCTTTTATTTCAAAAATCATTATGAACATTTTTTATTATAATATCTTCTTAACCAATATTTTTGTTGAATAACTTTCAGTCAATTCATGAAATAAATCATAGGGTATTAGCCTGCAAATGTTTTCTACCCAACCCACGTCAAATATAAAAGGGCAATAGCTCATAAACTGGTCGAGCATAAATCACATAATCAATCAACAACAATAATAAATAGTGAACACATCTATTTATTCTATAATAATTAATCAACATATTAGTTAATTTCAAAATAATCAATTTACCTTGCAAGCATAGAATGGAAATTTATTTTGCTCGGTAAATGTCCAAAATAATCTATTTAATTTATAATAGCAGAACGGGGATTTATTCTACGAAATAAATGTCATTAATGAGATATAATTATTTAATAGTAAATCATAATTAAATTTAATCTCTAAAAGTTTATCAATGTTTTTACTTTATAAAAAGTGTCAAATAATAATACTAATGTGTTCTACTCTTTAATACGAACCTAGTGCAAAAATCCGCAGGTTAATCGAACTTCATATGAAGGAGTTATTAATTTTCAAAGTTTAAACATTTAATTAACTAATTAATAAATAAACCTCACCCAAACCACTTAAGCCTAAGCCCAAACTCAACCCAACCCGCTTGCAATAGTGCTTTATCTTCCTCTTCCTCCATTTTGTTTCCAGTAAAGTGCGCAACCAAATTCGTGCACATGCACACGATGACACGGTTATCCACTCCATGAAACTCCAATCCGACTTCACCGCCTTTCCTCTCACCGTGAACTTAGCCAGACCAAGCCCACCACTGCAACTTCGGTCCACCATGTCAAGATCTTCTTGTTGCTCGCCCTCCCCCACTACCATATGGACGCACTCCCAAAACAACAACCGGACCCCACCAAAATTGACCCACTAGCTCACTTTTCATCTCTAAAGCTGTAATACCCCAAAATTTTGTGAAAAATCATTTTGATAAAATGATTTAATTTTGAAACATTTAGATTTAAATATGGTGAAATTCTTGGGATTAAATAGTGTGCAATGATATGTGTGCACATGCACACTGGAAAATGGCACAAGGGAAAATCCAAGAATTTGTGGAAAAAAAAAGAGATAGAAATTTTTTATTTTAATAAGAAAGTAAAATTCTTATTTGAAACATTGGAATTTAACTTAGGCCTAACCAAGTTAAATATGGGAGATATGTCTATATACATTTTTCTGTGAAGCATAAGGAATTAAATAAAGTAATAAAGAGGTAGAAAGATTTTATGTGAGCAAAGAAGTAATTCTTACTTAGCATAGGGTTTTCTTTTACCAGATCTAACTCATTTAATTAGGATGTATGTGTATAATTTCTGAAAGGCAAGAGAGATCAAATAAAAATATATACACACCCATGTGCATGTATATTTCCTATGAGCAGAAAGTGTTAAAAGAAACATCAAAATGACATGAAATGTAATACAAGTCAATATGCTTGTGTAGGTAAAAATAGAAAAGGAGATTTTCCAGAAAAGAATAAAAATATAAATAAAAACTGAATCACACATTTAGCATGACTTGGGTAAGTAATTAAAGATAGCCATTTTTCTGGAAAAGTAAAAGGAAAAAAAAGGGGGTACTAACTATAATAGACTAAAGTGGCCGGGGCATTAAGGAGGAAAAATATGAAAATGCAAAATACATGAAGATGGTTAGGATAGAAATGGAATTTTGTTGTAACAAAACCCTAAGAGAAAACACTGGTATAAATAGGCAGTTTTGGCCAGGAAAACATTTTACCCAGAGTTGCTAAAAAAATAAGAAAGGAAGGAAAATATTGAAAGGAAGAAGAAAACACACACATAAGGATTTTTCTGAAACAAGAGAAGGAAGAACTTAGGTGAGTAACCTCACTGAGTTCATGGCATTAAGCCCTAAGATGAGGCAGCCACTTTTTATATTGCCATTTACATATTGCTGGTTTTGTTGTATATGATTTCATCAATGCTTTTTGGATGTTTTATTTTAAATCTGATATGATTTAATATGGATGTTTTTGGTGATCTTTGATTTGTTGAGATATTTGCCTTTGGATGTGCATCATACTGTTTTATTTTACTCAGAAATGTTAAAGTCCAGAATCTTAAAATTATATAGAGAATACTCTCAACTGTTATAGATCTATGGCATGGAAATTTTACCAAAGAAAAATGTTGGGAGCTGCATTATACTTGGTATAAGTGCTGAGGCTTGAGAAGAAAGAAGTTAAGGGTGCAATAGAAATTTTCTAAGTGCTGAGCCCTTAATCAAATTAAAAAAAAGAAGAAGCTCACAAGCTAAAACTATGATTGAACCAGATCATGAATCTGAATCAATCATAAAGGCTTGCAGATCAATATAACAAGAACATGCCATGCCTCTTTTACAGTTGAAAATATTCTTATATTTTACTGAGATCAAGACATAATGTCCACATTTTTGGAAATAACTGTCTACTAAATTTCTGAGTAAATTATACTAGAAAATTTATGGGTGTTACCATGTTTGCAGTGACAAGTTCACTTAGCTATCTAATGATAATATTTAAATCAATGCACTAGTAAATAAACTAGGGAAGGGAAGGCCAAGAAGGCTGATGGAATGCTTGTTATATTTGATGTATGCAAGTTGGCACATGGTTTGTTTAAGCCCTGAGATCTTTGTGCAATGATGTGAATTAGTTCATTGCAATGTGTCCCTGTGATTCCTTGATGGCAGATGAGGCAGGAATTTAAACTGAATTTATACAACCTGTACATGAAGAGATAGGAATATGAATATTTCTTAGTTTGGTTGGTATGGAACCATGATAGTTCCAATGAATGCCCATGTTGCAAATAGATGATTATGTTTGCTTGATTATGAATGCAGGTATAGGAGTGATAGATGGAGTTATCACACCTGAGTCACTTTATTTACACAATGATATAATAAGTGATTGCAAAAAATTCATTCAAATAACAAGTTATTACACTCCTAATTCTCTGTTGTTTAATATCATGAATATACTGATGTTGCTCATACCAGATCATGGATCCGGCCCTTATTTGCTCATGGCATATGGGGGTGTCTCACTTTAAAATGAGGCAGCCACCAATGCTCTTTCAGGAAATGCAGGAGCTAAGTAGAAAGTGAAGTATGGCAAAGGAAAGGGATTGAATGAACATGCTAGCTAATTTTAATAAGAGTCTAATTTGATTTTATCTGCATGTATTCATGAGACAGTTGTGTTTGAACTTGATGTTATGTAATGAACTTGCTATGTTTGATTGAACTGGTTGTTTATTTGTTGAATTATTGCTATGCATTAAGGTTTAAAAATTAAAAGAAATATTTGGGTTGAAAACCAGAAAAATATGCTTAGGTATTAGATATGAAAGCCTGGAAAGAAAAAAATATACATATATGTATGTGAGTAAATGTTTTGCATAATTTATATTATGTGTTGGTCAATTCTTGAGACATAGCAATGCACTAAGTTTTTAGAATAAAATCTGGATTTAACTAGAGGTAAACTTATAAAGATTTGAATCTTTTTACTGTGAAACTTTGTAAACCAGTTTTAATACCACTTTTTGAATTGTCTTGAGAAAAGTAAATATTTTGCAAGGCTTAAGATATAATGCCATTGCCTTGAACAAGTGTCTGTTAGACACAAGACTTATGGGTCAACCAACTTCAAATGAGTGAGGTTTTGGTCGACCATATTTGATGGTGTTCTGAATGCAAAATACCTTTCAAAAACTTTAGATTATTTAGAAATTGTTTCACCACAATCAACTTTTAAAAGCTATACCAGATATGCAATCTGGACTGGTCTGCACTATTAAAACTTGGAAACACACATTAATCTTTTAAATATTTTTAAGTTCAAATGCTTGTCACAGCAAATCTTATGCAAATACTCAACTTACAATGTGTTATACAGGCTAAGATTGAAATAAATAAGTCATATAGATTGAATTAAAAATAAGAAAGTTTCCAGAAAATAAATAAGTGGAAAATGATAAGAGAATATATCATTTTCTGGTCTTAGCCAAATATCAATATATTTGAACTATGAAAAAAAATCCCAAATACTTTGACCAAATATGGACAGGAATTATTATCATATTATAAATATTCAAAAGAACAAGGTAATTAACTATATGCAGATTTCTTTAAATCCAAACTAATCCAAACCAAACAGCCTGCTCTTGTTTAACAAATGGAATTAAAACATACTCTGATTTTAAACAAGAGGAACACATACATCTTCATATGTATGTGTATATCTTTAGGAATTAAACTGATATATTTATATTGGTGGAAAATATTGGATCCTGGATGAATTATTTGAAAAGAAAATGACTCTGAGAATATTAAATTATAGGGATGTAAAAAAAATTAAGCATAATTTTGAGGGTCATTTCAAAAGCCAATGCCAATCTCCACTCCACCCAACTCTACCTCCACCAACCTTAAACCGAAACCCTAGCTTTCCTTCACCATTGTCGACCATCACCAAACACTGTCAAAACTTTACCAAAAATACTACGTCGTCCTACGAAGCCAACAGCACAAACGACATCATTTAATTCGACTTGGATTCAGAGATATTATTTTTCGAAGTTTTGGTGCAGATTTCCCCCTTTACTGTCATCGAGCAATCACAACTACTACGCTCGACGAAATCTCAGGCGATCATTTTTATAAAATACTAGAGACTGTCCTCTACAACTTCCATGTTGGAAAATTTGGGTAATCATGGATGGATTTGGGGTTATTTAATTTTGAAGAGAAAAATGGGAGATTTTCATTTACGGTAAAGAAGAAAAATAGGAACAAAAATGTTCTCTGTGTGTTTCCCTATGCTATTCCTTTTTTTTCCTCCATGTTTGTATGTATGCTAACATATATATATGCAAACATACTTCATAACTAAGGTAAACATAGTACCAACACTTAATGCAAGCCATCAAACACTTAATGCAAACCACGAGCAAAGAACAGAAGAAAATATGCGTAAAGATATTTTGTTGAGATATTTTATTAAAAAGTTTTGGGGCACGACACTGCATAATATCCCCTTCGCGTACGAGCCACGAATGACAAAAACGAAAACACGATCATGCACAACAATATGATACGATCATAAAGCAATAATAAAATAGACAAGTTAACTTATTTTGTTAAGTTTTAAAAGTATCAACGTTTGCCACAAAAAGGGTCAAACGAAAATTTAATTATTTTCCAAAATAAAAATCATGTAAAAATCCTATAAATTAAATTAAAAATATGTTATCGAAAATTAGGTCTTAATTTGAAACATAGATTTTATAATAATTTAAATTCAAATATGAATATTTAAACCAATTAAATATTCAAATTCGAAGACCAAAAATATGGGTCGTTACAAAAATAATCTATGACTTAATGACTTAACTTGATTCTTGAATCTTCAAACTCACGAGTCTTCAATTTATAACTTTTGAATCTCTATATCAGCCTCTTTATCGGTCTCTTGAGTCCGCTTTTGATACTGTATAGTCTTCTTTATCAGCACATGTCTAATATCTCATATTATATATAATACATATATAAAACTTGATAAAACATTAGTATCTATATTTTATATGATCTCATATGGTTGTTGTCATCAAAACTAATACCTAAGGTACTAACAAAGTTGACAAAATGATGGGCTTCTTAAAAAAAAATTGGAAGAAACTTAGTTGTACAAGGTCCTCAACTTCAAGTTCTCCTCCTCCTTCAAAAGGAGCACCAACTAAGGAAGCTTTTTACAATTGGGATTCTAATGAAGAAAAGGAGAAGAATGTGGAAAGTAAGCAATATGGAAGTGGTGAAGAGTAAGTAAAAGGTTTGTTTATTGGTACTATTTTCAGTTTGTTGCTTTGGACTTTATGATTTAGTAGTTTGATTTAGTACTTCACTTTTTAGGTTCTTATGAGTGCTTATTTGGGAGGTTTAAATTTGTTGTGTTGTTGTTACTAGATGTCTATGTTAAAAATAAACCATAATGTACTTGTTTTAGAATATTTAAATTTATGGAACTTATAATCTAATGTTCTTTATGGTATGGTTTCGTTTAATCATGTGATGTTTCAGTTCGTGATAATAAGTTTTGTATTTTTAAAATGATTATGATATTACCCTAAGTGATAAAACAACGATCTCCTAAATACTTATTCAAATTCATTCTTTCTTCTATTGATATATGTTTCCTTTTAGGTGATGACAAAGCGAGAGAAAACTATATGGTCATATTGATAGGAGAAGTATACAGTGGGGGAGAACTATCTTATCCTAAAACTATACTCTATAACTTGAATAGTTTTCATCATAAAAAAACGGAGAATGTTAGAACCTCGTAGTTTGGTATTTTGATAGTGACAACTACAAAAGAAATATTTACTATATATACTCGACATGTAGGAAAATATATCGACCATTGAAGAGATACAATAATGAAGACAGGACGAAGATGACAAATAAAGTTACATTAGTCATAATATTTTTTGTCTAGTAGTATATGATTGTTAAAATCTCTTCAAAGTGTTATATACACACACAAACATCATCAAAGCTGCATTTTCATTTAAAAAAAATAGAAATACAGAGAACTAATCGACTAGCACCACTTGACCATTTGACTAATACAATATCAGTCGATTGATCAAACTTGTTTAGTCGACTGATATACATGTGCATTTCATTTTTTATAAAACAACTTAACCGGTCGACTAAAACCATAGAAACAATCGACTGATTACTCAACCAATCGACTGGTTCCACAGTTTCGGTTGACTAAAAAGAGGGAAAAATGAATTGTTTTCTTCCTGTTTGAAAACTCACTTTTTCTACTATAACCAGTAGACTGACTGGTACACCACTAATTGACTGGTTACTTATAACTATCATATTTTTTCAAATTTCTAAAGAGTCTTCTCCTTAAGAAAAAGGACATTTCCTTCCATGAAAGTTGCACTTATCTCTGATAATAGCTACCTCTCATGAATGCGTACAACTCTTCAATCACTATTTATAGCACTTTGATTTTGATTTTCTCTTAAATTCTCTTGAAATCTGTTTTTGCATTCAAAGGTTTTCATTTACAATATTGATCACTTGAGCATTCAAGAAATATTGATCATTTGCTTCCATTCTTCCATACATACACAATACACCACTCACAAAGAAGATTATAGGAAGGGTTCACTCTATCGATTCATTCGTATTATTTAGAACACACAAAGTCAACTTTTTACTATTTTTGTAGTGAAGACCTGTTGGAGATCTTTAGGCATGAAGTCCTATTCAGCACCTTAGGCGGTTTTGTAAAATACTTATTCCTCCGGATTAAGTAGGGATTATTGTTTAAATCCAAAAGGAGTTTGGGACTAGACGTAGAATGGGAAGTCCAAACCAGTATAAAAATCTCTAATGCACTTTACTTTAGAGCATTTTTTATTTAAGCTATTATTATACAAATTTTAATTTAGTAGAACAATTCATATTAATCAATCCATAGCAACTTTCATCCAAACATCAAATTGTTCATCAAAAATAAAAACAAAAATTGGAAAAGAAGAAGATAATCAAATCAATCGAGAAAGGAGAGAGATCGATGAATTAAGCAGCGGCAATTCCAGGTGGATAAAAAAGGGAATAACTCATTAGAGGTGAGTGGGTTCATTGTTAGTTATGCTGATTTATATGTACTTGAGTTTGTCTATACCCTATTTGATCTCGAATTGGTTAATTTAATTAAAGATACTGTTTACCTAGTAATCAAAATAAATTAGGAATTTGATAGAAATTTAAAATATACGAACATGATCCCTTTCTGATCTAAATTTTATTGAAGTAAAATTGGGATATTAGTTGATGTAGGTTTGATTTCAGTATGAACACAATCTCTTTGTAAAATTGAATATAAACTGACATATCGATACCCTATTGTTTTTAATGACCATTATACTTATGAAATTATAAGATGATTAAAAATTAAATTTGAGAATTTTGGAAATAATAGATTCACGAAATAGGGTTTACCGAAAAGGGAAATTAATCATAAAGAAAACGAATTTTTTTATTAATTAACATAAATTAAATCGAGCAGTTGGTACGCTCACTATAACTGATCGACAACGAGTGGTCGACCGCTAAAATAGCCAGCAGTCGACCAGTCATCGATTTCAGGCGCGGTTTGAACCTCGACCTAAAGCCCAAGTTTATAAATTTATTAATATTATATATATATATATATGGATGTTAGTATATTATTAGGGAAATTAGTTCCGTAATTCTTGACTTTGGAACATTACAGGAGTAGTAAGGCAGTGTACGCAGACAATTTGGCACTATCCGTCCAACAAACGCAATTCAATCATCAAAAGCGCTCATATGAGGTTCCTCAATGGATGTGCAACACTGTTGGTGCATGCCTGGAGAAGTATGTAGTCTGGCACTATCCTCGATGCTTATAGCAATTAGAATGTGACACTATTGGTGGATGCTCGATGCAGTCCAATAAGTGGCATGATGTTACCATTGAGCTTAGGCTTAGATGTTGCGACCTTGAGGCATCTTCACTGCAAGTTGGTATTGTGGGCTCCTCTTAATGCATAAAGTATGATATGTTGTAGTCATAGTTTGAGGAAATGTAGTCCCAAGGGCAATATTATATGCGACCTTTAGGAGTAGTCCCAAAGGCTATTAGTCTGATCCATAGTTTATTTGAGGATCAATTTGTTGTTCGACCATAAGTGTAAACCTTCACAAGATGTTGAGTGTAGGTATATTTAAGAGTTAAATTCCTTAGGTTAATATGACCAACACTCGTAAGTAATACACAACACAAGTAGGATACCTTATGTCACGTAGATTATAAATGAAGTCAATTGCATGTGATCACCATATATTAATTATGTAACTAATTCACTAGACTTTTGTCTGTCCCACTCCTTTATTTTTCCACATCACAGGAGGACAAGACAGAAGGTGATTGACCCAAATCAAGTATGCGGAGGAGTGAGCTTGGCATTGGCATCGTATATAACTCTTTAGCACTGTCCATGTAACTATTTATCCTATTTTGGTACTTTTCAGACTAAATGCTTTTATTTTACAAACTTTGGATTTTTGGACTATGTATATTTTGAGAACGTGTCTTTGGGATATTTTCTAAGATGATAGTTTTCTGTATTTATATTTTACCGTCTGTCATTGTGAGATCTGAAAGGGTACAATGACTTAGATTTTATCCTTTATAAACTTAGTCTCTATAATGATTTAAAAACCAACAGCTCGTATTTCTTGGCACGGCACAAGTCCGAAAGTCATCATAGGCTTTGGATAAGTGTGTTTGGAGGTGTGGATTATTACATGTGGTATTAGAGTTTAGGTTTTAAAATTCCTTAGGAGCTCGGAACGTATTGAGAGAGTGAACATGAAATATTTTGAAAAAAAGAAGTATTTCAAAATATTTTTCGAAATGGATTTTTTTTAAAGTTGGTTAATATATTGTAATTAGGCTTTGTGGCCTAAAACTATATAGCCAGAAAAACTAGCGCGTGTGCTATAGGCGATAGAACAAAAATTAACTTTACAAAACAATCACCTAACATTCCTCCTTTACAACGCAACTTTCCATTTAGGTCACTAAACTATGGCATCTACAGATCTTCTCTTCGAACTTCTGGGTTCCATCGCTTCCAGTCCTATTTCTCCAGCAATTGTCATTCTTCTCCCACTAACAAGGTGATTTTCTTTTCTAGGATTCTTTTAATGCTAATCGCAACATCTCTAGCTATCATAGTTGAAAGATCTGACTCTGAGTTCTCTTTGTTATTGAAAGCTTTGGAATTACGCTCCCTCCAGATATGCCATACACAACATGTCAGACTGATCTTGAAGACTTCCTCCTTCAAGTATGAACCATGACTCCACTGGTGCAAGTGAGCAATTTTATCGCTAAGACTTTCAACAACTTCATAGTTCATAATGTTTTTGTATAGACCAATTAGCAGCTTATCCTTTGTGGGGAGTCTAAAAGTGAGAGCTTTGTATGTAGTGCGTGCTATTTTTAGGGGATTGCTTCTTTTCCATATGAATTGATACCACTGAACAGCAGGACAGTGTGTTCGAGTCTCTTCCCAAGCTTTATGCATGTAGAACTGATCTTTACCAATGCCTTTCCAAACCCAAATATCATGTTCCCTTCCAGAATAAAAGGGGGTAGCTTCAATTTCCTGCTTTAGGTGTCTAGTACATAGTAGCATGTCAGGGTTCCAGTTGTCATTTAAAACGGTAGTAGCAACCTTATCATTAGGGTTCCATATGCTGAGAAACCATCCCATCAAAGTCTATCTATAAGGCTTTTGCAATCTAACCAAGTATCTCACCATAAATCAGTGTTCTCCTCTTTAGCAATCTATCTTTCAACCAGATTTTTTTTAGTTGGTTCCTTTGTTTCGGAATATTTTTCCAAATGACCGAGGCATTGTTATCAATTTTCATGGTCCAAAAATTATTCCTTATATATATTGTTCTCATCCAAACAGCCCAAAGATTATTAGAATTCAAGATTTTCCCAGCAAGCTTTAAACTAAACACCTTTTTTAGTTCAGATAAATTTTTAAGACCGACGCCACATTCCTTATTAGGTTTACACAAGTCTTTAAAGCTAACCTTATGTGAAACCCCCTCTCCAAATGAAATTATAACAAACAGTATTGATTTTACCAATAGAGCAATCTGGAATTTGAAATGTCTGCATCCAAAATCTAACCTTAGAAGTGATCACTATATGAAACAATTCAACTCTTTCAGCAAAAGACAGCAATTTAGATCTCCATTCTTGTAGTTTTTCTCTAATATTATCAATCAGCTTACCTCATTCCTTATCAATAATGGTATTGTTCGAGAGTGGAACACTAAGATATTTGATAGGAAGTGCACCTTCTAGAACCCCTAATTCCTCTAAGTATTTTGTCTTATGTCTGTAGGATTTGTTGAAATAGACTATCGTTTTCAGTTCATTAACTTTTAATCTAGCCCATTCTTCTATTTACTTAAATATATATTTAGAAATAACCAAAGAATCAACCTTAAAAACTAAGAGAAAATCATTTGCATAAATGAGATGAGTGATTGCTGAAGAAATATTATATACATGCTTAATTAGATTATGATGATGAGCAATCTCCATTTGGAGGAAAACAACTCCATTGTCACAGCAAAGAGGTAGGGGAAAGAGGGTCCTCTTGTCTCAGACCTCTAGTACTTTGAATATACCCTTTAGGAATTCCATCAATTAGAATAGAATTGGTAGGAGAGTTAATGCATCAAGCTATCAAATTAATAATTTTGTCAGGAATCCCCATGTCTTTCAGCATATGAATAATAAAATCTTTATTGACTCTGTTATAAGCTTTCTGAAGATATACTTTTAAACATATTTTGTCAGCATTAGGTTTATTGAATTCTCTGACTAATTTATGGGCCATTAAAGAGTTTTCAGCAATAATTCTTCCCTTTATGAATGAACTTTGACGTTGTGATATTAGATTAGGCAATACCTTATTCAATCTCATGCAAATAATTTTTCTCAGCACTTTATAGGTTACATTGCAACGGGCAAACCTATATTCTTCAATTATAGTTGGTTTTTGCACTTTAGGAATCAAGGATATGAAAGTGTGATTAATATCTTGTAAGAACTCACCAGTGTCAAATGCTTCTTGGTAGGCTGCTAACATTATATCTTCAGGCCTTTCTAGTGAAGTTTGGAGAACTTGGCCCCCATACCATCACGGCCAGGACTAGAGTCATCATGAATAGAGAACAGAGCTTTCTTCAACTCCCTTTCTTGGATGTGAGCCTCCATCATTTGCCTTCCTTCAAGAGAGACTTTCCCACGAGCTTGAATATAAGGTATGTTTTTGTTGTACTTTCCAATGAAAAGCTTAGTAAAGTAAGAAATTGCTTGTTGTTCAAGATCATGGATTTGAGTTACCATTTCACTATGTTCATTGTGATAATTAAAAAGTCATTAGAATTTTTTCTTTGAGACATTTTAGTGTAAAAAAATTTAATGGATTCATCTGCCTTTGTTAGCCATTTTTCTTTAGCGTTTTGTTTTAAATCCATGGTCTGCTTCTTTAATTCATCCTTAAGGAGTTTCTGCAGCATAAAGTAGTCAGCATTAAGGCTATCATGTAGTGGGTCTACATCAGTTTGATTTGCACCTCCTCCATATCATCTTGGATTTTATTAACAATATTAGTAGCTTTAGGGCTTTTAAAGTTCCATTCCTTGAGTTTGTTTTCATGCTCTTAATTAGCATAACATATTTGTACATGTTGTTTCCTTTGGATAACTGGCCTTCAGAAAAATTGACATCACCATAACCATCACAAAGGAGCCAATAGTTCGCAAATCAAAAGGTTTCCCTTTTTGAGTCTGAACCTCATTATTAAATTGAATTAGGAGCAAACAATGGTCACTTGTAGAGCTTGGGAGAACAGCAACTTTTATATTTTTCATTTGATTAAATAGCTCAGCATTACCCAACATTCTATCTAATCTAGAAACTATTTTTTTAACCTCACTACTCTTCTATCTGAAATGTAGACCTGTATGGGAGGCTTCAAACAATCCATTGGCTAACATGCAGTCATTAAACTCCGCAATCTGGTACACTTTTAATGTAAGTCTCCTTTTTTCTCGTCTTTTCTAAGAACTACATTAAAATCACCTGCTATAGCCCAAGGAATTTGAATTTACTTCAAATATTGGATTATATGTCTCCAAAGATTAGTTCTAGTAGAAGGTAAGTTGCTAGCATAGACAAATGTTAAAAACACCTCCAGACCCCCTACGTTTTTGCATTCTAAATTAATTTGTTAATCATCACTATTACACAATTTAGTAACCTAGATGTCATTGTTACATAAGACCATAATTCTGCCTTTAGCTGCATTTGAAACATTATGAATGACATCCTAATTTTCACCCAACTGCATTTTGAACATATCAAAACTATTGTTATTAAACTTATTCTCCAAAACAGCAATAATTGAGGGCTTACATTTAGCCCTTAGATTATAGAGGTCTAATTTTCAAACATTAGTCTTTAGACCTCTAACATTCCAACATATTACTGTCATGATTTGATAGCTTTGCTCCTTGTAATAGGAGCAGAAGCCACCGAAGCTACTTTCTTTGCTGCCTCTCTGTCTTTCTTTTCAAATTACTTAGTATATTCTTCATTTTTCATCGTGAATCTACTAATATCTTCTTCATCGCTATCCTCCTCTGAACTCTCAATTTGTATATCAAGTTTCTGAATGTCTTCCATTATGGCAGGTAATGTCTCCTCCTCGGCCTCATGCTCAGGCAAAACTTCAACATCAGGCCCCACTAGTTTTTCCTTTGCAGGTTTTTCTGTCTTCATTGACTAGTGATTGCTTTTAAGATACCTCTTGCATTTAGTCATGATTTTTCCTCAATGTAGAGCGGACTGAATCACCTGCTTCGTTCAAACTAGGTGATGATATGGGTAATTGGGTGTTAATGTGTAAGGTTTACAGCATTTTGTAAATTAGTTTTTGGTACTATATCATTTTTTGTGGGGGATGGAATTTGTATATGACTAGTAGTAGTAGGACCACTATCTGGCTAGGCAATACTGGTAGATACTTCACTGTTGCTTTTTGATTTCTCTACCCACACTTGCTTTGGTAGTTCTTTAATTATGTTGCACTACTGAGTATTATGACCAAAACACTTACATTCTCCACATTTAGGTGGAACAAATTCATTTTCCACATCTAGAATATACACATTTCCCTTTTTGTCAATAGCCTTCACTGATTTGGGGAGTTCAAAGGGTTCCTCTAGTTCAACTAGCACTCCAGCATAGCTAATATGTTTCACCAGCCTAGTGTTTTCATCAATGTATAGTGGTTTCCTAACTAGGCTAGCTAGTTTTCTACTACATCTCATATTCCAAATAGCTAGGTTTAGATTGTTTAGTTTGATCCAAACCAAGTATGTAGTAAGCATGGCTCTTTCGAACATAAATTCAAATTGGATTTTCAACAGGCATGTGTGTGTGTATATATATGTATAGATAAAAAAATTAAAATGTTTTATATATGTACAATACGAAAAACGCTATCACTTTTTCTTGCGAATATTATCTATGGAAAAGTTGCTAATAATTCCTAATCACAACAGAGAGAATGAGCAATCCTGCTGGTTATGGCTTAGGTGATGCAGTTGAGATTCGGACGTGAATGTCCGGATATGGTTTCACTGGTATCTACAAGCGAGAGGACAAGCTAAGCTTAACCCTAATAGGAAACCCATAGTACAGGCACTAGGTGTAGTTCCTGACCACCTACATGTCGCTAATTTTTCCAAGCCGTGCAAGAAATTTATGAGTCTAGAAGGGAAGCCAAATGTGGGGACTGAATCTTATGTGGACTCAAGAGCGTGGATTCTTACTTGTGAGAGGATTTTCGAACCGGTGGGGGTTGAAGATAACGTTAGGAGATTGCTTGCCACTTGGCATTTACAAGGAGAGGCTTTAAATTGGTAGGATGTGATAGTAGTGGAGACTAATGAGGAAGATATAACTTAGGGAGAGTTTATAAGTCACTTTGAGATGAAATTTCTTTCCATGGCAATGCAGGGAGTACAGTTGGAGATGTTCATATATTTGCAATAAGGAGGGATGTCGATGAAGGGATATGTAAATCAGTTTGATGAGTTGACTAGATTTGGTATAGATCTGATAAATACCCCTCATAAGAAAACTTTGAAGTTTGCTAAGGGACTGAACCAACCTTTTAAGATTTGGCCCTTAGTCGCATTCCCATAGAGGTGACTTATGAGGATTTGGTGGAGATGGCCTTACTAAATATCATTTTCAAAGAAGGAATCAAGAGCGGTCCGAAGAAATTAGGAGGAAAGACGTTTCAGCAGAATCAGTGTAAGAATGAAATAGGGACCAAAGGAAGATTAAGAAGCAGGAGTTCAAGTGCGAAAGGTGTGGTAAGAAGGGACATGTTTCGAAGGAGTGCAGGACAAACATCTCAAAGATCAAATGTTTCAACTGTAATCAACTCAGGTATATGAGGAGGGAAGGTTCGGCACCATTAAAGACCTCTACCCATACGCACTAGATGTTGTTCCCAATAGAGTGCACCTCCAGTGATGGACAAAGGGAAGAAGACCGTAATTGAAGGTGTGTCAACTTTATATGATTTACCTATTCATACCTTATTTGACATTGGGAAATTACACTCTTTTATTTCGAGTAGACTTGTAGATGAGTTGCACTTAGACACCAGCATAATTACAGACCTAGTAGTTGCATCAAATCCTGGCGGAGGATCGACATATTTATCTATGTTTTGTAAGGGTTTGAAATTGTTCGTTTTGGAGGTTGAGTTTGATTGTGATGCTTTTGTCTTAGGAGTTTCCGAGTTGGTATGATTTTGGGGATGGACTGGGTGTCTATGTATGGGGCAACATTAGATTGTGATAGGAAGGTCATCCATTTAGGTAATTGTAGTGGACACAGTCTAGAGGTTTATTGTGATCCTAAAGGTTCGGTTATGTTGAGTTTCCTATATTATGTAGACCTATCACACGATGAGTTAACTTTGATGCCAACAGTTAGAGAATATTTAGATGTCTTTTTCGAAGTTACTTGTATTCTACCTCAGAGAGAGATCGAGTTTTGGATTTATCTCGAGGAGAATGCTAGACATATTTCCTTACTCTTGAGGAATATGGCTCCTAAAGAAAGACGCAAGTTGAATAAGCAAGTGAACGAGCTATTAGAGAAGGGATTCAATAGAAAGAGTATTTTAGAGTGGGGAGCACTAGTTATCTTTGCCACAAGGAAGATAGTTCTCTAAGGCTTTGGTTGATTATCGTGAACTGGATAAACTAACAAAGAAGAATTGCTACCCGTTGCCCCCACATAGACGATCTCTTTAATTAGTTAATTGGGGGTGAAGGTGTTCTCTTAGATTGACTTGGCTACCGAGTTCCATTAGTTACAGGTAGCTGAGAACAGTATTTAGAAGCCGCTTTTAGTACACCTGACGGAGTTTATGAGTGGTTAGTCATGCCCTTCGGGCTAATCAATGCACCCTCCTACTTTGTTAACCTGATGAGTCAAGTTTTCCAAGGTTACTTAATAAGTTCATGGTGGTTGTCAACAATATATTAGTCTATCCGAAAAGTGAGGAGGAGAATAAGTTGCATTTATAAGAAGTGCTCAATACTCTCCATGGGTATAAGTTAAAGGCGAAAATTTTCAAATGTCACATTTGGCACAAGGAGGTTCACATTTTGGGGCATGTTGTCTCTGAGCATGGGCTGGCAGTCGATCCTAGTAAAGTCGATGTAGTACCTGATTGGCATGTGCCGAAGAATGCCATGGAAGTGGGGAGTTTCCTTGGTTTGGCGGGCTTCTATAGGAAGTTCATTAAGGACTTCGCTAAAATATTGCTTCTCCAAACCGCCTTACTAGGAAGAATCTGGCATTCTTGTAGGACCCAAAGTGTGAGGACGTTATTAACAAGTTGAAGGAGTCATTGACTAGTGCAACTGTTCTAGTATTACCTAATGGTTTGAGGACATTCACAGTATATACCGACGCTTATGGTATGTGATTGGGTGCGGTTTTTAATGCAAGAATGAAGAGTGTTGAGCTATGCTAGTCGATAATTGAAAGTCCATGAGAGAAACAATCCTACCTATGATCTTGAGTTGGCAGCCATTATTTTCACCCTCAAGTCATGGAGGCATTATATACTTGGAGAGTGGTTTTAGCTATACCGGATTATAAGTCTCTGAATTATTTGTTCTCCCAATAGGATTTGAATTTAAGGTAGCTAGCGTAGATGGATGAAGTTCTTAGCATCGTATGATTTCGATATCTCCTACACTCTAGACAAGGGAAATGTTGTAGCCGATGCCTTAAGTAGGAAGCATGTGATATTGAGTCTTATGTTCTTAAAATGGAAGCACTTGGAGTTTATCTTTATGTTCACTTTTCGACCGTCATAAGACATCACTCCAGGATTGTTAGCAGCTTTGGATATCCAACCTACACTCATGAACCGCACTGGGTCAAGTCAGAAGCAAGATACATAGTTATTGGATATTTTTGAGAAGTTTGGAAGAGAACGGCAGTCGAGCCATTTAAGATGCTACACCATTGACTCGAAGGGTGGTTACAGAGAGATGGTAGATTATGTATTCCTCTCATTATAGATTTGAATGACATGATACTAGCTGAGTCTCATTGTTCTAGGATGACCATTCATCCTGATGGAGACATAATGTATTATGGTATGAAGAAATTCTTCTATTGGCTAAGTATAAAGAAGCATGTGGCGGAGTATATGGCTAAGTGTATGACCTACTAAAAGGAAAAGGCGGAGAAAAAGTAGCCATGAGGATTCTTGCAGCCATTAGATATACCACAGTGGAAGTGGACGAGTGACTCTACAGATTTCATTAATGGACTACCCAGGAGTAGGACAGGGAATGATAGTATTTGGGTCATAGTCGACCAACCGACCAAATGCGCTCATTTTGTTTAGATTAGGAGTACAAGAACTACTGCGTCTTTAGCGACTCTATATGTGAGAAAGATAGTTAGGCTACATGAAGTTCTTTCTAGTATTGTTAACGATGGAGATCCGCTTTTCACCAATGAGTTTTGGAGGAGTCTTCAAGTGGCTTTAGGCACTAAGTTGAGCTTGAGAATAGCTTATCATCCATAGACGGATGGACAGACGGAGAGAGTGAATCGGGTATTAAAGGTTTACTATGGACGTGTATCTTGGATTTTGGAGACTCTTAGGAGGATCACTTGCTACTAGTGGAGTTCACTTATAATAACAGCTATCAGGTAAGTATTGGGATGACACCGTTGAGGCATTATACAGAAGGTCTTGTAGATCATTGTCTTGTTGGTGGGACACTACGGATAGGATTATTCTTAGACCGGATATGGTGAGGGAGATATCGGAGAAGGAAGACTTGATTCGTAGAAGGATGAAAACCATGCAAGGTAGGGAAAGGTTTTATACTGACAGGAGACACACAATGTTGGAGTTCGCAGTGGGCGACATGGGTTTTGTGAAGGTCTCACCGCTTAGGCATGTCATGAGGTTTGGTAGTTCGAGAAAGTTAGCACCAAGGTTTATAATGCCTAAATTGATCACAGGCAGAGTAGGGAAGTAAGCTTATAGGGTGGAGCTTCCTGAAAAATTAGTAAGAGTACATGATGTTTTCAATGTGTCACACTTGCGGAAGTGTCTACACAATTCAGGAGATGTAGTCGAGTCGAGTCAACTAGAGGAGGTGGTAGTAGAAAGGGAGTCACTTGTTCGCCATGTACCCACCTATATCCTTGAGCATGGTATAAAAATACTCTGCAATAAAGTTATTAGTCTTTTTAAGGTCTAGTGGGGAGAGGACCCAGCGGAGAGTACATGGGAGCATGAAGAAAAGATCCGTGCTAACCATCCAGAACTCTTTTCCGATACATTTCCATTTTAGTTAATATGTATACAACTACTTAGGCATTTAGACTTTAGCTTAATGTACCCCATAGATAGGGCTGTTTGGATGTTAGGAATGGATGTGAATGTGTCATTAAGATATGTTTTGGATGATTATTGCTAATGGATGTGTTTATTAATATTTTCACACATAGACAAATACACACACACACACATACACACATATATATACATATATGTTCAGCTTAACATGCACCCACACCATCACTTATTTTATTACATCAAGTTATATGCATATGGTTGTTGCATATGGATTGAATGGTTGCTCTTACATGTAGAATTGCCAGTATATTTACATGGGATATTGCATACATTTTGAACACATGGCATAAGCACGTGCATTTCAGGAGGTCGACTAGATCAGGGGACCGCCTAATATTTGCATTAGTATAGGTTTATACGAATTCCATGCCTATATGTACATATGGCATTAGAAAATCTGAACTAAGGACAATGGTTGCCAGTGGTTGATGGTTGAGTAGATGGTTGTAAGTATTAATTGACGAGTAGCAGTTTTCTATCCTTGAAGATTTGATGGACAAAGTCCTTTTGGGGGAAGAATGTAACACCCCGTAAAAATTAACGTGAAATTTAATAAAAAGGAATTAAATTAAATATAAAAAGGGTAAAATGGAATTTTTACAAACGCTTAAATTTGGCTATGAAACTTGCACTGTTGCATTCGTAGGGATTTTCTGAACAATTTTCATATATAAAGTTTTACAACTGGAGCTCGTATGAAAGTTGCTAAAATCTAAATATTGGAAATTAAAAATAATTAATATACAAATATATGGTAATGAATTTTAAAATTAGGAAACATCAACCGGTTGACACCTCGAAATCTTACCTTTATAAATACAACGTTGACCTCACTTAACAAACCTTAATCTAATTCCGAATGTACCAGAACTCTGTAGCTCCCAAAATTCAACTCACTGCCTCTCTCCACATCAAATTGTTCTTCACAAATAAAAATCTAAAAGTAGAAAAGGAGGATAATTAAATCAATCAAGTAAGGACAGAGATCGGCAAATCAAGTGGAGGCAATTCTAGGCGGATAAAGGAGGGAATAGCTTACTAGAGGTGAGTGTGTTCATTGTTAATTATGTTGGTTTATATGCAATTGAGTTTGTTTTTACCCTATTTGATCTAGAATTGGTTTAATTTAACTAAAGATACAATTTATCTAGTAAATTGGGAATTTGATAGAAATTTAAACTATATGAATGTGATTCCTTTCTGATATAAATTTGATTAAAGTAAAATTGGGATATAAGTTGATTAAGGTTTGATTTTAGTATGAACACAATCTCTTTGTTAAACTAAATATAAACTGACATATCGATACCATGTTGATTTTGATGACCATTACACTTATGAAATTATGAGATGGTTAGAAATTGAAATTGAGAATTTTGGAAATATAAGATTAATGGAATAGGGTTTATCAAAAAACAAAATTAATCATATAACAAATGAAAATAAAATTTATTAATTAACGTAAATTAAGTCGACCGGCCGACAAGCTCACTGTAGCCGGTAGACAGCGAGCGGTCGACCACAATTGCTGATGGTCGATCGGGCATCGACTTTTAGGCGTGGTTTGAACCTCGGCCTAAGGCCCAAGTTTATAAATTTATTTATAATATTATATATATGGATAGTATATTATTAGGGAAATTAGTTCCCTAATTCTCAACTTTCGGATGTTATGGGACTGGTGAGGTAGTGCGTCGGCTTTTTGGCGTAGACACTATCTACCCAATAAAGGGGATTCAATCGCCGGAAGCACTCACTGGAGGCTCCTTGGTGGATGTGCAACACTGTTGGTGGATGCCTGGAGAAGTGTGTGGCACGACACTAACGGGAGGTTCTTCAGTGCATACGACAATTAGGACATGACATTGTTGTGTCCGACGCGGTGCAATAAGTGGCGTGACATTACTATTGAGCTTTGACACGGATGAAACGACTTTGAGGCATCTGTGGCACAAGTCAGCATTGCAGGCTCCTCTTAATGCGTAAAGCATGATATATTGTAGTTGTAGTTTGGGGAAATGTAGTCCAAAGGCAATATTGCATGCGACCTAACCTTAGGAGTAGTCCCAAAGGCAATTAGTCTGATCCATAGCTGATTTGAGGATCAATTTGTTGTTCGTCCTTAAGTGTAAACCTTCAAAAGATGTTAGGTGTATGTATATTTAGAGCTAAATTCCTTAGGATAATATGACTAACACTAGTAAGTAATACACAACACAAGTAGGATACCATAGGTTACATAGATTATAAATGAAGTCAATTGAATGTGATCACTGTATATTAATGACGCAACTCATTCACTAGACTTTTGTACGATGACTTACTCTGTTCTTTTCCCTCACCATAGAAGGACGTGGCAGTAGGTGATTGGCCCATATTTAGTATGTGGATGAGTGAGCTTGGTGTTGGCACCGTATATTACTCTTTATCACTCTCCAAATAACTATTTATCGTATTTTTGTAGTTTTCGGACTATATGCTGCTATTTTGCAAAATTCTGGATTTTTGAACTATGTATATTTTGGGACTGTGTTTCTAGGATATTTTCTAAGATGTCATTTTTCTTTATTTATATTTTAATACCTACAGTTGTGAGATCTGAAAGTGTAGAGTGCTTTAGATTTTATCCTTTATAAACTTAGTCTCAATAATATTTTAAAAACCAACAACTTGCATTTCTTGGCATGACACGAGTCTAAAAGTCATCCTAGACTTTGGATTGGTGTGTCTGGAGGTGTGGATTGTTACAGATCCAAGCTTCAACCATTAATCAACCAGTCCCCATTGAGGTGGTTGACCGCTTAGGTCGGACTTAGAGCAATTTGCTACAAGCCAAAAACTAAACTCCACTAACTCAACGTCAATTGTCGTCTTTTCTCCTCTCCAACATCCCACTTCATATGCACAGTCAAGTGATAATACATCATCCAAAATTCACACACAAACAATCACATAATCAAAATGAATTGAGATGAGAACAAAGATAGTAAATGAGATTATTTGATTTTATAGTGAAGAAATAATACCAAAGATTGATCACTGATTACACACAATAAACACAATCAAACATTTCAATCATCATCACATAGTTATTTCTAGCATAGATATGTGAGTGATAAAAATTCACTCATCTGAAATTTTAATAGACATCACCCTGCTTCTTCTTTCTTCCCCTCGGTGATTTACAGTATATCACCATACTCTCACAACTTGATCAAATCTTTATTTTGTAAGCTTTTATTGATGTAGCTTTATATTGAGAAGCATATATATTGATTTGAGAATTTATACGATTTTATTCCATTTCATTTTGATTTTAGAAGAGGAAATTAGATATTAAGCTTTTACTGGAAGATGATAAAGTGAAGCAACAAACCAAAAGTGAGATACGAAATAATGTTCTTAGGGTTGGGAATGGAGTCTTTGGATATAGAATGGTCTAGATATTTCAAAATTATAGTTTGGGCTAATAGTAATTGGGTTCAAGATGACCATTGACCCAATTCTTCTTCTTTTATTTCATTTCACAAAACAATTATTATTTAAATTCCCAAATAAAATTACCTTTACACTATATTTACAATTACACAACATTGTATAATTTTATAAATTATATTTCCATAATTTATTTATTTAAAAATTAACTATCATCAAAAATGGATAATCACATTAACTTTAAAATCGTTTATTATTCCAACTAAAATAAATTACAAAAACCTTTTATATTCAATATTTATCTTTATAGAAAAATATTAATTCATCCCTTGATTTGTTTCAGGGTAATTTTGGAATTTGAAATATCAATAACAATCTTAAAAGTACCCAACACAGTTATTATTACCAATTCATTACTTCAAATATCCAAAGTCACTTTTATTAATAATTTATTACTTTAAAATATATATTAAATATATAATCTATTTAATAATCATTTTATCAAATAATTTCTTTTGAAATAATTTCTAATGTTACCAAATTAATTTATATTTTTACTCTCTTCTCATTAATAAATATTTATTGTTTAAAATCTCCAATTTTCTCTACTTTATCATTAAAATTCCATATGAATCTCTATACTTTCAAAACATCTCAAATTCCCATAAATGTACTATTAAATCCCAAATCGTTCATAATTTTTATTTAAAATCCAATTAAATATTTAATTATCTATTATTAATTTTAATTAATTGCTCCTCAACACTGGGTTGTTACAGACTCGCCCTCTTTAAAAAAGTTGTGTCTTCGCAATTTCTCCATAGGGAACTCTATAGCAGCAAATATTTCTAGCTTTACCACACCATCTACAATTGACACTATATACACAACAATCAATCATCATACGATAAAACCATTCACAAACATAACACATAAAGCTCCATATTTACTATCTCGGGTTAGCACATAAAGTGATTTACATCAATCCTTCAAGTATTAAATAGAGTGACACAAAACCTATTATTAGACCTTTTATTGGTGGCTTGTCACAAGACATTGAATTATACTCCTCGCCCATTGATTATAATTATTGACTATGAGTTTTAAACAAACTCACTTGGAAGATTCTAATACTTACCCAACAGTAAAAAAATATCTCCAAATTTTGAAATTCTTGGAAAACTTCGGAGTAATCTCTGTAATACAAAGTATAGTCCAACAATTTTCAACACATGGTAAATAATAATAATATAAACTTATCCTTTAAACTTTTCTTATTTTATAATTTGAAAACCAATTCACAATAGCTTACATAAACACTTTACATTTTTTTACAGCATAAACACTTTTTATAATTAAAATACTAACACTTCAAGGTGTTTAAAAGATACAACCCATTCAACACCTTTTAAAAAGAAGGATGTAAAAATAATTTAAAGATTTTACTTTTCAAAACTCTTCAAATATATATAATCTGGAGGACCTCAAATATATTAGTAAAAGTTAATACTTCACAATTGAAAACTTATATTCTTTCCCCAAAACAGGCCCTTAACTTAACATTCTCATTAATCATTATAAATTTCACAATCTCAAAAATATTTTATCACTAAATTTGTTTCTTAAATAATTACATTTTCATCTAAAAGAAAAATCATAGAAATCCAATCAGTGCTCAATTTTTAACCTCGTCCAAATTAAATTTTCACCTTGAAAATCAAGTACAACAAAAATCCAATCTTCTTATAATAAGTTGTATACATAAAAAAAGGTTAATTTCCTTTAAAATATTTCATCATTCCAAACTTTATCTTAAGTACATTTTCTAAACTTCCCTTTCACCGACATTTAACTTGAAATTTATTTTAGTACATGAATATCTTTATAACTAAATATTTCCCTTTAAAAACTCATTTCATAATAATAACTTGTTCTTTGTTTTATAAAATGATTTTATATATCATCATTATTATTTATTAAAGCCATATGATATCAAAATATTTCTTATTAACAAAATCTGAATGTCCAAAATTTATAATTTATTCCAAGTGTATGGATTATAATTTTATTTTAAACTTCTGTTAAATTAGAACTCATATATATAAGTTTTATATCACACTACACATATTTACAACTATATTTTTAATTTCCATATAAGCTAAAACATGTCACACATAATCATTCAAAATTACCACACACAATTTACTTCAATATGCACCATATTGTGAAGATAGTACTTTATATTTCCTAATATACATTTTCATATCAAACTACTTTATATTATTTATCAAAACACCGTACGATACTTCCTTTCAAAATATAACCCATAATACTTCTTTGAAATATTATTTTATCTTTAATCATATTTCCTAAAATTATTACTAATACTTATCCTACAAATTTCAACTTCTTTCAAAATAATATTCAACTTATCACAAAATATTGCTTTCTTCCAAAATGGTACCTACTCATTTTCTAAAACATTACTTTCATTTTAATTTTTTTTTAAACATTCTCATTTTCAAAATCTCGAACATTTCTCAAAATATGATTTTTAGAATATTATGTCCAGATGTCTCATCCTAGTGCATAGGAATCCCTATTAATAACGTTGACTGGACGCATCGACCAAAATTCTTAAAGCACTTGACAGACAAATTAGCACGATATTTATTTCTAACTTTCTTTAAACATTTGCATAAACTTTCTTTATAAAAAAATAATTGTCTATTTAAATTAAAACATAATCTAGTACCACATACGTATACATATACTTTACCAAAAAGAATTTTTATTAAAATGTATGCTTAATTTTATCAAAAATATTTTCAGTTAATCTTTATATTTACATACAAATAATAATTCACTTATAAAATTCCAAATATCACACCCATTCATCTGTATATACATCAAGAAAATATCTAATTTAAATCCATCTCATGTATTTAATTATATATATATATATATATAATCTTTTATATGAATAAAAACTTGCCATTCTCTTATGGTAGCTTCACTACCGAAGACACCACAAGATTCCAATATCAAAACTTGAGTAAGTTTCAGATTTCCAAGCAACGACTCCTACTTAGTACTATCCTTAAATAATTATTTACAAATTCAATACAACCAAATACTAATCAATCAATCAATCAAGCACACACATGAAGCAAACCTTCCAATGCGCTCAACGAAAAGCAATCAATTGACTACACCACTCTGATCGCTAGTGGATCAGGACACAACACTACACCAAGCCACCCCAGGGTCTAATATTCACCGCCCATGGCGACACTACTGGTCGGACCAACTGTGAGAAATGCGAATTTAGGATCTTAAGGCTAGAATTAACACTAGAGGGGGTGAATAGTGTTTTAAGAAATTTGTTAATCTTTTTGAGTTTATCTTACTCTGTTAACAATGTATACACTAATCAGACACAGATATGAACACTGAATCCAACACAGAAGCAAATATAAAGTAAAAGCAGTAAAGGAAAGAACACACCGGATTTTATACTGGTTCGGAGTTACCCTACATCCAGTCCCGCAAAACTAAGTATGGATTTCCTTTCAAAATCAATTCAACAATTACAACCCTTGGTTTCAAGGCTACGAGGTACACCCTCCAGAATAACAATCCTCTGGGTAGAGATACTTGATTTCCGGGGCAACAAGTTCACCCAATTGATTTCCAGGGCTACAATCACACCTTCTCTCGCTCAATTGATTACAAAAAGTATATAACTCGAATTAGCACTTGGATCTTGTAGAGATAGTGGAGAGAATCAAAACCAGAAATTATCTAGTTAGATTCGATATTGATTTCGGCAGAGTAATGGTGTAACTTGTAAATAAGAAAGTGGAGAAGAAGAAGAGAAGTTAAATCAGAGAAAAGTGATTAAAAATTCGTTGAAACTGACCCCTATTTATAGAAGAACAACAGCCATGAACATTCATGAAGAGTTATGGCGAATAGACACTTCTTTTGAAATTTGAATTTTGAATCAAACTGACACCATGTCGACATGGTACCTATAGGCATGTCGACATCCCACAGCCTTTTTTGATGTTTTGAATTTCTTTGAAAATAACATTTATCTTTTATAAAAACTATTTTAAACTTTATAAATATACTTGACTTTAGTTGAAATTCATAAGTAAATATAAAGAACATTATATACCTAATTTAACTATAATTTTATATTTAAATCTAAGTATAAATATTTAAAAGTTAAATATATTATTTGAAGATAGTTTAAAATTAGGAGTAATTTGACTTTGAAATTAAAGATGTTTTTGAGGCTAAAATTATTTAAAATCAGGATCGAGAGTTTTGAATCTTTTGAAAGGAAAGTTTTGAAATCATTTTGAAAACAAAATAATTTTGTAAAATCATTTGAATTAAAATTAGTGGATACAAAACAATGTCCCACTAGATTTTCGTAGGTTCCATCCTACTTAGGGTTCCATCCCTTTAACGGGCTCGAAGTGGATTCCATTCCACGAATAAATTGGATTTTAAGATGCCAGTGCTTTTCTATGAGTTTTAACAAATATTCCTAATAAAATAAACTTAACCTTGAAATCTTGAACTCTTGATAATCTTGATACTCATGAGTCTTTTATCTCTATATCTTGAATCTCTATACTGTACAGTCTTCATTCTTGATACCTGCATGGTTAGATCCTGCATATACATATATATCTAAACTTGTAATGTTAGTATTTATATTTTATAATCTATTCTAAGGTTGTTGTCATCAAAACCATCATCTCATGGACTAACAATCTCCCCCTTTTTGATGATGACAACCTTTGTTTATAAAATATTCCTTCTATCCTAATAACTCCCCCTAAAACTAACAACTCCCCCTTAATCTATGCCTAACTACCCTATTTTATATTTCTCCCCCTTTGTCATCAACAAAAAAAATTACTCCCCCTTATTCTTGGACTTCAGTACCTGCATTGATAAACTATACAACGGAATATATAATATATAGATTAAGAAATAATGATACTTATGAGCATAATAACTTAATTAAAGACTATATTCATTTCAGTGTATATATATATATGTTTCACACACCAAACTTCAAAGCAAATAAAATCAATCCACACAAAGTATCAATTCAAACCAAATTAAATCAAACAAATTAATTCAAACAAATCAAACAAAGAAAGAAAATTAAACGTTACGGGGAACATTTACCCATCCATCTTCTCCAAATATAGGGTCTGCTTTAATTGCATCCCAATTCTCATTATCATTGGTGAGAGAGACAGGAGGATGTGCTTCATTATCATCCTTGTGTAGAGAGGAGATCATCCATCGTATTGCATCGAAGTGTCTCTCTTGTTCCTTGATCATCTGCATTTGACTCAACTCTAAGTGACGCTGGTTTCGTAGAATAAAAGAGAGAATATTCTTGAATGAATTGAGTGTTTCTTCAGGATTTTCAGATAGATTGTGAATAGGATTGGCCATAATTGTATTAGAGAAAGAAATGAAGGATATAGATAATGAGAAATAAATTTCAGTGAAGATTTCTGGAAGAAAAAGGTATATATAGGTGTAGAAATTCGTTTGAAATGAATAGACATTTGGTAGTTATTCAAATTTCAAATTCAAAATCAATATTCACTTCTGACCAGTATATGTCGACATGGTCTTCTAGGGGATGTCGACATGGGTTAGTGAAAATTTATGACAACTTTGATTTTGTGAATAATTGTGTATATGTATATATTTATATAATATACTAACATTTATTCTAGAGATAAGATAAGATAGATAACAGAAAGGAAATTTTATTTCATTACGATAATACAAAGATTAAGCATAATGAACTACACAAACAGTCGAAAAAAACAAACTAAGACAAATACAATAAGATACTAAAAGATAAAACTAGTTAGAAGATGAAGATGATGAAGATAATCCAAGTTTCTTGCTGACTTTTGAAAAGAACTTGTTCATCTTCGAAGAAATGTTATCCAACTTCTTACTAACAGATCGTTTTAAAATCCGTTGATTCTCCACAATTATCTTTTAGTTTTTGAGAAGGGTTTTGTTGGATGGATTGGAAGGATATTCGATGCTTTCCAAAGAGGTTTCACCTTCTTCTTCTTCTTCAATTTCCATTTCATCCCTTTCTTCTTCTTCTTCCTCTTCCATTTCTTCATGAGCCAAACGCTCTTCCTTTTCGACAAGAGTCTCATAAGGTTGAAAAACATATGGGATTTTCATGAGAGAAATGTTTGAGATATTAAAAACTTTTCTTGAAATAAATTCTTCTCCTTTGAAATTTACTCCAAAATAGTTGAAAATCCGAGTAAGGTAAATTCCATGATATAAAATCTTTTCTCCCATTTCCAAGTTTTTAGGACGAAGTTCATCCAAAATAACTTGCGCCCAATTGATATCATAATTTCCGAAAATAGCAAAAAGTGCTTTGCACACTTTTGAAGTAGGATTGTTAAAATTTCCCGATCTTGGGGTCAAAGTACGTTGTAAGAGAAGATTGACAATTCTTGCTTTAGGACGAAAGTTTTGGTTTTTAAATTCAAAGTTTTCATCTCCTTCAAAAATATAATGAAATGTCTCACGATCATGTTCATTGATTTGAAAACTAGAAAGATCCATTCCTGTGCTTTTGCAATTGAGAATGGTACCCAAAAGATCACAATTCAAAACAATTTGAGTGTCTTTGACACTACTCCAAATTTCATTCTCATTTCCAATATAAAAACCATGGTTTAAATTAGCATAGAAGATTTTGACAAGATTAGGATAGCAAACAAAATCATTTTGAGAAGAGTCAATAAGACTTAAAACACCATTGTTTGCAAAAAGAGAATCAATTTCATAAGAAGAAAAATCTTGAAAAATAGCAAATTTTTCGAAATGGACTTTGGCATAATTAGCATAATTGATGTATGCTTTAATTTCCTCCGGATCATTGAATAATTGCTCTTTGATTTTTCTAGAAATTCTCATGGTTGAGGGGTTGCTTGAAGAAGCCATTAGAGTAGAGAGTAGCTTGAAGATATGAAGAGAGAGTTTGAATTTGAAAATGAAAGTGAAAGTGAAAAGATATGATAAAAGATAGTGAATAAATAGACTTTCAAAGGACATATTCTCTGGTCAAAAGGTATCTTTTCAGAGAAATAAATGAAGTGAAAAGATGGAGGGAAATTCAAACATTTGAATTCAAAATTTGAAATTCAAATTCAGGTAGGCATGTCGACATCATGGTAGGGGCCATGTCGACATGTGGCTTTGAATTTTCATGACATGATTTTTCCTAAGTTATCTAATATACATATATATAAATATTATTATTAATGTCTATATTTCTGAAATATTATTGTACTTATAATATATTTCAGAATGTGTCAAAAATAATAATAAAATAATAATAGTAAAAAATAGAAAATAAATTTTAAAATTCAAACAACATATCAATTCAAAATCAATCAATCAATCAATTCAAAAACAACCAATCAATCAATTCAAGCATGCGATTTCAGCCAATGTATTGTAAACGTGTACCTTTTTCAGAGTCTGTGTCTTTGGTATCGACTAAATCGAGAATTGCTGTGAAACACAGATTTGAATTATCTTTCTTCTGTTCATCGTCGCTGGAGGATGAGTCAGAGTCATCTAGAGTAGCAGTGAATGCACGTTTCCGTTTCTTTGTAGAATAATTGTTTGTAGGAGAGTTTTGCTTATCTGGATGCGGACAGTCTCTTTTGATATGACCTGGTTCATCACAATTGAAGCATTTGATAAAGTTTGGTACTGTAGTCTGATTACCGGAATTCTTAAAGTTGTTTCTCTTGGAACTATTCAATTTTCTGTACTTCAGGAATTTCCTAAAATTCCTGGTCATAAATGCTATCTCTTCATCATTATCACTGTTTGAGTCTGAACTGTCGATTAATGCATTGAATGCCATTGATTTCTTTTCAGATGCTTTGCTTTCTCTTCTCCCGATCATTTGAACTTCAAACGACATTAGATTTCCAATCAATTCTTCTATCTTTAAAGTACTGATGTCATTTGCCTCTTCAATTGCAAGTGTCTTTTGATCCCATTCTGGAGTGAGAGAATTTAAAAAATTTCTGACTTGATCTTCTTCCAAAAATTCCTTTCCCAAAGATATTAAAGAATGCACAATATCTTGAAATCGACTATACATATCTGAAATAGACTCATTAGTATTCATTTTAAATAACTGAAATTGATTTGTGAGCATGGAAATTTTGGTCTGTTTAACTTTGCTTGTTCCTTCGTGAGTTACTTGCAAAGTTTTCCAGATTTCATATGCAGACTTACAAACTGACACTTTATTAAATTCATTTCTTTCAAGTGAACAAAACAGAATATTCATTGCTTTTGAATTATTTTGTCCAACAGTCTTTTGCTCAGTGGTCCACTGTGCAAAATTAGTTGTGGGTTCAGAATATTCAGTTTGTGTGATATTCCAAGTATCTAATCCTACAGATTGTAAATATATTTTCATCCTACATGCCCAATATGCATAGTTACTGCCATTAAAAAGTGGTGGTCTGGCAGTAGACTGACCTTCTACAAATGAACTAGTGTTGGTGGTAATAGCAGTACTAGTGTTAGTAGCCATTTTGAAATTTTTCAAAATTCAGATAATGAAACTTTTGAAAACAAGGCTCTGATACCAAATGTGAGAAATGCAGATTTAGGATCTTAAGGCTAGAATTAACACTGGAGGGGGGGTGAATAGTGTTTTAAGAAATTTGTTAATCTTTTTGAGTTTATCTTACTTTGTTAACAATGTATACACTAATCAGACACAGATATGAACACTGAATCAAACACAGATGCAAATATAAAGTAAAAGCAGTAAAGGAAAGAACACACCGGATTTTATACTGGTTCGGAGTTACCCTTCATCCAGTCCCGCACAACTAAGTACGGATTTCCTTTCAAAATCAATTCAACAATAACAACCCTCGGTTTCAAGGCTATGAGGTACACCCTCCAGAATAATAATCCTCTGGGTAGAGATACTTGATTTCCAGGGCTACAATCACACCTTCTCTCGCTCAATTGATTACAAAAAGTCTATAACTCAGATTAGCACTTGGATCTTGTAGAGATAGTGGAGAGAATCAAAACCAGAAATTATCTTGTTAGATTCGATATTGATTTCGGCAGAGTAATGGTGTAATTTGTAAATAAGAAAGTGGAGAAGAAGAAGAGAAGTTAAATCAGAGAAAAGTGATTAAAAATTCGTTGAAACTGACCCCTATTTATAGAAGAACAACAGCCATGACCATTCATGAAGAGTTATGGCGAATAGACACTTCTTTTGAAATTTGAAATTTGAATCAAACTGACACCATGTCGACATGGTACCTATAGGCATGTCGACATCCCACAGCCTTTTTTGATGTTTTGAATTTCTTTGAAAATAACATTTATCTTTTATAAAAACTATTTTAAACTTTATAAATATACTTGACTTTAGTTGAAATTCATAAGTAAATATAAAGAACAGTATATACCTAATTTAACTATAATTTTATATTTAAATCTAAGTATAAATATTTAAAAGTTAAATATATTATTTGAAGATAGTTTAAAATCAGGAGTAATTTGACTTTGAAATTAAAAATGTTTTTTAGGCTTGGCCCCACCCTGAGACCCACCTTAGCAAAGAGAATTAACAAGTAATTCTGTCTACTAAAGCGGAGAATAGGGTCGGTTAAGGGCAACCATCTATAATTTTGTCTTAAACATCTATTGAATATGTCGATAAATGCAACATAATTTTTTTCGACTCAAATGGATCGACATACCCAGTAAATGCTTAATCCAAAACTATAGGTGGCTAACGGATCTATCAGAACAAAATACAATAACTGAATGTAAATCACATCACAGAACACTAATTGACATCATATATATACATATACACTGATACATGTTTAGCACAATACAATATGAACACCATAAAGGTGGTACTCGACCACACCATACACATCGAATCAAATATAACTACATCAGAGTATGTGAAAGAACGGAAACTATTCAAGAGAAAGAAGAGCTGATATCCAACATCAACTTCAAGCTAAGTCCAAAAGATGATACCTGAAACAACTCGGTCTAACCCGAGTGAAAACACACGGGTCAGGCTAGCTAAAATCATCAGTTAAACAGAATAATCGATAAGGATAAGTAGGTGAAAGCTATGGTATCCTTTTTCTTAAAGGATGTCATGACCTAAATAGGGTTTCAACATTATAAGAAAGGACATCTCTTCTTAGCAAGTAGAAGAGATAATGATGATAAAGTTATACTTAAGTGGCATAACTGACACTTAAGAAAATAGAACATCGGCAAGCAAAGTTTTAAAGATAAGACTCAATAAACATCGCTTTCGCCTCATATCATCGGCAGTATAAAAGAATATGGATAATGACTTCAAATGATTCAACTATCTTCTTAGAAGTGGTCGTCAATATAACAATACATCAAAGGTATAAATGATAATGAAGAATCTTTTATGATGAGTTTTAGTGATGGATTTGAGATGTATCTATATTCATACCAATGAGATGAGGTATGAATAAGTATGATGCTTCTTTTATGATTAGGTTTTATATTCCTTGAATGTCCTTGGGATGTGCCAATGAGATGAGGCACATCCATATGCGTTTTATTCTATGTATGAAAATTATTTAAAATCAGGATAGAGAGTTTTGAATCTTTTAAAAGGAAAGTTTTGAAATCATTTTGAAAACAAGATAATTTTGTAAAATCATTTGAATTAAAATTAGTGGATACAAAACAATGTCCCACTAGATTTTCGTAGGTTCCATCCTACTTAGGGTTCCATCCCTTTAACGGGCTCGAAGTGGATTCCATTCCACGAATAAATTGGATATTAAGATGCCAGTGCTTTTCTACGAGTTTTAACAAATATTCCTAACAAAACAAACTTAACCTTGAAATCTTGAACTCTTGATAATCTTGATACTCATGAGTCTTTTATCTCTATATCTTGTATCTCTATACTGTACAGTCTTCATTCTTGATACCTGCATGGTTAGATCCTGCATATACATATATATCTAAACTTGTAATGTTAGTATTTATATTTTATAATCTATTCTAAGGTTGTTGTCATCAAAACCATCATCTCATGGGCTAACACCAACAACTTCCACCTTCACCATCACATAAACCATTTTATATCTCATATAGAAATTTATACTCGAAAGAGGTAGAAGTAAAGATATTTTATATATAAAAAATAACAAATATGTCCCAAGATGATTACCCTGGTAATCATATTATACACCTATTATCCTTACTATATGGTAACTATCCAACACTCCTAAGGGACAGGGACTCTGAGTCTCATCTATTGACAAACTTGTGTCTCTTATATTATGTATTATTCTAAACCTGCTTTGATACCGAATAAAGCACTCCAACTAATACCCACATTATCAAAGAATATTACTAAGTGATATTGTCTGATAATATGGAGAATGAGGTGGTATAGGCTGTAACATGTGAATATTTCCTTAGATTAACACTGATACGTACTTTAAAATTCAAATAAACAACTTACCTATATATATATAGTATCGACACAAAGCAATAAACACACGCTATTCTAGGATAAAACAATACAAAATATATAAAGCAAATAATAGAGAACACAGAGTCATCAATTGCAATGATGATATATAATAGAAAATATACATAAGTCTTAGTGGGTCAATATAAAAGAGTCAAATGCCCACTTTCGATCAAATAAATACAATGTGTATGTCCAATACATACATCATAACATCATCTATATAGAGGCTACATAGATAATGATACACTAATCTACTAATAATCTGGCCTCCAACTATGCCCAACAATCACAAGTTGATCACTTCGTCCCTAAACCTATAAGGTCTCGGACTGACCCGAGTATTACAAAGTAACACATGGGGTAAACTATGTCTAAAATAGGGATATCAACAAGTAATCACAGCTGTCATGTGCATGACTTGTTGATATAATAAATAGAATACAAGGTAGCATATAGCTAATCTTATCTTTAGTCACGCACAAAACAAGTCATACAATGGCGAGCTCACTATAAACCTAAACAAATAAAACAGTCAATCAATATAACATATAATGGACGAGCATGTAGCTAGTTCCTTAAAAACGCACATACATATATAAGCACATAGCAGATTACTAAAATTGGATAAGCAAGAAAATCCAATAAAATAAATAATACAGTATAAGATATTCATATATCCAAACATACAAATGATGACACTTGCCAATAAAGAATAGTTGGCAACACATGCCAATAAAAGATAGTCGGCAACACATGCCAATGAAAGATAGTTGGCAACATATGCTGATGAAAGATATGGGGATTGACCAAACACTGGACACACAATCTTAGGTATAATCGTAGCTCATTATCTCAAATAAGGAGTGTAAATAAAATATGTCTACCTACCACACACATCAAGAATCAGACGAGTGACTGGAAACACACTTGCTCTAAGAGACTACACACATGCTCGTATACCACGACTCCTACAGTCTTTAGCTATCTCGATGGCCATCGTGACCCAATATCTACCAGGTGCTAGTCAACGCTAATCCCTAGTCACGACCCTGCAAGTGCCCTATGGTAACATACTGCTAGCTTATGTGACATTAGAGCAAACACACACAACAATATCACACGACTGTATAATAAAAAGCGTGTCATGGATCCAGGGCATGACCCTGTGATCATGCCGTTGGGATGGATGCTAACCTGATCTAGTTCTCTCTTACATGTATAATATGAGTTTAGATAGTGATAGATATCTACATAATATCTATATCGGCGCACAGTCATATACATCTCACCATACCATATGGCCAAAAAATAATTGAAACAGTATTACCGAAAGTCCCATACCAATTGGTATTATAACTCCATTTGTTCAATATTCTCGTCACACAGAAATAGAAACACACAAAGCACATAACGTATATAGAAAAGAGATTTTATTATATAAGAAAATTATAGTTATTTCAAAGCTTTAATATATATATATATAATAATAAAATATAATTAGCCAGGTAGAGGAATTCAACAATTGCGTACTAGCAGCAGGACTCATAGAAGTATTCCACACAGGCCTGAAATATACATGGAGAAGTGGTGAGGCAAAAATAATTCATTCAAAATTGGATAGAGCTTTAGGCAATGCAGAATTGTTGAACAAAGTGCAAAATATAAGAGTTACGGTGTTGCCAAGTTCTACTAGTGATCACTGTCCTTTATATATCCAATTTAACAATGAAAAGCAAACTCCTAAAGGCAAACCTTTCAGATATGCTAATCATTGGCATCTTATAGAAGGATATAAACAAATTGTTGATTTTACTAAATTACAAATTCCAGATGGGAATCATATGTACCAGTTCATAATGGCAGTTAAACTTATGAAAAATAGATTGAAGAACTGGAATAAAACAAGACCCAAGTCACATGAAGATATAAAAGTTCTACAGGATCAGCTAGAGAAAATGCAACATCAATTAGAAGAAGATACACAGAATGCAGAGTTGAATGGAGAGTATTTCACCAAACAAAAACAACTGAAGCAATTGCTGGGTGTTCAAGCTACTGAAATAAAGCAAAAGGCAAAAGAGAGTTGGCTAACTAAAGGGGATGAGTGCAATAAGTTTTTTTATACTAAAATGTCTCAAAGAAATAATCAAAATAATATTTTAAATTGTTTAAATGAACAGGGAGAAGTGACTGAAAACTTACAAGCACTGGAAAATAAAGCCGTCGAGTACTTTACAGAAACATACAATGGGGATTATATTCAGCAAATACCTCAAATCAGCTGCAGGAAAAAAATTTCCAGAGAAGGAGCTAGGATGCTGACAGGAGACATTACGGAAAGGGAGTTGAAAAAAGCCATTTTCTCTATTCATGACGACTCCAGTCCTGGCCCCGATGGTATGAGTGCACTCTTCTTCAAAATGCACTGGGAAAACCTGAAAGAAAGGATGCTCAAAGGTTATCAGGAGGCTTTCAATACAGGTGAATTTATTCAGGAAATAAATCATACATTTATCACTTTGATTCCAAAGGTCAAAAATCCAGGAAGAATAGAAGAATACAGACCTATTGCCTGCTGTAATGTTACTTATAAAATTTTAAGCAAAATCATTTGCATGAGACTCAACAAAGTTTTACCGCAACTCATCTCACAAAGTCAAAGCGCTTTTATCAAAGGAAGATTTATATCTGAAAACTCATTACTGGCACATGAATTAATAAGAGATTTTAATAAAAAAGGAGCTGATAGGGTGTGTTTGAAAATTGATCTTCATAAGGCATATGATAAAGTTAGCAGACAATTCATTCTTCACATGTTACATGAAATGGGAGTTCCTGCCAGATTACTTAAACTCATAACACACTGCATATGTACTCCTACGTTCTCAGTGATGATAAATGGGATCCCTAAAGGATATATTAAATCTAACAGAGGAATTAGACAAGGGGATCCGCTTTCACCATATCTTTTTGCTGTAGCTATGGAATGGTTTTCTCTTCAAATGGAACTTGCTAGCTACCAATCCTTAATCAAGCCCATATACAAGATTAATCCAGTGATAAATCACCTCATCTATGCAGATGATCTATTGGTAATATTCAAATCTAGTCCCACGGGGTTGAACACAATAAAAAATATTTTCAAACAACTTGAAAATTTAGCAGGCTTAAAAGTTAATGAATACAAAACTAAGTGCTATATGAATAAGTATTGCAAAAATAAAGCAGACATACTAGCACAGCTTGGAGTTGGGGAAGGAGTACTGCCAGTTAAATATTTAGGAGTGCCATTATCTAACAACAAAGTCACTGATGCTGAATGTGGTAAACTGATAGATGGTATTAGAGAACAGTTACAAGGCTGGAGATCTAAATTACTT
Source organism: Allium fistulosum (assembly GCA_030737815.1). NCBI lineage: Eukaryota > Viridiplantae > Streptophyta > Magnoliopsida > Asparagales > Amaryllidaceae > Allium > Allium fistulosum. Next base: position 220,077,319 of record CM060902.1, read on the forward strand.
TCATTTGCTGGGAGAGTAGAATTGGTGCACACTGTTATAACATCAAAGGTTAGATTTTGGCTACAAACATTTCAAATACCAGACTGTTCTCTTGCAAAAATCAACTCTGTTTGCGCAAATTTTATATGGAAAGGAGGCATCCATAAGGTGAGTTATAATGAATTGTGTAGACCTAAAAGTGAAGGGGGAATTGGTCTTAAAAACCTGTTTGAATTGAAAAAGATCTATGGTCTAAAACTTGCTTGGAAAATTTTAAATTCTGATAATCTTTGGGCCAAATGGATGAGAGCTAAGTACCTGAAAGACAATTTTTGGACAATAAAGGAAGATAACAATGCCTCAACTATCTGGAAATATATTCTTCAGCAAAGAGAGAAATTAAAAACTACAGTTGAAAGACAAATAGCTAATGGGCATGACACTGACCTCTGGAAGGATCCCTGGTTGAATAACAAAAGCATACTAGAGAGAATGGGATGGGAAAGTTTCTCAGCTAATAACACACCGAAGATTCAAGTTGCTAGTATTATACATAATCAAAGCTGGATGCCAGAAAATCAATTGATAACCAGAAGTCTAAAGAAAGAAATAGAGGAGCTACCCATTTACACAGATAGAGAAAAAGACATTTGGGCTTGGAAAAACAATAGTAAAGGTCAATTCAAGTTGAAAGAAGTCTGGGAAGACAATAGACAGCATTATGACACTGTTCGTTGGCATAAGATTGTATGGAGCAAATCTAATTGTCCCAAAATGGCTCACGCTACCTATAAGGCTATCAGGGGGAGACTTAGTACAAAAGATAGACTTAAAAGTTGGGGTGTTATAGATGATGACATGTGTAACTTATGCAGGAAGGAAACAGAATCACATCGACATTTATTTTTTGAATGCAAGTATACGAAACGTATATGGGCTATCCAAAAACTTAAAAACTTGCAAACTGAAGCAGTTATGAGCTTAGAAGAAGAAATAAACTACCTGAGTGACAGGACAGATCTCTCGAACCTTATGAAGGAGGTCGTGAAAATTGCCTTGACGACAACTATCTGGCATATCTGGAGAGAAAGAAATGTAAGGGCTTTCACCGCAAACAAGGAGAAGAATGAGTTAGAGATGTCGGGAAACATTGAAAGAGATGTCAAAATCAATATAGGGAGAATTAGACAACTCACCAGCTTAGAGGCAAGAGAAAGACAGCAACTGGAGAATTGGAGCTGGAAGGCTGAGATGCCAGGAAATCGAGCAAGCAACGGGGAGTCGCCATTGAACCCTAATTCTAATTAGGAAATTTTGAGTTATAAGTGTCCGTTTGTCTTTATGTCGGACGAATATAAGTCTGTACTATATTTCTGTAGAAGCTTTGGGCCGCATAGCCCATTTTAATATAATTAACCCATTTTCAAAATATATATATATATATATATAATTTTCCTTTTCGTCTAAAATAAAAATCAAGGACTTAATAGAGAAGTTAGAGATGAAGGCATATCATATTGGCGAGACCACTTAGTTGGATTTTTTGGATGATGCCTTAACTTACACAACTATCACTTCACATTTGAGAAAAATATGGAAGCTAAAAGGAGAATTTGATATCAAATTGAATAGGAAAATCTTTATTTTTTCTTCTCCAATGACCAAGATAGAGAGAAAATTTTACATTCCAACCCTATTTTTATTAAAGGAAAAATGTTTGTTATCAATACATGGATTCCTTCATATGATTATGCCCATGCGTAGATCCGAAGTGTACCGGTAAGGGTACACTTCTGTAGAATTCCACTAATAACCTGGACATTACTCGACATTAATTGGCTAGCTTGCCGTATTGGTCGACTTGTTTGCTTTGATACTAAAAGATTAAAGAGATTTGAGTATGCAAAGGCTTTGATTGAGGTCTCTCCAAACCATGACCACATTGAGGTAGCATGGCTTGGCAACAGTTGTCAAAGTGTTCATGTTGAGTACGATTGGGAACCAAAGATATGTACTGCCTGTAAAGTCTTTGGGCATGATAGCTATAATTGTGATAAAGGCGGGAAGGAAAGTGGATTAAATGATGAAATGCTACCAGCTGCTTTTGCTTTGCATGCTCAAGTAAGAACTACTAGTGATAGACCTGGAATATAAGTGTCAGCACCATTAGCCTTATAAAGAATAACATTAATGCAGGCCTGTTAAAAACAAGGTGCGGCAACAAAAGAAATTAACAAAGCAAATCGATTCTAATTCAAATTCTCCCATCAATGAACAACTAACTACTGCTACACCTGCTACTGCCCATAATTCCTCTCAAATTATTCTAGAAGCATCCACGATCATTTCCTCATCAACTGCTATAACATGTTCAGATTTCACATCTCAACCTATCAAACAAGTATCACATCCCCTAATCGAAAGCTTGCCATCACTTTTGGACCCCGTTCAATCAACTCATGAAACAATGTTGCATGATTCATTTTCCCCACCCTCACAATCCACCAATCCCTTCTTGGTAGATATTAATGCATGTGTTAATCCTTGTCGTGCAACATAACCTACCTATGCAAATGAATTAAATGTGAATAAAACTACCAAAACCACTACATCTTGATCGTATACATCTCTTCCCATACGTGATATTTTCCGATGTAACTTCCTCTCACACATAAGCTACTTCAGTTAATACTGCACAAGATTCATCTTTACCCATGCAGCAAGCTACTTCATTAAATAATCCTCAAGATCCTACTTTACTTAAAAAGCAAGCTACTAGTTTTATTAAAGATGCGGCCTAACATTCCATTAATGAAAATCCTTCAATACCTCTTTCGCATAACCCCTTTATTGTCCTTGAACAGATAGAAGATGATCACCCTGACTCTATTCCATCATCATCTAACTCAGTTTCTCCTTGTATGGTGATCCAAGCTACCTCTTCAACCACCCAATCCTTTCTTCACCTAACTAATGCAAATCCTTATCAGCATATCCTTCCTTCCTCTCACTTGGAACTCCCTCCTTCATTTTCTAAGTAAAAAATCACACTTATTCTTTACCTTACCCCTTTATCTACCTCAGAGCTATCCCAACCAAGCAATACGGGGTAGAAAGAAAAAATAAAAAAATATTGTACCCGATGATTTTTGATGTAGGTATGGAATACCCTACAAACCAATATAGCCTATATACATTCCTCGACCTCCTATAGGCATACTAGATTTCATGCATTTCCCCTCATCTCCCTATTTAAATGAAGTTGCAAAACATAGCAATGTGGAATATAAGGGAGGCTCGTCTCCCTTTAAAGCAACTAGAAATAAAGAACTTCATCCCAGAAAATAATATTCAAATCATGGGTGTGTGTGAAACTAAGCTTAGTGAAGCTTTAACCATAAAGGCAGGTCAAACCATTATGAGACCATGGAATATAGAGCATAATCTTGATCACTCCCCTTATGGTGGAATAATCGTGATATGGAATCAAGTTATATATTCTTTAGACAAACTTAACTCTTCCGGCCAGTTAATTCACTTCTCTTGCACTTACCTCCCTACTATCTCTACCTTCAATCTCAATTTTATCTATATGCATAGCCATCTTCAACCGAGGATGAACTTCCTTAATAGTCTACCTCTTCTTCAATCTGCTATCCCAAGGATATGTGTGGGTAACTTCAACTGTATGAGTCACTCAAGCCATAAAATGGTTTATGGGATCAAATCCTCTCACCGTGAAGGAAATCATCCCTCTTAATAAATGTATTGCAAATGCTAACCTTCTGCCTATGCACACTTCCGGTCCAACCCATACTTGGAACAACAAATCAAGATATGGCATTTAAACCTACTGCAAATTGGATCATGCCTTTCATAATTAACCCTGCTTCCTTATCTTTATGGCCAAATATACATTGCCCATCCCTTCCTCCAACTCTTTCTGATCAAAAGCCCCTCCTTATTAGATGGGGTGACAATGCCATGTACTTGGATTTTTTTTCCTACTTTTAGATTTTTCAACTTGGGTAACAGTTAACACCTTTAAATATCTTGTTTTTATAGGTTTGGCCAAGTAATGTCTCTGGTAATCCTCTCTACAAACTATAGGGAAAGCTAAAAAGAACAAAGAAGAGTTTATGGATATAGGCTTCATATATCTATGGCACTAGCAGTAAAATGTCCTCCAAATCAAAATTTGTGTATTCTCTATACAGAATCAACTTTCATTAGACCCCCAAAATTCATCTCTGTTTGAACAAGAGCAACATCTTGTTGATCAGCTTAATTCTTCTTTGCTTAGTGAGTCATACATGAACCACTAGAAATCAAAGGAACAATATGAAGCTATGGTGGATGGAAAAACTACATACTTACACTCTAAGCTCTCGGTTAAGAAGGCTTCTAAAATGATATATTCCATAAAGGACAAATGAGGTACATTTAATACTCCAAATGAGTCTATAAACAATGCATTTGTTGAATACTTTTAGTCTACTCTTGCATCTCCTAAACCACACAAGCATGATATAACTGCTCTCTACTCAATAATCCTTCCAACCATATCTGAAGACCGGGATGCTAATATGATCTCATAGGTATCTGCTTCTAAAATTAAAGTTGCTCTTTTCATAAGCAATTCTAGTAGTATAGGTGGTTGGGATGGCTTCAATGCTTTCTTTCTAAAAATTCTTGGGATATCGTAGCTGAGAACTTTATTAAAGCAGTTCTATAATTTTTCAAGGCCAATAATCTTCCTCCTAGCCTAAATGTAATCAATATCTCTTTAGTTCCCAAAACTGAAATCCTGAACATGTATCTCATTTCAGGCCAATTGCTTGTGCTAACACCATATACAAATGTATTTCGAAGATCATAGCCACCAGACTTTAGATGGCATTAAATGATATTATATTCCCTAACTAAAAGACGTTCATACATGGCAATAAATTTCTAACAACCTCATCCTCACTCATGAGCTACTAGCAGGCTATAAAAGAGACAGTATATCACCTAGATTTATGTTAAAACTCAATATTCAGAAGCATTTGACACAATATTATGGAAGGCGATAGCAGCAATTCTTTCGAGAATAAACTTCCCACTTCCTCTTATAACATGAATCTATATGCGCATCTCGACATGCTCTTATTCAATCATTAGGAATGGATGCTCTCATTGCTACTTTAAAGGAACACAAGATATCCAAAAGGGTGACCTAATCTCATCATTATTATTTGTGACAGCAATGGAAGTTCTGATACCATGCTATGTTGTAATGTAAAGTACAAAATATACATCTACAACTTCACCCTAAATGCAAGGATCCATCTATTATCACCCTTCTTTTTGCTGATGATCTACTGTGCTTCACAAAGACTTCTGCCTCCAATATCTCCTGCATCCTCCAAACCCTAGCTGAATTCAAAACCTTAACATGCTTATCTATAAATATGAGTAAATCACAAAGATTGATAATTGGCCTTCCTAGATCTGAAAAAGAAGTAATTATTAATCTTTCTTCTCTTTAGGAGATGCCTATGATTCTCACTACCTAGGGATGCTTTTACTAACAAAAAGAATAACAACCTCACACTGCCTCCCACTACATGGAAATATAACTATGAAACTCTCTAGCTGGCCTAATATTAAGCTTTCTTAAGCAGGTAGACTGACTGTGATTTCAATCAACTGCAACTGCGATAATCTCCTATCGGTCTAGGCATTTCGTTCTTCTTTCTAAACAAATCTCAATGTTAAACAAGGCCCTTAACAATTTTCTTTGTCATGGCACTCCCTATGCAAACAAAATGACCCATATTGCTTTTAGCAAGATTCAACCGCCTAAAAACAATGGTGGTCTTGAATGGAATCATGCATCTATCCCAAATATATCCATTTAATTCTATCTCAGGATGGCAATCTTTGGTCAAGATGGATTAACAATAATCTAATCAAGGGAAAGAACTTTTGGTCAATCTTAATTCCTTCAAATGCTAGCTGGAGTTGGCGCAATAATCTCAAGCTCATACCTACCCTCCTACCATTCATACAATGTAACCCCTTGAAGCTTCCTATAACAAAATTTTAGGATGACCCTTGGGCATGCCCTGGTCCACTTCTGAGACACTATACTTATCAAAATCTTCAATATTTGGCAAGAATACCTTTGAATGTCTACGATAGAGACTATATCATTGATGGTCATCCTATACTTCCTTAAAGTAGCTCTATTGTAGTTATAAATCTCTGGAGTACTATATTGTCGACATTATTTACATCCTCTATGGAATTAGTTATGTGGCCAACCAGCAACAATCTCCATAGCACCTCTGCAATATACAAGAAACTTGTTGGTAGTCAGCAACAATTCCCTTGGTCAAAATGCATTTTGAATTCTGATGGATCAATAAGAATAATTTGCTTCTTTAGATAGTAAAGGAGAATGTGATCCTAACCAAGGACAAACTGCATAGATTTTGTCTTATTCAGGCCTCTACTGTGTTGTAACATCGCCCTTCGTAATATTTTTAAATTTGCACCGAATGAAAATGCCTGACTTTCGAATACTACAAAAGACATATTGTCGGGAAAGAAAATTAAAACAAACACTATACGAAGGAATATCGACAGATCTCACAGTAGAATAATGATATATAATATACTGAATATGCAAACCTTGATGCTGAAACTAATACCCATTTATTTTTTGGCAATCCCTCCTCGAAGAAAATATAGATAGCTCTCCTTAGACATGGAAATTTCCCTTCTTCCACTGCAAACATGTATGATGAATGGAACATGTTCATGAAAACAAGATGGAAAACTCACAGTGCACTTTCACTACTGATTCTTTTAAAGAGGTTTGTGGCGTTAGTTTGGATTGAAGATACAACATGATTTTTGGAAATGTTTTTGGACCTGAATTGAATATCCGTAGAATTCTTCAAGATTAAGTGTGCAAAGATGTAACTGGAATGCAGAAACGGCACATGTCCATTGTTCCAAGACTAGGGATAGGCTGATTTTAATTATTTGGTTTTCGACCAGTACTACTATAGTTATTTTTGCTTCAGGGGCCTTTTTGTTTACGACCCTATTATATCTGTACAGTTTTTCTATTTACTTAATGGGCAGGGCTCCCTTAGTCCACACTTTCAGAAAAAGGACTTAATCCATAATACACATATCTCAACCACTTTTCTATATTCAAATCTCATGGAAATCATTTTTATAATCATAACATATATATGAAAGTCACCATATAATTTATTAAAATTAAATAAAAAATTAAATGAATTAAAAAACTTCAAAATCAATTTCTTTTAATTTTATGACATAAAATATATCTTTGAAATCCCTTTTACTCAAAATCATGGAATACACTTTGAAAACCATAAAATATTAATTAGAAACTATTTCATATTTTTCTAGAATTAAATGAGATTTTTAAATAATTATTTAAAGCTAAAAATCAATTTTCCTTTAATAAATCAATTTCTTTAATAAAATAACTAATATTAAATTTAAACAAACTTTATACTTTAAGATAATTCCATATTTACAATGTGTTCATTTTCAAATTCATAAACCAAAATTTTAATTTAATTAAAAAAAATATTTTTATTACACACACATTTATATATATGTGCGTGCGTGCGTTTGTATATATTAAATAGACCACTGCCTAGAGCTATATTGCTCCAAGCTTCAACCATCAGTCGACTAGTCCCCATAAGGGCGGTCGACTGCTTAGTCAGACCTGGAGCAATTTTCTTTAGCCCGTGAGCCAAACTCCATCAATTCAATGTCGATCACCATCATTTCTCCTTTCCAACCATCCCAGTTCATACGCACAGTCAAACAACAATACATCATCAGAAATTCACACACAAGTCATCACAAGATCAAAATGAATTGAAATGAGAAGAAAGACAGTGAATGGGTTTTTTGATTTTATAGTGAATAAACAATACCAAAGATCGATCACTTATTACACACAGTCAACACAATCAAACATTTCAATCATCACCACAATTATTTCTAGTATAGATACGTGAGTAATAAAGATTCACTCACCTAAAATTGCAATAGACATCACTCTATTTCTTCTTTCTCCTCCTCCTTGATTACAGTACGGTCACCATACTCTCTAAACTTGGTCAAATCTTGATTTTGCAAGCTCCTATTGGTGTAACTTTGCATTGAGAAGTCTATATATTGATTTGGGAATTTATACCATTTTATTCTATTTCATTTTGATTTTAGAAGAGGAAATTATAGAATTAATCTTTCATAAAATATACTAAAATTTTCATATCTTACTATTTTTTTTAAATTTTTTTTTAGTTTATTCAACTATTCTGCTACGCGTAAAGATATAAGAATGGCATCAAATCTGGCCTTACTCTAACGCGCATGATTTATGAAGACTAATATGGAGTCCACTGATAAAGTCTGTGTTGGGCTGAAGGCCCACGGTCCCAATGCATTCTAATTCTATCCTTCCCCCAACGTGTGGCTGGTAAGAATGTTCACAAACTAAAAAATATAAAATGAAATATAAAATCTATTTATTGTCCACAGTCAATCAATTTCCATATCAGTTCATTTATAATTCCGATCATATTTGCAATAACGATAATGATGAGTAGCAGTACTAGCATCACTTCTACTGCTACTAAGATTCAAATTCATTCTTATCCGTCTTCCTCTAGTCTGACTACACCGTCGCCGTCGATCCACCGCCGCGCCTCTCGCTTTGCAGTTCGTGCTGACAAAGGTGCGTTTTCCTAATTTACAATACTTGGAAGTTGAAATAGGTTTAATTCTGGATACATATCATGATTTTAAAACTGAATACTTGAAAGAATTAACTAAATTTCAAATCTTGGTTTAGTTTTGGCTAGGTCAGTTATTAAATGTTGACTACATGAATTGCAGTGGAGCCAACTGAAAAATCTGTTGAGTTAATGAGAAAATTCTCGGAACAATACGCACGTCGCTCAGGAACATACTTTTGTGTTGATAAAGGAGTTACATCTGTTGTTATCAAGGTATTTACACCATTGGTATCTCTATTTGATTTGATTAATGGAACTTTTAAGTTATGCTAGTCGCTTAGGTGTCAAATTATGGTAACATGTTATGAAACTATTATGGTTTCAACAATGCCGTTGATGGAGATGCACATCTACCTTATATTCTAATAATCAAAGCATTGGTACACAATATCTTACTAGCATTTTCATAAATCCAGTAGTGCTGACCGTGTAATCTGATTGATAGAGATCCACATTAACGTTGAGATAATTGAACTAAAACTATGTTCTATAACATTCTACATCCATAATCGTAAACATTATTGATATTGTATCAAGTTAGTCAATTTAACCACATGTGTCAAACCACCATGTGAGTTTCCGCTCTTGAAAAGTCCTCGTTGTTGTTCGAAAGTATGAGTCATTATTTATATGCTAAATAATATCTACTTTGCCGAAATAAGACCATTTCTCTTAGGTTGTGAGAATTGTCACTGTTAAAGAACCCAAAATTTTTGTTGGCTAGACAACATGAACATAATCCACCCAAATGTGGTGATTGTAACTCTTTCTAGTGATACCATGATACCTCAGTGACCATAATATACTTTACACATATCCTTGTAACATTAATATCATGTTATAATCCACATTTTCAGTTAGGACTTGATTTTGATACCATCCATAGTAATCTACTCTTGCAAACAACATTGGTAAGCCGTATGGATCAAATCGGTTTGTGGATGCTTTTTTCTTAAAGAGCCCTGGTGTTACTTGAAAGAAGACGTTGATATTTATGTTCGAAATTTATACATATATACGCTTTTGTGAGACTATTTTTCCTAACATGCTACAAGTTGTAGCTCCCATATTTTCTTGCAATTTATTTACCGAGTTCTATTGTTCATAGTTAAAGGATTTTTCATTTTTTTTCTTCTTCTTTACTACCCTTTCTTTGTAACATAAATATTTCAGCTTCCTAAATTTAGTATTACTTTAAAAATGAGCTTGCCCATACCATGGTTGCATTATTTGTAAGTTTAAGCTATGTTATTTGATCTTTTCTTGTATATCCCTAATATTTGTTGAGTGAACTTTGAATGAGATTTTAGTGTTCTAGTGTTTTGTGCTTATTAAATTTGTAGGGCTGTTTCCATGTCTCGTTATTTATTTATATATTTGTTTAAATATGAAAAAATCATTAAAAATCATTTAAATGCCATCATTTTAATTACAAGCTGTTCTCCAAAATTCTTTCAGGGGCTCGCTGATCATAAAGATTCTCTAGGTGCACCACTGTGTCCCTGCAGGTGAATAAACATTCTGTGAACTTGCGAGTTTATTCTCATATTTGAAGTATCGCAGTAATGCGTATTGCAACTCTATTTCAGACATTATGATGACAAAGCTGCTGAGGTAGGGCAGGGATTTTGGAATTGTCCATGTGTGCCCATGCGAGAAAGGTATGCTAATTGTTTCAAATATTATATGGTTATTTCTTTGTAAATAGTTTGAGTGATCTGTATTAAAAACATCTCAGTCAAATTGTAACTTCAATATAAAAAAACAGTTCATATGTAAACCTTTGTGTGTGTGGAAATGGGCTCATATATTTGGTTATGCTTACCTACATGTACATAACCGTTTATTTTATTATGCCTTCTCATCATTGTAGATTCTATGTTTAAGTTTACATGTTAGCATCGTTCCTTGATTAACATGTATTGTCACTTGTCGGTACCTGTTGGAGCATTAAGATGCCTTTATTAAAAGAATTTGAATCACGCAGGGGCATGGTTAGTTAACCAACTGTGTGTTATTCATACTGTTTGATGTTAGCTGTTTGAACTCACGACAAAATAGAGAGGTGTCACCATCTATTTCATTGATTTAATAACTTATTTCGTTTATCTTCCATATGCTTTGGAAGGCTTTGAGTTGTACTAGAAGGAAAAAGCATGTTTTATTCAATAAAATTATTGGGATCGATTTCTTGATTTACATAAACGAGCGTAAATGTGCATGTTCCTGCTCGCTTTGGGGAAAAGATAAAAACTAAGTTAATTTTTAGGTTACAGATGGAGGTTTTATATTTTTGGGGATGGCATTCGGTGTCATTCTTCATACAACTTCTAGACCATTTTTAAGACATGTGATCTATCATTTACATGTGCTTCGAAGGTCATAAGAAGATTGTTTGCCTTTTTTATCGCTTCTTATCAGTAATATAAATTATTTTTGAGTTATTTTTTTGTTTAAAAGGTTTTTCTGAATCTATATCAGAATCCATAATGTTTTATGATGGTATAACTACAGTAATTTGGAAATTATATCTTATCTGATCTGTGCAATAACGAAAAACGATGAAATGAACTTCCTTTTATGTGTTAAAATGTAAAATTTCAAGATGTTCTACCAGGATGACCTAATTGCTTACAATAGGCTAGTTAATAGATTGGATTTTAGTATTAAACTATTAATTGTTAAAATCTGTCAAGAATCCTTCAAATTTTCCACAAGCAGTATACAATATTCATTGTGGATGTTTGTTCCTCAATGTTGTATGTATAACTTCTTGTATTTGCATCTGAACTTAAAACTACTACCTCCTCCATGTTTTAAAATATTATCTGAGACGTCGCACAAGTATCAAGGTTTTAAGTCGGAGAAAATAGCATCCACGCATTATACTTCTTAACAAACTTCTAGAATATTTCATTCACAGTTTAAACTCTAAAAATGTCCTCCTTTTAGGCTTAACCTCTGACAAGAAGGCATAAATAAAATTCATAACCTGAATTACTGTAATTGTGGATTAGTCCCAACATTTTTTTGAAAAATATTCACTCCAGTGCTTCTTTTATTATCTTATCACCGCCTGGCACATAGGAATGCACAAGAACAGTAACTTCCATCTCTTGCCAAAAATGTGTTATTTAGCAAAGGATTGGTTTTATTTTCACAAAAAGAACCATTGGTTCAACAAAACCCGACATGTTCATATGGTTTAAGGCTTTAAGCACAGCTATAAGTGAAAATTCCAGTAAAATAATTGGGAGATGGTGTAATTTGTTCCTTTCTCTTACTGTCTGCAATTGCTCTATTATACAGGAAGGAGTGTCATTGTATGCTTTTTCTTACACCAGATAATGATTTTGCTGGAAAAGATCAGGTATGTCTCTACCATAATTCATGCATTCTATCATGCCTTCACTTTAAATGTTCAATGATGATTTATATCTTTAAGAAAGGAAAAGTTGAATGCAGTAATGCCCTCCATGTGTGCGTGCTTCAGATTTGATTTCATATAGGATGTTCACATTGTCTGCATTATGTGTGTAGGATATGTAAACTATAGAAACCAACAATTTCAACTTGCATTATATTAATGATGATGATAAAAATATGAACCTTTGGGATATTCCTGTTTCAGTGGGATAAATATCTTGAAATATATTGTTATAAACTAAGCTGGTCTTCCTTTTCTTCTTTTTGTTTTTATTGTTGTTAGTATTATTATTAAGTCAGAATCATTTTACTGTTTGTTGACTTAATTTCTATGTTTTGCAGGCAATCACCTTGGAAGAGATAAAAGAGGCCACTTCAAACCTTTAGGTTTTGGCGTTGAACAACTGAAATATGTAATTGAGAATATATGTGTAATGATTGTGTGATATATATAACAAGTCATGTAATATCAGAAGTTAGTAGATGTATTTCTAAGCACTAAGCAGACAGATAAATTACTTCAGCTGATCAATTTGTTGTTATATTAATTATTGTTATTTTTAACACCTTTTTTTATTTAATTCCTTCTTTCGTCTTTTTTTTTTTTTAATGGAATCTGTAGGTTAAAATGTCAGGCATACGATATGTAAAAGGGGAGGGTTTTTTTTTTTTTTTTTTTCTATCGGAAAAAAAGAACAATGTCAATTATTTAATGCTTTGTTGACCAGACCAGAAACAGTTACACTGGCGTCAACAGTGTGAACGCAAGGACTATGAGTCTTCTGCCTACTTGCGAGCACATGGTCTGATGTGAAAAATGGAATATTAATTTGTCTATGCAATTTCCAAGTTTAGCTTTCATCTTGTTGTAGAAGTCGGTTGCAAATGATCCATCAATTGCATCATGTATGCTAGTATCTACACCTCATGCTTAGCCTATAAATTTATAGAGTACGTAACTTAGTGTAATAGGTGTGAGCTCATTTTGTACAAAATATAACATTGCACGAATAAATTATAGGGAATTTTCGAACAAATTGGTAGATTTATAAATTTGTAACGTGTAATACACTTTTGGATGGTGTCTTTTTCACTCCACAAAGATCAATATCAAATTAATTTTTATTCTTTTTCTGTCGACGAAAGATACGCTCTCATTTCGAGTCAAGAGGTAAATAAATAGACACATCTCATTGCACTGATCGGGCTCGTAGTGGTTGAGAGGCAAGCGGATCATTTATCATAAAAAGGATGAGCTTCAAGAGAATGATTCGGAGTTTTTGCAGAGTGGAACCATGCAGGACCAGACATGTAATACACTTTGGGTGCCTTCGCAGACAATTTATACTCCATTCTAATTTTCGACTGCACCAAGGAGAATCGAATCGTTCGAGGTCAATATGCCGCGTCCAATTACATCTTCATTTATATAATCCTATAATCCTACCACCTTCCATTTTTTCAAGATGTTCTTATCTACACCCATCTAAACACTTACTAACGCCATTTAAACGTTCATTAAAATTAAATCAAAAAATTTACTTCAAAAATCCACATAAACCTAAAAGATGAACAAGAAGGAAACGTGATCGATTATGCGTAACGAAGCAACCTACAAATAAAATGAATCTAGTTCTTAAAAGTATCTATTTTCATCCTATCAACCTTTTATGATAGAAGAAAATGAGCCGACCAATGTAAATACAAATATTTTATCAATTTAAGAATAGGAGTTTATGAGTTAAAATATTTAATTATATTTATGATGTGTATGTAAAAAAATATTTTTATAATTCCTTTAATTTTACAGGGAAATAATAATGATAATTAATTATTGTAACGACTCGGAATTTTATTGCTTTGATTTGCGAATATTTAATTTATTTTAAATATTCAATTAATTGTTTTAATAATTAAAACGCCCTCTTTTAATTTATAACCAATGATAGAAAATTCATTTTTGAATTTTGTTTACTAAAATAGGCAGTTTAATGAAAAACAGAAAATGTGACCCAAACTCGTTTTTCGGATTTTCGACTTTTTATCAAACAATAAGTTGTAGAAAGTTGTTGAACCTTTATATACATTTTAAAAAAACATTTAAAAGATTAAAACACTTTTATTTTGATATGTGTAAATAAGTAAAATAATAATAATAAGAAGAAGAATTAATTTTAAAATTGAAATGAAAGGATGGATTTGATATCTTAAATGACAGAGTGATTTAAGTACATGATGCATCATATTATCCAATATGTTTTCTCATGTATAGTACTAAGATGTGATGAAATTATGGAAGTGTGTAAGAGGGGAGGGGGGTAACATGTGCAACATGTCAAGTGCAGTGATGTGATAAGGTTTTGTGGAGGGTAAGTGTCCAAAAGGAAATATTGTAAATTACTATCTTCATTTTATATAAAACTATTTCTCCCTTTTTTCTAATTTTGATTTTACTTCCGATTCTTCATTTCAAAACTTACTTCCTCTTTCAAAATGCTCCACCTTTCCTTTTTAATGGCTTCCAAAAGTTTTTCAAATTTTAAAAATCAAATCCTTTTCCATTTTAAATCCTTAAAACCAAGTTAAACTTTATTCCTTTTCTTTTATACATCTCATCTCTTCCAAAACAAGCCCAAAATCCCCCTCTTTAGCCAAGGCCGAACCACATCTCCCCATGGCCGAACCCATTTGGCCTCTTTAGGTCCATTAAAGTACAATTTTTACAAAGTTAATCCAAGATCTAGGGTTGATTCTAGTGTTGTGGTAATTTGACTTGTTTTCGGGTGACTTTCGGTGAGTAAAAACCCGCATTTTTAATTAAAGTTTTAAACTTTATATTGTTGAAAAATTGTGTGGTTGCTTGGTTGGAAAACAATGTTGTATGTGCTTTATATATGTGTGTTTATTATAATTTTTTATTTTGGATTTGGAAACGAAATGGGAGTGTTAAGTGATGTTTAAAGTTATGTTCTTTGCTTTGTATTTGAGGTTATGATATGTGTGTAAATATGTTTGAGCTTATGTTATGGAGTTAGTAAGCTAAAGAAAAGTTAGCATTGGATCTTGTGTGACATAGAGAATCCTTGGTATTTTTAAAACTTGTGTACTTGTCTTATTTTCTAGAAACGTTTTATAAGTTTCAAACTTTACTTTTTAGTTTCTAGAAAAAACCTTATATTAAGTTTATAAGAAAACTTAAAGGAAAACGGTAAGGGCTAATGTAACACCCCGCATTTTTATATAGTTAAAATGTAACGTATAACGATAAGTAATGAAAATAAATAATTTTGGAATTATTGGAATATGGCTCCGAAACTTGTACCATTGCGTCTGGGGCGATTTTTTTATCAGTTTCTATATATAACTTGTCAAAATCTGAACCAATATGAAGAAGTTATGAACGAAACAAAAACAAGAAACAAAACGAATAATAATAATAATAATAAATATATACGCATATGGGCTGACCATAGGTCGACCCGGACACGCAGGTCGACCGGTGCTTAAAGGCGGTCGACCGCCCGGTCAACCCGCGTACGACCTGGACGAATTTTCGTCCAAGTATGTACAGTGACGTGTTTTCTCGTTTTTACACGATCTGGGCCATACATTCTTCGATCGTATGGCTCCGAACGACCCTGTGACGTGGTGGCTCCAAGCTCAATCCAAGAATCTGACGGTCTGAGATCCCCAAGCTCCAATATAAATAGGACCCTAGCCTAGCTATCTTCTCACAATTAGATTTTCTCCCATGGGTTCATTACCTAAGGCTGAACCCTAAATAGAAAATATTTCTTTGAGTTCTTGGCCTAAGGCTGAACCCTAAAAAGAAAAAAAATTCCAGAGAGAAGATCTTTCAAATTAAAATATTATACATCTTGGAAGAAGGGGATTCAGAAGGACTGTGGAGCCAAGAGGAGCACAAGCGAAGCTAAGGACGACAGGTAAGTGGATTTATTTATATATCTTTTAAGTTTAAGATATATTATCATTAGATTCCCGTTTAGAAAATTTTATTCAGCAATTAATCATACTAATTAAATTATGTTGAACTATAAGAAAACTTGCAGGTTATTTACAGTGTTAGTAATTATACACTGTTTTCTATGCTTTATTTACATCTTTTTCTACGTTTTGGATTTTTATGCAAGCGTCAGTTTTCTTCTATCCTCTCCTTTTTCTTCGCGTATGAATTAGAATAGATTAAATGCGAATATGGATTAAATAATTAAGAATACTAAAATGAAGGAAATTAGATGTAAAATAATAAAAGTTGAGAAATAGAATTACAGTAATATATTGCATTAAAACGGGAAAAGTAAATTTGAGAGTAATTATTAGATTAATTGGTTGGTTTAGAAAATAGGATACATTTTCATAACTTAATATCTAAAAGATAATGATAAACTTAATTGCCAGAATAAAAGAAATAAACAGGGGTAATTAGTGTGAAATAGAGAAACCACTGTATTTTATACTGCTCCAAAATAGTAAGAGATATCTTGCAGTTACAGATTATTGTTTATAGTATTATCCAATATTAAGATATGGAAATGAATTATATAGTTTTCATAACCAACCAAATAAAATAGAATTACTTCCTAAAATAGCAG
This sequence comes from Allium fistulosum, assembly GCA_030737815.1. Classification (NCBI taxonomy): domain Eukaryota; kingdom Viridiplantae; phylum Streptophyta; class Magnoliopsida; order Asparagales; family Amaryllidaceae; genus Allium; species Allium fistulosum. The sequence goes on from CM060902.1 coordinate 220,094,180, forward strand.
ACAATAAAATAAAGTATGATTTGAAACAAGAAAATTATTAATTTAAGAATTTGAGGCTATAAAAAATTAATGAGCCTAAGTCTGCATTTACAGCGCAGGCTATTTAACTAGGCAATTATTATGATAAGTAAATTATGTAATATTAGAGAATTAAAGAAAATTCTATATCATAATAAAAGAAGGCAGACTAGAGCAGACAAGAAATGCTTGTAATAATATAACGGACTATAAAAGAAGAAAACGTAACAATTACAAGTAGAATTATAACATAGGTTATAATTATGAAATAAGAACGAAAAAGCTTATCATGAGACTTATAGTAAATTGGTAAGCAATGATAGTAGAGAATAATGATAGAAGCTTATTTAAACAACTTATATTAAGTCGATAAGCAAATAAAGCAGAAATAATAAAAGAAGCTTATTTTATTGAACTTAAGGATTTATATATTAAGTTAAATAAGCAAGATAATGAATGTGGCTCATACTAACAGCATTCCCTATTAAACCTATGGTTATCTCACAATAGTTAGAAGTGAGACGATGGCAAGAATATGCTAATTAAATTAAAATAAGTAGCCAATAGAATATGAAAGCAAACTAAACGCAAATTAAAAGATTAGACTTAGGGTCTAAAAGAAGAATCGAAATGCATTTGGAGCAGCCCAAAGGATGAAGTGCTAACGAAGCAGTTCATCACGGATTTCCGCAATGGAGAAGCACGTCCAACTTAGTATTTTTTGGGCTTCAAGGAAATACGAGACTTCAACGGGATGTGAGGATACTCTAGGATGGCCCTTTGGGTAGGCCTAACGAAGCTGGTTTCCCTTAAGGCAGGTCTGTAGGTGTTCCATCAAGAGAGTATGCATTGACTGCATTTGCATTGTAGGCCTAACAAAGCAGACCTTTGTAGGCAGTCAGAAGGGTTTGGTGTTCAGAGTAGGGTATTCGTATGTCCAGTACTTGCAAGTAAGTTTAAGGACAGTCGCATGTGGATATCGGCCAGCATCAAGACCAAGAGTGATTTCGGGAAAGACTAGAGTTAAACCAACAGGTTAATGGTTCTTTCGCTATTGAGACATTGGATGGGGGCACCGCCAATTGGATGCTAGATTGTTTGTAGTAGGGCACGACCAATTAACTCTTTAGAATTCTTTCAATTAGTTGAGGGGTGGCTGCGTATAGCCATAGCCATGATGAGAAAGAGACAGACCAACTAGAATATCTGTATTGTAGGCCTAACGAAGTAGTCCTTTATAGATATAGAAAATCCCCGACTGAGTTCCGTACAGGCAGACCTTGTTGGCGGGATTCAGATAGTAGACAGAACGATTACGTAGTCCTCAATGTACGCACTGGGTGGTACATTGTGGATGTCCGAGCACTGGTATAGACTAGTGCAGATGCGATTTACATTTTCATAGTAAGTAGTGGAGCGTCTGTATTATAGGCCTTACGAGCAGTCCTTTACAGATGTAGCTACGAATGCTCATAGAGCAAAACGATGGAATATATGTATTGTAGGCCTTACGAAGCAGTCCTTTACAGATGTAGCTACGAAACGCTCGTAGAGCAAAACGATGGAATATATGTATTGTAGGCCTTACGAAGCAGTCCTTTATAGATATAACTATGAAGCAAGACGATGAGCATCTGTATTGTAGGCCTTACGAAGCAGTCCTTTACAAATGTAGTTACGGAACGCTCTCGAAGCAAGACGATGGAGCCCTTTTCGAGGAGGATATGGAAGGTACCATGGGTGGTACATAGGACCAATATGGTCATTGGGCATATAGCTACATATATGTATATATTAGTTATTAGGTTTTAATCTACTATGGAGTAGATGGGCACGATTCACAAATAGAGGTGAGAATATTGTAACCTAATGAACCTAATATAACAGTAAATGGAAATAAAACGATATATATAGAATTAAGTCTAGAAGTGTATAATTTATCCATTCATCAGAACTTTTGTTCTGACCCCCTCCTCATAACATCCTACAAGTTCGGTAGATGGCAGAGACTTCTCAACTATGTGACACTTGCTTAGGAAGTGTTATAATTTGGGTGAGTATTTACTTACTATTATATTTTAATCAATTCTGCTGTGATATAATTAATTAAGCTCTGATATATTTATCTTTGCCTATTTGCAGGATACTAGATATCCAACTCGAACTTCAGTGGGCTTGGGTTTTAGCATTTTTACGAAAAATCCGGACCACTGGAGTTTAGGTTGTTACATTTGGTATCAGAGCCTAGGTTTAGATCCCTAGGTAGATAGTGAGTGAATGTATTTGTATTTTTAATATAAATATATATATATACTCTTAAAACCAAAAGAGAAGTCCATTCTTTTGAGTAAATCAATATTTGGAGAAAGTTTGGGAAACAATATAGTGTATCAAAACTTGGAGTAAGGAAATTCCAGAAGCTATAAGAATTAGAATGGCAAAGTTTTTTGGATTCGGTAGAGAATATTTGGAAAGGTGAAAGCAAATTAAAAAGCCACTTTTTAGTCTAGCCCAGCAACTAAACTTTTAAGAATTTGAAAAGTTTTGGAAGATTTTCAAGTTTTAAGTCTAGAAATTTACAACTTTATAATTGTATTAGTTTAAATATGGACAGTTGGAGAGAAACAACTTTAAAGCATTTTTGAATTTGAAAATAGAGAAATATACAGTTTAGAAAAATATAGGTATTATTAACTTTAATTGAAAACTAGTATTGTGGGCTGTAGTGATGATGTTTTACACAGCATCTGTCTTAGCCAAGTAGAAACGTATTTTTGTAATCTTTATTTAAGTAAGAAAAGGTTTATAAGTACGTAAAAATGTTTTTCTAGCTGTATAGAAATTAAAGCTGTTTTGAAAAAGAATTTTTATGGGTTGGGCGAATTAAGTGGTTGGAGCAAGTTTATGGACATTAATATAGATTCAGTTGAAGTATGGAAGACGTCAAGACTCCACTCGGAGGGTGGAGAGTGGGCAAGGATATTTAGCCAAAGTCTTAACCGCGACTCAAACATCGATAATAGATAGCATTTACTAAGGCTTGAATTAGTTAGGGAGGAGACGAACAAGGCAAGCGTGCCATAGAAGTGGAAAAAAGGGGGGCCAGGTCGACCGAGCGGTCGACAAGCCGGTCGACCGCACGTTCGACTAGTGCGGTTCGTTTGCACGCGTATAAACGTGCTTTCCCCTCCCCTTCGTCATTTTCGCTTCCCCCTCTCCAGACAGCAGCCGAAACCCATTTTCCACCACTTCCATCAACCCAAACTCCTCCAAAACTCCACCGTTTCGCTTGCGGTTAGTATCAAATCAAAGCGTGTCGCGAGATCTACACGGATCCATACTCCATTTCCACAGATCTGAGATTTTTTCACCATGCCTCCAAGAACCTCTCTAGTTTACCTTTTTCCCCAACTCACACCACAGGAGATAGCTTGGTGTCAGAGTGATAGGCGGATAGTGCAGTCTTACTCCGATACAGCCGCGTACCAGTTTCTGCAAGGAAGGGTGGTGAAGTTTACTGATTTTTCGGGCACGCATTTAGAGAAGCTCTTCTTGGACACAGGGCTGCGACAGATTCTTAGTCATGAGACGTTCGAGCAGCGAGCGTATCCCAGGTTAGTACATCTTTTTGATGCTAACTTACGTACTAGCGATGAGGATGAGGGGTTGGCCTTCCAGTCGGAGGTCAAGGAAGTTAGGATAGTTTTCACTGAGTCTCAGTTAGCTAGTATTTTAGATATCGGAGGGTATGGCTTAAAGGTAGGGCAGATTGAGATGATGGACATGGCCGTTTTGCAGCAGATTCTTTTAGACCCCCAGCACCCCGACTGGAGCGCTGGGCAGTTGACCCCGTTAGCTAGGTTAATTATCCGCATTCTGCAGCATAACCTTTTCCCCAAGACGATGAGTTTTGATCAGGTATACCCTATTGTGAGGTGGGCCACCTACGCCATATTCGGAGGATTGCAGGTGAACCAAGCTAGGACGATTATGGCCCAGTATATGACAACGATCAGACTTTACAGATCTACTATGATTTACTGTCACCTTTGGACACGGGTCTTCAGGTGGGCCGGGGTCCAAAATCTAATTTTTCTCATATAATCAAATCAGGGCTCAAGACCACTTCCATTAGGCGAGGATCGATGTTGCAAATTAATATTAGTATAAACATCGTTATATTTGATGTTATGATATTTTTATGATTTACATATTGTTACACGTATTTTGTAAAAATACATACGCAGTCGAGTCTAGTGGGATCTCACCTAATGGCTTGTGATTCTAGAGTGAGGACTTCATTTTGAGATGTATGGTTGAAGAATTTTTGGAATCGGACGATCCGATGACCAAAAAAGCCTCGGAATTCATGAAATTATCATCCCAAAGCACGGTCTCAGATAGCAATGAAATTTATACCATCGGGACCGAAAAAATGAGGTGATGTACGTCAATGAGTATCTTGGAGATCGGATGTACCATTTGACCATACAAGCTTAAAACAGGTGGCGATTATTTTGAGAAATCAAATAAAAAATATATATTATTATATATAAACATCCGTCTCGTTTAGATATTCCATCTACTCAATATTTTCCTTCTCTCCTCAAAATCAAATGGGTCACATTAATGGATATCGGATCTAGGTCAATTGCTGGAGCTTTAGGCCACAAGAGACAATGGGGTTGGGTCCATTGAACTCGTGGCGAGATGGGGATCACATACATATGGACGTTGAGGGCTGCATCACTACTTAATCGAGGTCGATGTTTCAAGCCGTCGACTAGGGCTTGTCTTTGGAGGAGCTTGGGGCGAAGTCGAGTGGAACGGAGAGCACTATTATTTTACACTTGGCGACACGCATATGCTCATACCAATCACCGAAGCTCTGGCCACTATAGTTGAATCGTGACATATTGAGGTGGACGGGAGGGTGTTAGGTAGCATTTCGTAAGGAGGACCCGGGGACGGTAAGTTTGGGTGGTCGTGGAGAGCATGTGAAGTGGACCACTATAGAATTGACCACTCGACGTTTCATAAAGTAGGGAGTGAGAATTAGAGGGATGTTCATGTGTGTCAATGGTTATGTTTGTGCATGTTGTGCACAGGAGTGAATTGGGGAAGAAAGGTTAATAGGGTAATTAGTTAAGTAATTATATTAATTGTTTAAATTAATCTCTTTTCTATTAAATTTGTATTATTTGCATACAAGATCCAATCAAGACGTGGCTTTGCTATTGCACTCATGGTGAGATTATCTACAGCATGGTATGGGGTTGGACTAGATGTGTATGCTTGAGGAATTACGATTTAGTTTAGCGGAATTATAACTCTAAATTTATATTTCAATATAAATCCTCGTAATCATATATATTGTAAAATATTACCTAGAAGAGGTATAATATCTATATAGAAGTTATTATTTTCCTATTTGCTTGGATTGTTTTGAGTAGATATTCGGGATAGTTAGTTGTGATCCTAAATATGTGTGTGTGTGTGTACTATTTGTACTAGATAGAGTTAGATAGAGTTAATATTAATCTATAACATTGTTATAAATTAATTAAACTCTAATTTATAGTTATATCAACGCTAGAAATATTATTATATATGAGCGTTACTGCACGCGCTTCGCGTGTGATGATGGCATGCGCTTTGTTTGTGAGTTGTTTTTCTACAAATTGTATATGTTTAACACAAATATTTAGTCACTTTTACATTGAAATCATGTGTAGTTGGTTTGAATTCTTATTTGTAAGTTGCAACATCTAATTTTTTTATTAGTTTGAATTTTTATTTATATGATTAGTTGATAAAGAACAAATTTGTAAAGGATGTTTATTTGTTAGATCCCATTTTTAAGTGATATTACGATTTTAAATTTTTTGTAAAAGGTATTTTGTATTTGGAAATGAAGTTTACTTGTTAGATCCTATTTTTAAGTGATAATAAAATTTGGTAATATCTAAATATAGGCTTTTTTGGTAGTATACGCTGACACAAAACGTGTGACACCAAAGATATTATAGTTATTATTAAAGATATCGAAAATTACATTAAGTATAAAAAAATTATCAAAAGGCAGTCCAAAATGAATTTCTTCTTTATATTTATATTTTGAAGTGTACTGAATTATTATTTTTTTAAATGTTTTGATGTTTGACTTCAGAAAATTTATTGAGCAGAGAAAATTATATAGAACATCAAAAATGTCAAAAACATCCAACTCTTTCGGAAAAATGAGTTGTATCCATCACCTCAACATATTTTTTTAATAATTATTATCTTTCAAAAATGACATTAAGAATAAAAAAACGCTAAACATATAAAACTTTTCATGATCACTCACATAGAAGGTGAAGCAAAATATAATGGAATATGGGTAATTTTTTGTTCAGGTATGAACCGAGGTAATCGTTTTATGTCATCTCGGGTACTTTCAAATTGTTTAGTTGATTAATTTATTATTGATACATCGATAATCATATTAATCCTAAAAAACAAAACAAAAGGCATTTGAGGACATTTTTATAAGAATATACGAATTATGAATGATCTGAATTTTAGTCATTTTGCGATTTTTGAGTCAATTTTCGGTGTTTGCATGTTTATTAACATATGCATATTTAATACAACGTAATATCAAAAAAGATTAAAACATTCAGAAATAATTTTATTGTTTTGTAGAAGAGTGAAATTTTCATTTTATGTTTTTTGAGTCACTTTGGTTTTTTAATTATTAATATACCAATAATGGCATTGAATATATCTCAAAAATGTTCGAACTGAATTGTTAACGCATGATTAGAATATTTTGAATTGATTGTTTTATGATTTCAAGTTGAATCAATATTAGTGCGAGTATTAATTCATTGAAAATAACATAACATCTAAATGTCAAAAATATAAAAAAAAATGGCTAGTGTCTGTTTAGAAAATGAGTCATGTCACGTTATCTTATACTTTTGAGTTGACTTCAACTTTTTTGGCAATTAACTCACTGAAAACCACATTAAGCATCAAAGCAAAATTAAATCAGAAGACATCCAACAATAAATATATTATATAAGAGTATATGCACCATGTGCGAAATATATTCTTGTAGATTCAAAAATGTTAGTCATTCTAGCAGAGCTGTGCAAAAAAACATGACTTGATTTCCATCAAAAGGAATCAACATATGAAAGAACAGAAATAGAATAATCATTTTAACAATAAAACCATAGGCAACAAATGACACGTGCTCCTAAATTCAATTGGTATACTTGCAACTAAACCTATCAGTTCCCATGGAAGTACATTAATAAATATGAAAATCGCAAATAATAGCCTGAGTGTGGAATCTCATGAAAATCGATCCTTGAGCTAATCTGTTAATAGATAATCGCCATTAGAGGTGAGAGAGCCAATTTAGGTTTTTTCTGTAGCAAAGCGAGATGGGACAAATGCGTAGAAAAAGAACGTGAAAAAGGAGGGTATTTTGGGTATTCCAGAAAGACGTGGTTGAATTCCTATTTAATGAATTATCATTTTTAATAGTAGATTTTATTACTGATATATGAGATAATTGATTAAGATCCCAAATATATAGATATTGTGTTCAATCCATATTTAATAGAGCTAGATGGAGTTGATATTAATTTATAACATGGTTATAAATTAAATAAACTCAAATTTATAGTTATATCAGTGATAGAAATATTATTATATATTTTATTACTAATTAAAAGTTAGAAGTATGACTTTTAAAATAAGCCGTAAGACCAATATAATGATTTATGCAGGTCAAACTTATATTAAAATGGCTTTGAAGTTTATCTGACCTTGATATTGGTTTATTGTAGTGTAAATCAATAATTGACTAACTAGTAAATTTCTATAAACATGATTTGAGAAGTCAAAAATTAAAAAGGAAGTATTGTATTATTTAATACGATTTGATTAAGGTTATAACATCCTAAATATTATTATAACGCGATAACTTTAGACCCTAATAAATGTTTTGAGATATATTTGCATACATATATATAGAAATTATATACATGAGCTATATAATATTTTTAGGCCTTATTGAAAGTTAAACTTAATTTAAATAGAAGAGTTAAGTGAAATTAAGCTATAGTATAATTGATAGACAAGTGCATTATTTTATAAAATAAGTTTGAGACTTCTATAAAATAATACGGGGAAGATGTGATTTGAGTAAATAAATAAATTATATTATTGTTGGTTTAATTACTCGAGTAAGCGCATTTGGTTGAATTGGATGTAAGGATTTATAGGAATTTCTTAATGATGTGAATTGGCTAATTAGTCAATAAATTTTATGGAATGCATGTGGGGATTATATTAAGCAATTAAATAAGTTGAAAGGGTAAACTATGTGAAAGAATGTGCATACATTTATACGTAGTCCATATATATTCACTGTAAGCTCACATAAATATATTTAGTTAAGTTTGATATTCAAGAAACATATTTGGATAAGCTAATTAGTTAAAGGATAGAAATGTTATAGATTGTAGTCTAGTTGTCGGGGATCTAGTATCGTGTTCTGGTGCAAGTCGATGTGATGAATGTAGTCGAAACGACGTTGATTATTAACCAGACGTTAGCTAAAATGGGCAATAAGCCCAGGTCCAGGTGATTTGCACTTGAATCTCGATTTAATCCTTTCGATTTTAGGTGTGTAGTTTCTAGGAGACCTCTATGAGGACTTGGAACAAGCAGAGTCGACGCAAAGCAAGACGAGACCCTCTTCGAATAAAGAAAATAATACTCAAAATGAGGTGGAATCGGTGTGATGTTTTCACTCGATGCGAATGATATGTTATCCACAAGACTTGACTGTAATAGCCTGACTTTTGACCCTCAAGTGTCAACGCTAAATACATCCATGGTATTCATGTTCTGAGCACCTAAGTGCTAGAAACTTATATAGTCAGGGTAAAATAAAAAAACAAGAATAGAACAAGAAAGAAAGAACACAACATCTCACAATGGAATGATAATGTATAATATCAAAAGAACAGTACAAAGGGTTACTCCAAATACAGAAAATTCAGAGTTACCAAAACCTAAGAACTATTATCAGCCTAGACAGTTATAGCTGCCTGTCCTCAATACGTTGATACATATATACATAATACGGTGCAACAGAAATAGAAATAGATAGACAACGGAAGCCTCCAGCTTGTCTCCTGAACTTTGAAGCATCCAAAGTAGAACTTGCTTTACTCAGCCTACTAGAAAGAGTATGCAAGAAATTTAAGGAAAACAAAAACCAAGCATCAGACATAAGTCTAGCATGAGAGAACCCAAGATAGTAACATGTAACAATAACTATTGAGACCGTATGGATTACTATAATGATTTTCCCATCAAATGTAACCAACTATCCGATGAGTGAATATATTGGTATAATAGATAATATCTAGGGTGTAAGACATAAATCAAAAGGTAAATGATGTGCGTACGACACAACAATACTAAGTATACAATCAATACTGCTAATGCGCGTTCATATATGGCTTTTTCAGTGGAGATCTCCTCGGTCTAGCCGAATCTAAACTCCATGACAAGGATCGGAAACTACCTTCTGAGCATCATATATCTCTAGATAGAATATACTATAAGGTCAACACAACTGGTCCAATAATGAACTACGTGGCATCAAGTATCAACAACACCTGCACGCAACATATTGATAAGCATACTCTAGATCTGGAGTTGATATACCCTCATAAGTAAGCTAAATCTGAAATTGTGCGGCCTACTCTTTTTTTAGTCGTTTCCGATGTCGAGGTTACGTTCAGCATCTCTTACAGCAGTTTTCATCACTCGAACAGAATACGAATCCCCAAATGGATTCTAGCATCTCGAACATATCACGAATCACTACATGGATTTGAACACCTCAAACAGTTCTCGACTCTCTATATAGATTCTAAATAAGTTCTCTGAAGAATGCTAATGTTGTCCTCTCTCTTAGAATACTCCTCAAGATAGATAGTCCCACACGATAACATCGTTCCAAATGTCAACACTAACCTCTCCCTTGGATTTAACCTTAGGATAGACAATGTAACCCTATAACATTTCACTTCATAACTGCTTCCAAAACATAGATTACGTATATAGTTTTGAAGTGGTTACGGGTTCATCTCATATAAGTACACTTCCTCTGCTTATCGGACGCTTCAAAACCAGTCGATTTATTTTTGGTTAACTTAACCCCCGTTCTTTCAGAAATAAACAGAATAGTAGAGATCATCTCCTATCCAGACGGATTTCCTTATCATTTGTCCTAGAAGAGCAAGACAAGTTTATAAGTACATTATAATATCTTTGAAAATAACTGTAACATATAGCCCTTATGTTTCTTATAGATATTTCCTAAGTAATTTTGGTCAATTTCAATAGTCAACTAATCGACTATCAAGTTAAAAGTAATTGCTTATGGAAATCAAGGTTCGTATACTTAACACGTTTCCGACATTCCAACTTATACTATCCCTCGATCAAGGGTGAAGCCAGGTAAGTTAGAACATTGGTTACATACTAAAGTCTTGCTTAGACACTTCATTCTTGACTCTCATAGATAGAAAAATCTACCTCATCGGCTTTAGTGTTAAGTATAATGTTACTATCATTCCATATGTGAGTAAGTAATCAACATGGTTAACACATTTTCGACATTCCAACTTAACTATTCCTCGGTCAAGAGTGAAGCCGGTATGTTAGAGCACTATTACTTCCATCCTCTCAAACATCAACCTTAACTCTCATAAATAGAGAAGGCTACTTCGTCGGCTTTTAGTGTTAAGCGTAGTTATTACTTTTTAAACAAGTAGGTAAACAAAACATGATTTAGCCACTAAGCAATTCCTAACCCCTTTCTAAACCTTTGGTTTATAATTATAACCATTTTAAAATGATATGTATGTATGTATAGTAATTTATTTATAAAACTGGATATTAAATGAAATAATTTAGAAAATATTTATTACATAAGATATTTAATTTTAATAAAATATTCAATATATTTTCTAAAAACTGTTTATACTTAAAAATACTTTACATACTTATAATAGGTTTTAAAATATTCACCTAAAATATTACTTGAAAATAACAAGTTTATAATTCACTTAATACTTGGAAAAACCATGTTTTCCTTGTATTTAAAATAAACCCTTCTACTTTAAAAAATCATAACTAGTTATTAAAAATTCAAAAAAACCTCAAACCACTTTTAAATTACCCTGAGTTAGAAAACAATTGTAAAAAGAATGAAACAAAATACTTAAATTTAAATATCTTTTCAAACCTTTAAATTCTAAAACAAAGGCTGAAATGGGGCAGTTTAGCACAAGTGGAAATATGATCACTTTTCGATATGTTACTCAACTCTTCATCATCCAAAAAATTTCCTGACAATAAGCATATATATAAAACATCACAAATATAATGAGAAAACCCTAAGAATCTCTCTAAAAGTTCCATGAAAATAGCCGAACACAAGGCAATTCCTAAGTGCATCTATAACGACTATCGTTATAAGAGCACTTTCAAATCCAAGTCCAATCTAAACCAAAGTTCAACTACAACCTATGTGCATTGTTTCAAGGCTATGAAACAAGTCATACAAGTCCATTTAAGTCCATTCCAAGTCCATACATATGGATTGCATATGCCATATGCTTTCACGGCAAGAATCAAATCAATATTACAACATATATCGACATCCATTCAATCACAAAGAAACAAATTAAACAATCAATTACAAGCACATATACACAATATATTTTCATTAAAGGTGGTGAGTTAGCTCACCCTTAACCAAGCAAACAAGCAAATCCAAGCTTCACGTCCTACCTTAAACTTGCTAACACCTCACTTCCTTTCACTTTCTAGCTTTTGCAATTGCCTAGGCTATATTATAGCCCCAATTGCTCACGGCCTTCCTTTGAGGGAGAAGATTTGCTTTATTTCTCCCAAATCATAGTAGCTAGGAGATTTTATGATGTTGGCCAAAGGCTCAAGTCCAAGTTTGAGTTAAATTGGAGTTATTTTGAAATTTATTTTCTTAGGACATTAATGAAGGGAAAGAGTGATAACTTTTTGTGTAAAAATTATGAAATGGATTCAAGGAGTATGCCCCTCCTTTTATATGCTTCAATGGGTGTTGCCTAGCCTTCCTCTTAGCCCCTCCCACCACCATTCCATGGAAGGCTCAACCCTCTACATGCCCATCACTTCTCCTTTACACCTCTTACCTTTAGCAAATGACCATTTTACCCCTTTCATTCAGATATCTCTTATCTGTTAGAAGCTTTTAGAACCTTCCAAATATCCTATGAAGTAAAGCGTGTTAATTAGCTCATAATGCATTCATACATTCATTTTCTTAGTGCAAAAGAGTTCTAACTACTTATTTTTAATAAAAAGTTGTTCATCGATAAACCGATTTTCGGTCACATTATTGATTTTTCTTCAAAGAATTTATTTTCGTTAAAAAACTTCAAAAACAAGTTTCTTATCATTATTCATTAATTAACAAATGTTTAACAAGGTTATAAAATCATATTTATAACACTTAACTATATTTCAAAACGTTACGATATTCAAAGACGAAGTGTTCGAAATTACAGGTTGCTACGATGATGATGACGCGAATCATTAGGTCAGACTGGAGCTATATATTAATTCTTATTGCTTGTCACACATGTTTTAGAGATGATACATTTTATAAGACTTCGGTGGGACGATACGAGCCATCAAGAGCACGATATATGGGATATACCCGTTATCCATATGATATGGATATACAGCAAGCAAGTAAATAATCCATGATACCATAGAAGAATTTCACAACTTACATATGAGATTTCGAAGCATGTTATAAGAGAGATGGCAACGGCTATTAAGAAAAGATCATATATCATCCATGCCTGTAGTAGAGGGCAAGGTGAGATTTATACGAGTCTATTGCATTAAGATGCGACTCGGAGTCTATGGTATGTTTAAATACTGACTTATTTTGATTTATTGTCCAATGGGTAGTCAATGGAAGGTCAATCGCGTAGGATATCCTTAAGACTTAACTCACCATCGACTGGCGGGTATATCGCATAGTGGATGATTAGTAGTATATCGTATAGTAGAGGATTGATACTATTTCATATAGTATACGATAGTAATGTATCATATAGTAGACGATAGATGCAGTAATGAATAGTAGATGATTAGTAGTATATCGTATAATAAACAGTTTGTAACAAATAGTGGGTGGTATGCTTCTATTTTGGAGTTCTCGTACGCTTGTATAAATTGCTTAACATTAGAGATAGACCTAAATTAGGATGCTAATATCACCACTAGTCTTAAGAGAGTATAGTTCTGACCTTACACTCATATATTAGGATGTAACTTACATCTCATTGTTGTGCATGCCAGTTTATAGTCATGACATTATATTTATGATGGACTGACCTTAGGGATACATGAGAAGAGTAGGGTAAGGTATAGTTCCATATCCTCTAGGATGGATTTACTTTACTTGTTTATGGGCAGTTCGGATTACTCTTGAGCCATGTTTGTGGAGAGGACCAACTATGCTTTTGTTGTTTCTTGTTTTATATGTATATAGCTTTGATATATAGTATTTTGAGATAGTTCCTTCTGCACTAGGCTTTATGTCTAACCTGTGTTTTATCCTTGTCTACTTATGTCATGAAAACTCTTGGGTGCTTGATTGAGTAGTTTGGGAGTCATATGCTTAAGGGATAGGTTTACACGATAGTAGGAGCATTCTAGAAGGATAAAGTCGATATCAGATATGCATACTTATTGTTGATGCAGTACGTGGCAGAAAGGAAATTTTGTATACGAAACTTATGATGTCAGATTTTTTATCCATAACTCCATCTGAATGGAGTTGATGTATTCTATCATTCTGTATTGATATTTATTTATCGGTTTCTTCCACTATTGCAGTCTCTTGTATATTATATGTTATCTTCCCATTGTGAGATTGTATCAATGTGCCTTGGCTTGATGTTTGGTTTTAATTTTACCCCGATGAACTATCTTTTATGGTATTCAAGAGTCAGACATTGTTATTCGACATTGATACAAGATTACAAAAGGCCGTTATAATAACTGTCGGGAGGCATGGGTATGGGAGCAGGTAGGTCGACTACGTTGGGCCGTTGGTATAACAAAGTTTGCAGTCACTTATCCATCTATCTACGCCCCTTAAGACATTCACTTCGCAATCTAGTTGACCCACATTTGATAATTGTAGCATCATGGTACGTCATATTTGTTTGTTGATATCCGGATTGGGTAGGGAAACACTTGTGAGAGTGTTGCCATTGGTTTCGTGTCTGCTGGGGTTGTTACCTTTGAATGGCATGGGATTGTCCATGGTAACAAGTAAGATCGGGTTTTTGCGGAGTAGAAAAGTGTGGAAAGGCGAGAGCTTTAGGGGGAGGCCCTCCTTCTAGCACCAAAATATTGACTAGTTTTATATCCAACCTCAGATGAAACTAATGTGTTGTGAAGGGAAAATGTTATTTGTTAATCGCTAGGCTTAAAATGAAAAATGGGGAGCTAAGTACGTAGTTGAAAGGCAAATAACACAAAATATAAAGTGGTTCAACAAAGATGCCTATGTCCACTATGAATTTCTCTTATTTTATATTTCTCTTACAACTATAAAGAGTTACAAGAGAATAATAAGCAAATAGAAAGCACTTAAGACCGATAAAGCTATGTAATCTTAAGGACTTGTGGTATCAGGAGCCCTGAATTGTGTGTAGTATTCAGAATCCTTGTATGTTCCAACCTCTTTGAAGTTGCAATGTAGGGGATATTTATTGTAACATCCCATCTCTATACCTATACTATCCAAGAGTATTACTAGATAAAACTGTCAGATAATACAGAGAACGAGGCAATATTAGACAGTTACATGTGAATATTTCCTTAGGATAACGCAGGTACGTATTCAAAAACGAATAAATAACTCAGTTATGTGTACATAGTGTCAACACAGAGCAATAAACATAAAAGATAGGTACAAGGTCTAACTCCATGCTCTCAGCATCTCTAGCTATCCTCGGTAGCAATATAATTGATGTATATGGGGTTACACAACTGCATGGACATATAGTCCAATGAATAGTCAAGGAGATCTATAATAACATAAGGATCACCCGGACATATAGCCTCATAATAATCATTTTGGCTCTTAGCCAAAGAAATATTCATATGGTCTCTCTGACCTCTAGTAATCTACTCAATTCCCAGTATCACGGAGAAAATCTAAGACTCTCGGTCTAACGGGCTCCCAGCACCGTACATATTGCTATATCGGCATCAGTCTCAACAAATGATTTGAATAGCTCTTAGGTGCATCTATAACGATGTCATATAGGTGAATAAGTAGTGTGTATATCAATAGTAACTAGAATGGATACTGACAGCTCTCATCCTGCTCCAAGAGCATTCTTCTTGTTGTCTCAGTGCTACTCCTACAATCGTTGGTTACCTTGAGGGCCATCATGACCCAATATCCATCAAATACATGACTACGCTATGCAATGTTCATGACCCTTAAGTGCCCAATGGTAACTAACTGTTGGCCTAAGTGACATGGGGCAGTGGCTCTTATCCATGGTTCTTAGCTATATATATATATATATATATATATATATATATCACATTTGTGTCACGGATTCGGGAAGCGACCTTGCTATCAGGCCGATAGGATGGATAATAGTGAATCTGGTTTACTCCCCGATGTATAATAGGAGTATACACAAAATAAATAGAAACTCATATGGCTCTCATCATGCTCCCTTTAAGTTCAAATCACCATAAATACCCCATAGACATGACTATATCAAGTGACATCTACTTATAGAGAGTAATCAAACAGATATCAGCTTGGGCATCTCATACCATTCAGTATTACTCGAACATTTACTCAATGCTCGTAAACTAGACTCGCCTATATTTGATACAATAATATTCTATGCAATGATTCCAAAGAATAACCGGAGTAATATTACCGAATGCCCTATCCCAAACGGTATTACTAATTTGTTTACTCAAATTTATCGTAACATATAATTAGCACAACCTTGACACACATATTTATTTAGAAAGAAATATAAATATATATTTAAGAAAATCATTTATAAATTTTTAAATTGTTCAAAAAATTATTTTCCAACCTTTTCTAAATTTAAATAAGAATTTTAATACTCACAAATAACTTTTGAAAACTCATTTCTATACTTTAAAATCTAAAAAAATATCTATAATACTAAATAATACTTTTGAAAATTATTTGTAGATTTTCTATGATCAAATATGATTTTTAAATAAATTTATAATCTCTAAATCAATTTCTTATACTCCAAGTCCATAAAATATATTTTTCAAAACTTTATATTATATTCAAAATTCATGAAATAGACTTTGAAAATCATAAAATAATAATTAGTAACCATTTCATATTTTTCTAGAATTTTATAGGACTTTGAAAGATTTATTAAATATCAAATATTAATTTTCTTTAATAAATCGATATCTTTAATAAAATAATTAATAATTAAACTAAATATTTTCATAAAACTAATTTCACGTTTGAAATTCATCAAATTTTTACACTCAAAATAATATTTTTATTTAATTTTTTCAAAAACAATTTTTTTTAAAATAGGAAGGGGCTGATGCACTGCTTGGAGTTCTAGGTAGTGCACCACCCGTGCACCGATCCACTTGGATCGGTGGGCCGGGGCCTGACCAGGAACTAAAATATTCTAGGTCACACAGCCCATTTTTGATGGCTTCGGCCACCTGATCACCCTCCACTCAACTCATATGTTTACAAAACTCATTATTTCATATTCCAACCATCCAAACATCAACAATTAATCCAAAATTATTCAAGAATCTAAGCATGAATGAGTTTCAAGATAGGTGTGCATCACATAATTCAAATACATGGATAATTAACAAGGGTTGAAGAAATTTTAAGCATAGATGCGAGTGAGTAAACACTCACCTTGGCTATAGCTAGCCTAATATGTTTTCCACTCACTCTTTTCCTCTTCTTTGAGGATCTCCATACAACAAAAACTTGGTCAAGAAGCAAACTTCTTAATGGAAAGGGGTATATTGTGGTGGTGAGATGCATATATACTAATTTGGTGATTTTAAGAATTATATTTATATTTTATTTTGATTTTAGAAAGAAGATGGGGGGTATTCATAATTTTCTTTCATGAAGCAAAAGAAGAAAATGAAGGAGAAAGACAGAAATGTGAATGATTTTCTTGTGTGAAAGGGAGGTTTCTAGACTTGGGGAAAAGTCTCGACTTTGGTTCATGAGGGTAGGTTGGGCTTGGGCCTCATAAAGGCTAAAACAATTATTTTTCTTCTTATTTACATTTAGAAAACTATTTTCTATTCAAGCCAAACCACTACAAAATTTTAAATTAAAATCATATTTACACTACTTAAATGATAACACTACATTCTGAATTTTAGTAGAAATTATTTTCCTATAATTCCTTTATTTTAATTAATTATATCAAAATTACCATCTCTACTTTAATAAAAATTCTTTTATTAACCAAAATTAATCCAAATCTCTACTTAAAAATCATACTATCTCAAACACATATTATTGATTTATCATATAATTTTACAAAATATTATTTTCATATTTTTCTTAATTGCATTTTAAATATCTTTATTAAATAAATTCCCTTGTTTAAATAAAATAAAATTTCTTTTCTTTTTAAAATAAACCTGAAATCTTTTTTATTATCATTACTAAACTTTATTAAAATGTTACAATGATTTTTAATCTTGAAATACAAACATTACTCAAAAATAATTAAATTCATCATTTATTAGATAATTCATCACTTTAAAATATTTAATCTCTAAAATAATTCATTCCAAAATCTTGGTAACACATATTCTTCCCAAAATTAATAAACTTCTCTAATAAGTGTGTTTATTATCAAACCTAGATTTCAAATTATTCTCGGTTAATTTTTAAAATCCATCTTAATTGATTAAATTATTATTATTAATTTTAATTAATTGTTTTTCAACACTGGGTTGTCGATTATCCTTGTTGATTAAAATTGCTTAAGAAAATCCACTTTACATAATCTATATATTTCTAAATATGCTTTACATAATCTATACTATTGTCGGTTTATATTTGTAATAGTTATTCATAATAATATAAATATTTACACAATCCACTTTACATAATCTATATTAGTTTGAATAAACCGATAATAATATAAATATTTCTAAATCCACTTTACATAATCTATATTCCTTTATCACTTAAATAAAAAACCTTAATTAATACTTGAAAATGTTATACACGGAATCTTCTTTGAATACTTCTCTCAAAACTCAAATTCCATTTTCATAAAATACTTATTGCTTAGTTTATTTTAAAACCTCACTTCACCGCAAAACACACAAAATCAATACTTTTCTAATAGTTAAGAAATACTATTATAGGTTTCAAAATTACTTCATTTAATTTCATAAAATCTTTTCAATTATCTACTACACTTTCTTTTGAAAATATGTCTCGATACTTGTTATTCATAAAATAAATTTTTCTCAAAATAATCAACTCTTTTTCTTAAGCCTTTTAATGCATATAGTTTCAAAAATCATTATAAGTTTAAGAACTTTCATTTAAAAATTTATGTATCACAATAAATCATATCACCAATATATATTCACAACATTCATCTAAATCATAGACAATCACACAACATAGCAGGCATACAACCACAACATCACATGCTTAACAAATTCAAATATATAATATATATAACGTTGATGCCTCGCCATGAATTTCTGGTGGCCTACTTTGCCAATTGGCTATAGTGTTGACCGTGTGATCAACAATGCCTCGCCATCGACTTCACTTATCCACCAATGCTTGATGGTTGCAATCATCATATAAAATATATAACACACACACATAGATGTGTTTGTGTGTGTATAAACATATGAAAATATAACTTTGTTGTCTTCAAAATAATTCTAACTTTACCATAATAATACACTTAGTTGTATATATAAATTTTCAAATCAAAACAATTTCTAAAACTTCAAAATTTTATACATCTCTTTATGTCACATAACTTACTAAAATATTCAAGATTTATACATCTCTCCATGTCGCATAACTTACTAAAACATTATTTCAAATAAGATTTATTTTACCAAAATGTTTTGTATCATTTCTTAAACCACCACTTGTATTCTTTCTAAAAATAGCTCAAAATATTTCTTCAATATGTTGTTTTTTCCCTTCAAAACACTTTTCCCAAAAATATCTTATACCTTTCCACAAATTAACTACTTTACCCAAAACACTAATTTTCATTTCTAAATATTTTTCTTATTCCAAAATTTTCTTTATACCGTTCCAAACTTTCCAAAACATGAAATATAATTTTCTTCGAAATATCACTATAAAATATTAATTTCAATATATTTCAAAATATTTTACTTCCTTTTGAAATATTACATTACTTTTCAAAGAAGTTCAAACCTTGCAAAACCTTTCAAAGCTTTGTATCCATATATCTCGTCTTAGGGTTGCGGAATTTCTACCGATAACGTTGATCAGACGTATTGACCAGAATTCTTAAAGCACTCAATGGAAATATTAACATTAAACCACTTTCAAAATTTTCTTCAAAATAAATACATCTATATATTTTAAGATAACTTTCATATGAAACAATTGTTTCAAAAAATAAAATGATTTTCTTTTTTTTGGCAAAGCCAGCGGGGTTAACTGGGCCCCTACCAGTTTTATTGCAACAAACAATAAAAAAGAGTTACAGAGAAAAAACAAAGAGGAAGAAAACTGAAAAATAAAAAAGAGGAAGAAAACACAAGGAAGAGAAACTACAAAATCAAGCCCAAGCTTGTAACATAGACAGCGGGATGCTACTAGCACAGTGCTTCAGTTGCTTGTGTATACTGCATTTCATATCTTTCCATAAGACCATGTCATTCCTTCTAACATTTTCAAAAACTCTTAAGTTTCTTTCCCTCCAAATCACAGCCACGAAGACCTTCAAACACACAGTTAACACTCTACTTTCAACTGTTCTCCATTTGGTTGCTTTGTGTATTATATTCCACTGTATGATGCTAGTGCGACCAGTAAGATAAGTACCAGTTTTTCCACCTAAGTGGAATAGCAAGTTGTGCAAGGCAGGGCACTCAAAGAAAATATGTTCGGATGTTTCCTCTTCAATTTCACAGAATAGGCATTGCATGGGACAGATCATACCAACCTTATGTAACATAGATCTAGTAAGCAAAGCATTGTTGATCACTTTCCACATCATAAGATTGTACTGAGGGACAGTATCAGTAGACCATATAACTTCATGCCAGAGAGCTGCAGGCAATGGAACACTTTCTGTCAGGGAATTATAAACTCCCATAACAGAATGTGGTTTGCCATTCCACTTAACAGAGTTGGATTGTATAGCAGTGAAATTAGTTTGTTGTATTATATCCCAAGTTTGCTGGATTTCTTGATTACTGGTGGTAGGCAACTGTATATTTCCATTAAGCAAGTAGGAATTAGCATCAGCAGTTAAGGAAATACCTGTTTGCACAATTTGCGAGAAGGAAAATAATTTAGATAAAATTAGGCCTTGTCTACCCCATGGTTCGTTCCAAAACTTCACCTTTGAACTGGCATTAACTGGGTATTGAATAAATGGCAGAAAGACTTCTCTATACTTAAGGATGCTTCTCCAAGTCCCATATTGAATAAATGATTTTCTAATACCATACAAAGATATATATAACTTTTATTGCAAAGGCTCTAATTACAAAATATATTTGCTTGCTTTAAAACATATTACAAATAACTTTATAAGAGTACTTCTCAAGAATACTTTACTTACAAAAATCCAAACATCACTAATCTTTCATCATACAAATAGACATGCAAGTTTTTTTTTCGTTTTTATTTTAACCATATTTTAAATTTTATATAAAAATATACTGTTTTACATCTTTTCATAAAAATATTCAGTTTTAGTTTAAGGTGATCCAAATTGCTATTATCCCATATGGTAACTTCATAACCAAAGGCACCATCGAGTTTCTAATATTAAACTCTTGTAGGTACATACCTAAAGTGATAGCTCCTACTGAACACCAGATTCAAGGCGGATTCCCAACCAAAGCATCCATCCATCAATGCAATCACACAAAGAAAGCAAAACATCCATCAATCCAATTAATAAAACCAAATAACTAAAATGCCTAGCGAAAAGTGACCCAATAGCTTCTGTTGTGCACTCTGATCCTTAATGAATCAGATCACATTATTCAAAGCCACACCGAGGTCTAATATTTATCAGCTTAGTTGACACTGTGTCGGGCCAACAACTTATATCTTCACACCCTTAAGGACTACTCTGTATCTCATATAGAGATTTACAATCAGAATGGTAGAAGTGATACATATATATATATATATAGTAAGTAAAAAACAAGCATGTCCCTTAATGATTACCCAAGTAATCATCGTATATAAATAATATGTATACACCTATTATCTCTTACTATTGGGTAACTACCCAATAAATCCAAAGGGATAGGGACTCTTAGTCTCATCTAAGGTCATGCCTCATGCCTCGTGTATGTGTGTGCGTATACATATACATACATACATACATATATACATATAACGTATTGTTCTGAACCTGCTCTGACACCAACTATAAGACCCCACCTCTATACTCATAGTATCCAAAAGTATTACTAGGTAATACGGTCAGATAATATGGTCAGATAATACGGAGAATGAGACAATATTAGGCTGCAACATGTGAATGTTTCCTTGGGCTAACATTGGTACGTATTCAAAATCAAATAAATAACTTATATATACATACATAGTATCGACACAAAGTAACAAACACGTGCATTTCCAGGATAAAATAATACATAATATAAAATGAAGATGTAGAGAGCACAAAGTCAACAATACAGCGATAATATATAATAGAAAATATACATAAGGCTAAATGGGATACTTCCGAAAAGTGATGTGCCCAATTTTGGTACAAACACTTTGGTGCTTTCACTGAGAAAACACAGTTTTTCTCCTGCTCGTTGGATCCACTATCGATATTGGATTGCACAAATCTAAGAAGAAGATCCATATCTCAAAGATTAAAGTTCTTTCATCCTATTCAGATTTGCATCAAGTCTAGGAAAGAGCTTCGCCATCCACCATGGTTAACACAAGGACTACTTCTACAGCTGCAGATCCAGAAGGACGAGATAGACAGAATCCTGTACAACTGCCTCCGACTGATCAGAATGCTTCCAAACCATCAGATCCGCAAGGCCCTGTTACCAGGGAAGAATTCCAGATGCTAATGCAAGAACTGACTCAGAGCCGCCAACAGCTCACTCAACAGCTCCGTGCTAATGCGGAATTGACCAACCAGCTAAACCGTCAGAGACGAAGGAGATCTAGGAGGGATCAGGCTTCCTATTCATCCACCGAAAGTTCGACCTCTTCTGATTACCATCATAGATCCACGCGCCCGCGATTGGATGGAAGTTACACACAAGCCACTGGGCATCAGAATACATTGAGTCTTGGGCAACCGAGAGTTGGCCCATCAACCAGCCACCAGACTGGATCCTCCTCCCGAGGAGGCGCTACCCCATACCACATTGCTGATAACTGTACTGTAACAACTACTGATTTAGGAGTTGACGCTCGGAACCGACTGGATCCGACCCACCATCAACGCAACCGTACTCCTGAACCTTACGTCCCCAAAGACGTAGAACCAAGGATGCGAGACATGGACCGTCGACAGCGACCGACCCCTCCTCGCATTGTGGAACCCGACCACACCTTGGCCCAACCTGCTCAAAATGTCCAGATGCCCGACCTACCGACAATGACCCGTCATATGATCGGTGAAAGTCAGGGACTTAGCAATGACGACTGGGGAATCACCCGGAGTCACACCCCTTTCACTAAGGAGATACTCTATACTGAACCACCTTGGCAATTCAGGATGTCGACTTTACCCGTATATGAAGGGATCTCTGATCCTAATCAGCATATCCTGAAGTATGAATGGTTGATGAATGATGCACGAGCTGATGATGCAGTCAAGTGCCGAAGCTTCCCGATCTCTCCAAGGGGCATAGTGAATATGTGGTTTACCCGACTGCCACCTCGAACCATCTCATGTTTTAATCAATTGGCAACAAAGTTTATCGAGCAATTTTGTATGCATGTCGCGAGGCCGAAGGATGTTAATACTTTATCTAGTGTCACTCAAGCTCTTGGAGAGACACTCATGCATTATTTAGAAAGATTTCATGTTGCATGTGCTGAGATCAGCAACCCAAATGATAACTCTATTCTTATGGCACTGACTAAGGGGATTGAGCCCGATTCTGAGTTCGGCAACTGGTTGGTCGGAAAACCCCCTACATCATTGGACCGTTTCTATTCCAAGGCAGTCCAATTCTTGAGAAGGGAGGATGCAAAACAGTCTAGGAAAAAGGATGATGTGGGGCCTAGTGTGGAAGGAATTCAGAGTAATATTGCTGTTAAACAATCCGGGGAGAGCTCCGGAAAAGTTCAATTGAACATTCAAAATAAACAAGATCAGTAGAAAGGCAATGGTAACCAAAATAGAAAACGGGATCAGAACTGTGGTCCACGACGTAGAGCTCCTATGTTTGATAACTACACTCCTTTGAATACGTCACTGGAGAATGTGTATTTACAGACCTGCAATACTATTCAGTATAAAAAGCCTGCTCCGAAACGGTCATCGGAGAAACAGATCCAGACAGGAAATTTTTGTAGATTCCATGAAAGCTACGGCCGTAACACAAATGAGTGCCGTCATTTGCAGGATCTCATTGAAAAGTTGATACGTGAAAGGAAGTTAGAGCATTTTGTGCGGGCGCCGCAGTCTGGAGGTGCGGGGCCATCAAATCAGAACCATACACCGAATCAGGCAAGACAGGAGGAACCCGCTCGTACTGGCGGGAGGTTGGTGATAAATACCATTAGTGGTGGTCCTCATCCAGCAGACCGAAGCTGGAAGGAAATGGAGTCGTATGCCAGCTCTATTAGGCATGCGAGCTTCGAGTGTTGTAGTAGTTTGGAAGATGGGACTCCGGCCAAGCAACAGAAGACGATGACTGACGACATCGTCTTCCAAGACAGAGATCCTGATAGGATTGAAGCCCCAACTATTGATCCACTTGTCATATCATCTCAAGTAGGTCTACTTGGATGAAGAGGATCTTGGTAGACAGTGGAAGTTCTGTGAATATATTATTCAAGTGAGCCTATGACCAGATGAAAATGGAGACTAAAGATTTGAAACCTTGTCAGTACCGTATCCAAGGTTTCAACGGGAGTGCAACTATACCCACTGGATTGGTGGAATTGCCAGTGGAGTTAGATATTGGAGAATGCCGGAGAGGCCGGATACTGAAGTTTGTTGTTTTGGAAATAGACTCGCCGTATAATGCTCTCTTGGGCCGACCGGCCCTAGCTGAATTCAGGGCTGCCATTGCCCCGTGGTGTTTGACTCTAAATTTCCCCACCGATCGTGGAGTTGGAGTCGTTCAAGGAGATCATGCTGCTGGACGAGCCTGTTATGTTGCTGAGCTGCGCGAGGCGGAGCGAAAAGAGAAAGGGAAGGGCGTAGAGGAATCTCTCTACGTCTGTTTTGTTGATAATTGACAATTGACGCCTGGGCCTAGGCCTGGGCACCCCAACCAATTCCAAAGAGATCTTAACCCAAGAGACACCGAAAGTGAGGACGAAAGCAAAGACAGTAAAGCTTCTCTGGCCGAACTGACGATCGATGTTCCAATCGATGATAGCGATGGTTCTAAAATGATAAAGATTGGATCTCAGTTAAGCCAACAAATGCAAGAGGAATTGGTTGAATTTCTCCGGGCAAACCTTACGTGTTTTCCTGGACGAATTCTAACATGTGTGGAATCTCGCCGGACATCGCGAGCCACGCATTGAACATTGACCCACGGCACGTCCCGGTCAAACAAAAAAGCGTGGTATGGATCCAGAGAGATCTGCCGCCCTTAAGGAAGAGGTAGACAAGCTTAAATCGAATGGATTTATTCGAGATGCATTATATCTGGAATGGGTGTCAAATCCTGTACTTGTCCGAAAGCCAAATGGGAAATGGAGAACGTGCATTGATTACTCTGATCTGTATAAAGCCCGCCCTAAAGACAGTTTTCCACTTCCTCGAATTGATCAACTCGTAGATTCAACGGATGGGCATGAACTGTTATCCTTCATGGATGTATTCCGGTTATAATCAAATTCCTATGCACTTACCCGATCAGGAGCATACCAGCTTTGTAACCAATATGGGACTTTATTTCTACAAGGTTATGCCTTTTGGACTCAAGAATGCTGGCGCAACCTATCAACGATTAGTTAATCGAATGTTCGCCAATCAGATTGGGAAAACCATGGAGGTATACGTGGATGACATGCTAGTCAAGTCACGATTCTCCACTGACCACATCAAAGACCTAGAGTCAATGTTTAATATTCTTCGAGAATACAGAATGAAGCTTAATCCGTTAAAATGTTATTTTGGGGTCGCATCAGGAAAATTCCTTGGGTTTATCGTCAACGCTCGAGGAATCGAAGCCAATCCCGAAAAGATCTGGGCAGTTAGAAATCTTGAAACTCCGAGAACTATAAAGCAAGTCCAGAGTCTCAACGGAAAAGTAGCAACACTGAGCAGGTTCATTTCAAAGTCAACTTATAAATGCATTCCCTTCTTCGATCTAATCCAAAACGGAAAACAAAACTTTGAATGGACCACGGAATTTGAGGGCGCATTCCAAGCATTAATTCAACATCTCTCCACACCGCCAATTTTGTCGAAGCCTATCGATCACGAGAAACTATACATTTATTTGGCGGTATCAGAAAACGCAATCAATGATGCCCTAATTTGTGAGGAAGACCGAATACAAAAACCGGTCTACTATATTAGCAAACGGCTAACCGGAGCTGAGAGAAATTATCTGAAGCTAGAGAAATTGGCTTACTGTCTTGTTATTGCCTCGAGGAAGCTCTGTCCGTATTTCCAGGCTCATCCAATCACCGTTTACACCGACCAGTCGTTACGACAGGTCCTTACGTGGCCTGAGACGTCAGGTTGGTTACTCAAATGGATTATCGAGTTAAGTCAGTTTGACATTGCCTACACTCCAAGGCGAGCCATTCAAGGACAAGTCCTAGCAGACTTCATAGCTGAATTTACCATCCCAGAGGACTTGTCCGAAACAAGTGAATCTCCCAAGTATATATGGAAGCTGCATACTGATGGTGCATCTAAAGACCGTTGCTCCGGTGTAGGAGTTGTGCTTGAAACTCCTGAAGGTCGATTTATATGCTATGCTTTAAAGTTTGATTTTCGCGCGACCAACAATGAAGCTGAGTATGAAGCCCTACTTGCTGAATTAAGGCTTGCTAGAGATTTGAAAATCATTGTCGTGGAGATTTATTGTGATTCACAATTGGTCGTGTGTCAAGTTCGGGGGGAATACCAGTCCAAGGACCGAAGACTGGCTGCTTACCTTGCTCGGGTTCAAGAAATATTAAATCAGTTCGATTACTATACCATCTACTGCATTCCCCGAGAGCGCAATCAAAAAGCCGATTCATTAGCAAAGTTAGCCAGCACAGGAGAGGCACAACAAATGTAACTCGTTCCCGTGGAGACATTAGCTTCCCCAAGCATCGACCGGATGGAGATGGATTGGATATTTGAGGTTGTTTGTGATAAGGAGTCATGGATGACTCTGTTCAGAAATTATCTTAAGCACGGAACCCTACCAGAGCGCAGGAGTGAAAAGAGACAGATTCTTCGAAAAGCTTTACGGTTCACTATTCAAAATGGAGTTATGTATAGAAGAGGATACTCTGTTCCCTTACTCCGGTGTATCGCTGACGATGAAATCAAACGCGTATTGTATGATGTGCGTGAAGGAGAATGTGGCGATCACACCGGGGGGCAAGCCCTTGCCAAGAAAGTGCTCATATATGGATACTATTGGCCAACTGTAAATCACGATGCATCAGATTACACCAGAAAGTGCAACAAATGCCAGAAGCATGCTCGGATTCCAAGGGCCCCACCTACCAAAATAACTCAAATGGTCAGTCCATGGTCGTTTGTAGTATGGGGCATTGACATTATTGGCTCTCTACCTCTAGCCAAAGGTGGTGTGAAGTACGTCATCGTAGCAGTTGATTACTTTACCAAGTGGATGGAAGCTGAACCCCTTGCTACAATCACAACAAAGAAGGTGATCAACTTTGTAGTGCACAAGATCATCTGTCGATTTGGTCTCCCACATACTATCATCACTGATAACGGGACCCAGTTTGACAGTGTGGAATTTAAGAATTTCTGTCAATGATTCCACATTCAGAAGAAATTCTCCGCAGTCGCACACCCTCAAGCGAATGGACAAGTCGAAGCTGTTAATAAAGTTATAAAGTCTGTTCTAAAGAAACGACTGGAAAAGGCCGGGGGCGAATAGGTCGATGAACTTCCTATGGCTATATGGGCATACCGAACAACCCACAAGTCCGCAACCGGCCACACTCTGTTTTCTCTTTCTTATGGTTTAGAAGCCATTATTCCAGTCGAATTAGAAGTACCTTCTCATCGTGTGACATACTATGATCCGAAGATAAATGCTATATTACTTGCTGAATCTTTGGATTTATTGGATGAGAAGCGTGAAGAGGCTGATTTGAGGGCAGCCGCATACCGAAGTCGAGTCGTCCGATTATACAATGCCAAGGTCCGACTCCGAACCTTTGAACTCGGTGATCTCGTCCTTAAGAGAATTTATCCGGTCCCTTTGCATATGAAGCCAACTTGGGAAGGACCGTATGTTATTGAACGAAAGCTCGGAGATGACACATTCAAGTTATCGACCGTTGACGGTCTCACTCTTCCGAGAGCCTGGAATAGCGAAAGTCTTCGTCGCTACTACACATGATAGGCCATGTTTATTTATTCAGTTTATTTCTCATTTGCAATTTGTTTATGCATTTCGAAATTTGAATTTGTAATAAGGCAACTGATTTTGCCATATTTTCTTATTTTAGCAATAAAATGCAATCTCTTTGAGCCAGAGCTGTGATTTATTGAATGCGACATACAACTATCACTATGCATGGAGAACTAAATTCCACCCGACGGTGGGATTTACTCAAATAGGGAGTGACTGTGATACGACCGGTTACTCGCTAGATGATACCCGAGCTCGGGGACAAGTCATCACACTGAAGTCAAAAAGAGATTGATACATGACAATCCTTTAACCAACTCCAGATTCCCAGAGCGTGAACTGGAGTATAAACTTAAAAATACGTTTCGAAGAAGGTAGATCCGTCCACCTAACGACTTTGCCCGTACCTTGACCAAGTTTGAGGAAAATGGATCCGTCCATCTAACGACCTCCCTTGGTAAATCGGGGTCGATGTGAACCGACCATCCACGATCCTGATAAATTCGTCCTTCCTGGAGTGCGAACGAAATCCTAAAGCCTGAACAGATGTAACTGACCATCTTTCGGTTAACTCTAATTTCCCAGAGTGTGAACTGGAGTATAAACATTGACTAACTCCAAGTTCCCGGAGCGCAAACTGGAGTATAAACACTAACTAACTCTGGATTCCCAGAGTGTGAACCGGAGTGTCAACATAAACACCAACTCCAAATTCGTAGAGCGCGAGTTGGAGTATAAACATTGACTCAAAATCCCCGGAGAGTGGATTGGAGTTTGAACACAAACCGGATTGGGATTAACCGTCCATAAAACAACTCTAAGTCCCGGAGCGTGGTTAGAGTATACATGCAAATCGGGTGTGACTGACCACCCACGAATCCATCTAAAGTCCCCAGAGTGCGGACATCGTTACAAACATTAAGCGGTTGTGACTGACCACCCATGAAAATGACTTAAGTTCCTAGAGCGTGGACGTATCCTTGAAGCTCAAGCAGGCGTGCCCGACCGCCGACGCACGAATGCAAATCCCCGGAGTGTGGATGCAATCAACGATAAATGAGCGAGCGCAATTCGACCACTCGGATTAATTCATTTTAGCATCAATTCGACAACGCTAAGCTCGATGAATTGAAAGCGGAGTGCAATTGCCACTTGATTTTTCAATTCGTCCCTGAAATTGGGGGCAGAACTTAAGCGTCAATCACTAATTGAGACAGTGCAACATCAGAGTCCAATTTAACATTCATTCATCACTCATACTCATGATTTGAGGACTTAACAACTAAACATGGATCTAATCCGAAGGTCGAAACTCAACAAATATACTAGACTGGAGTTCAACTGCTGAAAAACTTAAGCGAATGACCGAAAATTGAGTTAAAGACAAAACAAAATTTCATTTCAACTGTTTGTAGAAGGAAACTAAGTACAAGTTTATCCAAAAAATTCTCCTAGCAGGGGCCGAACCCGCATCTATACACGGCTAGCAAAAAAGAACAAAAGAAATTTCTATCTACTCAAAATTTCACCAAAGAAGCATGTCTATTCTTTCTTCTTCTTCGATTTCCCCTTCGGTGTAGACCCGTTGGAGCTTCCGCTTAGTTTTCTCTTTGAGCATTTGCCTTTCGGCGGCCGGTCTGCAGTAGGGGGCATTATGTCAACATCCTCCTCCGAACTCAAATGTATTGGAACGCTTCCTATAGGCGGAGTCGGAGGGACAGGATCAACAGAAGGAGGTGGGGCAGGCGCGCTCGTCTCAATGACCGTTCCTCCCGGAGATATCATCCGCAAAGGAGCCGGACCAGATCCAGCCATTCCACCGCCAAAACCACTGCCTCACGCGGCTGCCTCCATTTCGGAATTGATTTCAGCTATGATTTCTTCCTCATGAAGCACTTGTGCATCATCAGGAACTCCTGCAGTTGGAGACGAAGAGCTTGTCATCATAGCGCTTCCACCCATAACGAACGGCAAGTCTGAAAAAGGGTCACTGTGATGATCAAGGAGTTCCTCCATCATCTGCTCATCAAATATAAGTGTGCTCCCCTACGCTCCATTGATCGGTGCCGTGGCCGTTGTGGTGGTCGCTTCAGTAATAATGGCCTCCTGCATATGATGTGGTTCTTGAGTTGCAGGAGGCACAACCGGTGTAACTTCAATCACTGGATGAAAACAAAAGAAGAACTGTTAATAATTACTTTAAATGACGCTTTCGATTTTGGATAAGCATAGAGAATGTTCGGAGTACCTTCCTCAGTTTGGCTCGTGGGTGGCGGAACTGCCTCAGAGACTTGCTCGCGAGCTGGAGACATCTGCGGTTGATCCGGATTATAAGCAGGAACGGGCTGAGGATCAACCACAGGTGTGGATTCGGACTGAGTCGGCAAGAGAGTTTTAGAACTTGTATCATGATGCTCGATGCCAAAACCTTCTCCAACTTCTGAATGCTGAGCGCCAAGCTTCTCCTTCTCATATGAAATCATGGCATCGTGGAGAACTTTCCGCTCGTCTTCGCTCAACACTCAGTTTTCGAGCTCGAACTCATCAATCGATTCGGCTTGGTGGACGGCCTTTTCATCTTCTACTAATCGGCCCCAGGCGTTGTATAGATGCATCGGATAATTGTCGATCCAGGCTAGATTTTTATGCTTCAAGACGTTAGCATTATAAACAATGAGGAGATCTTCAATATCAGCTTCTAGCCTAGACTCCACCATTCGGATTTTCTCCTCAACCTTAGTCTCCACCGCCCAGACCTTAGTAGTTGCTGCATCCCGTTTGCCCCGAAGCACAACAGCCAGTTCACATGCTTCCTGGGCTGCTTTATTTGCATCATCCTTTTCTTTGATGATTTAGGAAAATTTAGCTTTAAGCTCAGCAAGTTCTTTCAAAGCAGCATCTCGTTCAGCTGTGACAGTGGTGTTCCGGTGGCCTATCTGCTCCACCAAAGCAAAGTGTGTCTCCCTCATCCTCTCCATAGCCAAGTTTACCTCGTCGGCCTTTTTGGTGGCCTCTATTTCAAATTTCCAAGAGGATTCGGCTTCATCGTTAAGCACTTGAATGATTCGGTCTTTCTGAGCAAGTTCAGTTTCTAGTTTCTCAATCGCCTTTGCCCGCTCAAAGGCCACCTTTGATGCTTTTTCTGCAGCCTTCGCCCACTCTTTGTACTGGGTATAGATGTCATGAATGTAATCATGCATTGTGTTCTCTGCTTCTGAGGGAATTCTCTTTAAGTGAGGAGGGAAGATGTAGCCATCAAAGCATATATTTGGAAAATCTTTCTTTAACTGAGCAATTCTAATAGCCCCTTCCCCAGTAGGCTCAGTGATAGCATGCTCAGCGACGACTGGAGGCTCAACCTCAGTTATGTGGCGTTGCAACTCGAACCTTGGAGCATGAGAAGATAGTTTTTGGCGAGGAGGCTCTGGGGGATGTGTGCCATGAGTAGAAGGTCGTGTAGGGAGTCAAGGAGGTGGAGAACGCGATCGGGATCGATATCTCTGTTCTTTGTAATCCCCATCTCTTCCCTCTCGTAGCGTTCCTGACTAGAATAACCGCGATTGCGATTTCTATCATCATCCCTCCGACGAGACTCATAATACGAGCTTGATGATTGGCGAGCTGAACGGAGACTGGCAAGCATAGACTCTCGCATATTCATCGTATCTATAAAGAAAAAGAAGAACGGAGTTAGTGAATTCTAAAAGCAGGAAACTTAAGGCTGGAAACCGTGTAGTGCCGTGAAGTGTATATATGTGTAAACCCCTCGACCGACCGGTTGTATCGGTTACATTTGCAGGAACTGCCTCGCCTAAATCTAGGGCGCTCTGAAGCCCTTCCAATCCGGTGTCATATTGGAGCGACACGTCGTCTGGAATCGAAATGTCGGCAAGCCCTTCAAAAGGACTCTCTATTGGCGAAGGAAAGGCCTATGAGATTCAAACGCCGGAGGCCGGTAAAGACACCACTACTGATTTCCACCTCAAAGACTTAAGGCGTTTGTGTGCGATTGCCTTGCCTTTTCTCTTTCCCTCTGAACCTTGAAGACTGTCGGAAGGCCCAGCCATAGGTTCGTCATTCGTAGGTGTATGTTCTTCATCACCTTCCTCAGCAATTACGACCCCGGGCGCTTTGCGCTTTACCCGCTTCGTCGGGGCCGCTCTTAGCGTTCCTTCAAGCCTTATGCTCTGGTTTCACTCAATAAGCGCAACGGTTCTCAAGTTTCGGTCTGTTAGCACCGAGTCTATTTCTCTCATTTCGCTTGACACTTCTTGAAGGACCCGCACGATTTCTTTAAAATGCACACCCTCAGGTCATGGAATTACAGCTGCAAAAGAAAGAGAGTATTAGTCCCAATACCAGTTGCAATTATCTTGTTGACTAGCAGAAAAGTCGAAGCACTTACGTCTGGCTAACCATCGGCTAGCAAATCCTGGAGGGCATCGGACATAGAACCACTCGGTTTTAAAGTAACTCATTCTGGTCCAGAAGCCGGTCATAACTTGACAATTTTTGACTGCCTCTAGGAAAGTGAATGAGGGAATATCTCCCCGACTCTTAACGTTGAATAAGTATCTAATTTCGATCGGGATCGATGGTCGAAAAAGATGCTCCATAAATACAATGAAAAGACTGTTGAGCAGAGCATATCCATTCGGGTGTAACTGTGATGGGGCAATTTCGAAGAAATACAACACTTCCCTAATGTATTGGTTAAACGTAGGAAGTGTTCCTGCTGTACATGCATGGCGATTAAAGGCTGTAAACCCCTCTGGGGGAGCATGCGGTCTATCATTCAGTCCTGGTAATAATACGTCGTCCAACGGTAGACCATGCCTTAGACATATTCGTCCCAGCATATCTTCGGAGACGTTAGGCGGCACAGAATCCTATGGATTCATGATAAACATGGCACCAGGGAGCTCGTCCGGAGCTGGATCTATAACTTCAGCCGTGATGGCCGCTATCTCTAGGACAAAATGAGATGAACTCTAAAGCTCCTGCTGTTGAGAACTTGTGGATTCCATAGCTAATCAACTTATTAAAAACCATCATTAGACAATAATAAGCTCGTGCGTTCCCTAGTGTGAAGTGCATAAGTGTGTTGTGCAGTGCTACATATTACTTGAGAAATTCTACAGAGTTTGAGAAAATATGCAAACAACAAGACTTCAAAATTCAACTGGAGTGACCGTCATCGCTGACCGTCACACCGTGCCATCCAGACTTTAGAGACCAATCCGAGCTACAGTTTGTTAAGATTTTTTTGAGTTACAGTTCCATCGACGAGCTTCAAAAGATAGTCAAATATGCAGTTTAATGATCAAGTCCAATTATGCAAAGTAAAGGCTCGTCGGAATCAAGTATTCGAATATGCATAAAGTAGTTGAATTCATATCCATCAAGGGTGGAATAGGATCGTTCTCCCGAAGCTTAAGTTCGTATCGATCAAAAGCTTGGACCAATAGTTTGTTTGCATCAATACGTTCGTATCGATACTCTATTCGTATCGATACTATATTCGTATCGATACTCTATTCGTATCGATACTATATTCGTATCGATACTTTATTCATATCGATCGGTCCGTACGTATCGGTTGGCTCGTATCGATCCCCAGTTTTCAATTTTGTATCCATCGGCCTTCGTTGATACGCACCGCCCCCTTTTCCCAGATCGATACGAAGCAATTTTAACCATCTTTTATCGATGCAAAATCGATACCAAAGATCGAAAGTCTGTAACTTTCGCATCTCCACCGGTTGCCCATCTTCTTCTCCAAGCCACCAAGGCGCCATTGGAGAGTGCCTCTTCGACCTCACTCCGGCTCCATCCCAATGTCAACAACATCGGAACTAGCCGATGCCCTAGATGGAATGGCGTTAAGACTCGAGTCTCGTTATTTTTTAAGAAGTGTTGATCGATCATCTACCTAGTTTTAAGAGATCGATTCGATGGATTAGCAAGACGTGATGGTTTGAGGATGAAGGCTATTTTCTGTTTCTTAGTTTTTCTCGATACGAAGGCAAGAATAAAAACAGAAGGCAAATGAGAAATTTCTTAAGTACTGAACGCATTTATATGGACATGAAAACAAGAAGAGAAAAACGATTCGTCTCCCAGTTATTTCAACCTGTTTCAACAGGTTTCTTCTATCGATACGAAGATGGCTATTCGTATCCATCCATTCGAGCCCATCTGAAGTGCATAGACACGGACTGATCTATTCGTATCCATCAACTTATAACCCGTTAAGGCTCGTATACACCGATACAAATAACACCCGGATGACTGGCTGGACTATTCGTATCCATCATAAATCCCTCGATGCGAAAAGAGACTCAACAAACTACAAAGGCAAGGCTTGTGCGAACTGTTCGAATCCATAAAAATGCATCGATGCGAAAGGAACATTAAGACTGCACTAGTGCAATATGGCTCCATCGATGCAAAATATTTATTTCGCACCCATCAATGTGAGTTACATCGATACGAGAATAATCTTTCGACCTTCTACGTCAATCCAGGAGAGGATCGATACGAAGGAGCATTCCAACAACAACCGTCAAGTGTTGTTACAACTCGAATTTCACATCGATTCAGGAGAGGATCAATACAGAATTCGATTCGAGAAAACTGACAACAACTTGTGAACGTGCGAACGTTAACGAGAGTCAGGTTAACATATATGCATATATGTCGAATATTCAATTTTCAAAATTCACAGGTCGAATGCCCACCTGATGACGATTACAACAACAAACAGCTAATCACTATCATACAAAAATTAGTTACAACAGTACACGGTATAACAGTTGGCAGTCAACAATTCATATTACTGAAAATCGGTCAAAGGTTACAGCTTTCGACGAAAAGACAATAATCGGTCAACAAGTCAGACAGAACTGTTCAAAATGAAGGATACACCTATTCAAAGAACGTCACGTTCTTACAAGACGTACTTTTAGGGGCAAATGTTATCCCGCCATTTGGCAAGGCCGTGATATCAAGGAATTGACTGAAAACCAAAGACCGCTCATCCCAATATCGAGTATATGCAGGTTCACTATAGATGTCGGTAAATTTTGTCCGAGTCTGGATCAAGCTACAATTGATATGACGAGACAAGCAAAGCTATGAAAGCCAATGCTCCAAATTTCAAGTCAATCCGAGTTCGTATGCTCAAGATATGATCGATGCAATTTAATCAATCCTCTTGTTTGCATCCATCAAGCAACCAAAGAAAACCCGACTTCGTAACGATTAAGTTCGAACCGATCAGAGGCGCACGATTTCGCATCGATCAGGAGAATAGTGCTATTCGTATCCATCAAGCCTCCATTATTCGTATCCATCAAGCCTCTATTGTTCGTATCTATCAAGCTTTGGCTGTTCGTATCATTCAAAAAGTATTGTTTCGCATCCATCTGTTCGTATCCTGCACGTACACTCAACTTCGTATCCACCTAGCCTGGTTTGATTTCGAATCCATCGATTGGAGTCAATTCGTACCAATTGGTCAAGGATCGATACAAACAGAGTGAAGGCAATCGATCGATACGAACAGAATGGTTGCAATCGATGCGAACATACCTCAAGTGTATCGATACGAATAGAGCAAAATCTGGTCGATACGAACAAGACACTACCGATCGATATGAACAAGGCGCATGCATAGGGAAGACTCGATCATTCGGCATAAAAAGTGGACCGATCCGAGGAGTTAGCGCCACATCAACTTGCAAGCACGTGCTTAAGAACGATTCGAACAGACCGATACAAAGTATATCGATACGAACAAGACAGCCTTGGGAAAATGCGAGCTTGCATCGATCATAACTCATAATATACAAGTCCAAATGCCACCAAATTTTCACAAGAGCTTGCATACAACCTAAAGAATTTTCATGCTAAATTTCGACTCGATTTTACCAAATCTTGATCGATATGAAATTTGTTCGTATCGATCACGGACCGAGTGCAAATCACATGGGATCGATCGTGTGGGCCCACCCACGTGCCAGAAGAGGTCTTCCGAGATTTGAGTGAGATATTTGCAGCCTACGCCTATAAATAGCATCCTAGAGCTTACAGAAAAGGGATCTTTTTGCTCTTTGACGTCCAGACTCTGCCGAATTCACCATTGTATTCGAATTTCACTGTTGTATTTGAGATTTACTGTTGTAATCCGTTGTAACCAGCAGAGAAAAGATAATAAAAGTCAATCATTTCATAGTGGACGTAGGCAACACGCCGAACCACTCTAAATCCCTGTGTTTCTGCATACTTTCTTGTTTGTTTTTGAAGTGTTTGTTGGATAATCCTCTTTTTCCATTTAACTTCTTCATTTTATCTCTTCAAATACTTCCGAAAATTGTTGTGTCCAATTTTGATACAAACACCTTCTTAATTGGTTAAATTATTAATAATAATTGTAATTAATTGATTCTTAACACTGGGTTGTTACATTTATAGCAGCTGAAGTGGATGATAAATAGTTGAGATTGAGCTATAGAACTAGTGGGGAAAATGCCTGACTTTTGATATAGCTACAAAAACAAATGGACGACAAATGCCAAGGTGTAATTAGATGTGCAGCGAATGAAAAAAGTAATCGTTGCTCCTCTGCACCAGGTGTGGGTTTCGCATTTAATGTGTAGACTTTGCATTAAATGCACATTTAATGCTAATGGTATGCAACATCAATTCAACTGCTCGGCAACAGTGCTTTGGATAAGTGATGGACAACTTGTCATTTATGTAACGACCTGTATTTGTAACTATTTTAAATTATTAAATTAATCTAATTATTGAATAAAAATGGTTAGAAATAAAAATTTAAAGAATTATTAGTGTAATTTATTCGAATATGAACTTGAATACAAATTTTGAAATAACTAATTTCGAAGATTTTGGCAATAACAGTATTGAAATGAATTTTATGTATTGAATGATATTTATAATCAATAGTTGGATTGAATAATAAGTGTTGACTTATTTAGTTGAAAATAAATTAGTTATCGATAACTAAAATTCATTGAGATTTTAATATTGGATAATTAAATTGTTTGAAATTTAATATTGGGATTATTTAAATAATTGAATTCTGAATTTAATATGAATAAAAATGATTTTAAAAGTTGATTTAAATTTATTTAAAAATGAAGGAAGATTGTTAACATTTAAATTGGATTTAAAAGTGAATAAATAGAAATTGAAAATTGTATATTTTAATTAACGTGTAAAAATAGATATTCGGGCAATTATCTCGGATTTCGACAAAACAAGTTTCATCGGATCCGTAACAGTGAATTATTATAGGATTCAAGTTTTGTAGCGATCAAACTTGTCGTTGGGTCGTGCGAGCTTGAAACGGGTAGAATTTATTTCAGAATTTAATTAAAATAAATTGATTTTGAAAAGCAATCTTCTGAATATGATGGAATTGGCTCCCGATACCTATTCCATTGTGTTCGAAATGGTGGTATAACATTAGGAACGCCAGGCGGCATACATCGTTTGGAGTTTGAAAATTTCATGGATGAACAGTGCCGCAAGATTTCTATATATGGCCGTTATTTTTTGTTTTCGTTCTAACTCTAGTTCAAAACCCTGGCTGCCGTCCTCTTCCATTCAATGGCCGAAATTTGCTTGACTTCTCCTCCAAATTTCTCTCAATCCGGTCATAGAATTCAATAACTCCCAACTAGCAAAACGTAAAGCTCTCCGAGTACTTCAAATCCATACGGTTGAGTCATGGCGAGGCGAGTTGAAATTACCAGAATCGAGGCATTTAAAGCCGGCGTTCTTCATTAAATTGCACGCAGACAGAGGCATCAAAGGTGGCGCAGCTGCTGGCGAGGGTGGAGCTTAAGGAGGCGCTTCGAACAGTGGTGACTGATGGGGTTCCGGTGGTTCAGGCGGCGCGCGCATGGACATTGGGCCAGCGTTGATGGGTTCGTTCTGGTAGTGTGAGGGGTTGGTTAATTATTTTATTAATTAGTTTATTAGCTATTAATTACTTTAATTAATCGTTATGCTAATAAAATCCATAACTTTCTCGGACGAGGTCTGTTTTGGACGAAACAAGTGGCGTTGGAATCGTATCGACGAGTACTACGACATGGAGTTGGATTGAAGTTTATTTCATACTGAAAAATTTTCAGTTTCAAATAAAGGTGACTGGTTAAACCCATTCACGAAGCACTAAATTTTCTACTGCAAGTTAAATCAATTAACGGTGTGATAAAATTTTATTGATTGCTGTTTGAGATTTAATTGACTAGAATCGAATTGATTGAATTTGAATTGTTTGGATTTAAATCGGTATTTAAATTTGAAGGTTAAAATTGATAATTAAACTTGTTAGTTAAATTTGACCAGAAAATTGACAATAAAAATTAATAGCAAGTCTGATAATTAAATTGACATTGGACTTGATATTAATTGATGTTATAATCAAAATTTCATCACCTTTAAATACTCGGCATTGATAGTTGTTGATTGTTGTGATATGGATAAATTAGTTGTTTTGGATGTTTGATGATTTTATGATGGGTGATATTGTTGATTTGCTGTACGTTGCTAGTGGTTTTGATATTTCCGTGTTATCACACTGTTATTACCACTATTGATATGATGAATAACCACTTGGACTTTTAAATTCGACATGGGACGTTGGATATCCTATTTGATATGTGGATTTTGATGCATTGTTGTGATTGTATAGCCGTTTGGCGAAATTTAAGATTTTGATAAACTGGAATTTAGATCTAAAAATAACTTGGAATTTGTTTATAAAATTTAAATTCTAAATGTTTTTTTCTTCTAAAGAGTAATAAAAAGGTTTACAAAATTTTCTATAACTTTAAAGAATAAAATGAGATGTTTGCAAGAAGATCGATATTGGAATCCAACCGTTAAATAATTTTGATACGATTGAATTGGATTATTTTAAAAATTTAAGCTTTGGAAATGTTGGAATTCAAATTTGTTAAATGAATTTTTGTAAAGAATTCAATTTGAAATTTCGAAGTTATAAGCGATATATGTTTTGAATCGTAGAAATTAGAGTATTTTAAAGATTTGAATCTTAAAATTTCAAACTTTGAGGTTAAATTGAATTAAGCGATTTAAATCAGTGTATTGAGAGTAGACTCGAACTTATATAAATTGAATGGTTTAAAATTGAGAATTGAATTAATTTGAAATCGAAATTGAGATTTGAATTGGAATAATTGAATTGGAATCAGTTTGATTGGAATTTGGATCTGAGTCAGATTTGCTGGAAATGGAAAGAACCGTTCATTTTGAAACTATATTTCTCTTGATTTTGATTTGACTTACATCATGATTTTTAGTTCTGACTCGAGAGTTTTGTTTTTCATTACGCTCAGGTCAGACCGAGTTTTTCAGTTATCGAAGACAGTTATTCTGGAGGACGAAGACGAAGATTTGGTATTTCATATTTACTAGTATCTATTCCGCTGCATTATTCATTCTGTATGTTGAAATTTATAACTCTGAAATATTGTATATAACTCTAATGATGTTATAAATTGAAATATAACGTATATTTGTTAAACGGCTTCATGAAATGTTTATGTGATTATTGTATTTTATCGTTCCGCTGCGAGATTCTGTTGTTGTTTTCTTCTTTTCTTCTATTTCTTTAAATTAAACCCATTGATAATCTATCTTTTAACAGTTTTAGTTGGACATGTATAGTTTATTGTCGACTTAAACTGTTCAAAAAGGTAGGTCGTCACAGTTTACTTGAGTGCTTATGTGACAAATCTTGCTGAGCCAGTCGACCGACTGTTGACAGTATGAAAGAATTTTAACAAAGAAAATTTTCAAACATTTAAGAATTGAATATAAAAACCACTTGAATTATCTATTGGTGAAATTAAGGAACCAATGGAATAAATATGTAAGTTGTATATAGACCATTCTTTTGCATTATAGTTTTGATTCAAGTTTGAATACACGATTTGAAGGTAATTCACACCTGTCCGATTAGGATTGTTCGCTCGATTCTCGACGACGAACACTGATACAGATTTCTGATACAAATCTGAAGTTCTCTATCATAGTTTATTACTATGTAAGGAGGATGGAAGTTTCTAATCAAGAAGTCGGATTAATGTCCGTACTAGAGTAATCAGGTTACCAATACTAGTT
Source organism: Allium fistulosum (assembly GCA_030737815.1). Classification (NCBI taxonomy): domain Eukaryota; kingdom Viridiplantae; phylum Streptophyta; class Magnoliopsida; order Asparagales; family Amaryllidaceae; genus Allium; species Allium fistulosum. Next base: position 220,134,551 of record CM060902.1, read on the forward strand.
CGGAAAATAAAATTGCGTATTCGAGTAAGAGATCGAAATTGTTATACATACGAATGGTATATATATCGGACGAACTTTAATAAAATGATTGTATACTATGACTGCTAGCTATGATTGTGTCTTGCTTAGGATTGCTATGTTGTTTGGTTGCATGTACTTTTACATTTCATTATAAATGGGAATCAGTTTCTTGTGTGTTAAAGATAGTAAAATAAAACTGAATGTGAATGAAATAGATGTGAATAAATTGGAAGTAAACCAATTAAATGTTAATAATAAAAAAAATATTGGATGTTAATAAGGAATGAATGTTAATAAAAATGATAGTGTATAAATTAAAGGTTGACATTGAAATGTAAATTGATGTAAAATGAATTAATAAAATGAATAAAACTTGGATTATAAAATGAAATGCAATTTGAATTGTGAAAGAAATTGAATAAAAATAAATGAGTGTAAGAAAAATTAATATGAGTAATTGAATTTAATTTAAAATTGGATGTAAATAAGTTAAATGCAAATAGAATGAGTTTTAATAAAATTGAATGGTAACTAATTGAATATAAAATAAATTAATGAGATAAAAAAAAATGGAAGTTAACTTAAGAGAAGTTAAATAAATTGACTGTGGTAAAAAGAAAATTCATTATTATGAATTTGAGTTATAAAATAAAATTTGCTTAAGTTAATGATATGAATAAATGAAACAAACAAATGAAGTGAATCAAAGAATTACTATTGAACTTAGGTTATGAAGAAAATAATAAACATGATTTGCATTTTATAAAATGTTTATAATAAATTTAAATGGTTTTATGAAATGGTTTGTAATGAGATTATTAAAAAGAGAATATACTAAGTGGTAATAAAATAAAATTTAACTTAAAGAAGGTTAAATTGAATAATTTTATAAAATGGTTCATAAATGAATTTATATGAAATATGTTAAACAAAGTGAAACAATTGAAATTTAACAAATTAAATTGAATAAATTGAATGTAAATGAAATGGATTTGAATAAATTGGTAGTAAACCAATTAAATGTTAATGAAAATTGAACGTTAATAAAAATGAAGTGTATAAATTAGCTATGGACATTGGAAGATATAAATTAACATAGTTATGAGTTAATTGGATTAATTGGATGAATATATTAATTGAATGGTCTCTTTTGTTGTAAATCATCGTTGTAACTATTTTGATTGTGTATGATTGTTGTATGTTGTGTGTTAGTGCTTATACTTATGATTTGAATTCAAAATTAATGTTATATAGTCTATTAAGCTTATACATGCCTTCTATACCTTTATATATGACTAATATCTTAAATTGAGTTGAGATAGGTACATACGAAGACCGTTTGGATGTATACGCGGATTTTATATGCTTTTGCTTGCTTAATACGAGCGAACTCGTTCGTATTAATAATATTAAGGTACGTATCTCGGAATACATACCGCACTTTTATATTTTTCCCTACGGTATGCCTCATCATTGAGATAAGATGTATATTTGATATATATTTGGGTTATATATTGTATTGTAAAAGTTTTCCAATCAAGCCGGGCACAGGAGACTCTGTCGAAATTTTCCGTAAATCCGGGTGTTAGAAAAAATTTGGGGTTTTGAAAATTTTATAACTTGTTTTATATATAAGTTATAATTTACGTGAAACTGATATCGAAGTGTGTAGCGAGAGCGTAGTAATAGTTTTGTAAACAAGATTTTAATGTTATGTAAGTTGATTATTTTGAATAAAATATATCAAGTGTTAAATTTCGTACTTAGTTTCTTTTCGAGAACGAAAAGCTTTGAGTGGGGGAGAATGTAACGACCCGTATTTATAACTATTTTAAATTATTAAATTTAATCTAATTATTGAATAAAAATGGTTAGAAATAAAAATTTAATGAATTATTAGTGTAATTTATTTGAATATGAACTTGAATACAAATTTTGAAATAACCAATTCCGAAGATTTTGGCAGTAACAGTATTGAAATGAATTTTATGTATTGAATGTTATTTATAATTAATAGTTGGATTGAATAATAATTGTTGACTTGTTTAGTTGAAAATAAATTAGTTGTCGATAACTAAAATTCATTGAGATTTTAATATTGGATAATTAAATTGTTTGAAATTTAATATTGGGATTATTTAAATAATTGAATTCCAAATTTAATATAAATGAAAATGATTTTAAATTTTGATTTAAATTTATTTAAAAACGAAGGAAGATTGTTAACATTTAAAATTGGATTTAAAAGAGAATAAATAGAAATAGGAAATTTTATATTTTAATTAACGTATAAAAATTGCCATTCAGGCAACTGTCTCGGATTTCGATGAAACTAGTATCATCGGATCTGTAACAGTGAAATATTATAGGAATTCAAGTTTCGTAGCAATCGGACTTGTGGTTTGGCTGTGCGAGCTTGAAACGGGTAGAATTTATTTCAGAATTTAATTAAAATAAATTGATTTTGTAAAGCCATCTTCTGAATATGATGGAATTAGCTCCCGATACCTATTCCATTGTGTTCGAAATGGGGGTAAAACATTAGGAACACCAGACGGCACGCATCGTTTGGAGTTTGAAATTTCGTGGATGAACAGTGCCACAAGATTTCTATATAAGGCCGTTATTTTTTGTTTTCGTTCTAACTCTAGTTCAAGACCCTGGCCGTCGTCCTCTTCAATTCAATGGCCGAAATTTGCTCGACTTCTCCTCCAAATTTCTCTCAATCCGTTCATCGAATTCAAAAACTCCCAACTAGCAAAACGTAGAGCTCTCCGAGTACTTCAAATCTATACGGTTGAGTCATGGCAAGGCGAGTTGAAATCACCAGAATCAAGGCATTTAGAGCCGGTGTTCTTCATTAAATTGCACGGGGACGGAGGCATCGGAGGCGGTGTAGCTGCTGGCAAGGGTGGAGCTTGAAGACCTAGTGGTTAGCGAGTTAGCGACCTAGTATATAGTTAGGTCGGCAACGACCTAAGGAAGCTGGGGCAGCAGTGAGCGACCTAAGAGTTGAGTGGTAGGTCGTAACACTGTTAGGTCGCGTGGGTGCTAAGTTGTTAGGTCGCAAGGTTTTTGTAAGTCGTAGGTCGTAGCTTAGTAAGTTGTTAGGTCGCGTGTGTTTTAGTAGTTAGGTCGTAAGCGACCTATGGGGTGCTTTGTTCGTTAAGTCGTAGAATGGGTTGCCTCTTAAGTCGTAAGTCGTATACCCAGTTAAGTCGTAACCTAGTTATCTGTTAGGTCGGAAGCCCTGCTAAGTTATAAGTCGTAGGTTGTAGCCTACCTGTTAAGTCGTAGGTCGCTGGGTTTTGGCTTAGTGTTAAGTCGTTAGACTTAGGTCGGAGGGGAGTCTTAGGTCGTAGGTCGGAGACGACCTAATACCGAGTTACGACTTAAGAGATTTTCTGCCTATAAATAAAAGGGGGTTGGCTTCATTTTTTGGGATCCGGATTTCGAAGCGACGAAGTGCTGCCATTTTGAGAGCTCGACTTCTACACTTCTTCACTCCTTTTCTCCATTCTAATCTAGTGCTTCCATCCATCCAAGTTGAAGATCAAATTGAAGATTCAAGAGCTTAGATTGAAGATCTTCATCCGTCGAAGTGTGATTTCTTCGTTTGAAGCGGATTCGTGATAGATCGAGCTTGATCCTTTGCTGTCCTGATCTAAAGCGTGTTGATTTGGGGTTGTTTAGGTGATTTGGTGAGTAGTGATTATCTCTCACACGGATCCAAAGGAATATATCGGATTGTTGGCTCGATTTGGTGTTAAAATAGTGATTTCCATGCATTTTCTTCATCCTAAGTGTAGATCCATGTAGATCCATTGTTCATGATGATTTAACAACCATTTTACTAAGTGTTAGCCTATACAAGTTCATTCATCAAGATTGTAGAGATAGTGTTCATGTTTTCATGCTTGTTAGACTTTCAACTCTTTAGTTACGAAATTGCCATTATTGTGATAATTGTCTACTTAGATCATATTTGAATGCTTGATTGTTTGGATTAATGTTTGACTTGGTTGATTGCTATGAATTAGATGATTGATGATTTGATTTAGACCAAAGATGATTCAAAGGCTAAGGGAAAGGCTCTTGAATTGGGAAAGCTGCTTGTGGCATATGTAGCGGGATGATGAAGCTCTTATGCATAGATCTGATGATGTGATGTTGAGATGAGGCTTTGCGAGGATGTGATGAAGCGAGGCATCATGTGATGAAGACTTGGTTTAATCCAAACGGGATCATCCCAAGCATGTTGATAACTCGGTGAAATGGTTCGAGTTGGGGATAATGGATGGTTATGAAAATGGTCGTCAAGGAGGATGACTAGGAGGCTTGGGTCTTATCGTTGTTGAAGGTTCTAGCATGCTCTAAGCAAGAGTACGTTTGGGCAGATTCGATAGTCCCAACGACCAACTGTTGATGGTCGAGTACTCTGGGCAGATTCGATAGTCCTAGGCACGGGTCACGATGACGTGCGGGAGTTATGTCTAGAACCGGGGTTACCATTAGCCCTTGACGGACGGCTGAAAGAATGTGCCGGTCATTCAATTAACGATGAAACCGAAGCAGTGATAACAGTGATAGCCAGAGTCATGGATGTTTGGTTGTATCGTCATTCGATCTCAAGAGCGGTATTTTCTGGGTGCTTATCTGATCTTGGTTTAGGCCTTGGGGGTTTGTACTTGGAAAACATCGCCCTTGACTCGAGTGATAATTGCTTTACTTTAAATTGTATGCTCTGCTATGTTTGCTTCTGCTTAGTGTGTGTCTGGGGGCTATCACTGTAGAATGAGGTTGGAGTGGGAGGGTTGTATTCCTATTCCTTTTCCTTTATGCTCTTTTGGTATGTTGTTAGTTAATTCACTGCTCACTAAGACTGTTGTCTGACTCAAGGCTTTATGTTTTAATTCTTATTGCCTTGGGCTGTTCGTCCATTTTGGGACGGGCAGACTAGGTAGCAGGTGACAGGTGCTGTTCTAGCTTTTCACGGTGCTGATATCGAAGACGAGCTGGAGTATTGCATATTGTTTCTTTCTTACTATATGTACTGGATGTTCCGCTGCTTTGTATTCTCTGAGTGTTATGTAGTGAGGCTTATTGTGTTGACTATTGAGATGTTGTATTCAACTATTATGAAGTTTTATTAATGAGATTCTTTTCTGTAAAGCTTCACTATATATATGTTCTATTGTATTTTGTCCATGCGCTGTGAGTAATACGATAGATTCTGCTGTTTAAATTTACCTTGACAATCGTCCATGGTCGCCTGGCACACTTTACAGCGCACTATCTCTAGATTCCGTGCGGGGGTCATGGGCGGTCGTCACATTTGGTATCAGAGCATTGGTTAATCGATTTTACCCAACGCTCGCTGACGTAACTACGTATGAGAGACGTAATTGTAATTTTGATGGATTACTACTATATATAATATAGTAGATTCGTAGAGTTTGAGTCCTTTATGCAGTTGTTTCTCTAAGATGTTCTAATCATTCCTTTTTATAGATATTGAGAATGAGTCGAAGAGGGAGACCAGCTGCTAGGAAAGGCCGTGCTACTGAAGGGACTGCTGACTATGCAGCTATGTTCGAAGCTATGATGACTTCGATCATGAGAAGAATACCAGTTCCAGGCACAGCAGTTCATGTTGGAGTTCAAGTCCAAACTCCAAAGCCGGTGGATTTTGCTAAGCTGTGTAAGGACTACACTGCTCTTGGAGGAAAGACTTTCTTGGGAACAGAATCAACCATTGAGGTCCAAAGATGGATAGATGCTTGTAGAAGGATTTTTGGTGATTTGGGAATCGAGGATGCAACTAAGAGGAAGTTGGCATCAAGGCAACTTCAAGGGAGAGCCTTTGATTGGTGGAACTCTATTACCATCAATACTCCGGAGGAAGAGATTACTTGGGAGCAATTCCAAGCTAGATTTGAAGCAAAGTTCATTTCTACAGCTCAGAAGTCTGTTCTGTTCAAGAATTTTGTGGAGCTCAAGCAAGGTGGAAGACCAGTTTTTGAGTATGTTTCTGAGTTTGAAGCTTTGTCCAAGTATGCCCGGTCATATATTGAATCTGCATATCAGAAGAATGAGAAGTTTGTGACAGGCTTGGATAGTTATCTTGGGAGACAGTTAGTGGATCATTTGGATGATTCATTTGAGAAGCTTGTGGAGAAAGCTCTCAGACATGAGAGTCTGTTTCCTAAGGAAGGATCTATTGTTGCTGTTACTAGGGGAGAGTCTAAACCACAGCAGGGTGGAAACCAGAAGAGGAAGCAGCAGCAGCAGAAGGGTAAGGATGGCCAGAAGAAGCCGAAAGGCGAGGTGACTTGCTACAATTGTCAGCAGAAGGGCCATTTCTCGAAGGATTGTAAGAATCCGAAGGCACCGATGAAGTGTCACAACTGTGACAAGCCAGGGAATTTCAGGAAGAATTGTCCAGAACCGAGGAGGGACAAGCAGATTGTGCCAGCTTATGCTTTGGGAGCTGTTCCGTCTTCTTCGAAAGCTCCTACCGCTGAAGAGAAGGGGAAGAGTGTGGTGGTTCAAGGTACTCTTTTCCTATGTGGTGTTCCAGTTAGAGTCCTGTTTGATACTGGGGCGTCACATTCGTTTGTTTGTAGTGAACTTGTAGGTCGGTTGGGTTTGGAACCGGATATTGTTGATAGGCCATTGGTTGTGACTAATCTAGTTGGGGGTTCGTCCTGTTTGTGTATGTTATGCCGTGGTCTAGTCGTATCGAGTCATGATTGCTCTTTTGTTTGTGATTGTTTTGTTCTGAACTTTGCGGGGTTCGGAATTATTTTGGGTATGGACTGGCTTAGGAAGTATGCGGCAAAGGTTGATTGCGAGAGGTTGGAAGTGACAGTCGAGAATGTGGAGGGGCGAAAGATTGTGATACGATGTAAGCATGAAGAAGGCGTCTTCATGAGCTTCATGTATTCGCTGGTTGTTCCACGGGATGGACTGTCATCAGTGTCGATCGCTAATGGATTCGAGGATGTCTTTGACGAAGTCAAAGGGTTGCCGCCGCATAGAGAGATCGAGTTTCGTATAGATCTAGTTGAAGGAGCCAGACCTGTTGTGATGCCTCTTAGGCGGATGGCGCCTAGGGAACAGCATGAGTTGAAGGTGCAAGTTGATGATCTTTTTCAGAAAGGATTCATTCGGCGTAGTGTGTCCGAATGGGGTGCACCAGTTGTGTTTGTAACCAAAGCAGATGGATCGCTGAGGTTGTGTGTGGATTATCGTGAGCTGAATAAGGTGACTAAGAAGAACAAGTATCCATTGCCGAGAATAGATGACTTGTTTGATCAGCTTCACGAGGCTAAGGTGTTTTCTCAGATGGATTGGCAACAGGATTTCACCAGTTGAGAGTGGCTAAGGATAGTGTGCCGAAGACAGCTTTTAGGACACCATCCGGTTTCTTTGAGTGGCTGGTAATGCCGTTTGGATTGACTAACGCGCCAGCTTATTTTGTGGATCTTATGAATAGAGTGTTCAGAGATCAGTTGAACAAGTTCGTACTTGTGTTCGTGGATGATATTCTGATTTATTCCAGAACTGAAGAAGAGCACAAGACGCACTTGCGTATTGTTTTGGAAATCTTGCGGAAACATCAGCTCAAGGCTAAGTTTTCGAAGTGTCACTTCTGGAAGAGTGAAGTGAGGTTCTTAAGCCATGTGATTTCTGGAAATGGAATAGCGGTTGATCCCGCTAAGGTGGCAGCAATCCAGGATTGGGTTAGACCTAAGAATGCATCTGATGTGAGAAGTTTTCTTGGATTAGCAGGATATTATCGACGGTTTATCAAAGACTTTTCCAAGGTGGCTGCACCGTTAACAGGATTGATGAAAAAGAACCTAGTGTTCAGATAGGATGATAAGTGTGAGCAAGCTTTTAGAATCCTGAAAGAACGATTGACGAGTGCTCCAGTTTTGACTATTCCTAGTGGGAATGATGAGATGGTGGTTTACACCGACGCATGTGGTACTGGACTTGGAGCAGTGCTGATGCAGAGAGATAAAGTTGTTGTGTATGCAAGTCGACAACTGAAGCCGCATGAAAGGAATTATCCGACTCATGATTTGGAGTTGGCGGCGATTGTTTTTGCTCTGAAGATGTGGAGACATTATCTACTGGGAGTTCGATTCGAGTTATTTACAGATCATAAGTCGTTGAAGTATCTTTTCTCCCAAAAAGATTTGAATCTTCGACAGCAACGTTGGCTAGAGTTTTTGGCATCATATGATTTTGGTATAGCTTATACTCCGGGAAAAGGTAACGCAGTGGCAGATGCGTTTAGTCGAAGACATGCAGGACTGGGAGCCATGTTTTCTGAATGGAAGAATCTCGAGTATTTAGCTGGATTTGACTTCAGGCCTAGATGCGAATTGGAACCTGAGATGTTGGCAAACTTATCAATAAGACCGACTCTTGTGGAAAGGATCGGCGAGAGTCAAAAGCGAGATGATAAGATTGTCAAGATTATCCGTGATTTGGAATCTGGATTGGATCCAGAAAAGGATAAAGGATTCGGAGTCGATCGAGAGGGTTGGCTTCGAAAGCAAGGACAACTAGTTGTTCCCGAGATAGATGGAGTGAGAGATGAAGTTCTGAAGGAAAGTCATCACTCAAAGTTGACAATTCATCCAGGTGGAAATAAGATGTATCGGGATATGAAGAGAACCTACTACTGGGAAGGTATGAAGAAGGATGTTGGAAATTTTATTTCCAAGTGCATGAACTGCCAGTTGGTAAAGGCTGAACAGAAGAAGCCAAGTGGATTGCTTCAGCCATTAGAAGTTCCTACATGGAAATGGGAGCAGTTATCGATGGATTTTATCGATGGATTGCCTAGAACCAGAACGGGAAATGAAGGGATTTGGGTCATTGTAGATCGTTTGACTAAGAGTGCACGATTCATTCCTGTTCGATCGACTAGGACTGCATCAAAGTTGGCTGAGTTGTATGTTAAGTGGATAGTCCGATTCCATGGTATTCCGAAGAGTATAGTGAGAGATCAAGACCCATTGTTCACTAGTGGATTTTGGAAGAGCTTCCAGGAAGTTTTGGGAACCGAGTTGTGTTTGAGTACAGCTTATCACCCTCAAACAGATGGTCAGACCGAGAGAGTCAACCGAGTTTTGGAAGATCTCCTCAGAGCTTGTGTTTTGGATTTCGGAGGATCATGGGAAGATCACCTTCATTTGGTGGAGTTTGCATATAACAACAGTTACCAGTCAAGCATTGGTATGGCACCGTATGAAGCATTGTATGGGAGACCGTGTAACTCTCCGACGTGTTGGTTAGAGACCGGAGAAAAGTTGATACTTGGGCCAGAAATGATTCGACAGACTTCGGATTATATAGAGGTCATTCGGCAACGAATGAAGGCAGCCCAAGACCGTCAGAAAAGTTATGCCGATAAGCGTCGTAAAGATTTGGAATTCGACGTTGGAGACATGGTTTTTGTGAAGATTTCTCCACTGAAGAATGTTATTCGATTCGGGAAGAAAGGGAAATTGACTCCGAGATTTGTTGGACCATTCCCGATCGTCGAGCGAATTGGAAAGCTCGCCTATAGATTGGAGTTACCGGAGAAGATGTCGGGTGTGCACAATGTTTTTCATGTATCATATCTACGGAAGTATGTGCACGACTCGGATACGGTGGTTTTTGCTGATAGCTGTGAAGATTTCGAAGTTGATCCAGTCGATAAGAGACCTCATAAGCCGCTTCGTGTTGTTGAAACCGACACGAAACAGCTTAGGAGGAAGACAGTTAAGTTGCTCAAGATACAATGGAGTGATGATGATAACGACTGTACGTGGGAGGTGTAAGAGAGGATGAAGGCAGCTCATCCTGAACTCTTCGAGGTATGGCCCTAAGGTGTCGTGTCATCTAACGAAATTGTAACTTGTTCTAATTTTAGAATTCTGTACGCTAAGCTAGAATTGGATGCATGGTTTGTTGATTGCTATGGATGGTAGGCGTACAAAATAGTCTTTGATTGCTTTGTTTGCTTGGAATTTCGGGGACGAAATTCCTAAGGGGGAGAGAATGTAACGACCCGTATTTTACGGATCGAAATATCGTTAAACAGTTGATGTTTGGTCGCATTTGTAATAAGTCGTCCTGAGCTTAAGTCCTAAGTCGTAACCGAGTTAAGGATGTTGGGGTTGGCGACCTAAAGATTTGGAGTTAGGTCGTATGATGGATGGTAAGGGTTTAGGTCGTAGACGACCTAAGAGATAGGAGACTTAAGGGTTTCGGGCTAGTTAAGGGTTTTGAGCGACCTAAGGGATAGGTCGGTAACGACCTAAGGAGGACCAGCAGTTAGGTTGCGTAGTGGTTTGGGTCGCGAGTTAGTTAGGGACAACCTATAGAATGTTAGCGACCTAAGGGAAGCGCGAGCTAAGGAACTTACGACCTAGTGGTTAGCGAGTTAGCGACCTAGTATATAGTTAGGTCGGAAACGACCTAAGGAAGCTGGGGCAGCAGTGAGCGACCTAAGAGTTGAGTGGTAGGTCGTAACACTGTTAGGTCGCGTGGGTGCTAAGTTGTTAGGTCGCAAGGTTTTTGTAAGTCGTAGGTCGTAGCTTAGTAAGTTGTTAGGTCGCGTGTGTTTTAGTAGTTAGGTCGTAAGCGACCTATGGGGTGCTTTGTTCGTTAAGTCGTAGAATGGGTTGCCTCTTAAGTCGTAAGTCGTATACCCAGTTAAGTCGTAACCTAGTTATCTGTTAGGTCGGAAGCCCTGCTAAGTTATAAGTCGTAGGTTGTAGCCTACCTGTTAAGTCGTAGGTCGCTGGGTTTTGGCTTAGTGTTAAGTCGTTAGACTTAGGTCGGAGGGGAGTCTTAGGTCGTAGGTCGAAGACGACCTAATACCGAGTTACGACTTAAGAGATTTTCTGCCTATAAATAGAAGGGGGTTGGCTTCATTTTTTGGGATCCGGATTTCGAAGCGACGAAGTGCTGCCATTTTGAGAGCTCGACTTCTACACTTCTTCACTTCTTTTCTCCATTCTAATCTAGTGCTTCCATCCATCCAAGTTGAAGATCAAATTGAATATTCAAGAGCTTAGATTGAAGATCTTCATCCGTCGAAGTGTGATTTCTTCGTTTGAAGCGGATTCGTGATAGATCGAGCTTGATCCTTTGCTGTCCTGATCTGAAGCGTGTTGATTTGGGGTTGTTTAGGTGATTTGGTGAGTGGTGATTATCTCTCACACGGATCCAAAGGAATATATCGGATTGTTGGCTCGATTTGGTGTTAAAATAGTGATTTCCATGCATTTTCTTCATCCTAAGTGTAGATCCATATAGATCCATTGTTCATAATGATTTAACAACCATTTTACTAAGTGTTAGCCTATACAAGTTCATTCATCAAGATTGTAGAGATAGTGTTCATGTTTTCATGCTTGTTAGAGTTTCAACTCTTTAATTACGAAATTGCCATTATTGTGATAATTGTCTACTTAGATCATATTTGAATGCTTGATTGTTTGGATTAATGTTTGACTTGGTTGATTGCTATTAATTAGATGATTGATGATTTTATTTAGACCAAAGATGATTCAAAGGCTAAGGGAAAGGCTCTTGAATTGGGAAAGCTGCTTGTGGCATATGTAGCGGGATGATGAAGCTCTTATGCATAGATCTGATGATGTGATGTTGAGATGAGGCTTTGCGAGGATGTGATGAAGCGAGGCATCATGTGATGAAGACTTGGTTTAATCCAGACGGGATCATCCCAAGCATGTTGATAACTCGGTGAAATGGTTCGAGTTGGGGATAATGGATGGTTATGAAAATGGTCGTCAAGGAGGATGACTAGGAGGCTTGGGTCTCATCGTTGTTGAAGGTTCTAGCATGCTCTAAGCAAGAGTACGTTTGGGCAGATTCGATAGTCCCAACGACCAATTGTTGATGGTCGAGTACTCTGGGCAGATTCGATAGTCCTAGGCACGGGTCACGATGACGTGCGGGAGTTATGTCTAGAACCGGGGTTACCATTAGCCCTTGACGGACGGCTGAAAGAATGTGCCGGTCATTCAATTAACGGTGAAACCGAAGCAGTGATAACAGTGATAGCCAGAGTCATGGATGTTTGGTTGTATCGTCATTCGATCTCAAGAGCGGTATTTTCTGGGTGCTTATATGATCTTGGTTTAGGCCTTGGGGGTTTGTACTTGGAAAACATCGCCCTTGACTCGAGTGATAATTGCTTTACTTTAAATTGTATGCTCTGCTATGTTTGCTTCTGCTTAGTGTGTGTCTGGGGGCTATCACTGTAGAATGAGGTTGGAGTGGGAGGGTTGTATTCCTATTCCTTTTCCTTTATGCTCTTTTGGTATGTTGTTAGTTAATTTACTGCTCACTAAGACTGTTGTCTGACTCAAGGCTTTATGTTTTAATTCTTATTGCCTTGGGCTGTTCGTCCATTTTGGGACGGGCAGACTAGGTAGCAGGTGACAGGTGCTGTTCTAGCTTTTCACGGTGCTGATATCGAAGACGAGCTGGAGTATTGCATATTGTTTCTTTCTTACTATATGTACTGGATGTTCCGCTGCTTTGTATTCTCTGAGTGTTATGTAGTGAGGCTTATTGTGTTGACTATTGAGATGTTGTATTCAACTATTATGAAGTTTTATTAATGAGATTCTTTTCTGTAAAGCTTCACTATATATATGTTCTATTGTATTTTGTCCATGCGCTGTGAGTAATACGATAGATTCTGCTGTTTAAATTTACCTTGACAATCGTCCATGGTCGCCCGGCATACTTTACAGCGCACTATCTCTAGATTCCGTGCGGGGGTCATGGGCGGTCGTCACAATATACATGCATGTTATACCTTGCACAGATTACTATGTTACACATGCACATACACACACATATGTATATGATACGTGTGTGTGTATAAAGTAAAACCAAAATCAAATAAATTTCAACTATAATTTATAAATTTAAATAAAATGCATGATTTCATTTAAAGTAAATTTAAAAATGTTCTAAATGAATTAGACTTCATAGGCCCAATAAAGATCTAGTAAGGCAAAAAAATTTGAAATTCACCCATATCTTCCACTGCAGGTTAGACCAGTTCAACAGTGGTATTAGAGCCCAATCGCCTATGAGGTCTAAATTAGTCATGTTAGGGTTGACTATTAAGCTCACAGCCCAGATAGTAGGGTGTCTAGAAAGGTAGTGTCAAAGGATTGGGTTTGAATAATCAAGTAGTCTGCCCTTCCCGGCTATCAGCTTGTCATGAACAAATATGTGAGCCCAAAGGTTGCCCCAATAGAAAAGGCCTAATACGAATTGGTCCTTAGGCTAATTTTCAAAATTGTTTGAAAATTAAAAATGTATAAGATTTTAAATTTAAAGGTTAAATTTAAAATATGATACAAAGTATTATAAAAGTTATAATATAATAAATTTTTTCAAAATGTTTGAAAAATAATTCTAAAAATTATAAATGTATTAATAGGATTAATAAAATTAATTATATTAATTAATAAGTTAATTAATAAATTTTATATGCATATATTATATATTATGATATATGTTATGATATTTTAAAATGTTTAAGTTATCATAAATATACATATATGTACATAAAGTGAAATTTTGAAATTAAATAATTTAATTAAAATTGTTTAATTAAGTAAATTAATTAAAAGGTTAGTTAATAAAATAATAAACACACACACACACATATATATATATGATATATGTGTTGTACTATAAAGGTTATAGTATGTAATAAATATTTAATATAAAAGTTATATTAAGATAATATAAAATTAATTAAAATGTTAATTAATTAAAATTAATTAAAATGTTAATTAATTAAAATTAAGTAAATAAGATTTAATTAATATCATATTATACATAAGACTATTATATAAGCAATATGAAATATAAAAGTTATATAATAATAATACTTATATAATATGAATGTATAATTAAAGGTGGAACATTAAAGAAGCCCTAAATAAACTTAAGGAATAAATAAATATATACGTATTGTACGTATACCATCATTCAGATGCGTTTGACACATGAATTACGAGACTATTTCATATGTAATACATTATTCCATAAATCAATATCACTCAACATAATATATTGAAGATTATGAATCTTAAATATTATGTTGTCATCTACCATATATATATATTAATAAATTACATGCATACTCCATAGTTGTTGAGAAAACTCCAGCTAGGGATGTTATCTATAGTATTATTAATATATTGAATATACAAGGTAAGATAACTATAAGTATTTGTTAAGCAAACTCAAGGACATAGGTCGTCACGATATGGTAGGTTCGAGTGAATAATCTCTTTCGGTTTGTTGAGCAAACTCAAGGTCAAAATGAGATTAGGACAAGGAACCATGAGTTAGGAGTTGTATGTGATACAACTGATAAGGAGTTATCCATCATCCATGGAGCTAAGACTTGTTGAGCAAACTAAAGGTCAAAATTCTAAGACGGACGAGTATTAACACCCATTATTGAAGTCGAAAGGCTTCTATGTTTCACTTAGGGTTTGGTGAAACATAAAACACTAGTGGGAGACTTATTAGAAAAATAAAATGATAACATTTAACCTTTCTAATATTGTAAGAACATATGCTATATAATGTTATAATAATTTACATTGATAAATTTGTTCATTAATAAGATTGATAAAATATTTATCAATTAAGATGTACAAATAAAATGAAGATTGATAAATAGAAATATAACATATACTCGCCACTAAATGATCGTTTTATGTTAACTTTTCAACACCCATGCGAGTGCCTGATTTTACAACTACTAAATACATTCGTAGTTTGGACTCTTACGCATTTATTTGATCGAGACCATGTATTGCATTCTATAAGTTTTGAACTCCAAAAGCAATACAAGACTATGGATATTTGATCCATATACAATCACATATAAATGTTATATGGTGAACGGTCAAAGTTTGTCATGTATAATATTTCGATGAAATTAGTTCATCCGAAAAACCAAATAAACCTTAATGCGAGATCGAGTATTCAATTTGATTGATTACAAAAAGATTGTGTTAAATGTAACACTAGACCAAAACTACAATATAAATGTAAGAACTCAATCACTGAAATGTTAGTTTGATCAGTTTACGCAAAGCGCAACATATATAATGTCCTTAAAAGTTAAGGATAATCAAATGCACTTTTGTAAAGAGTTCGTTATGATATTGTAGTAATGGTTTTTGAATGGTTTGTCCATTTAGAAAGAATAAAGAATGTACAAGAGTAGATGTGACTTAAGGTACAGTTTGAATGAAGAGAGTGAACGGACGCTTCTGCTTCATAAAGAAACATCGAAAATGAGAATTGTAATAATATTATATGATAGTTAACATTGGAATAAGAAATGTGATTTCTATTCCGAAATCCAATTTCATACAGAAAATTATTTTCTATCAGATTTATTTCTTTGAGTTCAGGATAATTGATCAAAGAACTCTCCGCTGTAAACTAGTTACAGTATATGAAATAAATAAACTATATTAAGTGAATGATGGACCTCGAAATTTAGTAGGCTGTTATAGTAATGACGGAAATAGTGGGAGCATGTCATATAACACTTATCGATTGCATCAAATTACAAAAATTGTTTTCATAAAACATACCGACTATTATTTATGAAATAATGTCTATTTTTTGGTGCCGACTGAAAAGTAGACATAGCTATCTTTCATTTTGAATATTATGAATGAAAAAGGAAAGATATGATCCTCTTTTATCTCTCTCAAACATTATAAAAGGCTTCTTTGACCCTAACCTAAATGACAGATTTTGGGCCGCCGCCATCTTCTAAATTATGGCTGCTATTACCTTCCTATTGCTGCTAAAACAAAGTTCCATTAATCCCCAAAATTGTCAAATCAAATTCAAGTTGAATCAAAAGCTATTCGATAGTGAAAGGTCGTTGATTCCAAACTAGCAATATGACGGATCAAGGAACAATCAAAGAAAGAGAATTCACTATTTCAACGTAGGGTTGAAGGCATTTGTAGTAGGTAACAGTTATTTATATAGATATTAAATAGATTATCATGTTTTATAATTTATTAATCATGTATTTAACATATTATCGTTATTTAATTAGTTGGGTGAGATATTTATATGTAATTTTGTTGTCACAATGGAGATTGGATATATGTATAATATTTAATGTTTATATTCATAATATACTTTTCCTATATGATATTATATGAAAAATAAAAAATTTAGTTTAATATTATATAATTATATACATGTATATTAATTTATGTATTAATATGCCTGTTCAATTTGTATTAAAGTAGATATATTTATATTTACAATATAATATTGATCTAAAAAATTTCTAATACATTTTTATGTTTATTATAAATTATAAATGTCGAATATAATTTTTATTTATATCATATATATTTATTATCAATATTTAATGAATATTTGATTTAATAAATTTGTATAAAATAAAAAAGGTTTCAAAAATTCAATTTTATATTTTTTTACAATTAATTCTTGACGTCAAATGGCCATCGAAATTTTTTAGAAATTTTCAACTTTATTTTATATTTTTAAAATTATTTTTTGTTCGGCTGCATATTAATTAATTAACTAAAATATTGTTTTAATTCCTAAAATTATGGAAAATTTTTGTGACACCTAAAATGATCCTTGATTTTTTTTTTAATTGAAAATTTGAATTTTTGTTATATAATTTTATATTAGTTAATTAAGGGCCGAAACTAATTATTAATTCATGATTTATGCATAATAAAATTTTAAAATCATATTAACTTTAAATCTATGATATTTTCGTACTAAAAAATATTTTGTTTATATATATATATAAATTTATATTTATATTTACGTGCATATATATATTGTACTATAAATTAAATTACTATTAATTATTATATTGACTTGCTATGCATATACACACGCACACATATAAAATTAAATAAATAGTTTATTTTAATTCATATCAAAAATATTATTTTACCATATATATATATATATATATATCTTAATTGATACTTATAATTTAACATGTAGTTTACATAAATATATTTTTCTATAATAATGGAACATATTTATATACTGTACTTTTACATGTATACATACATACATACATATATAATTATTTGGAATTTATAACTATATGTACATGCATATATTTGACAATATATAATACATATAAAATGAACTAATGTGTCTATTGCGATGTGAATCCTTACACCTATATACGTGCATGTTATACCTTGAGTAGATTACTATGTTACATATGCACACACATATATATACATGTATATGATATATGTATATGTATATGTATATGTGTATATATATATATATTAAGTAAAACAAAAATCGAATAAATTTCAAACTACAATTTATAAATTACATGATTTATTTAAACTAAATTTAGAAATGTTCTAAATGAAATAGACTTTATAGGCCCAATAAAGATCCAATAGGGCAAAAAAATTTGAAATTCACCCATATCTTCTACTGCGAGCTGGACCGGTTCCAACAAGCGCACCCCAAATAGGTGTAGAAGTCGACACCTCCAACCCCAAGATGTTGACCGGTCTATGGGGCGGTCGACCCCTATTCAGGGTGGTGGCAAGGGTTTTTTAGCGTTTAAACACTCCAGATTTATCTGTTTTTCACCTAACTTCATCCCACGGTTCTGGTGTGTTTCAACTCCTGTAAATAAGACACTGTCCTCTCCACTTTTTATTCACTTATATTTGGAAAATACCTTGAACCTCTACCATTTTCTCTCTCGGTTAGATTCAAAAATTCTATTACGGATTTAGGTAAGAATTCTAATCTTTTTCTAATTATTCATTTAATCTACTCATTTCTCCCCCAACCTCTCTGAATCTAACAAAATTATATATATATACCTATCATTTGCTGTGTATATATATCAAAAGAAGGAGATCTGAAAAAGAGTTGCTTTGGTGTTGCAAATCCATACAAGAAGAGCTAAGGATAATCTATGTGTAGAAACCTTAGTATTTCTTTTTCAATAATTGATTAGTATATGTTATGGATTTGAATATGCCATAAGGATTTTGGGATTGTGAAAACAAAACGGATAAAATCCCTAAAATTCCTTTTTATTTCGAAATGTCAATTTTAGATGGAGATTCTCAATTATTTATGTTAATTTGATGGAATTGATATTGCTTCTGCAATTTTTGATAATTTCATAGTCTGTTCCACTTCTCCTCCTCCTTTGATTCCAAAGAGTTTTCAGCAATAAAATAAGGGTTTAAAGTACGAATTCTATTTGTAGTTTATAGCACTTATTCCACACAAAATTCCTTCATTTATTTGTTTGTAAAAGAGGAGACGAATAGAATATGAAGTCAAAATTGCAATTCCTATTGCTTAGGATATTCCATTTAATTAATGTAATAAACTGGTTTCTATTTCTATTTACAAGTCTATTTATTATAGTTTTGGTTATGGATATTTGAAGTAAAAGGACTTGTATTAGTATTATGGTCAAAGGGATTGACATTTAATGCTACTTTAGGACGTACAAACCACACGCTAGAATTTATTAGACGTGAATATATATTTATTTCTATTAGCGTAATAACCGTATAATTATGGCGTATAAATGTGTAGTTAATTAGGTAGTAATTATCATTAATTTCCCCATTTACGAAGGTAATTGATATTTTAAGGTGCAATAAGGAAGATTTCTTATAGGGCCATATTTATGAAATGGTGAGATGAGTATTATATATATATGGAGAATATTTAAATTGTGGCTAAGTCATAGGGATGCGAGGTCAGTAGAGTTGCACGACAGAAGTCTGCCCTTCACTTTGAGGCTGCCAGTTGTTATGTACACTTTCTATTGATGTGAGACATCTCATATGATAAATATTTGTGATGTCGCAATATTAGTCCCAAATTTTATAGGGTAAATTTACCTAGCTAATCTGGCTACCAATTCCTACGAATAGTCAGACTAATATGAGACGTCATTATGAGTATGGGTCATAATACAAAAGGCCTGCTTTGGTGTCTTGAGGTGTTAAGTGGTTGTTTAAGAGCCCGCGTCTTTTTCTCAAATGAAATATTAAATGGCCAAGGGGCTAGTTATTAGGCATGATATGTGGTATCTCAATAGGGGTTCGCTTCGGGATAATGTATTAAATGACTGATTGAGGGTCCACCTTTCCATAAAGAAGTATTAAATGGCTTAAGAGATTCCATGCGATGTCAGCTAGATAGTCACCTTTGAGGGGTCCGCCTTGGGAGCTGTGTAGTTAAAGCGCTCGACAGATTCAATGCGGCGGAGGTGCAAAAAGTCATAGTGGGGATACAGCGAGGATATAGCGGGATATAGCGGATGACTCTAAAATAGCATATAAAAATCGTACTTGATGTTTAAAAAAATATATAAATGGAAATTAAATGAAAAATTAACATTCAATTGAATTATAATTAATACATAAATAATTTTAAATAAAAACATGTGCAAATATAATGTAAATAAACGTAAAACTGTTGTATAACATAATTGAATTTAGTAAAATATTAGAGTATTTTCATTTCTGAAAATATATTAAAAATTCAATTAAATAAATTAATTTCATAATTTTTATAATGTATAAATGTCATCTTTCAATTCATTTTTTTAAAGAAGATATAGCGGAAATAACGGAATATAGCGGAAATAGCGGGGCTTATAGCGGAAAGGCTATATTTGGGGCTATATGGAAATATCGTAGCGGTGGAAATCCGCTATGAGATATAGCATGGTTATAGCGGGATAATAGCGGGGCATTAACTGCACAGCTTGGGAGTAGATATTAAATGATGGGTTCTGCCTCAATTGAGACCTTAAATGGTCGAAGTATGAGTACTTTCCAATAAAATGTATTAAGTAGCTTAGGTACTATCTCTCGCATTGTTAGATATTTATGATGTGGGATTTGGGTTATAGGATTTAGAAACCTACTTGGGAATGGAAGGTACTAAGTGGTTGATTGTGGACCAGCCTCCTTTCGTTATAAGAAGTATTAAATGGTTTATGTATGTAGATATATTCTTATTTTGAAATATACTGCCCAAGTACAGAAATGGTAAGACTCGAAATTTTTATTCACCAGACATTTGTTGTTCCGACTCCGTCCTCATTACAGCACATGTTAAGAACGAAGTGATGGCGGTGATGATGCTTGAAGGTGGAGTGGCTTAAGCTTCGGCCAGTTATTATTATCTTTTATGATATTTTTATGATGTACCCATGTATTTGTTTAGATGATGTAATGGTCTTATGTGACAGTATTATGATGTTTTGTATTATGGCATTTCAAATGGTTTTGAAAACGGATCTTATGTGACAGTATTATGATATTTTGTATTATGACATTTCAAATGGTTTTGAAATAAATGGGTACAATTTGATATTATATTTTATTCCATCCATTGTGATTTTTGGAAGAATAGTTATTTCTTTGTACTGTTACTTCTTTTTCCAACAACCAGCCTTAGAATGGATATAAGTTTTGATAGGCCTTTTCTTGGTTGAAATTTAGGCCTATTTTGAGTGGGTTGTTACATTTGGTATCGGAGCGAGGTTACCCGATCAACGGGGGAGCTATATATATGAGTGGCATACTTGTTGTTTTTGAAAAGGTTTTTCAAAAAGGATTTTCAAAAAATCTTACTATACACACACACCTCCTGTTACTTTGAACATATGTGCATACACTAGGGAATCCTTTTTCTTTTAGCATATAATACTATCTTTGGAAATCGTCACTAAGGATTTAACCTACAGATAGTTGATATGGCTGATAATCAATCTTCTTCTGGAAATGGGATCCCTGCCCGCGGAAGACCTCCCATTCGTGGAATACCCGAATGGTTTAGACAATATCTTAGGACTGTTGTGCAATTTCCTATTCCTCCAGCTGCACCGGTGGCACCTGCTGCTCCGCCTGCCGATGCATCACCCCATCCTATTGGCTTTCCTAAGTCGTATAAAGACTTTCTTAATATAGGAGGGAAGACATACTCTGGAACCGAAGTATATCTGGAAGCTAAAGCATAGGCTGATGACTACGAGAGGATAATTAGAGAGTTTGGTTGGGAAGATCGACTGAAAAGGAGGATGGCAGCTTGGCACCTCAAAGGAGAAGCTTTAGATTGGTGAAACTTGCTGACTGAGGAAAACGTTGGAAGGATTTTCTCATGGAGGAATTCAAGAATAGATTTGAGATAAGGTTCATATCTAGGGCAGAAGAAAGTCTACAACCGGAGAAATTCATTCAACTTAGGCAAGGAGACTCCACTCTTAAGGAGTACATAGCAAAGTTCACAGAGTTGGCTAAATTTGGGATGAGCTTGATAGGTACACCTATGAATAAGGCCATGAAGTTCATGAAGGGACTAAATTCTCTACTAAGAGAAATGTTGTTGACCCAAGTACCCATTGGCGTCACATATGAGATGTTGGTGGAGATGGCAATGCTACACATGGCCAATGTGGATGATAAGGAGGCAGTAAAGGAGAAGGCCTAATCTACTCAAAAGCAAGGAAGGTCCAAGAAAGGAAGTTTTTTGGCTAACAAGAAGTCGAAGGGGAAATTTAAGTAGGATGGTAAGGTATGCAAGCGATGCCATAAGAAAGGTTATGAGGCTAAAGATTATAGGGTGAGTCCAATGGAGGAAGCTTTTAAAGGGAAGTGCTTTAATTTCCTCAAGGAAGGGAACCTCAAGAATTAGTGCCCTAAGTTGGCAAAGAAAGGATCAACTAGACAAGCTTATACTATTGAAGTCGTCCTTGTTGCTAGTAGACCATCGAGAGACCAAGGAAAGGCAACATTAGAAGGTACAACTCTTATTTATGGGGTTACAATTCGTACACTATTTGATTCAGTGGAATCACATTCCTTTATAGCAAGGAATAAAGTAAACTTTTTAAACCTTCAAGACTATATTGTCACCAGCCTACTAGTGGTCTCTAATCCTTTTGAGGGTTCGACACGTCTCTATTTTATTTACAAAGACCTAGTGTTGGACATATGCGACATTGATTTCTTATGTAATGCGTATGTTCTAAATTTTAAGGGATATAGACTTAACTTGGGTATGGATTGGTTAGCATATTATGGAGCAATTCTTAATTGTGACATGAGGGTTGTACGACTAAGAAGTTGTGGAGGTTCTGGCCTATAAATTCTTTGTACACCCCAAGATTTGTTGTTGGAGAACCATTATCCGTACCCGTAGTTTGTGAATTTTCTGATGTCTTTGAGAAAGTCTCGGGTCTTCCACCCATAGGGAGATCGAATCCGAATAGATTTAGAGAAGGATGCAAGGCCAGTTGCCCTGACTTTAAGACACATTGCCCCCAAAGAACTAAGATAATTGGATAGGCAAATCTCTGAGCTATTAAAGAAAGGATTCATCCATTGGAGTACTTCGGAGTAGGGAGCCCTGTTGTTTTTGCTACTAATGCAGACGTTACTATGAGACTTTACGTCGACTATAGGGAATTGAATAAGTTGACAAGGAAGAATAGTACCCTTTACCTAGGATAGATGACTTATTCGATCATCTTGGAGAGGCTAAAATATTTTCTCAATTAGACTTAGCAACTGGATTCCATCAGTTGAGGATTACTGAAGTAAGCAAGTCGAAGACTGCATTTCACACACCAAATTAATTCTATGAGTGGGAAGTGATGCCTTTTGGATTGACGAATGCCCTAGCATACTTTGTGGATTTGATGAGTAGGGTATTTAGGGGGCGACTTAATAAATTCGTTGATGATATTTTGGTTTTCTCTAAGAGCAAAGAAGAGCATGAGGATCACCTAAGAGAGGTATTAAGAACCTTAAGAAGGCACCAACTTAAGGCCAAATTTGCTAAATGCCACTTTTGGAGAAAAGAAGTTAGATTTCTTAGGCATATTGTTCTGAGCAAGGATTAGCAGTAGACCCCGCTAAAGTGGAAGCTGTTCAAGGATGGAAGACTTCTAGGAATGCATCGGAGGTTAGAAGTTTTCTTGGGTTAGTAGGCTACTATAGAAAGTTCATCAAGAACTTTACAAGAATAGCAGCCCCCTTAACCCAATTGAATAAAAAGAACCTAGTCTTTTCTTGGAACGATAGATGCACCAAGGCATTTGAGAAGCATAAGGAGTTATTGATTAGTGCACCTGTGCTCATTATTCCTGATGGAACCAAACTGTTACAGTTTTCACAGATGCTTGTGACATAGAGTTAGGAGCAGTTTTAATGTAAGAAGGAAAAGTAGTTGCTTATGCTAGTAGGCAACCGGAGGATCATAAGAAAAGATATCCAGTTCATGACTTGGAGTTGGCAGCTATAGTCTTTGCCTTGAAGATGTGGCGGCATTATTTTGAGAGAAAGGTTTGAGTTGTTCACTGACCATAAATCACTCAAATACCTATTTTTTCAAAAAGATTTAAACCTTGGGCAGCAGAGATGGATGGAATATATAACATCGTTTGACTCTAGTATTCAGTATACCCCTAGAAAAGGGAACGTAGTCGCCGTCGCCGTTAGTTGAAGGCATGCTACCCTAGGTGCTATATACGAATGAAGGCAGTTGGAGTTTCTCTCAAATTTTTACTTCCAACCGCCAACAAAATCCATTCAAGGCTTTTTGGTAGCTATGGAGATTAGACTAGCCTTGATAGACTGCATAGGGTTTGAGCAAGTGAAAGATGAAAAGTTAGTAGAGATTTTGGAGAAGTTAAGAAGAGGAGAACATTTTCCCCACACTAGTAGGTTTTCAGTTGATAAGAAGAGATGCTTAAGAAGGGATGGATGTCTTTATGCCCCTATGGTTGATAGTTTGTTGAGGGAGGTGCTTATGGAGTGTCACCACTCGAAAATGATCATCACCCCGGAGGTGATAAGATGTACAAGGATATGAAGAGAATTTCTTTTTGGCATGGAATGAAGAAGAGTGTAGCTGAGTTTATTGCTAAGTACTTGACATGTCAGAGAGTAAAAGCTGAGCAAGGGAAGCCTGGTGAATTACTATTACCTTTGGAAATTCCAACTTGGAAGTGGGAACACATTTCAAAGGATTTTATGGAAGGATTGCCTAGAAGCCAAAGGGGTAATGAAGCTATTTGTGTTATTATGGATAGACTCACTAAGAGTGCCTATTTTATACTAGTTAGGAATAATAGAACTGTCATTTCTCTCGCGCAAGTATACATCAAGGAGGCAGTTTGGTTGCATTGAATTCCTGTGAGCATAGTTAGTGATAGGGCCCTCTGTTCACTAGTGATTTTTGGAGGAGCCTACAAGCAGCGTTAGGCACTTCTTTGAATCTCAGCATTGCATATCTCCCATAGACCGATGGTCAAACAGAGAGGGTGAATAGCATTTTGGAAGACTTAAGAAGGACTTGTGTTTTGAATTTCGAAGGACATTGGGAGCGACACCTATCATTGCTCGAGTTCGCGTATAACAATATCTATCAAGTGGCGATTGGTATGGCCCTTTGAAGCACTTTGTGGAGGCCATGCAAATCTCCATTTGTCGGTGGGAAACCAGCAAAAATGTGTTACTCGGACCCGATTTGATCCGCGATACCATGGAAAAGGTAGAGTTGAGATAATGAATGAATGCCAGCGCAAGGCCGTTAGAAATCTTACGTAGACTGAAAAAGGAAAGAGCTTGAGTTTGAGGTTAGAGATATGGTATTTGTCAAAGTCTCCCTTCTTAGAAAAGTGGTTAGGTTTGACAAGTCTGGAAAATTGGCGCCTAGATTAGTTGGACCATTCAGAGTTTTGGAAAAGATAGGAAAACCTACTTATCGCGTAGAGCTTCTTGACAAACTAGCAGGAGGCCACAATGTTTTCCACGTTTCTCACTTTCGAAAATGCCTTAATGACACCGCTATTAGAGTTGAGCCTAATCAATTGGGGGAATTAGAGACGGAGCCGATAGTGCCCACATGCAACTGCATGCATTATGGAGCACGGAACTAGGAGATTCCGCAACAAAATAATTAGGTTGGTCCAAGTACAATAGGGAGACAACCCAGCGAAAAGCACATGGAAAACCGAGAAGAAGATGAAGATCACTCACCCAGAGCTTTTCACCTGTAAATTTTTTCTTCAAAATTAGGATTTTGGTTGCATCATGGTTGCTAGATTGAATGGTAGGAGACGGTTGCCACACTTTTTCACAATCACTTTACAGTCAGGTAGAAACTTTTATGCATGTTTTGGGTATTTGCATACATACTTGCATGACAAGATTTACACACTCACGCTAGGATTGGGCTCATTCTAGTATGTCTGCAGTACATAATCACATTGCACTTTGGCTGAGTAGATAACTTGATTGTGTTACATGGATGGTATCGCACGTTACATTGTTCGCCCCTGAAAGATTTCAGGAGAAAATCCTTTTTAAGGGGGGAAGAATGTAACACCCCATAAAATAAACCATAAGTAAATTGAATAAATTGAATTAAATAAGGTAGGGTTGAAATGGAAACTTTGTAAAAGTTAGAATTTGACCACGAAAGTTATTCCGTTGCATTCATAGCGAAATTCTGATCTGTTTCTATATTATATGCTGAAAACGGAGCTCAAACGAAGAAGTTATGAGCATTTGAAGTTTTCAAATTTAAACTAATTTAGTTTGAATTCAAATTCAAATGAATATTTAAATTTAGGCTTCGAATTTCAAAAATTAATTATAGGTTTATTTGGGGGTTAAGTAACCGTTATGTTAAACAATTAATGTTAAAAGTTAATTAAGGAATAAAATAAACGAGCAATGGAAACAAATCAACGCACTCATATAGATCGACAACTCCGATCCCAAGCAGTAGACCACTAGTGGTCGACCGGTCTATGGGGGAGGTCGACTCTTATTCAGTGTGGCGGCTAGGGTTTCTCAGTGTTTAAACGTTTCAGATTTATCCATTTTTCACCTAACTTCATCATATGGTTCTGGTGCATCTCAACTCCTATAAATAGGACCCTATCTTCTCCATTTTTTATTCATAAATATTTGGAAAATACCTCAAACCTTTACCATTTTCTCTCTTTAGTTAGCTTCAGAAATTCTATTAGGGATTCAGGTAAGGATTCTAATCATGTTATAATTATTCTTTTAATCTATTCACTTCTCCTCCAACCTCTCTGAATCTAACAAAATTATACATATACCTATCCCTCACTTTGTATATATACCAAAAGAAGGAGATCTGAAAAAGAGTTGCTCCGGCATTGCAAAGCCACACATTAAGAGCTAAGGATAATCTATGAGTGGAAACCTTAGTATTTCTTTTTTAGTAAATATATGCGTATGGATTTGAATATGCCTTAGGAACTTTGGGATTGCGAAAGCAAAATGGATAAAATCCACAAAAATCCTTTTTATTTTGAATTGTTTGTTCTAGATGGAGATTCTCAATTATCTATGTTAATTTGATGGAATTGATATTGCTTCTGCAATTTTTGATAATTTCACTGTTTATTCCACTTCTCCTTCTTCTTTGATTCAAATTGTGAGTTTTCAGCAATACAATAAGGGTTTAAAGTACGAATTCTATTCGTAGTTTTACACCACTTATTCCATATAAAATTCCTTCATTTGTTTCTTTGTAAAAGAGGAGTTGAATAAAATATGATGTTAGAATTGCAATTTCTATTGTTTAGGATATTCCATTCAATTAATGTAATAAATTGGGTTTCTATTTCTATTTACAAGTCTATTTATTGCAGTTTTGGTTATGGATATTTCATTCTTGTTATGAATATTAGAATCCATTGTTATGGATATTGAAATCTTGGGAATTTAAAGTAAAATGATTTGTATTGGTATTATGGTCAAAGGAATTGACATTTAACGCTACTTTAGGACGTATAAACCGCATGCTAGAATTGATTAGACGTGAATATATATATATATATATATATATATATATATATTAGCATAATAAATGTATAATTATGGCGTATAATTGCATAGTTAATTAGGTAGTAATCATCATTAATTTCTTCCTTTAGGAAGGTAACTGATATTTTACGGCGTAATAAGGAAGATTTCTTATAGGGCTTTATTTATGAAACAGTGAGATGAGTATTATATATATGGAGAATATTTAAATTATGGTTAAGTCATAGGGATGCGAGGTAAGTAGAGTTGCACGATAGAAGTTTGCCCTTCACTTTGAGGCAGCCAGCAGTTATGTACACTTCCTATTGATGTGTGAAATCTCCTATGATAAATATTTGTGACGACGCAAGGTTAGTCCCAAATTTTGTAGGGTAAATCTACCCAACTAATCTGACTACCAGTTCCTATGAATAGTCGGACTATGAGACGTCATTATGAGTATGGGCTACAATACGAAGGGACTGCTTCGGGTCTTGAGGTATTAAGTGGTTGTTTGAGGTCCCGCCTCTTTTTCCCAAATAAAGCATTAAATGGCCAAGGGGCCAGTTATTAGGCACGATAGGTGGTATCTCGACAGGGGTTTACTTCGGGATAAGGTATTAAGTGACTAATTGAGGGTTCAACTTTCCATAAAGAAGTATTAAGTGGCTTAAGAGCATGCGATGTTAGCTAGATAGTCACCTTTGAGGGGTCTACCTTGAGAGTAGATATTAAATGATGGGGTCTACCTCATTGCGGTCTTAAATGACTAGAGTCTGCCTATTTTCCAATAAAAGGTATTAAGTAGCTTGGGCACTTTCTCTCGTATTGTTATATATTTATAACATGGGATTTGGGTTATGTGATTTAGAAACATGCTTCTGGAATGGAAGTTATTAACTAGTTGATTGTGGACCCGCCTCCTTTCCTTATAAGGAGTATTAAATGGTTTATGTACGTAGACATATTCTTATTTTGAAATATACTGCCCAAGTACATAAATTGTAAGACTCGAGGTTTTATTCACCATACATTTATTGTTATGACTCCCTCCTCACTACTACATAGATTAAGGACAGACTAATTGAGGGTTCAACTTTCCATAAAGAAGTATTAAGTGGCTTAAGAGATTTCATGCGATGTTAGCTAGATAGTCACCTTTGAGGGGTCCACCTTGAGAGTAGATATTAAATGATTGGGTCTGCCTCATTGCAGTCTTAAATGACTGGAGTCTGCCTATTTTCCAATAAAAGGTATTAAGTAGCTTGGGCACTTTCTCTCGTATTGTTATATATTTATAACATGGGATTTGGGTTATGTGATTTAGAAACCTGCTTCTGGAATGGAAGGTATTAAATAGTTGATTGTGGACCCGCCTCCTTTCCTTATAAGGAGTATTAAATGGTTTATGTACGTAGACATATTCTTATTTTGAAATATACTGCCCAGTACATGAATTGTAAGACTCGAGGTTTTATTCACCATACATATATTGTTCTGACTCCCTCCCATGTTTAATAAAATTACATCCGTCATGAATGGTTGGGCAAATAGACATCTCTCCCAGAGTGGTAGACTTGTTCTTATTAAATCTGTTGTGTTTTCTAAACTTGTATATTGGGCTCGCACTCTAATTCTTCCTGGTAAGCTATTGCAGCTTGTTAGGTCTGCCATGTCCAGATATTTTTGGACTGGGAGTATACACAATAGGAAGTTGTTGCCTTGCTCCTTTTCTAAGTTTGAGTCTTCTTTGAAAATGGGTGGTCTTGGTATTATAAATATTAAGAAGTGGAACATTGCAGCATTTAGCAAGCACCTTGATGATTTATTGATTAAGAAGGATAGTTTATGGGTTAAATGGACATGGCATTATAATATTAAGAATAAGTATTTCTGGTGTATGGAAATACCACAACACAGTAGCTGGTCTTGGAGAAATCCGCTGAAGCTTAGGGATGTTTTTCTACCAATGATTCAATATCATTTAACTCCTAATTCGGTTGTTAGTTTTTGGCATGATCCTTGGGTGAGTAAAGGCAAGATCATGTCTAAAGTGTTAGATCATTCTCAGATTGTCCAATCTGGAATTCACTATGATGCTAAAGCCTATGATTTCATATCTGACAGCAGCATGCATTTACCCTATAATAGTAACCAGTTGATCAGGCAACTCTGGGGT
Source organism: Allium fistulosum (assembly GCA_030737815.1). Taxonomy (NCBI): domain Eukaryota; kingdom Viridiplantae; phylum Streptophyta; class Magnoliopsida; order Asparagales; family Amaryllidaceae; genus Allium; species Allium fistulosum. The sequence continues at coordinate 220,163,720 of CM060902.1, forward strand.
ATCATTCAGAGTTTACACTTCTCAAGCAACTCTCCTATCTCTATTTCTTGGAATCTGAAGCAACACTCTATTGCTATTGTTTACAAGTAGCTCTCTTGCAATGCTATGTTACCTGCTGCTAAGTGGAATTCTGTTATATGGAGAAAATATTCGACCCCTAAAGAAAATCTGATGATGTGGAAGGTTTTTAGTCATGCTTTGATGACTAGAAGTTTGTTGACTAGATATGGTATCTTTTGTTGCCCTGAGTGTGTATTTGTGAGTTGCATGAAGAAACTGTTGATCATCTGTTTTTTTCATGCCCGGCTTTATTATTCATGTTGGAAAGAATTGTTTGCAAAACTGGGAGAGTTGTTTCATCTGTTCATTATTTCATGGACTGGAACATAATCTATAAGGCTACAAGGTGGAATGAAAGAGCTAGAGGTTTGGTAGTTAGCATGAAAATATATATGGATGAAATTTGGAGAGAAAGAAACTTAATAGTATTTGAAAATCAGAGAAGGCATTTAGAAACAGTTTGGCATGAAGTTAGGAAAAGAACTCACATGCAATTGAAGAGGAGTGCTATCCCGGATGACTTGGTTCTTCCTTGGGCACCTTAATTCTTCTATTTTATTTTGTTCTTTTGCCTATTTTCCTCTTATTCCTCTCTCTTTTGTTTTATTTTTTTTCTTCGTTGTTTTGCTTGATTCAAAGCTTGTTTTGAATCAAATATTTTATTGTTGTGCAATAAAATCTGGTAGGGGCCCAGTCAACCCCGCTGGCTTTGCCAAAAAAAAGGACAGAGTGATGACGGTGACGATGCTTGACTATGGAGTGGCTTAAGCTTGTGGCAGTTATTATTATCTTGTATGATATTTTTATGTTGTACCGATGTGTTTGGACAAATGATGTATGATCTTATGTGACAGTTTTATGATGTTTTGTATTATGAAATTTCAAATGGTTTTGAAATAAATAGATGCAATTTGATATTATATTTTATTCCATTTGCTGTGGTTTTGAAAGAATGACTATTGCTCTGTACTATTACTTCTTTTTCCAACAGCTAGCCTTAGAATGGATTGAAGTTTCGATGGGTCTTTTCTAGATCGAAATTTAGACCTTTTCCGAGGTGGGTTGTTAATAAGCCCGACTGGATCAAAAGGGGCCGAGGCTAGATCCTTCCTAAATACGAAGGGTGCCTAGGGATGAGACGACAAGCCTCCCTTTGATGCTTTGCTAAATGGAAGTGATGGTTTGAGACCATTATGAGCTTAGGTCGACTTACGTGGGCCGATTATAGAATAGTCAGGCCGACTTTGATTGGGTCAAACTTCCTTAAATTATCCTGCACTTGTGAGAAATTTGAGCATCACTTTCCTTTCTGAAAATGAGTGTAATACCATCTTATATATGTTTAATACTCCATATCAACACAATATACAAAAACTCCATCTCTCAACCAATTCCTATTCACCAAGCATCATCTAGGTGTTGGATTTGCACCTCATGGCGCCTAAGCTCTATTCAAAGATCTATAAGCTAGGGCGCTACCACCCGAAAGGAACTTTCAAAACACCTTCTTCCTATGCACAAGAAAGAACCATGAACCTCAACAAACGCAGTGCCGAAAAAAAATTGTTCACCAAAATTCTACAACGTACCCCATGGAAGAGATTAACCCGTTGATACCAAATCCGAGAGACCAATGAAGAACAAATAGAATGTTTCACCTTCTTCATACCATATTGAGTGATGGCATAATCAATATTATATTCACCAGTCACTTTCTCAAAATATTTGCTTGACTTTCGGGAGTTTACACTTCAAACTCACCAACAATCTCACTAATACTAACAATCGAATAAGACAGCCTTGCCTGCAGCCAAGATCCATCTTAAATATGAAGCTTTAACATTAATATCATCGAAAATACCACTAACTTTATGAATTTGGAAATACTTTGAGGAGCCTAAATTTGTTTGACACTTTTATGTTCCCCTAATGTTATCACTAGTTAGAGACTCCACCTTCAACAAGGATCTCTTATAAAATCCCACATGTCTTCTAATTACAATCTTCTTAGTTGCTAAACTCCAAAATCTATACTTCTTCACTCTTTTTCAATAAACTAACAAAATATGTTTGCTTCCCTCAAGCTTCACTTATCATGTCTCTCATTATATATAGAAGCTGAACAACTTACATTTTAAAGAATGAAATACATACAAACTTACCTTTCTTTATCTCCCCGAGGATCTCTAACTTTAAGAAATGGAAATTGTGCAATTGATGAGAAATACCTACATAGATAAAGTCTCTATCCAAAATTGCTCTTTTAAATCAACAATCAATCTCAAGCTCAAATCTCTCTCCCACAAAATTCGACCCACAACCTCGGCCACTCCATGACATTGTGAATCCATAGGAATATAAACATCACTAGCTACGTTGTCGGACCTACATAACTAGTGAGTTCTTATGACTAAAATTCACTACTATTGCCATCTTTGAGAACTTTCAAATGCTTTGTCGATCGCTTCTCTATCAAGGTTTCCACTTATGAAAATGAGCGAATGGTTTGTCTTTGGTTTTCATGCAATAGATACAGAACTTCCATGAGAAATGATCCACAAACAAGAGAAAGTAATATGATCCATCTAAAGTTGCAATTATGGTAGTTTTCCATACATAAGAATGATCATACTTTACGAACTCAGTACCTCTAGCTCTTCCAACATAAAACGTGAGATTCTTCTTATTCCAAAGAGCACAATCTCCATAAAAGATAAGTTTTCTTTCCTCATGTAATGTAATTCATCGACAAATAAATTAATTGACTAATTAACTATTTCTTTGTAGCAAAAAAAAAAACAGATTAGAATTTTCGCCAAGTGAGTAACATTTTACCATATGTTTTTAACACCTTCCTATAGAACCACTAGCTACAAATATTAATTACTCATTTTTGTAAAATATATATATATATATATATATATATATATGTTAAGTAATTATAAGCTATATGTTTAATTAAATAGTTAACCAATGCTATTGTTCATCAAATATACATGTTCTATGGACAAGTTCGTATATATTTTTCGTAAATCTATTTCCAAAATTTTGAGAGTTCTATCATGTGCCAACCAATATATATTATATGTGATTATTTGAGTTTATAAATTTTTTATTTGTTGTACGTTAATCGTCCTGAATTTGTTAATTTGTTTTGAAAAGAATATAACGTTGAACGACTCATTACTTTTTACAGTAAGGTTGTTTGTGGTTATGAGTTTTGTGTTTATATAAGATCTTTTACCATCATGTGAAGAATGAGATGATATTGTAAAAAAGAGGGTATGGAAATAATTGGAAAAAAAGAAGATTGCATCTTTCAAATTTTCAGATATGAGTAATCATAAACAACTTAATGTAATATGTTTTGTCATTATATCTCGAATTCAAAAAATATAAGTGTTTGTTTAATATACATTTAGATTCATACATGTATTAAATAAATGTTTCATGTTAGACATACATTAATACATTTTCAGCAGCTGTTGAAAATATAATAAATACACGTCCAACAACAACTGAATATGTATTAAATAAGCGTTCAGTTGATGGTGTGTTAATTTTTTATTTTATTTTTCATCCTTGTAAGTTTAAGTTCCTTCATTATCACATACAAGTGTGTTATAGGCTGCTATGCAATTATTACCGTCCTAATTGAATGATACCAAATTGAAACTGAGATATATGACTTGCGACGAAGAATGAGAGTCCGCATTGCAAAATTGGTAAATGAATATTAACAGCGAAGAACAAGTGTCCAGTGTCCACAATGCAAACAAATGTTAACAAAGAAGATCCATACCGTCTTTAATGTTTTTATGTACATCATGCTAACAGCCTGCTATATTCTTCTTCCGCAACAAACAGTGTTTTGGAAAAGTCGTTTCTATTCAGCAGAATATGCGATTCTTTTGCTTTATAAATTTATATTTTTTTCCAGAACTTGTCAAAAAATTAAATAAAAAAGTACTTGCTTTTGAGAGAGAGAGAGAGGGGAAAATTACGAGTACCGCTTGGTCCAAAACAAAAGTACTTCTATCCCAAAAGGAACCTTCACGACAACACATAAAGCACCCACTACAGCACCAACTGCTTTCAATGATTCAGTTCCACGATAATTTATTTCTACCATCAATCTTTAATTTGCTATTAAGCAACAGTTAATTCATGCCAAAATCGCCAAAATCCCGCTGGAAGTTCTCTTTCCATCGCTCTCCTTCCTCCTTCCCCTCCTCACCGTCCCCAAATTCCACTTCGGTTACGGTAATTACCGAACTACCCCCACCATCTCCACCGCCAAGCTTCGTATGCTCGATTTCTTCCTCTTTAATGTCCGACCCCGTCATCCTCCCTTCCGGCCACACCTTCGACCGCCGCTGCGTCGAGGCCTGTGTTCATTTCAACTTCGACCCAGTCACAAACGCCCTTTCCGATTCGCCCCTCAATCTCAACTTAATCCCTAACATCGCCTTGAAATCCGCCATTACCGATTGGTGCGATCGTTTTTCGGTGCCTTATCCTTCTAATCTCTCACCTGAATCTGCTCGAAGTTTGGTCGGAAGTTTGATTATGTCTCAGAAATCGGTTGAAGAAGAGGAAAGGTTGCGGCTTTCCCCTTCTTCTTCTTCCTGCTCCTATCCATCTTCGTCCTCTGTTTCATCTATTTCATCGTCTTCCGATTCTTCCTTGGTAGTCGACAACGACAGCAAAAAATTAAACCCTGATACTGAATCTGCACTGGAAGAGGGGATATTTGCAAAGCTTAAAAGTCCACGAATTTCAATGAAGGAATCAGGGCTTGTAAGTCTAAAAGAGTATGCAAGAGAAAGTGCTCACCTCAGGCTGTCACTCTGCACGGAAAGAATTTTGAAGGCAGCTGTTCCATTAATCAGTTTCCCAAATCCTCCAACTATTCAGGCTAATGCTACAGCTGCCATTATCAACCTCTCCATGGAGCAGGTTAACAAAGTTAGAATTGTGAGGTCAGGTGCATTGCCATCTATAATCGATGCACTGAACTCCAACTACTCAGTAGAAGTTCAGTCCAATGCAGCTGGTGCTTTGTTTAGCCTTGCATTGGACGACAACAACAAGTTGGTAATTGGGGTTTTGGGAGCAATTCCTTTACTTGTTACTCTATTTTGTAGTGATGCAAATTGTTACAGTGCACGTGTGGAAGCTGGCATGGCACTTTATCATCTATCCTTGGCACCGAACAATATTTCCAAGATCGTAAAATCTGCAAAGGCAGTTAAGCAAATACTTAATGTTGCAACTTATTATAACGAGGAGAAGAAAGATCATGATGATGATAGAGTACAGAAAGTGGCCATGATGATGTTGGCCAATTTGGTAAAGAAGAACGAAGGAAGAGCAGCATTGATGGATGCAGGTGCTGTGAAAGCAATGGTGAATAGATTGAAGATGAACTTGGACGTGGACTACTGTTTGGATTTGTTGTATGAGATGAGTAAAGGAAGTAGAATGAGGTTTAGGGTTTTAGCCAATGCAGCTGGAGCCGAGAAAGCTCTGATGGAGAACAGAAATGTAGAGGTAGAGGTATTGAGAAGGATGTTGAAAATTGTACGAGGTGGAAGCGAAGAGATAGGAGTGATGTCATTGTTGGGCTTAAGAGATGAAGTTGAACAAGAAGATGAAGTTGGAAGTGTTGTTTCAGACGGACTGCTGTCCTTTAGGAGGAGGCAACACGACGACTTTGGTGGTGATTCTGGTCCCAATTCAGCCAATTTCTAAATGGGGTATCTTCTTGAACTTGTTATCTTTGCACTAGGTAGATAGTAGCAAATTAATGGATGTCGAGCTTTACATCTGTTGTCCAGTATTCAAAATGAGATGTGAAGCGATTCGCATGATTTAGATTTATCATGCGATGATGTGTGTTTATGAGTTTTTGTTGTTGGGACACGGATCACTACATTGTATAGTAGTCTCCACCTCAGTTTGTTGGAATAAATCTTTGAGGACTGGTGTGCTAATTTTAAGTGATCTGGTTAGCAATCTCACTACAAGCATTTGTTTTGCTGGTTTTACGTTAGTTGATGATTTGAGCTTTTAAATGATGTATTTGGATGTGCTTAGCTTTTAAGTTTGTATTGATATTATGTATATCACTTCTTGTGGAAATTAATTCCTTCACTGTTTTCTGGCTGGTTCTTGGATGCAAACAATTTGCAACTGCTGCTTGGATAATGAATGGTCTTTTGTTCATAGATTGAGGTGATAAATTTAAAACGTTTTGTTGGAGATAAATGGATAAGGTATGAAAATTTGTAGGAATCATCAAACATGATCATGTATGTTGTAAATGTTTCATGAATATAGGACTATAGGGGAAAAAAACTCTCAGTTGCAAATAGCAAGCTGTATGCAAAAATATAATATGAGAGTGAGCTATGTAAGTCTGCAATGGTGCTTATAAGTCTATAACCAATTAACCATGATCCAAATCAAGTTGATCTGAACCAAAAGTTCTGGTTAGTGTGGATTTTTTTGAGAGAATTTGATATTGCACATACAGCCATACAGGTGTGTACAAATGCAGTTGCTTAATGGATAAGTTATAGAGTTGGATGATTTGCCTGCCTGTCATCCTATTTTAGGGTTGATTCTGCTATCCTTGGCAGATATGCGAAGATACGAAGGATTTACGGTGCCAAATTAATGTTGTCACAATACCCCACTTATCTTCCTCCTCTTTTGAGGACGCATTTACCTAAAATACAAGACATTTCAGGTTTTATGGTGATGATAACTGACAAATAAACGAGATCATGATTAATAATCAAGGATATTAATAATCATGTATGACTGCCTATCTTTGCTAACAGCTACAGATTCTTCTAATTTACTTTTTTTTTTTTTTTTTTTACTTTAGAGCTTATTCAATTTGTGATATAATTTTGTTTTCAGGGAAGGGATGCAATTTTTCCGACATGGTGCTAAAATAAGGAAGAAGATCACCTGATCGTCCCAATTCCTTCTGTCCTGTTGTGTCGAATCAATCAAAACACGGAGATTTTTACAAAAAAATTAATTCTCTCTTAGTTAGGTGGTTTTTTGCAAAATTTTCACAAAATCAAGTATTTTGATTGGCTACTTTGTGAGGACAAGGATGATGAGACCAGGTGATTTGGTCCCGCTAAGATAACACTACTGAACACACTAAAATCTATCAATTAACCTGGTTGGTTCTAAAAATGTAATTCATACACCTTTAAAATCCATAATTAATTTGTAGTTATTTTAACGTTCAAGTGCGTTACAAAACTAGGACTGTTAATGGGTATTCGTAAAATTCGAAATCCGTCCGCATTCATATCCGAAAAGCGGATAAATATCTGGCATTCGAAAAAATGGACGTAGATATGAAAACATCCGCATTCGAAAATTATCCAGTAGTCTATATTATATGCACTTAATACATATGAAACGATCAAAACTATTTATTATCATTATATTTTTTTATTTTTAACATTTTTATAGTCAATGGAATTGGAATTTTTTTTATGTTAGATTAAAATTATATTCGTTTGTATCTGCGAATGCGGATATCCATTATTCGAAAAAAATTCGGATGCATACACTATCCATGTCTAAAAGCAACCGTTGAGCAAAAATAAACGGACAAATTTTCAAAAGACGTTGGTTTTTCAAACTATTGGCATAAATAAGCTAGTTTATAAACTATTTGCAATTTTGTGCTAGTTTTGGCCAGTTCAGCGATGAGCTGGCAAGTATTTAAAAAAAAATATTACGGGGCGCATCAGTGAAATGCGCCCCTTCAAAATTACATTGGTGCATCTGCCAAATGCACCAGTGTAATTTTTTGTCCATGCCTGGACACCAAGCAGCAGTAGCTTTGCTCATTTGTCTCAAAACAAATTCGAGCTAAAAAAACCCAATTTTCTAACATTCCTTCATTCACCTCAAAATTCATCAAAATCTCCTCAAAATAGATCATGCACGGGTTACTTCATTGGTAAATAGGTTTTCTAACATTCCTTCATTCACCTCAAGATTCATCAAAATCTCCTCAAAATAGATCATGCACGGGTTACTTCATTGGTAGATAGATGGAGAGCCGAGACTTCAATCTTCCATTTTCATACTGGTGAAATTACCATCACATTAGCAGATGTTAGTTGTCTTCTAGTTGTTTCAGTAGAAGGAAATCATGTTACTATTAGACAACTAAGTAATTATGAAGATATTTGTCAAGAGTGTTTAGGTGTGATTCCACCTTGAAGTGAGATAAGAGGTGCAACCGTTTAGTTGACATGGCTTCGCGATATGTTTGCAGATGAGCCATCAGCGGATGCTTCAGATGTAGAAATTGAATATCATGCAAGAGCTGTTATTCTACATTTGTTATGTCGTCGTCTATTTCCCGATCATCCTAAAGGATGACTAAACCTTTTTTGGTTTGTTCTTGAGAAATTTGGATGAGTCTGCACAATATTCTTGGGGCAGTGCTATATTGGCAACATTATATAATAAGTTAACAAATGTTGCACTCATGAAATCCAAATCCATGGCTGGTTGTCTTTCGCTTTTACAGGTATAATATGAATAGATATATTTGTTATATACTCATATGTAATATTTAATTCTAGTATATTCAAATTTTTGATTGATTTTACAGCTTTGATCATGGACACATCTTCCCATTGGTCGTCCAAATGTGTCTTCATCCATACAGATCGACAGGACATTGCTTTATAGTGGTAGGTAGTAATTTCCAACTACATTTACATATGTGTATTTTTGTACTAATAAAAACCTAATTGTTTAATTATATAACTATTTATAGAGGTTGTTTGGTTCAAGGAGTTGGGTTGAGTCTCCAAAGCAGGTGGCCACTTATTATCGCGACTAGCTCGACATGTTAACATATGAAGCTGTTATATGGAATCCATACACACAGGATGTGCTCGTCGATCTTCCACAGATATGTCTAAGTGGGATGCATATGTGGCTTTGTAAGACACCTGTCATATGCATGCGAGATGTAGAGATGTACAATCCTGATCGAGTGATGCGACAGTTTGGTCTTCATCAACACATACCTGATCCACGCGAACCAAAACTCAATTTGGAGTTTGCTATCATTCAGTGGAACGATAGACATAACCATATCGTACGCCAACAGTTTCCTACTATTCCTATTTCGAGATACATGACTTGGTATTGGTCGATTGCTCGAAGATTCATTGTTGTAGATCAGACTTCTCACGAACGTGCATACACCACTCGTGCACCGCTTGAGCGAGATGTGGTAAATCTTCATATTATCATGATATTTTTAGTTCGTTGGCTTGAATTGTTCGTTCACTTGAAATATGTTTCTAATTTTGAATAAATAATTACAACTTGTAGGTTGATGTACTAGAGACGGTAGGAAGAGGGTTGGACGATATCGGACATGGTAGAGTACCCGAACGAGAAGTTCAACCACGGTGTCTTGATTTCAAGAAACTTATTGATACACTCCTTTTAGACTTCGATTAGCACGACCAAGCCCTTCCGAATAAACTATGCAGACTAGAGAGCGAAGAACTAAAAAAAGCCAGGATACACATCTATCGTAAGCCGTTGGATCTTCTCAACCACCACCTACTCAAGAAGATCCAACTCAACTATGAATATTACTATTTTTAGTTTAATATTAGTTTGCTTTTGTAATCGAACTAGAACTTCTACTTTAATGCGAGTGTAATCGAATTCTAACTATGTTATGGTTGAAATCGTTTAATGGTAATTTTATTTATCGGCTTTTATATGGGTAAATGTTTGCTATTATTTAAGATTGGAATATTGTGTGGTATAAATTGAATTGTTTGACGGTGAAGGAGTTGGTGAAGGATGTTGCTGCTTGTTGTTCAGGTTTGAATAAAAATTACACCGGCGTATTTGGCAGATGAGCCAGTGTAATTTTGAAGGGGCGCATTTCACATATGCGTTCCGTAATTTTTTTTTTTAAATACTGGTCAGTTCATAATTGAGCTGGCCAAAACTAATTTGTAAACTAGTCTATTTATGGCAATAGTTTGAAAAACCACCGTCTTTTGAAAATTTGTCCAAAATAAACTCTGAAGGGGAAGTGCACTTTTGTTGAAGGCGACAAACTCTCACAATTTCGATAGTTGGACTTTTAACCATTGATGTCAGTTGATTAAATGCATAAATAAATAACCTGGATAACTTAGTTCACCTCTGTGGATCGCAGATGTATCTTTCTTTCATCTTAAGGTGTGCGTTCACACACCGTTTAGCTGGGAAAATAAAAGCAAAAATGGAGAATTACTCGGACTTATTTAAGGTAAATCGGGTTTAATTGATACGTCAACAGATGTGTTATTCATGTTTCCACTCTTGAAAAAAGAATCAAAGAGGCGGATCTTATAATTATATACCTATCTTGAATTTGAATTTGATTTAATATCAAATTTTAATTAAATATTAAAAGTAGTAATTAATACTTAAATTAATAATGTATTTTAATTAATAATATCTGAAAAATAGTAATAAGCATTAGGAATTCACTAGACTCTAATCAAATTTGTGTTGATGGATGCCACAACTTACAAACTCTAATTTTTAGCTTGTCCGCGAATGCTTCCTCTGCATAGATGGCAACGCAGCGTTGACATCACGTTTGTGTTACAAAAAAATTTAATCAGAAAAGATAGTGTAGAATTGGTTTCGATGAACTATCGTGTGAAAGTCTTACTTACGTACAGGCCAATAATATGTGCCTTGGGAGTCGAACTCACAAACAGACATGTTACTCCTGTCACCAAGCGGGATTTAACTTTCATTTTCAACCTCAAATTACCAATTTTATAATGGTGCGTTTTCAACAAATGAAAACGGACATTTAACTGAGGAAGATTGTTAAATGAAAATTGCGTTTACGGCTACGAATTAAGGTACCGTATATTCGAACGGATATTTAATTTATGATTTTAGTTTAATTGATTTATATTTAGTTATGTAATATTCCACTAAACCAAACTAATACATTTTAACTTCAAATACAAAGAAATAAAATAAACTAGAAAATTTAACCCATACCAACATCGATTATGGAACAGACACAATTGTACGACATAAATACAAATATCTCATTATCATGCAATGTTTTCGTCGTAATACTAAAAAATAAAATTCTCAAAACGAAAAAAAATATCCTAAAAAAATATATGTTGTAGGCACGGTAAAAATAAACAGAATAGCAGAAATAATTATCTTAAAATAAGCTCGAACGGATCGAAAAAATTTTGAAATGATGGAAAATAGGTTGTTTGGGTTGCTGTCAGGAGGGAAGAAGCTGCGTTTATATGGGGGGATGGGAGCCGAAAGATGCAGCAGTTGGAGTGAAACGGCACGATGCGTCCACACTTCGGATGTCAACGTATAAATTTCCTTAACCGGCCGAACGGTTCAAATTTTGAATTTGGAACGTTGGAGTGTGCGATGCGTCGGAGGTATCAAAATGTGAACATGGCTATAAATGACTGCGAACGGCAGCTAAACTAATATGCGTTGACCCTCAGAAAAAATAAAAACACTTTAAAATCCAATTTTAACTAGGTTGAACTGATGCGGTTTTAATTGCATCTAAAACTGCATTGGTCAGATGTAGGATTTACCATATTGATCCAATGACCTGTGTTTCAACTTTAAACTTTTTTGTTAATTTGATTTTCATACGAATTCATTCGTCTATCGATAGAAGTAGGTCTGTCAACAAATGCTTTCGGATGCGGATAGTATCATATCCGCATCCGCATCCACATCCAAAATTATTTTCGGATATCGGATATCCGCATCAGCGGATACGAACAGATATCGGATAATTATTCTATCCGCCAACGACCGATAAATCAAAAATTATAAAAAGAATATTTTAGTTTAACGTAAATATTTTTCAATCACATTAATTATAAAAGTACTACAAATTAACAAATATGATAATAATAAATAGTTTCGAGCGGTTACCAAGCATTAAGTACATATAATATAAATTATTAACTTAATATAATAACACACGAATATCTTTCAATGTACTAAAATACACATAATTTGAACTGTAATCTTTACAAAATCCGAACAGATAATTTTCGGATATTGATGTCTTCATATCTACATCCGCATTTGTTTTTTCGGATATCAGATATTTATCTGCTTTTTCAATACGAATGCGGATGGATTTTGGATTTTTTGGATATCCACTGACATCCCTAATTAGAAGCAACATAAGCTTTGTAATTTAATAATCAAAACAGTTTGTCGATTCATTGTTTTTGCAAACTACTATTGTATGTTAAAATTTAAATTAAGACGAGGTGTGTGTTCTTAGCAATGGAGTGAGGACAACAGTTGGTTATAAAGAGAAACTACGAGCATGGACTGGTATTGATTTTACATATAAATGGCTATAATGGGGGATTTCTTTATGTTAAATTATCATTAGGAGATGGATGGATCACCATCCAAATTCCGACCTTTATATTATTACTGGTTTTAGTTGCAAAGGTTGAATATAAGCAAAACAACAACAATAATAAAATGAATGAATGAATACTAGTAACATACAATAAGTTCATCCATAAGACCTAGTTGATCTTTGTCGAAGCTCTAACCAAATTTCTCCTTAGAAGGATAGATGTGGATGTTGGATCTGGACCAGCCTGCAAGTGAAATGAGTTGATTTCAAAACAATTCCCTATTTGAATCATAGCGAACCTATGAAATCTAATGGGTTTTACTTGCGAAAGTCGTTATGTGTCGAGTAATATGACGTGTTCTGCTAAATTAAGACTTGTATACCACTAGCTTAAATAAAGTCTATATAACTAATCACTAGTAGATAAGCAGCGGAATAATAAAGTAAATAAAGTAAAAATGATCACACTAGATATTTTTATACTGGTTCGAACTTCCTGTTCTACATCCAGTTCCAAACTTCTTTTGGATTTAAACAACACCCTCACTTAACCTGGAGAATAAGTATATTACAAACCGGCTGAGCTGTCGAACATGACTTTGTACCTGAAGATCTCCGACAGGACTTCGACTACAAAAAGTAGTAAAGTATTTGACTTTGTGTGTTCTTGAATAACACGAATGAGTCGATAAAATACACCCTTGCTATAATCTTTTTGAGATGATGATTTGAACGTGCTGATTTAGGAAGTTGAATGCTTTGTAATTCACATGACCATTGAAAGTCAAAAGTAAGTTAGAATTGGTGAGTGAAAAAGGTAGATTTCAACTCTATTTGTAGTTGTGAAGAGTTCTAGTTGAAAGGTTACATCCATTAGAAGGATGACAACCTTTGGAGAAGAAGATAACTCTCTAGAATTTGAATTTCTGTGAAGAGACGCTTCTTCTCGTATAGGTCAGCTGGCTGAATTTAGAAATCAGATGGCTGAAATTATACAGAAAAAGACATAAACAAATTAGTTCAAAAAACAGCTATTTCAGACGGCTGAAATTAAATTTCAGACGTTTGAAGTTTGTTCCAGACATTTGAAATTATATTTCAACCGTCTGAAATACCATTTTGCAGTGTATGTTTGTTTTCTACCTTTTTAATTTTTAAATTGTTTTTGAAGATCTTAGTTTCTTGTTTAGGGAAAAATTTAAAATATAATTTTTTTGAAAGCAAATCTTCAAAGCAATATTTGTGTGCATGTGAAATCATCATATATGAGATTGTACATTATAACCAAATCAAGTATAACATACGACAAACTATATTTTTGTCTTCAATATTTGAGCTTGATTTCAAAGTTGACCATTATTTTTGATACTCATGTACTGCAAGTTAGTTTAGAGGTTCTTTTGCATAATTGTATAGTTGTTATCATTAAAATCCAACAAGAGAGGCTCTAACAACTTGGTCCAATCTTGATAACTTAAATAAAATTCAATTATATTTATCTTTCCGATTTAATTGATAAATGGATTAATTAAAATAAATATGTATACGATTTAAGAGTATATCATTGTACACATATGTGTATAATGTATATGTGAAACATAATAATGTGTACATGGTTAATGTATATGCATGTAAATATTCGGATTTGCATCTACAATGTATACGTTCGCCATTTATGTACGCATTGGTTGTCTAAAAATATCATTTAAATATATACACAAATACTTATATGTAATTTTGAAATATGTGTGTGTGTTAGCTTTTAAAATATTTGATTATATTTGACTAAGTTAATAAATTTTAAATTCAAATTTTAATATCTACAATATATAGTTTTGACTTGGTAAAATATTTTAAATTTCATATTTAGATCAAAAAAATAATTTAAAATGTCTTTTGATTAATTCAAATAAGTATTTCAAATTTTGAATGAAATCCTATTATTGCTAAAAAAAATTTCAAACTATTTGAATTTTATAAAATAATAAAAGTGTCTGATTTTCAACAAAATTAAATATTAAATTATTTTATTTAAATTTTATTTTTCCAACTATAATTTTTTTATGTAATATAAAAATGCAAGTTATTTATTATATAGTTAACATATATATATATATATATATATATATATGTTATACTATAAACATTATTAAAATTATTCAATGTAATAATATTAATATATATAGTTTAGAAATAAATAAAATTGTTGCAGAAACATATATTTTACATATACATGATTTTATAAACATTTTAAAATTATATAAGACATGTATATAATTTAAAAATAGTAAACATGACTTTTTAAATTATTAAAAATTGATTTTAAAATTTAAAATAATATAAATAGAATATATCATGGGAAAAATGAAGTGTTTTTAATTTTTTTTTAAATTAACATGATTTAAACAAGAATATTAATAATATATTTTCAAAGAAATATAATAGCATATAATAATAGGAGACAGTAGATGCACGTGTGATATTGTTGTGTATAATACACACACAATATAAACTAAAATTAGTTTATACCATAAAGGGCAGCCATTGAATGCACATCAATTAGTGGGATCTCTTTGATTCACCTTGAATCGATCATTGGATGTCGCAATGATCGAGTTGTACTGCCAGATTCACTTCAATTTAATATGATTCGTGCTTTAGAAATTTTTGAAAACGAGAAGGAGTAATAGTGCTCACGGCTAGGATCGGATGGGAGGAACGAAAAGTAGAAAATGTGGAGGCGAGCTAGGTTTAATATGAAGAAAAGCGAAGACAAAGACTCCTTCTTTTACTATTTCTCCTTCTATCGAGTATTCAGATCTGGATCCAAAATTCAAACCCCACCTCCTTTCCCTTCAATATATATTCGGCCATGATGGAGGCTTTTATGGTCCAATGAAGCTACAAAGCCCGTTTAGCAATTAACATCATTTAAATCGTATTTAAATGCACATTGTTATCATATATCGGTACGTACGTATATAACTTTAATATACACACCTAAATAATTACTAATGGCACCCAAAAAATTACCAATAGCACCCAATACATCAAGTAAATAAACAAATAATATTTCATAAACATGAATTAATTTGTAACAATTTATAAATCAATAAAATCATGTGGTATTTCGGAGAATTCACTAACACGATTGCGTAGCTTGCATTTGAAAATTCAGTCAGTGATTAATATCGAACAGTTTTAGTCTTAATGTTTACATGCCACTTTAGTTACTGATGTGATAGTTTGACCGAGTTCGTTGCTTATACATCTTTATTGGTAAAATCCAATTTCACATTTTAAGCGTTGCCTTTTAGTAACGATTATTTACACCGATTCTCTTCGTCAACACTATATAACTTTGGAATTTATGGAATTTTTTTAAGTCAAAATTTCAATATCATCCATGTTCAACACGGTTAGTCCAAAGTGTTTGGTTAATAATAACATTTATTATTAATTGTACCACCATATCAGAGATTTTGACTTTGAGTACTACTGTTGACTGTGATACTAACTTCATACAACCAAGGAGACAAATTCTCTATTGAATAGTTTGTCACAACCAGTGCTTCATTCAATGGTCGCCATGTCATGATTTAACTATAACCAAAGTGGAGTATCCCCATTGAAGCTCTGTTGTATTTTTAAGTCGAGAGAACTACGTAATATCATCAGTTTAAGATTTTCTATTTGACTTAGTTGTTATTGACCAATTGGAAACTCTCGGGTGAGTTATTCCATATTTATCCAACAACCATCGGTACGTAATCTGTAACACCCCATAAATTAACAGATAATTAATAAAATAATTAATTAAGAGAATAATTATTATAAGGGTTAAAATATGAAATTAACCATTATAATCTGATAAGTATCTGGGTGTATATTTACTTATTACAATGTATTAAATGACAACTCATCATGTTTTTTTTTCAAATAAAGCTTAACTTGACTGAATTATGTAGGAAAGGGAAAAATTGGTCGGAGACCTATAAAATGAATGATACAAATCCTTTCTTTAGTATAATATAATCCATTGCCCACACAAATTTAAAATAAAAGCATGAGCGCTTTAATAGTGGTCGTAGAATAATCAGGAAAAGATAAGTGTAACATTCCCAATTTTGAACCCCGAAGCTAAGCGCTAGAGATGCTGCAGTCATCTACGTGAAAAAATACGGTAATGATAATGGTATCCAAAATATCGGAAGCACAATGAATATGAAATAAAATCAACAAAGATTTCAAAACAGCTTTTCCGATTACATTTCAAATCAATATTTCATATTCAATTACATAATCCCAAAACGTTTCCTAAGTTTTGATCAAATATAATTATTACAAATTACACCAAGAGCAACATATGAAGATGCCCCTTTGGATGATCAGAGTACTAGATAGATAGACATATCGGTCATAAATACATCACAATGGAAATAATACTAAATAACTCCTACATAGCTAGCTTTGCCTCATGCACGTCTTCGGAAGCTAATTCGTCCAACTTACTAAACTTGAAAAGTTCTTAACTCTCAATCTACTCAAATTTAATTTTGAGCACCCGAGAGTTTAAGGAGAAAACATAAACTTCAAGTTAAATATAAAGCCTAGTGTGAATAATTCTATTACATCTCGGTTTACTAATATTAAGTGAGACCACGCCGCTTAGCGGAACGAGTTTCTCCTCACTAATATCCTTCTAAAATCATATCTTTTGCAAATCAAAATCTTACAATTAAACTGATTATAACAACAATAGCAAAAACATATATGCATATAAATCAGGTAATCAATGAAATATCTGTCCGAACATTATACTTTTATCTGGCTAACTACTAACCACTGGCGGACTCCGGCCTACCACACATAATAGATATTCTAACTTCTGTTAGATACAATACTGGACAATCTGTCCTTAACTTACTTCTCCAAGGGTCAACTGATCCTAATGGTTTTGCGGGCTCATCAATAACCTACCTCTACTCTATGTATTCCTTTCTGTATGTAACATCATTTTAGTCTTACCTGTAACAGAGCCCTACACACTAGAATTTTGGACTTATATTAGCTAGGGGCTACTAGCTAAAGTACAGGACGAGACCCCATACCAGTCCCATCTGGTCTTCTAGTATCCGAGTCAAATACTTAGGGTTAACCACCCTATTCAAATTTCATTTTCTTGAAAACCATCTTTATAAATGATTTACCCTTGAAACTATATGTTTATAAAATAAGGAAATCATACTATTTGCTTTACTCAAAATACTTATGCCATGATATATGCTTTACAAAACAATGTTGATGAAAACCTCATATCAATAGGGTTCTCTATCCCTTTGAAATAAGTTAAAGCCCTTTTTAACTTAGAAAACATTAGGCTATAAGCCAAAACAATATCTTCGAAACCATTGTTTAAAACCTTAAACAATCCCTTTCGAAATCATAGAAAGCATCCCTTTCGAAATCTTTGCTTAAAACCTTAGACATTCTCTTTCGAAGCCATTAATCATACCTTTTGAAACACTTAAAACAAACCTTTTCGAAACACTTAAAACATACCTTTCGAAACACTTAAAACATACCTTTCGAAAGCATTGGGTTCAAGTAAGAAGTTATGGAAGCATAGCTTCAAAACCAATTAAAAGTATTACTTTCGAAACCATTGGGTTCAACATTTAATATAACTATAGGGTTAAAGAGAACAGAAGCGAAAGCATCACTTTCGAAAGCATCGATCTCAAGTAAAAGAATTGGGGAAGAGAGCAAATTCGAAACTACCCTTTCGAAACCATTGCCTTCGAAACTATTAGTAAAAGCAGCTAAGACACCCCTTCGAAAGCATTGGGAAGGCGGCTTCAATATTAAGAAGATGAAAGCCTTCATTTCGAATACAATGTTTTAAGGTTATAAAGAAAAGCGGCCTCTAACTATGTGAAAGATATGTATGCGGCAGCTAGGGCATCGAAGGGGTTCAAAAGCGGCAACCCTTTCAAAAGCTTCTTTTTTAAAAAACAAAGGCAAGTTAATGGATTCGAAAGCTAATAAAAGTGGCTTCAACCCTTTCAAAAGCCTACTTTCAACAACGTCCATTCCTTCGGCCTTTCTCTAATACACTATGTACCAATTGCTCGATACCATGTGCATTGGTTTCGAATGGATGCGGAAGGGTTAGAGGCAGGAGTATGGTGTCAGAAGCTAGCAAGGTTAGGTGGCAAAGACGTAATTTGCATGAAAACTGCAATTTTGCTTATTAAAGAAAATACTTTTCACCTCCATCAAAATATGTCAAAATCTTATTAGATGATAAAACTTTATCAACCTTTTTTTCAGAATTTCTACCGAAATCAATTTGGATCCTTTTTAAGATAATTTAACATTTAAGCCATTCTCCTTAACAAAACATTTAAAACATTTAAGTCCTCTAACTTAAATAATTTATTAACTATAGTGAAACACTTAGGAAAAATCTCCAAAAATCACAATAATTCACATTACATATGTTTTCTAACACATATAAATTTCAGTCTCGAAAACTTTATCTAATTACTTTAAATAATTTAAATTCGAAATTCACTATTTTCTCTCTTGGAAAATCCATGATAAATCCATAATTACTTAGAAAATTGTGAAACTTAACCCACTTTTAAAATAATATTTTTGACCATATATAAAAATGCAACTCATTTGGATGCCATTTGATAGTTTTTCTAATCCAAACATTTCATAAAATCTATATTAAACCATATAAATCATCAACAAGCATATATATATATATGTATATGTATTCAATTTAACAAACATAACATGGCATATTATTTGCAAACATAGTTCGGATCTAACTTGAAACCGAAATCATTATCAAAAGTGAGGTTAAACTAATTATTCACCTTGGTTTTGTGTTAAGAAGGTTGAGGTTTGCCCTTAAATTGTTTTTTTTCAAGCTTTCTACTTGAATCCTAGCTTATCTTCCCTTTAGATCTTCTTAATAGTGGACCGCTGAGTTCCTTTAGGGTTTTAGTTTATTTTATACTTAAAATGAATGTGGAATAAATAATGGAAGGGCTTAGGGTATCGGAGTAAAGGCAATCCCCATTTTAGCCTTACCATATTCCTCATACTTACTTATTTTTAGTTCTCTTTTGCTAATACATTCATTAAGGCACGACTACTTCATAATTAACAAATCTCAAGCTCATAACTATCTACATTATTTTATTTAATTTATCCAATTAAATATTCTAAATAATGTTAGTCAAAATTAGGTCATTACAGACTCCCCTCCTTAAAGAATTTTGTCCTCGAAATTATGATAAGTTACTCACAACAATCAAACATAAAGGTAAAATATACCATCAAACATGTCAGGATAAATATCTCTAATCCTGCTCTCGATTTCCCAAGTATAGTCTCTCTCGTCATCACTCCACTGAACTTTGACTAATCTGACTGTCTTGTTCCTTAGTCTCTTCTCATCTCTCACAACTATACGAACTGATTTTCTAACTATAGTCATATCTGGTTCCACTACTAGATCCTCTAACACAGTCGGTGTAATATTAGTCTTTGGATCTCGAATACACTTCCTTAGATGAGAAATATGGAAAACATTATGGAATCCTACCAAACTATTCGATAACTCTACTCTATATGCGAGTTTCCCGATCCTTTTTATAATAGAAAACGGTCCAATGAATCTTGATGCTAATTTTCTTGATTTTCAAAATCTGGTCACTCCATCCATCGGTGATATTTTGACAAAAACATGATCTCCTGCTGAGAACGCTAAGTCTTTCCATCTCTTAACAGCATAAGTCTTCTGCCTAGACCAAGCTTCCTTTATTTTAGCCCGAATTAACTCAATCTTTTCTGAAGCTTCTTTAACTAAATCCGGACCAAGAATTAATCTATCCCTGGTCTCTAACCAACAAACGGTAGATTTACATGGCCTTCCATACAAAGCTTCAAACGGTGTCATCCCTATACTAGTCTGATAACTGTTGTTACATGAAAACTTAACTAAGTGTAGATTGTCTTCCCACGATCCTCTGAAATCTAGCACACAAGCTCTTAACAAATCCTCTAAGACTTTATTAACTCTCGTCGTTTGCCCATCTATTTGTGGATGGTAAACGATACTCATCTTAAGCTTGGTACCTAAAGTCTCCTGTAGACTCTTCCAGAACTCACTAGTGAATAAGGAATCTCTGTCACTTGCTATAATACTAGGAGTTCAATGTAGGCTAACTATATTCTTCATGAATAACTTAGCTAAATCCGGTGCTGTTATGGTCGACTTAATGGGTATAAAGTGTGCACTCTTAGTCAGTCTGTCCACTATAACCCATATACTCTCATTTCCTCTATTCAACCTTGGCAACCCATCTATGAACTCCATTAAGATAGAATCTCATTTCAAGACTGGAATATCCAAAGGCTGAAGTATCCCACTCAATTTATGATGTTCGGCTTTTACCTGTTGACAATTCAGATACTACCTCACCCATAAGCCTACATCTCTCTTCATACCTTCCTAGAAGAAACTCCTTTTCATATCCTAATACATCTTAGTTCCTCCCGGATGAATAGTGAACTTCGAACGATGGCATTCTCTAAGGACCTCCTTCCTTAGGTTTTCTACATTCGGGACACGCAATCATCCCTTCTTTCTACACTATCCTCTCTGGTTAAGACTAAAATCCTTCAGATCATCAATCTTCATTTCGGCCTCTAGCCTTCTAATTTTCTCAACTAACATTGGGTCATCTTTTTGCTTAGATGCAATCCTTTCGATCATTATTGGTCGAACTTCTATACATGATAACATGGCAGTTTCTTAACTAGAACTAGCCTCAGATCTCCATTGTACTCCGCATGTAGTCAATGCTTCTAAATCTTTCCACTCAGCTATCATTTCCAATACTGTGTTTTGATGTTTTCTTCTAGCAACCTTATTTCCTTTTCCTAGTGTGTACTCAATACTAAATTCGTATGCATCTATGAACTCTAACCATCTCTGTTGTTTAATATTCAACTCCTTCTAAGAGAATAAATATTTTAGTGTCTTATGATCTATAAACAACTCGAATTGTCTCCAAAAAGGTAATGTCTCCACACCTTCAATGCGAAAATTAGCGCAGCTAATTCCAAATCATGAGTTGGATATCTAACCTTATGCGGTCTGAATTGTCGAGAAGTATAGGCAATCACTTTACCTCTCTGCATTAACACAACTCCTAATCCTGTTCCACATGCATCCGTGTATAACACTAAGTCCTGATTCCCCTCTAGAACAATTAACACATGTGCATTAGTCAATAAATGTTTCATTTTCTAGAATGCCTCCTCACTCTTATCAGTCCAAAAAACTTTACGTCTTTTCAAGTTAGCCCAGTCATCGGTGCTGCTATCCGTGAGAAATCCTTAATGAATCTCCGGTAGTGGCCAAACAACCCAAGAAAACTCTTTATCTCAATCATTGTCTCGGGTCTCTTCCACTTGTTCACTGCCTCGATCTTAGTCGGATCTACTATCAATCCTTTCTCTGAGACTACATGAGTATGAAACTTAACTTCTTTCTTCTAGAAATGACACTTTGAAAACTTCGCATTCAACTGATGCTGTCTCAGTGTCTTAAGAACTATCCTAAGATAAACTTCATGATCTCTTTCACTCTTGGAATATATCAATATGTCATATATGAATACTAATATAAATCTGTCCAGATGTTCCCGAAAGATTCTATTGATCAAGTCCATGAAGAATGCTGGCACATTAGTTAGTTCGAACGACATCACTAACCATTCATACGATCCATATCTGGTCCTAAACGTCATCAAAGGAATACTATCTTATGCTACTTTAATTTGATGGAACTTTATTGCCAAATCCAACTGAGATAATACTTTGGCTCCACTCAACTGGTTAAACAAATCATCAATCTTAAGTAATGGATATCGATTCTTTACCGTCTTCTCATTTAGCTTATGATAATCGATACACAACCTCAACAATCCGTCCGGTTTCTTAACAATTACTATGGCTGCTCCCGAAGGCTAACTGCTTGGTCTGATAAAATTCTTACCTTCTAAATCTACCAACTGCACCTTTAGCTCCTTCATCGCGGTGGGTATCATTCTACTTGGCGGTCTACTCACAAGTTTAGCTCCTGGTACTAATCTATCCGAAAATTAATGGCTCGTTTCGACGGTAGTCCTATCATGGGCTCAAAAACGTCTGTGAATTCTCTAACAACGAAAACTCAATTCAACTCGTCTTCTTTGTCCATAACGCCCAAAAAAGCATTAACCTCAAAATTAGGGTTTTCTACGGAGTATATAATCCGATCACTACAACTAGGGTGTCTAAGTGATATTTTTCTATCATGGCAAAATATCCTGGCATCGTACTTACTTAACCAATCCATACCTAGAATAATTCCGAACCCTATGAAATCAAATACATGCAAACTGTAAGCAAATATATGACCTAATAATTCAAACTCTAACTGGTCACATCTCATCCCAAGTGTTGCGTGCCCTCCTGTTGGATTCACAACCCTTAAGGATGTAACTAGGTATGAAGGTTCTAGGTTAAGCTTATCTACCAAATAATGAGATATAAAAGAATGCGATGCACCAGTATCAAATAGAACTCTAACTAATACACATAATCAAAAGCGTACCTCCCAACACAACTTTTCCTTTCTCCTTTCCTTTGCTGTTGGTCTTGAGGCAGCTGGTTCCAATGTAAACACTTTGCCCTTTCCATCCTTGGCCGGTTCTTTAACCTGGTTCTTATAATGTCCAATCTGATCACAGTTGAAGCATTTCACTCCTTTCTTGTCAGCAACCTTCTTTGCTTTGTCTGTCTAACACTCGTGAGCAAAATGTCCCCTCTTGTTGCACTTGTACCAAACTACATTGGCCTTCCCTTTCTTGGCTGCTCCTCCTCTCTTAGCTTCTTTCTTATGGTAAAACTTTCTCTTCTGGTTCTGCCCATCTTAAGTTTCCACTGCTTTGTTACCATTAATGAAAGCAAGCATCTCCTCATTCCTCAAAGCCATCTCAACAAACACATCGCATGGATCCCTAATATGTGGAAAAGTTGCTTTAGAAAGCTCGGTCTTAATCCGCGGATGAACTTCTCATTCCTTATGGTAATTGTATCAACCGTAGCATATCCATATCTCGATAATTCCTCAAATCTAGTAGCTTACTCAAGCACTGTCATGTGTCCCTGCACCAACTCAGCAAAGTTCCTTAGTATAGAAGACTGGCGATCTTTGACATGAATCTTTCCTCAAACCTCCTTTTGAATTCCGCCCAAGTCATAGCCTCTTCATCTACTCCTACAGTAACACTGTTCCACCAGTATAGTGCTGCTCCTTGCAACTGTCTAGATGCCAATCTCCTTTTCTTCTCATCGTTAAGTCCTAAATCAGCAAAAATCCTTTCGCAATGAAGCAACCAAATCTCCACTTCAATTGCGTCCTCAGTCCCGATAAACGGTTTCCCTCCAAGCCTAGCGTAGTCTCTGCTCAATACTGCATAGTTATTGACCACCGGAGCTTCTTGATTTCCTCCTCCAACATTTCCTCCGTCTAATCCCGTAGCAGCTCTAGCTTGCATCATGTTGATGAAGAACTGCTACGTAGCTCCTATATCAACTTGCGGCGTTCCAGCACCCACATTAGCAGCTCGTGCCTGACTTGAATTCCTTCTAGTGTTTGGTCTGGCATTTCCATTGGTTCCTCCACCAAGGTTAACTCTTCCGTTCCTAGCATCCATATCTTACTTCCTTAAAATCTGCATTCGAGTCTTTGTAAGATACAAAAGAATAGCCTAGATGAAAGAATAGAGATAAAGCGTATACTTATGTATAGAAAATGCAAGTACGTTACTATAGCGTTATCCCATACCCTAATTTTTTCTCTAATATCTTAGGATTATTTTATCAAAATCATTTTAAGTTTAAAATTTATTTTAAGGTTTTATAAACTCATGCTCCGATACCAAGTTGTAACATCCCCTATTTTGAGGCCCGAAGCTAAGCGCTACAAGTGCTGCAGTCGTCTATACTATTAACTTCTGGTGACATAATACTGTAATGCTAATGAGATCCATAATATCAAAAGCACATAAATATGAAATAAAATCAATACAGATTTAAAAACAGCTTTTCTAGTTACATTTCAAATCAATGTTTCATATTCAATTACATAATCCCAAACCGATTCCTAGATTTTGATCAAATATAATTATTACAAATTACGCCAAGAGTAACATATGAAGATGCCCCCTTGGATGATCAGAATACTAGATAGATAGACATATTAATGATAAATACATCACAGTGGAAATGATACTAAACAACTTCTACATAGCTAGCTTTGTCTCCTGCATGTCTTTGGAAGCTTATTCGTCCAACCTAGTAAACCTGAAAAGTTATTAACTCTCAATCTACTCAAATTTAATTTTGAGCATCCGAGAGTTTAAGGGGAAAACATAAACTTCAAGTTAGACATAAAGCCTGGTGTGAATAATTCTATTACATCTTGGTTTACTGATATTAAGTGAGACCATGCTGCTTAGCAGAACGGGTTTCTTCTCACTAATATCCTTTTAAAATCATATCATTTGCAAATCAAAATCCTGCAATCAAACTGATTATAACAACAATAGAAATAACATATATGCATATAAATCAGGTAATCAATGGACTATCTATCCGAACATTATAGTTTTATCCGGCTAACTATTAACCACTGGCTGACTCGGGCCTACCGAACATAATAAATATTCTAACTTCTGCTAGATACAATACTGGATGATCTGTCCTTAACTTACTTTTCCAAGGGTCAATTAATCCTAATGGTTTTGCAGGCTCACC
Organism: Allium fistulosum; assembly: GCA_030737815.1. Lineage (NCBI taxonomy): Eukaryota > Viridiplantae > Streptophyta > Magnoliopsida > Asparagales > Amaryllidaceae > Allium > Allium fistulosum. The sequence goes on from CM060902.1 coordinate 220,189,140, forward strand.
AATAACATACCTCTACTCCGTGTATTCCTTTCTGTGTGTAACATCATTTTAGTCTTACTTGTTACAAAGCCCTACACATTGGAATTTTGGACTTATATTAGGTAGGGGCTACTAGCTAAAGTATAGGGCACGACCCCACACCAGTCTCATCTGGTCTTCTAATATCTGAGTCATATACTTTGGGTTAACTACCTTATTCAAATTTCATTTCCTTAAAAACCATGTTTATAAATGATTTACCCTTGAAATCATATCTTTGTAAAATCAGGAAATCATACTCTTTGCTTTACTCAAAGTACTTATGTCATGATATATGCTTTACAAAACAATGTTGATGAAAACCTCAAATCAATAGGGTTCTCTATCCCTTTTAAATGAATTAAAGCCCTTTTTAACTTAGAAAACATTAGGCGATAAGCCAAAACAATACCTCTAAACCATTGTTTAAAACCTTAAAGAATCCATTTCAAAATCATAGAAAACATCCTTTTCGAAATCATTGCTTAAAACCTTAAACATCCTCTTTCAAAGCCATTAATCATACCTTTCGAGACACTTAAAAACAACCTTTCGAAACATTTAAACCATACCTTTCAAAACACTTAAAACATACCTTTCGAAGGCATTGGGTTCAAGTAAGAGTTATGGAAGCATAGCTTCGAAACCAATTAAAAGTATTGCTTTTGAAACCATTGGGTTCAATATTTAATATAACTATAGGGTCAAAGAGTACAGAAGCGAAAGCAATACTTTCGAAAGCATTGATCTCAAGTAAAAGAATTGGAGAAGAGAGCAACTTCGAAACTACCCTTTCGAAACCATTGCCTCCGAAACTATTAGTAAAAGCGGCTAAGACACCCCTTTCGAAAGTATTAGGAAGGCGACTTCAAATATTAAGAAGACGAAAGCCTTCCTTTCGAATACGTTGTTTTAAGGTAATAAAGAAAAAGCGGCCTATAACTAATGTGAAAGGTATATATGCGGTAGCTAGGGTATCGAAGGGGTTCAAAAGCGGCAACCCTTTCGAAAGCTTCTTTTTAAAAACAAAGGCAAGGTAATGGATTCGAAAGCTAATACAAGTGGCTTCAACCCCTTCGAAAGCATACTTTCGACAACGTCCATTCCTTCCGCCTTTCTCCAATACACTATGTACCAATTACTTGATACCATGTGCATTGATTTCAAATGTATGCGAAAGGGTGAGAGGCGGGAGTATGGTGTCGGAAGCTAGCAGGGTTAGGTGGCGAAGACGTAATTTGTATGAAAACTGCATTTTTGCTTATTAAAGAAAATACTTTTCACCAGCCATCAATATATGTCAAAATCTTATTGCATGATAAAACTTTATCAACCGTTTTTCAGAGTTTCTTCCGAAACCAATTTGGATCCTTTTTAAGATAATTTAACATTTAAGCCCTTCTCCTTAACAAAATGTTTAAAACATTTATGTCCTCTAACTTAAATAATTTATTAACCATAGTGAAACACTTAGGAAAAATCCTCAAAAATCACAATAATTCACAATAAATATGTTTTCTATAAATTTCAGACCCAAAAACATTATTTAATTATTTTAAATAATTTAAATCCGAAATTCACTATTTCTCTCTTGGAAAATTCATAATAAATCCATAATTACTTAGAAAATTATGAAACTTGCAATCCACTTCTAAAAATATTTTTTTTGACCATATATCAAAAATGCAACTCATTTAGATGTCATTTGATAGGTTTTCTAATCCAAACATATCATAAAATTTATATTAAACAATATAAATCATCAACAAGCATATATATATATATATATATATATATATATATATATATCCATTTTAACAAACATAACATGGCATATTATTTGTTTAAGCTTGAATCCTAGCTTATCTTCCCTTTAGATCTTCTTAATGGTGGCCGACCGAGTTCCGTTAGGGTTTTAGTTTTGTTTGTGATAGTTAAAATGAATGAGGAATGAAGAATGGAAGGGCTTAGGGTATTGGAATAAAGGCTATCCCCATTTTACCCTTACCATATTCCTCCTACTTACTTATTTTTAGTTCTCTTTTGCTAATACATTCATTAAGGCACGGCTACTTCTTTATTAACAAATCTCAATCTCTGAACTATCTACATTATTTTGTTTAATTTATCCAGTTAAATATTCTAAATAATGTTAGTCAACATTAGGGTCATTACAATAAGAAGAAAAGATTAAAGCTAGGAAACTAGAGACTTCATTAACTATGGAATCTAAATGAGTACTATATTCCCTAATGTCTCTTTCTTCTCTAAATATCTCACGGTCAAGTCAATATTGATTGTTGTTTATTCTTCTTTTAATCCTTAAGACCCAAGAATTTAATATGATGATAGAAAACTATTATTAGAAGTGGGTTTTGATTTATAGAACATTCCTATAAAAAAATAAATTGTTATGAACTATTAGAGGATCGTTTAATATGGGAAATGATTGAAATTAGGAAGTTTGAGAAAAGATGTAAAAGCAATTCGTTAATTTTACAAATTGTAAGTGGCTAAATTATACTTTGATTATAGTTAATAATAAGATACGATTTAGGATCGTAGTTGGGTATGAGTTGAACCACTTGAAGTTAAACACTATTCAACAAAGAAGTTGTTTCCATAGAATAAAAGGTTAGTATCACTATAATTAGTACTCAGTCTAAAGTGAAAGCCATCGGCCAAAGCAAATCAATAGATAACTATTATTGGATTGAGCTATGGACTTTAATCGTTGGACTTTGCAATTAATTATGGATACTATTGTAGTTTTGATCACTGATCGAGGCCTAGATATCTAAGTGAAATAATGATGATGAAGAGAACAAAATATATTGTTTCTCAATGGTGTCGCTTTTAAAAAAAAAGAAATTGTATTTCACTTAGATTATCCTTAAGCAACTGAACTCGTATCTACTACTTCATTTTAGCAAAGTCTGCACAGGTTTTAATATTCAAATTGTTTAAATACTATTAAGGTCTGAGTTCACACTTGGGAGTCACATAAATGCAACTCTCAGCTTTCACCCAAAAATGAATTAATGAAATAATTTATAAAAGTTACAAATTATTATTGTGGAGAAATCAATATAATGTTTATATCAATTAATTTATTATTTTATTATTAAAGGGCTTAAAATTAATTAATAAATATATAACTGTTATATATTCATTTAGTTATTTTTGTGCCAATATAATAATTTAAATGCAATAATATGTATTATTTTAAAAGTCATTTTTTGATTATTCTAAAAATAAGGCGGGTTAAAATATATGTAGGTTTGAACTAATTAAATATGTTTAATTATTTAAGTGAAATAAGATCTCACTTGTCATGGGTCATACCTTGAGAAGTAGATCTACGTAAGATATTTTGCATATCCTTTTGATGCTATAAATATACTTAGAAATGTCATTCAAAAAGAAACACCATTTTCCTTCTCTCCCATTGACAAATTATATCTTATGGTAAACTTTGCAAATCCACCATTAAGTTTGAGAAATTTTCTCTCCAAGGAGAAGCTAGTGGCTCAAGGTGTTATTATCCGTCTGATTTATAAAGTAAATCTTATTTTGATCATCATTTCCAAATATGTGTATGTGTACTAAAAATATATTTTGAATCTCTTTTGGAATTTAAAATCATTCATATATATTTAAATTCAATTTATTTTTAGTTTTAAACTGAACTATATATATAATGTTCATGGTATATTGTTCACTATGCACAACATGTATATCATCATAGGCGACTATCATCAAAGCGATAAAGGTAGGTGCAAATTGGCGCAACATCGACAAAATGATATGTTGGTAAAGTAGGCTAAACTTCCGATGATCTATGGAAATGGAAAGGTGATTTATCGACATTGACATCACGAATTAAAGTTTGAATAGTCCATCGTCGAAGAAAGCAAGTTGGGTACCGAGGAAAAGCTTAAGTTGAGGGAAGAATATCAGTGGTGTTGCGGAGGCTCTATTAGCCTCTTGCAGTAGAAAATTGAGGCAGACGAAGGCTGGGGTTTTAGAAGAGAAGACGAAATAATTTATATGTCTCTATTTTTTTAAAATTACATTCTACTCCCATATGCTTAGACACATATAACTCACACATGCAAACTCTACATTCCATGCAACCGGCATTGTTGAGTTCACTACAACAAAAATACCCTTTAGCAACTGCTAAAAACAATTGTAATAGGTCTATTACAATGGGCGGTCGTCTGTCATTATCTCCGAAGTTGTAATAAAACCTTATTTATTTTACAACGATCTTCGGCAGTTATAAAATAATTTTTTACAACTACCTAAAGTAGTTGTAAAAGACTATTGTACAACTGTTTTTAGCAGTTGTAGAAGAAGTTTTTTTACAATTGCTATTGACAGTTGTAGAAGACTTTTTTACAACGTTGCAGTTGTGGTAAAAAGAATGCAAAATAAAAAAGTTCTAAACACATTTTGAAACTAAAGCAAAAACTATATTCTAAACACTATAAATATTCATCTACATTATTTTACACTTCATCGCATAGATCAATCCTTATTTCCAAATAAAATAAAGATATTGACTCAGGAGCAGTTCAAACTTAAGCATGAAATACAAAAACATTCATTCAAAGAAATAACATATCTGACCATTTCCTTTACACAATTTTTGTTCATCAAAAGTTCGATCGGTGTCACTCCAATGCCAATTAAACACCTCAAGCAATCTCATTACTGAGTTCATTACAATCAATCAAAGATTTAGACATAAACTCTCTTTAGCAAACACCTTATCACATGAAATAATCAACTACCACAACTATAGATTCGTCTCTATATCAATCTCATTGTTTCAAAATTACAAGTTTTCAATGGCCAATGCATAGGAGATAAGCTGAAGATTCACTCATCATCGACATACCGCATCTATATTCCAACATTGCAACAGAAAAACATAGCAGTTTACTCAACTAACTACACAAACACAGCTAAGCATCAAACCTTACGCAACCATAGCGCACAATTTCATAGCAAGGAAAGCCAACATACAAAAAAGCCAAGTTTTTTGGGTCGAAACTTCTTCATCAAGCAAGTACTATAGAACCCCAGATCTAAAACGAAAACGTAATCTAACATTAGCTCAGGCCTTCGACGTAGGCAAGACTCATCGTGACAACAATCAACAATTACTAAAGCAGGCACATACCTTCTCAAGATCTCACCAACTACTGACAGCAGTATGAAGACAGGAAAGAGGTACGTAGAAAGGCGATTTAGATTGAAGCTGATGGCGGGTCACGTGCGACAATCAGTGGAATCGAAAGGCAGACGGATGCAAATCAAATTGTGAATCGACTCCATCGTCATCAGCATCGCAACAATCAATGGATCCATATTTCAACAGTAGGCGGCTTAAGTTTTTCCTTAAAGCCAGTGAATTTTTGTTGAGGCGCAACTTTGGCTGAGGGGAGGAAGAATTTGGGATCAATTTTGATTTAGGAAAGAGTATGGGAGGAGGCCCATGTGAGGAAGTAGAAATAAAACACGTTAATTATTTTGGAGCTAAATTTTCATTACTCCGGTCTAAATTTCATGCTATTGCACTAACATGTCATGGCTTACCGCCAATTTTTCATAGGTCATAGTCAAAATTTTATCTAAATGTATAAAAATAAACATTATAAGTTAGAATTAATAAGTAAAAATTTATAATAAATATGATATGAATTTCTTGAAAATTAATTTTTATTAAAATATTAAATATTGCTTTTTAATTATTATTAATTATTACTTATTACTTCTTAGTTATAATTGAATATTAATTATTAAAAGTTAATTATTATGTATATGTTACCAATTATTAATTATTAAATACTTAATAGTAATTATTAAAAACTAATTACTATTTATTATTTATTAATTATTAAGTATTAATTATTAATAGTAATCATTAATTATTATTAATTTGTAAGGTTATTATTAAATATTAATTATTCTTAAATATTAATATTATCAACAATTAATTATCAAATATTAATTATAAAATGTTAGTTATTATTAATATTTAATAGGCCTCTATTACAACTAGCAAAAAAGAGATGTTGAAATAAATTTATACAATTTTCTGATAAAAACGTTATAATTATTAATTATTAAAAATTAATAACTAAATATTAAATATTACTTCTTAATTATTGCTTCTTAATTATTAATATTAATTATTACTTTTTAATTCTTAATTATTAATATTAATTGTTAAAAATTAATTTTATTTGTTAATTATTAATAATTAGTTATTTAATAATAATAATTATTTATAATTATTAATTATTATATTAATTATAATTCTTAATTCTTAATTATTAAAAAGTAATTCTTGTTTATTAATTATTAATTATTTAATGATAATAATAATTTATTATTATATTAATTATTGATTATTGAATAGTAATTATTATTATTAATTATTTTATATTTGAAATTGGTTATTATTATTTAATGGTAATTATTATTTGTTATTAATTATTAAATTATTAATTACTAAGTATTATTATTTAATTATAGTTATTAATTAATTATTATAATGAGCAAACGAAAAAGGTTGTAATGGGCGTATATTACATTGGCTAAAAAGAAAAGTTATTAAAAATAGGTATCTTTTAAAACTGGCAGAAAAGAAAGGTTTGAATAAGAATCTATTACAACTGGCAAAAAAGAAAGGTTGTAATAAGCATCTATTACAACTGGAAAAAAAGAAGAGTTGTTAAAAATAGACATATATTACAACTGGCAAAATAAAAGATTATTTGAAAATGTGTATATTACAACTTTTTGAAAAAAACATTGTAAAATAACCTTTATTACAACTGATATTTTATGTCAGTTGTAAAATTACAGTTATAATAAAGTCTTTTTGTTGTAGTGGTTCATATTACAATTCTAAACATGTTGGTATTGTTAAACTCTATATTTTACATGTGTATATGACATCATAAAAAGGACACACACACACACACACATATTTGTGTGTGCATGCGCGTAGAGGAACTCTCTTGTAGAGAGGAACTCCATGATGATGGATACGGGAAGGGAACATGTTCGAACCGGCTAAATGTCCATCGAATTGGAAAATAGCCGATCGAATTTTAATTAAAAATAACCGCAAGCGCACGGTGTACAATTCTAGTACGTGGCGAGTACGGGTCGATCCGTAGGGAATTGTTAGATTTTAAAATTCTATTCAATCAAATTAACCAAGATTTGAGAGTGTTAAGTTAAAAAATTTGTATAAACTAACAAAAGAAAATGGATAAAAATATGAGAGTTTGAAGGCAATTTAGAGATAAATCCACTCTCTTGATCACATAAATCAACAGAACACGAAATTATGATCTCTCTTTTTTGGTCATTAGTGAATTCAATTGATATGTTTATCATAAGTATGGAATATTTGTGCTATTAATTAGCCCAATATAACCCATCAAACTATAACACACCCATTAAACCACTTGCTAACTCTCATGAAAAATGACAATGGAGTCGAAAATAAAATCTATTTTAAGCATGGCCTATTAACCATTTATTAGAAATATAGACCACTAAATTTTGATTTCAACATTCACTACATTACCATAATCGTATGTAGATGAAGAGGTAATTTGTATATGTGTTTGTTAAAGCATAGCCTATTTGGTGTCAACAATATAGGCTATCAAATTCAAAGCTAAAATAAAAAAAATTAACCCATTCAAACATTGCCATTAAGCATAAAAAGAGATCACAAATTATCAAAATGTTGAATCTACATGATAAGAGACTTCATTACCCCTAAATTGAAGGGGTTTAGCCTCTCATATTTGTTATCACTTCAGCAAATGTAGGTTGCAACATGAAATAAAAACAACAAGAAATGAGCTAAATAAAATGAAAAGAGAACTAATTAAACTAAAATAAAGGCCAATCTTCTTGCATGAAATAAAACTACACTAATTGCATAAAGTAAAGAACATGAAATAAAAGAACAAGAAGTAAAATTGCATAAAAAGAAAGTTACATGAAAGAAGAAAATGACTAAGTAGCCATGAAAAAGAAAAAAGAATTTTTGTTTTATTTTTGGGCCTAAAACTAAACTAAAGAAGAGGCTCAAAGGCTAAGAGAAGAGGAAGTTACATGAATATATGGGGTATTTATACATGTTTGGAAACCCTAATCATATTTTTAGGAACTACCCAAACTATCCTTGAGGTAGTGTGGCCACCAAGTTATCATTAGCATGAGATAATCCTCCATTTAAATATGCATGAAATTTTAATGGCCATTGGCATGTGCATTAGCTCCTAATTTGTACATCATGGTAAGTGGGTAGGTGGGGTCCTTCATGTTTCATGAAATGAATTATTTCCATCTTCATTCCTTTGTATCTTCTTGTGCATGCATATTTTCCATGAAGCCACTTGTAATTGAATTCAGTTTCCTACAACATAACATAGAAATTTCCAAATAATTTTTCTCAAATTAATATATGCACAAAATGACCATTTTGCCCCTATATGAAGGTGAATAAATGATGATTTGAATTTTGGTTTAAACATGTTAATATACCCAATATGATCATTTATTTAATTTAATTAGATTAAATATGGAAGTAAAAATATGCACATTTACGTGCACATCAAATACCCCCACACTTATCTTTTTATTCGTCCTCGAATAAAGAAAACTAAGATAAATCCGTTTTCATAGGGAGTACGATTGCATTGAGCGTATGCAATAAGCCGTTAAACCTCTAGGTTTCCCTAGTAGGACGAGTGTTGTCTCGTGAGGGTTTTCAGCGGATACTACCCACAAAATCCAAATGCAATATGAAAATATTTACAAAATGAAAAATTCCTAAATTCAAGATTTATTTACAAAGATATGAATGCAGGTTTTTGAAAATATTTACAAACGAAGGATTTACTTTTAAGTCGACACAAATAAGTTAAATTATGTTTTGGTCATTATTAAGAAATTTTAGTCCTTTTACTTGTCAAAATTTCCAATAAAAATTAGGTTATCATAACAAATAGACCCAAGTTTGACTAGTTGTTTTGGTTGATAACATAATGCAACTATGAAATAGATCCTTAGTTGATTTTCAAAGTTTATCAAAGTGGTATTTTCATTTCTTTTGAATAACAAGTCAAATCAAATAAGTAAAATAGTGCTTGGATTTCAATTGCTTACTCTCTTTTATTTGAAAATTTTATTGATATTGACAATATTTACATATGCCTAACTCAAATAAACTAAGACCAGATATATTACCCATGCACTGCCTTTCGGGCTTACGTGAGGAGAATACAAAGCGTAGCGAGTGAACACACAAGTGTGAACACCTATCGACCGTAGGCGTTATTAATAAAAGAATTTTTATGTACATACACCTAACTCTGATAAAGCGAGACCAGATATACTGATCATGCACTGCCTTTCGGGCTTACGTGAGAAGGGTACAAAGCATGGCGAGTGTACACACTTGCGTGTAAACACATGACTCTTGGTGTTAATAAAAAATATATACATATATACAATTTTTTTTGTTGTTTTTTAAAAATATTTTTTTGTTTTTTTTGAAGAGAGAGTTTTGCAAAATCATCTTAGCACTATTTAACTTAGAAGATAAAAATGTTATATCCTTTGCTTAAAATCCACCACTTTTTTAAACAAAGATTTTCAATTAGGATATACTTCATAATTATCGCCCATGAATCTTCCTATATACTAGTTAAACCATTGTTACTTGTAATCAAACTTTATTTTTATTTTTGTTGAGACAAATAAATTTTCAAAATTTTTAATTTAATAACTAAAATCCTATATTTATCCTATAGTGTTTGTTTAAAAGTAAATCAAAATGCTAAAAGGAAATTTTATTTTGGGATTTTTTTAATTTTTTGTTTGAATATTTTTAAGGTTTTGGAAAGAAAATGCAAAAAATAAACTATGAAAAATTGAAAATTAAAATGACGAGACTCCCCCCACACTTGATTTTGACCGTGTCCCCATAGTCAACCCAAGTAAAAGGAGAAAAATAAAATAAGAATCTGACCTATATTTACATGAAACGGTTATTATTTACAGGACATTAGAAAATAGGGGAAATTAATTTAAAGGACAAAAATTTGTATATTTTTAGCCTCAAGGACACGACCTCAATATTTACCCACAAGGACAAACATTCTCCTAAATTTTTTTCATAAGGACAAACATTCTTTCAAAATTATTCATAGGACAAACATTTTTCAAAACTACTACCGAACTAAAAACTGATACCTACAAACTGCTACCGATAACTACAAACTGATACCTAAAAACTTAAAAACTGATACCTAATGAAAGTTGTCCTTCAGGCTAAAATACTGAAGGTCTGTCATTGAGGCTAAAATACTGAGCAATTTTGTCCTTGACAACAATTTCCTGTTAGAAAATATGCCGTCAATAAGTAAATGAAACGGTCTTTCAAAGACCAATTCATTTGTCTAGTCAAGTATGAGAGACACAGCTTAAGCTCGGAAAACCAAACCATAAATGATTTCAAAGTTGAATATTGATTTGGGAAAACGAAAGTCGTTTTATTGAAAATCGTGTGAGTTGTTTTATTTTCGATGATTTTCGGGGTTGATAGAACAATTGGTTGAAGTTCAAGTTTATTTTCACCAAATTGAAAGTCAAGCTTATCATTGTAAACTTCTTCAGAATTATCGATTGTAAAATCAAAATGGTGATTTAAATCTATCCCTTCAGAATTCAACAACTCATCTTCAAAAAGTCTAAAAAATTTGTGTTCATTAAATTCGTCTTACTTTATTGGATTATCAACAACTTCATTGCATGTATCAATTTCAAAATTAAAAGTTGTTGTATTCAAATTTTCAAAATCAAAAAAGGGAAGATCGAATTTTAAATCGAGTTTCTCACCCTCAAAAGAATTGAAATCCAACCCAATTACCGTATTTCAACAACTTCATTAAGATCTTCATTTTCAATTTCAAAAGTTGTTATTTGAAAATCGTCAATTTTGGTAAAAGGTGGATTATCACTTGACCGTCACACGTGGGTTTTGATTTTGTTGCTCACTTTTTTCATATATGTTTCAAACAACAAATCCATGTGATCTTTGTGAATTTCGTTTATTTGCTTAAAAAAATCAAATTTATAATTATTAACTTGAAAATTTTCAATTGGAAATTGTTGAGAGCAAAAAAATTTACCATCATTTTGATTTAAACAACTCCCATTGCCAAAATTATTTAAACAATTGTTTCCATTTTTGTTTTGATTTTGAAATTCATTTTGGAGTTCAAAATTGAATTGGCATTGGTTATACTCGAAGTCGTTTGAATTTTGAATTGAATTCAAATTTTGAAATCCTTGACTCAAGTTATTGCACAAATATGAATTACACAATTCATATATCCTTTGATTTTGTTGTGTAGAGAGTTCAAGTAAAGACGAAATTATTTTGATGCTATTTTGAAGATTTGAAGGTTGGTCATCATTTTGAATTTTTTTTTCAAAAGTCGAATTGTTTATAGAATAGTTGCCATTAAAATATCCATAACAATTTGGAGTGAAATCATATGGATTTTATTGATTTCAGAACTATTGTAAAATTCTTGCGAATAGGGAAATTCCAAAATTTTCAAGCATGTTTTTTTTTGGATTTTTTTACAAAGGAAAACTATCTACCAAAAGGAATTTATTTTTCAAAAGGAAATTTGATTTTTGTTTGGTTTTTGGATTTTTTCAATTTTTTTTGTTTTTGGAATGGTTTTATAGTTTTTTTGATTTTTGCTTAAAAAAACTAACTCAATTAATTATTTTTTTAGATTTTAGATTTTGATTGAAAAATTTCAAAAGAAAGGATTTAAAAACTAAGTTAACAAATATTTACAATTTTTTTAGTTTTGAAATTTGAAATTATTTTTTAAATATGAATGAATTAATGCAACTAAATGAATGCAAGGCTTAATTACAAATTATCTATCCTAAGTAGCTCCTAAGCCAAAATTGTATAATCACACTTTGTCTTAAATCAAAAAGATAATTCTAAGCCAAGTAACGGGCAGGACTTATCGGTGCACCACGAATCAACATAGCAATGCAACCGAAGTTTTAAGTATCTTCAGAGAAAAAATCACTATAATATTTACGAATCACCGTAATATTTATAAATGGTTATTTCTCTGCCATAACCTAGACACCAAGAAAGTAAATTGTTCAAAGAAGACAACTTGTCAATATACAATTAAGTGTTATCGATGTCTAACCGTTATTATTAGTCAAAATTCTAGGATGAAATGCAAAACAAAAATTAAACGTGTATTAGCAATGCAACTACGAATGGATTTTTGTTTTTGATTTTTTTTATACATACATGCGAATGCAAGCAACCAACAATACAATAAAAAGTGGAGATGAGGGCACGATACAAGAGCATGCAAATTATTAGCAAATTATTTTAATGCGGCAAATTTTTTTATCAGCAAGCAATTTTTTTTAGCAAGCAGGCCCTCTCTTTTTGCGATTTTCTGCTTTGGCAACCTAAAAATAGAACAAAGATATATATACGGTTTTTTTAAATATATAACGATGGAACTTAAAACAATTTAAAACAAACCAAACAAATTTAAAATTAATTTTTTTAAAGGATAAAACAAAACAAAACTAAAAACAAATTAAACAAAACAAATTTAGCAACTCTGTTTTTTTAATAAGGATGGACTTAAAAACAAATTCGACAAAACAACTTATAACAAAACAAATTAAAATAATTATAAAAAAAATTTTACTCAGGCCTTAAAAGTCCTAACCCGGCCCACTACCATTTTTTTTATTTTCACAAACTTCTCACAATTCTCACAATTTAAAATCAATGTAGAGCACCAAACGTTTCCTCCCAAATCGAATTTCACAAATCAAATTTTTTAAGTTGAATTAAAAGAGAGGAAAAATCGATCTAGATATGGAACTGAGGGAGGCGATGCAGTTGTGGCTAATGGTTACGGGGTCGTGGTGGTGATTGGGCGAGGAGATGGTTGTGATTGCGGATGTGCAGTTGAATGTTGGTTTTTGGGTAGTGAATTGGTTCGTGGGTTCGTGAGTTTGTGTAATTGAGTTTTTTATTTTCTGATTTTTTTCTTCTTTTTTTTCTTTTTTTCTTTTTCGAGGCAATTACAAGATTTGGTGGTGGATGTTGAAGTGAACTGTTTGGTGGCAGTAAGGGAAGAAGTGCCGTGGGACTGTAGAGGAGGAGACTGTAGGGGAGGAGGCTGATGTATGATAGAAGTGGTCTTTTGAGTGGATGGTGGGTTTGTTGCTGCTAATAGATGGTGTAACAGTGGAGTGTTTATGAATGGTTTATGATGGAAAGGCTGCTACAGTTTGATATGAGGAGTGTTGAATTGTGACTGGATGAGGGGTGCAATTTGCAACTTGATGGTTGATGGCAGATGTAAGTTGAACTTGTAGTGTCTGTTCTTGGTGAGTTGGTCTGTGCTTGGAACTGTATCTGAGATGATGTAATGGCGAATGTGATTGTTTGGTAGTGAGTAGAGGAATGGTGGTGATGAACTGTGAATAGTTGAGGAAAGAGATGTTGAAACTTGGTGTATGGTGTTGGGATGGGATTCCAACTGGAGACCACTCAAATCGAAACCCCACAAGCACAGCGGAAGATGGGATCGTGGTAAGAAGTGTAAAAACAACCAATCAATATCTCAATTCCAATCAATCCAATCCAAAAGCAATCACAATCCCCAAACAAGCAATATAAAAATCAAAGCAATAACGAAAAATAAATCACACAACGATTTATAGTGGTTCCACCAACGTTGTGTTAGTGTACATCCACGTTAAGAGAGAGCTTTTATTAATATTGATGAGAAGAGTACAAGAGGTTGAATAAAATGATCAAAATTCTAATTAGAAATTGATTTGTGGAGAAGAGAATTAAAGAAAATTAGGTTTTGATGAACCCTAATTAGTGGAGGCTAATCTCTTGTAGTCGCTTTTCGTCGCTTGTAGATCTAGAATCTAAAGCTAGCTTATATAGGAGAATAGAAACCCTAGGCAATGTTTCAAAATTTCCCATGTAGCTATCACAAATCATCACGCCAAGCCCATGCCTGAAAACAGGCGAAAGTCGCCTCAGACGTCTGTCCATATCCTTTGGAAAAAGTTCTCTACAGGCTCAGACGTCTGACCATTTTGGTCAGACGTCTGACTTAAGCCTCTGGAAGAAATTCTGCACAGACTTGGACGTCTAACCCATTTGGTCGGACGTCTGACCTAACTCTCTGGAATAGGTCTGGTGCAAATTTGCTAAAGCGTCAGACGTCTGAATTTTTCCTCAGACGTCTGACGCTGTCAATTCAGCCCACTTCACCTTTTCCCTTATAACTTCCATCTTCGAACTCCGATTTGCGAACCGTTTTCTCCGTTACGAAGCTACTTCCGACCTCTACAATTCTCCATATAGTGTCGCCAAAATTTAACACTCCACTTCGACACTATATCCATCTCCAACTCCAATGGTACCATACCATCAATGACAACCAATAACACCAACTATCACTTCTTCTACCTTCAACCAAACATGAATGCTTTCCCAATGAGCTCTGGCAAAGCCTCCGCCCATTGCACTCCACCAACGAGCTCAGGCAAAGCCCCCATCTGTTAATGAAGTGTTGAAAACATCCAAATCCTAAGCTATCTCACCAAAGACTAGCACTTACCAAGAAGATAGAACCTCAATCTCTTACCGATACTCTTCCCCATCTATCACCAAGCTCCTCCCTTAGCCATGCCACCCCGTGGCACCTAGCACTTCTCCAAGCGAATCAAGTTCGAGCAATGCTCGAACTTCCCAACCGGCAATGCCTTAGTGAACATGTCCACCGCGTTATCCTTTGTGTGCACTTTCCGAAGATATACTTGCTTATCCCCATCTATGGCTACTAGAAATGACTCTCTCACCTCAATATGCTTAGTCCGTGAGCTAAACGCCAAATTCTCTACCAAGTGAATAGCACTCTGGCTATCACATCGAACATCAACACTATCATGCCCGAATCCCAAGTCACACAACAATCGCTTCAAATAGAGTACCTCCTTTGCCGCCTCCACCGCGGCTATCAACTCCGCCTCCGTAGTGGATAAAACAACTACGGTCTGCAATCTCGATCTCCAACTTATGGCTGTACCCCCAAGTGTGAAGACATATCCGGAAGTTGATTTTCTTCGATCCCTATCACTGGCGTAGTCCAAATCACAATAACCAACCAACTTGCAATCTATCACCTTAATACCTCCAAAAACAAGACCATGAGATGATGTGCCTCTAAGGTATCCTAATATAAGCTTCACAGTTTCCCAATGCGATATCCCCGAATTAGCCATATATCGACTAATCATCCCGACGGCATTTGCAATATCGGGCCTTGTACACACCATATCATACAATAGACTTCCAACCGCACTAGCATATGGTACCTTTGCCATATAAACCTTGTCTTTCTCCAAGATAGGTGATCCTTTACTCGAAAGCTTCATATGCAAAGGTAAAGGTGTATTTGACGCCTTTGCATTCTCCATGCTAAATCGGCAAAGCGCTTTCTCAATGTACTCCTTTTGAGTTAGTTTCAACTCAAAATGCTTTCGATCCCTTATAATTTCCATGCCCAATATCCTTCTTGCTTCTCCAAGATCCTTTATTTCGAACTCCGATTTCAAACTCAGTTTTAGCTTGTTGATTTCATTCTTATCCTTAGAAGCAATGAGCATGTCGTCCACGTACAAGAGTAAATACACCCAGCAATCATTTCTCAACTTCTTGAAATAAACACAAGCATCCTTGATGCTTCTATCAAAACCATTTTCAAGCATAAAATGCTCGAACCTCTTGTACCATTGTCTAGGTGATTGCTTTAAACCATATAGTGATTTCTTCAACTTGCAAACCAAATTTGACTTACCATCCACAACTAAACCTTCCTGTTGCTCCATGTAGATGTCTTCATCCAAGTCCCCATGCAAGAAGGCGGTTTTCACATCAAGTTGCTCCAACTCCAAGTCGTGAATAGAAACTATAGCAAGTAATATCTGGATAGAAGTATGGCGCACAACCGGTGAAAATATCTCATCATACTCCTTTCCCTTCCTTTGTGCAAACCCCTTAGCCACTAACTTAGCTTTGTATCTCCTATCGTCCTTCACCTTGTATATCCATTTGCACCCAATAGCACAGTTTCCTTTAGGCAGTGGAACCAAATCCCAAGTTTGATTCTTTAACAATGATTGCATTTCTTCCTCCATGGAACAAATCCATTTCGAGCTATCACTCGACTCCATGACGTCATCAAGGTCCATCGGCTCATCTTGGACTACATGAAGAGCATAGTCCAAATTATCACAAAAGCTAAGATAGTTCCAATCACCATATCTTTCGGGTGGCCTTATAGTACGACGACCAACCCGAGTAGCAATACCATCACCCAAACTCCCTTCGGCTCCACCTTGAACTGAGTCTTCTCTAGAATCATGCACATTACCAACACTACTAGAGGAACCCTGTGGACTATATGGACTATGTGATGTAACATCAACCGCTACCTCCTCGCAAGCATCTCCAACTACGCTACTCTCTCTACTCCTTGGACAAAATGTGGAAATAATTTCCTTCTCCTTTGATTCATCATGAACCAAATCCGGAACATCCGATGAGCTTCTATTCTCCTTGAACAATGCTGACTCATCAAAAGTAACTTGACGAGAATTTACTACCTTCTTTGTTTCCGGATTCCAAATCCAATAGCCTTTTACTCCATCCATATAACCAAGCAAAATCCCCTTGAAAACTCTAGGTTTAAGCTTATCATTTCCCGGATCATGCACATAAACAGGACTACCAAACACACGAAGATACCTCAAGTCAATGCTCTTTCCCTTCCACACTTCCTCCAGAATTTTGTTACCAATAGCTGACCACAGAATTCGATTAATAATATGCACTGCGGTTGACAAAGCTTCAGCCCAAAATCCCTTCGCCAAACCCGATGTCAATCTCAAGCATCAAGCTTTCTCAAGTAGAGTACGATTCATCCTTTCCGCAACACCATTCGACTGCGGATCTCCAGGTGTAGTAAAATGCCTCTGAATACCATGATGCTTGCAAAATTCTAAAAAATCTTCGGAAACATACTCTCCGCCATTGTCGGACCTTAGAACTTGCACTCTCATTCTCAACAAGGGCTTTCCATGATTTGAACTTTGCAAATGCCTCCGACTTGGCCTTCATTACATACACCCAAACTTTCTGAGAAAAGTCATCTATAAAAGAAATATAATAGCGAGCTCCACCTAAAGAAGCTACATGTGCCGATCCCCAAACATCCGTGTGAACATACTCAAGAACCCTTCTTGAATCATGTTTTCCATCACCGAATGAAACTTTAGTTTGCTTCCCCATGATGCATTCTTCGCAAAACTCTAACTTGTTGAAACATTCTCCATCGACCATCTCCCTCTTTCGAAGAACATCCAAACTCCTCTCCGAGACATGACCTAACCTCAAATGCCACAATCTAGTCGCATCCAAGCCATGAGAACTATCAACTCCTATACAAGTTTCGCCTTCCACAGTCACTCCTTGAAGCAAATAAATACCATGACTCCTAGCACCCTTCATCACCACAAGCGCACCCTTTGAAACCCACAAGCTATCACTCCCAATAGTGATCTTACGACCTAAATAATCCAGCTGCCCCAAAGAGATAAGAGACTTCCTAAGTCCCGGAGCATAACGTACATTAGTGAGAGTATGAACCACTCCATCAAACATCCGAATTTGCACAGAACCAATGCCTATCGACTTACAAATAGCACTATTTCCCATAAAAATTGAATTTCCTTCTTTGTCGATGTAAGAAGAAAAACAATTCCTATTTGGCATTATATGATAAGACGCCCCCGAATCGAGCACCCATTCGCTACTTGAAACATCTGATGCTACCGTCGGCAAAACATCTACATCTCCCTCACCAACTCCACTCTCCACCGCTACTGATGAAGATGCTACTTCCTTCTTTGCCTTCTCCTTTTCCGGACACTCATTCTTCCAATGACCTGGCTTCTTGCAAATATAGCACTTGCCTTTTCTTTCCTTCGACTTTCCTCTCCAACCGGAGTTCCTTGATTTAGAACGCCCCCGGTTCTCCTTCTTTACATACCTCTCCTTCTCCACAAATAAACTATGACCATTACTAGCACCACTACTTCCATCACCTAACTCCTTCATTTGATCCCGCAACTTCTCGCTAAGAAGACCCGTCTTGACATCATCAAGAGTCAATGTATCGCGGCTATAGATCAAACTATTTGAGAAACCTGTATAGCGATCCGGCAATGAACACAACAATATCATCGCCTTTTGCTCTTCCTCAATCTTCAAATCTACCGCCTTCATCTTCATTAGAAAATCATCAAAAGTATTCAAGTGCGCCTTTAGCGAAGTACCTTCCTTCATCTTATAGGCGAAAAACGTTCGCAATAAGATCAAACGATTTGTCAGTGACTTCTTCATATACAACTCCTCCAACTTGTCCCAAATACCTATAGCGGTGGTATCACCACTAATTTCAGAGATAACATTCTCTCCCATAGCAAGTTGGAGTGTAGTGAATGCCCACTCTTCCATCTCCTCTCTCTCAACATCCGAGATGTTCATTGGCAACAAATGTGTGTCAAACACTACCCGATGGACCCGATTCCTCCTTAGAACCGCTTTCATGTTTCATTGCCATTTTTCAAAATCATTATCGCCATTCCACTTGTCTATTACCAATTATGATCTTGAAGCTGCATACGAACCACGTACATAAGGAGCTACACCACTTCGATTACCCATTAAGGAACCACTTGAGGTATTACTTGATTCTGGCATTTCTACAACCACTTACCAACACCAATGCTCTGATACCAAATGTTGGAACGAGATTCCAACCGTAGACCACTCAAATCGAAACCCCACAAGCACAGCGGAAGACAGGATCGTGGTAAGAAGTGTAAAAACAACCAATCAATATCTCAATTCCAATCAATCCAATCCAAAAGCAATCACAATCCCCAAACATGCAATATAGAAATCAAATCAAGACGGGATCGTGGTAAGTTGATGGTTTGTGGGTGGTTTCAGGTGGATTTTTGTTGATATAGGGTTTCAGGTGAATGAAGAATTGTAGATGATAGAAGTGATGTTGTTGTGGCACTGTGATACAGTAATGTGGACAATGGGAATGACAGGTTGATGTGCAAATGTATGCACAGTGTATATGTTTGTAAATGCAAACCAAAAGAAGAAAATGAAAAATGTAATTGTAATGTAAAAGTGTAAATGCAATAAAATATTTTTGATTTTTTTTAAATTGTGTATCTTTTTTTTAAATAGAAATGCAAACAAACAAAACTAGAAAACAAGCACACAAACTAATGCAAGCAAAAATCAAACAATAATCACACAACACAACAATTGTTTTTTTAATGCCCTACAAGAAAACCTATATTTAGTTGCATTTATTAGTAGCGTTTGTGATGTGAAAGCAACCTATATTGTCTTTAATTTTGTTTTGGAGGGCTTGGTTACGTTCTATTCTAATTTTTCTGAAACATTGCCACTCGTTACATTATTTTCAAGCCTTCCCTCCATTGACCTAATTTTTCCGCCTTCATCAAAATTTCCCTCTCTCACTTCAGCTTCCTTCGCCTTTGCTCCTCCACAAAATTTCTGCTTTATCAAAATTTCCACCTTCATCCGCCTTCATAAAAATTTCCGCATTCATCAAAATTACCGTTAACGCTCCTTTTTCAGATCTCAACTCCACATCTCCGCCTTGTCGATACCCTTAACAAATCAGATCAATCTATAGCTCCTTAACAAATCAAATACCCTTAACAAAACAGATCGATCAAATCCTCTGACCAAATTTCCGCCTTCGCTCCTTAACAAACCAGATCTACAGCTCCGCATCTCCCCATCATCGATACCCTTTGCTATGAGAATTTGCTTTTGTACAGCTGATTCAAGGTACGTAAATTGTTTTTTGTTTTTCAATTTGAAATGGTACGGTAGAGGGTTGTGAAGTTGTTAATGTACACAGAGAAGCTTTGCATAATGATACATAGGAAATTTACAAAGTGGGTAGGCTTATGCTTAGTGATATTGGGTTGAGCCATGAACTTGAAATATATTGTTGCAAAATAGGAAGGTAAATGAATATTTAGAACAAAATTCCAATGAAAAAGATTATTATGGCAGGCTAACACTGATGGTTACCATTTAGTTATCATATTTTGTGTATGCTGAGATATTAGTACTATAAGGCTCTGTTTATTTTATTTTCCACATTTGGGTCACCATTTAACGAGCTCAATAGGCCAAAAATCTTTTAAGCACAACGGTAGTCTTCAGTTTTGGTCTTTTGTCAGACAACAACTATAGGCATTTGGTGGATGAATTATTGTAGAAGAATATAAATACAATCGTTAGTTCACATGTTTATGTTTATATTTATAACTCAGGATTAAATTATCAATGTATGTATATGCCTCTATAAAAATATTGCAAGGAGAATTAGTGTGATATATAAGTTCATCTTCCTTATTTAGTTCATTTGTTGATATATATGCAAGTATGGTAAGGAAACAAGAGACTATTTATATTAGGTTGATTTGTTGACCGAACCTTAAATATACAGCTAGCTCTTATAAAAACTAGTCCAATATATATTTCTCCTCTCTCACACGTATGGTTTTTGTTTATCAATGCTTTCCTTTCTTGTTTTCTTATTTGTCTCTTTTCTCCAATTTTATGTTTGTTCGAGTGAATCATATTTGCCAAACTTTAATTCTTTTTATTTGATTTGTACAAACAAACAAGCTTAGTATGTAAGCTTTTTGTAACTCAATAAAAATCTTTGAAACTTAAAGTAGATGGTCGAGGGGAGGACAAGACTAATGTATAAACATAACTATCAAAATTAGCTATGAGAAAACACTTACAAACTAATATGATTGTTTTCACTTTTTAATTATGTCTGTCTCCATTTTATTCGTTTCTTTTTTTAATCTCCATTAAGCTGCTGTAGTTATTATCTAATGAGGAAAACCATGGGTCTAGGGTAACCTCTGTCGTTTCGTTTTTGTTTTTCCGTCTTTAATAAAAATATTAAACTTTGGATATATATTGTCTTAGTTGAAGCACCATCCACAAGTTTTCTCAAGGTATTGAAAACCCATACATTCTTATCAGATAATAACTTGGTTGAATAACAACCCTCTTCGTTAATCCATGATAATATATACATATTCACTTTGTTAATCCAAGATGTAACCACATAACTCACCTCTATTTCTATGATTTTAGAAGGTCAAAACATGAATAGTAACTATATAATAGAAAGTATACAATGCCAAAAGCATGAAATTTGAGTGAAACGTGATTAAGAAATGGCATAGTCTTGATTGAATGAACGAGATAGTGGATGTTATAAACCAAGCATATAAAAAGTTAAAATATAAAGCATAGTTTAGAACCTTACTCTCCGCCTTCTGTTTAATTTATATGCAAAAATACTTTGGTGTAAACAGTGAATCTTTGCTATCAACTGTAGATTGGAAAGTGAATGACCCTGTCACAACATTTAAATTAATAAGTAGTAGCACGCTTATAATTTAAAATACAACATCAATGTTTAATTTATTGATGATTTTAATGTAACCATAGTAAGATGCATGATTTGTATTAATAAACTGTTAAAAAAATGTCAGTATTTGAAGTGGAAATAGAGTGTCTATGAAAATATAAACAGAATCTTGGATATTAGGCAAGATAATTATAAGAATGGAAAAATAATAATTAAATCATATAAACATGAACAAAGATAAGTACTATAGAGATATTAAAAACAAATTTTTTGTTTAACATTCAAATAAAATTCTTCAAAATACAAAATCTACAATTTAAAATAAAATTTATTTTAATTTTCATGAAAGTAGAAGCCAAATAAAAATGAAAGAACAAAAAATATTTCAAAAGTGCGTATTATAATTACGTCTAGCTTACATTACATTACTTAAAAATATTACTTATATGCTTCTGTGTCCATAGAATTAATGTTGCCAGTATTACTTTTGATTATTAATTATTTGCATCACGGAACCGTAAGTTCATATATTTTTTTCCTTCCCTGAAGATATGGAAGAGTTATCTATGAGTTGAAGTTAACATCTTTGCTTTACTGGTCTTCTGTAGCGCATCCTCCAAACGAGATTAGACTCTTGCCTTCTTATGTTTAACTAGTTGTGTTTGACATTAAACTGTCATTTACAGTCTATGATATTTTTAAAATTAGCGTACCTAGCTTATATGGTTTTGGGTTGGGCTATAATAGTATAAGCCCCCGACCTGTATAGTCTTGCACCAGGCAATAGGAGTGTTAGGCTCAACCCATATGTTTATTAGCAACTAATTGATAAGGCAGGACCCGGTTCATATAACTTCATTTGAGGCTCCCAGCAGCATGGATTTCAGCATGTGCTAGCTGGTTGGATTGAATTATGTTTTCATTTTAGGGTAGCCCTTAGGTTAATATGATGTGTGCTTTAAAGGGACAAGTGCAGACGTTTAAGGCCTATTTTAGTCTACTGGTATGGCTTTTTTGATTATAATGCTATGGTAAATTTTGGAATCCTATTATTGCCTACCTATATCTGTGTTTTTACTTAGAAAAAAAGAGTTTTTAAGTTAATGACAGTAAAAAACTTATTTAGATTATTTATTTTTTGTTCTCGGTGGTTTATTATTTCAAATGTATTCATTTATGTTTGATTTGAAATACTTTATAAGTTTGAACAAGAGTTATCCATTAACATTTCGGTAAATATAATGGTTGTAGGTAGGAGCATTTATAATCTAGGCTTTGCCAGTAATAGATTCAACTTACATGCATGCATTAGCGTATATGTGGGCATATGTGTTCAGTAGTTTGGGCATTTGCTGATGTATGTTTTGTCTGAGGTTTACTTTTGATAGAATTGATTGACCTACTACCTTTTGTGTACACTACTTTACACTGCTATACTTGGCATTTCTTTTACTCGGCTTCTATTTCAAGTTTATACATATATATTCTTCTCCGTGTATTAAATTATAAGTGTCATTCCTATGAACCATATTTTGACTTAATGGACCATGTTTTTGCAATGCTCTATCTTTGATTTGGTCTAACACACACACACTTATAAGTTATGATATGGTTTACTATTAATAATTCATAACTTTTTAAAAGTATATTATTTTATCTTATTATATAAGTTAACTAATCATTTATGAATAATCAGATTTATATATAAACGGATGTTTTGTTTACAATCTATTTCGGGTTTTGAAATGAAAAGAAAGGATTTTTTAAGCAATTTGTAATACAAATTATAATTATTTTAATTTCATAAAGATTAAGAAATTACTTATTATTATATAGAATATTTTGTATTTGAGTTTAGTTAATTATTTCTATAATCCTAAATTTTGTATTTATTTTAATTATTTATATAATTTTAAGTATAATCTTATGATATCGGAATCATGGATGTATGTAGATGGAATTGTTTTTGCAACTATGGGCATGAGATTTAACCTCGCTTTCCTGTCTGCCTAAAGTGCATGGATGTAGATGTTTACTTACAATTAATGTGCATGTAGTTTTACTTATGGGTGCTTTTGTCTAAAAAATGTCATGGGTAAACCATTGTTTGTTTCTACTTACGAATTTACCAAGACATAAGTGGCTGTGATGAAATGGCTTAAAACTTTAGTACCAATATGATATTGTTTTCTATTTAGTACTTGCATAGTAAACTACTTCTCATTTCCAATTGAAAAACGTGTTTAGTAGCTGTACACTGGACATTATTGTGTGATTTAACATGAAATGGCAGGATAGGTTATGAATACCTAAACTGCACAGAAACTTGCTGCCTCATCTGTCAGTGCCTAGATTAAGATTAGTAGACTATATATCAAAAAAGAAAAAAGGATAAGTATACCTGTATGGGTGAGGTTGAAAGTTTGGACTAATCAATCAAATTCATTTTATGTTGATAGACTATTTTGTACATTGATACATGAATCATGTTACATCTCTTTCGCCTGAACTATATTTTAGTTATGAAATAAATTAGGGATTTCAATGTGCAGCGATACTAAAATATTTAGGTTTTATCATTTACCGTAAATGTGGTTTGGACTTTTTTTGTAAATTTCTGAATATATTCAGCTATAATTTGTAAACCTCCATATAAAGCGCAATGTGTCTTTTATGAAGTTATGAATCTTTGTGCACTACTATAGATTTCCATTATATAAATGTATAACGTAGGGCAAGCCGCTACACATACGAGACAGTAATCCTGTTAACTAGTAACATATGTTTCTATGTCTTCATGCATAGCAAAACAAACTTAAAGAATCAATGTACTTATAAGTTCTTTTCAGTTATTAGTGCAATATACATGTTAACAGAAGTTCTATTCTTGATTATAATAGAAAACCAAACTCTACATCAAAGTTTGGAAACTTATTTGGTTTCCTATATCGCCGATGGAAAAGGATTGGGTGTATTTAAACAGATGGCTATATAAACTTGACTTAAAATGTATTTTTAGAATTAACACATATATGTCAATATTAAACTCAATTTTTTTATGTTTAATTTTTGTCATAGGACTAATACAGAGTACTGACAAGGAGCTTTGAATTTGGTGCATGTGGCAAAGAGAAATTTGAGAAATGTGGAGAAAATTATGTGCCCTTGCACAAGTTGTCGAAATCTTAGTCGTCAGGATGACCACATCATCGTCGAGCATTTAAGTATAAAAGGAATGGATCCTATATATAAGAGAAGTAGATGGTATAGCCACGGCGAGCAAATAAATATGGATAAAAAAACAAAGTCTTTTGACTCATATGACTTATTCAAGATGATTCATTATGAAGATGAAGATTTTATGAATCATGATTTTTTTGCTGATGATAAGGATAATGTTGATTCCCAAGGAAGGGAAGATGAGTTACTTAAGAATTTCAAAGATGCGGAAACTCCACTGTATCCTGGTTGTACAACTCATACAAA
The DNA here is from genome assembly GCA_030737815.1 of Allium fistulosum. Lineage (NCBI taxonomy): Eukaryota > Viridiplantae > Streptophyta > Magnoliopsida > Asparagales > Amaryllidaceae > Allium > Allium fistulosum. The sequence goes on from CM060902.1 coordinate 220,214,369, forward strand.
TTATCTGCCATCGCTGTCTTGTATAATCTTAAATGTGAGACTGGCTTGTCTGATAGTAGGTTTGACAAGCTTCTGAATGTGCAACAATTGTTTTTGCTGAAAGATAACGTACTTCCTAAAACTTTATACGAAGTAAAGAAATTTCTTAAAGTTTTTGACATGGGTTTTGAAAAGATACATGCATTTGAGAATGATAGTTGCCTTTTCAGAAAAGAATACAAAGATTTAAATACTTGTCGAAAATGCGGTTCTTCAAGATGGAAGATAAATCAAGATACCAAGAAGATTATACAAGGTTTTCTAGTTAAAGTGTTGAGATATTTTTCAATAATTCCAAGATTTAGAAGGATGTTTAGATATCAGAAGATGGCTGAAGATTTAAGATGGCATTTCAATAATAGAAGAAATGATGGAAAGATGCATCATCCTGTGGATTCTATGGCATGGAATATGGTGGACGGACGATGGAAATCTTTTTCAGCCCATCCATGCAATCTTAGACTTGGTATTGTTACAAATGGATTCAATCCATTTTCTATGTTGAGTTCAAAATATAGTTGTTGGCCGGTAATGCTTGTGACATACAATCTCTCACCTATGTTGTGTATGAAGAAGGAAATATTTTGTTAACATTGCTTATTCTCGGTCCAAAACAACCCGGAACGATATTGATGTATATTTGGCACCTTTGATTGAAGATTTGCATTATTTGTGGAGTAATGAAGTGGATGCTTATGATGCATTTAGTAAAACGTTGTTTGAAATGAAAGCAATCTTGCTATGGACAATAAATGATTTTACAGCTTATGGAAATCTTGCTGGGTGTTGTGTGAAGGGGGAAAAGGCTTGTCCATTGTGTGGTATTAATACTCATCATCGTTGGTTGAATTATAGTCGAAAGAATGTCTACATGGGTCATAGAAGGTATTTGCCTATGTCAGATTCACGGAGGAAACAAAAGGCTTGGTTTGGTAACACCGTGGAGAAAGCTAATGCTCCTAGAATTTTAATCGGAAGAAATATTTCTGCATTGTTAAAAGATTTTCCAAATGATTTTGGAAAAGATAAGGAGAAGAATAAAAAGAAGAGAAATAATAAGAAAAAGACAATTAAGATAAAATCCATTAGCATGAAAAAAAGGAAGAGGAAGAGCGCCCATGACATGGAAGATGTACACAATGAAGATAACGATCCTAAAAAATTGGAGCTATCAAGGTGGAAAAAGGAGATCGATTTTTTTTTATTTTCCATATTGGGAGGTTAGAGGTTTTTTTTTTTAAATTTAATAATTAAAAGTAATATAATCATACGTTACACTGTTGATTTTTATAGGAACTTCCGTTACGTCATAATTTGGATGTAATGCATGTGGAGAAAAACATCGGTGAAAGCATATTGGGCATAATGTTACATGATAACAAATCAAAAGATGGAACCAACTCAAGAAAGGATCTAGAGGATTGGGGAATTCGACATGAACTTTATGCACAACCTCGTGGGAAGAAAACATATCTTCCGCTGGCTCCTTATACATTGTCAAATTCCGAGAAAGCAATATTTGCAAAAGATTATACGATTTCAAAGGACCCGATGGTTACTGTTCAAATTAGAAAAATCGTACATTGTTGAAGGGTTGTAAAATTAGTGGTTTAAAATCACATGATTACCATGTTCTAATGGAACACTTATTGCCTGTAGCAATAAGAGGATTATTGTCAAAGAAGGCAAGAAAAATGATAATTCGCTTATGTACATTTTTCAACAAATTATGTCAACATATCCTTGATAGAGAGAAGTTGCAACAAATCAATGTTGAGATTATTGAAATTCTATGCGAGCTTGAAAAATATTTTCCACCATCATTTTTTGACATAATGGTACATTTGTCAATTCATCTCGGTAGAGAATCACTAATATGTGGACCGGTTCAATTTCGTTGGATGTATCCCTTTGAAAGATATATGAAGACACTTTAAGATTATGTAAGAAACTATTCACAACCCGAGGGATGTATGCAGAATGTTATCATGCAGACGAATGCATGAGATTTTTTAGTGAATTTTTGAAAAAATCAGGACACGTTGAGGAAGCAGAGGCTTGAAATGAAGATTATGAAAACATTATAATACTCGAAGGATGTCCAATTTCAATGCCTAAGACAGTTACATTATCCTCTAATGAGAAAGAAAGTGCTCATTTAGCCGTGCTAATGAATATGACCGTAGTGGAACTATTTTTAGGGTAAGTAAATGTTACATTATATTTCAGTTATTTTAATATGTTTCTATTGGTAAATATAACTTAGTATGCCTTGTTTTATACTAGTTTGCATTTGGAGGAATTACAAAATTCAAGCAAGCGCATAGAAAGAAATTCAACCTTACTTTGGGAAACACATACAAAATATTTTGCTGATTGGATTAAAAAAAAGGTTAAATGATTTTTTCAATTATACTCTCATTTGCTTAAGAATATTATTTCAAAATATCCATTGTAAATCAAACTTTTTATGGATATCTATTAACTCTAATGATCACAATGAAATGCTAAAGTGGATTGCATATAGCCCAAAGAATGATGCTTTGTCTTACAAAGGATATATCATCAATGGACAACGATTTCACATAGAAGATGTACGGAGAGAAACTCAAAATAGAAGAGTAATTTATGATGCGACCACTATGTGTAGAGCAAGTGCGAAAGATATTTCTCAAGTAGTTGATGTGGTCACTTGTTACAGAATATTGATTGACATAATTTTATTAGATTATCATGTGTTTTATATTATTATTTTTAAATGTCGTTTTGCTCATATTGGAAATGGAGTAAAAGTTGATGAAGATGGTTTCACTTTTGTCAATTTACATCAAAATCAAGCATCATTTTTAAAAGATCCATATATCTTTGCATCTCAAGTTAACAAGTATTTTATTTAAGAGAAAATGATTTTTCGAATTGGTATGTAATGAAAGCATCACCAGGAGGTTTTCATGATTTAGTGACAAATGATTATGTAGAAGAAGCTATCAATGTTGTGGAAGATTGTGACGTAACCAATATGGATGTTGAAGATGTTTGCTATGTTAGGGAAGATTGCTAGGACATACTTGAGTAGCTTAAATATTATGGATCATGGGTACATGGATATGTCAATTTTGTTTGTTTTTCCGTTGTTTGCACATAAGATCAATGATTATTTTGTAAGAGATGATGTTGCAATTAAAGTAAATGTAATTATTATTTGTGTCTAAATTAGTCAAATATAATTAATATGTTTGATAACCAATTAATATTTTATGTATACAGGTATTGAGTTATTGACTATCGTAGAGATCTATATACTTGAAGGCGTACTGAGTCTTCATCATGAAGGGATGCACTTCTGTTGAAAATAGAGGGGTAAGCACTTCTTTTCCTTAAGAATTTTTTATCACCATTGATGGATTCGCCAGTATGTGATATTGGCAGAGTCAAAATCATAGATGTATTCGTCACATACAAGTAGGAATTACCTTTTTTGATTCTTTTAATGGAAACTGGATATTAATATTGTACAGTATAATACAAGAATGACAGTGATCAGTGATGCATTATTACTTGCATTTTCTTCAACTTTGACGTCTAGTCCCGCCTTTGCTTCCATCCGTGCTCCTCTTTTCTTGCTTATCTTAAACTATTTTATTACTTTCTGAAAAATTACAACTTCAGATCGTCTATGGGAAAATATTCATTTAGATTTTTGCTATTTATCATCTTTTTATTCTTTAGCTTGCTTCATCCATAAAACATATTTTCACCAATTGCAAATGAAAAAAAAATGTTGATTGAGACTTGTAAGATCATATTTTTGTTTACTAGTAGATCCAGTGAAAAAACTATGCATATTGAACTATAATACCTTCTATTCTTGCATACCCTCGAGTGTTAAAAACTGTCATAAGAGGCATGAATATATTGAGTATGGTTTACTAGTGCTTGCTCGCTTACCTTTCTCCTTGGCCAGTGAATTGTTTTTAGCTAACAAGTGGTTGTAGTTGTTGTGTGAATGAAAATTGAATATATTACTTTATGCATATTGCCCTTTGTTTTGGATATACTTCTGAGAAAAAATTGAATATACAAGTTGAACTTCTGATCCATATGCATATACTGCTGCTCATATACAAGTTGAACTTCTGATCCAAAACAAAGGGCAATATGCATATACTTCTGAGAAAAAATTGTTTTTGATATGCTATTAGCATGATTAATAAACGTATGATTATTAGTGCCAATGTTTAATTTCTTTTCCTGGATCTAGTTATGTTAGATTTTATGGGGATTAGTGTGCCAAAGCAACAAAACTGCAAATAAATGCTTTGCCTTTTTGATTTCTCTATGATCATAAATCTAGTGTATTGCTAACGAATATTTAATTATTTGGTTTTTGTACTATAAATTAAAATTTTAAATATATCGATGCATTACCTTCTTTTAGTAATTATGTTGCACATTTTGTTATGCCTTGTTAATAGGTTTCTTGAGAAATGAAATGCATGACAAGTGCACATGATCTATTGGATTTAGTAGTAATGTTGAAAATTTTCATGTATTTGTAAATCTAGAACATGGAAACAAAAGTCTCTAGATTAAAAGTAAGCTTAATTACATTAACTTCATCAAGTCAACAAGATAAAAAAAATTATATGTATGATGGAAAGAAGTAGAAGACTCACCAAGGAAGAATGGGAAATATTTAATTCATTCTACCTTAAAGTGTTTACAAAATTTAAGTGAGAGGCAATCTAATTAATAATTATATATTGAAAAAATAAAATTAGGCTATTTTACCTTAAAAGTCAGAGGAGATATAATTGTTCTATTGTTTTACATTTTAACATTTTTGTACCGATTATTTTCTTTAACAATTCATTTTACTTTTAAATATATTTTTACTCAATCACATACATGTTTTTTGTATATTCAAAGTAATGGTAATGTTAATTGGATGTTTGTGATATATTCTTTCATTAACAATTCATTTCCTTTACAATTCCTTGAGTCTTGTTTCAAACAAGAAAAAGAATTAAATAATTCAAAGTTTTGTATGCTATTAAAGAAATAAAGTTGCTTGTGAATTGTAGATTGTCTTGAGCTTGTTTGATTGCTTTTGGTAGGTTGGACTGATTTTTCACCCATTTAGTGCTTGAGTCGGTGTATTTAATTTGTACTTGATGTTGCAAATCTTCCCGCGCATAAGATTACTTTAATTGTTACTTTTATTGGGTTAAACATGTATTTAACTCTGGCAATCGATGAAAATTTAATTCCAGATTTTCAAGTATTTAATTTTAACCATTGATACAAATTCCTACCATCTCATAATTTATTGAATGTACGCATCTAATTAACACTGATTTTGCAAGTATGAAATTTTGCAATAATCACATATCTAGTTAAAGGATATCAGGTATGTAAAATGTGCATTTTGTGCATAGGTTACAGATCAACATGAATAAGAATAATGTTAAACAAATCAACTGTACAAAAATTAATATAGGACAGGAGCTGATCTTCCTTATATCTTCCACTTCAGAGAAGATAGGACTGGAGCTTTGTTTTTTACTGGCCATGCAATTAACCCTTGTTATCT